>OX101757.1:17344341-18711813 GCA_944452675.1 Tachina lurida | reverse complement strand
TATCTGCTGTCTGGTATTAGTTATCTGGTGTCTGGTATTAGTTATCTGCTGTCTGGTATGAGTTATCTGGTGTCTGGTATTAGTTATCTGCTGTCTGGTATTAGTTATCTGGTGTCTGGTATTAGATATCTGGTGTCTGGTATTAGTTATCTGGTGTCTGGTATTAGTTATCTGGTGTCTGGTATTAGTTATCTGGAGTCTGGTATTAGTTATCTGGTGTCTGGTATTAGTTATCTGGTATCTGGTGTTAGTTTCTGGTGTCTGGTATTAGTTATCTGGTGTCTGGTATTAGATATCTGGTGTCTAATATTAGTTATCTGGTGTCTGGTATTAGTTATGTGGTGTCTGGTATTAGGAATCTGGTGTCTGGTACTAGTTTCTGGTGTCTGGTATTAGGAATCTGGTGTCTGGTATTAGAAATCTGGTGACTGGTATTAGATATCTAGTGTCTGGTATTAGTTATCTGGTGTCTGGTATTAGTTTCTGGTGTCTGGTATTAGATATCTGGTGTCTGGTATTAGATATCTGGTGTCTGGTATTAGATATCTGGTGTCTGGTATTAGTTATCTGGTGTCTAATACTAGTTTCTGGTGTCTGGTATTAGTTATCTGGTGACTGGTATTAGATATCTGGTGTCTGGTATTAGTTATCTGGTGTCTGGTACTAGTTTCTGGTGTCTGGTATTAGTTATCTGTTGACTGGTATTAGATATCTGGTGTCTGGTATTAGTTATCTGGTGTCTGGTATTAGTTTCTGGTGTCTGGTATTAGGAATCTGGTGTCTGGTATTAGGAATCTGGTGTCTGGTATTAGTCTTCTGGTGTCTGGTATTAGTTATCTGGTGTCTGGTATTAGATATCTGGTGTCTGGTATTAGGAATCTGGTGTCTGGTATTAGTTATCTGGTGTCTGGTATTTGTTATCTGGTGTCTGGTATTAGAAATCTGGTGTCTGGTATTAGTTTCTGGTGTCTGGTATTAGGAATCTGGTGTCTGGTATTAGGAATCTGGTGTCTGGTATTAGTCATCTGGTGTCTGGTATTAGTTTCTGGTGTCTAGTTCTAGATATCTAGTGTCTGGTATTAGTTATCTGGTGTCTGGTATTAGTTTCTGGTGTCTGGTATTAGTTATCTGGTGTCTGGTATTAGTTTCTGGTGTCTGGTATTAGTTATCTGGTGTCTGGTATTAGTTATCTGGTGTCTAATATTAGTTATCTGGTGTCTGGTATTAGTTATCTGCTGTCTGGTATTAGTTATCTGGTGTCTGGTATTAGTTATCTGCTGTCTGGTATTAGTTATCTGGTGTCTGGTATTAGTTATCTGCTGTCTGGTATTAGTTATCTGGTGTCTGGTATTAGTTATCTGCTGTCTGATATTAGTTATCTGGTGTCTGGTATTAGATATCTGGTGTCTGGTATTAGTTATCTAGTGTCTGGTATTAGTTATCTGGTGTCTGGTATTAGTTATCTGGAGTCTGGTATTAGTTATCTGGTGTCTGGTATTAGTTATCTGGTATCTGGTGTTAGTTTCTGGTGTCTGGTATTAGTTATCTGGTGTCTGGTATTAGATATCTGGTGTCTAATATTAGTTATCTGGTGTCTGGTATTAGTTATCTGGTGTCTGGTATTAGGAATCTGGTGTCTGGTACTAGTTTCTGGTGTCTGGTATTAGGAATCTGGTGTCTGGTATTAGAAATCTGGTGACTGGTATTAGATATCTGGTGTCTGGTATTAGTTATCTGGTGTCTGGTATTAGTTTCTGGTGTCTGGTATTAGATATCTGGTGTCTGGTATTAGTTATCTGGTGTCTGGTATTAGTTATCTGGTGTCTGGTATTAGAAATCTGGTGTCTGGTATTAGTTTCTGGTGTCTGGTATTAGGACTCTGGTGTCTGGTATTAGGAATCTGGTGTCTGGTATTAGGAATATGGTGTCTGGTATTAGTCATCTGGTGTCTGGTATTAGTTTCTGGTGTCTAGTTCTAGATATCTGGTGTCTGGTATTAGTTATCTGGTGTCTGGTATTAGTTTCTGGTGTCTGGTATTAGTTATCTGGTGTCTGGTATTAGTTTCTGGTGTCTGGTATTAGTTATCTGGTGTCTGGTATTAGTTATCTGGTGTCTAATATTAGTTATCTGGTGTCTGGTATTAGTTATCTGGTGTCTGGTATTAGTTTCTGATGTCTGGTATTAGTTATCTGGTGTCTGGTATTAGGAATCTGGTGTCTGGTATTAGTTTCTGGTCTCTGGTATTAGTTATCTGGTGTCTGGTATTAGTTTCTGGTGTCTGGTATTAGTTATCTGGTGTCTGGTATTAGTTTCTGGTGTCTGGTACTAGTTTCTAGTGTCTGGTATTAGTTTCTGGTGTCTGGTATTAGTTATCTGGTGTCTGGTATTAGATATCTGGTGTCTGGTATTAGTTATCTGGTGTCTGGTATTAGTTATCTGGTGTCTAATATTAGTTATCTGGTGTCTGGTATTAGTTATCTGGTGTCTGGTATTAGTTATCTGTTGTCTGGTATTAGTTTCTGGTGTCTGGTATTAGGAATCTGGTGTCTGGTATTAGATATCTGGTGTCTGGTATTAGTTATCTGGTGTCTGGTATTAGTTTTTGGTGTCTGGTATTAGATATCTGGTGTCTGGTATTAGTTATCTGGTGTCTGGTATTAGTTTCTGGTGTCTGGTATTAGTTTCTGGTGTCTGGTATTAGTTATCTGGTGTCTAGTATTAGTTTCTGGTGTCTGGTATTAGTTATCTGGTGTCTGGTATTAGTTTCTGGTGTCTGGTATTAGTTATCTGGTGTCTGGTATTAGTTATCTGCTGTCTGGTATTAGTTATCTGGGTTCTGGTATTAGATATCTGGTGTCTGGTATTAGTTATCTGGTGTCTGGTATTAGTTTCTGGTGTCTGGTTCTAGATATCTGGTGTCTGGTATTAGTTATCTGGTGTCTGGTATTAGTTTCTGGTGTCTGGTATTAGTAATCTGGTGTCTGGTATTAGTTATCTGGTGTCTGGTATTAGTTTCTGGTGTCTGGTACTAGTTTCTGGTGTCTGGTATTAGTTTCTGGTGTCTGGTATTAGTTATTTGGTGTCTGGTATTAGTTTCTGGTGTCTGGTATTAGATATCTGGTGTCTGGTATTAGATATCTGGTGTCTGGTATTAGTTATCTGGTGTCTGGTATTAGTTATCTGGTGTCTAATATTAGTTATCTGGTGTCTGGTATTAGTTATCTGGTGTCTGGTATTAGTTATCTGTTGTCCCCTATTAGTTTCTGGTGTCTGGTATTAGTTATCTGGTGTCTGCTATTAGGAATCTGGTGTCTGGTACTAGTTTCTGGTGTCTGGTATTAGTTATCTGGTGTCTGGTATTAGTTTCTGGTGTCTGGTATTAGTTATCTGGTGTCTGGTATTAGTTTCTGGTGTCTGGTTCTAGATATCTGGTGTCTGGTATTAGTTATCTGGTGTCTGGTATTAGTTTCTGGTGTCTGGTATTAGTTATCTGGTGTCTGGTATTAGTTATCTGGTGTCTGGTATTAGTTATCTGGTGTCTGGTATTAGTTATCTGGTGTCTGGTATTAGTTTCTGGTGTCTGGTTCTAGAAATCTGGTGTCTGGTATTAGTTATCTGGTGTCTGGTATTAGTTTCTGGTGTCTGGTATTAGTTATCTGGTGTCTGGTATTAGTTTCTGGTGTCTGGCATTAGTTACCTGGTGTCTGGTATTAGTCATCTGGTGTGTGGTATTAGTTATCTGGTGTCTGGTATTAGTTATTTGGTGTCTGGTATTAGGAATCTGGTGTCTGGTATTAGGAATCTGGTGTCTGGTATTAGTTATTTGGTGTCTTGTATTAGTTTCTGGTGTCTGGTATTAGTTTCTGGTGTCTGGTATTAGTTATCTGGTGTCTGGTATTAGTTATCTGGTGTCTGGTATTAGTTATCTGGTATCTGGTGTTAGTTTCTGGTGTCTGGTATTAGTTATCTGGTGTCTGGTATTAGTTATCTGGTGTCTGGTATTAGTTATCTGGTATCTGGTGTTAGTTTCTGGTGTCTGGTATTAGTTATCTGGTGTCTAGTATTAGATATCTGGTGTCAAATATTAGTTATCTGGTGTCTGGTATTAGTTATCTGGTGTCTGGTATTAGGAATCTGGTGTCTGGTACTAGTTTCTGGTGTCTGGTATTAGGAATCTGGTGTCTGGTATTAGAAATCTGGTGACTGGTGTTAGATATCTGGTGTCTGGTATTAGTTTCTGGTGTCTGGTATTAGATATCTGGTGTCTGGTATTAGATATCTGGTGTCTGGTATTAGATATCTGGTGTCTGGTATTAGTTATCTGGTGTCTAATACTAGTTTCTGGTGTCTGGTATTAGTTATCTGGTGACTGGTATTAGATATCTGGTGTCTGGTATTAGTTATCTGGTGTCTGGTACTAGTTTCTGGTGTCTGGTATTAGTTATCTGGTGACTGGTATTAGATATCTGGTGTCTGGTATTAGTTATCTGGTGTCTGGTATTAGTTTCTGGTGTCTCGTATTAGGAATCTGGTGTCTGGTATTAGGAATCTGGTGTCTGGTATTAGTCTTCTGGTGTCTGGTATTAGTTATCTGGTGTCTGGTATTAGATATCTGGTGTCTGGTATTAGGAATCTGGTGTCTGGTATTAGTTATCTGGTGTCTGGTATTAGTTATCTGGTGTCTGGTATTAGAAATCTGGTGTCTGGTATTAGTTTCTGGTGTCTGGTATTAGGAATCTGGTGTCTGGTATTAGGAATCTGGTGTCTGGTATTAGTCATCTGGTGTCTGGTATTAGTTATCTGGTGTCTGGTATTAGATATCTGGTGTCTGGTATTAGGAATCTGGTGTCTGGTATTAGTTATCTGGTGTCTGGTATTAGTTATCTGGTGTCTGGTATTAGGAATCTGGTGTCTGGTATTAGTTTCTGGTGTCTGGTATTAGTTATCTGGTGTCTGGTATTAGTTATCTGGTGTCTGGTATTAGATATCTGGTGTCTAATATTAGTTATCTGGTGTCTGGTATTAGTTATCTGGTGTCTGGTATTAGGAATCTGGTGTCTGGTACTAGTTTCTGGTGTCTGGTATTAGGAATCTGGTGTCTGGTATTAGAAATCTGGTGACTGGTATTAGATATCTGGTGTCTGTTATTAGTTATCTGGTGTCTGGTATTAGTTTCTGGTGTCTGGTATTAGATATCTGGTGTCTGGTATTAGATATCTGGTGTCTGGTATTAGATATCTGGTGTCTGGTATTAGTTATCTGGTGTCTGGTACTAGTTTCTGGTGTCTGGTATTAGTTATCTGGTGACTGGTATTAGATATCTGGTGTCTGGTATTAGTTATCTGGTGTCTGGTACTAGTTTCTGGTGTCTGGTATTAGTTATCTGGTGACTGGTATTAGATATCTGGTGTCTGGTATTAGTTATCTGGTGTCTGGTATTAGTTATCTAGTGTCTGGTATTAGTTATCTGGTGTCTGGTATTAGTTATCTGGTGTCTGGTATTAGATATCTGGTGTCTGGTATTAGATATCTGGTGTCTGGTATTAGTTATCTGGTGTCTGGTATTAGGAATCTGGTGTCTGGTATTAGTTTCTGGTGTCTGGTATTAGTTATCTGGTGTCTGGTATTAGTTTCTGGTGTCTGGTATTAGTTATCTGGTGTCTGGTATTAGTTATCTGCTGTCTGGTATTAGATATCTGGTGTCTGGTATTAGTCATCTGGTGTCTGGTATTATTAGATATCTGGTGTCTGGTATTAGTTATCTGGTGTCTGGTATTAGTTATCTGGTGTCTAATATTAGTTATCTGGTGTCTGGTATTAGTTATCTGGTGTCTGGTATTAGGAATCTGGTGCCTGGTATTAGTTTCTGGTTTCTGGTATTAGGAATCTGGTGTCTGGTATTAGATATCTGGTGTCTGGTATTAGTTATCTGGTGTCTGGTATTAGTTTTTGGTGTCTGGTATTAGATATCTGGTGTCTAATATTAGTTATCTGGTGTCTGATATTAGTTTCTGGTGTCTGGTATTAGTTATTTGGTGTCTGGTATTAGTTTTTGGTGTCTGGTATTAGATATCTGGTGTCTGGTATTAGTTTCTGGTGTCTGGTATTAGTTTCTGGTGTCTGGTATTAGTTATCTGGTGTCTGGTATTAGTTTCTGGTGTCTGGTATTAGTTATCTGGTGTCTGGTATTAGTTTCTGGTGACTGGTTTTAGTTATCTGGTGTCTGGTATTAGTTATCTGGTGTCTGGTATTAGTTTTTTGGTGTCTTGTACTAGTTTCTGGTGTCTGGTATTAGTTTCTGGTGTCTGGTGTTAGTTATCTGGTGTCTAATGTTAGTTATCTGGTGTCTGGTATTAGTTATCTGCTGTCTGGTATTACTTATCTGGTGTCTGGTATTAGTTTCTGGTGTCTGGTATTAGTTATTTGGTGTCTGGTATTAGTTTCTGGTGTCTGGTATTAGTTATCTGGTGTCTGGTATTAGATATCTGGTGTCTGGTATTAGTTATCTGGTGTCTGGTATTAGTTATCTGGTGTCTCATATTAGTTATCTGGTGTCTGGTATTAGTTATCTGGTGTCTGGTATTAGTTATCTGTTGTCTGGTTTAGTTTCTGGTGTCTGGTATTAGTTATCTGGTGTCTGGTATTAGGAATCTGGTGTCTATTACTAGTTTCTGGTGTCTGGTATTAGTTATCTGGTGTCTGGTATTAGTTTCTGGTGTCTGGTATTAGTTATCTGGTGTCTGGTATTAGTTTCTGGTGTCTGGTTCTAGATATCTGGTGTCTGGTATTAGTTATCTGGTGTCTGGTATTAGTTTCTGGTGTCTGGTATTAGTTATCTCGTGTCTGGTATTAGTTATCTGGTGTCTGGTATTAGATATCTGGTGTCTGGTATTAGTTATCTGGTGTCTGGTATTAGTTATCTGGTGTCTGGTATTAGTTATCTGGTGTCTGGTATTAGTTTCTGGTGTCTGGTTCTAGATATCTGGTGTCTGGTATTAGTTATCTGGTGTCTGGTATTAGTTTCTGGTGTCTGGTATTAGCTATCTGGTGTCTGGTATTAGTTATCTGGTGTCTGGTATTAGTTATCTGGTGTCTGGTATTAGTTTCTGGTGTCTGGCATTAGTTATCTGGTGTCTGGTATTAGTCATCTGGTGTCTGGTATTAGTTATCTGGTGTCTGGTATTAGTTATGTGGTGTCTGGTATTAGGAATCTGGTGTCTGGTATTAGGAATCTGGTGTCTGGTATTAGTTATTTGGTGTGTTGTATTAGTTTCTGGTGTCTGGTATTAGTTTCTGGTGTCTGGTATTAGTTATCTGGTGTCTGGTATTAGTTATCTGGTGTCTGGTATTAGTTATCTGGTATCTGGTGTTAGTTTCTGGTGTCTGGTATTAGTTATCTGGTGTCTAGTATTAGTTATCTGGTGTCTGGTAATAGTTATCTGGTATCTGGTGTTAGTTTCTGGTGTCTGGTATTAGTTATCTGGTGTCTGGTATTAGATATCTGGTGTCTAATATTAGTTATCTGGTGTCTGGTATTAGTTATCTGGTGACTGGTATTAGGAATCTGGTGTCTGGTACTAGTTTCTGGTGTCTGGTACTAGTTTCTGGTGTCTGGTATTAGAAATCTGGTGACTGGTATTAGATATCTGGTGTCTGGTATTAGTTATCTGGTGTCTGGTATTAGTTTCTGGTGTCTGGTATTAGATATCTGGTGTCTGGTATTAGATATCTGGTGTCTGGTATTAGATATCTGGTGTCTGGTATTAGTTATCTGGTGTCTAATACTAGTTTCTGGTGTCTGGTATTAGTTATCTGGTGACTGGTATTAGATATCTGGTGTCTGGTATTAGTTATCTGGTGTCTGGTACTAGTTTCTGGTGTCTGGTATTAGTTATCTGGTGACTGGTATTAGATATCTGGTGTCTGGTATTAGTTATCTGGTGTCTGGTATTAGTTTCTGGTGTCTGGTATTAGGAATCTGGTGTCTGGTATTAGGAATCTGGTGTCTGTTATTAGTCTTCTGGTGTCTGGTATTAGTTATCTGGTGTCTGGTATTAGATATCTGGTGTCTGGTATTAGGAATCTGGTGTCTGGTATTAGTTATCTGGTGTCTGGTATTAGTTATCTGGTGTCTGGTATTAGAAATCTGGTGTCTGGTATTAGTTTCTGGTGTCTGGTATTAGGAATCTGGTGTCTGGTATTAGGAATCTGGTGTCTGGTATTAGTCATCTGGTGTCTGGTATTAGTTATCTGGTGTCTGGTATTAGATATCTGGTGTCTGGTATTAGGAATCTGGTGTCTGGTATTAGTTATCTGGTGTCTGGTATTAGTTATCTGGTGTATGGTATTAGGAATCTGGTGTCTGGTATTAGTTTCTGGTGTCCGGTATTAGTTATCTGGTGTCTGGTATTAGTTATCTGGTGTCTGGTATTAGATATCTGGTGTCTAATATTAGTTATCTGGTGTCTGGTATTAGTTATCTGGTGTCTGGTATTAGGAATCTGGTGTCGGGTACTAGTTTCTGGTGTCTGGTATTAGGAATTTGGTGTCTGGTATTAGAAATCTGGTGACTGGTATTAGATATCTGGTGTCTGGTATTAGTTATCTGGTGTCTGGTATTAGTTTCTGGTGTCTGGTATTAGATATCTGGTGTCTGGTATTAGATATCTGGTGTCTGGTATTAGATATCTGGTGTCTGGTATTAGTTATCTGGTGTCTGGTACTAGTTTCTGGTGTCTGGTATTAGTTATCTGGTGACTGGTATTAGATATCTGGTGTCTGGTATTAGTTATCTGGTGTCTGGTACTAGTTTCTGGTGTCTGGTATTAGTTATCTGGTGACTGGTATTAGATATCTGGTGTCTGGTATTAGTTATCTGGTGTCTGGTATTAGTTATCTGGTGTCTGGTATTAGTTATCTGGTGTCTGGTATTAGTTATCTGGTGTCTGGTATTAGATATCTGGTGTCTGGTATTAGATATCTGGTGTCTGGTATTAGTTATCTGGTGTCTGGTATTAGGAATGTGGTGTCTGGTATTAGTTTCTGGTGTCTGGTATTAGTTATCTGGTGTCTGGTATTAGTTTCTGGTGTCTGGTATTAGTTATCTGGTGTCTGGTATTAGTTATCTGCTGTCTGGTATTAGATATCTGGTGTCTAATATTAGTTATCTGGTGTCTGGTATTAGTCATCTGGTGTCTGGTATTAGTTATTTGGTGTCTGGTATTAGTTTTTGGTGTCTGGTATTATATATCTGGTGTCTGGTATTAGTTATCTGGTGTCTGGTATTAGTTTCTGGTGTCTGGTATTAGTTTCTGGTGTCTGGTATTAGTTATCTGGTGTCTGGTATTAGTTTCTGGTGTCTGGTATTAGTTATCTGGTGTCTGGTATTAGTTTCTGGTGACTGGTATTAGTTATCTGGTGTCTGGTATTAGTTATTTGGTGTCTTGTACTAGTTTCTGGTGTCTGGTATTAGTTTCTGGTGTCTGGTGTTAGTTATCTGGTGTCTAATGTTAGTTATCTGGTGTCTGGTATTAGTTATCTGCTGTCTGGTATTAGTTATCTGGTGTCTGGTATTAGTTATCTGGTGTCTGGTATTAGTTTCTGGTGTCTGGTATTAGTTTCTGGTGTCTGGTATTAGTTATCTGGTGTCTGGTATTAGTTATCTGGTGTCTGGTATTAGATATCTGGTGTCTGGTATTAGGAATCTGGTGTCTGGTATTAGTTATCTGGTGTCTGGTATTAGTTATCTGGTGTCTGGTATTAGTTATCTGGTGTCTGGTATTAGTTATCTGGTGTCTGGTATTAGATATCTGGTGTCTGGTATTAGTTTCTGGTGTCTGGTATTAGATATCTGGTGTCTGGTATTAGGAATCTGGTGTCTGGTATTAGTTATTTGGTGTCTTGTATTAGTTTCTGGTGTCTGGTATTAGTTTCTGGTGTCTGGTATTAGATATCTGGTGTCTGGTATTAGGAATCTGGTGTCTGGTACTAGTTTCTGGTGTCTGGTATTAGTTATCTGGTGTCTGGTATTAGTTATCTGGTGTCTGGTATTAGTTATCTGGTGTCTGGTATTAGTTTCTGGTGTCTGGTATTAGTTTCTGGTGTCTGGTATTATTTATCTGGTGTCTGGTATTAGGAATCTGGTGTCTGGTATTAGTTTCTGGTGTCTGGTATTAGTTATCTGGTGTCTGGTAATAGTTTCTGGTGACTAGTATTAGTTATCTGGTGTCTGGTATTAGTTTCTGGTGTCTGGTATTAGTTATCTGGTGTCTGGTATTAGTTTCTGGTGACTAGTATTAGTTATCTGGTGTCTGGTATTAGTTATCTGGTGTCTGGTATTAGTTGTTGGTGTCTGGTATTAGTTTCTGGTGTCTGGTATTAGTTTCTGGTGTCTGGTATTAGTTATCTGGTGTCTGGTATTAGTTATCTGTTGTCTGGTATTAGTTTCTGGTGTCTGGTATTAGGAATCTGGTGTCTGGTATTAGTTATTTGGTGTCTGGTATTAGTTTTTGGTGTCTGGTATTAGATATCTGGTGTCTGGTATTAGTTATCTGGTGTCTGGTATTAGTTTCTGGTGTCTGGTATTAGTTTCTGGTGTCTGGTATTAGTTATCTGGTGTCTGGTATTAGTTTCTGGTGTCTGGTATTAGTTATCTGGTGTCTGGTATTAGTTTCTGGTGTCTGGTATTAGTTTCTGGTGTCTGGTATTAGTTATCTGGTGTCTGGTATTAGTTATCTGTTGTCTGGTATTAGTTATCTGGTGTCTGGTATTAGTCATCTGGTGTCTGGTATTAGTTATTTGGTGTCTGGTATTAGTTTTTGGTGTCTGGTATTAGATATCTGGTGTCTGGTATTAGTTATCTGGTGTCTGGTATTAGTTTCTGGTGTCTGGTATTAGTTTCTGGTGTCTGGTATTAGTTATCTGGTGTCTGGTATTAGTTTCTGGTGTCTGGTATTAGTTATCTGGTGTCTGGTATTAGTTTCTGGTGTCTGGTATTAGTTATCTGGTGTCTGGTATTAGATATCTGGTGTCTGGTATTAGTTTCTGGTGTCTGGTATTAGATATCTGGTGTCTGGTATTAGGAATCTGGTGTCTGGTATTAGTTATTTGGTGTCTTGTATTAGTTTCTGGTGTCTGGTATTAGTTTCTGGTGTCTGGTATTAGTTTCTCGTGTCTGGTATTAGTTATCTGGTGTCTGGTATTAGTTGCTGGTGTCTGGTATTAGATATCTGGTGTCTGGTATTAGGAATCTGGTGTCTGGTATTAGTTATTTGGTATCTTGTATTAGTTTCTGGTGTCTGGTATTAGTTTCTGGTGTCTGGTATTAGTTTCTCGTGTCTGGTATTAGTTATCTGGTGTCTGGTATTAGTTATCTGGTGTCTGGTATTAGATATCTGGTGTCTGGTATTAGCTATCTGATGTCTGGTATTAGTTATTTGGTGTCTTGTACTAGTTTCTGGTGTCTGGTATTAGTTTCTGGTGTCTGGTGTTAGTTATCTGGTGTCTAATGTTAGTTATCTGGTGTCTGGTATTAGTTATCTGCTGTCTGGTATTAGTTATCTGGTGTCTGGTATTAGTTATCTGGTGTCTGGTATTAGTTTCTGGTGTCTGGTATTAGTTTCTCGTGTCTGGTATTAGTTATCTGGTGTCTGGTATTAGTTATCTGGTGTCTGGTATTAGATATCTGGTGTCTGGTATTAGGAATCTGGTGTCTGGTATTAGTTATCTGGTGTCTGGTATTAGTTATCTGGTGTCTGGTATTAGTTATCTGGTGTCTGGTATTAGTTATCTGGTGTCTGGTATTAGATATCTGGTGTCTGGTATTAGTTTCTGGTGTCTGGTATTAGATATCTGGTGTCTGGTATTAGGAATCTGGTGTCTGGTATTAGTTATTTGGTGTCTTGTATTAGTTTCTGGTGTCTGGTATTAGTTTCTGGTGTCTGGTATTAGATATCTGGTGTCTGGTATTAGGAATCTGGTGTCTGGTACTAGTTTCTGGTGTCTGGTATTAGTTATCTGGTGTCTGGTATTAGTTATCTGGTGTCTGGTATTAGTTATCTGGTGTCTGGTATTAGTTTCTGGTGTCTGGTATTAGTTTCTGGTGTCTGGTATTATTTATCTGGTGTCTGGTATTAGGAATCTGGTGTCTGGTATTAGTTTCTGGTGTCTGGTATTAGTTATCTGGTGTCTGGTAATAGTTTCTGGTGACTAGTATTAGTTATCTGGTGTCTGGTATTAGTTTCTGGTGTCTGGTATTAGTTATCTGGTGTCTGGTATTAGTTTCTGGTGACTAGTATTAGTTATCTGGTGTCTGGTATTAGTTATCTGGTGTCTGGTATTAGTTCTTGGTGTCTGGTATTAGTTTCTGGTGTCTGGTATTAGTTTCTGGTGTCTGGTATTAGTTATCTGGTGTCTGCTATTAGTTATCTGTTGTCTGGTATTAGTTTCTGGTGTCTGGTATTAGGAATCTGGTGTCTGGTATTAGAAATCTGGTGTCTGGTATTAGTTATCTGGTGTCTGGTATTAGTTTCTGGTGTCTGGTGTTAGTTATCTGGTGTCTGGTATTAGTTATCTGGTGTCTGGTATTAGTTTCTGGTGTCTGGTATTAGGAATCTGGTGTCTGGTATTAGGAATCGGGTGTCTGGTATTAGTTTCTGGTGTCTGGTATTAGGAATCTGGTGTCTGGTATTAGTTTCTGGTGTCTGGTATTAGCTATCTGGTGTCTGGTATTAGATATCTGGTGTCTGGTATTAGATATCTGGTGTCTGGTATTAGTCATCTGGTGTCTGGTACTAGTTTCTGGTGTCTGGTATTAGTTATCTGGTGACTGGTATTAGATATCTGGTGTCTGGTATTAGTTATCTGGTGTCTGGTACTAGTTTCTGGTGTCTGGTATTAGTTATCTGGTGACTGGTATTAGATATCTGGTGTCTGGTATTAGTTATCTGGTGTCTGGTATTAGTTATCTGGTGTCTGGTATTAGATATCTGGTGTCTGGTATTAGATATCTGGTGTCTGGTATTAGTTATCTGGTGTCTGGTATTAGTTATCTGGTGTCTGGTATTAGTTTCTGGTGTCTGGTATTAGTTATCTGGTGTCTGGTATTAGTTTCTGGTGTCTGGTGTTAGTTATCTGGTGTCTGGTATTAGTTTCTGGTGACTGGTATTAGTTATCTGGTGTCTGGTATTAGTTATCTGGTGTCTGGTATTAGTTATTTGGTGTCTTGTATTAGTTTCTGGTGTCTGGTATTAGTTTCTGGTGTCTGGTGTTAGTTATCTGGTGTCTAATATTAGTTATCTGGTGTCTGGTATTAGTTATCTGCTGTCTGGTATTAGTTATCTGGTGTCTGGTATTAGTTATCTGGTGTCTGGTATTAGTTTCTGGTGTCTGGTATTAGTTTCTGGTGTCTGGTATTAGTTATCTGGTGTCTGGTATTAGATATCTGGTGTCTGGTATTAGGAATCTGGTGTCTGGTATTAGTTATCTGGTGTCTGGTATTAGTTATCTGGTGTCTGGTATTAGTTATCTGGTGTCTGGTATTAGTTATCTGGTGTCTGGTATTAGATATCTGGTGTCTGGTATTAGATTCTGGTGTCTGGTATTAGATATCTGGTGTCTGGTATTAGGAATCTGGTGTCTGGTATTAGTTATTTGGTGTCTTGTATTAGTTTCTGGTGTCGGGTATTAGTTTCTGGTGTCTGGTATTAGATATCTGGTGTCTGGTATTAGGAATCTGGTGTCTGGTACTAGTTTCTGGTGTCTGGTATTAGTTATCTGGTGTCTGGTATTAGTTATCTGGTGTCTGGTATTAGTTATCTGGTGTCTGGTATTAGTTTCTGGTGTCTGGTATTAGTTTCTGGTGTCTGGTATTAGTTATCTGGTGTCTGGTATTAGGAATCTGGTGTCTGGTATTAGTTTCTGGTGTCTGGTTTTAGTTATCTGGTGTCTGGTATTAGTTTCTGGTGACTAGTATTAGTTATCTGGTGTCTGGTATTAGTTTCTGGTGTCTGGTATTAGTTATCTGGTGTCTGGTATTAGTTTCTGGTGACTAGTATTAGTTATCTGGTGTCTGGTATTAGTTATCTGGTGTCTGGTATTAGTTATCTGGTGTCTGGTATTAGTTTCTGGTGTCTGGTATTAGTTTCTGGTGACTGGTATTAGTTTCTGGTGTCTGGTATAAGTTATCTGGTGTCTGGTATTAGTTATCTGTTGTCTGGTATTAGTTTCTGGTGTCTGGTATTAGAAATCTGGTGTCTGGTATTAGAAATCTGGTGTCTGGTATTAGTTATCTGGTGTCTGGTATTAGTTTCTGGTGTCTGGTGTTAGTTATCTGGTGTCTGGTATTAGTTTCTGGTGTCCGGTATTAGGAATCTGGTGTCTGTTATTAGGAATCTGGTGTCTGGTATTAGTTTCTGTTGTCTGGTATTAGGAATCTGGTGTCTGGTATTAGTTATCTGGTGTCTGGTATTAGATATCTGGTGTCTGGTATTAGTTATCTGGTGTCTGGTATTAGTTTCTGGTGTCTGGTTCTAGATATCTTGTGTCTGGTATTAGATATCTGGTGTCTGGTATTAGATATCTGGTGTCTGGTATTAGTAATCTGGTGTCTGGTATTAGTTTCTGGTGTCTGGTATTAGTTATCTGGTGTCTGGTATTAGTTATCTGGTGTCTGGTATTAGTTATCTGGTGTCTGGTATTAGTTTCTGGTGTCTGGTATTAGTTATCTGGTGTCTGGTATTAGTTATCTGGTGTCTGGTATTAGTTATCTGGTGTCTAATATTAGTTATCTGGTGTCTGGTATTAGTTATCTGCTGTCTGGTATTAGTTATCTGGTGTCTGGTATTAGTTATCTGGTGTCTGGTATTAGTTATCTGGTATCTGGTGTTAGTTATCTGGTGTCTGGTATTAGGAATCTGGTGTCTGGTACTAGTTTCTGGTGTCTAGTATTAGTTATCTGGTGTCTGGTATTAGAAATCTGGTGTCTGGTATTAGTTTCTGGTGTCTGGTATTAGTTATCTGGTGTCTGGTATTAGTTATCTGGTGTCTGGTATTAGTTATCTGGTGTCTGGTATTAGTTTCTGGTGTCTGGTATTAGTTTCTGGTGTCTGGTATTAGGAATCTGGTGTCTGGTATTAGTTATCTGGTGTCTGGTATTAGTTATCTGGTGTCTGGTATTAGTTATCTGGTGTCTAATATTAGTTATCTGGTGTCTGGTATTAGTTATCTGCTGTCTGGTATTAGTTATCTGCTGTCTGGTATTAGTTATCTGGTGTCTGGTATTAGTTATCTGGTGTCTGGTATTAGTTATCTGGTATCTGGTGTTAGTTATCTGGTGTCTGGTATTAGGAATCTGGTGTCTGGTACTAGTTTCTGGTGTCTGGTATTAGTTATCTGGTGTCTGGTATTAGTTTCTGGTGTCTGGTTCTAGATATCTGGTGTCTGGTATTAGATATCTGGTGTCTGGTATTAGATATCTGGTGTCTTATATTAGTTATCTGGTGTCTGGTATTAGTCATCTGGTGTCTGGTATTAGTTATCTGGTGTCTGGTATTAGTTTCTGGTGTCTGGTGTTAGTTATCTGGTGTCTGGTATTAGTTTCTGGTGTCTGGTATTAGTTATCTGGTATCTGGTATTAGTTATCTGGTGTCTGGTATTAGATATCTGGTGTCTGGTATTAGGAATCTGGTGTCTGGTATTAGTTATCTGGTGTCTGGTATTAGTTATCTGGTGTCTGGTATTAGTTTCTGGTGTCTGGTATTAGTTTCTGGTGTCTGGTATTAGTTATCTGGTGTCTAGTATTAGGAATCTGGTGTCTGGTATTAGTTATCTGGTGTCTGGTATTAGTTTCTGGTGTCTGGTATTAGTTATCTGCTGTCTGGTATTAGTTATCTGGTGTCTGGTATTAGAAATCTGGTGTCTGGTATTAGTTATCTGGTGTCTGGTATTAGTTATCTGGTGTCTGGTATTAGTTATCTGGTGTCTGGTATTAGTTATTTGGTATCTGGTGTTAGTTTCTGGTGTCTGGTATTAGTTATCTGGTGTCTGGTATTAGTTATCTGGTGTCTGGTATTAGTTTCTGGTGTCTGGTGTTAGTTATCTGGTGTCTAGTATTAGTTATCTGGTGTCTGGTATTAGTTATCTGCTGTCTGGTATTAGTTATCTGGTGTGTGGTATTAGTTATCTGGTGTCTGGTATTAGATATCTGGTGTCTGGTATTAGGAATCTGGTGTCTGGTATTAGTTATCTGGTGTCTGGTATTAGTTATCTGGTGTCTGGTATTAGTTATCTGGTGTCTAGTATTAGTTATCTGGTGTCTGGTATTAGATATCTGGTGTCTGGTATTAGTTTCTGGTGTCTGGTATTAGATATCTGGTGTCTGGTATTAGGAATCTGGTGTCTGGTATTATTTATTTGGTGTCTTGTATTAGTTTCTGGTGTCTGGTATTAGTTTCTGGTGTCTGGTATTAGATATCTGGTGTCTGGTATTAGGAATCTGGTGTCTGGTACTAGTTTCTGGTGTCTGGTATTAGTTATCTGGTGTCTGGTACTACTTTCTGGTGTCTGGTATTAGTTTCTGTTGTCTGGTATTAGTTTCTGGTGTCTGGTATTAGTTTCTGGTGTCTGGTATTAGTTTCTGTTGTCTGGTATTAGTTATCTGGTGTCTGGTATTAGTTTCTGGTGTCTGGTATTAGTTTCTGGTGTCTGGTATTAGTTATCTGGTGTCTGGTATTAGTTATTTGGTGTCTGGTATTAGTTTCTGGTGTCTGGTATTAGTTATCTGGTGTCTGGTATTAAAAATCTGGTGTCTTGTACTAGTTTCTGGTGTCTGGTATTAGTTATCTGGTGTCTGGTATTAGTTTCTGGTGTCTGGTATTGGTTATCTGGTGTCTGGTATTAGTTTCTGGTGTCTGGTACTAGTTTTTGGTGTCTGGTATTAGTTTCTGGTGTCTGGTATTAGTTATCTGGTGTCTGGTATTAGTTTCTGGTGTCTGGTATTAGTTTCTGGTGTCTGGTATTAGTTATCTGGTGTCTGGTTTTAGTTTCTGGTGACTAGTATTAGTTATCTGGTGTCTGGTATTAGGAATCTGGTGTCTGGTATTAGTTATCTGGTGTCTGGTATTAGTTTCTGGTGTCTGGTATTAGTCATCTGGTGTCTGGTATTAGTTATCTGGTGTCTGGTATTAGACATCTGGTGTCTGGTATTAGGAATCTGGTGTCTGGTACTAGTTTCTGGTGTCTGGTATTAGTTTCTGGTGTCTGGTACTAGTTTCTGGTGTCTGGTATTAGTTTCTGGTGTCTGGTATTAGTTTCTGGTGTCTGGTATTAGTTATCTGGTGTCTGGTATTAGTTTCTGGTGACTAGTATTAGTTATCTGGTGTCTGGTATTAGTTATCTAGTGTCTGGTATTAGTTATCTGGTGACTGGTATTAGATATCTGGTGTCTGGTATTAGTTTCTGGTGTCTGGTATTAGATATCTGGTGTCTGGTGTTAGATATCTGGTGTCTGGTATTAGTTTCTGGTGTCTGGTATTAGATATCTGGTGTCTGGTGTTAGTTTCTGGTGTCTGGTGTTAGTTTCTGGTGTCTGGTGTTAGTTATCTGGTGTCTGGTATTAGTTTCTGGTGTCCGGTATTAGAAATCTGGTGTCTGGTATTAGAAATCTGGTGTCTGGTATTAGTTATCTGGTGTCTGGTATTAGTTTCTGGTGTCTAGTGTTAGTTATCTGGTGTCTGGTATTAGTTTCTGGTGTCTGGTATTAGTTTCTGCTGTCTGGTATTAGTTATCTGGTGTCTGGTATTAGTTATCTGGTGTCTGGTATTAGTTTCTGGTGTCTGGTATTAGTTTCTGGTGTCTGGTATTAGTTATCTGGTGTCTGGTATTAGTTATCTGGTGTCTGGTATTAGATATCTGGTGTCTGGTATTAGTTATCTGCTGTCTGGTATTAGTTTCTGGTGTCTGGTATTAGAAATCTGGTGTCTGGTATTAGAAATTTGGTGTCTGGTATTAGTTATCTGGTGTCTGGTATTAGTTTCTGGTGTCTGGTGTTAGTTATCTGGTGTGTGGTATTAGTTTCTGGTGTCCGGTATTAGGAATCTGGTGTCTGGTATTAGGAATCTGGTGTCTGGTATTAGTTTCTGGTGTCTGGTATTAGGAATCTGGTGTCTGGTATTAGTTATCTGGTGTCTGGTATTAGATATCTGGTGTCTGGTATTAGTTATCTGGTGTCTGGTATTAGTTTCTGGTGTCTGGTTCTAGATATCTTGTGTCTGGTATTAGATATCTGGTGTCTGGTATTAGATATCTGGTGTCTGGTATTAGTAATCTGGTGTCTGGTATTAGTTTCTGGTGTCTGGTATTAGTTATCTGGTGTCTGGTATTAGTTATCTGGTGTCTGGTATTAGTTATCTGGTGTCTGGTATTAGTTTCTGGTGTCTGGTATTAGTTATCTAGTGTCTGGTATTAGTTATCTGGTGTCTGGTATTAGTTATCTGGTGTCTAATATTAGTTATCTGGTGTCTGGTATTAGTTATCTGCTGTCTGGTATTAGTTATCTGGTGTCTGGTATTAGTTATCTGGTGTCTGGTATTAGTTATCTGGTATCTGGTGTTAGTTATCTGGTGTCTGGTATTAGGAATCTGGTGTCTGGTACTAGTTTCTGGTGTCTAGTATTAGTTATCTGGTGTCTGGTATTAGGAATCTGGTGTCTGGTATTAGTTTCTGGTGTCTGGTATTAGTTATCTGGTGTCTGGTATTAGTTATCTGGTGTCTGGTATTAGTTATCTGGTGTCTGGTATTAGTTTCTGGTGTCTGGTATTAGTTTCTGGTGTCTGGTATTAGGAATCTGGTGTCTGGTATTAGTTATCTGCTGTCTGGTATTAGTTATCTGGTGTCTGGTATTAGTTATCTGGTATCTGGTGTTAGTTATCTGGTGTCTGGTATTAGGAATCTGGTGTCTGGTACTAGTTTCTGGTGTCTGGTATTAGTTATCTGGTGTCTGGTATTAGTTTCTGGTGTCTGGTTCTAGATATCTGGTGTCTGGTATTAGATATCTGGTGTCTGGTATTAGATATCTGGTGTCTAATATTAGTTATCTGGTGTCTGGTATTAGTCATCTGGTGTCTGGTATTAGTTATCTGGTGTCTGGTATTAGTTTCTGGTGTCTGGTGTTAGTTATCTGGTGTCTGGTATTAGTTTCTGGTGTCTGGTATTAGTTATCTGGTATCTGGTATTAGTTATCTGGTGTCTGGTATTAGATATCTGGTGTCTGGTATTAGGAATCTGGTGTCTGGTATTAGTTATCTGGTGTCTGGTATTAGTTATCTGGTGTCTGGTATTAGTTTCTGGTGTCTGGTATTAGTTTCTGGTGTCTGGTATTAGTTATCTGGTGTCTAGTATTAGGAATCTGGTGTCTGGTATTAGTTATCTGGTGTCTGGTATTAGTTTCTGGTGTCTGGTATTAGTTATCTGCTGTCTGGTATTAGTTATCTGGTGTCTGGTATTAGAAATCTGGTGTCTGGTATTAGTTATCTGGTGTCTGGTATTAGTTATCTGGTGTCTGGTATTAGTTATCTGGTGTCTGGTATTAGTTATTTGGTATCTGGTGTTAGTTTCTGGTGTCTGGTATTAGTTATCTGGTGTCTGGTATTAGTTATCTGGTGTCTGGTATTAGTTTCTGGTGTCTGGTGTTAGTTATCTGGTGTCTGGTATTAGTTATCTGGTGTCTGGTATTAGTTATCTGCTGTCTGGTATTAGTTATCTGGTGTCTGGTATTAGTTATCTGGTGTCTGGTATTAGATATCTGGTGTCTGGTATTAGGAATCTGGTGTCTGGTATTAGTTATCTGGTGTCTGGTATTAGTTATCTGGTGTCTGGTATTAGTTATCTGGTGTCTAGTATTAGTTATCTGGTGTCTGGTATTAGATATCTGGTGTCTGGTATTAGTTTCTGGTGTCTGGTATTAGATATCTGGTGTCTGGTATTAGGAATCTGGTGTCTGGTATTATTTATTTGGTGTCTGGTATTAGTTTCTGGTGTCTGGTATTAGTTTCTGGTGTCTGGTATTAGATATCTGGTGTCTGGTATTAGGAATCTGGTGTCTGGTACTAGTTTCTGGTGTCTGGTATTAGTTATCTGGTGTCTGGTACTACTTTCTGGTGTCTGGTATTAGTTTCTGGTGTCTGGTATTAGTTTCTGGTGTCTGGTATTAGTTTCTGTTGTCTGGTATTAGTTATCTGGTGTCTGGTATTAGTTTCTGGTGTCTGGTATTAGTTTCTGGTGTCTGGTATTAGTTATCTGGTGTCTGGTATTAGTTATTTGGTGTCTGGTATTAGTTTCTGGTGTCTGGTATTAGTTATCTGGTGTCTGGTATTAGAAATCTGGTGTCTTGTACTAGTTTCTGGTGTCTGGTATTAGTTATCTGGTGTCTGGTATTAGTTTCTGGTGTCTGGTATTGGTTATATGGTGTCTGGTATTAGTTTCTGGTGTCTGGTACTAGTTTTTGGTGTCTGGTATTAGTTTCTGGTGTCTGGTATTAGTTATCTGGTGTCTGGTATTAGTTTCTGGTGTCTGGTATTAGTTTCTGGTGTCTGGTATTAGTTATCTGGTGTCTGGTTTTAGTTTCTGGTGACTAGTATTAGTTATCTGGTGTCTGGTATTAGGAATCTGGTGTCTGGTATTAGTTATCTGGTGTCTGGTATTAGTTTCTGGTGTCTGGTATTAGTCATCTGGTGTCTGGTATTAGTTATCTGGTGTCTGGTATTAGACATCTGGTGTCTGGTATTAGGAATCTGGTGTCTGGTACTAGTTTCTGGTGTCTGGTATTAGTTTCTGGTGTCTGGTACTAGTTTCTGGTGTCTGGTATTAGTTTCTGGTGTCTGGTATTAGTTTCTGGTGTCTGGTATTAGTTATCTGGTGTCTGGTATTAGTTTCTGGTGACTACTATTAGTTATCTGGTGTCTGGTATTAGTTATCTGGTGTCTGGTATTAGTTATCTGGTGACTGGTATTAGATATCTGGTGTCTGGTATTAGTTTCTGGTGTCTGGTATTAGATATCTGGTGTCTGGTGTTAGATATCTGGTGTCTGGTATTAGTTTCTGGTGTCTGGTATTAGATATCTGGTGTCTGGTGTTAGTTTCTGGTGTCTGGTGTTAGTTTCTGGTGTCTGGTATTAGATATCTGGTGTCTGGTATTAGTTATCTGGTGTCTGGTATTAGTTATCTGGTGTCTGGTATTAGTTATCTGGTGTCTGGTATTAGTCATCTGGTGTCTGGTATTAGTTATCTGGTGTCTGGTATTAGTCATCTGGTGTCTGGTATTAGTTATCTGGTGTCTGGTATTAGTTATCTGGTGTCTGGTATTAGTTATCTGGTGTCTGGTATTAGTTATCTGGTGTCTGGTATTAGTTATCTGGTGTCTGGTATTAGATATCTGGTGTCTGGTATTAGTTTCTGGTGTCTGGTATTAGATATCTGGTGTCTGGTATTAGTTATCTGGTGTCTGGTATTAGTTTCTGGTGTCTGGTTCTAGATATCTGGTGTCTGGTATTAGTTATCTGGTGTCTGGTATTAGTTTCTGGTGTCTGGTATTAGTTATCTGGTGTCTGGTATTAGTTATCTGGTGTCTGGTATTAGTTTCTGGTGTCTGGTATTAGTTATCTGGTGTGTGGTATTAGTCATCTGGTGTCTTGTATTAGTTATCTGGTGTCTGGTATTAGATATCTGGTGTCTGGTATTAGGAATCTGGTGTCTGGTACTAGTTTCTGGTGTCTGGTATCAGTTTCTGGTGTCTGGTATTAGTTATCTGGTGTCTGGTATTAGTTTCTGGTGTCTGGTGTTAGTTTCTGGTGTCTGGTATTAGTTATCTGGTGTCTGGTATTAGTTATCTGGTGTCTGGTATCAGTTATCTGGTGTCTGGTATTAGTTATCTGGTGTCTGGTATTAGATATCTGGTGTCTGGTATTAGTTTCTGGTGACTAGTATTAGTTATCTGGTGTCTGGTATTAGTTATCTGGTGTCTGGTATTAGTTATCTGGTGTCTGGTATTAGTTATCTGGTGTCTGGTATTAGATATCTGGTGTCTGGTATTAGTTTCTGGTGTCTGGTATTAGTTACTAGGTGTCTGGTATTAGTCATCTGGTGTCTGGTATTAGTTATCTGGTGTCTGGTATTAGATATCTGGTGTCTGGTATTAGGAATCTGGTGTCTGGTACTAGTTTCTGGTGTCTGGTATTAGTTTCTGGTGTCTGGTATTAGTTATCTGGTGTCTGGTATTAGTTTTTGGTGTCTGGTGTTAGTTTCTGGTGTCTGGTATTAGATATCTGGTGTCTGGTATTAGGAATTTGGTGTCTGGTACTAGTTTCTGGTGTCTGGTATTAGTTATCTGGTGTCTGGTATTAGTTATCTGGTGTCTAATATTAGATATCTGGTGTCTATTATTAGTTATCTGGTGTCTGGTATTAGTTATCTGGTGTCTAATATTAGATATCTGGTGTCTGGTATTAGTTATCTGGTGTCTGGTATTAGTTTCTGGTGTCTGGTTCTAGATATCTGGTGTCTGGTATTAGTTATCTGGTGTCTGGTATTAGTTTCTGGTGTCTGGTATTAGTTTCTGGTGTCTGGTATTAGTTATCTGGTGTCTGGTATTAGTTTCTGGTGACTAGTATTAGTTATCTGGTGTCTGGTATTAGTTATCTGGTGTCTGGTATTAGTTATCTGGTGACTGGTATTAGATATCTGGTGTCTGGTATTAGTTTCTGGTGTCTGGTATTAGATATCTGGTGTCTGGTGTTAGATATCTGGTGTCTGGTTTAGTTTCTGGTGTCTGGTATTAGATATCTGGTGTCTGGTGTTAGTTTCTGGTGTCTGGTGTTAGTTTCTGGTGTCTGGTATTAGATATCTGGTGTCTGGTATTAGTTATCTGGTGTCTGGTATTAGTTATCTGGTGTCTGGTATTAGTTATTTGGTGTCTGGTATTAGTTTCTGGTGTCTGGTATTAGTTATCTGGTGTCTGGTATTAGTCATCTGGTGTCTGGTATTAGTTATCTGGTGTCTGGTATTAGTTATCTGGTGTCTGGTATTAGTTTCTGGTGTCTGGTATTAGTTATCTGGTGTCTGGTATTAGTTATCTGGTGTCTGGTATTAGTCATCTGGTGTCTGGTATTAGTTATCTGGTGTCTGGTATTAGTCATCTGGTGTCTGGTATTAGTTATCTGGTGTCTGGTATTAGTTATCTGGTGTCTGGTATTAGTTATCTGGTGTCTGGTGTTAGTTTCTGGTGTCTGGTGTTAGTTTCTGGTGTCTGGTATTAGATATCTGGTGTCTGGTATTAGTTTTTGGTGTCTGGTATTAGTTATCTGGTGTCTGGTATTAGTTATCTGGTGTCTGGTATTAGTCATCTGGTGTCTGGTATTTGTTATCTGGTGTCTGGTATTAGTTATCTGGTGTCTGGTATTAGTCATCTGGTGTCTGGTATTAGTTATCTGGGGTCTGGTATTAGTTATCTGGTGTCTGGTATTAGTTTCTGGTGTCTGGTATTAGTTATCTGGTGTCTGGTATTAGTTATCTGGTGTCTGGTATTAGTCATCTGGTGTCTGGTATTAGTTATCTGGTGTCTGGTATTAGTTATCTGGTGTCTGGTATTAGTTATTTGGTGTCTGGTATTAGTTATTTGGTGTCTGGTATTAGTTTCTGGTGTCTGGTATTAGTTATCTGGTGTCTGGTATTAGTCATCTGGTGTCTGGTATTAGTTATCTGGTGTCTGGTATTAGTTATCTGGTGTCTGGTATTAGTTTCTGGTGTCTGGTATTAGTTATCTGGTGTCTGGTATTAGTTATCTGGTGTCTGGTATTAGTCATCTGGTGTCTGGTATTAGTTATCTGGTGTCTGGTATTAGTTATCTGGTGTCTGGTATTAGTTATTTGGTGTCTGGTATTAGTTTCTGGTGTCTGGTATTAGTTATCTGGTGTCTGGTATTAGTCATCTGGTGTCTGGTATTAGTTATCTGGTGTCTGGTATTAGTTATCTGGTGTCTGGTATTAGTTTCTGGTGTCTGGTATTAGTTATCTGGTGTCTGGTATTAGTTATCTGGTGTCTGGTATTAGTCATCTGGTGTCTGGTATTAGTTATCTGGTGTCTGGTATTAGTCATCTGGTGTCTGGTATTAGTTTCTGGTGTCTGGTATTAGTTATCTGGTGTCTGGTATTAGTTATCTGGTGTCTGGTATTAGTCATCTGGTATCTGGTATTAGTTATCTGGTGTCTGGTATTAGTCATCTGGTGTCTGGTATTAGTTATTTGGTGTCTGGTATTAGTTATCTGGTGTCTGGTATTAGTTATCTGGTGTCTGGTGTTAGTTTCTGGTGTCTGGTGTTAGTTTCTGGTGTCTGGTATTAGATATCTGGTGTCTGGTATTAGTTTCTGGTGTCTGGTATTAGTTATCTGGTGTCTAGTATTAGTTATCTGGTGTCTGGTATTAGTCATCTGGTGTCTGGTATTAGTTATCTGGTGTCTGGTATTAGTCATCTGGTGTCTGGTATTAGTTATTTGGTGTCTGGTATTAGTTATCTGGTGTCTGGTGTTAGTTTCTGGTGTCTGGTGTTAGTTTCTGGTGTCTGGTATTAGATATCTGGTGTCTGGTATTAGTTTCTGGTGTCTGGTATTAGTTATCTGGTGTCTGGTTTTAGTTATCTGGTGTCTGGTATTAGTCATCTGGTGTCTGGTATTAGTTATCTGGTGTCTGGTATTAGTCATCTGGTGTCTGGTATTAGTTATCTGGTGTCTGGTATTAGTTATCTGGTGTCTGGTATTAGTTATCTGGTGTCTGGTATTAGTTATCTGGTGTCTGGTATTAGTTATCTGGTGTCTGGTATTAGATATCTGCTGTCTGGTATTAGTTTCTGGTGTCTGGTATTAGATATCTGGTGTCTGGTATTAGTTATCTGGTGTCTGGTATTAGTTTCTGGTGTCTGGTTCTAGATATCTGGTGTCTGGTATTAGTTATCTGGTGTCTGGTATTAGTTTCTGGTGTCTGGTATTAGTTATCTGGTGTCTGGTATTAGTTATCTGGTGTCTGGTATTAGTTTCTGGTGTCTGGTATTAGTTATCTGGTGTGTGGTATTAGTCATCTGGTGTCTTGTATTAGTTATCTGGTGTCTGGTATTAGATATCTGGTGTCTGGTATTAGGAATCTGGTGTCTGGTACTAGTTTCTGGTGTCTGGTATTAGTTTCTGGTGTCTGGTATTAGTTATCTGGTGTCTGGTATTAGTTTCTGGTGTCTGGTGTTAGTTTCTGGTGTCTGGTATTAGATATCTGGTGTCTGGTATTAGATATCTGGTGTCTGGTATTAGTTGTCTGGTGTCTGGTATTAGTTATCTGGTGTCTGGTATTAGTTATTTGGTGTCTGGTATTAGTTTCTGGTGTCTGGTATTAGTTATCTGGTGTCTGGTATTAGTCATCTGGTGTCTGGTATTAGTTATCTGGTGTCTGGTATTAGTTATCTGGTGTCTGGTATTAGTTTCTGGTGTCTGGTATTAGTTATCTGGTGTCTGGTATTAGTTATCTGGTGTCTGGTATTAGTCATCTGGTGTCTGGTATTAGTTATCTGGTGTCTGGTATTAGTCATCTGGTGTCTGGTATTAGTTTCTGGTGTCTGGTATTAGTTATCTGGTGTCTGGTATTAGTCATCTGGTGTCTGGTATTAGTTATCTGGTGTCTGGTATTAGTTATCTGGTGTCTGGTATTAGTTTCTGGTGTCTGGTATTAGTTATCTGGTGTCTGGTATTAGTTATCTGGTGTCTGGTGTTAGTTTCTGGTGTCTGGTGTTAGTTTCTGGTGTCTGGTATTAGATATCTGGTGTCTGGTATTAGTTTCTGGTGTCTGGTATTAGTTATCTGGTGTCTGGTATTAGTTATCTGGTGTCTGGTATTAGTCATCTGGTGTCTGGTATTAGTTATCTGGTGTCTGGTATTAGTCATCTGGTGTCTGGTATTAGTTATCTGGTGTCTGGTATTAGTTATCTGGTGTCTGGTATTAGTTATCTGGTGTCTGGTATTAGTTATCTGGTGTCTCGTATTAGTTATCTGGTGTCTGGTATTAGATATCTGGTGTCTGGTATTAGTTTCTGGTGTCTGGTATTAGATATCTGGTGTCTGGTATTAGTTATCTGGTGTCTGGTATTAGTTTCTGGTGTCTGGTTCTAGATATCTGGTGTCTGGTATTAGTTATCTGGTGTCTGGTATTAGTTTCTGGTGTCTGGTATTAGTTATCTGGTGTCTGGTATTAGTTATCTGGTGTCTGGTATTAGTTTCTGGTGTCTGGTATTAGTTATCTGGTGTGTGGTATTAGTCATCTGGTGTCTTGTATTAGTTATCTGGTGTCTGGTATTAGATATCTGGTGTCTGGTATTAGGAATCTGGTGTCTGGTACTAGTTTCTGGTGTCTGGTATTAGTTTCTGGTGTCTGGTATTAGTTATCTGGTGTCTGGTATTAGTTTCTGGTCTCTGGTGTTAGTTTCTGGTGTCTGGTATTAGTTATCTGGTGTCTGGTATTAGTTATCTGGTGTCTGGTATTAGTTATCTGGTGTCTGGTATTAGTTATCTCGTGTCTGGTATTAGATATCTGGTGTCTGGTATTAGTTTCTGGTGACTAGTATTAGTTATCTGGTGTCTGTTATTAGTTATCTGGTGTCTGGTATTAGTTATCTGGTGTCTGGTATTAGTTATCTGGTGTCTGGTATTAGATATCTGGTGTCTGGTATTAGTTTCTGGTGTCTGGTATTAGTTACTAGGTGTCTGGTATTAGTCATCTGGTGTCTGGTATTAGTTATCTGGTGTCTGGTATTAGATATCTGGTGTCTGGTATTAGGAATCTGGTGTCTGGTACTAGTTTCTGGTGTCTGGTATTAGTTTCTGGTGTCTGGTATTAGTTATCTGGTGTCTGGTATTAGTTTTTGGTGTCTGGTGCTAGTTTCTGGTGTCTGGTATTAGATATCTGGTGTCTGGTATTAGGAATTTGGTGTCTGGTACTAGTTTCTGGTGTCTGGTATTAGTTATCTGGTGTCTGGTATTAGTTATCTGGTGTCTAATATTAGATATCTGGTGTCTATTATTAGTTATCTGGTGTCTGGTATTAGTTATCTGGTGTCTAATATTAGATATCTGGTGTCTGGTATTAGTTATCTGGTGTCTGGTATTAGTTTCTGGTGTCTGGTTCTAGATATCTGGTGTCTGGTATTAGTTATCTGGTGTCTGGTATTAGTTTCTGGTGTCTGGTATTAGTTTCTGGTGTCTGGTATTAGTTATCTGGTGTCTGGTATTAGTTTCTGGTGACTAGTATTAGTTATCTGGTGTCTGGTATTAGTTATCTGGTGTCTGGTATTAGTTATCTGGTGACTGGTATTAGATATCTGGTGTCTGGTATTAGTTTCTGGTGTCTGGCATTAGATATCTGGTGTCTGGTGTTAGATATCTGGTGTCTGGTATTAGTTTCTGGTGTCTGGTATTAGATATCTGGTGTCTGGTGTTAGTTTCTGGTGTCTGGTGTTAGTTTCTGGTGTCTGGTATTAGATATCTGGTGTCTGGTATTAGTTATCTGGTGTCTGGTATTAGTTATCTGGTGTCTGGTATTAGTGATTTGGTGTCTGGTATTAGTTTCTGGTGTCTGGTATTAGTTATCTGGTGTCTGGTATTAGTTATCTGGTGTCTGGTATTAGTCATCTGGTGTCTGGTATTAGTTATCTGGTGTCTGGTATTAGTCATCTGGTGTCTGGTATTAGTTATCTGGTGTCTGGTATTAGTTATCTGGTGTCTGGTATTAGTTATCTGGTGTCTGGTATTAGTTATCTGGTGTCTGGTATTAGTTATCTGGTGTCTGGTATTAGATATCTGGTGTCTGGTATTAGTTTCTGGTGTCTGGTATTAGAAATCTGGTGTCTGGTATTAGATATCTGGTGTCTGGTATTAGTTATCTGGTGTCTGGTATTAGTTTTTGGTGTCTGGTTCTAGATATCTGGTGTCTGGTATTAGTTATCTGGTGTCTGGTATTAGTTTCTGGTGTCTGGTATTAGTTATCTGGTGTCCTGGTATTAGTTATCTGGTGTCTGGTATTAGTTTCTGGTGTCTGGTATTAGTTATCTGGTGTGTGGTATTAGTCATCTGGTGTCTTGTATTAGTTATCTGGTGTCTGGTATTAGATATCTGGTGTCTGGTATTAGGAATCTGGTGTCTGGTACTAGTTTCTGATGTCTGGTATTAGTTTCTGGTGTCTGGTATTAGTTATCTGGTGTCTGGTATTAGTTTCTGGTGTCTGGTGTTAGTTTCTGGTGTCTGGTATTAGTTATCTGGTGTCTGGTATTAGTTATCTGGTGTCTGGTATTAGTTATCTGGTGTCTGGTATTAGTTATCTGGTGTCTGGTATTAGATATCTGGTGTCTGGTATTAGTTTCTGGTGACTAATATTAGTTATCTGGTGTCTGGTATTAGTTATCTGGTGTCTGGTATTAGTTATCTGGTGTCTGGTATTAGTTATCTGGTGTCTGGTATTAGATATCTGGTGTCTGGTATTAGTTTCTGGTGTCTAGTATTAGTTACTAGGTGTCTGGTATTAGTCATCTGGTGTCTGGTATTAGTTATCTGGTGTCTGGTATTAGATATCTGGTGTCTGGTATTAGGAATCTGGTGTCTGGTACTAGTTTCTGGTGTCTGGTATTAGTTTCTGGTGTCTGGTATTAGTTATCTGGTGTCTGGTATTAGTTTTTGGTGTCTGGTGTTAGTTTCTGGTGTCTGGTATTAGATATCTGGTGTCTGGTATTAGGAATCTGGTGTCTGGTACTAGTTTCTGGTGTCTGGTATTAGTTATCTGGTGTCTGGTATTAGTTATCTGGTGTCTAATATTAGATATCTGGTGTCTGGTATTAGTTATCTGGTGTCTGGTATTAGTTATCTGGTGTCTAATATTAGATATCTGGTGTCTGGTATTAGTTATCTGGTGTCTGGCATTAGTTTCTGGTGTCTGGTTCTAGATATCTGGTGTCTGGTATTAGTTATCTGGTGTCTGGTATTAGTTTTTGGTGTCTGGTGTTAGTTTCTGGTGTCTGGTATTAGATATCTGGTGTCTGGTATTAGGAATCTGGTGTCTGGTACTAGTTTCTGGTGTCTGGTATTAGTTATCTGGTGTCTGGTATTAGTTATCTGGTGTCTAATATTAGATATCTGGTGTCTGGTAACAGTTATCTGGTGTCTGGTATTAGTTTCTGGTGTCTGGTTCTAGATATCTGGTGTCTGGTATTAGTTATCTGGTGTCTGGTATTAGTTTCTGGTGTCTGGTATTAGTTATCTGGTGTCTGGTGTTAGTTATCTGGTGTCTGGTATTAGTTATCTGGTGTCTGGTATTAGTTTCTGGTGTCTGGTATTAGTTATCTGGTGTCTGGTATTAGTCATCTGGTGTCTAGTATTAGTTATCTGGTGTCTGGTATTAGATATCTGGTGTCTAGTATTAGGAATCTGGTGTCTGGTACTAGTTTCTGGTGTCTGGTATTAGTTTCTGGTGTCTGGTATTAGTTATCTGGTGTCTGGTATTAGTTTCTGGTGTCTAGTGTTAGTTTTTGGTGTCTGGTATTAGTTATCTGGTGTCTGGTATTAGTTATCTGGTGTCTGGTATTAGTTATCTGGTGTCTGGTATTAGATATCTGGTGTCTGGTATTAGTTTCTGGTGACTAGTATTAGTTATCTGGTGTCTGGTATTAGTTATCTGGTGTCTGGTATTAGTTATCTGGTGTCTGGTATTAGTTATCTGGTGTCTGGTATTAGATATCTGGTGTCTGGTATTAGTTTCTGGTGTCTGGTATTAGTTATCTGGTGTCTGGTATTAGTCATCTGGTGTCTGGTATTAGTTTCTGGTGTCTGGTATTAGTTATCTGGTGTCTGGTATTAAGAATCTGGTGTCTGGTATTAGTTATCTGGTGTCTGGTATTAGTTTCTGGTGTCTGGTATTAGTTATCTGATGTCTGGTATTAGTTTCTGGTGACTGGTATTAGTTATCTGGTGTCTGGTATTAGTTTCTGGTGTTAGTTTCTGGTGTCTGGTATTAGATATCTGGTGTCTGGTATTAGGAATCTGGTGTCTGGTACTAGTTTCTGGTGTCTGGTATTAGTTATCTGGTGTCTGGTATTAGGAATCTGGTGTCTGGTACTAGTTTCTGGTGTCTGGTATTAGTTATCTGGTGTCTGGTATTAGTTATCTGGTGTCTGGTATTAGTCATCTGGTGTCTGGTATTAGTTATCTGGTATCTGGTGTTAGTTTCTGGTGTCTGGTATTAGTTATCTGGTGTCTGGTATTAGTTATCTGGTGTCTGGTATTAGTTATCTGGTATCTGGTGTTAGTTTCTGGTGTCTGGTATTAGTTATCTGGTGTCTGGTATTAGGAATGTGGTGTCTGGTACTAGTTTCTGGTGTCTGGTATTAGTTATCTGGTGTCTGGTATTAGGAATCTGGTGTCTGGTACTAGTTTCTGGTGTCTGGTATTAGTTATCTGCTGTCTGGTATTAGGAATCTGGTGTCTGGTATTAGTTTCTGGTGTCTGGTACTAGTTTCTGGTGTCTGGTATTAGTTATCTGGTGTCTGGTATTAGTTATCTGGTGTCTAATATTAGTTATCTGGTGTCTGGTATTTGTTATTCGCTGTCTGGTATTAGTTATCTGGTGTCTGGTATTAGTTATCTGGTATCTGGTGTTAGTTTCTGGTGTCTGGTATTAGTTATCTGGTGTCTGGTATTAGGAATGTGGTGTCTGGTACTAGTTTCTGGTGTCTGGTATTAGTTATCTGGTGTCTGGTATTAGTTATCTGGTATCTGGTGTTAGTTTCTGGTGTCTGGTATTAGTTATCTGGTGTCTGGTATTAGTAATCTGGTGTCTGGTACTAGTTTCTGATGTCTGGTATTAGTTATCTGGTGTCTGGTATTAGGAATCTGGTGTCTGGTACTAGTTTCTGGTGTCTGGTATTAGTTATCTGGTGTCTGGTATTAGGAATCTGGTGTCTGGTATTAGTTTCTGGTGTCTGGTATTAGTTATCTGGTGTCTGGTATTAGTTATCTGGTGTCTGGTATTAGTTATCTGGTGTCTGGTATTAGTTTCTGGTGTCTGGTATTATTTATCTGGTGTCTGGTATTAGTCATCTGGTGTCTGGTATTAGTTATCTGGTGTCTGGTATTAGATATCTGGTGTCTGGTATTAGGAATCTGGTGTCTGGTATTAGATATCTGGTGTCTGGTATTAGGAATCTGGTGTCTGGTACTAGTTTCTGGTGTCTGGTATTAGTTATCTGGTGTCTGGTATTAGTTATCTGGTATCTGGTATTAGTTATCTGGTGTCTGGTATTAGATATCTGGTGTCTGGTATTAGTTTCTGGTGACTAGTATTAGTTATCTGGTGTCTGGTATTAGTTATCTGGTGTGTGGTATTAGTTATCTGGTGTCTGGTATTAGTTATCTGGTGTCTGGTATTAGATATCTGGTGTCTGGTATTAGTTTCTGGTGACTAGTATTAGTTATCTGGTGTCTGGTATTAGTTATCTGGTGTGTGGTATTAGTTATCTGGTGTCTGGTATTAGATATCTGGTGTCTGGTATTAGTTTCTGGTGTCTAGTATTAGGAATCTGGTGTCTGGTATTAGATATCTGGTGTCTGGTATTAGTTTCTGGTGTCTGGTATTAGATATCTGGTGTCTGGTATTAGATATCTGGTGTCTGGTATTAGTTATCTGGTGTCTGGTATTAGTTTCTGGTGTCTGGTTCTAGATATCTGGTGTCTGGTATTAGTTATCTGGTATCTGGTATTAGTTATCTGGTGTCTGGTATTAGATATCTGGTGTCTGGTATTAGTTTCTGGTGACTAGTATTAGTTATCTGGTGTCTGGTATTAGATATCTGGTGTCTGGTATTAGTTTCTGGTGACTAGTATTAGTTATCTGGTGTCTGGTATTAGTTATCTGGTGTGTGGTATTAGTTATCTGGTGTCTGGTATTAGATATCTGGTGTCTGGTATTAGTTTCTGGTGTCTAGTATTAGGAATCTGGTGTCTGGTATTAGATATCTGGTGTCTGGTATTAGTTTCTGGTGTCTGGTATTAGATATCTGGTGTCTGGTATTAGATATCTGGTGTCTGGTATTAGTTATCTGGTGTCTGGTATTAGTTTCTGGTGTCTGGTTCTAGATATCTGGTGTCTGGTATTAGTTTCTGGTGTCTGGTATTAGTTATCTGGTGTCTGGTATTAGATATCTGGTGTCTGGTATTAGTTTTTGGTGTCTGGTGTTAGTTTCTGGTGTCTGGTATTAGTTATCTGGTGTCTGGTATTAGATATCTGGTGTCTGGTATTAGTTTTTGGTGTCTGGTGTTAGTTTTTGGTGTCTGGTGTTAGTTTCTGGTGTCTGGTATTAGTTATCTGGTATCTGGTGTTAGTTTCTGGTGTCTGGTATTAGTTATCTGGTGTCTGGTATTAGTAATCTGGTGTCTGGTACTAGTTTCTGATGTCTGGTATTAGTTATCTGGTGTCTGGTATTAGGAATCTGGTGTCTGGTACTAGTTTCTGGTGTCTGGTATTAGTTATCTGGTGTCTGGTATTAGGAATCTGGTGTCTGGTATTAGTTTCTGGTGTCTGGTATTAGTTATCTGGTGTCTGGTATTAGTTATCTGGTGTCTGGTATTAGTTATCTGGTGTCTGGTATTAGTTTCTGGTGTCTGGTATTATTTATCTGGTGTCTGGTATTAGTCATCTGGTGTCTGGTATTAGTTATCTGGTGTCTGGTATTAGATATCTGGTGTCTGGTATTAGGAATCTGGTGTCTGGTACTAGTTTCTGGTGTCTGGTATTAGTTTCTGGTGTCTGGTATTAGTTATCTGGTGTCTGGTATTAGTTTCTGGTGACTGGTATTAGTTATCTGGTGTCTAGTATTAGTTTCTGGTGTTAGTTTCTGGTGTCTGGTATTAGATATCTGGTGTCTGGTATTAGGAATCTGGTGTCTGGTATTAGTTATCTGGTGTCTGGTATTAGTTATCTGGTGTCTGGTATTAGTTATCTGGTGTCTAATATTAGTCATCTGGTGTCTGGTATTAGTTATCTGGTGTCTGGTATTAGATATCTGGTGTCTGGTATTAGTTTCTGGTGTCTAGTATTAGGAATCTGGTGTCTGGTATTAGATATCTGGTGTCTGGTATTAGTTTCTGGTGTCTGGTATTAGATATCTGGTGTCTGGTATTAGATATCTGGTGTCTGGTATTAGTTATCTGGTGTCTGGTATTAGTTTCTGGTGTCTGGTTCTAGATATCTGGTGTCTGGTATTAGTTTCTGGTGTCTGGTATTAGTTATCTGGTGTCTGGTATTAGATATCTGGTGTCTGGTATTAGTTTTTGGTGTCTGGTGTTAGTTTCTGGTGTCTGGTATTAGTTATCTGGTGTCTGGTATTAGATATCTGGTGTCTGGTATTAGTTTTTGGTGTCTGGTGTTAGTTTCTGGTGTCTGGTATTAGTTATCTGGTGTCTGGTATTAGTTATCTGGTGTCTGGTATTAGATATCTGGTGTCTGGTATTAGTTATCTGGTGTCTGGTATTAGATATCTGGTGTCTGGTATTAGGAATCTGGTGTCTGGTACTAGTTTCTGGTGTCTGGTATTAGTTATCTGGTGTCTGGTATTAGTTATCTGGTGTCTGGTATTAGATATCTGGTGTCTGGTATTAGCTTTTGGTGTCTGGTGTTAGTTTCTGGTGTCTAAATTATTACTATGCATACACTTAATAAAATAACTAAAGGCACAAGGTGTGTGCTTTTTTATTAAATTTGTTTTGCTACTTACACTATTACTTATATCCTCTAATACGCATTCGAAATCTGCGTAAACAACAAACGGGACATCCATTTTTCGTTGATGTCCCTTAAAACTAAGAATAGCATCCTCACCTGATGGCATAGTTGTGACTATCTTCCCACATTCCTCCTTATGAGTACTCATGATGGTGTCCGTATGAGTATATTGGAGACAGCTATTGCAGAAGTGTAGTTTGTGTTTATGTGTGGTAGTCTGATTTGTCAAAAGTCTGTGAATAATAAAAAGTAAAATAAAAGTTTATAAGTAAAATGTATCTATTATAAAATATATAAAACAAGTATATGTATTATTAAATTAAAGTGTACTATAATTTTTTTAACTTACCTTGAAATGTCCTTTATCAAAATGTAGTGATGAGCTTCACCATTCTCCAAAAGCAACAAGTTTACATGGCTATTTTTTCGTCCTTGGTGACATAATAAGGACCAATAATCTGATTGGCCCCCTCATCATAGCCAAATACATTAATACTTATTGCTGGATTGTTCACCTCAAGCTCTTTGATTTTGTTTAATTCTAATGGGAAGCGTAAATTTTTGAAATTTAACGCTACACCATTTCGCGTAACAATCGTCTCTGCAGCAATGTTCTGAATATTATAAGAACTGCAACGTTCTTGATTGTATTGGGTAATATCCATGGCAGCGATTAGACACCACTTGAAGCAGTAGTCATCATCATTTTGTATATTGATGCAAGCTTTTCTTCTTGCTAATTTTTGAGGTGTGGATATCCAATTAGATCCTTTGACGAGCGAAGATTTGTTGATGTTAATTTCTGCTCGGACTATGCGTGACAAAGTCCAACCAGAATCTCGCTCTTCAAATTCGGACATTTTGGTTGAAATCTCGGCAACCTGCTTACGGAATAACTCTTCAATGCTATCTGCCTTCGTTAGCAAACTCATTTTGGCTACATGTGATATTATGCACAACTCCAATTCTTCTCCAACAATTTTAATATACTCCGCCACAATACTCACATGAAATTTAATTATTGCATGCTTACTTAAATTCACTTGAAGTCTCTCCATAAAAACATTTTTATTTTCTTTAATAAATTCTTCCAACAGAAGTTGGTCTTTTTTGTTTAAAATTGCATAAGTGGCAATATGGTTTTTGAATGCTTTAGATATTTTATAATATCGCACATTCGATTCTACTTCATCTGTTCTAGCATGCGAAGTATTTCTTGGAGTTGGCAGAGTTTCTTCTCTTCTTTCTTCTACTTCTCCATCACTTTCCGGTAAGCTTATGTCCATAGCATCGTCGAATAAATTACCTCCAAGGATACCCACACCCTGTTGTTGAGCTTGTTGTTGTTGTTGAGCTTGTTGTTGATGATCTTGTTGTTGAGCTTGTTGTTGATGATCTTGTTGTTGATGCTGGTACTCTTGTTGATGATAATTAAGGGGCTGCCATTGCATCACATTGGGATTATAATTGTATCCCAAAAACTGATTATTCCATGGCATACCGTATTGTTGATAATTTAATGGTAACTGATATTGAGGATACTGAAGAGAAGGATATTGTTGATGAATAAATGATGATGATGGATTTTGGTGATTTTGAAGAGATGTCTGCGGTAGCTCTGGATTTATGCCCCGGCTTACGACCACTTGATTCTGTACACTATGGTTTTTAACATGCTCCAAAAAGGACTTTTGGTATTTGTATACCTTATTACATGTATTACACTGATAACCTGATGAACTCATTTTTAATTATTTTTTTATTATTTCACTTTAACACAATTGCTGATGATACTTCTTGTAAATACAATAACGTACTGATGTGTTGGTTAGAAATGTTGGCGTATTTATACTAAAATTAGAAGCAGTATCCTTGCAGCATTCATAAATTTTACTTTTTGTTTCTCTGCTGCTGACTGTACTTAGTTTGCTGCTTTAAAATAATCGTAGACAAAGAAAATGATTACGTTGCAAAATATATATGTATTCTACAAAATATTCTACGCACAAGTACCCACGATCGCACATTCATACATGCACACATACATATACATACATACATACATACACATACATACATACACATACATACATGCACACATACATATACACACACACATACATACATACATACATACATATTTCTTAAACAAATACACAAAATATTAAATTACCAACGATGATAAAGCTGGACCCCCCACACACAAGTATGGGTGTTCACATACATGTGAACACAAGTATGGGTGTTCACATACATGTGAACACATAAATAAATATTTTCTCTGATATTACTGATATATTATTACGATAACAAATTTCTGCAGTCTGGCAACACTGGCAATTTTCCCTTTGGTATTAGAAAAAAAAATAATAATCATGTTTTGCCGTCGGCATTTGGAAAAAATAACAATCATGTTTTGCCGTCGGCATTTGAAAAAAATAATAATCATGTTTTGCCGTCGGCATTAGGAAAAATATTCATATATTGCCGTAGGCATTAGGAAAAATATTCATATATTGCCGTAGGCATTAGGAAAAATATTCATGCATTGCCGTAGGCATTAGGAAAAATTAATTTTCACAATTTCATACCCATTAGTATTAGGAAAAATCATTGCATGATTTTCCCGTTGGTACTAGGAAAAATCATGTATTGCCGTAGGCATTAGGAAAATTAAAAATATATTGCCGTAGGCATTAGGAAAAATAAACATATATTGCCGTAGGCATTAGGAAAAATTAATTTTCACTATTTCACCATTGGTATTAAGAAAAATCATTGCATGATTTTCCCGTTGGTACTAGGAAAAATCATGTATTGCCGTAGGCATTAGGAAAAATAAACATATATTGCCGTAGGCATTAGGAAAAATAAACATATATTGCCGTAGGCATTAGGAAAAATTAATTTTCACTATTTCACCATTGGTATTAAGAAAAATCATTGCATGATTTTCCCGTTGGTACTAGGAAAAATCATCTCATGATTTTCCCGTCGGCATATATACTTATGAAATATTAATCTTATGAAACCCCTTAATCCACCCCACAAAAAAAAAATAATGAGTTAGGCCCTTTCTATATTAAGGTAACCTCAAAAAAAATCACCCGTTCACACAAAGTTAATGTAAACAAAAAAACTCCTTATGTAAACAAAAAGTTGGACAGACTTATTGATCCACCCTCGTAGGGTATTAAATTTCACAAATTTCCAAGAATTTTAAAATTTTAATTACCCAAATTTTAAAATTTTGTACTGAAATTCTCAAATTTCAAATTTTAGTTACCCAAATTTCACAATTTTAATCGGCGCCAGAAGCGGCAGTTCCCTACTACTTCTGGTATTAGATATCTGGTGTCTGGTATTAGTTTTTGGTGTCTGGTGTTAGTTTCTGGTGTCTGGTATTAGTTATCTGGTGTCTGGTATTAGTTATCTGGTGTCTGGTATTAGTTATCTGGTGTCTGGTATTAGTTTCTAGTGTCTGGTGTTAGTTTCTGGTGTCTGGTATTAGTTATCTGGTGTCTGGTATTAGTTATCTGGTGTCTGGTATTAGTTATCTGCTGTTTGGTATTAGTTTCTGGTGTCTGATGTTAGTTTCTGGTGTCTGGTATTAGTTATCTGCTGTCTGGTATTAGGAATCTGGTGTCTGGTACTAGTTTCTGGTATCTGGTATTAGTTTCTGGTGTCTGGTATTAGTTATCTGGTGTCTGGTATTAGTTTCTGGTGACTGGTATTAGTTATCTGGTGTCTGGTATTAGTTATCTGGTATCTGGTGTTAGTTTCTGGTGTCTGGTATTAGTTATCTGGTGTCTGGTATTAGGAATCTGGTGTCTGGTATTAGTTATCTAGTGTCTGGTATTAGTTTCTGGTGTCTGGTATTAGTTATCTGGTGTCTGGTATTAGTTATCTGCTGTCTGGTATTAGTTATCTGGTGTCTGGTATTAGAAATCTGGTGTCTGGTATTAGTTATTTGGTGTCTGGTATTAGTTTCTGGTGTCTGGTATTAGATATCTGGTGTCTGGTATTAGTTATCTGGTGTCTGGTATTAGTTTCTGGTGTCTGGTTCTAGATATCTGGTATTAGTTATCTGGTGTCTGGTATTAGTTTCTGGTGTCTGGTATTAGTTATCTGGTGTCTGGTATTAGTTATCTGGTGTCTGGTATTAGTTATCTGGTGTCTGGTATTAGTTTCTGGTGTCTGGTATTAGTTATCTGGTGTCTGGTATTAGTCATCTGGTGTCTGGTATTAGTTATCTGGTGTCTGGTATTAGATATCTGGTGTCTGGTATTAGGAATCTGGTGTCTGGTACTAGTTTCTGGTGTCTGGTATTAGTTTCTGGTGTCTGGTATTAGTTATCTGGTGTCTGGTATTAGTTTCTGGTGTCTGGTGTTAGTTTCTGGTGTCTGGTATTAGTTATCTGGTGTCTGGTATTAGTTATCTGGTGTCTGGTATTAGTTATCTGGTGTCTGGTATTAGTTATCTGGTGTCTGGTATTAGATATCTGGTGTCTGGTATTAGTTTCTGGTGACTAGTATTAGTTATCTGGTGTCTGGTATTAGTTATCTGGTGTCTGGTATTAGTTATCTGGTGTCTGGTATTAGTTATCTGGTGTCTGGTATTAGATATCTGGTGTCTGGTATTAGTTTCTGGTGTCTGGTATTAGATATCTGGTGTCTGGTATTAGATATCTGCTGTCTGGTATTAGTTATCTGGTGTCTGGTATTAGTTATCTGGTGTCTGGTATTAGTTATCTGGTATCTGGTGTTAGTTTCTGGTGTCTGGTATTAGTTATCTGGTGTCTGGTATTAGGAATCTGGTGTCTGGTATTAGTTATCTGCTGTCTGGTATTAGTTATCTGGTGACTGGTATTAGATATCTGGTGTCTGGTATTAGTTTCTGGTGTCTGGTATTAGATATCTGGTGTCTGGTATTAGATATCTGGTGTCTGTTATTAGATATCTGTTGTCTGGTAATAGTTATCTGGTGTCTGGTATTAGTTTCTGGTGTCTGCTATTAGTTATCTGGTGTCTGGTATTAGTTATCTGGTGTCTGGTATTAGTTTCTGGTGTCTGGTATTAGGAATCTGGTGTCTGGTATTAGAAATCTGGTGTCTGGTATTAGTTATTTGGTGTCTAGTATTAGTTATCTGGTGTCTGGTATTAGTTATCTGGTGTCTGGTATTAGTTATCTGGTGTCTGGTATTAGGAATCTGGTGTCTGGTATCAGATATCTGGTGTCTGGTATTAGTTATCTCATGTCTGGTATTAGTTATCTGGTGTCTGGTATTAGTTTCTGGTGTCTGGTATTAGTTTCTGGTGTCTGGTATTAGGAATCTGCTGTCTGGTATTAGTTTCTGGTGTCTGGTATTAGTTATCTGGTGTCTGGTATTAGGAATCTGGTGTCTGGTATTAGTTTCTGGTGTCTGGTATTAGATATCTGGTGTCTAATATTAGTTATCTGGTGTCTGGTATTAGTTATCTGGAGTCTGGTATTAGTTTCTGGTGTCAGGTATTAGATATCTGGTGTCTGGTATTAGTTTCTGGTGTCTGGTCTTAGTTTCTGGTGTCTGGTATTAGATATCTGGTGTCTGGTATTAGTTATCTGGTGTCTGGTATTAGTTATCTGGTGTCTGGTATTAGGTATCTGGTGTCTGGTATTAGGAATCTGGTGTCTGGTATTAGTTTCTGGTGTCTGGTATTAGTTATCTGGTGTCTGGTATTAGTTTCTGGTGTCTGGTATTAGTTATGAGGTGTCTGGTATTAGTTTCTGGTGTCTGGTATTAGTTTCTGGTGTCTGGTATTAGTTATCTGGTGTCTGGTATTAGTTATCTGGTATCTGGTATTAGGAATCTGGTGTCTGGTATTAGTTATCTGGAGTCTGGTATTAGTTATCTGGTGTCTATTATTAGTTTCTGGTGTCTGGTATTAGTTTTTGGTGTCTGGTATTAGATATCTGGTGTCTGGTATTAGTTATCTGGTGTCTGGTATTAGTTTCTGGTGTCTGGTATTAGTTTCTGGTGTCTGGTATTAGTTATCTGGTGTCTGGTATTAGTTTCTGGTGACTGGTATTAGTTATCTGGTGTCTGGTATTAGTTTCTGGTGTCTGGTATTAGTTATCTGGTGTCTGGTATTAGTTTCTGGTGACTGGTATTAGTTATCTGGTGTCTGGTATTAGTTATCTGGTGTCTGGTATTAGTTATTTGGTGTCTTGTATTAGTTTCTGGTGTCTAGTATTAGTTTCTGGTGTCTGGTGTTAGTTATCTGGTGTCTAATATTAGTTATCTGGTGTCTGGTATTAGTTATCTGCTGTCTGGTATTAGTTATCTGGTGTCTGGTATTAGTTATCTGGTGTCTGGTATTAGTTTCTGGTGTCTGGTATTAGTTTCTGGTGTCTGGTATTAGTTATCTGGTGTCTGGTATTAGTTATCTGGTGTCTGGTATTAGATATCTGGTGTCTGGTATTAGGAATCTGGTGTCTGGTATTAGTTATCTGGTGTCTGGTATTAGTTATCTGGTGTCTGGTATTAGTTATCTGGTGTCTGGTATTAGTTTACTGGTGTCTGGTATTAGATATCTGGTGTCTGGTATTAGTTTCTGGTGTCTGGTATTAGATATCTGGTGTCTGGTATTAGGAATCTGGTGTCTGGTATTAGTTATTTGGTGTCTTGTATTAGTTTCTGGTGTCTGGTATTAGTTTCTGGTGTCTGGTATTAGATATCTGGTGTCTGGTATTAGGAATCTGGTGTCTGGTACTAGTTTGTGGTGTCTGGTATTAGTTATCTGGTGTCTGGTACTAGTTTCTGGTGTCTGGTATTAGTTTCTGGTGTCTGGTATTAGTTTCTGGTGTCTGGTATTAGTTTCTGGTGTCTGGTATTAGTTATCTGGTGTCTGGTATTAGTTTCTGGTGTCTGGTATTAGTTTCTGGTGTCTGGTATTAGTTTCTGGTGTCTGGTATTAGTTATCTGGTGTCTGGTATTAGTTTCTGGTGACTGGTATTAGTTATCTGGTGTCTGGTATTAGTTTCTGGTGTCTGGTATTAGTTATCTGGTGTCTAGTATTAGTTATCTGGTGTCTGGTATTAGTTATCTGGTGTCTGGTATTAGATATCTGGTGTCTGGTATTAGTTTCTGGTGACTAGTATTAGTTATCTGGTGTCTGGTATTAGTTATCTGGTGTCTGGTATTAGTTATCTGGTGTCTGGTATTAGTTATCTGGTGTCTGGTATTAGATATCTAATGTCTGGTAATAGTTTCTGGTGTCTGGTATTAGGAATCTGGTGCCTGGTATTAGATATCTGGTGTCTGGTATTAGTTCCTGGTGTCTGGTATTAGATATCTGGTGTCTAGTATTAGATATCTGGTGTCTGGTATTAGTTATCTGGTGTCTGGTATTAGTTTTTGGTGTCTGGTGTTAGTTTCTGGTGTCTGGTATTAGTTATCTGGTGTCTGGTATTAGTTATCTGGTGTCTGGTATTAGTTATCTGGTGTCTGGTATTAGTTTCTGGTGTCTGGTGTTAGTTTCTGGTGTCTGGTATTAGTTATCTGGTGTCTGGTATTAGTTATCTGGTGTCTGGTATTAGTTATCTGGTGTCTGGTATTAGTTATCTGGTGTCTGGTATTAGTCATCTGGTGTCTGGTATTAGTTATCTGGTGTCTGGTATTAGTTATCTGGTGTCTGGTATTAGGAATCTGGTGTCTGGTATTAGTTATCTGGTGTCTGGTATTAGTTATCTGGTGACTGGTATTAGATATCTGGTGTCTGGTATTAGTTTCTGGTGTCTGGTATTAGATATCTGGTGTCTGGTATTAGATATCTGGTGTCTGGTATTAGATATCTGGTGTCTGGTAATAGTTATCTGGTGTCTGGTATTAGTTTCTGGTGTCTGCTATTAGTTATCTGGTGTCTGGTATTAGTTATCTGGTGTCTGGTATTAGTTTCTGGTGTCTGGTATTAGGAATCTGGTTTCTGGTATTAGAAATCTGGTGTCTGGTATTAGTTATTTGGTGTCTAGTATTAGTTATCTGGTGTCTGGTATTAGTTATCTGGTGTCTGGTATTAGTTATCTGGTGTCTGGTATTAGGAATCTGGTGTCTGGTATCAGATATCTGGTGTCTGGTATTAGTTATCTGGTGTCTGGTATTAGTTATCTGGTGTCTGGTATTAGTTTCTGGTGTCTGGTATTAGTTTCTGGTGTCTGGTATTAGGAATTTGCTGTCTGGTATTAGTTTCTGGTGTCTGGTATTAGTTATCTGGTGTCTGGTATTAGGAATCTGGTGTCTGGTATTAGTTTCTGGTGTCTGGTATTAGATATCTGGTGTCTAATATTAGTTATCTGGTGTCTGGTATTAGTTATCTGGTGTCTGGTATTAGTTTCTGGTGTCAGGTATTAGATATCTGGTGTCTGGTATTAGTTTCTGGTGTCTGGTCTTAGTTTCTGGTGTCTGGTATTAGATATCTGGTGTCTGGTATTAGTTATCTGGTGTCTGGTATTAGTTATCTGGTGTCTGGTATTAGGTATCTGGTGTCTGGTATTAGGAATCTGGTGTCTGGTATTAGTTTCTGGTGTCTGGTATTAGTTATCTGGTGTCTGGTATTAGTTTCTGGTGTCTGGTATTAGTTATGAGGTGTCTGGTATTAGTTTCTGGTGTCTGGTATTAGTTTCTGGTGTCTGGTATTAGTTATCTGGTGTCTGGTATTAGTTATCTGGTATCTGGTATTAGGAATCTGGTGTCTGGTATTAGTTATCTGGAGTCTGGTATTAGTTATCTGGTGTCTGGTATTAGTTTCTGGTGTCTGGTATTAGTTTTTGGTGTCTGGTATTAGATATCTGGTGTCTGGTATTAGTTATCTGGTGTCTGGTATTAGTTTCTGGTGTCTGGTATTAGTTTCTGGTGTCTGGTATTAGTTATCTGGTGTCTGGTATTAGTTTCTGGTGACTGGTATTAGTTATCTGGTGTCTGGTATTAGTTTCTGGTGTCTGGTATTAGTTATCTGGTGTCTGGTATTAGTTTCTGGTGACTGGTATTAGTTATCTGGTGTCTGGTATTAGTTATCTGGTGTCTGGTATTAGTTATTTGGTGTCTTGTATTAGTTTCTGGTGTCTGGTATTAGTTTCTGGTGTCTGGTGTTAGTTATCTGGTGTCTAATATTAGTTATCTGGTGTCTGGTATTAGTTATCTGCTGTCTGGTATTAGTTATCTGGTGTCTGGTATTAGTTATCTGGTGTCTGGTATTAGTTTCTGGTGTCTGGTATTAGTTTCTGGTGTCTGGTATTAGTTATCTGGTGTCTGGTATTAGTTATCTGGTGTCTGGTATTAGATATCTGGTGTCTGGTATTAGGAATCTGGTGTCTGGTATTAGTTATCTGGTGTCTGGTATTAGTTATCTGGTGTCTGGTATTAGTTATCTGGTGTCTGGTATTAGTTATCTGGTGTCTGGTATTAGATATCTGGTGTCTGGTATTAGTTTCTGGTGTCTGGTATTAGATATCTGGTGTCTGGTATTAGGAATCTGGTGTCTGGTATTAGTTATTTGGTGTCTTGTATTAGTTTCTGGTGTCTGGTATTAGTTTCTGGTGTCTGGTATTAGTTTCTGGTGTCTGGTATTAGATATCTGGTGTCTGGTATTAGGAATCTGGTGTCTGGTACTAGTTTGTGGTGTCTGGTATTAGTTATCTGGTGTCTGGTACTAGTTTCTGGTGTCTGGTATTAGTTTCTGGTGTCTGGTATTAGTTTCTGGTGTCTGGTATTAGTTTCTGGTGTCTGGTATTAGTTATCTGGTGTCTGGTATTAGTTTCTGGTGTCTGGTATTAGTTTCTGGTGTCTGGTATTAGTTTCTGGTGTCTGGTATTAGTTATCTGGTGTCTGGTATTAGTTTCTGGTGACTGGTATTAGTTATCTGGTGTCTGGTATTAGTTTCTGGTGTCTGGTATTAGTTATCTGGTGTCTAGTATTAGTTATCTGGTGTCTGGTATTAGTTATCTGGTGTCTGGTATTAGATATCTGGTGTCTGGTATTAGTTTCTGGTGACTAGTATTAGTTATCTGGTGTCTGGTATTAGTTATCTGGTGTCTGGTATTAGTTATCTGGTGTCTGGTATTAGATATCTAATGTCTGGTAATAGTTTCTGGTGTCTGGTATTAGGAATCTGGTGCCTGGTATTAGATATCTGGTGTCTGGTATTAGTTCCTGGTGTCTGGTATTAGATATCTGGTGTCTAGTATTAGATATCTGGTGTCTGGTATTAGTTATCTGGTGTCTGGTATTAGTTTTTGGTGTCTGGTGTTAGTTTCTGGTGTCTGGTATTAGTTATCTGGTGTCTGGTATTAGTTATCTGGTGTCTGGTATTAGTTATCTGGTGTCTGGTATTAGTTTCTGGTGTCTGGTGTTAGTTTCTGGTGTCTGGTATTAGTTATCTGGTGTCTGGTATTAGTTATCTGGTGTCTGGTATTAGTTATCTGGTGTCTGGTATTAGTTATCTGGTGTCTGGTATTAGTCATCTGGTGTCTGGTATTAGTTATCTGGTGTCTGGTATTAGATATCTGGTGTCTGGTATTAGGAATCTGGTGTCTGGTACTAGTTTCTGGTGTCTGGTATTAGTTTCTGGTGTCTGGTATTAGTTATCTGGTGTCTGGTATTAGTTTCTGGTGTTAGTTTCTGGTGTCTGGTATTAGTTATATGGTGTCTGGTATTAGTTATCTGGTGTCTGGTATTAGTTATCTGGTGTCTGGTATTAGATATCTGGTGTCTGGTATTAGTTTCTGGTGACTAGTATTAGTTATCTGGTGTCTGGTATTAGTTATCTGGTGTCTGGTATTAGTTATCTGGTGTCTGGTATTAGATATCTGGTGTCTGGTATTAGTTTCTGGTGTCTAGTATTAGGAATCTGGTTTCTCGGGTTTTAGATATCTGGTGTCTGGTATTAGTTTCTGGTGTCTGGTATTAGATATCTGGTGTCTGGTATTAGATATCTGGTGTCTGGTATTAGTTATCTGGTGTCTGGTATTAGTTTCTGGTGTCTGGTTCTAGATATCTGGTGTCTGGTATTAGTTATCTGGTGTCTGGTATTAGTTATCTGGTGTCTGGTATTAGTTATCTGGTGTCTGGTATTAGTTTCTGGTGTCTGGTATTAGTTATCTGGTGTCTGGTATTAGTCATCTGGTGTCTGGTATTAGTTATCTGGTGTCTGGTATTAGATATCTGGTGTCTGGTATTAGGAATCTGGTGTCTGGTACTAGTTTCTGGTGTCTGGTATTAGTTTCTGGTGTCTGGTATTAGTTATCTGGTGTCTGGTATTAGTTTCTGGTGTCTGGTGTTAGTTTCTGGTGTCTGGTATTAGTTATCTGGTGTCTGGTATTAGTTATCTGGTGTCTGGTATTAGTTATCTGGTGTCTGGTATTAGTTATCGGGTGTCTGGTATTAGATATCTGGTGTCTGGTATTAGTTTCTGGTGACTAGTATTAGTTATCTGGTGTCTGGTATTAGTTATCTGGTGTCTGGTATTAGTTATCTGGTGTCTGGTATTAGTTATCTGGTGTCTGGTATTAGATATCTGGTGTCTGGTATTAGTTATCTGGTGTCTGGTATTAGTTATCTGGTGTCTGGTATTAGTTATCGGGTGTCTGGTATTAGATATCTGGTGTCTGGTATTAGTTTCTGGTGACTAGTATTAGTTATCTGGTGATTAGTTATCTGGTGTCTGGTATTAGTTTCTGGTGTCTGGTATTAGTTATCTGGTGTCTGGTATTAGTCATCTGGTGTCTGGTATTAGTTATCTGGTGTCTGGTATTAGATATCTGGTGTCTGGTATTAAGAATCTGGTGTCTGGTACTAGTTTCTGGTGTCTGGAATTAGTTTCTGGTGTCTGGTATTAGTTATCTGGTGTCTGGTATTAGTTTCTGGTGTCTGGTGTTAGTTTCTGGTGTCTCGTATTAGTTATCTGGTGTCTGGTATTAGTTATCTGGTGTCTGGTATTAGTTATCTGGTGTCTGGTATTAGTTATCTGGTGTCTGGTATTAGATATCTGGTGTCTGGTATTAGTTTCTGGTGACTAGTATTAGTTATCTGGTGTCTGGTATTAGTTATCTGGTGTCTGGTATTAGTTATCTGGTGTCTGGTATTAGTTATCTGGTGTCTGGTATTAGATATCTGGTGTCTGGTATTAGTTTCTGGTGTCTGGTATTAGATATCTGGTGTCTGGTATTAGATATCTGCTGTCTGGTATTAGTTATCTGGTGTCTGGTATTAGTTATCTGGTGTCTGGTATTAGTTATCTGGTATCTGGTGTTAGTTTCTGGTGTCTGGTATTAGTTATCTGGTGTCTGGTATTAGGAATCTGGTGTCTGGTATTAGTTATCTGGTGTCTGGTATTAGTTATCTGGTGACTGGTATTAGATATCTGGTGTCTGGTATTAGTTTCTGGTGTCTGGTATTAGATATCTGGTGTCTGGTATTAGATATCTGGTGTCTGGTATTAGATATCTGGTGTCTGGTAATAGTTATCTGGTGTCTGGTATTAGTTTCTGGGGCTTGCTATTAGTTATCTGGTGTCTGGTATTAGTTATCTGGTGTCTGGTATTAGTTTCTGGTGTCTGGTATTAGGAATCTGGTATCTGGTATTAGAAATCTGGTGTCTGGTATTAGTTATTTGGTGTCTAGTATTAGTTATCTGGTGTCTGGTATTAGTTATCTGGTGTCTGGTATTAGTTATCTGGTGTCTGGTATTAGGAATCTGGTGTCTGGTATCAGATATCTGGTGTCTGGTATTAGTTATCTGGTGTCTGGTATTAGTTATCTGGTGTCTGGTATTAGTTTCTGGTGTCTGGTATTAGTTTCTGGTGTCTGGTATTAGGAATCTGGTGTCTGGTATTAGTTTCTGGTGTCTGGTATTAGATATCTGGTGTCTAATATTAGTTATCTGGTGTCTGGTATTAGTTATCTGGTGTCTGGTATTAGTTTCTGGTGTCAGGTATTATATATCTGGTGTCTGGTATTAGTTTCTGGTGTCTGGTCTTAGTTTCTGGTGTCTGGTATTAGATATCTGGTGTCTGGTATTAGTTATCTGGTGTCTGGTATTAGTTATCTGGTGTCTGGTATTAGGTATCTGGTGTCTGGTATTAGGAATCTGGTGTCTGGTATTAGTTATCTGGTGTCTGGTATTAGTTTCTGGTGTCAGGTATTAGATATCTGGTGTCTGGTATTAGTTTCTGGTGTCTGGTCTTAGTTTCTGGTGTCTGGTATTAGATATCTGGTGTCTGGTATTAGTTATCTGGTGTCTGGTATTAGTTATCTGGTGTCTGGTATTAGGTATCTGGTGTCTGGTATTAGGAATCTGGTGTCTGGTATTAGTTTCTGGTGTCTGGTATTAGTTATCTGGTGTCTGGTATTAGTTTCTGGTGTCTGGTATTAGTTATGAGGTGTCTGGTATTAGTTTCTGGTGTCTGGTATTAGTTTCTGGTGTCTGGTATTAGTTATCTGGTGTCTGGTATTAGTTATCTGGTATCTGGTATTAGGAATCTGGTGTCTGGTATTAGTTATCTGGAGTCTGGTATTAGTTATCTGGTGTCTGGTATTAGTTTCTGGTGTCTGGTATTAGTTTTTGGTGTCTGGTATTAGATATCTGGTGTCTGGTATTAGTTATCTGGTGTCTGGTATTAGTTTCTGGTGTCTGGTATTAGTTTCTGGTGTCTGGTATTAGTTATCTGGTGTCTGGTATTAGTTTCTGGTGACTGGTATTAGTTATCTGGTGTCTGGTATTAGTTTCTGGTGTCTGGTATTAGTTATCTGGTGTCTGGTATTAGTTTCTGGTGACTGGTATTAGTTATCTGGTGTCTGGTATTAGTTATCTGGTGTCTGGTATTAGTTATTTGGTGTCTTGTATTAGTTTCTGGTGTCTGGTATTAGTTTCTGGTGTCTGGTGTTAGTTATCTGGTGTCTAATATTAGTTATCTGGTGTCTGGTATTAGTTATCTGCTGTCTGGTATTAGTTATCTGGTGTCTGGTATTAGTTATCTGGTGTCTGGTATTAGTTTCTGGTGTCTGGTATTAGTTTCTGGTGTCTGGTATTAGTTATCTGGTGTCTGGTATTAGTTATCTGGTGTCTGGTATTAGATATCTGGTGTCTGGTATTAGGAATCTGGTGTCTGGTATTAGTTATCTGGTGTCTGGTATTAGTTATCTGGTGTCTGGTATTAGTTATCTGGTGTCTGGTATTAGTTATCTGGTGTCTGGTATTAGATATCTGGTGTCTGGTATTAGTTTCTGGTGTCTGGTATTAGATATCTGGTGTCTGGTATTAGGAATCTGGTGTCTGGTATTAGTTATTTGGTGTCTTGTATTAGTTTCTGGTGTCTGGTATTAGTTTCTGGTGTCTGGTATTAGATATCTGGTGTCTGGTATTAGGAATCTGGTGTCTGGTACTAGTTTGTGGTGTCTGGTATTAGTTATCTGGTGTCTGGTACTAGTTTCTGGTGTCTGGTATTAGTTTCTGGTGTCTGGTATTAGTTTCTGGTGTCTGGTATTAGTTATCTGGTGTCTGGTATTAGTTTCTGGTGTCTGGTATTAGTTTCTGGTGTCTGGTATTAGTTTCTGGTGTCTGGTATTAGTTATCTGGTGTCTGGTATTAGTTTCTGGTGACTGGTATTAGTTATCTGGTGTCTGGTATTAGTTTCTGGTGTCTGGTATTAGTTATCTTGTGTCTAGTATTAGTTATCTGGTGTCTGGTATTAGTTATCTGGTGTCTGGTATTAGATATCTGGTGTCTGGTATTAGTTTCTGGTGACTAGTATTAGTTATCTGGTGTCTGGTATTAGTTATCTGGTGTCTGGTATTAGTTATCTGGTGTCTGGTATTAGTTATCTGGTGTCTGGTATTAGATATCTAATGTCTGGTAATAGTTTCTGGTGTCTGGTATTAGGAATCTGGTACCTGGTAATAGATATCTGGTGTCTGGTATTAGTTCCTGGTGTCTGGTATTAGATATCTGGTGTCTAGTATTAGATATCTGGTGTCTGGTATTAGTTATCTGGTGTCTGGTATTAGTTTTTGGTGTCTGGTGTTAGTTTCTGGTGTCTGGTATTAGTTATCTGGTGTCTGGTATTAGTTATCTGGTGTCTGGTATTAGTTATCTGGTGTCTGGTATTAGTTTCTGGTGTCTGGTGTTAGTTTCTGGTGTCTGGTATTAGTTATCTGGTGTCTGGTATTAGTTATCTGGTGTCTGGTATTAGTTATCTGGTGTCTGGTATTAGTTATCTGGTGTCTGGTATTAGTCATCTGGTGTCTGGTATTAGTTATCTGGTGTCTGGTATTAGTTATCTGGTGTCTGGTATTAGATATCTGGTGTCTGGTATTAGTTTCTGGTGTCTAGTATTAGGAATCTGGTGTCTGGTATTAGATATCTGGTGTCTGGTATTAGTTTCTGGTGTCTAGTATTAGGAATCTGGTGTCTGGTATTAGATATCTGGTGTCTAGTATTAGATATCTGGTGTCTGGTATTAGGAATCTGGTGTCTGGTACTAGTTTCTGGTGTCTGGTATTAGTTTCTGGTGTCTGGTATTAGTTATCTGGTGTCTGGTATTAGTTTCTGGTGTCTGGTGTTAGTTTCTGGTGTCTGGTATTAGTTATATGGTGTCTGGTATTAGTTATCTGGTGTCTGGTATTAGTTATCTGGTGTCTGGTATTAGTTCCTGGTGTCTGGTATTAGATATCTGGTGTCTAGTATTAGATATCTGGTGTCTGGTATTAGGAATCTGGTGTCTGGTATTAGTTTCTGGTGTCTGGTATTAGTTATCTGGTGTCTGGTATTAGTTTCTGGTGTCTGGTATTAGTTTCTGGTGTCTGGTATTAGTTTCTGGTGTCTGGTATTAGTTATCTGGTGTCTGGTATTAGTTTCTGGTGACTGGTATTAGTTATCTGGTGTCTGGTATTAGTTCCTGGTGTCTGGTATTAGATATCTGGTGTCTAGTATTAGATATCTGGTGTCTGGTATTAGGAATCTGGTGTCTGGTACTAGTTTCTGGTGTCTGGTATTAGTTTCTGGTGTCTGGTATTAGTTATCTGGTGTCTGGTATTAGTTTCTGGTGTCTGGTGTTAGTTTCTGGTGTCTGGTATTAGTTATATGGTGTCTGGTATTAGTTATCTGGTGTCTGGTATTAGTTATCTGGTGTCTGGTATTAGATATCTGGTGTCTGGTATTAGTTTCTGGTGACTAGTATTAGTTATCTGGTGTCTGGTATTAGTTATCTGGTGTCTGGTATTAGTTATCTGGTGTCTGGTATTAGATATCTGGTGTCTGGTATTAGTTTCTGGTGTCTAGTATTAGGAATCTGGTGTCTGGTATTAGATATCTGGTGTCTGGTATTAGTTTCTGGTGTCTGGTATTAGATATCTGGTGTCTGGTATTAGATATCTGGTGTCTGGTATTAGTTATCTGGTGTCTGGTATTAGTTTCTGGTGTCTGGTTCTAGATATCTGGTGTCTGGTATTAGTTATCTGGTGTCTGGTATTAGTTATCTGGTGTCTGAAATTAGTTATCTGGTGTCTGGTATTAGTTTCTGGTGTCTGGTATTAGTTATCTGGTGTCTGGTATTAGTCATCTGGTGTCTGGTATTAGTTATCTGGTGTCTGGTATTAGTTATCTGGTGTCTGGTATTAGGAATCTGGTGTCTGGTACTAGTTTCTGGTGTCTGGTATTAGCTTCTGGTGTCTGGTATTAGTTATCTGGTGTCTGGTATTAGTTTCTGGTGTCTGGTGTTAGTTTCTGGTGTCTGGTATTAGTTATCTGGTGTCTGGTATTAGTTATCTGGTGTCTGGTATTAGTTATCTGGTGTCTGGTATTAGTTATCGGGTGTCTGGTATTAGATATCTGGTGTCTGGTATTAGTTTCTGGTGACTAGTATTAGTTATCTGGTGTCTGGTATTAGTTATCTGGTGTCTGGTATTAGTTATCTGGTGTCTGGTATTAGTTATCTGGTGTCTGGTATTAGATATCTGGTGTCTGGTATTAGATATCTGGTGTCTGGTATTAGATATCTGCTGTCTATAATTAGTTATCTGGTGTCTGGTATTAGTTATCTGGTGTCTGGTATTAGTTATCTGGTGACTGGTATTAGTTATCTGGTGTCTGGTATTAGGAATCTGGTGTCTGGTATTAGTTATCTGGTGTCTGGTATTAGTTTCTGGTGTCTGGTATTAGTTATCTGGTGTCTGGTATTAGGAATCTGGTGTCTGGTACTAGTTTCTGGTGTCTGGTATTAGTTTCTGGTGTCTGGTATTAGTTATCTAGTATCTGGTGTTAGTTTCTGGTGTCTGGTATTAGTTATCTGGTGTCTGGTATTAGGAATCTGGTGTCTGGTATTAGTTATCTGGTGTCTGGTATTAGTTTCTGGTGTCTGGTATTAGTTATCTGGTGTCTGGTATTAGCTATCTGCTGTCTGGTATTAGTTATCTGGTGTCTGGTATTAGAAATCTGGTGTCTGGTATTAGTTATTTGGTGTCTGGTATTAGTTTCTGGTGTCTGGTATTAGATATCTGGTGTCTGGTATTAGTTATCTGGTGTCTGGTATTAGTTTCTGGTGTCTGGTTCTAGATATCTGGTATTAGTTATCTGGTGTCTGGTATTAGTTTCTGGTGTCTGGTATTAGTTATCTGGTGTCTGGTATTAGTTATCTGGTGTCTGGTATTAGTTATCTGGTGTCTGGTATTAGTTTCTGGTGTCTGGTATTAGTTATCTGGTGTCTGGTATTAGTTATGTGGTGTCTGGTATTAGATATCTGGTGTCTGGTATTAGTTATCTGGTGTCTGGTATTAGTTTTTGGTGTCTGGTGTTAGTTTCTGGTGTCTGGTATTAGTTATCTGGTGTCTGGTATTAGTTATCTGGTGTCTGGTATTAGTTATCTGGTGTCTGGTATTAGTTTCTGGTGTCTGGTGTTAGTTTCTGGTGTCTGGTATTAGATATCTGGTGTCTGGTATTAGGAATCTGGTGTCTGGTACTAGTTTCTGTTGTCTGGTATTAGTTTCTGGTGTCTGGTATTAGTTATCTGGTGTCTGGTATTAGTTTCTGGTGTCTGGTGTTAGTTTCTGGTGTCTGGTATTAGTTATCTGGTGTCTGGTATTAGTTATCTGGTGTCTGGTATTAGTTATCTGGTGTCTGGTATTAGTTATCTGGTGTCTGGTATTAGATATCTGGTGTCTGGTATTAGTTTTTGGTGACTAGTATTAGTTATCTGGTGTCTGGTATTAGTTATCTGGTGTCTGGTATTAGTTATCTGGTGTCTGGTATTAGTTATCTGGTGTCTGGTATTAGATATCTGGTGTCTGGTATTAGATATCTGCTGTCTGGTATTAGTTATCTGGTGTCTGGTATTAGTTATCTGGTGTCTGGTATTAGTTATCTGGTATCTGGTGTTAGTTTCTGGTGTCTGGTATTAGTTATCTGGTGTCTGGTATTAGGAATCTGGTGTCTGGTATTAGTTATCTGGTGTCTGGTATTAGTTATCTGGTGACTGGTATTAGATATCTGGTGTCTGGTATTAGTTTCTGGTGTCTGGTATTAGATATCTGGTGTCTGGTATTAGATATCTGGTGTCTGGTATTAGATATCTGGTGTCTGGTATTAGTTATCTGGTGTCTGGTATTAGTTTCTGGTGTCTGCTATTAGTTATCTGGTGTCTGGTATTAGTTATCTGCTGTCTGGTATTAGTTTCTGGTGTCTGGTATTAGGAATCTGGTGTCTGGTATTAGAAATCTGGTGTCTGGTATTAGTTATTTGGTGTCTAGTATTAGTTTCTGGTGTCTGGTATTAGATATCTGGTGTCTGGTATTAGATATCTGGTGTCTGGTATTAGATATCTGGTGTCTGGTATTAGTTATCTGGTGTCTGGTATTAGTTTCTGGTGTCTGCTATTAGTTATCTGGTGTCTGGTATTAGTTATCTGGTGTCTGGTATTAGTTTCTGGTGTCTGGTATTAGTTATCTGGTGTCTGGTATTAGGAATCTGGTGTCTGGTACTAGTTTCTGGTGTCTGGTATTAGTTATCTGGTGTCTGGTATTAGTTTCTGGTGTCTGGTATTAGTTATCTGGTGTCTGGTATTAGTTATCTGGTGTCTGGTATTAGTTATCTGGTGTCTGGTATTATTTATCTGGTGTCTGGTATTATTTATCTGCTGTCTGGTATTAGTTATCTGGTGTCTGTTATTAGATATCTGGTGTCTGGTATTAGTTATCTGGTGTCTGGTATTAGTTATCTGGTGTCTGGTATTAGTTATCTGGTGTCTGGTATTAGTTTCTGGTGTCTGGTATTAGATATCTGGTGTCTGGTATTAGTTATCTGGTGTCTGGTATTAGTTATCTGGTGTCTGGTATTAGTTATCTGGTGTCTGATATTAGTTTCTGGTGTCTGGTATTAGTTATCTGGTGTCTGGTATTAGTCATCTGGTGTCTGGTATTAGTTATCTGGTGTCTGGTATTAGTTATCTGGTGTCTGGTATTAGTTATCTGGTGTCTGGTATTAGTTTCTGGTGTCTGGTATTAGTTTCTGGTGTCTGGTATTAGTTTCTGGTGTCTTGTATTAGTTTCTGGTGTCTGGTATTAGTTTCTGGTGTCTGGTGTTAGTTATCTGGTGTCTGGTATTAGTTATCTGGTGTCTGGTATTAGTTTCTGGTGTCTGGTATTAGAAATCTGGTGTCTGGTATTAGTTATTTGGTGTCTGGTATTAGTTTCTGGTGTCTGGTATTAGTTATCTGGTGTCTGGTATTAGTTATCTGGTATCTGGTATTAGGAATCTGGTGTCTGGTATTAGTTATCTGGAGTCTGGTATTAGTTATCTGGTGTCTGGTATTATTTTCTGGTGTCTGGTATTAGTTTTTGGTGTCTGGTATTAGATATCTGGTGTCTGGTATTAGTTATCTGGTGTCTGGTATTAGTTTCTGGTGTCTGGTATTAGTTTCTGGTGTCTGGTATTAGTTATCTGGTGTCTGGTATTAGTTTCTGGTGACTCGTATTAGTTATCTGGTGTCTGGTATTAGTTTCTGGTGTCTGGTATTAGGAATCTGGTGTCTGGTATTAGTTATCTGGTGTCTGGTATTAGTTATCTGGTGACTGGTATTAGATATCTGGTGTCTGGTATTAGTTTCTGGTGTCTGGTATTAGATATCTGGTGTCTGGTATTAGATATCTGGTGTCAGGTATTAGTTATCTGGTGTCTGGTATTAGGAATCTGGTGTCTGGTATTAGTCATCTGGTGTCTGGTATTAGTTATCTGGTGTCTGGTATTAGTTATCTGGTGTCTGGGATTAGTTATCTGGTGTCTGGGGTTAGTTATCTGGTGTCTGGTATTAGTTATCTGGTGTCTGGTATTAGTTATCTGGTGTCTGGTATTAGTTATCTGCTGTCTGGTATTAGTTATCTGGTGTCTGGTATTAGGAATCTGGTGTCTGGTATTAGTTATCTGGTGTCTGGTATTAGTTATCTGGTGACTGGTATTAGATATCTGGTGTCTGGTATTAGTTTCTGGTGTCTGGTATTAGATATCTGGTGTCTGGTATTAGATATCTGGTGTCTGGTATTAGATATCTGGTGTCTGGTATTAGTTATCTGGTGTCTGGTATTAGTTTCTGGTGTCTGCTATTAGTTATCTGGTGTCTGGTATTAGTTATCTGGTGTCTGGTATTAGTTTCTGGTGTCTGGTATTAGTTATCTGGTGTCTGGTATTAGGAATCTGGTGTCTGGTACTAGTTTCTGGTGTCTGGTATTAGTTATCTGGTGTCTGGTATTAGTTTCTGGTGTCTGGTATTAGTTATTTGGTGTCTGGTATTAGTTATCTGGTGTCTGGTATTAGTTATCTGGTGTCTGGTATTAGTTATCTGCTGTCTGGTATTAGTTATCTGGTGTCTGGTATTAGATATCTGGTGTCTGGTATTAGTTATCTGGTGTCTGGTATTAGTTATCTGGTGTCTGGTATTAGTTATCTGGTGTCTGGTATTAGTTTCTGGTGTCTGGTATTAGTTATCTGGTGTCTGGTATTAGTCATCTGGTGTCTGGTATTAGTTATCTGGTGTCTGGTATTAGTTATCTGGTGTCTGGTATTAGTTATCTGGTGTCTGGTATTAGTTTCTGGTGTCTGGTATTAGTTTCTGGTGTCTGGTATTAGTTTCTGGTGTCTTGTATTAGTTTCTGGTGTCTGGTATTAGTTTCTGGTGTCTGGTGTTAGTTATCTGGTGTCTGGTGTAAGTTACCTGGTGTCTGGTATTAGTTTCTGGTGTCTGGTATTAGAAATCTGGTGTCTGGTATTAGTTATTTGGTGTCTGGTATTAGTTTCTGGTGTCTGGTATTAGTTATCTGGTATCTGGTATTAGGAATCTGGTGTCTGGTATTAGTTATCTGGAGTCTGGTATTAGTTATCTGGTGTCTGGTATTAGTTTCTGGTGTCTGGTATTAGTTTTTGGTGTCTGGTATTAGATATCTGGTGTCTGGTATTAGTTATCTGGTGTCTGGTATTAGTTTCTGGTGTCTGGTATTAGTTTTTGGTGTCTGGTATTAGTTATCTGGTGTCTGGTATTAGTTTCTGGTGACTGGTATTAGTTATCTGGTGTCTGGTATTAGTTATCTGGTGTCTGGTATTAGTTATTTGGTGTCTTGTATTAGTTTCTGGTGTCTGGTATTAGTTTCTGGTGTCTGGTGTTAGTTATCTGGTGTCTAATATTAGTTATCTGGTGTCTGGTATTAGTTATCTGCTGTCTGGTATTAGTTATCTGGTGTCTGGTATTAGTTATCTGGTGTCTGGTATTAGTTTTTGGTGTCTGGTATTAGTTTCTGGTGTCTGGTATTAGTTATCTGGTGTCTGGTATTAGTTATCTGGTGTCTGGTATTAGATATCTGGTGTCTGGTATTAGGAATCTGGTGTCTGGTATTAGTTATCTGGTGTCTGTTATTAGTTATCTGGTGTCTGGTATTAGTTATCTGGTGCCTGGTATTAGTTATCTGGTGTCTGGTATTAGATATCTGGTGTCTGGTATTAGTTTCTGGTGTCTGGTATTAGATATCTGGTGTCTGGTATTAGGAATCTGGTGTCTGGTATTAGTTATTTGGTGTCTTGTATTAGTTTCTGGTGTCTGGTATTAGTTTCTGGTGTCTGGTATTAGATATCTGGTGTCTGGTATTAGGAATCTGGTGTCTGGTACGAGTTTCTAGTGTCTGGTATTAGTTATCTGGTGTCTGGTACTAGTTTCTGGTGTCTGGTATAAGTTTCTGGTGTCTGGTATTAGTTTCTGGTGTCTGGTATTAGTTTCTGGTGTCTGGTATTAGTTTCTGGTGTCTGGTATTAGTTATCTGGTGTCTGGTATTAGTTTCTGGTGTCTGGTATTAGTTTCTGGTGTCTGGTATTAGTTTCTGGTGTCTGGTATTAGTTATCTGGTGTCTGGTATTAGTTTCTGGTGACTGGTATTAGTTATCTGGTGTCTGGTATTAGTTTCTGGTGTCTGGTATTAGTTATCTGGTGTCTAGTATTAGTTATCTGGTGTCTGGTATTAGTTATCTGGTGTCTGGTATTAGATATCTGGTGTCTGGTATTAGTTTCTGGTGACTAGTATTAGTTATCTGGTGTCTGGTATTAGTTATCTGGTGTCTGGTATTAGTTATCTGGTGTCTGGTATTAGTTATCTGGTGTCTGGTATTAGATATCTGGTGTCTGGTATTAGTTTCTGGTGTCTGGTATTAGGAATCTGGTGTCTGGTATTAGATATCTGGTGTCTGGTATTAGTTCCTGGTGTCTGGTATTAGATATCTGGTGTCTGGTATTAGATAACTGGTGTCTGGTATTAGTTATCTGGTGTCTGGTATTAGCTTTTGGTGACTGGTATTAGTTTCTGGTGTCTGGTATTAGTTTCTGGTGTCTGGTATTAGTTATCTGGAGTCTGGTATTAGTTTCTGGTGTCTGGTATTAGTTATTTGGTGTCTTGTATTAGTTTCTGGTGTCTGGTATTAGTTTCTGGTGTCTGGTATTAGTTTCTGGTGTCTGGTATTAGATATCTGGTGTCTGGTATTAGGAATCTGGTGTCTGGTACTAGTTTCTGGTGTCTGGTATTAGTTATCTGGTGTCTGGTATTAGGAATCTGGTGTCTTGTATTAGTTTCTGGTGTCTGGTATTAGATATCTGGTGTCTGGTATTAGTTATCTGGTGTCTGGTATTAGTTATCTGGTATCTGGTATTAGTTATCTGGTGTCTGGTATTAGTTTCTGGTGTCTGGTATTAGTTATCTGGTGTCTGGTATTAGTCATCTGGTGTCTGGTATTAGTTATCTGGTGTCTGGTATTAGTTATCTGGTGTCTGGTATTAGGAATCTGGTGTCTGGTATTAGGAATCTGGTGTCTGGTATTAGTTATTTGGTGTCTTGTATTAGTTTGTGGTGTCTGGTATTAGTTTCTGGTGTCTGGTATTAGATATCTGGTGTCTGGTATTAGGAATCTGGTGTCTGGTACTAGTTTCTGGTGTCTGGTATTAGATATCTGGTATCTGGTATTAGTTATCTGGTGTCTGGTATTAGTTATCTGGTGTCTGGTACTAGTTTCTGGTGTCTGGTATTAGTTATCTGGTGTCTGGTATTAGTCATCTGGTGTCTGGTATTAGTTATCTGGTGTCTGGTATTAGTTATCTGGTGTCTGGTATTAGTTATCTGGTGTCTGGTATTAGGAATCTGGTGTCTGGTATTAGTTTTTTGGTGTCTTGTAGTAGTTTCTGGTGTCTGGTATTAGTTTCTGGTGTCTGGTATTAGATATCTGGTGTCTGGTATTAGGAATCTGGTGTCTGGTACTAGTTTCTGGTGTCTGGTATTAGTTATCTGGTGTCTGGTATTAGGAATCTGGTGTCTTGTTTTAGTTTTTGGTGTCTGGTATTAGATATCTGGTGTCTGGTATTAGTTTCTGGTGTCTGGTATTAGTTATCTGGTGTCTGGTATTAGTTATCTGGTGTCTAGTATTAGTTATCTGGTGTCTGGTATTAGTTATCTGGTGTCTGGTATTAGTTATCTGGTGTCTGGTATTAGTTTCTGGTGTCTGGTATTAGTTATCTGGTGTCTGGTATTAGTCATCTGGTGTCTGGTATTAGTTATTTGGTGTCTTGTATTAGTTGCTGGTGTCTGGTATTAGTTATCTGGTGTCTGGTGTTAGTTTCTGGTGTCTGGTGTTAGTTTCTGGTGTCTGGTATTAGGAATCTGGTGTCTTGCATTAGTTTCTGGTGTCTGGTATTAGATATCTGGTGTCTGGTGTTAGTTTCTGGTGTCTGGTATTAGGAATCTGGTGTCTTGCATTAGTTTCTGGTGTCTGGTATTAGATATCTGGTGTCTGGTATTAGTTTCTGGTGTCTGGTATTAGTTATCTGGTGTCTGGTACTAGTTTCTGGTGTCTGGTATTAGTTATCCGGTGTCTGGTATTAGGAATCTGGTGTCTTGCATTAGTTTCTGGTGTCTGGTATTAGATATCTGGTGTCTGGTATTAGTTTCTGGTGTCTGGTATTAGTTATCTGGTGTCTGGTATTAGTTATCTGGTGTCTGGTATTAGTTATCTGGTGTCTGGTATTAGTTTCTGGTGTCTGGTATTAGTTATCTGGTGTCTGGTGTTAGTTTCTGGTGTCTGGTATTAGTTATATGGTGTCTGGTATTAGTTATCTGGTGTCTGGTATTAGTTATCTGGTGTCTGGTATTAGTTACCTGGTGTCTGGTATTAGATATCTGGTGTCTGGTATTAGTTTCTGGTGACAAGTATTAGTTATCTGGTGTCTGGTATTAGTTATCTGGTGTCTGGTATTAGTTATCTGGTGTCTGGTATTAGTTATCTGGTGTCTGGTATTAGATATCTGGTGTCTGGTATTAGTTTCTGGTGTCTGGTATTAGATATCTGCTGTCTGGTATTAATTATCTGGTGTCTGGTATTAGTTATCTGGTGTCTGGTATTAGTTATCTGGTATCTGGTGTTAGTTTCTGGTGTCTGGTATTAGTTATCTGGTGTCTGGTATTAGGAATCTGGTGTCTGGTATTAGTTATCTGGTGTCTGGTATTAGTTATCTGGTGACTGGTATTAGATATCTGGTGTCTGGTATTAGTTTTTGGTGTCTGGTATTAGATATCTGGTGTCTGGTATTAGATATCTGGTGTCTGGTATTAGATATCTGGTGTCTGGTATTAGTTTCTGGTGTCTGCTATTAGTTATCTGGTGTCTCGTATTAGTTATCTGGTGTCTGGTATTAGATATCTGGTGTCTGGTATTAGGAATCTGGTGTCTGGTATTAGGAATCTGGTGTCTGGTATTAGTTATTTGGTGTCTTGTATTAGTTTCTGGTGTCTGGTATTAGTTTCTGGTGTCTGGTATTTGATATCTGGTGTCTGGTATTAGGAATCTGGTGTCTGGTATTAGTTATTTGGTGTCTTGTATTAGTTTCTGGTGTCTGGTATTAGTTTCTGGTGTCTGGTATTAGATATCTGGTGTCTAATATTAGGAATCTGGTGTCTGGTACTAGTTTCTGGTGTCTGGTATTAGATATCTGGTATCTGGTATTAGTTATCTGGTGTCTGGTATTAGGAATCTGGTGTCTTGCATTAGTTTCTGGTGTCTGGTATTAGATATCTGGTGTCTGGTATTAGTTTCTGGTGTCTGGTATTAGTTATCTGGTGTCTGGTATTAGTTATCTGGTGTCTGGTATTAGTCATCTGGTGTCTGGTATTAGTTATCTGGTGTCTGGTATTAGTTATCTGGTGTCTGGTATTAGTTATCTGGTGTCTGGTATTAGGAATCTGGTGTCTGGTATTAGTTTTTTGGTGTCTTGTAGTAGTTTCTGGTGTCTGGTATTAGTTTCTGGTGTCTGGTATTAGATATCTGGTGTCTGGTATTAGGAATCTGGTGTCTGGTACTAGTTTCTGGTGTCTGGTATTAGTTATCTGGTGTCTGGTATTAGGAATCTGGTGTCTTGTTTTAGTTTTTGGTGTCTGGTATTAGTTATCTGGTGTCTGGTATTAGGAATCTGGTGTCTGGTATTAGGAATCTGGTGTCTGGTATTAGGAATCTGGTGTCTGGTATTAGGAATCTGGTGTCTGGTATTAGTTATTTGGTGTCTTGTATTAGTTTGTGGTGTCTGGTATTAGTTTCTGGTGTCTGGTATTAGATATCTGGTGTCTGGTATTAGGAATCTGGTGTCTGGTACTAGTTTCTGGTGTCTGGTATTAGATATCTGGTATCTGGTATTAGTTATCTGGTGTCTGGTATTAGTTATCTGGTGTCTGGTATTAGTTTCTGGTGTCTGGTATTAGTTATCTGGTGTCTGGTATTAGTCATCTGGTGTCTGGTATTAGTTATCTGGTGTCTGGTATTAGTTATCTGGTGTCTGGTATTAGTTATCTGGTGTCTGGTATTAGGAATCTGGTGTCTGGTATTAGTTTTTTGGTGTCTTGTAGTAGTTTCTGGTGTCTGGTATTAGTTTCTGGTGTCTGGTATTAGATATCTGGTGTCTGGTATTAGGAATCTGGTGTCTGGTACTAGTTTCTGGTGTCTGGTATTAGTTATCTGGTGTCTGGTATTAGGAATCTGGTGTCTTGTTTTAGTTTTTGGTGTCTGGTATTAGATATCTGGTGTCTGGTATTAGTTTCTGGTGTCTGGTATTAGTTATCTGGTGTCTGGTATTAGTTATCTGGTGTCTAGTATTAGTTATCTGGTGTCTGGTATTAGTTATCTGGTGTCTGGTATTAGTTATCTGGTGTCTGGTATTAGTTTCTGGTGTCTGGTATTAGTTATCTGGTGTCTGGTATTAGTCATCTGGTGTCTGGTATTAGTTATTTGGTGTCTTGTATTAGTTGCTGGTGTCTGGTATTAGTTATCTGGTGTCTGGTGTTAGTTTCTGGTATCTGGTGTTAGTTTCTGGTGTCTGGTGTTAGTTTCTGGTGTCTAGTATTAGTTATCTGGTGTCTGGTATTAGGAATCTGGTGTCTGGTATTAGGAATCTGGTGTCTGGTATTAGTTATTTGGTGTCTTGTATTAGTTTCTGGTGTCTGGTATTAGTTTCTGGTGTCTGGTATTTGATATCTGGTGTCTGGTATTAGGAATCTGGTGTCTGGTATTAGTTATTTGGTGTCTTGTATTAGTTTCTGGTGTCTGGTATTAGTTTCTGGTGTCTGGTATTAGATATCTGGTGTCTAATATTAGGAATCTGGTGTCTGGTACTAGTTTCTGGTGTCTGGTATTAGTTATCCGGTGTCTGGTATTAGGAATCTGGTGTCTTGCATTAGTTTCTGGTGTCTGGTATTAGATATCTGGTGTCTGGTATTAGTTTCTGGTGTCTGGTATTAGTTATCTGGTGTCTGGTATTAGTTATCTGGTGTCTGGTATTAGTTATCTGGTGTCTGGTATTAGTTATCTGGTGTCTGGTATTAGTTACCTGGTGTCTGGTATTAGATATCTGGTGTCTGGTATTAGTTTCTGGTGACAAGTATTAGTTATCTGGTGTCTGGTATTAGTTATCTGGTGTCTGGTATTAGTTATCTGGTGTCTGGTATTAGTTATCTGGTGTCTGGTATTAGATATCTGGTGTCTGGTATTAGTTTCTGGTGTCTGGTATTAGATATCTGCTGTCTGGTATTAATTATCTGGTGTCTGGTATTAGTTATCTGGTGTCTGGTATTAGTTATCTGGTATCTGGTGTTAGTTTCTGGTGTCTGGTATTAGTTATCTGGTGTCTGGTATTAGGAATCTGGTGTCTGGTATTAGTTATCTGGTGTCTGGTATTAGTTATCTGGTGACTGGTATTAGATATCTGGTGTCTGGTATTAGTTTTTGGTGTCTGGTATTAGATATCTGGTGTCTGGTATTAGATATCTGGTGTCTGGTATTAGATATCTGGTGTCTGGTATTAGTTTCTGGTGTCTGCTATTAGTTATCTGGTGTCTGGTATTAGTTATCTGGTGTGTGGTATTAGTTTCTGGTGTCTGGTATTAGGAATCTGGTGTCTATTATTAGAAATCTGGTGTCTGGTATTAGTTATTTGGTGTCTAGTATTAGTTTCTGGTGTCTGGTATTAGATATCTGTTGTCTGGTATTAGATATCTGGTGTCTGGTATTAGTTATCTGGTGTCTGGTATTAGTTTCTGGTGTCTGCTATTAGTTATCTGGTGTCTGGTATTAGTTATCTGGTGTCTGGTATTAGTTTCTGGTGTCTGGTATTAGTTATCTGGTGTCTGGTATTAGGAATCTGGTGTCTGGTACTAGTTTCTGGTGTCTGGTATTAGTTATCTGGTGTCTGGTATTAGTTTCTGGTGTCTGGTATTAGTTATCTGGTGTCTGGTATTAGTTATCTGGTGTCTGGTATTAGTTATCTGGTGTCTGGTATTAGTTATCTGGTGTCTGGTATTAGTTATCTGGTGTCTGGTATTAGTTATCTGGTGTCTGGTATTAGTTATCTGCTGTCTGGTATTAGTTATCTGGTGTCTGGTATTAAATATCTGGTATCTGGTATTAGTTATCTGGTGTCTGGTATTAGTTATCTGGTGTCTGGTATTAGTTATCTGGTGTCTGGTATTAGTTTCTGGTGTCTGGTATTAGATATCTGGTGTCTGGTATTAGTTATCTGGTGTCTGGTATTAGTTATCTGGTGTCTGGTATTAGTTATCTGGTGTCTGGTATTAGTTTCTGGTGTCTGGTATTAGTTATCTGGTGTCTGGTATTAGTCATCTGGTGTCTGGTATTAGTTATCTGGTGTCTGGTATTAGTTATCTGGTGTCTGGTATTAGTTATCTGGTGTCTGGTATTAGTTTCTGGTGTCTGGTATTAGTTTCTGGTGTCTGGTATTAGTTTCTGGTGTCTTGTATTAGTTTCTGGTGTCTGGTATTAGTTTCTGGTGTCTGGTGTTAGTTATCTGGTGTCTGGTATTAGTAATCTGGTGTCTGGTATTAGTTTCTGGTGTCTGGTATTAGAAATCTGGTGTCTGGTATTAGTTATTTGGTGTCTGGTATTAGTTTCTGGTGTCTGGTATTAGTTATCTGGTGTCTGGTATTAGTTATCTGGTATCTGGTATTAGGAATCTGGTGTCTGGTATTAGTTATCTGGAGTCTGGTATTAGTTATCTGGTGTCTGGTATTAGTTTCTGGTGTCTGGTATTAGTTTTTGGTGTCTGGTATTAGATATCTGGTGTCTGGTATTAGTTATCTGGTGTCTGGTATTAGTTTCTGGTGTCTGGTATTAGTTTCTGGTGTCTGGTATTAGTTATCTGGTGTCTGGTATTAGTTTCTGGTGACTGGTATTAGTTATCTGGTGTCTGGAATTAGTTTCTGGTGTCTAGTATTAGGAATCTGGTGTCTGGTATTAGTTATCTGGTGTCTGGTATTAGTTATCTGGTGACTGGTATTAGATATCTGGTGTCTGGTATTAGTTTCTGGTGTCTGGTATTAGATATCTGGTGTCTGGTATTAGATATCTGGTGTCTGGTATTAGTTATCTGGTGTCTGGTATTAGGAATCTGGTGTCTGGTATTAGTCATCTGGTGTCTGGTATTAGTTAACTGGTGTCTGGTATTAGTTATCTGGTGTCTGGTATTAGTTATCTGGTGTCTGGTATTAGTTATCTGGTGTCTGGTATTAGTTATCTGGTGTCTGGTATTAGTTATCTGCTGTCTGGTATTAGTTATCTGGTGTCTGGTATTAGGAATCTGGTGTCTGGTATTAGTTATCTGGTGTCTGGTATTAGTTATCTGGTGACTGGTATTAGATATCTGGTGTCTGGTATTAGTTATGTGGTGTCTGGTATTAGTTTCTGGTGTCTGCTATTAGTTATCTGGTGTCTGGTATTAGTTATCTGGTGTCTGGTATTAGTTTCTGGTGTCTGGTATTAGTTATCTGGTGTCTCGTATTAGGAATCTGGTGTCTGGTACTAGTTTCTGGTGTCTGGTGTTAGTTTCTGGTGTCTGGTATTAGTTATCTGGTGTCTGGTATTAGTTATCTGGTGTCTGGTATTAGTTATCTGGTGTCTGGTATTAGTTATCTGCTGTCTGGTATTAGTTATCTGGTGTCTGGTATTAGATATCTGGTGTCTGGTATTAGTTATCTGGTGTCTGGTATTAGTTATCTGGTGTCTGGTATTAGTTATCTGGTGTCTGGTATTAGTTTCTGGTGTCTGGTATTAGTTATCTGGTGTCTGGTATTAGTCATCTGGTGTCTGGTATTAGTTATCTGGTGTCTGGTATTAGTTATCTGGTGTCTGGTATTAGTTATCTGGTGTCTGGTATTAGTTTCTGGTGTCTGGTATTAGTTTCTGGTGTCTGGTATTAGTTTCTGGTGTCTTGTATTAGTTTCTGGTGTCTGGTATTAGTTTCTGGTGTCTGGTGTTAGTTATCTGGTGTCTGGTATTAGTTATCTGGTGTCTGGTATTAGTTTCTGGTGTCTGGTATTAGAAATCTGGTGTCTGGTATTAGTTATTTGGTGTCTAGTATTAGTTTCTGGTGTCTGGTATTAGTTATCTGGTGTCTGGTATTAGTTATCTGGTATCTGGTATTAGGAATCTGGTGTCTGGTATTAGTTATCTGGAGTCTGGTATTAGTTATCTGGTGTCTGGTATTAGTTTCTGGTGTCTGGTATTAGTTTTTGGTGTCTGGTATTAGATATCTGGTGTCTGGTATTAGTTATCTGGTGTCTGGTATTAGTTTCTGGTGTCTGGTATTAGTTTCTGGTGTCTGGTATTAGTTATCTGGTGTCTGGTATTAGTTTCTGGTGACTGGTATTAGTTATCTGGTGTCTGGTATTAGTTTCTGGTGTCTGGTATTAGTTATCTGGTGTCTGGTATTAGTTTCTGGTGACTGGTATTAGTTATCTGGTGTCTGGTATTAGTTATCTGATGTCTGGTATTAGTTATTTGGTGTCTTGTATTAGTTTCTGGTAACTGGTATTAGTTTCTGGTGTCTGGTGTTAGTTATCTGGTGTCTAATATTAGTTATCTGGTGTCTGGTATTAGTTATCTGCTGTCTGGTATTAGTTATCTGGTGTCTGGTATTAGTTATCTGGTGTCTGGTATTAGTTTCTGGTGTCTGGTATTAGTTTCTGGTGTCTGGTATTAGTTATCTGGTGTCTGGTATTAGTTATCTGGTGTCTGGTATTAGATATCTGGTGTCTGGTATTAGGAATCTGGTGTCTGGTATTAGTTATCTGGTGTCTTGTATTAGTTATCTGGTGTCTGGTATTAGTTATCTGGTGTCTGGTATTAGTTATCTGGTATGTGGTATTAGATATCTGGTGTCTGGTATTAGTTTCTGGTGTCTGGTATTAGATATCTGGTGTCTGGTATTAGGAATCTGGTGTCTGGTATTAGTTATTTGGTGTCTTGTATTAGTTTCTGGTGTCTGGTATTAGTTTCTGGTGTCTGGTATTAGATATCTGGTGTCTGGTATTAGTTATTTGGTGTCTTGTATTAGTTTCTGGTGTCTGGTATTAGTTTCTGGTGTCTGGTATTAGATATCTGGTGTCTGGTATTAGGAATCTGGTGTCTGGTATTAGTTATCTGGTGTCTGGTATTAGATATCTGGTGTCTGGTATTAGGAATCTGGTGTCTGGTACTAGTTTCTGGTGTCTGGTATTAGTTATCTGCTGTCTGGTATTAGTTATCTGGTTTCTGGTATTAGATATCTGGTGTCTGGTATTAGTTATCTGGTGTCTGGTATTAGTTATCTGGTTCTGGTATTAGTTTCTGGTGTCTGGTATTAGATATCTGGTGTCTGGTATTAGGAATCTGGTGTCTGGTATTAGTTATTTGGTGTCTTGTATTAGTTTCTGGTGTCTGGTATTAGTTTCTGGTGTCTGGTATTAGATATCTGGTGTCTGGTATTAGGAATCTGGTGTCTGGTATTAGTTATCTGGTGTCTGGTATTAGTTATCTGCTGTCTGGTATTAGTTATCTGGTGTCTGGTATTAGTCATCTGGTAACTGGTATTAGTTATCTGGTGTCTGGTATTAGTTATCTGGTGTCTGGTATTAGTTATCTGGTGTCTGGTATTAGTTTCTGTTGTCTGGTATTAGTTTCTGGTGTCTGGTATTAGTTTCTGGTGTCTTGTATTAGTTTCTGGTGTCTGGTATTAGTTTCTGGTGTCTGGTGTTAGTTATCTGGTGTCTGGTATTAGTTATCTGGTGTCTGGTATTAGTTTCTGGTGTCTGGTATTAGAAATCTGGTGTCTGGTATTAGTTATCTGGTGTCTGGTATTAGTTATCTGGTGTCTGGTATTAGTTATCTGGTGTCTGGTATTAGTTTCTGTTGTCTAGTATTAGTTTCTGGTGTCTGGTATTAGTTTCTGGTGTCTGGTATTAGGAATCTGGTGTCTGGTATTAGTTATCTGGTGTCTTGTATTAGTTATCTGGTGTCTGGTATTAGTTATCTGGTGTCTGGTATTAGTTATCTGGTATGTGGTATTAGATATCTGGTGTCTGGTATTAGTTTCTGGTGTCTGGTATTAGATATCTGGTGTCTGGTATTAGGAATCTGGTGTCTGGTATTAGTTATTTGGTGTCTTGTATTAGTTTCTGGTGTCTGGTATTAGTTTCTGGTGTCTGGTATTAGATATCTGGTGTCTGGTATTAGTTATTTGGTGTCTTGTATTAGTTTCTGGTGTCTGGTATTAGTTTCTGGTGTCTGGTATTAGATATCTGGTGTCTGGTATTAGGAATCTGGTGTCTGGTATTAGTTATCTGGTGTCTGGTATTAGTCATCTGGTAACTGGTATTAGTTATCTGGTGTCTGGTATTAGTTATCTGGTGTCTGGTATTAGTTATCTGGTGTCTGGTATTAGTTTCTGTTGTCTGGTATTAGTTTCTGGTGTCTGGTATTAGTTTCTGGTGTCTGGTATTAGTTATCTGGTGTCTTGTATTAGTTTCTGGTAACTGGTATTAGTTTCTGGTGTCTGGTGTTAGTTATCTGGTGTCTAATATTAGTTATCTGGTGTCTGGTATTAGTTATCTGCTGTCTGGTATTAGTTATCTGGTGTCTGGTATTAGTTATCTGGTGTCTGGTATTAGTTTCTGGTGTCTGGTATTAGTTTCTGGTGTCTGGTATTAGTTATCTGGTGTCTGGTATTAGTTATCTGGTGTCTGGTATTAGATATCTGGTGTCTGGTATTAGGAATCTGGTGTCTGGTATTAGTTATCTGGTGTCTTGTATTAGTTATCTGGTGTCTGGTATTAGTTATCTGGTGTCTGGTATTAGTTATCTGGTATGTGGTATTAGATATCTGGTGTCTGGTATTAGTTTCTGGTGTCTGGTATTAGATATCTGGTGTCTGGTATTAGGAATCTGGTGTCTGGTATTAGTTATTTGGTGTCTTGTATTAGTTTCTGGTGTCTGGTATTAGTTTCTGGTGTCTGGTATTAGATATCTGGTGTCTGGTATTAGTTATTTGGTGTCTTGTATTAGCTTCTGGTGTCTGGTATTAGTTTCTGGTGTCTGGTATTAGATATCTGGTGTCTGGTATTAGGAATCTGGTGTCTGGTATTAGTTATCTGGTGTCTGGTATTAGATATCTGGTGTCTGGTATTAGGAATCTGGTGTCTGGTACTAGTTTCTGGTGTCTGGTATTAGTTATCTGCTGTCTGGTATTAGTTATCTGGTTTCTGGTATTAGATATCTGGTGTCTGGTATTAGTTATCTGGTGTCTGGTATTAGTTATCTGGTTCTGGTATTAGTTTCTGGTGTCTGGTATTAGATATCTGGTGTCTGGTATTAGGAATCTGGTGTCTGGTATTAGTTATTTGGTGTCTTGTATTAGTTTCTGGTGTCTGGTATTAGTTTCTGGTGTCTGGTATTAGATATCTGGTGTCTGGTATTAGGAATCTGGTGTCTGGTATTAGTTATCTGGTGTCTGGTATTAGTTATCTGCTGTCTGGTATTAGTTATCTGGTGTCTGGTATTAGTCATCTGGTAACTGGTATTAGTTATCTGGTGTCTGGTATTAGTTATCTGGTGTCTGGTATTAGTTATCTGGTGTCTGGTATTAGTTTCTGTTGTCTGGTATTAGTTTCTGGTGTCTGGTATTAGTTTCTGGTGTCTTGTATTAGTTTCTGGTGTCTGGTATTAGTTTCTGGTGTCTGGTGTTAGTTATCTGGTGTCTGGTATTAGTTATCTGGTGTCTGGTATTAGTTTCTGGTGTCTGGTATTAGAAATCTGGTGTCTGGTATTAGTTATTTGGTGTCTGGTATTAGTTTCTGGTGTCTGGTATTAGTTATCTGGTGTCTGGTATTAGTTATCTGGTATCTGGTATTAGGAATCTGGTGTCTGGTATTAGTTATCTGGAGTCTGGTATTAGTTATCTGGTGTCTGGTATTAGTTTCTGGTGTCTGGTATTAGTTTTGGTGTCTGGTATTAGATATCTGGTGTCTGGTATTAGTTATCTAGTGTCTGGTATTAGTTTCTGGTGTCTGGTATTAGTTATCTGGTGTCTGGTATTAGTTTCTGGTGACTGGTATTAGTTATCTGGTGTCTGGTATTAGTTTCTGGTGTCTGGTATTAGTTATCTGGTGTCTGGTATTAGTTTCTGGTGACTGGTATTAGTTATCTGGTGTCTGGTATTAGTTATCTGGTGTCTGGTATTAGTTATTTGGTGTCTTGTATTAGTTTCTGGTGTCTGGTATTAGTTTCTGGTGTCTGGTGTTAGTTATCTGGTGTCTAATATTAGTTATCTGGTGTCTGGTATTAGTTATTTGCTGTCTGGTATTAGTTATCTGGTGTCTGGTATTAGTAATCTGCTGTCTGGTATTAGTTATCTGGTGTCTGGTATTAGTTATCTGGTGTCTAGTATTAGTTATCTGGTGTCTGGTATTAGTTATCTGGTGTCTGGTATTAGTTATCTGGTGTCTGGTATTAGTTTCTGGTGTCTGGTATTAGTTTTCTGGTGTCTGGTATTAGTCATCTGGTGTCTGGTATTAGTTATTTGGTGTCTTGTATTAGTTGCTGGTGTCTGGTATTAGTTATCTGGTGTCTGGTGTTAGTTTCTGGTGTCTGGTGTTAGTTTCTGGTGTCTGGTATTTGATATCTGGTGTCTGGTATTAGGAATCTGGTGTCTGGTATTAGTTATTTGGTGTCTTGTATTAGTTTCTGGTGTCTGGTATTAGTTTCTGGTGTCTGGTATTAGATATCTGGTGTCTAATATTAGGAATCTGGTGTCTGGTACTAGTTTCTGGTGTCTGGTATTAGAAATCTGGTGTCTGGTATTAGTTATTTGGTGTCTGGTATTAGTTTCTGGTGTCTGGTATTAGTTATCTGGTGTCTGGTATTAGTTATCTGGTATCTGGTACTAGTTTCTGGTGTCTGGTATTAGAAATCTGGTGTCTGGTATTAGTTATTTGGTGTCTTGTATTAGTTTCTGGTGTCTGGTATTAGTTTCTGGTGTCTGGTATTTGATATCTGGTGTCTGGTATTAGGAATCTGGTGTCTGGTATTAGTTATTTGGTGTCTTGTATTAGTTTCTGGTGTCTGGTATTAGTTTCTGGTGTCTGGTATTAGATATCTGGTGTCTAATATTAGGAATCTGGTGTCTGGTACTAGTTTCTGGTGTCTGGTATTAGAAATCTGGTGTCTGGTATTAGTTATTTGGTGTCTGGTATTAGTTTCTGGTGTCTGGTATTAGTTATCTGGTGTCTGGTATTAGTTATCTGGTATCTGGTATTAGGAATCTGGTGTCTGGTATTAGTTATCTGGAGTCTGGTATTAGTTATCTGGTGTCTGGTATTAGTTTCTGGTGTCTGGTATTAGTTTTGGTGTCTGGTATTAGATATCTGGTGTCTGGTATTAGTTATCTAGTGTCTGGTATTAGTTTCTGGTGTCTGGTATTAGTTTCTGGTGTCTGGTATTAGTTATCTGGTGTCTGGTATTAGTTTCTGGTGACTGGTATTAGTTATCTGGTGTCTGGTATTAGTTTCTGGTGTCTGGTATTAGTTATCTGGTGTCTGGTATTAGTTTCTGGTGACTGGTATTAGTTATCTGGTGTCTGGTATTAGTTATCTGGTGTCTGGTATTAGTTATTTGGTGTCTTGTATTAGTTTCTGGTGTCTGGTATTAGTTTCTGGTGTCTGGTGTTAGTTATCTGGTGTCTAATATTAGTTATCTGGTGTCTGGTATTAGTTATTTGCTGTCTGGTATTAGTTATCTGGTGTCTGGTATTAGTTATCTGCTGTCTGGTATTAGTTATCTGGTGTCTGGTATTAGTTATCTGGTGTCTAGTATTAGTTATCTGGTGTCTGGTATTAGTTATCTGGTGTCTGGTATTAGTTATCTGGTGTCTGGTATTAGTTTCTGGTGTCTGGTATTAGTTTTCTGGTGTCTGGTATTAGTCATCTGGTGTCTGGTATTAGTTATTTGGTGTCTTGTATTAGTTGCTGGTGTCTGGTATTAGTTATCTGGTGTCTGGTGTTAGTTTCTGGTGTCTGGTGTTAGTTTCTGGTGTCTAGTATTAGTTATCTGGTGTCTGGTATTAGGAATCTGGTGTCTGGTATTAGGAATCTGGTGTCTGGTATTAGTTATTTGGTGTCTTGTATTAGTTTCTGGTGTCTGGTATTAGTTTCTGGTGTCTGGTATTTGATATCTGGTGTCTGGTATTAGGAATCTGGTGTCTGGTATTAGTTATTTGGTGTCTTGTATTAGTTTCTGGTGTCTGGTATTAGTTTCTGGTGTCTGGTATTAGATATCTGGTGTCTAATATTAGGAATCTGGTGTCTGGTACTAGTTTCTGGTGTCTGGTATTAGTTATCCGGTGTCTGGTATTAGGAATCTGGTGTCTTGCATTAGTTTCTGGTGTCTGGTATTAGATATCTGGTGTCTGGTATTAGTTTCTGGTGTCTGGTATTAGTTATCTGGTGTCTGGTATTAGTTATCTGGTGTCTGGTATTAGTTATCTGGTGTCTGGTATTAGTTTCTGGTGTCTGGTATTAGTTATCTGGTGTCTGGTATTAGTTTCTGGTGTCTGGTGTTAGTTTCTGTTGTCTGGTATTAGTTATCTGGTGTCTGGTATTAGTTATCTGGTGTCTGGTATTAGTTATCTGATGTCTGGTATTAGTTATCTGGTGTCTGGTATTAGATATCTGGTGTCTGGTATTAGTTTCTGGTGACAAGTATTAGTTATTTGGTGTCTGGTATTAGTTATCTGGTGTCTGGTATTAGTTATCTGGTGTCTGGTATTAGTTATCTGGTGTCTGGTATTAGATATCTGGTGTCTGGTATTAGTTTCTGGTGTCTGGTATTAGATATCTGCTGTCTGGTATTAATTATCTGGTGTCTGGTATTAGTTATCTGGTGTCTGGTATTAGTTATCTGGTATCTGGTGTTAGTTTCTGGTGTCTGGTATTAGTTATCTGGTGTCTGGTATTAGGAATCTGGTGTCTGGTATTAGTTATCTGGTGTCTGGTATTAGTTATCTGGTGACTGGTATTAGATATATGGTGTCTGGTATTAGTTTCTGGTGTCTGGTATTAGATATCTGGTGTCTGGTATTAGATATCTGGTGTCTGGTATTAGATATCTGGTGTCTGATATTAGTTATCTGGTGTCTGGTATTAGTTTCTGGTGTCTGCTATTAGTTATCTGGTGTCTGGTATTAGTTATCTGGTGTCTGGTATTAGTTTCTGGTGTCTGGTATTAGGAATCTGGTGTCTGGTATTAGAAGTCTGGTATTAGTTATTTGGTGTCTAGTATTAGTTTCTGCTGTCTGGTATTAGATATCTGTTGTCTGGTATTAGATATCTGGTGTTTGGTATTAGTTATCTGGTGTCTGGTATTAGTTTCTGGTGTCTGCTATTAGTTATCTGGTGTCTGGTATTAGTTTTCTGGTGTCTGGTATTAGTTTCTGGTGTCTGGTATTAGTTATCTGGTGTCTGGTATTAGGAATCTGGTGTCTGGTATTAGTTATCTGGTGTCTGGTATTAGTTATCTGGTGTCTGGTATTAGTTATCTGCTGTCTGGTATTAGTTATCTGGTGTCTGGTATTAGATATCTGGTGTCTGGTATTAGTTATCTGGTGTCTGGTATTAGTTATCTGGTGTCTGGTATTAGTTATCTGGTGTCTGGTATTAGTTTCTGGTGTCTGGTATTAGATACCTGGTGTCTGGTATTAGTTATCTGGTGTCTGGTATTAGTTATCTGGTGTCTGGTATTAGTTATCTGGTGTCTGGTATTAGTTTCTGGTGTCTGGTATTAGTTATCTGGTGTCTGGTATTAGTCATCTGGTGTCTGGTATTAGTTATCTGGTGTCTGGTATTAGTTATCTGGTGTCTGGTATTAGTTATCTGGTGTCTGGTATTAGTTTCTGGTGTCTGGTATTAGTTTCTGGTGTCTGGTATTAGTTTCTGGTGTCTTGTATTAGTTTCTGGTGTCTGGTATTAGTTTCTGGTGTCTGGTGTTAGTTATCTGGTGTCTGGTATTAGTTATCTGGTGTCTGGTATTAGTTTCTGGTGTCTGGTATTAGAAATCTGGTGTCTGGTATTAGTTATTTGGTGTCTGGTATTAGTTTCTGGTGTCTGGTATTAGTTTCTGGTGTCTGGTATTAGTTTTTGGTGTCTGGTATTAGATATCTGGTGTCTGGTATTAGTTATCTGGTGTCTGGTATTAGTTTCTGGTGTCTGGTATTAGTTTCTGGTGTCTGGTGTTAGTTATCTGGTGTCTGGTATTAGTTATCTGGTGTCTGGTATTAGTTATCTGGTATCTGGTATTAGAAATCTGGTGTCTGGTATTAGTTATCTGGAGTCTGGTATTAGTTATCTGGTGTCTGGTATTAGTTTCTGGTGTCTGGTATTAGTTTTTGGTGTCTGGTATTAGATATCTGGTGTCTGGTATTAGTTATCTGGTGTCTGGTATTAGTTTCTGGTGTCTGGTATTAGTTTCTGGTGTCTGGTATTAGTTTTTGGTGTCTGGTATTAGATATCTGGTGTCTGGTATTAGTTATCTGGTGTCTGGTATTAGTTTCTGGTGTCTGGTATTAGTTTCTGGTGTCTGGTATTAGTTATCTGGTGTCTGGTATTAGTTTCTGGTGACTGGTATTAGTTATCTGGTGTCTGGTATTAGTTTCTGGTGTCTGGTATTAGGAATCTGGTGTCTGGTATTAGTTATCTGGTGTCTGGTATTAGTTATCTGGTGTCTGGTATTAGATATCTGGTGTCTGGTATTAGTTTCTGGTGTCTGGTATTAGTTATCTGGTGTCTGGTATTAGGAATCTGGTGTCTGGTATTAGGAATCTGGTGTCTGGTATTAGTTATTTGGTGTCTTGTATTAGTTTCTGGTGTCTGGTATTAGTTTCTGGTGTCTGGTATTTGATATCTGGTGTCTGGTATTAGGAATCTGGTGTCTGGTATTAGTTATTTGGTGTCTTGTATTAGTTTCTGGTGTCTGGTATTAGTTTCTGGTGTCTGGTATTAGATATCTGGTGTCTAATATTAGGAATCTGGTGTCTGGTACTAGTTTCTGGTGTCTGGTATTAGAAATCTGGTGTCTGGTATTAGTTATTTGGTGTCTGGTATTAGTTTCTGGTGTCTGGTATTAGTTATCTGGTGTCTGGTATTAGTTATCTGGTATCTGGTATTAGGAATCTGGTGTCTGGTATTAGTTATCTGGAGTCTGGTATTAGTTATCTGGTGTCTGGTATTAGTTTCTGGTGTCTGGTATTAGTTTTGGTGTCTGGTATTAGATATCTGGTGTCTGGTATTAGTTATCTAGTGTCTGGTATTAGTTTCTGGTGTCTGGTATTAGTTTCTGGTGTCTGGTATTAGTTATCTGGTGTCTGGTATTAGTTTCTGGTGACTGGTATTAGTTATCTGGTGTCTGGTATTAGTTTCTGGTGTCTGGTATTAGTTATCTGGTGTCTGGTATTAGTTTCTGGTGACTGGTATTAGTTATCTGGTGTCTGGTATTAGTTATCTGGTGTCTGGTATTAGTTATTTGGTGTCTTGTATTAGTTTCTGGTGTCTGGTATTAGTTTCTGGTGTCTGGTGTTAGTTATCTGGTGTCTAATATTAGTTATCTGGTGTCTGGTATTAGTTATTTGCTGTCTGGTATTAGTTATCTGGTGTCTGGTATTAGTTATCTGCTGTCTGGTATTAGTTATCTGGTGTCTGGTATTAGTTATCTGGTGTCTAGTATTAGTTATCTGGTGTCTGGTATTAGTTATCTGGTGTCTGGTATTAGTTATCTGGTGTCTGGTATTAGTTTCTGGTGTCTGGTATTAGTTTTCTGGTGTCTGGTATTAGTCATCTGGTGTCTGGTATTAGTTATTTGGTGTCTTGTATTAGTTGCTGGTGTCTGGTATTAGTTATCTGGTGTCTGGTGTTAGTTTCTGGTGTCTGGTGTTAGTTTCTGGTGTCTAGTATTAGTTATCTGGTGTCTGGTATTAGGAATCTGGTGTCTGGTATTAGGAATCTGGTGTCTGGTATTAGTTATTTGGTGTCTTGTATTAGTTTCTGGTGTCTGGTATTAGTTTCTGGTGTCTGGTATTTGATATCTGGTGTCTGGTATTAGGAATCTGGTGTCTGGTATTAGTTATTTGGTGTCTTGTATTAGTTTCTGGTGTCTGGTATTAGTTTCTGGTGTCTGGTATTAGATATCTGGTGTCTAATATTAGGAATCTGGTGTCTGGTACTAGTTTCTGGTGTCTGGTATTAGTTATCCGGTGTCTGGTATTAGGAATCTGGTGTCTTGCATTAGTTTCTGGTGTCTGGTATTAGATATCTGGTGTCTGGTATTAGTTTCTGGTGTCTGGTATTAGTTATCTGGTGTCTGGTATTAGTTATCTGGTGTCTGGTATTAGTTATCTGGTGTCTGGTATTAGTTTCTGGTGTCTGGTATTAGTTATCTGGTGTCTGGTATTAGTTTCTGGTGTCTGGTGTTAGTTTCTGTTGTCTGGTATTAGTTATCTGGTGTCTGGTATTAGTTATCTGGTGTCTGGTATTAGTTATCTGATGTCTGGTATTAGTTATCTGGTGTCTGGTATTAGATATCTGGTGTCTGGTATTAGTTTCTGGTGACAAGTATTAGTTATTTGGTGTCTGGTATTAGTTATCTGGTGTCTGGTATTAGTTATCTGGTGTCTGGTATTAGTTATCTGGTGTCTGGTATTAGATATCTGGTGTCTGGTATTAGTTTCTGGTGTCTGGTATTAGATATCTGCTGTCTGGTATTAATTATCTGGTGTCTGGTATTAGTTATCTGGTGTCTGGTATTAGTTATCTGGTATCTGGTGTTAGTTTCTGGTGTCTGGTATTAGTTATCTGGTGTCTGGTATTAGGAATCTGGTGTCTGGTATTAGTTATCTGGTGTCTGGTATTAGTTATCTGGTGACTGGTATTAGATATATGGTGTCTGGTATTAGTTTCTGGTGTCTGGTATTAGATATCTGGTGTCTGGTATTAGATATCTGGTGTCTGGTATTAGATATCTGGTGTCTGATATTAGTTATCTGGTGTCTGGTATTAGTTTCTGGTGTCTGCTATTAGTTATCTGGTGTCTGGTATTAGTTATCTGGTGTCTGGTATTAGTTTCTGGTGTCTGGTATTAGGAATCTGGTGTCTGGTATTAGAAGTCTGGTATTAGTTATTTGGTGTCTAGTATTAGTTTCTGCTGTCTGGTATTAGATATCTGTTGTCTGGTATTAGATATCTGGTGTTTGGTATTAGTTATCTGGTGTCTGGTATTAGTTTCTGGTGTCTGCTATTAGTTATCTGGTGTCTGGTATTAGTTATCTGGTGTCTGGTATTAGTTTCTGGTGTCTGGTATTAGTTATCTGGTGTCTGGTATTAGGAATCTGGTGTCTGGTATTAGTTATCTGGTGTCTGGTATTAGTTATCTGGTGTCTGGTATTAGTTATCTGCTGTCTGGTATTAGTTATCTGGTGTCTGGTATTAGATATCTGGTGTCTGGTATTAGTTATCTGGTGTCTGGTATTAGTTATCTGGTGTCTGGTATTAGTTATCTGGTGTCTGGTATTAGTTTCTGGTGTCTGGTATTAGATACCTGGTGTCTGGTATTAGTTATCTGGTGTCTGGTATTAGTTATCTGGTGTCTGGTATTAGTTATCTGGTGTCTGGTATTAGTTTCTGGTGTCTGGTATTAGTTATCTGGTGTCTGGTATTAGTCATCTGGTGTCTGGTATTAGTTATCTGGTGTCTGGTATTAGTTATCTGGTGTCTGGTATTAGTTATCTGGTGTCTGGTATTAGTTTCTGGTGTCTGGTATTAGTTTCTGGTGTCTGGTATTAGTTTCTGGTGTCTTGTATTAGTTTCTGGTGTCTGGTATTAGTTTCTGGTGTCTGGTGTTAGTTATCTGGTGTCTGGTATTAGTTATCTGGTGTCTGGTATTAGTTTCTGGTGTCTGGTATTAGAAATCTGGTGTCTGGTATTAGTTATTTGGTGTCTGGTATTAGTTTCTGGTGTCTGGTATTAGTTTCTGGTGTCTGGTATTAGTTTTTGGTGTCTGGTATTAGATATCTGGTGTCTGGTATTAGTTATCTGGTGTCTGGTATTAGTTTCTGGTGTCTGGTATTAGTTTCTGGTGTCTGGTGTTAGTTATCTGGTGTCTGGTATTAGTTATCTGGTGTCTGGTATTAGTTATCTGGTATCTGGTATTAGAAATCTGGTGTCTGGTATTAGTTATCTGGAGTCTGGTATTAGTTATCTGGTGTCTGGTATTAGTTTCTGGTGTCTGGTATTAGTTTTTGGTGTCTGGTATTAGATATCTGGTGTCTGGTATTAGTTATCTGGTGTCTGGTATTAGTTTCTGGTGTCTGGTATTAGTTTCTGGTGTCTGGTATTAGTTATCTGGTGTCTGGTATTAGTTTCTGGTGACTGGTATTAGTTATCTGGTGTCTGGTATTAGTTTCTGGTGTCTGGTATTAGGAATCTGGTGTCTGGTATTAGTTATCTGGTGTCTGGTATTAGTTATCTGGTGTCTGGTATTAGATATCTGGTGTCTGGTATTAGTTTCTGGTGTCTGGTATTAGATATCTGGTGTCTGGTATTAGATATCTGGTGTCTGGTATTAGTTATCTGGTGTCTGGTATTAGGAATCTGGTGTCTGGTATTAGTCATCTGGTGTCTGGTATTAGTTATCTGGTGTCTGGTATTAGTTATCTGGTGTCTGGTATTAGTTATCTGGTGTCTGGTATTAGTTATCTGGTGTCTGGTATTAGTTATCTGGTGTCTGCTATTAGTTATCTGGTGTCTGGTATTAGTTATCTGGTGTCTGGTATTAGTTTCTGGTGTCTGGTATTAGGAATCTGGTGTCTGGTATTAGAAATCTGGTGTCTGGTATTAGTTATTTGGTGTCTAGTATTAGTTTCTGGTGTCTGGTATTAGATATCTGGTGTCTGGTATTAGATATCTGGTGTCTGGTATTAGATATCTGGTGTCTGGTATTAGTTATCTGGTGTCTGGTATTAGTTTCTGGTGTCTGCTATTAGTTATCTGGTGTCTGGTATTAGTTATCTGGTGTCTGGTATTAGTTTCTGGTGTCTGGTATTAGTTATCTGGTGTCTGGTATTAGGAATCTGGTGTCTGGTACTAGTTTCTGGTGTCTGGTATTAGTTATCTGGTGTCTGGTATTAGTTTCTGGTGTCTGGTATTAGTTATCTGGTGTCTGGTATTAGTTATCTGGTGTCTGGTATTAGTTATATGGTGTCTGGTATTAGTTATCTGGTGTCTGGTATTAGTTATCTGGTGTCTGGTATTAGTTATCTTGTGTCTGGTATTAGTTATCTGCTGTCTGGTATTAGTTATCTGGTGTCTGGTATTAGTTATCTGGTGTCTGGTATTAGTTATCTGGTGTCTGATATTAGTTTCTGGTGTCTGGTATTATTTATCTGGTGTCTGGTATTAGTCATCTGGTGTCTGGTATTAGTTATCTGGTGTCTGGTATTAGTTATCTGGTGTCTGGTATTAGTTATCTGGTGTCTGGTATTAGTTTCTGGTGTCTGGTATTAGTTTCTGGTGTCTGGTATTAGTTTCTGGTGTCTTGTATTAGTTTCTGGTGTCTGGTATTAGTTTCTGGTGTCTGGTGTTAGTTATCTGGTGTCTGGTATTAGTTATCTGGTGTCTGGTATTAGTTTCTGGTGTCTGGTATTAGAAATCTGGTGTCTGGTATTAGTTATTTGGTGTCTGGTATTAGTTTCTGGTGTCTGGTATTAGTTATCTGGTGTCTGGTATTAGTTATCTGGTATCTGGTATTAGGAATCTGGTGTCTGGTATTAGTTATCTGGAGTCTGGTATTAGTTATCTGGTGTCTGGTATTAGTTTCTGGTGTCTGGTATTAGTTTTTGGTGTCTGGTATTAGATATCTGGTGTCTGGTATTAGTTATCTGGTGTCTGGTATTAGTTTCTGGTGTCTGGTATTAGTTTCTGGTGTCTGGTATTAGTTATCTGGTGTCTGGTATTAGTTTCTGGTGACTCGTATTAGTTATCTGGTGTCTGGTATTAGTTTCTGGTGTCTGGTATTAGGAATCTGGTGTCTGGTATTAGTTATCTGGTGTCTGGTATTAGTTATCTGGTGACTGGTATTAGATATCTGGTGTCTGGTATTAGTTTCTGGTGTCTGGTATTAGATATCTGGTGTCTGGTATTAGATATCTGGTGTCTGGTATTAGTTATCTGGTGTCTGGTATTAGGAATCTGGTGTCTGGTATTAGTCATCTGGTGTCTGGTATTAGTTATCTGGTGTCTGGTATTAGTTATCTGGTGTCTGGTATTAGTTATCTGGTGTCTGGTATTAGTTATCTGGTGTCTGGTATTAGTTATCTGGTGTCTGGTATTAGTTATCTGCTGTCTGGTATTAGTTATCTGGTGTCTGGTATTAGGAATCTGGTGTCTGGTATTAGTTATCTGGTGTCTGGTATTAGTTATCTGGTGACTGGTATTAGATATCTGGTGTCTGGTATTAGTTTCTGGTGTCTGGTATTAGATATCTGGTGTCTGGTATTAGATATCTGGTGTCTGGTATTAGATATCTGGTGTCTGGTATTAGTGATCTGGTGTCTGGTATTAGTTTCTGGTGTCTGCTATTAGTTATCTGGTGTCTGGTATTAGTTATCTGGTGTCTGGTATTAGTTTCTGGTGTCTGGTATTAGTTATCTGGTGTCTGGTATTAGGAATCTGGTGTCTGGTACTAGTTTCTGGTGTCTGGTATTAGTTATCTGGTGTCTGGTATTAGTTATCTGGTGTCTGGTATTAGTTATCTGGTGTCTGGTATTAGTTTCTGGTGTCTGGTATTAGTTATCTGGTGTCTGGTATTAGTCATCTGGTGTCTGGTATTAGTTATCTGGTGTCTGGTATTAGTTATCTGGTGTCTGGTATTAGTTATCTGGTGTCTGGTATTAGTTTCTGGTGTCTGGTATTAGTTTCTGGTGTCTGGTATTAGTTTCTGGTGTCTTGTATTAGTTTCTGGTGTCTGGTATTAGTTTCTGGTGTCTGGTGTTAGTTATCTGGTGTCTGGTATAAGTTATCTGGTGTCTGGTATTAGTTTCTGGTGTCTGGTATTAGAAATCTGGTGTCTGGTATTAGTTATTTGGTGTCTGGTATTAGTTTCTGGTGTCTGGTATTAGTTATCTTGTGTCTGGTATTAGTTATCTGGTATCTGGTATTAGGAATCTGGTGTCTGGTATTAGTTATCTGGTGTCTGGTATTAGTTTCTGGTGTCTGGTATTAGTTTTTGGTGTCTGGTATTAGATATCTGGTGTCTGGTATTAGTTATCTGGTGTCTGGTATTAGTTTCTGGTGTCTGGTATTAGTTTTTGGTGTCTGGTATTAGTTATCTGGTGTCTGGTATTAGTTTCTGGTGTCTGGTATTAGTTTCTGGTGTCTGGTATTAGTTATCTGGTGTCTGGTATTAGATATCTGGTGTCTGGTATTAGGAATCTGGTGTCTGGTATTAGTTATCTGGTGTCTGTTATTAGTTATCTGGTGTCTGGTATTAGTTATCTGGTGCCTGGTATTAGTTACCTGGTGTCTGGTATTAGATATCTGGTGTCTGGTATTAGATATCTGGTGTCTGGTATTAGTTTTTGGTGTCTGGTATTAGTTATCTGGTGTCTGGTATTAGTTTCTGGTGTCTGGTATTAGTTTCTGGTGTCTGGTATTAGTTATCTGGTGTCTGGTATTAGTTTCTGGTGACTGGTATTAGTTATCTGGTGTCTGGTATTAGTTTCTGGTGTCTGGTATTAGTTATCTGGTGTCTGGTATTAGTTTCTGGTGACTGGTATTAGTTATCTGGTGTCTGGTATTAGTTATCTGGTGTCTGGTATTAGTTATTTGGTGTCTGGTATTAGGAATCTGGTGTCTGGTATTAGTTATCTGGTGTCTGTTATTAGTTATCTGGTGTCTGGTATTAGTTATCTGGTGCCTGGTATTAGTTATCTGGTGTCTGGTATTAGATATCTGGTGTCTGGTATTAGTTTCTGGTGTCTGGTATTAGATATCTGGTGTCTGGTATTAGGAATCTGGTGTCTGGTATTAGTTATTTGGTGTCTTGTATTAGTTTCTGGTGTCTGGTATTAGTTTCTGGTGTCTGGTATTAGATATCTGGTGTCTGGTATTATGAATCTGGTGTCTGGTACGAGTTTCTGGTGTCTGGTATTAGTTATCTGGTGTCTGGTACTAGTTTCTGGTGTCTGGTATTAGTTTCTGGTGTCTGGTATTAGTTTCTGGTGTCTGGTATTAGTTTCTGGTGTCTGGTATTAGTTTCTGGTGTCTGGTATTAGTTATCTGGTGTCTGGTATTAGTTTCTGGTGTCTGGTATTAGTTTCTGGTGTCTGGTATTAGTTTCTGGTGTCTGGTATTAGCTATCTGGTGTCTGGTATTAGTTTCTGGTGACTGGTATTAGTTATTTGGTGTCTGGTATTAGTTTCTGGTGTCTGGTATTAGTTATCTGGTGTCTAGTATTAGTTATCTGGTGTCTGGTATTAGTTATCTGGTGTCTGGTATTAGATATCTGGTGTCTGGTATTAGTTTCTGGTGACTAGTATTAGTTATCTGGTGTCTGGTATTAGTTATCTGGTGTCTGGTATTAGTTATCTGGTGTCTGGTATTAGTTATCTGGTGTCTGGTATTAGATATCTGGTGTCTGGTATTAGTTTCTGGTGTCTGGTATTAGGAATCTGGTGTCTGGTATTAGATATCTGGTGTCTGGTATTAGTTCCTGGTGTCTGGTATTAGATATCTGGTGTCTGGTATTAGATATCTGGTGTCTGGTATTAGTTATCTGGTGTCTGGTATTAGTTTCTGGTGACTGGTATTAGTTTCTGGTGTCTGGTATTAGTTTCTGGTGTCTGGTATTAGTTATCTGGAGTCTGGTATTAGTTTCTGGTGTCTGGTATTAGTTATTTGGTGTCTTGTATTAGTTTCTGGTGTCTGGTATTAGTTTCTGGTGTCTGGTATTAGTTTCTGGTGTCTGGTATTAGATATCTGGTGTCTGGTATTAGGAATCTGGTGTCTGGTACTAGTTTCTGGTGTCTGGTATTAGTTATCTGGTGTCTGGTATTAGGAATCTGGTGTCTTGTATTAGTTTCTGGTGTCTGGTATTAGATATCTGGTGTCTGGTATTAGTTTCTGGTGTCTGGTATTAGTTATCTGGTGTCTGGTATTAGTTATCTGGTATCTGGTATTAGTTATCTGGTGTCTGGTATTAGTTTCTGGTGTCTGGTATTAGTTATCTGGTGTCTGGTATTAGTCATCTGGTGTCTGGTATTAGTTATCTGGTGTCTGGTATTAGTTATCTGGTGTCTGGTATTAGGAATCTGGTGTCTGGTATTAGGAATCTGGTGTCTGGTATTAGTTATTTGGTGTCTTGTATTAGTTTGTGGTGTCTGGTATTAGTTTCTGGTGTCTGGTATTAGATATCTGGTGTCTGGTATTAGGAATCTGGTGTCTGGTACTAGTTTCTGGTGTCTGGTATTAGATATCTGGTATCTGGTATTAGTTATCTGGTGTCTGGTATAAGTTATCTGGTGTCTGGTATTAGTTTTTGGTGTCTGGTATTAGTTATCTGGTGTCTGGTATTAGTCATCTGGTGTCTGGTATTAGTTATCTGGTGTCTGGTATTAGTTATCTGGTGTCTGGTATTAGTTATCTGGTGTCTGGTATTAGGAATCTGGTGTCTGGTATTAGTTTTTTGGTGTCTTGTAGTAGTTTCTGGTGTCTGGTATTAGTTTCTGGTGTCTGGTATTAGATATCTGGTGTCTGGTATTAGGAATCTGGTGTCTGGTACTAGTTTCTGGTGTCTGGTATTAGTTATCTGGTGTCTGGTATTAGGAATCTGGTGTCTTGTATTAGTTTTTGGTGTCTGGTATTAGATATCTGGTGTCTGGTATTAGTTTCTGGTGTCTGGTATTAGTTATCTGGTGTCTGGTATTAGTTATCTGGTGTCTGGTATTAGTTATCTGGTGTCTGGTATTAGATATCTGGTGTCTGGTATTAGTTTCTGGTGTCTGGTATTAGATATCTGCTGTCTGGTATTAATTATCTGGTGTCTGGTATTAGTTATCTGGTGTCTGGTATTAGTTATCTGGTATCTGGTGTTAGTTTCTGGTGTCTGGTATTAGTTTCTGGTGTCTAGTATTAGTTATCTGGTGTCTGGTATTAGGAATCTGGTGTCTGGTATTAGGAATCTGGTGTCTGGTATTAGTTATTTGGTGTCTTGTATTAGTTTCTGGTGTCTGGTATTAGTTATCTGGTGTCTGGTGTTAGTTTCTGGTGTCTGGTGTTAGTTTCTGGTGTCTGGTATTAGTTATCTGGTGTCTGGTATTAGTTATCTGGTGTCTGGTATTAGTTTCTGGTGTCTGGTATTAGTTATCTGGTGTCTGGTATTAGTCATCTGGTGTCTGGTATTAGTTATTTGGTGTCTTGTATTAGTTGCTGGTGTCTGGTATTAGTTATCTGGTGTCTGGTGTTAGTTTCTGGTGTCTGGTGTTAGTTTCTGGTGTCTAGTATTAGTTATCTGGTGTCTGGTATTAGGAATCTGGTGTCTGGTATTAGGAATCTGGTGTCTGGTATTAGTTATTTGGTGTCTTGTATTAGTTTCTGGTGTCTGGTATTAGTTTCTGGTGTCTGGTATTTGATATCTGGTGTCTGGTATTAGGAATCTGGTGTCTGGTATTAGTTATTTGGTGTCTTGTATTAGTTTCTGGTGTCTGGTATTAGTTTCTGGTGTCTGGTATTAGATATCTGGTGTCTAATATTAGGAATCTGGTGTCTGGTACTAGTTTCTGGTGTCTGGTATTAGTTATCCGGTGTCTGGTATTAGGAATCTGGTGTCTTGCATTAGTTTCTGGTGTCTGGTATTAGATATCTGGTGTCTGGTATTAGTTTCTGGTGTCTGGTATTAGTTATCTGGTGTCTGGTATTAGTTATCTGGTGTCTGGTATTAGTTATCTGGTGTCTGGTATTAGTTTCTGGTGTCTGGTATTAGTTATCTGGTGTCTGGTATTAGTTTCTGGTGTCTGGTGTTAGTTTCTGGTGTCTGGTATTAGTTATATGGTGTCTGGTATTAGTTATCTGGTGTCTGGTATTAGTTATCTGGTGTCTGGTATTAGATATCTGGTGTCTGGTATTAGTTTCTGGTGACAAGTATTAGTTATCTGGTGTCTGGTATTAGTTATCTGGTGTCTGGTATTAGTTATCTGGTGTCTGGTATTAGTTATCTGGTGTCTGGTATTAGATATCTGGTGTCTGGTATTAGTTTCTGGTGTCTGGTATTAGATATCTGCTGTCTGGTATTAATTATCTGGTGTCTGGTATTAGTTATCTGGTGTCTGGTATTAGTTATCTGGTATCTGGTGTTAGTTTCTGGTGTCTGGTATTAGTTATCTGGTGTCTGGTATTAGGAATCTGGTGTCTGGTATTAGTTATCTGGTGTCTGGTATTAGTTATCTGGTGACTGGTATTAGATATCTGGTGTCTGGTATTAGTTTTTGGTGTCTGGTATTAGATATCTGGTGTCTGGTATTAGATATCTGGTGTCTGGTATTAGATATCTGGTGTCTGGTATTAGTTTCTGGTGTCTGCTATTAGTTATCTGGTGTCTGGTATTAGTTATCTGGTGTCTGGTATTAGTTTCTGGTGTCTGGTATTAGGAATCTGGTGTCTGGTATTAGAAATCTGGTGTCTGGTATTAGTTATTTGGTGTCTAGTATTAGTTTCTGGTGTCTGGTATTAGATATCTGTTGTCTGGTATTAGATATCTGGTGTCTGGTATTAGTTATCTGGTGTCTGGTATTAGTTTCTGGTGTCTGCTATTAGTTATCTGGTGTTTGGTATTAGTTATCTGGTGTCTGGTATTAGTTTCTGGTGTCTGGTATTAGTTATCTGGTGTCTGGTATTAGGAATCTGGTGTCTGGTACTAGTTTCTGGTGTCTGGTATTAGTTATCTGGTGTCTGGTATTAGTTTCTGGTGTCTGGTATTAGTTATCTGGTGTCTGGTATTAGTTATCTGGTGTCTGGTATTAGTTATCTGGTGTCTGGTATTAGTTATCTGGTGTCTGGTATTAGTTATCTGGTGTCTGGTATTAGTTATCTGGTGTCTGGTATTAGTTATCTGGTGTCTGGTATTAAATATCTGGTGTCTGGTATTAGTTATCTGGTGTCTGGTATTAGTTATCTGGTGTCTGGTATTAGTTATCTGGTGTCTGGTATTAGTTTCTGGTGTCTGGTATTAGATATCTGGTGTCTGGTATTAGTTATCTGGTGTCTGGTATTAGTTATCTGGTGTCTGGTATTAGTTATCTGGTGTCTGGTATTAGTTTCTGGTGTCTGGTATTAGTTATCTGGTGTCTGGTATTAGTCTTCTGGTGTCTGGTATTAGTTATCTGGTGTCTGGTATTAGTTATCTGGTGTCTGGTATTAGTTATCTGGTGTCTGGTATTAGTTTCTGGTGTCTGGTATTAGTTTCTGGTGTCTGGTATTAGTTTCTGGTGTCTTGTATTAGTTTCTGGTGTCTGGTATTAGTTTCTGGTGTCTGGTGTTAGTTATCTGGTGTCTGGTATTAGTAATCTGGTGTCTGGTATTAGTTTCTGGTGTCTGGTATTAGAAATCTGGTGTCTGGTATTAGTTATTTGGTGTCTGGTATTAGTTTCTGGTGTCTGGTATTAGTTATCTGGTGTCTGGTATTAGTTATCTGGTATCTTGTATTAGGAATCTGGTGTCTGGTATTAGTTATCTGGAGTCTGGTATTAGTTATCTGGTGTCTGGTATTAGTTTCTGGTGTCTGGTATTAGTTTTTGGTGTCTGGTATTAGATATCTGGTGTCTGGTATTAGTTATCTGGTGTCTGGTATTAGTTTCTGGTGTCTGGTATTAGTTTCTGGTGTCTGGTATTAGTTATCTGGTGTCTGGTATTAGTTTCTGGTGACTGGTATTAGTTATCTGGTGTCTGGAATTAGTTTCTGGTGTCTGGTATTAGGAATCTGGTGTCTGGTATTAGTTATCTGGTGTCTGGTATTAGTTATCTGGTGACTGGTATTAGATATCTGGTGTCTGGTATTAGTTTCTGGTGTCTGGTATTAGATATCTGGTGTCTGGTATTAGATATCTGGTGTCTGGTATTAGTTATCTGGTGTCTGGTATTAGGAATCTGGTGTCTGGTATTAGTCATCTGGTGTCTGGTATTAGTTATCTGGTGTCTGGTATTAGTTATCTGGTGTCTGGTATTAGTTATCTGGTATCTGGTATTAGTTATCTGGTGTCTGGTATTAGTTATCTGGTGTCTGGTATTAGTTATCTGGTGTCTGGTATTAGTTATCTGCTGTCTGGTATTAGTTATCTGGTGTCTGGTATTAGGAATCTGGTGTCTGGTATTAGTTATCTGGTGTCTGGTATTAGTTATCTGGTGACTGGTATTAGATATCTGGTGTCTGGTATTAGTTTCTGGTGTCTGGTATTAGATATCTGGTGTCTGGTATTAGATATCTGGTGTCTGGTATTAGATATCTGGTGTCTGGTATTAGTTATGTGGTGTCTGGTATTAGTTTCTGGTGTCTGCTATTAGTTATCTGGTGTCTGGTATTAGTTATCTGGTGTCCGGTATTAGTTTCTGGTGTCTGGTATTAGTTATCTGGTGTCTCGTATTAGGAATCTGGTGTCTGGTACTAGTTTCTGGTGTCTGGTGTTAGGTTCTGGTGTCTGGTATTAGTTATCTGGTGTCTGGTATTAGTTATCTGGTGTCTGGTATTAGTTATCTGGTGTCTGGTATTAGTTATCTGTTGTCTGGTATTAGTTATCTGGTGTCTGGTATTAGATATCTGGTGTCTGGTATTAGTTATCTGGTGTCTGGTATTAGTTATCTGGTGTCTGGTATTAGTTATCTGGTGTCTGGTATTAGTTTCTGGTGTCTGGTATTAGTTATCTGGTGTCTGGTATTAGTCATCTGGTGTCTGGTATTAGTTATCTGGTGTCTGGTATTAGTTATCTGGTGTCTGGTATTAGTTATCTGGTGTCTGGTATTAGTTTCTGGTGTCTGGTATTAGTTTCTGGTGTCTGGTATTAGTTTCTGGTGTCTTGTATTAGTTTCTGGTGTCTGGTATTAGTTTCTGGTGTCTGGTGTTAGTTATCTGGTGTCTGGTATTAGTTATCTGGTGTCTGGTATTAGTTTCTGGTGTCTGGTATTAGAAATCTGGTGTCTGGTATTAGTTATTTGGTGTCTGGTATTAGTTTCTGGTGTCTGGTATTAGTTATCTGGTGTCTGGTATTAGTTATCTGGTATCTGGTATTAGGAATCTGGTGTCTGGTATTAGTTATCTGGAGTCTGGTATTAGTTATCTGGTGTCTGGTATTAGTTTCTGGTGTCTGGTATTAGTTTTTGGTGTCTGGTATTAGATATCTGGTGTCTGGTATTAGTTATCTGGTGTCTGGTATTAGTTTCTGGTGTCTGGTATTAGTTTCTGGTGTCTGGTATTAGTTATCTGGTGTCTGGTATTAGTTTCTGGTGACTGGTATTAGTTATCTGGTGTCTGGTATTAGTTTCTGGAGTCTGGTATTAGTTATCTGGTGTCTGGTATTAGTTTCTGGTGACTCGTATTAGTTATCTGGTGTCTGGTATTAGTTATCTGGTGTCTGGTATTAGTTATTTGGTGTCTTGTATTAGTTTCTGGTGTCTGGTATTAGTTTCTGGTGTCTGGTGTTAGTTATCTGGTGTCTAATATTAGTTATCTGGTGTCTGGTATTAGTTATCTGCTGTCTGGTATTAGTTATCTGGTGTCTGGTATTAGTTATCTGGTGTCTGGTATTAGTTTCTGGTGTCTGGTATTAGTTTCTGGTGTCTGGTATTAGTTATCTGGTGTCTGGTATTAGTTATCTGGTGTCTGGTATTAGATATCTGGTGTCTGGTATTAGGAATCTGGTGTCTGGTATTAGTTATCTGGTGTCTGGTATTAGTTATCTGGTGTCTGGTATTAGTTATCTGGTGTCTGGTATTAGTTATCTGGTGTCTGGTATTAGATATCTGGTGTCTGGTATTAGTTTTTGGTGTCTGGTATTAGATATCTGGTGTCTGGTATTAGGAATCTGGTGTCTGGTATTAGTTATTTGGTGTCTTGTATTAGTTTCTGGTGTCTGGTATTAGTTTCTGGTGTCTGGTATTAGATATCTGGTGTCTGGTATTAGGAATCTGGTGTCTGGTACTAGTTTCTGGTGTCTGGTATTAGATATCTGGTGTCTGGTATTAGTTTCTGGTGACTGGTATTAGTTATCTGGTGTCTGGAATTAGTTTCTGGTGTCTGGTATTAGGAATCTGGTGTCTGGTATTAGTTATCTGGTGTCTGGTATTAGTTATCTGGTGACTGGTATTAGATATCTGGTGTCTGGTATTAGTTTCTGGTGTCTGGTATTAGATATCTGGTGTCTGGTATTAGATATCTGGTGTCTGGTATTAGTTATCTGGTGTCTGGTATTAGGAATCTGGTGTCTGGTATTAGTCATCTGGTGTCTGGTATTAGTTATCTGGTGTCTGGTATTAGTTATCTGGTGTCTGGTATTAGTTATCTGGTGTCTGGTATAAGTTTCTGGTGACTGGTATTAGTTATCTGGTGTCTGGAATTAGTTTCTGGTGTCTGGTATTAGGAATCTGGTGTCTGGTATTAGTTATCTGGTGTCTGGTATTAGTTATCTGGTGACTGGTATTAGATATCTGGTGTCTGGTATTAGTTTCTGGTGTCTGGTATTAGATATCTGGTGTCTGGTATTAGATATCTGGTGTCTGGTATTAGTTATCTGGTGTCTGGTATTAGGAATCTGGTGTCTGGTATTAGTCATCTGGTGTCTGGTATTAGTTATCTGGTGTCTGGTATTAGTTATCTGGTGTCTGGTATTAGTTATCTGGTATCTGGTATTAGTTATCTGGTGTCTGGTATTAGTTATCTGGTGTCTGGTATTAGTTATCTGGTGTCTGGTATTAGTTATCTGCTGTCTGGTATTAGTTATCTGGTGTCTGGTATTAGGAATCTGGTGTCTGGTATTAGTTATCTGGTGTCTGGTATTAGTTATCTGGTGACTGGTATTAGATATCTGGTGTCTGGTATTAGTTTCTGGTGTCTGGTATTAGATATCTGGTGTCTGGTATTAGATATCTGGTGTCTGGTATTAGATATCTGGTGTCTGGTATTAGTTATGTGGTGTCTGGTATTAGTTTCTGGTGTCTGCTATTAGTTATCTGGTGTCTGGTATTAGTTATCTGGTGTCTGGTATTAGTTTCTGGTGTCTGGTATTAGTTATCTGGTGTCTCGTATTAGGAATCTGGTGTCTGGTACTAGTTTCTGGTGTCTGGTGTTAGTTTCTGGTGTCTGGTATTAGTTATCTGGTGTCTGGTATTAGTTATCTGGTGTCTGGTATTAGTTTCTGGTGTCTGGTATTAGTTTCTGGTGTCTGGTATTAGTTTCTGGTGTCTTGTATTAGTTTCTGGTGTCTGGTATTAGTTTCTGGTGTCTGGTGTTAGTTATCTGGTGTCTGGTATTAGTAATCTGGTGTCTGGTATTAGTTTCTGGTGTCTGGTATTAGAAATCTGGTGTCTGGTATTAGTTATTTGGTGTCTGGTATTAGTTTCTGGTGTCTGGTATTAGTTATCTGGTGTCTGGTATTAGTTATCTGGTATCTTGTATTAGGAATCTGGTGTCTGGTATTAGTTATCTGGAGTCTGGTATTAGTTATCTGGTGTCTGGTATTAGTTTCTGGTGTCTGGTATTAGTTTTTGGTGTCTGGTATTAGATATCTGGTGTCTGGTATTAGTTATCTGGTGTCTGGTATTAGTTTCTGGTGTCTGGTATTAGTTTCTGGTGTCTGGTATTAGTTATTTGGTGTCTGGTATTAGTTTCTGGTGACTGGTATTAGTTATCTGGTGTCTGGAATTAGTTTCTGGTGTCTGGTATTAGGAATCTGGTGTCTGGTATTAGTTATCTGGTGTCTGGTATTAGTTATCTGGTGACTGGTATTAGATATCTGGTGTCTGGTATTAGTTTCTGGTGTCTGGTATTAGATATCTGGTGTCTGGTATTAGATATCTGGTGTCTGGTATTAGTTATCTGGTGTCTGGTATTAGGAATCTGGTGTCTGGTATTAGTCATCTGGTGTCTGGTATTAGTTATCTGGTGTCTGGTATTAGTTATCTGGTGTCTGGTATTAGTTATCTGGTATCTGGTATTAGTTATCTGGTATCTGGTATTAGTTATCTGGTGTCTGGTATTAGTTATCTGGTGTCTGGTATTAGTTATCTGCTGTCTGGTATTAGTTATCTGGTGTCTGGTATTAGGAATCTGGTGTCTGGTATTAGTTATCTGGTGTCTGGTATTAGTTATCTGGTGACTGGTATTAGATATCTGGTGTCTGGTATTAGTTTCTGGTGTCTGGTATTAGATATCTGGTGTCTGGTATTAGATATCTGGTGTCTGGTATTAGATATCTGGTGTCTGGTATTAGTTATGTGGTGTCTGGTATTAGTTTCTGGTGTCTGCTATTAGTTATCTGGTGTCTGGTATTAGTTATCTGGTGTCTGGTATTAGTTTCTGGTGTCTGGTATTAGTTATCTGGTGTCTCGTATTAGGAATCTGGTGTCTGGTACTAGTTTCTGGTGTCTGGTGTTAGTTTCTGGTGTCTGGTATTAGTTATCTGGTGTCTGGTATTAGTTATCTGGTGTCTGGTATTAGTTATCTGGTGTCTGGTATTAGTTATCTGTTGTCTGGTATTAGTTATCTGGTGTCTGGTATTAGATATCTGGTGTCTGGTATTAGTTATCTGGTGTCTGGTATTAGTTATCTGGTGTCTGGTATTAGTTATCTGGTGTCTGGTATTAGTTTCTGGTGTCTGGTATTAGTTATCTGGTGTCTGGTATTAGTCATCTGGTGTCTGGTATTAGTTATCTGGTGTCTGGTATTAGTTATCTGGTGTCTGGTATTAGTTATCTGGTGTCTGGTATTAGTTTCTGGTGTCTGGTATTAGTTTCTGGTGTCTGGTATTAGTTTCTGGTGTCTTGTATTAGTTTCTGGTGTCTGGTATTAGTTTCTGGTGTCTGGTGTTAGTTATCTGGTGTCTGGTATTAGTTATCTGGTGTCTGGTATTAGTTTCTGGTGTCTGGTATTAGAAATCTGGTGTCTGGTATTAGTTATTTGGTGTCTGGTATTAGTTTCTGGTGTCTGGTATTAGTTATCTGGTGTCTGGTATTAGTTATCTGGTATCTGGTATTAGGAATCTGGTGTCTGGTATTAGTTATCTGGAGTCTGGTATTAGTTATCTGGTGTCTGGTATTAGTTTCTGGTGTCTGGTATTAGTTTTTGGTGTCTGGTATTAGATATCTGGTGTCTGGTATTAGTTATCTGGTGTCTGGTATTAGTTTTTGGTGTCTGGTATTAGTTTCTGGTGTCTGGTATTAGTTATCTGGTGTCTGGTATTAGTTTCTGGTGACTGGTATTAGTTATCTGGTGTCTGGTATTAGTTTCTGGAGTCTGGTATTAGTTATCTGGTGTCTGGTATTAGTTTCTGGTGACTCGTATTAGTTATCTGGTGTCTGGTATTAGTTATCTGGTGTCTGGTATTAGTTATTTGGTGTCTTGTATTAGTTTCTGGTGTCTGGTATTAGTTTCTGGTGTCTGGTGTTAGTTATCTGGTGTCTAATATTAGTTATCTGGTGTCTGGTATTAGTTATCTGCTGTCTGGTATTAGTTATCTGGTGTCTGGTATTAGTTATCTGGTGTCTGGTATTAGTTTCTGGTGTCTGGTATTAGTTATCTGGTGTCTGGTATTAGTTATCTGGTGTCTGGTATTAGATATCTGGTGTCTGGTATTAGGAATCTGGTGTCTGGTATTAGTTATCTGGTGTCTGGTATTAGTTATCTGGTGTCTGGTATTAGTTATCTGGTGTCTGGTATTAGTTATCTGGTGTCTGGTATTAGATATCTGGTGTCTGGTATTAGTTTTTGGTGTCTGGTATTAGATATCTGGTGTCTGGTATTAGGAATCTGGTGTCTGGTATTAGTTATTTGGTGTCTTGTATTAGTTTCTGGTGTCTGGTATTAGTTTCTGGTGTCTGGTATTAGATATCTGGTGTCTGGTATTAGGAATCTGGTGTCTGGTACTAGTTTCTGGTGTCTGGTATTAGTTATCTGCTGTCTGGTATTAGTTATCTGGTTTCTGGTATTAGATATCTGGTGTCTGGTATTAGTTATCTGGTGTCTGGTATTAGTTATCTGGTTCTGGTATTAGTTTCTGGTGTCTGGTATTAGATATCTGGTGTCTGGTATTAGGAATCTGGTGTCTGGTATTAGTTATTTGGTGTCTTGTATTAGTTTCTGGTGTCTGGTATTAGTTTCTGGTGTCTGGTATTAGATATCTGGTGTCTGGTATTAGGAATCTGGTGTCTGGTATTAGTTATCTGGTGTCTGGTATTAGTTATCTGCTGTCTGGTATTAGTTATCTGGTGTCTGGTATTAGATATCTGGTGTCTGGTATTAGTTATCTGGTGTCTGGTATTAGTTATCTGGTGTCTGGTATTAGTTATCTGGTGTCTGGTATTAGTTATCTGGTGTCTGGTATTAGTCATCTGGTAACTGGTATTAGTTATCTGGTGTCTGGTATTAGTTATCTGGTGTCTGGTATTAGTTATCTGGTGTCTGGTATTAGTTTCTGGTGTCTGGTATTAGTTTCTGGTGTCTGGTATTAGTTTCTGGTGTCTTGTATTAGTTTCTGGTGTCTGGTATTAGTTTCTGGTGTCTGGTGTTAGTTATCTGGTGTCTGGTATTAGTTATCTGGTGTCTGGTATTAGTTTCTGGTGTCTGGTATTAGAAATCTGGTGTCTGGTATTAGTTATTTGGTGTCTGGTATTAGTTTCTGGTGTCTGGTATTAGTTATCTGGTGTCTGGTATTAGTTATCTGGTATCTGGTATTAGGAATCTGGTGTCTGGTATTAGTTATCTGGAGTCTGGTATTAGTTATCTGGTGTCTGGTATTAGTTTCTGGTGTCTGGTATTAGTTTTGGTGTCTGGTATTAGATATCTGGTGTCTGGTATTAGTTATCTAGTGTCTGGTATTAGTTTCTGGTGTCTGGTATTAGTTTCTGGTGTCTGGTATTAGTTATCTGGTGTCTGGTATTAGTTTCTGGTGACTGGTATTAGTTATCTGGTGTCTGGTATTAGTTTCTGGTGTCTGGTATTAGTTATCTGGTGTCTGGTATTAGTTTCTGGTGACTGGTATTAGTTATCTGGTGTCTGGTATTAGTTATCTGGTGTCTGGTATTAGTTATTTGGTGTCTTGTATTAGTTTCTGGTGTCTGGTATTAGTTTCTGGTGTCTGGTGTTAGTTATCTGGTGTCTAATATTAGTTATCTGGTGTCTGGTATTAGTTATCTGCTGTCTGGTATTAGTTATCTGGTGTCTGGTATTAGTTATCTGCTGTCTGGTATTAGTTATCTGGTGTCTAGTATTAGTTATCTGGTGTCTGGTATTAGTTATCTGGTGTCTGGTATTAGTTATCTGGTGTCTGGTATTAGTTTCTGGTGTCTGGTATTAGTTATCTGGTGTCTGGTATTAGTCATCTGGTGTCTGGTATTAGTTATTTGGTGTCTTGTATTAGTTGCTGGTGTCTGGTATTAGTTATCTGGTGTCTGGTGTTAGTTTCTGGTGTCTGGTGTTAGTTTCTGGTGTCTAGTATTAGTTATCTGGTGTCTGGTATTAGGAATCTGGTGTCTGGTATTAGGAATCTGGTGTCTGGTATTAGTTATTTGGTGTCTTGTATTAGTTTCTGGTGTCTGGTATTAGTTTCTGGTGTCTGGTATTTGATATCTGGTGTCTGGTATTAGGAATCTGGTGTCTGGTATTAGTTATTTGGTGTCTTGTATTAGTTTCTGGTGTCTGGTATTAGTTTCTGGTGTCTGGTATTAGATATCTGGTGACTAATATTAGGAATCTGGTGTCTGGTACTAGTTTCTGGTGTCTGGTATTAGTTATCCGGTGTCTGGTATTAGGAATCTGGTGTCTTGCATTAGTTTCTGGTGTCTGGTATTAGATATCTGGTGTCTGGTATTAGTTTCTGGTGTCTGGTATTAGTTATCTGGTGTCTGGTATTAGTTATCTGGTGTCTGGTATTAGTTATCTGGTGTCTGGTATTAGTTTCTGGTGTCTGGTATTAGTTATCTGGTGTCTGGTATTAGTTTCTGGTGTCTGGTGTTAGTTTCTGTTGTCTGGTATTAGTTATCTGGTGTCTGGTATTAGTTATCTGGTGTCTGGTATTAGTTATCTGGTGTCTGGTATTAGTTATCTGGTGTCTGGTATTAGATATCTGGTGTCTGGTATTAGTTTCTGGTGACAAGTATTAGTTATTTGGTGTCTGGTATTAGTTATCTGGTGTCTGGTATTAGTTATCTGGTGTCTGGTATTAGTTATCTGGTGACTGGTATTAGATATCTGGTGTCTGGTATTAGTTTCTGGTGTCTGGTATTAGATATCTGGTGTCTGGTATTAGATATCTGGTGTCTGGTACTAGTTATCTGGTGTCTGATATTAGTTATCTGGTGTCTGGTATTAGTTTCTGGTGTCTTCTATTAGTTATCTGGTGTCTGGTATTAGTTATCTGGTGTCTGGTATTAGTTTCTGGTGTCTGGTATTAGGAATCTGGTGTCTGGTATTAGAAATCTGGTGTCTGGTATTAGTTTCTGGTGTCTGCTATTAGTTATCTGGTGTCTGGTATTAGTTATCTGTTGTCTGGTATTAGATATCTGGTGTCTGGTATTAGTTATCTGGTGTCTGGTATTAGTTTCTGGTGTCTGCTATTAGTTATCTGGTGTCTGGTATTAGTTATCTGGTGTCTGATATTAGTTTCTGGTGTCTGGTATTAGTTATCTGGTGTCTGGTATTAGGAATCTGGTGTCTGGTACTAGTTTCTGGTGTCTGGTATTAGTTATCTGGTGTCTGGTATTAGTTTCTGGTGTCTGGTATTAGTTATCTGGTGTCTGGTATTAGTTATCTGGTGTCTGGTATTAGTTATCTGGTGTCTGGTGTTAGTTATCTGGTGTCTGGTATTAGTTATCTGGTGTCTGGTATTAGTTATCTGGTGTCTGGTATTAGTTATCTGCTGTCTGGTATTAGTTATCTGGTGTCTGGTATTAGATATCTGGTGTCTGGTATTAGTTATCTGGTGTCTGGTATTAGTTATCTGGTGTCTGGTATTAGTTATCTGGTGTCTGGTATTAGTTTCTGGTGTCTGGTATTAGATACCTGGTGTCTGGTATTAGTTATCTGGTGTCTGGTATTAGTTATCTGGTGTCTGGTATTAGTTATCTGGTGTCTGGTATTAGTTTCTGGTGTCTGGTATTAGTTATCTGGTGTCTGGTATTAGTCATCTGGTGTCTGGTATTAGTTATCTGGTGTCTGGTATTAGTTATCTGGTGTCTGGTATTAGTTATCTGGTGTCTGGTATTAGTTTCTGGTGTCTGGTATTAGTTTCTGGTGTCTGGTATTAGTTTCTGGTGTCTTGTATTAGTTTCTGGTGTCTGGTATGAGTTTCTGGTGTCTGGTGTTAGTTATCTGGTGTCTGGTATTAGTTATCTGGTGTCTGGTATTAGTTTCTGGTGTCTGGTATTAGAAATCTGGTGTCTGGTATTAGTTATTTGGTGTCTGGTATTAGTTTCTGGTGTCTGGTATTAGTTTCTGGTGTCTGGTATTAGTTTTTGGTGTCTGGTATTAGATATCTGGTGTCTGGTATTAGTTATCTGGTGTCTGGTATTAGTTTCTGGTGTCTGGTGTTAGTTATCTGGTGTCTGGTATTAGTTTTCTGGTGTCTGGTATTAGTTATCTGGTATCTGGTATTAGGAATCTGGTGTCTGGTATTAGTTATCTGGAGTCTGGTATTAGTTATCTGGTGTCTGGTATTAGTTTCTGGTGTCTGGTATTAGTTTTTGGTGTCTGGTATTAGATATCTGGTGTCTGGTATTAGTTATCTGGTGTCTGGTATTAGTTTCTGGTGTCTGGTATTAGTTTCTGGTGTCTGGTATTAGTTATCTGGTGTCTGGTATTAGTTTCTGGTGACTGGTATTAGTTTTCTGGTGTCTGGTATTAGTTTCTGGTGTCTGGTATTAGGAATCTGGTGTCTGGTATTAGTTATCTGGTGTCTGGTATTAGTTATCTGGTGACTGGTATTAGATATCTGGTGTCTGGTATTAGTTTCTGGTGTCTGGTATTAGATATCTGGTGTCTGGTATTAGATATCTGGTGTCTGGTATTAGTTATCTGGTGTCTGGTATTAGGAATCTGGTGTCTGGTATTAGTCATCTGGTGTCTGGTATTAGTTATCTGGTGTCTGGTATTAGTTATCTGGTGTCTGGTATTAGTTATCTGGTGTCTGGTATTAGTTATCTGGTGTCTGGTATTAGTTATCTGGTGTCTGGTATTAGTTATCTGGTGTCTGGTATTAGTTATCTGCTGTCTGGTATTAGTTATCTGGTGTCTGGTATTAGGAGTCTGGTGTCTGGTATTAGTTATCTGGTGTCTGGTATTAGTTATCTGGTGACTGGTATTAGATATCTGGTGTCTGGTATTAGTTTCTGGTGTCTGGTATTAGATATCTGGTGTCTGGTATTAGATATCTGGTGTCTGGTATTAGATATCTGGTGTCTGGTATTAGTTATCTGGTGTCTGGTATTAGTTTCTGGTGTCTGCTATTAGTTATCTGGTGTCTGGTATTAGTTATCTGGTGTCTGGTATTAATTTCTGGTGTCTGGTATTAGTTATCTGGTGTCTCGTATTAGGAATCTGGTGTCTGGTACTAGTTTCTGGTGTCTGGTATTAGTTTCTGGTGTCTGGTATTAGTTATCTGGTGTCTGGTATTAGTTATCTGGTGTCTGGTATTAGTTATCTGGTGTCTGGTATTAGTTATCTGCTGTCTGGTATTAGTTATCTGGTGTCTGGTATTAGATATCTGGTGTCTGGTATTAGTTATCTGGTGTCTGGTATTAGTTATCTGGTGTCTGGTATTAGTTATCTGGTGTCTGGTATTAGTTTCTGGTGTCTGGTATTAGTTATCTGGTGTCTGGTATTAGTCATCTGGTGTCTGGTATTAGTTATCTGGTGTCTGGTATTAGTTATCTGGTGTCTGGTATTAGTTATCTGGTGTCTGGTATTAGTTTCTGGTGTCTGGTATTAGTTTCTGGTGTCTGGTATTAGTTTCTGGTGTCTTGTATTAGTTTCTGGTGTCTGGTATTAGTTTCTGGTGTCTGGTGTTAGTTATCTGGTGTCTGGTATTAGTTATCTGGTGTCTGGTATTAGGAATCTGGTGTCTGGTATTAGTTATCTGGAGTCTGGTATTAGTTATCTGGTGTCTGGTATTAGTTTCTGGTGTCTGGTACTAGTTTTTGGTGTCTGGTATTAGATATCTGGTGTCTGGTATTAGTTATCTGGTGTCTGGTATTAGTTTCTGGTGTCTGGTATTAGTTTCTGGTGTCTGGTATTAGTTATCTGGTGTCTGGTATTAGTTTCTGGTGACTGGTATTAGTTATCTGGTGTCTGGTATTAGTTTCTGGTGTCTGGTATTAGTTATCTGGTGTCTGGTATTAGTTTCTGGTGACTGGTATTAGTTATCTGGTGTCTGGTATTAGTTATCTGGTGTCTGGTATTAGTTATTTGGTGTCTTGTATTAGTTTCTGGTGTCTGGTATTAGTTTCTGGTGTCTGGTGTTAGTTATCTGGTGTCTAATATTAGTTATCTGGTGTCTGGTATTAGTTATCTGCTGTCTGGTATTAGTTATCTGGTGTCTGGTATTAGTTATCTGGTGTCTGGTATTAGTTTCTGGTGTCTGGTATTAGTTTCTGGTGTCTGGTATTAGTTTCTGGTGTCTGGTATTAGATATCTGGTGTCTAGTATTAGGAATCTGGTGTCTGGTATTAGTTATCTGGTGTCTGGTATTAGTTATCTGCTGTCTAAAATTAGTTATCTGGTGTCTGGTATTAGATATCTGGTGTCCTTCATTAGTTATCTGGTGTCTGGTATTAGTTATCTGGTGTCTGGTATTAGTTATCTGGTGTCTGGTATTAGTTTCTGGTGCCTGGTATTAGTTATCTGGTGTCTGGTATTAGTCATCTGGTAACTGGTATTAGTTATCTGGTGTCTGGTATTAGTTATCTGGTGTCTGGTATTAGTTATCTGGTGTCTGGTATTAGTTTCTGGTGTCTGGTATTAGTTTCTGGTGTCTGGTATTAGTTTCTGGTGTCTTTTATTAGTTTCTGGTGTCTGGTATTAGTTTCTGGTGTCTGGTGTTAGTTATCTGGTGTCTGGTATTAGTTATCTGGTGTCTGGTATTAGTTTCTGGTGTCTGGTATTAGAAATCTGGTGTCTGGTATTAGTTATTTGGTGTCTGGTATTAGTTTCTGGTGTCTGGTATTAGTTATCTGGTGTCTGGTATTAGTTATCTGGTATCTGGTATTAGGAATCTGGTGTCTGGTATTAGTTATCTGGAGTCTGGTATTAGTTATCTGGTGTCTGGTATTAGTTTCTGGTGTCTGGTATTAGTTTTTGTGTCTGGTATTAGATATCTGGTGTCTGGTATTAGTTATCTGGTGTCTGGTATTAGTTATCTGGTGTCTGGTATTAGTTATTTGGTGTCTTGTATTAGTTTCTGGTGTCTGGTATTAGTTTCTGGTGTCTGGTGTTAGTTATCTGGTGTCTAATATTAGTTATCTGGTGTCTGGTATTAGTTATCTGCTGTCTGGTATTAGTTATCTGGTGTCTGGTATTAGTTTCTGGTGTCTGGTATTAGTTATCTGGTGTCTGGTATTAGTTTCTGGTGACTGGTATTAGAAATCTGGTGTCTGGTATTAGTTATTTGGTGTCTGGTATTAGTTTCTGGTGTCTGGTATTAGTTATCTGGTGTCTGGTATTAGTTATCTGGTATCTGGTATTAGGAATCTGGTGTCTGGTATTAGTTATCTGGAGTCTGGTATTAGTTATCTGGTGTCTGGTATTAGTTTCTGGTGTCTGCTATTAGTTTTTGTGTCTGGTATTAGATATCTGGTGTCTGGTATTAGTTTCTGGTGTCTGGTATTAGAAATCTGGTGTCTGGTATTAGTTATTTGGTGTCTGGTATTAGTTTCTGGTGTCTGGTATTAGTTATCTGGTGTCTGGTATTAGTTATCTGGTATCTGGTATTAGGAATCTGGTGTCTGGTATTAGTTATTTGGTGTCTGGTATTAGTTATCTGGTGTCTGGTATTAGTTATCTGGTATCTGGTATTAGGAATCTGGTGTCTGGTATTAGTTATCTGGAGTCTGGTATTAGTTATCTGGTGTCTGGTATTAGTTTCTGGTGTCTGGTATTAGTTTTTGTGTCTGGTATTAGATATCTGGTGTCTGGTATTAGTTATCTGGTGTCTGGTATTAGTTAACTGGTGTCTGGTATTAGTTATTTGGTGTCTTGTATTAGTTTCTGGTGTCTGGTATTAGTTTCTGGTGTCTGGTGTTAGTTATCTGGTGTCTAATATTAGTTATCTGGTGTCTGGTATTAGTTATCTGCTGTCTGGTATTAGTTATTTGGTGTCTGGTATTAGTTTCTGGTGTCTGGTATTAGTTATCTGGTGTCTGGTATTAGTTTCTGGTGACTGGTATTAGAAATCTGGTGTCTGGTATTAGTTATTTGGTGTCTGGTATTAGTTTCTGGTGTCTGGTGTTAGTTATCTGGTGTCTGGTATTAGTTATCTGGTGTCTGGTATTAGTTTCTGGTGTCTGGTATTAGAAATCTGGTGTCTGGTATTAGTTATTTGGTGTCTGGTATTAGTTTCTGGTGTCTGGTATTAGTTATCTGGTGTCTGGTATTAGTTATCTGGTATCTGGTATTAGGAATCTGGTGTCTGGTATTAGTTATCTGGAGTCTGGTATTAGTTATCTGGTGTCTGGTATTAGTTTCTGGTGTCTGGTATTAGTTTTTGTGTCTGGTATTAGATATCTGGTGTCTGGTATTAGTTATCTGGTGTCTGGTATTAGTTATCTGGTGTCTGGTATTAGTTATTTGGTGTCTGGTATTAGAAATCTGGTGTCTGGTATTAGTTATTTGGTGTCTGGTATTAGTTTCTGGTGTCTGGTATTAGTTATCTGGTGTCTGGTATTAGTTATCTGGTATCTGGTATTAGGAATCTGGTGTCTGTTATTAGTTATCTGGAGTCTGGTATTAGTTATCTGGTGTCTGGTATTGGTTTCTGGTGTCTGGTATTAGTTTTTGTGTCTGGTATTAGATATCTGGTGTCTGGTATTAGTTATCTGGTGTCTGGTATTAGTTATCTGGTGTCTGGTATTAGTTTCTGGTGACTGGTATTAGTTATCTGGTGTCTGGTATTAGTTTCTGGTGTCTGGTATTAGTTATCTGGTGTCTGGTATTAGTTTCTGGTGACTGGTATTAGTTATCTGGTGTCTGGTATTAGTTATCTGGTGTCTGGTATTAGTTATTTGGTGTCTTGTATTAGTTTCTGGTGTCTGGTATTAGTTTCTGGTGTCTGGTGTTAGTTATCTGGTGTCTAATATTAGTTATCTGGTGTCTAGTATTAGTTATCTGCTGTCTGGTATTAGTTATCTGGTGTCTGGTATTAGTTATCTGGTGTCTGGTATTAGTTTCTGGTGTCTGGTATTAGTTTCTGGTGTCTGGAATTAGTTATCTGGTGTCTGGTATTAGATATCTGGTGTCTGGTATTAGGAATCTGGTGTCTGGTATTAGTTATCTGGTGTCTGGTATTAGTTATCTGGTGTCTGGTATTAGTTATCTGGTGTCTGGTATTAGTTATCTGGTGTCTGGTATTAGATATCTGGTGTCTGGTATTAGTTTCTGGTGTCTGGTATTAGATATCTGGTGTCTGGTATTAGGAATCTGGTGTCTGGTATTAGTTATTTGGTGTCTTGTATTAGTTTCTGGTGTCTGGTATTAGTTTCTGGTGTCTGGTATTAGATATCTGGTGTCTGGTATTAGGAATCTGGTGTCTGGTACTAGTTTCTGGTGTCTGGTATTAGTTATCTGGTGTCTGGTACTAGTTTCTGGTGTCTGGTATTAGTTTCTGGTGTCTGGTATTAGTTTCTGGTGTCTGGTATTAGTTTCTGGTGTCTGGTATTAGTTTCTGGTGTCTGGTATTAGTTATCTGGTGTCTGGTATTAGTTTCTGGTGTCTGGTATTAGTTTCTGGTGTCTGGTATTAGTTTCTGGTGTCTGGTATTAGTTATCTGGTGTCTGGTATTAGTTTCTGGTGACTGGTATTAGTTATCTGGTGTCTGGTATTAGTTTCTGGTGTCTGGTATTAGTTATCTGGTGTCTAGTATTAGTTATCTGGTGTCTGGTATTAGTTATCTGGTGTCTGGTATTAGATATCTGGTGTCTGGTATTAGTTTCTGGTGACTAGTATTAGTTATCTGGTGTCTGGTATTAGTTATCTGGTGTCTGGTATTAGTTATCTGGTGTCTGGTATTAGTTATCTGGTGTCTGGTATTAGATATCTGGTGTCTGGTATTAGTTTCTGGTGTCTGGTATTAGGAATCTGGTGTCTGGTATTAGATATCTGGTGTCTGGTATTAGTTCCTGGTGTCTGGTATTAGATATCTGGTGTCTGGTATTAGATATCTGGTGTCTGGTATTAGTTATCTGGTGTCTGGTATTAGTTTCTGGTGACTGGTATTAGTTTCTGGTGTCTGGTATTAGTTGTTGGTGTCTGGTATTAGTTATCTGGAGTCTGGTATTAGTTTCTGGTGTCTGGTATTAGTTATTTGGTGTCTTGTATTAGTTTCTGGTGTCTGGTATTAGTTTCTAGTGTCTGGTATTAGTTTCTGGTGTCTGGTATTAGATATCTGGTGTCTGGTATTAGGAATCTGGTGTCTGGTACTAGTTTCTGGTGTCTGGTATTAGTTATCTGGTGTCTGGTATGAGGAATCTGGTGTCTTGTATTAGTTTCTGGTGTCTGGTATTAGATATCTGGTGTCTGGTATTAGTTTCTGGTGTCTGGTATTAGTTATCTGGTGTCTGGTTATAGTTATCTGGTATCTGGTATTAGTTATCTGGTGTCTGGTATTAGTTTCTGGTGTCTGGTATTAGTTATCTGGTGTCTGGTATTAGTCATCTGGTGTCTGGTATTAGTTATCTGGTGTCTGGTATTAGTTATCTGGTGTCTGGTATTAGGAATCTGGTGTCTGGTATTAGGAATCTGGTGTCTGGTATTAGTTATTTGGTGTCTTGTATTAGTTTCTGGTGTCTGGTATTAGTTTCTGGTGTCTGGTATTAGATATCTGGTGTCTGGTATTAGGAATCTGGTGTCTGGTACTAGTTTCTGGTGTCTGGTATTAGATATCTGGTATCTGGTATTAGTTATCTGGTGTCTGGTATTAGTTATCTGGTGTCTGGTATTAGTTTCTGGTGTCTGGTATTAGTCATCTGGTGTCTGATATTAGTTATCTGGTGTCTGGTATTAGTTATCTGGTGTCTGGTATTAGTTATCTGGTGTCTGGTATTAGGAATCTGGTGTCTGGTATTAGTTTTTTGGTGTCTTGTAGTAGTTTCTGGTGTCTGGTATTAGTTTCTGGTGTCTGGTATTAGATATCTGGTGTCTGGTATTAGGAATCTGGTGTCTGGTACTAGTTTCTGGTGTCTGGTATTAGTTATCTGGTGTCTGGTATTAGGAATCTGGTGTCTTGTATTAGTTTCTTGTGTCTGGTATTAGATATCTGGTGTCTGGTATTAGTTTCTGGTGTCTGGTATTAGTTATCTGGTGTCTGGTATTAGTTATCTGGTGTCTAGTATTAGTTATCTGGTGTCTGGTATTAGTTATCTGGTGTCTGGTATTAGTTATCTGGTGTCTGGTATTAGTTTCTGGTGTCTGGTATTAGTTATCTGGTGTCTGGTATTAGTCATCTGGTGTCTGGTATTAGTTATTTGGTGTCTTGTATTAGTTGCTGGTGTCTGGTATTAGTTATCTGGTGTCTGGTGTTAGTTTCTGGTGTCTGGTGTTAGTTTCTGGTGTCTAGTATTAGTTATCTGGTGTCTGGTATTAGGAATCTGGTGTCTGGTATTAGGAATCTGGTGTCTGGTATTAGTTATTTGGTGTCTTGTATTAGTTTCTGGTGTCTGGTATTAGTTTCTGGTGTCTGGTATTAGATATCTGGTGTCTGGTATTAGGAATCTGGTGTCTGGTATTAGTTTTTTGGTGTCTTGTATTAGTTTCTGGTGTCTGGTATTAGTTTCTGGTGTCTAGTATTAGATATCTGGTGTCTAATATTAGGAATCTGGTGTCTGGTACTAGTTTCTGGTGTCTGGTATTAGTTATCTGGTGTCTGGTATTAGGAATCTGGTGTCTTGTATTAGTTTCTGGTGTCTGGTATTATATATCTGGTGTCTGGTATTAGTTTCTGGTGTCTGGTATTAGTTATCTCGTGTCTGGTATTAGTTATCTGGTGTCTGGTATTAGTTATCTGGTGTCTGGTATTAGTTTCTGGTGTCTGGTATTAGTTATCTGGTGTCTGGTATTAGTCACCTGGTGTCTGGTATTATTTATCTGGTGTCTGGTATTAGTTATCTGGTGTCTGGTATTAGGAATCTGGTGTCTGGTATTAGGAATCTGGTGTCTGGTATTAGTTATTTGGTGTCTTGTATTAGTTATCTGGTGTCTGGTATTAGTTTCTGGTGTCTGGTATTAGATATCTGGTGTCTAGTATTAGGAATCTGGTGTCTGGTATTAGTCATCTGGTGTCTGGTATTAGTTATCTGGTGTCTGGTATTAGTTATCTGGTGTCTAATATTAGTTATCTGGTGTCTGGTATTAGTTATCTGCTGTCTGGTATTAGTTATCTGGTGTCTGGTATTAGTTACCTGGTGTCTGGTATTAGTTATCTGGTATCTGGTGTTAGTTTCTGGTGTCTGGTGTTAGTTATCTAGTGTCTGGTATTAGTTATCTGGTGTCTGGTATTAGTTTCTGGTGTCTGGTATTAGTTATCTGGTGTCTAGTATTAGTTATCTGGTGTCTAATATTAGTTATCTGGTGTCTGGTATTAGTTATCTGCTGTCTGGTATTAGTTATCTGGTGTCTGGTATTAGCTATCTGGTGTCTGGTATTAGTTATCTGGTGTCTGGTATTAGTTATCTGGTGTCTGGTATTAGTTATCTGGTGTCTGGTATTAGTTATCTGGTGTCTGGTATTAGTTATCTGCTGTCTGGTATTAGTTATCTGGTGTCTGGTATTAGATATCTGGTGTCTGGTATTAGTTATCTGGTGTCTGGTATTAGTTATCTGGTGTCTGGTATTAGTTATCTGGTGTCTGGTATTAGTTTCTGGTGTCTGGTATTAGTTATCTGGTGTCTGGTATTAGTCATCTGGTGTCTGGTATTAGTTATCTGGTGTCTGGTATTAGTTATCTGGTGTCTGGTATTAGTTATCTGGTGTCTGGTATTAGTTTCTGGTGTCTGGTATTAGTTTCTGGTGTCTGGTATTAGTTTCTGGTGTCTTGTATTAGTTTCTGGTGTCTGGTATTAGTTTCTGGTGTCTGGTGTTAGTTATCTGGTGTCTAATATTAGTTATCTGGTGTCTGGTATTAGTTTCTGGTGTCTGGTATTAGAAATCTGGTGTCTGGTATTAGTTATGTGGTGTCTGGTATTAGTTTCTGGTGTCTGGTATTAGTTATCTGGTGTCTGGTATTAGTTATCTGATATTAGGAATCTGGTGTCTGGTATTAGTTATCTGGAGTCTGGTATTAGTTATCTGGTGTCTGGTATTAGTTTCTGGTGTCTGGTATTAGTTTTTGGTGTCTGGTATTAGATATCTGGTGTCTGGTATTAGTTATCTGGTGTCTGGTATTAGTTTCTGGTGACTGGTATTAGTTATCTGGTGTCTGGTATTAGTTTCTGGTGTCTGGTATTAGTTATCTGGTGTCTGGTATTAGTTTTTGGTGACTGGTATTAGTTATCTGGTGTCTGGTAATATTTATCTGGTGTCTGGTATTAGTTATTTGGTGTCTTGTATTAGTTTTTGGTGTCTGGTATTAGTTTCTGGTGTCTGGTGTTAGTTATCTGGTGTCTAATATTAGTTATCTGGTGTCTGGTATTAGTTATCTGCTGTCTGGTATTAGTTATCTGGTGTCTGGTATTAGTTATCTGGTGTCTGGTATTAGTTTCTGGTGTCTGGTATTAGTTATCTGGTGTCTGATATTAGTTATCTGGTGTCTGGTATTAGATATCTGGTGTCTGGTATTAGGAATCTGGTGTCTGGTATTAGTTATCTGGTGTCTGGTATTAGTTATCTGGTGTCTGGTATTAGTTATCTGGTGTCTGGTATTAGTTATCTGGTGTCTGGTATTAGATATCTGGTGTCTGGTATTAGTTTCTGGTGACTGGTATTAGTTATCTGGTGTCTGGTATTAGTTTCTGGTGTCTGGTATTAGTTATCTGGTGTCTGGTATTAGTTATCTGGTGTCTGGTATTAGTTATCTGGTGTCTGGTATTAGATATCTGGTGTCTGGTATTAGTTTCTGGTGACTAGTATTAGTTATCTGGTGTCTGGTATTAGTTATCTGGTGTCTGGTATTAGTTATCTGGTGTCTGGTATTAGTTTCTGGTGACTGGTATTAGTTATCTGGTGTCTGGTATTAGTTTCTGGTGTCTGGTATTAGTTATCTGGTGTCTGGTATTAGTTATCTGGTGTCTGGTATTAGTTTCTGGTGACTGGTACTAGTTATCTGGTGTCTGGTATTAGTTTCTGGTGTCTGGTATTAGTTATCTGGTGTCTGGTATTAGTTATCTGGTGTCTGGTATTAGTTATCTGGTGTCTGGTATTAGATATCTGGTGTCTGGTATTAGTTTCTGGTGACTAGTATTAGTTATCTGGTGTCTGGTATTAGTTATCTGGTGTCTGGTATTAGTTATCTGGTGTCTGGTATTAGTTATCTGGTGTCTGGTACTAGTTTCTGGTGTCTGGTATTAGTTATCTGGTGTCTGGTACTAGTTTCTGGTGTCTGGTATTAGTTTCTGGTGTCTGGTATTAGTTTCTGGTGTCTGGTATTAGTTTCTGGTGTCTGGTATTAGTTGCTGGTGTCTGGTATTAGTTATCTGGTGTCTGGTATTAGTTTCTGGTGTCTGGTATTAGTTTCTGGTGTCTGGTGTTAGTTTCTGGTGTCTGGTATTAGTTATCTGGTGTCTGGTATTAGTTTCTGGTGACTGGTATTAGTTATCTGGTGTCTGGTATTAGTTTCTGGTGTCTGGTATTAGTTATCTGGTGTCTGGTATTAGTTATCTGGTGTCTGGTATTAGTTATCTGGTGTCTGGTATTAGATATCTGGTGTCTGGTATTAGTTTCTGGTGACTAGTATTAGTTATCTGGTGTCTGGTATTAGTTATCTGGTGTCTGGTATTAGTTATCTGGTGTCTGGTATTAGTTATCTGGTGTCTGGTATTAGATATCTGGTGTCTGGTATTAGTTTCTGGTGTCTGGTATTAGGAATCTGGTGTCTGGTATTAGATATCTGGTGTCTGGTATTAGTTTCTGGTGTCTGGTATTAGATATCTGGTGTCTGGTATTAGATATCTGGTGTCTGGTATTAGTTATCTGGTGTCTGGTATTAGTTTCTGGTGACTGGTATAAGTTTCTGGTGTCTGGTATTAGTTTCTAGTGTCTGGTATTAGTTATCTGGTGTCTGGTATTAGTTTCTGGTGTCTGGTATTAGTTATTTGGTGTCTTGTATTAGTTTCTGGTGTCTGGTATTAGTTTCTGGTGTCTGGTATTAGTTTCTGGTGTCTGGTATTAGATATCTGGTGTCTGGTATTAGGAATCTAGTGTCTGGTACTAGTTTCTGGTGTCTGGTATTAGTTATCTGGTGTCTGGTATTAGGAATCTGGTGTCTTGTATTAGTTTCTGGTGTCTGGTATTAGATATCTGGTGTCTGGTATTAGTTTCTGGTGTCTGGTATTAGTTATCTGGTGTCTGGTATTAGTTATCTGGTGTCTGGTATTAGTTATCTGGTGTCTGGTATTAGTTATCTGGTGTCTGGTATTAGTTATCTGGTGTCTGGTATTAGTCATCTGGTGTCTGGTATTAGTTATCTGGTGTCTGGTATTAGTTATCTGGTGTCTGGTATTAGGAATCTGGTGTCTGGTATTAGGAATCTGGTGTCTGGTATTAGTTATTTGGTGTCTTGTATTAGTTTCTGGTGTCTGGTATTAGTTTCTGGTGTCTGGTATTAGATATCTGGTGTCTGGTATTAGGAATCTGGTGTCTGGTACTAGTTTCTGGTGTCTGGTATTAGTTATCTGCTGTCTGGTATTAATTATCTGGTGTCTGGTATTAGTTATCTGGTGTCTGGTATTAGTTATCTGGTGTCTGGTATTAGTTATCTGGTGTCTGGTATTAGTTATCTGGTGTCTGGTATTAGATATCTGGTGTCTGGTATTAGTTTCTGGTGACTAGTATTAGTTATCTGGTGTCTGGTATTAGTTATCTGGTGTCTGGTATTAGTTATCTGGTGTCTGGTATTAGTTATCTGGTGTCTGGTATTAGATATCTGGTGTCTGGTATTAGTTTCTGGTGTCTGGTATTAGATATCTGGTGTCTGGTATTAGATATCTGGTGTCTGGTATTAGAAATCTGGTGTCTGGTATTAGTTATCTGGTGTCTGGTATTAGTTATCTGCTGTCTGGTATTAGGAATCTGGTGTCTGGTATTAGTTATCTGGTGTCTGGTATTAGGAATCTGGTGTCTTGTACTAGTTATCTGGTGTCTGGTATTAGTTTCTGGTGTCTGGTACTAGTTTCTGGTGTCTGGTACTAGTTTTTGGTGTCTGGTATTAGTTATCTGGTGTCTGGTATTAGTTTCTGGTGACTGGTATTAGTTTCTGGTGTCTGGTATTAGTTTCTGGTGTCTGGTATTAGTTATCTGGTGTCTGGTATTAGTTTCTGGTGTCTGGTATTAGTTATTTGGTGTCTTGTATTAGTTTCTGGTGTCTGGTATTAGTTTCTGGTGTCTGGTGTTAGTTATCTGGTGTCTGGTATTAGTTATCTGGTGTCTGGTATTAGGAATCTGGTGTCTGGTATTAGGAATCTGGTGTCTGGTATTAGTTATTTGGTGTCTTGTATTAGTTTCTGGTGTCTGGTATTAGTTTCTGGTGTCTGGTATTAGATATCTGGTGTCTGGTATTAGGAATCTGGTGTCTGGTACTAGTTTCTGGTGTCTGGTATTAGTTATCTGGTGTCTGGTATTAGGAATCTGGTGTCTTGTATTAGTTTCTGGTGTCTGGTATTAGATATCTGGTGTCTGGTATTAGTTTCTGGTGTCTGGTATTAGTTATCTAGTGTCTGGTATTAGTTATCTGGTGTCTGGTATTAGTTATCTGGTGTCTGGTATTAGTTTCTGGTGTCTGGTATTAGTTATCTGGTGTCTGGTATTAGTCATCTGGTGTCTGGTATTAGATATCTGGTATCTGGTATTAGTTATCTGGTGACTGGTATTAGTTATCTGGTGTCTGGTATTAGGAATCTGGTGTCTGGTATTAGTTTCTGGTGTCTGGTATTAGTTATCTGGTGTCTGGTATTAGTTATCTGGTGTCTGGTATTAGTTATCTGGTGTCTGGTATTAGTTATCTGGTGTCTGGTATTAGATATCTGGTGTCTGGTATTAGGAATCTGGTGTCTGGTATTAGTTATTTGGTGTCTTGTATTAGTTTCTGGTGTCTGGTATTAGTTTGTGGTGTCTGGTATTAGATATCTGGTGTCTGGTATTAGGAATATGGTGTCTGGTACTAGTTTCTGGTGTCTGGTATTAGTTATCTGGTGTCTGGTATTAGGAATCTGGTGTCTTATATTAGTTTCTGGTGTCTGGTATTAGATATCTGGTGTCTAAAATTAGTTTCTGGTGTCTGGTATTAGTTACCTGGTGTCTGGTATTAGTTATCTGGTGTCTGGTATTAGTTATCTGGTGTCTGGTATTAGTTTCTGGTGTCTGGTATTAGTTATCTGGTGTCTGGTATTAGTCATCTGGTGTCTGGTATTAGTTATCTGGTGTCTGGTATTAGTTATCTGGTGTCTGGTATTAGGAATCTGATGTCTGGTATTAGGAATCTGGTGTCTGGTATTAGTTATTTGGTGTCTTGTATTAGTTTCTGGTGTCTGGTATTAGTTTCTGGTGTCTGGTATTAGATATCTGGTGTCTGGTATTAGGAATCTGGTGTCTGGTACTAGTTTCTGGTGTCTGGTATTAGTTATCTGGTGTCTGGTATTAGTTATTTGGTGTCTAATATTAGTTATTTGGTGTCTGGTATTAGTTATCTGCTGTCTGGTATTAGTTATCTGGTGTCTGGTATTAGTTATCTGGTGTCTGGTATTAGTTATCTGGTATCTGGTGTTAGTTTCTGGTGTCTGGTATTAGTTATCTGGTGTCTGGTATTAGTTTCTGGTGAGTAGTATTAGTTATCTGGTGTCTGGTATTAGTTATCTGGTGTCTGAAATTAGTTATCTGCTGTCTGGTATTAGTTATCTAGTGTCTGGTATTAGTTATCTGGTGTCTGGTATTAGTTATCTGGTGTCTGGTATTAGTTTCTGGTGTCTGGTATTAGGACTCTGGTGTCTGGTATTAGAAATCTGGTGTCTGGTATTAGTTATTTGGTGTCTAGTATTAGTTTCTGGTGTCTGGTATTAGTTATCTGGTGTCTGGTATTAGTTTCTGGTGTCTAATATTAGTTATCTGGTGTCTGGTATTAGTTTCTGGTGACTGGTATTAGTTTCTGGTGTCTGGTATTAGTTTTCTGGTGTCTGGTATTAGTTATCTGGTGTCTGGTATTAGTTATCTGGTGTCTGGTATTAGTTATCTGCTGTCTGGTATTAGGAATCTGGTGTCTGGTGTTAGTTATCTGGTGTCTGGTATTAGGAATCTGGTGTCTTGTACTAGTTTCTGGTGTCTGGTATTAGTTATATGGTGTCTGGTATTAGTTTCTGGTGTCTGGTATTAGTTATCTGGTGTCTGGTATTAGTTTCTGGTGTCTGGTACTAGTTTCTGGTGTCTGGTATTAGTTTCTGGTGTCTGGTATTAGTTATCTGGTGTCTGGTATTAGTTTCTGGTGACTGGTATTAGTTTCTGGTGTCTGGTATTAGTTTCTGGTGTCTGGTATTAGTTATCTGGTGTCTGGTATTAGTTTCTGCTGTCTGGTATTGGTTATCTGTTGTCTGGTATTAGTTTCTGGTGTCTGGTATTAGGAATCTGGTGTCTGGTATTAGATATCTGGTGTCTGGTATTAGTTATCTGGTGTCTGGTATTAGTTATCTGCTGTCTGGTATTAGTTATCTGGTGTCTGGTATTAGTTTCTGGTGTCTGGTACTAGTTTCTGGTGTCTGGTATTAGTTATCTGTTGTCTGGTATTAGTTTCTGGTGTCTGGTATTAGTTTCTGGTGTCTGGTATTAGTTATCTGGTGTCTGGTATTAGTTTCTGGTGTCTGGTACTAGTTTCTGGTGTCTGGTATTAGTTATCTGGTGTCTGGTATTAGTTTCTGGTGTCTGGTATTAGATATCTGGTGTCTGGTATTAGGAATCTGGTGTCTGGTATTAGTCATCTGGTGTCTGGTATTAGTTATCTGGTGTCTGGTATTAGTTTCTGGTGTCTGGTATTAGATATCTGGTGTCTGGTATTAGGAATCTGGTGTCTGGTATTAGTCATCTGGTGTCTGGTATTAGTTATCTGGTGTCTGGTATTAGTTATCTGGTGTCTAATATTAGTTATCTGGTGTCTGGTATTAGTTATCTGCTGTCTGGTATTAGTTATCTGGTGTCTGGTATTAGTTACCTGGTGTCTGGTATTAGTTATCTGGTATCTGGTGTTAGTTTCTGGTGTCTGGTGTTAGTTATCTAGTGTCTGGTATTAGTTATCTGGTGTCTGGTATTAGTTTCTGGTGTCTGGTATTAGTTATCTGGTGTCTGGTATTAGTTATCTGGTGTCTGGTATTAGTTATCTGGTGTCTGGTATTAGTTATCTGGTGTCTGGTATTAGTTATCTGGTGTCTGGTATTAGTTTTCTGGTGTCTGGTATTAGTTATCTGGTGTCTGGTATTAGTTATCTGGTGTCTGGTATTAGTTATCTGGTGTCTGGTATTAGTTATCTGGTGTCTGGTATTAGTTATCTGCTGTCTGGTATTAGTTATCTGGTGTCTGGTATTAGATATCTGGTGTCTGGTATTAGTTATCTGGTGTCTGGTATTAGTTATCTGGTGTCTGGTATTAGTTATCTGGTGTCTGGTATTAGTTATCTGGTGTCTGGTATTAGTCATCTGGTGTCTGGTATTAGTCATCTGGTGTCTGGTATTAGTTATCTGGTGTCTGGTATTAGTTATCTGGTGTCTGGTATTAGTTATCTGGTGTCTGGTATTAGTTTCTGGTGTCTGGTATTAGTTTCTGGTGTCTTGTATTAGTTTCTGGTGTCTGGTATTAGTTTCTGGTGTCTGGTGTTAGTTATCTGGTGTCTAATATTAGTTATCTGGTGTCTGGTATTAGTTTCTGGTGTCTGGTATTAGAAATCTGGTGTCTGGTATTAGTTATGTGGTGTCTGGTATTAGTTTCTGGTGTCTGGTATTAGTTATCTGGTGTCTGGTATTAGTTATCTGGTATTAGGAATGTGGTGTCTGGTATTAGTTATCTGGAGTCTGGTATTAGTTATCTGGTGTCTGGTATTAGTTTCTGGTGTCTGGTATTAGTTTTTGGTGTCTGGTATTAGATATCTGGTGTCTGGTATTAGTTATCTGGTGTCTGGTATTAGTTTCTGGTGACTGGTATTAGTTATCTGGTGTCTGGTATTAGTTTCTGGTGTCTGGTATTAGTTATCTGGTGTCTGGTATTAGTTTTTGGTGACTGGTATTAGTTATCTGGTGTCTGGTAATATTTATCTGGTGTCTGGTATTAGTTATTTGGTGTCTTGTATTAGTTTTTGGTGTCTGGTATTAGTTTCTGGTGTCTGGTGTTAGTTATCTGGTGTCTAATATTAGTTATCTGGTGTCTGGTATTAGTTATCTGCTGTCTGGTATTAGTTATCTGGTGTCTGGTATTAGTTATCTGGTGTCTGGTATTAGTTTCTGGTGTCTGGTATTAGTTATCTGGTGTCTGGTATTAGTTATCTGGTGTCTGGTATTAGATATCTGGTGTCTGGTATTAGGAATCTGGTGTCTGGTATTAGTTATCTGGTGTCTGGTATTAGTTATCTGGTGTCTGGTATTAGTTATCTGGTGTCTGGTATTAGTTATCTGGTGTCTGGTATTAGATATCTGGTGTCTGGTATTAGTTGCTGGTGTCTGGTATTAGATATCTGGTGTCTGGTATTAGGAATCTGGTGTCTGGTATTAGTTATTTGGTGTCTTGTATTAGTTTCTGGTGTCTGGTATTAGTTTCTGGTGTCTGGTATTAGATATCTGGTGTCTGGTATTAGGAATCTGGTGTCTGGTACTAGTTTCTGGTGTCTGGTATTAGTTATCTGGTGTCTGGTACTAGTTTCTGGTGTCTGGTATTAGTTTCTGGTGTCTGGTATTAGTTTCTGGTGTCTGGTATTAGTTTCTGGTGTCTGGTATTAGTTGCTGGTGTCTGGTATTAGTTATCTGGTGTCTGGTATTAGTTTCTGGTGTCTGGTATTAGTTTTTGGTGTCTGGTGTTAGTTTCTGGTGTCTGGTATTAGTTATCTGGTGTCTGGTATTAGTTTCTGGTGACTGGTATTAGTTATCTGGTGTCTGGTATTAGTTTCTGGTGTCTGGTATTAGTTATCTGGTGTCTGGTATTAGTTATCTGGTGTCTGGTATTAGTTATCTGGTGTCTGGTATTAGATATCTGGTGTCTGGTATTAGTTTCTGGTGACTAGTATTAGTTATCTGGTGTCTGGTATTAGTTATCTGGTGTCTGGTATTAGTTATCTGGTGTCTGGTATTAGTTATCTGGTGTCTGGTATTAGATATATGGTGTCTGGTATTAGTTTCTGGTGTCTGGTATTAGGAATCTGGTGTCTGGTATTAGATATCTGGTGTCTGGTATTAGTTTCTGGTGTCTGGTATTAGATATCTGGTGTCTGGTATTAGATATCTGGTGTCTGGTATTAGTTATCTGGTGTCTGGTATTAGTTTCTGGTGACTGGTATAAGTTTCTGGTGTCTGGTATTAGTTTCTAGTGTCTGGTATTAGTTATCTGGTGTCTGGTATTAGTTTCTGGTGTCTGGTATTAGTTATTTGGTGTCTTGTATTAGTTTCTGGTGTCTGGTATTAGTTTCTGGTGTCTGGTATTAGTTTCTGGTGTCTGGTATTAGATATCTGGTGTCTGGTATTAGGAATCTGGTGTCTGGTACTAGTTTCTGGTGTCTGGTATTAGTTATTTAGTGTCTGGTATTAGGAATCTGGTGTCTTGTATTAGTTTCTGGTGTCTGGTATTAGATATCTGGTGTCTGGTATTAGTTTCTGGTGTCTGGTATTAGTTATCTGGTGTCTGGTATTAGTTATCTGGTGTCTGGTATTAGTTATCTGGTGTCTGGTATTAGTTATCTGGTGTCTGGTATTAGTTATCTGGTGTCTGGTATTAGTCATCTGGTGTCTGGTTATTAGTTATCTGGTGTCTGGTATTAGTTATCTGGTGTCTGGTATTAGGAATCTGGTGTCTGGTATTAGGAATCTGGTGTCTGGTATTAGTTATTTGGTGTCTTGTATTAGTTTCTGGTGTCTGGTATTAGTTTCTGGTGTCTGGTATTAGATATCTGGTGTCTGGTATTAGGAATCTGGTGTCTGGTACTAGTTTCTGGTGTCTGGTATTAGTTATCTGCTGTCTGGTATTAATTATCTGGTGTCTGGTATTAGTTATCTGGTGTCTGGTATTAGTTATCTGGTGTCTGGTATTAGTTATCTGGTGTCTGGTATTAGTTATCTGGTGTCTGGTATTAGATATCTGGTGTCTGGTATTAGTTTCTGGTGACTAGTATTAGTTATCTGGTGTCTGGTATTAGTTATCTGGTGTCTGGTATTAGTTATCTGGTGTCTGGTATTAGTTATCTGGTGTCTGGTATTAGATATCTGGTGTCTGGTATTAGTTTCTGGTGTCTGGTATTAGATATCTGGTGTCTGGTATTAGATATCTGGTGTCTGGTATTAGAAATCTGGTGTCTGGTATTAGTTATCTGGTGTCTGGTATTAGTTATCTGCTGTCTGGTATTAGGAATCTGGTGTCTGGTATTAGTTATCTGGTGTCTGGTATTAGGAATCTGGTGTCTTGTACTAGTTATCTGGTGTCTGGTATTAGTTTCTGGTGTCTGGTACTAGTTTCTGGTGTCTGGTACTAGTTTTTGGTGTCTGGTATTAGTTATCTGGTGTCTGGTATTAGTTTCTGGTGACTGGTATTAGTTTCTGGTGTCTGGTATTAGTTTCTGGTGTCTGGTATTAGTTATCTGGTGTCTGGTATTAGTTTCTGGTGTCTGGTATTAGTTATTTGGTGTCTTGTATTAGTTTCTGGTGTCTGGTATTAGTTTCTGGTGTCTGGTGTTAGTTATCTGGTGTCTGGTATTAGTTATCTGGTGTCTGGTATTAGGAATCTGGTGTCTGGTATTAGGAATCTGGTGTCTGGTATTAGTTATTTGGTGTCTTGTATTAGTTTCTGGTGTCTGGTATTAGTTTCTGGTGTCTGGTATTAGATATCTGGTGTCTGGTATTAGGAATCTGGTGTCTGGTACTAGTTTCTGGTGTCTGGTATTAGTTATCTGGTGTCTGGTATTAGGAATCTGGTGTCTTGTATTAGTTTCTGGTGTCTGGTATTAGATATCTGGTGTCTGGTATTAGTTTCTGGTGTCTGGTATTAGTTATCTAGTGTCTGGTATTAGTTATCTGGTGTCTGGTATTAGTTATCTGGTGTCTGGTATTAGTTTCTGGTGTCTGGTATTAGTTATCTGGTGTCTGGTATTAGTCATCTGGTGTCTGGTATTAGATATCTGGTATCTGGTATTAGTTATCTGGTGACTGGTATTAGTTATCTGGTGTCTGGTATTAGGAATCTGGTGTCTGGTATTAGTTTCTGGTGTCTGGTATTAGTTATGTGGTGTCTGGTATTAGTTATCTGGTGTCTGGTCATAGTTATCTGGTGTCTGGTATTAGTTATCTGGTGTCTGGTATTAGATATCTGGTGTCTGGTATTAGGAATCTGGTGTCTGGTATTAGTTATTTGGTGTCTTGTATTAGTTTCTGGTGTCTGGTATTAGTTTCTGGTGTCTGGTATTAGATATCTGGTGTCTGGTATTAGGAATATGGTGTCTGGTACTAGTTTCTGGTGTCTGGTATTAGTTATCTGGTGTCTGGTATTAGGAATCTGGTGTCTTATATTAGTTTCTGGTGTCTGGTATTAGATATCTGGTGTCTAAAATTAGTTTCTGGTGTCTGGTATTAGTTACCTGGTGTCTGGTATTAGTTATCTGGTGTCTGGTATTAGTTATCTGGTGTCTGGTATTAGTTTCTGGTGTCTGGTATTAGTTATCTGGTGTCTGGTATTAGTCATCTGGTGTCTGGTATTAGTTATCTGGTGTCTGGTATTAGTTATCTGGTGTCTGGTATTAGGAATCTGGTGTCTGGTATTAGGAATCTGGTGTCTGGTATTAGTTATTTGGTGTCATGTATTAGTTTCTGGTGTCTGGTATTAGTTTCTGGTGTCTGGTATTAGATATCTGGTGTCTGGTATTAGGAATCTGGTGTCTGGTACTAGTTTCTGGTGTCTGGTATTAGTTATCTGGTGTCTGGTATTAGTTATTTGGTGTCTAATATTAGTTATTTGGTGTCTGGTATTAGTTATCTGCTGTCTGGTATTAGTTATCTGGTGTCTGGTATTAGTTATCTGGTGTCTGGTATTAGTTATCTGGTATCTGGTGTTAGTTTCTGGTGTCTGGTATTAGTTATCTGGTGTCTGGTATTAGTTATCTGGTGTCTGGTATTAGTTTCTGGTGTCTGGTATTAGTTATCTGGTGTCTGAAATTAGTTATCTGCTGTCTGGTATTAGTTATCTAGTGTCTGGTATTAGTTATCTGGTGTCTGGTATTAGTTATCTGGTGTCTGGTATTAGTTTCTGGTGTCTGGTATTAGGAATCTGGTGTCTGGTATTAGAAATCTGGTGTCTGGTATTAGTTATTTGGTGTCTAGTATTAGTTTCTGGTGTCTGGTATTAGTTATCTGGTGTCTGGTATTAGTTTCTGGTGTCTAATATTAGTTATCTGGTGTCTGGTATTAGTTTCTGGTGACTGGTATTAGTTTCTGGTGTCTGCTATTAGTTATCTGGTGTCTGGTATTAGTTATCTGGTGTCTGGTATTAGTTATCTGGTGTCTGGTATTAGTTATCTGCTGTCTGGTATTAGGAATCTGGTGTCTGGTATTAGTTATTTGGTGTCTTGTATTAGTTTCTGGTGTCTGGTATTAGTTTCTGGTGTCTGGTGTTAGTTATCTGGTGTCTGGTATTAGTTATCTGGTGTCTGGTATTAGGAATCTGGTGTCTGGTATTAGGAATCTGGTGTCTGGTATTAGTTATTTGGTGTCTTGTATTAGTTTCTGGTGTCTGGTATTAGTTTCTGGTGTCTGGTATTAGATATCTGGTGTCTGGTATTAGAAATCTGGTGTCTGGTACTAGTTTCTGGTGTCTGGTATTAGTTATCTGGTGTCTGGTATTAGGAATCTGGTGTCTTGTATTAGTTTCTGGTGTCTGGTATTAGATATCTGGTGTCTGGTATTAGTTTCTGGTGTCTGGTATTAGTTATCTGGTGTCTGGTATTAGTTATCTGGTGTCTGGTATTAGTTATCTGGTGTCTGGTATTAGTTTCTGGTGTCTGGTATTAGTTATCTGGTGTCTGGTATTAGATATCTGGTGTCTGGTATTAGATATCTGGTGTCTGGTATTAGTTATCTGGTGACTGGTATTAGTTATCTGGTGTCTGGTATTAGGAATCTGGTGTCTGGTATTAGTTTCTGGTGTCTGGTATTAGTTATCTGGTGTCTGGTATTAGTTATCTGGTGTCTGGTATTAGTTATCTGGTGTCTGGTATTAGTTATTTGGTGTCTTGTATTAGTTTCTGGTGTCTGGTATTAGTTTCTGGTGTCTGGTGTTAGTTATCTGGTGTCTGGTATTAGTTATCTGGTGTCTGGTATTAGTTATCTGGTGTCTGGTATTAGTTATCTGCTGTCTGGTATTAGTTATCTGCTGTCTGGTATTAGGAATCTGGTGTCTGGTATTAGTTATTTGGTGTCTTGTATTAGTTTCTGGTGTCTGGTATTAGTTTCTGGTGTCTGGTGTTAGTTATCTGGTGTCTGGTATTAGTTATCTGGTGTCTGGTATTAGGAATCTGGTGTCTGGTATTAGGAATCTGGTGTCTTGTATTAGTTTCTGGTGTCTGGTATTAGTTTCTGGTGTCTGGTGTTAGTTATCTGGTGTCTGGTATTAGTTATCTGGTGTCTGGTATTAATTATCTGGTGTCTGGTATTAGTTATCTGGTGTCTGGTATTAGTTATCTGGTGTCTGGTATTAGTTATCTGGTGTCTGGTATTAGGAATCTGGTGTCTGGTATTAGTTATTTGGTGTCTTGTATTAGTTTCTGGTGTCTGGTATTAGTTTCTGGTGTCTGGTATTAGATATCTGGTGTCTGGTATTAGGAATCTGGTGTCTGGTATTAGATATCTGGTGTCTGGTACTAGTTTCTGGTGTCTGGTATTAGTTATCTGCTGTCTGGTATTAATTATCTGGTGTCTGGTATTAGTTATCTGGTGTCTGGTATTAGTTATCTGGTGTCTGGTATTAGTTATCTGGTGTCTGGTATTAGTTATCTGGTGTCTGGTATTAGATATCTGGTGTCTGGTATTAGTTTCTGGTGACTAGTATTAGTTATCTGGTGTCTGGTATTAGTTATCTGGTGTCTGGTATTAGTTATCTGGTGTCTGGTATTAGTTATCTGGTGTCTGGTATTAGATATCTGGTGTCTGGTATTAGTTTCTGGTGTCTGGTATTAGATATCTGGTGTCTGGTATTAGATATCTGGTGTCTGGTATTAGAAATCTGGTGTCTGGTATTAGTTATCTGGTGTCTGGTATTAGTTATCTGCTGTCTGGTATTAGGAATCTGGTGTCTGGTATTAGTTATCTGGTGTCTGGTATTAGGAATCTGGTGTCTTGTACTAGTTATCTGGTGTCTGGTATTAGTTTCTGGTGTCTGGTACTAGTTTCTGGTGTCTGGTACTAGTTTTTGGTGTCTGGTATTAGTTATCTGGTGTCTGGTATTAGTTTCTGGTGACTGGTATTAGTTTCTGGTGTCTGGTATTAGTTTCTGGTGTCTGGTATTAGTTATCTGGTGTCTGGTATTAGTTTCTGGTGTCTGGTATTAGTTATTTGGTGTCTTGTATTAGTTTCTGGTGTCTGGTATTAGTTTCTGGTGTCTGGTGTTAGTTATCTGGTGTCTGGTATTAGTTATCTGGTGTCTGGTATTAGGAATCTGGTGTCTGGTATTAGGAATCTGGTGTCTGGTATTAGTTATTTGGTGTCTTGTATTAGTTTCTGGTGTCTGGTATTAGTTTCTGGTGTCTGGTATTAGATATCTGGTGTCTGGTATTAGGAATCTGGTGTCTGGTACTAGTTTCTGGTGTCTGGTATTAGTTATCTGGTGTCTGGTATTAGGAATCTGGTGTCTTGTATTAGTTTCTGGTGTCTGGTATTAGATATCTGGTGTCTGGTATTAGTTTCTGGTGTCTGGTATTAGTTATCTAGTGTCTGGTATTAGTTATCTGGTGTCTGGTATTAGTTATCTGGTGTCTGGTATTAGTTTCTGGTGTCTGGTATTAGTTATCTGGTGTCTGGTATTAGTCATCTGGTGTCTGGTATTAGATATCTGGTATCTGGTATTAGTTATCTGGTGACTGGTATTAGTTATCTGGTGTCTGGTATTAGGAATCTGGTGTCTGGTATTAGTTTCTGGTGTCTGGTATTAGTTATCTGGTGTCTGGTATTAGTTATCTGGTGTCTGGTATTAGTTATCTGGTGTCTGGTATTAGTTATCTGGTGTCTGGTATTAGATATCTGGTGTCTGGTATTAGGAATCTGGTGTCTGGTATTAGTTATTTGGTGTCTTGTATTAGTTTCTGGTGTCTGGTATTAGTTTCTGGTGTCTGGTATTAGATATCTGGTGTCTGGTATTAGGAATATGGTGTCTGGTACTAGTTTCTGGTGTCTGGTATTAGTTATCTGGTGTCTGGTATTAGGAATCTGGTGTCTTATATTAGTTTCTGGTGTCTGGTATTAGATATCTGGTGTCTAAAATTAGTTTCTGGTGTCTGGTATTAGTTACCTGGTGTCTGGTATTAGTTATCTGGTGTCTGGTATTAGTTATCTGGTGTCTGGTATTAGTTTCTGGTGTCTGGTATTAGTTATCTGGTGTCTGGTATTAGTCATCTGGTGTCTGGTATTAGTTATCTGGTGTCTGGTATTAGTTATCTGGTGTCTGGTATTAGGAATCTGGTGTCTGGTATTAGGAATCTGGTGTCTGGTATTAGTTATTTGGTGTCATGTATTAGTTTCTGGTGTCTGGTATTAGTTTCTGGTGTCTGGTATTAGATATCTGGTGTCTGGTATTAGGAATCTGGTGTCTGGTACTAGTTTCTGGTGTCTGGTATTAGTTATCTGGTGTCTGGTATTAGTTATTTGGTGTCTAATATTAGTTATTTGGTGTCTGGTATTAGTTATCTGCTGTCTGGTATTAGTTATCTGGTGTCTGGTATTAGTTATCTGGTGTCTGGTATTAGTTATCTGGTATCTGGTGTTAGTTTCTGGTGTCTGGTATTAGTTATCTGGTGTCTGGTATTAGTTATCTGGTGTCTGGTATTAGTTTCTGGTGTCTGGTATTAGTTATCTGGTGTCTGAAATTAGTTATCTGCTGTCTGGTATTAGTTATCTAGTGTCTGATATTAGTTATCTGGTGTCTGGTATTAGTTATCTGGTGTCTGGTATTAGTTTCTGGTGTCTGGTATTAGGAATCTGGTGTCTGGTATTAGAAATCTGGTGTCTGGTATTAGTTATTTGGTGTCTAGTATTAGTTTCTGGTGTCTGGTATTAGTTATCTGGTGTCTGGTATTAGTTTCTGGTGTCTAATATTAGTTATCTGGTGTCTGGTATTAGTTTCTGGTGACTGGTATTAGTTTCTGGTGTCTGCTATTAGTTATCTGGTGTCTGGTATTAGTTATCTGGTGTCTGGTATTAGTTATCTGGTGTCTGGTATTAGTTATCTGCTGTCTGGTATTAGGAATCTGGTGTCTGGTATTAGTTATTTGGTGTCTTGTATTAGTTTCTGGTGTCTGGTATTAGTTTCTGGTGTCTGGTGTTAGTTATCTGGTGTCTGGTATTAGTTATCTGGTGTCTGGTATTAGGAATCTGGTGTCTGGTATTAGGAATCTGGTGTCTGGTATTAGTTATTTGGTGTCTTGTATTAGTTTCTGGTGTCTGGTATTAGTTTCTGGTGTCTGGTATTAGATATCTGGTGTCTGGTATTAGGAATCTGGTGTCTGGTACTAGTTTCTGGTGTCTGGTATTAGTTATCTGGTGTCTGGTATTAGGAATCTGGTGTCTTGTATTAGTTTCTGGTGTCTGGTATTAGATATCTGGTGTCTGGTATTAGTTTCTGGTGTCTGGTATTAGTTATCTGGTGTCTGGTATTAGTTATCTGGTGTCTGGTATTAGTTATCTGGTGTCTGGTATTAGTTTCTGGTGTCTGGTATTAGTTATCTGGTGTCTGGTATTAGATATCTGGTGTCTGGTATTAGATATCTGGTGTCTGGTATTAGTTATCTGGTGACTGGTATTAGTTATCTGGTGTCTGGTATTAGGAATCTGGTGTCTGGTATTAGTTTCTGGTGTCTGGTATTAGTTATCTGGTGTCTGGTATTAGTTATCTGGTGTCTGGTATTAGTTATCTGGTGTCTGGTATTAGTTATTTGGTGTCTTGTATTAGTTTCTGGTGTCTGGTATTAGTTTCTGGTGTCTGGTGTTAGTTATCTGGTGTCTGGTATTAGTTATCTGGTGTCTGGTATTAGTTATCTGGTGTCTGGTATTAGTTATCTGCTGTCTGGTATTAGTTATCTGCTGTCTGGTATTAGGAATCTGGTGTCTGGTATTAGTTATTTGGTGTCTTGTATTAGTTTCTGGTGTCTGGTATTAGTTTCTGGTGTCTGGTGTTAGTTATCTGGTGTCTGGTATTAGTTATCTGGTGTCTGGTATTAGGAATCTGGTGTCTGGTATTAGGAATCTGGTGTCTTGTATTAGTTTCTGGTGTCTGGTATTAGTTTCTGGTGTCTGGTGTTAGTTATCTGGTGTCTGGTATTAGTTATCTGGTGTCTGGTATTAGGAATCTGGTGTCTGGTATTAGGAATCTGGTGTCTGGTATTAGTTATTTGGTGTCTGGTATTAGTTATCTGGTATCTGGTATTAGTTTCTGGTGTCTAATATTAGTTATCTGGTGTCTGGTATTAGTTTCTGGTGACTGGTATTAGTTTCTGGTGTCTGCTATTAGTTATCTGGTGTCTGGTATTAGTTATCTGGTGTCTGGTATTAGTTATCTGGTGTCTGGTATTAGTTATCTGCTGTCTGGTATTAGGAATCTGGTGTCTGGTATTAGTTATTTGGTGTCTTGTATTAGTTTCTGGTGTCTGGTATTAGTTTCTGGTGTCTGGTGTTAGTTATCTGGTGTCTGGTATTAGTTATCTGGTGTCTGGTATTAGGAATCTGGTGTCTGGTATTAGGAATCTGGTGTCTGGTATTAGTTATTTGGTGTCTTGTATTAGTTTCTGGTGTCTGGTATTAGTTTCTGGTGTCTGGTATTAGATATCTGGTGTCTGGTATTAGGAATCTGGTGTCTGGTACTAGTTTCTGGTGTCTGGTATTAGTTATCTGGTGTCTGGTATTAGGAATCTGGTGTCTTGTATTAGTTTCTGGTGTCTGGTATTAGATATCAGGTGTCTGGTATTAGTTTCTGGTGTCTGGTATTAGTTATCTGGTGTCTGGTATTAGTTATCTGGTGTCTGGTATTAGTTATCTGGTGTCTGGTATTAGTTTCTGGTGTCTGGTATTAGTTATCTGGTGTCTGGTATTAGATATCTGGTGTCTGGTATTAGATATCTGGTGTCTGGTATTAGTTATCTGGTGACTGGTATTAGTTATCTGGTGTCTGGTATTAGGAATCTGGTGTCTGGTATTAGTTTCTGGTGTCTGGTATTAGTTATCTGGTGTCTGGTATTAGTTATCTGGTGTCTGGTATTAGTTATCTGGTGTCTGGTATTAGTTATCTGGTGTCTGGTATTAGATATCTGGTGTCTGGTATTAGGAATCTGGTGTCTGGTATTAGTTATTTGGTGTCTTGTATTAGTTTCTGGTGTCTGGTATTAGTTTGTGGTGTCTGGTATTAGATATCTGGTGTCTGGTATTAGGAATATGGTGTCTGGTACTAGTTTCTGGTGTCTGGTATTAGTTATCTGGTGTCTGGTATTAGGAATCTGGTGTCTTATATTAGTTTCTGGTGTCTGGTATTAGATATCTGGTGTCTAAAATTAGTTTCTGGTGTCTGGTATTAGTTACCTGGTGTCTGGTATTAGTTATCTGGTGTCTGGTATTAGTTATCTGGTGTCTGGTATTAGTTTCTGGTGTCTGGTATTAGTTATCTGGTGTCTGGTATTAGTCATCTGGTGTCTGGTATTAGTTATCTGGTGTCTGGTATTAGTTATCTGGTGTCTGGTATTAGGAATCTGATGTCTGGTATTAGGAATCTGGTGTCTGGTATTAGTTATTTGGTGTCTTGTATTAGTTTCTGGTGTCTGGTATTAGTTTCTGGTGTCTGGTATTAGATATCTGGTGTCTGGTATTAGGAATCTGGTGTCTGGTACTAGTTTCTGGTGTCTGGTATTAGTTATCTGGTGTCTGGTATTAGTTATTTGGTGTCTAATATTAGTTATTTGGTGTCTGGTATTAGTTATCTGCTGTCTGGTATTAGTTATCTGGTGTCTGGTATTAGTTATCTGGTGTCTGGTATTAGTTATCTGGTATCTGGTGTTAGTTTCTGGTGTCTGGTATTAGTTATCTGGTGTCTGGTATTAGTTTCTGGTGAGTAGTATTAGTTATCTGGTGTCTGGTATTAGTTATCTGGTGTCTGAAATTAGTTATCTGCTGTCTGGTATTAGTTATCTAGTGTCTGGTATTAGTTATCTGGTGTCTGGTATTAGTTATCTGGTGTCTGGTATTAGTTTCTGGTGTCTGGTATTAGGACTCTGGTGTCTGGTATTAGAAATCTGGTGTCTGGTATTAGTTATTTGGTGTCTAGTATTAGTTTCTGGTGTCTGGTATTAGTTATCTGGTGTCTGGTATTAGTTTCTGGTGTCTAATATTAGTTATCTGGTGTCTGGTATTAGTTTCTGGTGACTGGTATTAGTTTCTGGTGTCTGGTATTAGTTTTCTGGTGTCTGGTATTAGTTATCTGGTGTCTGGTATTAGTTATCTGGTGTCTGGTATTAGTTATCTGCTGTCTGGTATTAGGAATCTGGTGTCTGGTGTTAGTTATCTGGTGTCTGGTATTAGGAATCTGGTGTCTTGTACTAGTTTCTGGTGTCTGGTATTAGTTATATGGTGTCTGGTATTAGTTTCTGGTGTCTGGTATTAGTTATCTGGTGTCTGGTATTAGTTTCTGGTGTCTGGTACTAGTTTCTGGTGTCTGGTATTAGTTTCTGGTGTCTGGTATTAGTTATCTGGTGTCTGGTATTAGTTTCTGGTGACTGGTATTAGTTTCTGGTGTCTGGTATTAGTTTCTGGTGTCTGGTATTAGTTATCTGGTGTCTGGTATTAGTTTCTGGTGTCTGGTATTAGTTATCTGTTGTCTGGTATTAGTTTCTGGTGTCTGGTATTAGGAATCTGGTGTCTGGTATTAGATATCTGGTGTCTGGTATTAGTTATCTGGTGTCTGGTATTAGTTATCTGCTGTCTGGTATTAGTTATCTGGTGTCTGGTATTAGTTTCTGGTGTCTGGTACTAGTTTCTGGTGTCTGGTATTAGTTATCTGTTGTCTGGTATTAGTTTCTGGTGTCTGGTATTAGTTTCTGGTGTCTGGTATTAGTTACCTGGTGTCTGGTATTAGTTTCTGGTGTCTGGTATTAGTTTCTGGTGTCTGGTATTAGTTATCTGGTGTCTGGTATTAGTTATCTGCTGTCTGGTATTAGTTATCTGGGTTCTGGTATTAGATATCTGGTGTCTGGTATTAGTTATCTGGTGTCTGGTATTAGTTTCTGGTGTCTGGTATTAGTTATCTGGTGTCTGGTATTAGTTATCTGGAGTCTGGTATTAGTTATCTGGTGTCTGGTATTAGTTTCTGGTGTCTGGTATTAGTTATCTGGTGTCTGGTATTAGTTTCTGGTGTCTGGTATTAGGAATCTGGTGTCTGGTATTAGGAATCTGGTGTCTGGTATTAGTTTCTGGTGTCTGGTATTAGTTATCTGGTGTCTGGTATTAGATATCTGGTGTCTGGTATTAGTTATCTACTGTCTGGTATTAGTTATCTGGGATCTGGTATTAGATATCTGGTGTCTGGTATTAGTTATATGGTGTCTGGTATTAGTTTCTGGTGTCTGGTTCTAGATATCTGGTGTCTGGTATTAGTTATCTGGTGTCTAGTATTAGTTTCTGGTGTCTGGTATTAGTTATCTGGTGTCTGGTATTAGTTATCTGCTGTCTGGTATTAGTTATCTGGTGTCTGGTATTAGTTATCTGGTGTCTGGTATTAGGAATCTGGTGTCTGGTACTAGTTTCTGGTGTCTGGTATTAGTTATCTGGTGTCTGGTATTAGTTATCTGGTGTCTGGTATTAGTTATCTGGTGTCTGGTATTAGTTATCTGGTGTCTGGTATTAGTTTCTGGTGTCTGGTATTAGGAATCTGGTGTCTGGTATTAGTTATCTGGTGTCTGGTATTAGTTATCTGCTGTCTGGTATTAGTTATCTGGTGTCTGGTATTAGATATCTGGTGTCTGGTATTAGTTATCTGGTGTCTGGTATTAGTTATCTGGTGTCTGGTATTAGTTATCTGGTGTCTGGTATTAGTTTCTGGTGTCTGGTATTAGGAATCTGGTGTCTGGTATTAGTTATTTGGTGTCTAGTATTAGTTTCTGGTGTCTGGTATTAGTTATCTGGTGTCTGGTATTAGGAATCTGGTGTCTGGTACTAGTTTCTGGTGTCTGGTATTAGTTATCTGGTGTCTGGTATTAGTTATCTGGTGTCTGGTATTAGTTATCTGGTGTCTGGTATTAGTTATCTGGTGTCTGGTATTAGTTATCTGGTGTCTGGTATTAGTTATCTGGCGTCTGGTATTAGTTATCTGGTGTCTGGTATTAGTTTCTGGTGTCTGGTGTTAGTTATCTGGTGTCTGGTATTAGTTTCTGGTGTCTGGTATTAGTTATCTGGTGTCTGGTATTAGTTTCTGGTGTCTGGTATTAGTTATCTGGTGTCTGGTATTAGTTTCTGGTGTCTGGTATTAGTTTCTGGTGTCTGGTATTAGTTATCTGGTGTCTGGTATTAGTTTCTGGTGTCTGGTATTAGTTATCTGGTGTCTGGTATTAGTTCTCTGCTGTCTGGTATTAGTTATCTGGGTTCTGGTATTAGATATCTGGTGTCTGGTATTAGTTATCTGGTGTCTGGTATTAGTTTCTGGTGTCTGGTATTAGAAATCTGGTGTCTGGTATTAGTTATTTGGTGTCTGGTATTAGTTTCTGGTGTCTGGTATTAGATATCTGGTGTCTGGTATTAGATATCTGGTGTCTGGTATTAGTTATCTGGTGACTGGTATTAGTTATCTGGTGTCTGGTATTAGTTTCTGGTGTCTGGTATTAGTTATCTGGTGTCTGGTATTAGTTTCTGTTGTCTGGTATTAGTTATCTGGTGTCTGGTATTAGTTTCTGGTGTCTGGTATTAGTTATCTGGTGTCTGGTATTAGTTTCTGGTGTCTGGTATTAGTTTCTGGTGTCTGGTATTAGTTATCTGGTGTCTGGTATTAGTTTCTGGTGTCTGGTATTAGTTATCTGGTGTCTTGTATTAGTTTCTGGTGTCTGGTATTAGTTTCTGGTGTCTGGTATTAGATATCTGGTGTCTGGTATTAGGAACCTGGTGTCTGGTACTAGTTTCTGGTGTCTGGTATTAGTTATCTGGTGTCTGGTATTAGTTATCTGGTGTCTGGTATTAGTTATCTGGTGTCTGGTATTAGTTATCTGCTGTCTGGTATTAGGAATCTGGTGTCTGGTATTAGTTTCTGGTGTCTGGTATTAGTCATCTGGTGTCTGGTATTAGTTATCTGGTGTCTGGTATTAGATATCTGGTGTCAGGTATTAGGAATCTGGTGTCTTGTACTAGTTTCTGGTGTCTGGTATTAGTTATCTGGTGTCTGGTATTAGTTTCTGGTGTCTGGTATTAGTTATCTGGTGTCTGGTATTAGTTTCTGGTGTCTGGTGTTAGTTATCTGGTGTCTGGTATTAGTTATCTGCTGTCTGGTATTAGTTATCTGGTGTCTGGTATTAGAATTCTGGTGTCTGGTATTAGTTATTTGGTGTCTGGTATTAGTTTCTGGTGTCTGGTATTAGTTATCTGGTGTCTGGTATTAGGAATCTGGTGTCTGGTACTAGTTTCTGGTGTCTGGTATTAGTTATCTGGTGTCTGGTATTAGGAATTTGGTGTCTTGTATTAGTTTCTGGTGTCTGGTATTAGATATCTGGTGTCTGGTATTAGTTTCTGGTGTCTGGTATTAGTTATCTGGTGTCTGGTATTAGTTATCTGTTGTCTGATATTAGTTATCTGGTGTCTGGTATTAGTTTCTGGTGTCTGGTATTAGTTATCTGGTGTCTGGTATTAGTCATCTGGTGTCTGGTATTAGTTATCTGGTGTCTGGTATTAGTTATCTGGTGTCTGGTATTAGGAATCTGGTGTCTGGTATTAGGAATCTGGTGTCTGGTACTAGTTTCTGGTGTCTGGTATTAGTCATCTGGTGTCTGGTATTAGTTATCTGGTGTCTGGTATTAGATATCTGGTGTCTGGTATTAGGAATCTGGTGTCTGGTACTAGTTTCTGGTGTCTGGTATTAGATATCTGGTGTCTGGTATTAGTTTCTGGTGTCTGGTATTAGTTATCTGGTGTCTGGTATTAGTTATCTAGTGTCTGGTATTAGTTATCTGGTGTCTGGTATTAGATATCTGGTGTCTGGTATTAGTTTCTGGTGTCTGGTATTAGATATCTGGTGTCTGGTATTAGAAATCTGGTGTCTGGTATTAGTTATCTGGTGTCTGGTATTAGTTATCTGCTGTCTGGTATTAGGAATCTGGTGTCTGGTATTAGTTATCTGGTGTCTGGTATTAGGAATCTGGTGTCTTGTACTAGTTATCTGGTGTCTGGTATTAGTTTCTGGTGTCTGGTACTAGTTTCTGGTGTCTGGTACTAGTTTCTGGTGTCTGGTATTAGTTATCTGGTGTCTGGTATTAGTTTCTGGTGACTGGTATTAGTTTTTGGTGTCTGGTATTAGTTTCTGGTGTCTGGTATTAGTTATCTGGTGTCTGGTATTAGTTTCTGGTGTCTGGTATTAGTTATTTGGTGTCTTGTATTAGTTTCTGGTGTCTGGTATTAGTTTCTGGTGTCTAGTGTTAGTTATCTGGTGTCTGGTATTAGTTATCTGGTGTCTGGTATTAGGAATCTGGTGTCTGGTATTAGGAATCTGGTGTCTGGTATTAGTTATTTGGTGTCTTGTATTAGTTTCTGGTGTCTGGTATTAGATATCTGGTGTCTGGTATTAGGAATCTGGTGTCTGGTACTAGTTTCTGGTGTCTGGTATTAGTTATCTGGTGTCTGGTATTAGAAATCTGGTGTCTTGTATTAGTTTCTGGTGTCTGGTATTAGATATCTGGTGTCTGGTATTAGTTTCTGGTGTCTGGTATTAGTTATCTGGTGTCTGGTATTAGTTATCTGGTGTCTGGTATTAGGAATCTGGTGTCTGGTATTAGATATCTGGTGTCTGGTATTAGTTATCTGGTGACTGGTATTAGTTATTTGGTGTATTGTATTAGTTTCTGGTGTCTGGTATTAGTTTCTGGTGTCTGGTATTAGATATCTGGTGTCTGGTATTAGGAATCTGGTGTCTGGTACTAGTTTCTGGTGTCTGGTATTAGGAATCTGGTGTCTGGTATTAGGAATCTGGTGTCTGGTATTAGTTATTTGGTGTCTTGTATTAGTTTCTGGTGTCTGGTATTAGTTTCTGGTGTCTGGTATTAGATATCTGGTGTCTGGTGTTAGGAATCTGGTGTCTGGTACTAGTTTCTGGTGTCTGGTATTAGTTATCTGGTGTCTGGTATTAGGAATCTGGTGTCTTGTATTAGTTTCTGGTGTCTGGTATTAGATATCTGGTGTCTGGTATTAGTTTCTGGTGTCTGGTATTAGTTATCTGGTGTCTGGTATTAGTTATCTGGTGTCTGGTATTAGTTATCTGGTGTCTGGTATTAGTTTCTGGTGTCTGGTATTAGTTATCTGGTGTCTGGTATTAGTTATCTGGTGTCTGGTATTAGTTTCTGGTGTCTGGTATTAGTTATCTGGTGTCTGGTATTAGTTTCTGGTGTCTGGTATTAGTAATCTGGTGTCTGGTATTAGTTCTCTGCTGTCTGGTATTAGTTATCTGGATTCTGGTATTAGATATCTGGTGTCTGGTATTAGTTATCTGGTGTCTGGTATTAGTTTCTGGTGTCTGGTATTAGAAATCTGGTGTCTGGTATTAGTTATTTGGTGTCTGGTATTAGTTTCTGGTGTCTGGTATTAGATATCTGGTGTCTGGTATTAGATATCTGGTGTCTGGTATTAGTTATCTGGTGACTGGTATTAGTTATCTGGTGTCTGGTATTAGGAATCTGGTGTCTGGTATTAGTTTCTGGTGTCTGGTATTAGTTATCTGGTGTCTGGTGTTAGTTTCTGGTGTCTGGTGTTAGTTTCTGGTGTCTGGTATTAGTTATCTGGTGTCTGGTATTAGGAATCTGGTGTCTGGTATTAGGAATCTGGTGTCTGGTATTAGTTATTTGGTGTCTTGTATTAGTTTCTGGTGTCTGGTATTAGTTATCTGGTGTCTGGTATTAGTCATCTGGTGTCTGGTATTAGTTTCTGGTGTCTGGTATTAGTTATCTAGTGTCTGGTATTAGTTTCTGGTGTCTGGTATTAGTTATCTGGTGTCTTGTATTAGTTTCTGGTGTCTGGTATTAGTTTCTGGTGTCTGGTATTAGATATCTGGTGTCTCGTATTAGGAATCTGGTGTCTGGTACTAGTTTCTGGTGTCTGGTATTAGTTATCTGGTGTCTGGTATTAGTTATCTGGTGTCTGGTATTAGTTATCTGGTGTCTGGTATTAGTTATCTGCTGTCTGATATTAGGAATCTGGTGTCTGGTATTAGTTTCTGGTGTCTGGTATTAGTCATCTGGTGTCTGGTATTAGTTATCTGGTGTCTGGTATTAGATATCTGGTGTCAGGTATTAGGAATCTGGTGTCTTGTACTAGTTTCTGGTGTCTGGTATTAGTTATCTGGTGTCTGGTATTAGTTTCTGGTGTCTGGTATTAGTTATCTGGTGTCTGGTATTAGTTTCTGGTGTCTGGTGTTAGTTATCTGGTGTCTGGTATTAGTTATCTGCTGTCTGGTATTAGTTATCTGGTGTCTGGTATTAGAATTCTGGTGTCTGGTATTAGTTATCTGGTGTCTGGTATTAGTTTCTGGTGTCTGGTGTTAGTTATCTGGTGTCTGGTATTAGTTATCTGCTGTCTGGTATTAGTTATCTGGTGTCTGGTATTAGGAATCTGGTGTCTGGTACTAGTCTCTGGTGTCTGGTATTAGTTATCTGGTGTCTGGTATTAGGAATCTGGTGTCTTGTATTAGTTTCTGGTGTCTGGTATTAGATATCTGGTGTCTGGTATTAGTTTCTGGTGTCTGGTATTAGTTATCTGGTGTCTGGTATTAGTTATCTGTTGTCTGGTATTAGTTATCTGGTGTCTGGTATTAGTTTCTGGTGTCTGGTATTAGTTATCTGGTGTCTGGTATTAGTCATCTGGTGTCTGGTATTAGTTATCTGGTGTCTGGTATTAGTTATCTGGTGTCTGGTATTAGGAATCTGGTGTCTGGTATTAGGAATCTGGTGTCTGGTACTAGTTTCTGGTGTCTGGTATTAGTCATCTGGTGTCTGGTATTAGTTATCTGGTGTCTGGTATTAGATATCTGGTGTCTGGTATTAGGAATCTGGTGTCTGGTACTAGTTTCTGGTGTCTGGTATTAGATATCTGGTGTCTGGTATTAGTTTCTGGTGTCTGGTATTAGTTATCTGGTGTCTGGTATTAGTTATCTAGTGTCTGGTTTTAGTTATCTGGTGTCTGGTATTAGATATCTGGTGTCTGGTATTAGTTTCTGGTGTCTGGTATTAGATATCTGTTGTCTGGTATTAGAAATCTGGTGTCTGGTATTAGTTATCTGGTGTCTGGTATTAGTTATCTGCTGTCTGGTATTAGGAATCTGGTGTCTGGTATTAGTTATCTGGTGTCTGGTATTAGGAATCTGGTGTCTTGTACTAGTTATCTGGTGTCTGGTATTAGTTTCTGGTGTCTGGTACTAGTTTCTGGTGTCTGGTACTAGTTTCTGGTGTCTGGTATTAGTTATCTGGTGTCTGGTATTAGTTTCTGGTGACTGGTATTAGTTTTTGGTGTCTGGTATTAGTTTCTGGTGTCTGGTATTAGTTATCTGGTGTCTGGTATTAGTTTCTGGTGTCTGGTATTAGTTATTTGGTGTCTTGTATTAGTTTCTGGTGTCTGGTATTAGTTTCTGGTGTCTAGTGTTAGTTATCTGGTGTCTGGTATTAGTTATCTGGTGTCTGGTATTAGGAATCTGGTGTCTGGTATTAGGAATCTGGTGTCTGGTATTAGTTATTTGGTGTCTTGTATTAGTTTCTGGTGTCTGGTATTAGTTTCTGGTGTCTGGTATTAGATATCTGGTGTCTGGTATTAGGAATCTGGTGTCTGGTACTAGTTTCTGGTGTCTGGTATTAGTTATCTGGTGTCTGGTATTAGGAATCTGGTGTCTTGTATTAGTTTCTGGTGTCTGGTATTAGATATCTGGTGTCTGGTATTAGTTTCTGGTGTCTGGTATTAGTTATCTGGTGTCTGGTATTAGTTATCTGGTGTCTGGTATTAGTTATCTGGTGTCTGGTATTAGTTTCTGGTGTCTGGTATTAGTTATCTGGTGTCTGGTATTAGTCATCTGGTGTCTGGTATTAGATATCTGGTGTCTGGTATTAGTTATCTGGTGACTGGTATTAGTTATCTGGTGTCTGGTATTATGAATCTGGTGTCTGGTATTAGTTTCTGGTGTCTGGTATTAGGTATCTGGTGTCTGGTGTTAGTTTCTGGTGTCTGGTGTTAGTTTCTGGTGTCTGGTATTAGTTATCTGGTGTCTGGTATTAGGAATCTGGTGTCTGGTATTAGGAATCTGGTGTCTGGTATTAGTTATTTGGTGTCTTGTATTAGTTTCTGGTGTCTGGTACTAGTTTCTGGTGTCTGGTATTAGATATCTGGTGTCTGGTATTAGGAATCTGGTGTCTGGTATTAGTTATTTGGTGTCTTGTATTAGTTTCTGGTGTCTGGTATTAGTTTCTGGTATCTGGTATTAGATATCTGGTGTCTGGTATTAGGAATCTGGTGTCTGGTACTAGTTTCTGGTGTCTGGTATTAGTTATCTGGTGTCTGGTATTAGGAATCTGGTGTCTTGTATTAGTTTCTGGTGTCTGGTATTAGATATCTGGTGTCTTGTATTAGTTTCTGGTGTCTGGTATTAGTTATCTGCTGTCTGGTATTAGATATCTGGTGTCTGGTATTAGGAATCTGGTGTCTGGTATTAGTTATTTGGTGTCTTGTATTAGTTTCTGGTGTCTGGTATTAGTTATCTGCTGTCTAGTATTAGTTATCTGGTGTCTGGTATTAGAAATCTGGTGTCTGGAATTAGTTATTTGGTGTCTGGTATTAGTTTCTGGTGTCTGGTATTAGTTATCTGGTGTCTGGTATTAGGAATCTGGTGTCTTGTACTAGTTTCTGGTGTCTGGTAATAGTTATCTGGTGTCTGGTATTGGTTTCTGGTGTCTGGTATTAGTTATCTGGTGTCTGGTATTAGTTTCTGGTGTCTGGTATTAGTTATCTGGTGTCTTGTATTAGTTTCTAGTGTCTGGTATTAGTTCTGGTGTCTGGTATTAGATATCTGGTGTCTGGTATTAGGAATCTGGTGTCTGGTACTAGTTTCTGGTGTCTGGTATTAGTTATCTGGTGTCTGGTATTAGGAATCTGGTGTCTGGTATTAGTTATTTGGTGTCTTGTATTAGTTTCTGGTGTCTGGTATTAGTTATCTGCTGTCTAGTATTAGTTATCTGGTGTCTGGTATTAGAAATCTGGTGTCTGGTATTAGTTATTTGGTGTCTGGTATTAGTTTCTGGTGTCTGGTATTAGGAATCTGGTGTCTGGTATTAGGAATCTGGTGTCTTGTATTAGTTTCTGGTGTCTGGTATTAGTTTCTGGTGTCTGGTATTAGATATCTGGTGTCTGGTATTAGGAATCTGGTGTCTGGTATTAGTTTCTGGTGTCTGGTATTAGTTATCTGGTGTCTGGTATTAGGAATCTGGTGTCTGGTATTAGTTATTTGGTGTCTTGTATTAGTTTCTGGTGTCTGGTACTAGTTTCTGGTGTCTGGTATTAGATATCTGGTGTCTGGTATTAGGAATCTGGTGTCTGGTATTAGTTATCTGGTGTCTTGTATTAGTTTCTGGTGTCTGGTATTAGTTATCTGGTATTAGTTTCTGGTGACTGGTATTAGTTTCTGGTGTCTGGTATTAGTTTCTGGTGTCTGGTATTAGTTATCTGGTGTCTGGTATTAGTTTCTGGTGTCTGGTATTAGTTATTTGTTGTCTGGTATTAGTTTCTGGTGTCTGGTATTAGGAATCTGGTGTCTGGTATTAGTTTCTGGTGTCTGGTATTAGATATCTGGTGTCTGGTATTAGGAATCTGGTGTCTGGTACTAGTTTCTGGTGTCTGGTATTAGTTATCTGGTGTCTGGTATTAGTTTCTGGTGACTGGTATTAGTTTCTGGTGTCTGGTATTAGTTTCTGGTGTCTGGTATTAGTTATCTGGTGTCTGGTATTAGTTTCTGGTGTCTGGTATTAGTTATTTGTTGTCTGGTATTAGTTTCTGGTGTCTGGTATTAGGAATCTGGTGTCTGGTATTAGATATCTGGTATCTGGTATTAGATATCTGGTGTCTGGTATTAGGAATCTGGTGTCTGGTACTAGTTTCTGGTGTCTGGTATTAGTTATCTGGTGTCTGGTATTAGGAATCTGGTGTCTTGTATTAGTTTCTGGTGTCTGGTATTAGATATCTAGTGTCTTATATTAGTTTCTGGTGTCTGGTATTAGTTATCTGCTGTCTGGTATTAGATATCTGGTGTCTGGTATTAGGAATCTGGTGTCTTGTATTAGTTTCTGGTGTCTGGTACTAGTTTCTGGTGTCTGGTATTAGATATCTGGTGTCTGGTATTAGGAATCTGGTGTCTGGTATTAGTTATTTGGTGTCTTGTATTAGTTTCTGGTGTCTGGTATTAGTTATCTGCTGTCTAGTATTAGTTATCTGGTGTCTGGTGTTAGTTTCTGGTGTCTGGTGTTAGTTTCTGGTGTCTGGTATTAGTTATCTGGTGTCTGGTATTAGGAATCTGGTGTCTGGTATTAGGAATCTGGTGTCTGGTATTAGTTATTTGGTGTCTTGTATTAGTTTCTGGTGTCTGGTACTAGTTTCTGGTGTCTGGTATTAGATATCTGGTGTCTGGTATTAGGAATCTGGTGTCTGGTATTAGTTATTTGGTGTCTTGTATTAGTTTCTGGTGTCTGGTATTAGTTTCTGATATCTGGTATTAGATATCTGGTGTCTGGTATTAGGAATCTGGTGTCTGGTACTAGTTTCTGGTGTCTGGTATTAGTTATCTGGTGTCTGGTATTAGGAATCTGGTGTCTTGTATTAGTTTCTGGTGTCTGGTATTAGATATCTGGTGTCTTGTATTAGTTTCTGGTGTCTGGTATTAGTTATCTGCTGTCTGGTATTAGATATCTGGTGTCTGGTATTAGGAATCTGGTGTCTTGTATTAGTTTCTGGTGTCTGGTACTAGTTTCTGGTGTCTGGTATTAGATATCTGGTGTCTGGTATTAGGAATCTGGTGTCTGGTATTAGTTATTTGGTGTCTTGTATTAGTTTCTGGTGTCTGGTATTAGTTATCTGCTGTCTAGTATTAGTTATCTGGTGTCTGGTATTAGAAATCTGGTGTCTGGTATTAGTTATTTGGTGTCTGGTATTAGTTTCTGGTGTCTGGTATTAGTTATCTGGTGTCTGGTATTAGGAATCTGGTGTCTTGTACTAGTTTCTGGTGTCTGGTATTAGTTATCTGGTGTCTGGTATTGGTTTCTGATGTCTGGTATTAGTTATCTGGTGTCTGGTATTAGTTTCTGGTGTCTGGTATTAGTTATCTGGTGTCTTGTATTAGTTTCTGGTGTCTGGTATTAGTTTCTGTTGTCTGGTATTAGATATCTGGTGTCTGGTATTAGGAATCTGGTGTCTGGTACTAGTTTCTGGTGTCTGGTATTAGTTATCTGGTGTCTGGTATTAGTTTCTGGTGACTGGTATTAGTTTCTGGTGTCTAGTATTAGTTTCTGGTGTCTGGTATTAGTTATCTGGTGTCTGGTATTAGTTTCTGGTGTCTGGTATTAGTTATCTGTTGTCTGGTATTAGTTTCTGGTGTCTGGTATTAGGAATCTGGTGTCTGGTATTAGATATCTGGTGTCTGGTATTAGTTATCTGGTGTCTGGTATTAGTTATCTGCTGTCTGGTATTAGTTATCTGGTGTCTGGTATTAGTTTCTGGTGTCTGGTACTAGTTTTTGGTGTCTGGTATTAGTTATCTGGTGTCTGGTATTAGTTTCTGGTGTGTGGTATTAGTTTCTGGTGTCTGGTATTAGTTATCTGGTGTCTGGTATTAGTTTCTGGTGTCTGGTATTAGTTTCTGGTGTCTGGTATTAGTTATCTGGTGTCTGGTATTAGTTATCTGCTGTCTAGTATTAGTTATCTGGTGTCTGGTATTAGAAATCTGGTGTCTGGTATTAGTTATTTGGTGTCTGGTATTAGTTTCTGGTGTCTGGTATTAGTTATCTGGTGTCTGGTATTAGGAATCTGGTGTCTTGTACTAGTTTCTGGTGTCTGGTATTAGTTATCTGGTGTCTGGTATTAGTTTCTGGTGTCTGGTATTAGTTTCTGGTGTCTGGTATTAGTTATCTGGTGTCTAGTATTAGTTATCTGGTGTCTGGTTTTAGTTATCTGGTGTCTGGTATTAGTTATCTGGTGTCTGGTATTAGGAATCTGGTGTCTGGTATTAAGAATCTGGTGTCTGGTATTAGTTATTTGGTGTCTTGTATTAGTCATCTGGTGTCTGCTATTAGTTATCTGGTGTCTGGTATAAGTTTCTGGTGTCTGGTATTAGTTATCTGGTGTCTGGTATTAGTCATCTGGTGTCTGGTATTAGTTATCTGGTGTCTGGTATTAGAAATCTGGTGTCTGGTATTAGTTATTTGGTGTCTGGTATTAGTTTCTGGTGTCTGGTATTAGTTATCTGGTGTCTGGTATTAGGAATCTGGTGTCTTGTACTAGTTTCTGGTGTCTGGTATTAGTTATCTGGTGTCTGGTATTAGTTTCTGGTGTCTGGTATTAGTTATCTGGTGTCTGGTATTAGTTATCTGCTGTCTAGTATTAGTTATCTGGTGTCTGGTATTAGAAATCTGGTGTCTGGTATTAGTTATTTGGTGTCTGGTATTAGTTTCTGGTGTCTGGTATTAGTTATCTGGTGTCTGGTATTAGGAATCTGGTGTCTTGTACTAGTTTCTGGTGTCTGGTATTAGTTATCTGGTGTCTGGTATTAGTTTCTGGTGTCTGGTATTAGTTTCTGGTGTCTGGTATTAGTTATCTGGTGTCTGGTATTAGTCATCTGGTGTCAGGTATTAGTTATCTGGTGTCTGGTATTAGTTATCTGGTGTCTGGTATTAGGAATCTGGTGTCTGGTATTAAGAATCTGGTGTCTGGTATTAGTTTCTGGTGTCTGGTATTAGTTTCTGGTGTCTGGTATTAGTTATCTGGTGTCTGGTATTAGTTTCTGGTGTCTGGTATTAGTTTCTGGTGTCTGGTATTAGTTATCTGGTGTCTGGTATTAGTTATCTGCTGTCTAGTATTAGTTATCTGGTGTCTGGTATTAGAAATCTGGTGTCTGGTATTAGTTATTTGGTGTCTGGTATTAGTTTCTGGTGTCTGGTATTAGTTATCTGGTGTCTGGTATTAGGAATCTGGTGTCTTGTACTAGTTTCTGGTGTCTGGTATTAGTTATCTGGTGTCTGGTATTAGTTTCTGGTGTCTGGTATTAGTTTCTGGTGTCTGGTATTAGTTATCTGGTGTCTGGTATTAGTCATCTGGTGTCAGGTATTAGTTATCTGGTGTCTGGTATTAGTTATCTGTTGTCTGGTATTAGGAATCTGGTGTCTGGTATTAAGAATCTGGTGTCTGGTATTAGTTATTTGGTGTCTTGTATTAGTCATCTGGTGTCTGGTATTAGTTATCTGGTGTCTGGTATTAGATATCTGGTGTCAGGTATTAGGAATCTGGTGTCTTGTACTAGTTTCTGGTGTCTGGTATTAGTTATCTGGTGTCTGGTATTAGTTTCTGGTGTCTGGTATTAGTTATCTGGTGTATGGTATTAGTTTCTGGTGTCTGGTATTAGGTATCTGGTGTCTGGTATTAGTTATCTGCTGTCTGGTATTAGTTATCTGGTGTCTGGTATTAGAAATCTGGTGTCTGGTATTAGTTATTTGGTGTCTGGTATTAGTTTCTGGTGTCTGGTATTAGTTATCTGGTGTCTGGTATTAGGAATCTGGTGTCTGGTACTAGTTTCTGGTGTCTGGTATTAGTTATCTGGTGTCTGGTATTAGGAATCTGGTGTCTTGTATTAGTTTCTGGTGTCTGGTATTAGATATCTGGTGTCTGGTATTAGTTTCTGGTGTCTGGTATTAGTTATCTGGTGTCTGGTATTAGTTATCTGGTGTCTGCTATTAGTTATCTGGTGTCTGGTATAAGTTTCTGGTGTCTGGTATTAGTTATCTGGTGTCTGGTATTAGTCATCTGGTGTCTGGTATTAGTTATCTGGTGTCTGGTATTAGTTATCTGATGTCTGGTATTAGGAATCTGGTGTCTGGTATTAGGAATCTGGTGTCTGGTACTAGTTTCTGGTGTCTGGTATTAGTCATCTGGTGTCTGGTATTAGTTATCTGGTGTCTGGTATTAGATATCTGGTGTCTGGTATTAGGAATCTGGTGTCTGGTACTAGTTTCTGGTGTCTGGTATTAGATATCTGGTGTCTGGTATTAGTTTCTGGTGTCTGGTATTAGTTATCTGGTGTCTGGTATTAGTTATCTGGTGTCTGGTATTAGTTATCTGGTGTCTGGTATTAGATATCTGGTGTCTGGTATTAGTTTCTGGTGTCTGGTATTAGATATCTGGTGTCTGGTATTAGATATCTGGTGTCTGGTATTAGAAATCTGGTGTCTGGTATTAGTTATCTGGTGTCTGGTATTAGTTATCTGCTGTCTGGTATTAGGAATCTGGTGTCTGGTATTAGTTATCTGGTGTCTGGTATTAGGAATCCGGTGTCTTGTACTAGTTATCTGGTGTCTGGTATTAGTTTCTGGTGTCTGGTACTAGTTTCTGGTGTCTGGTACTAGTTTCTGGTGTCTGGTATTAGTTATCTGGTGTCTGGTATTAGTTTCTGGTGACTTATATTAGTTTCTGGTGTCTGGTATTAGTTTCTGGTGTCTGGTATTAGTTATCTGGTGTCTGGTATTAGTTTCTGGTGTCTGGTATTAGTTATTTGGTGTCTTGTATTAGTTTCTGGTGTCTGATATTAGTTTCTGGTGTCTGGTGTTAGTTATCTGGTGTCTGGTATTAGTTATCTGGTGTCTGGTATTAGGAATCTGGTGTCTGGTATTAGTTATTTGGTGTCTTGTATTAGTTTCTGGTGTCTGGTATTAGTTTCTGGTGTCTGGTATTAGATATCTGGTGTCTGGTATTAGTTATCTGGTGTCTGGTATTAGTTTCTGGTGTCTGGTATTAGTTTCTGGTGTCTGGTATTAGTTATCTGGTGTCTAGTATTAGTTATCTGGTGTCTGGTTTTAGTTATCTGGTGTCTGGTATTAGTTTCTGGTGTCTGGTATTAGTTATCTGGTGTCTGGTATTAGTCATCTGGTGTCAGGTATTGGTTATCTGGTGTCTGGTATTAGTTATCTGGTGTCTGGTATTAGGAATCTGGTGTCTGGTATTAGTTATCTGGTGTCTGGTATTAGTTTCTGGTGTCTGGTATTAGGTATCTGCTGTCTGGTATTAGATATCTGGTGTCTGGTATTAGTTATCTGGTGTCTGGTATTAGTTTCTGGTGTCTGGTATTAGATATCTGGTGTCTGGTATTAGTTATCTGGTGTCTGGTATTAGTTTCTGGTGTCTGGTATTAGTTTCTGGTGTCTGGTATTAGTTATCTGGTGTCTAGTATTAGTTATCTGGTGTCTGGTTTTAGTTATCTGGTGTCTGGTATTAGTTTCTGGTGTCTGGTATTAGTTATCTGGTGTCTGGTATTAGTCATCTGGTGTCAGGTATTGGTTATCTGGTGTCTGGTATTAGTTATCTGGTGTCTGGTATTAGGAATCTGGTGTCTGGTATTAAGAATCTGGTGTCTGGTATTAGTTATTTGGTGTCTTGTATTAGTCATCTGGTGTCTGGTATTAGTTATCTGGTGTCTGGTATTAGATATCTGGTGTCAGGTATTAGGAATCTGGTGTCTTGTACTAGTTTCTGGTGTCTGGTATTAGTTTCTGGTGTCTGGTATTAGTTATCTGGTGTCTAGTATTAGTTATCTGGTGTCTGGTTTTAGTTATCTGGTGTCTGGTATTAGTTTCTGGTGTCTGGTATTAGTTATCTGGTGTCTGGTATTAGTTATCTGGTGTCTGGTATTAGTTTCTGGTGTCTGGTATTAGATATCTGGTGTCTGGTATTAGTTATCTGGTGTCTGGTATTAGTTTCTGGTGTCTGGTATTAGTTTCTGGTGTCTGGTATTAGTTATCTGGTGTCTAGTATTAGTTATCTGGTGTCTGGTTTTAGTTATCTGGTGTCTGGTATTAGTTTCTGGTGTCTGGTATTAGTTATCTGGTGTCTGGTATTAGTCATCTGGTGTCAGGTATTGGTTATCTGGTGTCTGGTATTAGTTATCTGGTGTCTGGTATTAGGAATCTGGTGTCTGGTATTAAGAATCTGGTGTCTGGTATTAGTTATTTGGTGTCTTGTATTAGTCATCTGGTGTCTGGTATTAGTTATTTGGTGTCTTGTATTAGTTTCTGGTGTCTGGTATTAGTTTCTGGTGTCTGGTATTAGATATCTGGTGTCTGGTATTAGTTATCTGGTGTCTGGTATTAGTTTCTGGTGTCTGGTATTAGTTTCTGGTGTCTGGTATTAGTTATCTGGTGTCTAGTATTAGTTATCTGGTGTCTGGTTTTAGTTATCTGGTGTCTGGTATTAGTTTCTGGTGTCTGGTATTAGTTATCTGGTGTCTGGTATTAGTCATCTGGTGTCAGGTATTGGTTATCTGGTGTCTGGTATTAGTTATCTGGTGTCTGGTATTAGGAATCTGGTGTCTGGTATTAGTTATCTGGTGTCTGGTATTAGTTTCTGGTGTCTGGTATTAGGTATCTGCTGTCTGGTATTAGATATCTGGTGTCTGGTATTAGTTATCTGGTGTCTGGTATTAGTTTCTGGTGTCTGGTATTAGATATCTGGTGTCTGGTATTAGTTATCTGGTGTCTGGTATTAGTTTCTGGTGTCTGGTATTAGTTTCTGGTGTCTGGTATTAGTTATCTGGTGTCTAGTATTAGTTATCTGGTGTCTGGTTTTAGTTATCTGGTGTCTGGTATTAGTTTCTGGTGTCTGGTATTAGTTATCTGGTGTCTGGTATTAGTCATCTGGTGTCAGGTATTGGTTATCTGGTGTCTGGTATTAGTTATCTGGTGTCTGGTATTAGGAATCTGGTGTCTGGTATTAAGAATCTGGTGTCTGGTATTAGTTATTTGGTGTCTTGTATTAGTCATCTGGTGTCTGGTATTAGTTATCTGGTGTCTGGTATTAGATATCTGGTGTCAGGTATTAGGAATCTGGTGTCTTGTACTAGTTTCTGGTGTCTGGTATTAGTTATCTGGTGTCTGGTATTAGTTTCTGGTGTCTGGTATTAGTTATCTGGTGTCTGGTATTAGTTTCTGGTGTCTGGTATTAGGTATCTGGTGTCTGGTATTAGTTATCTGCTGTCTGGTATTAGTTATCTGGTGTCTGGTATTAGAAATCTGGTGTCTGGTATTAGTTATTTGGTGTCTGGTATTAGTTTCTGGTGTCTGGTATTAGTTATCTGGTGTCTGGTATTAGGAATCTGGTGTCTGGTACTAGTTTCTGGTGTCTGGTATTAGTTATCTGGTGTCTGGTATTAGTCATCTGGTGTCAGGTATTAGTTATCTGGTGTCTGGTATTAGTTATCTGTTGTCTGGTATTAGGAATCTGGTGTCTGGTATTAAGAATCTGGTGTCTGGTATTAGTTATTTGGTGTCTTGTATTAGTCATCTGGTGTCTGGTATTAGTTATCTGGTGTCTGGTATTAGATATCTGGTGTCAGGTATTAGGAATCTGGTGTCTTGTACTAGTTTCTGGTGTCTGGTATTAGTTATCTGGTGTCTGGTATTAGTTTCTGGTGTCTGGTATTAGTTATCTGGTGTCTGGTATTAGTTTCTGGTGTCTGGTATTAGGTATCTGGTGTCTGGTATTAGTTATCTGCTGTCTGGTATTAGTTATCTGGTGTCTGGTATTAGAAATCTGGTGTCTGGTATTAGTTATTTGGTGTCTGGTATTAGTTTCTGGTGTCTGGTATTAGTTATCTGGTGTCTGGTATTAGGAATCTGGTGTCTGGTACTAGTTTCTGGTGTCTGGTATTAGTTATCTGGTGTCTGGTATTAGGAATCTGGTGTCTTGTATTAGTTTCTGGTGTCTGGTATTAGATATCTGGTGTCTGGTATTAGTTTCTGGTGTCTGGTATTAGTTATCTGGTGTCTGGTATTAGTTATCTGGTGTCTGCTATTAGTTATCTGGTGTCTGGTATAAGTTTCTGGTGTCTGGTATTAGTTATCTGGTGTCTGGTATTAGTCATCTGGTGTCTGGTATTAGTTATCTGGTGTCTGGTATTAGTTATCTGGTGTCTGGTATTAGGAATCTGGTGTCTGGTATTAGGAATCTGGTGTCTGGTACTAGTTTCTGGTGTCTGGTATTAGTCATCTGGTGTCTGGTATTAGTTATCTGGTGTCTGGTATTAGATATCTGGTGTCTGGTATTAGGAATCTGGTGTCTGGTACTAGTTTCTGGTGTCTGGTATTATATATCTGGTGTCTGGTATTAGTTTCTGGTGTCTGGTATTAGTTATCTGGTGTCTGGTATTAGTTATCTGGTGTCTGGTATTAGTTATCTGGTGTCTGGTATTAGATATCTGGTGTCTGGTATTAGTTTCTGGTGTCTGGTATTAGATATCTGGTGTCTGGTATTAGATATCTGGTGTCTGGTATTAGAAATCTGGTGTCTGGTATTAGTTATCTGGTGTCTGGTATTAGTTATCTGCTGTCTGGTATTAGGAATCTGGTGTCTGGTATTAGTTATCTGGTGTCTGGTATTAGGAATCCGGTGTCTTGTACTAGTTATCTGGTGTCTGGTATTAGTTTCTGGTGTCTGGTACTAGTTTCTGGTGTCTGGTACTAGTTTCTGGTGTCTGGTATTAGTTATCTGGTGTCTGGTATTAGTTTCTGGTGACTTATATTAGTTTCTGGTGTCTGGTATTAGTTTCTGGTGTCTGGTATTAGTTATCTGGTGTCTGGTATTAGTTTCTGGTGTCTGGTATTAGTTATTTGGTGTCTTGTATTAGTTTCTGGTGTCTGATATTAGTTTCTGGTGTCTAGTGTTAGTTATCTGGTGTCTGGTATTAGTTATCTGGTGTCTGGTATTAGGAATCTGGTGTCTGGTATTAGTTATTTGGTGTCTTGTATTAGTTTCTGGTGTCTGGTATTAGTTTCTGGTGTCTGGTATTAGATATCTGGTGTCTGGTATTAGGAATCTGGTGTCTGGTACTAGTTTCTGGTGTCTGGTATTAGGTATCTGCTGTCTGGTATTAGATATCTGGTGTCTGATATTAGTTATCTGGTGTCTGGTATTAGTTTCTGGTGTCTGGTATTAGATATCTGGTGTCTGGTATTAGTTATCTGGTGTCTGGTATTAGTTTCTGGTGTCTGGTATTAGTTTCTGGTGTCTGGTATTAGTTATCTGGTGTCTAGTATTAGTTATCTGGTGTCTGGTTTTAGTTATCTGGTGTCTGGTATTAGTTTCTGGTGTCTGGTATTAGTTATCTGGTGTCTGGTATTAGTCATCTGGTGTCAGGTATTAGTTATCTGGTGTCTGGTATTAGTTATCTGGTGTCTGGTATTAGGAATCTGGTGTCTGGTATTAAGAATCTGGTGTCTGGTATTAGTTATTTGGTGTCTTGTATTAGTCATCTGGTGTCTGGTATTAGTTATCTGGTGTCTGGTATTAGATATCTGGTGTCAGGTATTAGGAATCTGGTGTCTTGTACTAGTTTCTGGTGTCTGGTATTAGTTATCTGGTGTCTGGTATTAGTTTCTGGTGTCTGGTATTAGTTATCTGGTGTCTGGTATTAGTTTCTGGTGTCTGGTATTAGGTATCTGGTGTCTGGTATTAGTTATCTGCTGTCTGGTATTAGTTATCTGGTGTCTGGTATTAGAAATCTGGTGTCTGGTATTAGTTATTTGGTGTCTGGTATTAGTTTCTGGTGTCTGGTATTAGTTATCTGGTGTCTGGTATTAGGAATCTGGTGTCTGGTACTAGTTTCTGGTGTCTGGTATTAGTTATCTGGTGTCTGGTATTAGGAATCTGGTGTCTTGTATTAGTTTCTGGTGTCTGGTATTAGATATCTGGTGTCTGGTATTAGTTTCTGGTGTCTGGTATTAGTTATCTGGTGTCTAGTATTAGTTATCTGGTGTCTGCTATTAGTTATCTGGTGTCTGGTATAAGTTTCTGGTGTCTGGTATTAGTTATCTGGTGTCTGGTATTAGTCATCTGGTGTCTGGTATTAGTTATCTGGTGTCTGGTATTAGTTATCTGGTGTCTGGTATTAGGAATCTGGTGTCTGGTATTAGGAATCTGGTGTCTGGTACTAGTTTCTGGTGTCTGGTATTAGTCATCTGGTGTCTGGTATTAGTTATCTGGTGTCTGGTATTAGATATCTGGTGTCTGGTATTAGGAATCTGGTGTCTGGTACTAGTTTCTGGTGTCTGGTATTAGATATCTGGTGTCTGGTATTAGTTTCTGGTGTCTGGTATTAGTTATCTGGTGTCTGGTATTAGTTATCTGGTGTCTGGTATTAGTTATCTGGTGTCTGGTATTAGATATCTGGTGTCTGGTATTAGTTTCTGGTGTCTGGTATTAGATATCTGGTGTCTGGTATTAGATATCTGGTGTCTGGTATTAGAAATCTGGTGTCTGGTATTAGTTATCTGGTGTCTGGTATTAGTTATCTGCTGTCTGGTATTAGGAATCTGGTGTCTGGTATTAGTTATCTGGTGTCTGGTATTAGGAATCCGGTGTCTTGTACTAGTTATCTGGTGTCTGGTATTAGTTTCTGGTGTCTGGTACTAGTTTCTGGTGTCTGGTACTAGTTTCTGGTGTCTGGTATTAGTTATCTGGTGTCTGGTATTAGTTTCTGGTGACTAATATTAGTTTCTGGTGTCTGGTATTAGTTTCTGGTGTCTGGTATTAGTTATCTGGTGTCTGGTATTAGTTTCTGGTGTCTGGTATTAGTTATTTGGTGTCTTGTATTAGTTTCTGGTGTCTGATATTAGTTTCTGGTGTCTGGTGTTAGTTATCTGGTGTCTGGTATTAGTTATCTGGTGTCTGGTATTAGGAATCTGGTGTCTGGTATTAGTTATTTGGTGTCTTGTATTAGTTTCTGGTGTCTGGTATTAGTTTCTGGTGTCTGGTATTAGATATCTGGTGTCTGGTATTAGGAATCTGGTGTCTGGTACTAGTTTCTGGTGTCTGGTATTAGTTATCTGGTGTCTGGTATTAGGAATCTGGTGTCTTGTATTAGTTTCTGGTGTCTGGTATTAGATATCTGGTGTCTGGTATTAGTTATCTGGTGTCTGGTATTAGAAATCTGGTGTCTGGTATTAGTTATCTGGTGTCTGGTATTAGTTTCTGGTGTCTGGTATTAGTTATCTGGTGTCTGGTATTAGTCATCTGGTGTCTGGTATTAGATATCTGGTGTCTGGTATTAGTTATCTGGTGACTGGTATTAGTTATCTGGGTGTCTGGTATTAGGAATCTGGTGTCTGGTATTAGTTTCTGGTGTCTGGTATTAGTTATCTGGTGTCTGCTGTTAGTTTCTGGTGTCTGGTGTTAGTTTCTGGTGTCTGGTATTAGTTATCTGGTGTCTGGTATTAGGAATCTGGTGTCTGGTATTAGGAATCTGGTGTCTGGTATTAGTTATTTGGTGTCTTGTATTAGTTTCTGGTGTCTGGTACTAGTTTCTGGTGTCTGGTATTAGATATCTGGTGTCTGGTATTAGGAATCTGGTGTCTGGTATTAGTTATTTGGTGTCTTGTATTAGTTTCTGGTGTCTGGTATTAGTTTCTGGTGGCTGGTATTAGATATCTGGTGTCTGGTATTAGGAATCTGGTGTCTGGTACTAGTTTCTGGTGTCTGGTATTAGTTATCTGGTGTCTGGTATTAGGAATCTGGTGTCTTGTATTAGTTTCTGGTGTCTGGTATTAGATATCTGGTGTCTGGTATTAGTTTCTGGTATCTGGTATTAGTTATCTGGTGTCTGGTATTAGTTATCTGGTGTCTGGTATTAGTTATCTGGTGTCTGGTATTAGTTTCTGGTGTCTGGTATTAGTTATCTGGTGTCTGGTATTAGTCATCTGGTGTCTGGTATTAGTTATCTGGTGTCTGGTATTAGTTATCTGGTGTCTGGTATTAGGAATCTGGTGTCTGGTATTAGGAATCTGGTGTCTGGTATTAGTTATTTGGTGTCTTGTATTAGTTTCTGGTGTCTGGTATAAGTTTCTGGTGTCTGGTATTAGATATCTGGTGTCTGGTATTAGGAATCTGTTGTCTGGTACTAGTTTCTGGTGTCTGGTATTAGTTATCTGGTGTCTGGTATTAGTTATCTGGTGTCTTATATTAGTTATCTGGTGTCTGGTATTAGTTATCTGCTGTCTGGTATTAGTTATCTGGTGTCTGGTATTAGTTATCTGGTGTCTGGTATTAGTTATCTGGTATCTGGTGTTAGTTTCTGGTGTCTGGTATTAGTTATCTGGTGTCTGGTATTAGGAATCTGGTGTCTGGTATTAGTTATCTGGTGTCTGGTATTAGTTTCTGGTGTCTGGTATTAGTTATCTGGTGTCTGGTATTAGGAATCTGGTGTCTTGTACTAGTTTCTGGTGTCTGGTATTAGTTATCTGGTGTCTGGTATTGGTTTCTGATGTCTGGTATTAGTTATCTGGTGTCTGGTATTAGTTTCTGGTGTCTGGTATTAGTTATCTGGTGTCTTGTATTAGTTTCTGGTGTCTGGTATTAGTTTCTGGTGTCTGGTATTAGATATCTGGTGTCTGGTATTAGGAATCTGGTATTAGGAATCTGGTGTCTGGTATTAGTTTCTGGTGTCTGGTATTAGTTATCTGGTGTCTGCTGTTAGTTTCTGGTGTCTGGTGTTAGTTTCTGGTGTCTGGTATTAGTTATCTGGTGTCTGGTATTAGGAATCTGGTGTCTGGTATTAGGAATCTGGTGTCTGGTATTAGTTATTTGGTGTCTTGTATTAGTTTCTGGTGTCTGGTACTAGTTTCTGGTGTCTGGTATTAGATATCTGGTGTCTGGTATTAGGAATCTGGTGTCTGGTATTAGTTATTTGGTGTCTTGTATTAGTTTCTGGTGTCTGGTATTAGTTTCTGGTGTCTGGTATTAGATATCTGGTGTCTGGTATTAGGAATCTGGTGTCTGGTACTAGTTTCTGGTGTCTGGTATTAGTTATCTGGTGTCTGGTATTAGAAATCTGGTGTCTGGTATTAGTTATTTGGTGTCTGGTATTAGTTTCTGGTGTCTGGTATTAGTTATCTGGTGTCTGGTACTAGTTTCTGGTGTCTGGTATTAGATATCTGGTGTCTGGTATTAGGAATCTGGTGTCTGGTATTAGTTATTTGGTGTCTTGTATTAGTTTCTGGTGTCTGGTATTAGTTTCTGGTATCTGGTATTAGATATCTGGTGTCTGGTATTAGGAATCTGGTGTCTGGTACTAGTTTCTGGTGTCTGGTATTAGTTATCTGGTGTCTGGTATTAGGAATATGGTGTCTTGTATTAGTTTCTGGTGTCTGGTATTAGATATCTGGTGTCTTGTATTAGTTTCTGGTGTCTGGTATTAGTTATCTGCTGTCTGGTATTAGATATCTGGTGTCTGGTATTAGGAATCTGGTGTCTTGTATTAGTTTCTGGTGTCTGGTACTAGTTTCTGGTGTCTGGTATTAGATATCTGGTGTCTGGTATTAGGAATCTGGTGTCTGGTATTAGTTATTTGGTGTCTTGTATTAGTTTCTGGTGTCTGGTATTAGTTATCTGCTGTCTAGTATTAGTTATCTGGTGTCTGGTATTAGAAATCTGGTGTCTGGTATTAGTTATTTGGTGTCTGGTATTAGTTTCTGGTGTCTGGTATTAGTTATCTGGTGTCTGGTATTAGGAATCTGGTGTCTTGTACTAGTTTCTGGTGTCTGGTATTAGTTATCTGGTGTCTGGTATTGGTTTCTGATGTCTGGTATTAGTTATCTGGTGTCTGGTATTAGTTTCTGGTGTCTGGTATTAGTTATCTGGTGTCTTGTATTAGTTTCTGGTGTCTGGTATTAGTTTCTGGTGTCTGGTATTAGATATCTGGTGTCTGGTATTAGGAATCTGGTGTCTGGTACTAGTTTCTGGTGTCTGGTATTAGTTATCTGGTGTCTGGTATTAGTTTCTGGTGACTGGTATTAGTTTCTGGTGTCTGGTATTAGTTTCTGGTGTCTGGTATTAGTTATCTGGTGTCTGGTATTAGTTTCTGGTGTCTGGTATTAGTTATCTGTTGTCTGGTATTAGTTTCTGGTGTCTGGTATTAGGAATCTGGTGTCTGGTATTAGATATCTGGTGTCTGGTATTAGTTATCTGGTGTCTGGTATTAGTTATCTGCTGTCTGGTATTAGTTATCTGGTGTCTGGTATTAGTTTCTGGTGTCTGGTACTAGTTTTTGGTGTCTGGTATTAGTTATCTGGTGTCTGATATTAGTTTCTGGTGTCTGGTATTAGTTTCTGGTGTCTGGTATTAGTTATCTGGTGTCTGGTATTAGTTTCTGGTGTCTGGTATTAGTTTCTGGTGTCTGGTATTAGTTATCTGGTGTCTGGTATTAGTTATCTGCTGTCTAGTATTAGTTATCTGGTGTCTGGTATTAGAAATCTGGTGTCTGGTATTAGTTATTTGGTGTCTGGTATTAGTTTCTGGTGTCTGGTATTAGTTATCTGGTGTCTGGTATTAGGAATCTGGTGTCTTGTATTAGTTATCTGGTGTCTGGTATTAGATATCTGGTGTCTGGTATTAGTTATCTGGTGTCTGGTATTAGGTTCTGGTGTCTGGTATTAGTTATCTGGTGTCTGGTATTAGTTATCTGGTGTCTGGTATTAGTTTCTGGTGTCTGGTATTAGATATCTGGTGTCTGGTATTAGTTATCTGGTGTCTGGTATTAAATATCTGGTGTCTGGTATTAGGTTCTGGTGTCTGGTATTAGTTATCTGGTGTCTGGTATTAGTTATCTGGTGCCTGGTATTAGTTTCTGGTGTCTGGTATTAGTTATCTGGTGTCTGGTATTAGGAATCTGGTGTCTGGTATTAGTTTCTGGTGTCTGGTATTAGTTATCTGGTGTCTGGTATTAGTTTCTGGTGTCTGGTATTAGTTATCTGGTGTCTGGTATTAGTTATCTGGTGTCTGGTATTAGTTTCTGGTGCCTGGTATTAGTTATCTGGTGTCTGGTATTAGTTATCTGGTGTCTGGTATTAGTTTCTGGTGTCTGGTATTAGATATCTGGTGTATGGTATTTTTTTTTTTTTTTTTTTTATTTAAATTCATTGTACAACAAAAATATTTATATTCATTTAGTAATAACAGCCCCAGCGCCTTAGAAGCATTATTGGGGCAAGTTGGCAGTCTTATAAGTTCATATGTACAAAATATACATGTAATTATATTACAAAACAATTTCAGTATTTGAATTAATGTAAAAAAATAAAAATAAAATAATTTTATTAGAAAATAGATTTAAATATTATATTAAGAAATAATTTTTAAACATTATATTAAATTTACAGAAGCGTTTCAATTTTATTAAACAAATATTCCTTACAAGAAGATTTGAATATTGAGATTCTATTTATTAGTTTCAAGTTCTCGGGTAAATTATTAAATTTATTTTATCTGGTGTCTGGTATTAGTTATCTGGTGTCTGGTATTAGGTATCTGCTGTCTGGTATTAGATATCTGGTGTCTGGTATTAGTTATCTGGTGTCTGGTATTAGTTTCTGGTGTCTGGTATTAGATATCTGGTGTCTGGTATTAGTTATCTGGTGTCTGGTATTAGTTTCTGGTGTCTGGTATTAGTTTCTGGTGTCTGGTATTAGTTATCTGGTGTCTAGTATTAGTTATCTGGTGTCTGGTTTTAGTTATCTGGTGTCTGGTATTAGTTTCTGGTGTCTGGTATTAGTTATCTGGTGTCTGGTATTAGTCATCTGGTGTCAGGTATTAGTTATCTGGTGTCTGGTATTAGTTATCTGGTGTCTGGTATTAGGAATCTGGTGTCTGGTATTAAGAATCTGGTGTCTGGTATTAGTTATTTGGTGTCTTGTATTAGTCATCTGGTGTCTGGTATTAGTTATCTGGTGTCTGGTATTAGATATCTGGTGTCAGGTATTAGGAATCTGGTGTCTTGTACTAGTTTCTGGTGTCTGGTATTAGTTATCTGGTGTCTGGTATTAGTTTCTGGTGTCTGGTATTAGTTATCTGGTGTCTGGTATTAGTTTCTGGTGTCTGGTATTAGGTATCTGGTGTCTGGTATTAGTTATCTGCTGTCTGGTATTAGTTATCTGGTGTCTGGTATTAGAAATCTGGTGTCTGGTATTAGTTATTTGGTGTCTGGTATTAGTTTCTGGTGTCTGGTATTAGTTATCTGGTGTCTGGTATTAGGAATCTGGTGTCTGGTACTAGTTTCTGGTGTCTGGTATTAGTTATCTGGTGTCTGGTATTAGGAATCTGGTGTCTTGTATTAGTTTCTGGTGTCTGGTATTAGATATCTGGTGTCTGGTATTAGTTTCTGGTGTCTGGTATTAGTTATCTGGTGTCTGGTATTAGTTATCTGGTGTCTGCTATTAGTTATCTGGTGTCTGGTATAAGTTTCTGGTGTCTGGTATTAGTTATCTGGTGTCTGGTATTAGTCATCTGGTGTCTGGTATTAGTTATCTGGTGTCTGGTATTAGTTATCTGGTGTCTGGTATTAGGAATCTGGTGTCTGGTATTAGGAATCTGGTGTCTGGTACTAGTTTCTGGTGTCTGGTATTAGTCATCTGGTGTCTGGTATTAGTTATCTGGTGTCTGGTATTAGATATCTGGTGTCTGGTATTAGGAATCTGGTGTCTGGTACTAGTTTCTGGTGTCTGGTATTAGATATCTGGTGTCTGGTATTAGTTTCTGGTGTCTGGTATTAGTTATCTGGTGTCTGGTATTAGTTATCTGGTGTCTGGTATTAGTTATCTGGTGTCTGGTATTAGATATCTGGTGTCTGGTATTAGTTTCTGGTGTCTGGTATTAGATATCTGGTGTCTGGTATTAGATATCTGGTGTCTGGTATTAGAAATCTGGTGTCTGGTATTAGTTATCTGGTGTCTGGTATTAGTTATCTGCTGTCTGGTATTAGGAATCTGGTGTCTGGTATTAGTTATCTGGTGTCTGGTATTAGGAATCCGGTGTCTTGTACTAGTTATCTGGTGCCTGGTATTAGTTTCTGGTGTCTGGTACAAGTTTCTGGTGTCTGGTACTAGTTTCTGGTGTCTGGTATTAGTTATCTGGTGTCTGGTATTAGTTTCTGGTGACTAATATTAGTTTCTGGTGTCTGGTATTAGTTTCTGGTGTCTGGTATTAGTTATCTGGTGTCTGGTATTAGTTTCTGGTGTCTGGTATTAGTTATTTGGTGTCTTGTATTAGTTTCTGGTGTCTGATATTAGTTTCTGGTGTCTGGTGTTAGTTATCTGGTGTCTGGTATTAGTTATCTGGTGTCTGGTATTAGGAATCTGGTGTCTGGTATTAGTTATTTGGTGTCTTGTATTAGTTTCTGGTGTCTGGTATTAGTTTCTGGTGTCTGGTATTAGATATCTGGTGTCTGGTATTAGGAATCTGGTGTCTGGTACTAGTTTCTGGTGTCTGGTATTAGTTATCTGGTGTCTGGTATTAGGAATCTGGTGTCTTGTATTAGTTTCTGGTGTCTGGTATTAGATATCTGGTGTCTGGTATTAGTTATCTGGTGTCTGGTATTAGAAATCTGGTGTCTGGTATTAGTTATCTGGTGTCTGGTATTAGTTTCTGGTGTCTGGTATTAGTTATCTGGTGTCTGGTATTAGTCATCTGGTGTCTGGTATTAGATATCTGGTGTCTGGTATTAGTTATCTGGTGACTGGTATTAGTTATCTGGGTGTCTGGTATTAGGAATCTGGTGTCTGGTATTAGTTTCTGGTGTCTGGTATTAGTTATCTGGTGTCTGCTGTTAGTTTCTGGTGTCTGGTGTTAGTTTCTGGTGTCTGGTATTAGTTATCTGGTGTCTGGTATTAGGAATCTGGTGTCTGGTATTAGGAATCTGGTGTCTGGTATTAGTTATTTGGTGTCTTGTATTAGTTTCTGGTGTCTGGTACTATATTCTGGTGTCTGGTATTAGATATCTGGTGTCTGGTATTAGGAATCTGGTGTCTGGTATTAGTTATTTGGTGTCTTGTATTAGTTTCTGGTGTCTGGTATTAGTTTCTGGTGTCTGGTATTAGATATCTGGTGTCTGGTATTAGGAATCTGGTGTCTGGTACTAGTTTCTGGTGTCTGGTATTAGTTATCTGGTGTCTGGTATTAGGAATCTGGTGTCTTGTATTAGTTTCTGGTGTCTGGTATTAGATATCTGGTGTCTGGTATTAGTTTCTGGTATCTGGTATTAGTTATCTGGTGTCTGGTATTAGTTATCTGGTGTCTGGTATTAGTTATCTGGTGTCTGGTATTAGTTTCTGGTGTCTGGTATTAGTTATCTGGTGTCTGGTATTAGTCATCTGGTGTCTGGTATTAGTTATCTGGTGTCTGGTATTAGTTATCTGGTGTCTGGTATTAGGAATCTGGTGTCTGGTATTAGGAATCTGGTGTCTGGTATTAGTTATTTGGTGTCTTGTATTAGTTTCTGGTGTCTAGTATAAGTTTCTGGTGTCTGGTATTAGATATCTGGTGTCTGGTATTAGGAATCTGTTGTCTGGTACTAGTTTCTGGTGTCTGGTATTAGTTATCTGGTGTCTGGTATTAGTTATCTGGTGTCTTATATTAGTTATCTGGTGTCTGGTATTAGTTATCTGCTGTCTGGTATTAGTTATCTGGTGTCTGGTATTAGTTATCTGGTGTCTGGTATTAGTTATCTGGTATCTGGTGTTAGTTTCTGGTGTCTGGTATTAGTTATCTAGTGTCTGGTATTAGGAATCTGGTGTCTGGTATTAGTTATCTGGTGTCTGGTATTAGTTTCTGGTGTCTGGTATTAGTTATCTGGTGTCTGGTATTAGTTATCTGCTGTCTGGTATTAGTTATCTTGTGTCTGGTACTAGTTATCTGGTGTCTGGTATTAGTTATCTGGTGTCTGGTATTAGTTTCTGGTGTCTGGTATTAGGAATCTGGTGTCTGGTATTAGAAATCTGGTGTCTGGTATTAGTTATTTGGTGTCTAGTATTAGTTTCTGGTGTCTGGTATTAGTTATCTGGTGTCTGGTATTAGTTTCTGGTGTCTGGTATTAGTTATCTGGTGTCTGGTATTAGTTTCTGGTGACTGGTATTAGTTTCTGGTGTCTGGTATTAGTTATCTGGTGTCTGGTATTAGTTATCTGGTGTCTGGTATTAGTTATCTGGTGTCTGGTATTAGTTATCTGCTGTCTGGTATTAATAATCTGGTGTCTGGTATTAGTTATCTGGTGTCTGGTATTAGGAATCTGGTGTCTTGTACTAGTTTCTGGTGTCTGGTATTAGTTATCTGGTGTCTGGTATTAGTTTCTGGTGTCTGGTATTAGTTATCTGGTGTCTGGTATTAGTTTCTGGTGTCTGGTACTAGTTTCTGGTGTCTGGTATTAGTTTCTGGTGTCTGGTATTAGTTATCTGGTGTCTGGTATTAGTTTCTGGTGACTGGTATTAGTTTCTGGTGTCTGGTATTAGTTTCTGGTGTCTGGTATTAGTTATCTGGTGTCTGGTATTAGTTTCTGGTGTCTGGTATTAGTTATCTGTTGTCTGGTATTAGTTTCTGGTGTCTGGTATTAGGAATCTGGTGTCTGGTATTAGATATCTGGTGTCTGGTATTAGTTATCTGGTGTCTGGTATTAGTTATCTGCTGTCTGGTATTAGTTATCTGGTGTCTGGTATTAGTTTCTGGTGTCTGGTACTAGTTTTTGGTGTCTGGTATTAGTTATCTGGTGTCTGGTATTAGTTTCTGGTGTCTGGTATTAGTTTCTGGTGTCTGGTATTAGTTATCTGGTGTCTGGTATTAGTTTCTGGTGTCTGGTATTAGTTTCTGGTGTCTGGTATTAGTTATCTGGTGTCAGGTATTAGTTATCTGCTGTCTAGTATTAGTTATCTGGTGTCTGGTATTAGAAATCTGGTGTCTGGTATTAGTTATTTGGTATCTGGTATTAGTTTCTGGTGTCTGGTATTAGATATCTGGTGTCTGGTATTAGGAATCTGGTGTCTTGTACTAGTTTCTGGTGTCTGGTATTAGTTATCTGAAGTCTGGTATTAGTTTCTGGTGTCTGGTATTAGTTATCTGGTGTCTGGTATTAGTTTCCGGTGTCTGGTATTAGTTATCTGGTGTCTTGTATTAGTTTCTGGTGTCTGGTATTAGTTTCTGGTGTCTGGTATTAGATATCTGGTGTCTAGTATTAGGAATCTGGTGTCTGGTACTAGTTTCTGGTGTCTGGTATTAGTTAACTGGTGTCTGGTATTAGTTATCTGGTGTCTGGTATTAGTTATCTGGTGTCTGGTATTAGTTATCTGCTGTCTGGTATTCGGAATCTGGTTTCTGGTATTAGTTATCTGGTGTCTGGTATTAGGAATCTGGTGTCTTGTACTAGTTTCTGGTGTCTGGTATTAGTTATCTGGTGTCTGGTATTAGTTTCTGGTGTCTGGTATTAGTTATCTGGTGTCTGGTATTAGTTTCTGGTGTCTGGTACTAGTTTCTGGTGTCTGGTATTAGTTTCTGGTGTCTGGTATTAGTTATCTGGTGTCTGGTAATAGTTTCTGGTGACTGGTATTAGTTTCTGGTGTCTGGTATTAGTTTCTGTTGTCTGGTATTAGTTATCTGGTGTCTGGTATTAGTTTCTGGTGTCTGGTATTAGTTATAGGTTGTCTGGTATTAGTTTCTGGTGTCTGGTATTAGGAATCTGGTGTCTGGTATTAGTTATCTGGTGTCTGGTATTAGTTATCTGGTGTCTGGTATTAGTTATCTGGTGTCTGGTATTAGTTTTTGGTGTCTGGTATTAGGAATCTGGTGTCTGGTATTAGAAATCTGGTGTCTGGTATTAGTTATTTGGTGTCTGGTATTAGTTTCTGGTGTCTGGTATTAGATATCTGGTGTCTGGTATTAGATATCTGGTGTCTGGTATTAGATATCTGGTGTCTGGTATTAGATATCTGGTGTCTGGTATTAGATATCTGGTGTCTGGTATTAGATATCTGGTGTCTGGTATTAGTTATCTGGTGTCTGGTATTAGTTTTTGGTGTCTGGTATTAGATATCTGGTGTCTGGTATTAGTTATCTGGTGTCCGGTATTAGTTTCTGGTGTCTGGTATTAGTTTCTGGTGTCTGGTATTAGTTATCTGGTGTCTGGTATTAGGAATCTGGTGTCTGGTATTAGTTATCTGGTGTCTGGTATTAGTTTCTGGTGTCTGGTATTAGTTATCTGGTGTCTAGTATTAGTTATCTGGTGTCTGGTATTAGTTATCTGGTGTCTGGTATTAGAAATCTGGTGTCTGGTATTAGTTATTTGGTGTCTGGTATTAGTTATCTGGTGTCTGGTATTAGTTATCTGGTGTCTGGTATTAGTTATCTGGTGTCTGGTATTAGTTTCTGGTGTCTGGTATTAGTTTCTGGTGTCTGGTATTAGTTATCTGGTGTCTGGTATTATATATCTGGTGTCTGGTATTAGTTATCTGCTGTCTGGTATTAGTTATCTGGGTTCTGGTATTAGATATCTGGTGTCTGGTACTAGTTATCTGGTGTCTGGTATTAGTTTCTGGTGTCTGGTATTAGTTATCTGGTGTCTGGTATTAGTTATCTGGTGTCTGGTATTAGTTATCTGGTGTCTGGTATTAGTTTCTGGTGTCTGGTATTAGGAATCTGGTGTCTGGTATTAGTTTCTGGTGTCTGGTATTAGGAATCTGGTGTCTGGTATTAGTTATCTGGTGTCTTTTATTAGGAATCTGGTGTCTGGTATTAGTTTCTGGTGTCTGGTATTAGTTATCTGGTGTCTGGTATTAGTTTCTGGTGACTAGTATTAGTTATCTGGTGTCTGGTATTAGTTATCTGGTGTCTGGTATTAGTTATCTGGTGTCTGGTATTAGTTATCTGGTGTCTGGTATTAGATATCTGGTGTCTGGTATTAGTTATCTGCTGTCTGGTATTAGTTATCTGGTGTCTGGTATTAGTTTCTGGTGTCTGGTATTAGTTATCTGGTGTCTGGTATTAGTTATTTGATGTCTTGTATTAGTTTCTGGTGTCTGGTATTAGTTTCTGGTGTCTGGTATTAGTTTCTGGTGTCTGGTATTAGATATCTGGTGTCTGGTATTAGGAATCTGGTGTCTGGTACTAGTTTCTGGTGTCTGGTATTAGTTATGTGGTGTCTGGTATTAGGAATCTGGTGTCTTGTATTAGTTTCTGGTGTCTGGTATTAGATATCTGGTGTCTGGTATTAGTTTCTGGTGTCTGGTATTAGTTTTTGGTGTCTGGTATTAGTTTTTGGTGTCTGGTATTAGGAATCTGGTGTCTGGTATTAGTTTCTGGTGTCTGGTATTAGTTATCTGGTGTCTGGTATTAGTTTCTGGTGACTGGTATTAGTTTCTGGTGTCTGGTATTAGTTTCTGGTGTCTGGTATTAGGAATCTGGTGTCTGGTATTAGTTATCTGGTGTCTGGTATTAGTTATCTGCTGTCTGGTATTAGGAATCTGGTGTCTGGTATTAGTTATCTGGTGTCTGGTATTAGGAATCTGGTGTCTTGTACTAGTTTCTGGTGTCTGGTATTAGTTATCTGGTGTCTGGTATTAGTTTCTGGTGTCTGGTATTAGTTATCTGGTGTCTGGTATTAGTTTCTGGTGTCTGGTACAAGTTTCTGGTGTCTGGTATTAGTTATCTGGTGTCTGGTATTAGTTTCTGGTGTCTGGTATTAGTTTCTGGTGTCTGGTATTAGGAATCTGGTGTCTATTATTAGTTATCTGGTGTCTGGTATTAGTTATCTGGTGTCTGGTATTAGTTATCTGCTGTCTGGTATTAGTTATCTGGTGTCTGGTATTAGGAATCTGGTGTCTTGTACTAGTTATCTGGTGTCTGGTATTAGTTTCTGGTGTCTGGTACTAGTTTCTGGTGTCTGGTACTAGTTTCTGGTGTCTGGTATTAGTTATCTGATGTCTGGTACTACTTTCTGGTGTCTGGTATTAGATATCTGGTGTCTGGTATTAGGAATCTGGTGTCTGGTACTAGTTTCTGGTGTCTGGTATTAGTTATCTGGTGTCTGGTATTAGTTATCTGGTGTCTAATATTAGTTATCTGGTGTCTGGTATTAGTTATCTGCTGTCTAATATTAGTTATCTGGTGTCTGGTATTAGTTATCTGGTGTCTGGTATTAGTTATCTGGTGTCTGGTATTAGATATCTGGTGTCTGGTATTAGAAATCTGGTGTCTGGTATTAGTCATCTGCTGTCTGGTATTAGGAATCTGGTGTCTGGTATTAGTTATCTGGTGTCTGGTATTAGGAATCTGGTGTCTATTATTAGTTATCTGGTGTCTGGTATTAGTTATCTGGTGTCTGGTATTAGTTATCTGCTGTCTGGTATTAGTTATCTGGTGTCTGGTATTAGGAATCTGGTGTCTTGTACTAGTTATCTGTTGTCTGGTATTAGTTATCTGGTGTCTGGTATTAGTTTCTGGTGTCTGGTATTAGTTATCTGGTGTCTGGTAGTAGTCATCTGGTGTCTGGTATTAGTTATCTGGTGTCTGGTATTAGTTATCTGGTGTCTGGTATTAGGAATCTGGTGACTGGTATTAGTTTTTGGTGTCTGGTATTAGTTTTTGGTGTCTGGTATTAGGAATCTGGTGTCTGGTATTAGTTTCTGGTGTCTGGTATTAGATATCTGGTGTCTGGTATTAGGAATCTGGTGTCTGGTACTAGTTTCTGGTGTCTGGTATTAGTTATCTGGTGTCTGGTATTAGTTATCTGGTGTCTAATATTAGTTATCTGGTGTCTGGTATTAGTTATCTGCTGTCTAATATTAGTTATCTGGTGTCTGGTATTAGTTATCTGGTGTCTGGTATTAGTTATCTGGTGTCTGGTATTAGATATCTGGTGTCTGGTATTAGAAATCTGGTGTCTGGTATTAGTCATCTGCTGTCTGGTATTAGGAATCTGGTGTCTGGTATTAGTTATCTGGTGTCTGGTATTAGGAATCTGGTGTCTTGTACTAGTTATCTGGTGTCTGGTATTAGTTTCTGGTGTCTGGTACTAGTTTCTGGTGTCTGGTACTAGTTTCTGGTGTCTGGTATTAGTTATCTGGTGTCTGGTATTAGTTTCTGGTGTCTGGTATTAGTTGCTGGTGTCTGGTACTAGTTTCTGGTGTCTGGTATTAGTTTCTGGTGTCTGGTATTAGTTATCTGGAGTCTGGTATTAGTTTCTGGTGACTGGTATTAGTTTTTGGTGTCTGGTATTAGTTTTTGGTGTCTGGTATTAGGAATCTGGTGTCTGGTATTAGTTTCTGGTGTCTGGTATTAGTTATCTGGTGTCTGGTATTAGTTTCTGGTGACTGGTATTAGTTTCTGGTGTCTGGTATTAGTTTCTGGTGTCTGGTATTAGGAATCTGGTGTCTGGTATTAGTTATCTGGTGTCTGGTATTAGTTATCTGCTGTCTGGTATTAGGAATCTGGTGTCTGGTATTAGTTATCTGGTGTCTGGTATTAGGAATCTGGTGTCTTGTACTAGTTTCTGGTGTCTGGTATTAGTTATCTGGTGTCTGGTATTAGTTTCTGGTGTCTGGTATTAGTTATCTGGTGTCTGGTATTAGTTTCTGGTGTCTGGTACAAGTTTCTGGTGTCTGGTATTAGTTATCTGGTGTCTGGTATTAGTTTCTGGTGTCTGGTATTAGTTTCTGGTGTCTGGTATTAGGAATCTGGTGTCTATTATTAGTTATCTGGTGTCTGGTATTAGTTATCTGGTGTCTGGTATTAGTTATCTGCTGTCTGGTATTAGTTATCTGGTGTCTGGTATTAGGAATCTGGTGTCTTGTACTAGTTATCTGGTGTCTGGTATTAGTTTCTGGTGTCTGGTACTAGTTTCTGGTGTCTGGTACTAGTTTCTGGTGTCTGGTATTAGTTATCTGGTGTCTGGTATTAGTTTCTGGTGTCTGGTATTAGTTTCTGCTGTCTTGTATTAGTTATCTGGTGTCTGGTATTAGTTTCTGGTGTCTGGTATTAGTTATCTGGTGTCTGGTATTAGTTTCTGGTGTCTGGTATTAGTTATCTGGTGTCTGGTATTAGATATCTGGTGTCTGGTATTAGATATCTGGTGTCTGGTATTAGAAATCTGGTGTCTGGTATTAGTTATCTGGTGTCTGGTATTAGTTATCTGCTGTCTGGTATTAGGAATCTGGTGTCTGGTATTAGTTATCTGGTGTCTGGTATTAGGAATCCGGTGTCTTGTACTAGTTTCTGGTGTCTGGTATTAGTTATCTGGTGTCTGGTATTAGTTTCTGGTGTCTGGTATTAGTTATCTGGTGTCTGGTATTAGTTTCTGGTGTCTGGTACAAGTTTCTGGTGTCTGGTATTAGTTATCTGGTGTCTGGTATTAGTTTCTGGTGTCTGGTATTAGTTTCTGGTGTCTGGTATTAGGAATCTGGTGTCTATTATTAGTTATCTGGTGTCTGGTATTAGTTATCTGGTGTCTGGTATTAGTTATCTGCTGTCTGGTATTAGTTATCTGGTGTCTGGTATTAGGAATCTGGTGTCTTGTACTAGTTATCTGGTGTCTGGTATTAGTTTCTGGTGTCTGGTATTAGGAATCTGGTGTCTGGTATTAGGAATCTGGTGTTTGGTATTAGTTATCTGGTGTCTGGTATTAGGAATCTGGTGTCTGGTATTAGTTTCTGCTGTCTTGTATTAGTTATCTGGTGTCTGGTATTAGTTTCTGGTGTCTGGTATTAGTTATCTGGTGTCTGGTATTAGTTTCTGGTGTCTGGTATTAGTTATCTGGTGTCTGGTATTAGATATCTGGTGTCTGGTATTAGATATCTGGTGTCTGGTATTAGAAATCTGGTGTCTGGTATTAGTTATCTGGTGTCTGGTATTAGTTATCTGCTGTCTGGTATTAGGAATCTGGTGTCTGGTATTAGTTATCTGGTGTCTGGTATTAGTTATCTGGTGTCTGGTATTAGTTTCTGGTGACTGATATTAGTTTCTGGTGTCTGGTATTAGTTTCTGGTGTCTGGTATTAGGAATCTGGTGTCTGGTATTAGTTATCTGGTGTCTGGTATTAGTTATCTGCTGTCTGGTATTAGGAATCTGGTGTCTGGTATTAGTTATCTGGTGTCTGGCATTAGGAATCTGGTGTCTTGTACTAGTTTCTGGTGTCTGGTATTAGTTATCTGGTGTCTGGTATTAGTTATCTGGTGTCTGGTATTAGATATCTGGTGTCTGGTATTAGTTTCTTGTGACTAGTATTAGTTATCTGGTGTCTGGTATTAGTTATCTGGTGTCTGGTATTAGATATCTGGTGTCTGGTATTAGATATCTGGTGTCTGGTATTAGAAATCTGGTGTCTGGTATTAGTTATCTGGTGTCTGGTATTAGTTATATGCTCTCTGGTATTAGGAATCTGGTGTCTGGTATTAGTTATCTGGTGTCTGGTATTAGGAATCTGGTGTCTTGTACTAGTTATCTGGTGTCTGGTATTAGTTTCTGGTGTCTGGTACTAGTTTCTGGTGTCTGGTACTAGTTTCTGGTGTCTGGTATTAGTTATCTGGTGTCTGGTATTAGTTTCTGGTGACTGGTATTAGTTTCTGGTGTCTGGTACTAGTTTCTGGTGTCTGGTATTAGTTTCTGGTGTCTGGTATTAGTTATCTGGTGTCTGGTATTAGTTTCTGGTGACTGGTATTAGTTTCTGGTGTCTGGTATTAGTTTCTGGTGTCTGGTATTAGGAATCTGGTGTCTGGTATTAGTTATCTGCTGTCTGGTATTAGGAATCTGGTGTCTGGTATTAGTTATCTGGTGTCTGGTATTAGGAATCTGGTGTCTTGTACTAGTTTCTGGTGTCTGGTATTAGTTATCTGGTGTCTGGTATTAGTTTCTGGTGTCTGGTATTAGTTATCTGGTGTCTGGTATTAGTTTCTGGTGTCTGGTACTAGTTTCTGGTGTCTGGTATTAGTTTCTGGTGTCTGGTATTAGTTTCTGGTGTCTGGTATTACCCTGCAGAAATCGAGACGACTCCTTACACGCGTGTAAAGAGTACTCCACAAGGGACCAGGACTAGTCCAAAAGTAATCCAAATATATGGGAAAAACATGCTCCATTTTACATTACAATGTCCTAGGAGAGGACCATGTAATCCAAAGAAACATTACGTCAGAGTAATCCAAAAACTAGTCCAAGTAACTACTTCGCAAATTATTTTTTAATAATTTGTTGCGAGTATTGCCAAATATCTTTTTTTTTTTTGTCATCATGGTCCATGTTTGCATTACATCGGACCATGTTGTAACTACTCCTTTTTACTTAAAACGGATCATGTACTCCAATAATTTCTGCAGGGTAGGAATCTGGTGTCTGGTATTAGTTATCTGGTGTCTGGTATTAGATATCTGGTGTCTGGTATTAGGAATCTGGTGTCTGGTACTAGTTTCTGGTGTCTGGTATTAGATATCTGGTGTCTGGTATTAGTTTCTGGTGTCTGGTATTAGTTATCTGGTGTCTGGTATTAGTTATCTGGTGTCTGGTATTAGTTATCTGGTGTCTGGTATTAGTTATCTGGTGTCTGGTATTAGTTTCTGGTATCTGGTATTAGTTATCTGGTGTCTGGTATTAGATATCTGGTGTCTGGTATTAGAAATCTGGTGTCTGGTATTAGTTATCTGGTGTCTGGTATTAGTTATCTGCTGTCTGGTATTAGGAATCTGGTGTCTGGTATTAGTTATCTGGTGTCTGGTATTAGGAATCCGGTGTCTTGTACTAGTTATCTGGTGTCTGGTATTAGTTTCTGGTGTCTGGTACTAGTTTCTGGTGTCTGGTACTAGTTTCTGGTGTCTGGTATTAGTTATCTGGTGTCTGGTATTAGTTTCTGGTGACTGGTATTAGTTTCTGGTGTCTGATATTAGTTTCTGGTGTCTGGTATTAGTTATCTGGTGTCTGGTATTAGTTTCTGGTGTCTGGTATTAGTTATTTGGTGTCTTGTATTAGTTTCTGGTGTCTGGTATTAGTTTCTGGTGTCTGGTGTTAGTTATCTGGTGTCTGGTATTAGTTATCTGGTGTCTAGTATAAGGAATCTGGTGTCTGGTATTAGGAATCTGGTGTCTGGTATTAGTTATTTGGTATCTTGTATTAGTTTCTGGTGTCTGGTATTAGTTTCTGGTGTCTGGTATTAGATATCTGGTGTCTGGTATTAGGAATCTGGTGTCTGGTACTAGTTTCTGGTGTCTGGTATTAGTCATCTGGTGTCTGGTATTAGGAATCTGGTGTCTTGTATTAGTTTCTGGTGTCTGGTATTAGATATCTGGTGTCTGGTATTAGTTTCTGGTGTCTGGTATTAGTTATCTGGTGTCTGGTATTAGTTATCTGGTGTCTGGTATTAGTTATCTGGTGTCTGGTATTAGTTTCTGGTGTCTGGTATTAGTTATCTGGTGTCTGGTATTAGTCATCTGGTGTCTGGTATTAGATATCTGGTGTCTGGTATTAGTTATCTGGTGACTGGTATTAGTTATCTGGGTGTCTGGTATTAGGAATCTGGTGTCTGGTATTAGTTTCTGGTGTCTGGTATTAGTTATCTGGTGTCTGGTGTTAGTTTCTGGTGTCTGGTGTTAGTTTCTGGTGTCTGGTATTAGTTATCTGGTGTCTGGTATTAGAAATCTGGTGTCTGGTATTAGGAATCTGGTGTCTGGTATTAGTTATTTGGTGTCTTGTATTAGTTTCTGGTGTCTGGTACTAGTTTCTGGTGTCTGGTATTAGATATCTGGTGTCTGGTATTAGGAATCTGGTGTCTGGTATTAGTTATTTGGTGTCTTGTATTAGTTTCTGGTGTCTGGTATTAGTTTCTGGTGTCTGGTATTAGATATCTGGTGTCTGGTATTAGGAATCTGGTGTCTGGTACTAGTTTCTGGTGTCTGGTATTAGTTATCTGGTGTCTGGTATTAGGAATCTGGTGTCTTGTATTAGTTTCTGGTGTCTGGTATTAGATATCTGGTGTCTGGTATTAGTTTCTGGTGTCTGGTATTAGTTATCTGGTGTCTGGTATTAGTTATCTGGTGTCTGGTATTAGTTATCTGGTGTCTGGTATTAGTTTCTGGTGTCTGGTATTAGTTATCTGGTGTCTGGTATTAGTCATCTGGTGTCTGGTATTAGTTATCTGGTGTCTGGTATTAGTTATCTGGTGTCTGGTATTAGGAATCTGGTGTCTGGTATTAGGAATCTGGTGTCTGGTATTAGTTATTTGGTGTCTTGTATTAGTTTCTGGTGTCTGGTATTAGTTTCTGGTGTCTGGTATTAGATATCTGGTGTCTGGTATTAGGAATCTGTTGTCTGGTACTAGTTTCTGGTGTCTGGTATTAGTTATCTGGTGTCTTATATTAGTTATCTGGTGTCTGGTATTAGTTATCTGCTGTCTGGTATTAGTTATCTGGTGTCTGGTATTAGTTATCTGGTGTCTGGTATTAGTTATCTGGTACCTGGTGTTAGTTTCTGGTGTCTGGTATTAGTTATCTGGTGTCTGGTATTAGGAATCTGGTGTCTGGTATTAGTTATCTGGTGTCTGGTATTAGTTTCTGGTGTCTGGTATTAGTTATCTGGTGTCTGGTATTAGTTATCTGCTGTCTGGTATTAGTTATCTGGTGTCTGGTATTAGTTATCTGGTGTCTGGTACTAGTTATCTGGTGTCTGGTATTAGTTTCTGGTGTCTGGTATTAGGAATCTGGTGTCTGGTATTAGAAATCTGGTGTCTGGTATTAGTTATTTGGTGTCTAGTATTAGTTTCTGGTGTCTGGTATTAGTTATCTGGTGTCTGGTATTAGTTTCTGGTGTCTGGTATTAGTTATCTGGTGTCTGGTATTAGTTTCTGGTGACTGGTATTAGTTTCTGGTGTCTGGTATTAGTTATCTGGTGTCTGGTATTAGTTATCTGGTGTCTAGTATTAGTTATCTGGTGTCTGGTATTAGTTATCTGCTGTCTGGTATTAATAATCTGGTGTCTGGTATTAGTTATCTAGTGTCTGGTATTAGGAATCTGGTGTCTTGTACTAGTTTCTGGTGTCTGGTATTAGTTATCTGGTGTCTGGTATTAGTTTCTGGTGTCTGGTATTAGTTATCTGGTGTCTGGTATTAGTTTTTGGTGTCTGGTACTAGTTTCTGGTGTCTGGTATTAGTTTCTGGTGTCTGGTATTAGTTATCTGGTGTCTGGTATTAGTTTCTGGTGACTGGTATTAGTTTCTGGTGTCTGGTATTAGTTTCTGGTGTCTGGTATTAGTTATCTGGTGTCTGGTATTAGTTTCTGGTGTCTGGTATTAGTTATCTGTTGTCTGGTATTAGTTTCTGGTGTCTGGTATTAGGAATCTGGTGTCTGGTATTAGATATCTGGTGTCTGGTATTAGTTATCTGGTGTCTGGTATTAGAAATCTGGTGTCTGGTATTAGTTATCTGGTGTCTGGTATTAGTTTCTGGTGTCTGGTACTAGTTATCTGGTGTCTGGTATTAGGAATCTGGTGTCTTGTACTAGTTTCTGGTGTCTGGTATTAGTTATCTGAAGTCTGGTATTAGTTTCTGGTGTCTGGTATTAGTTATCTGGTGTCTGGTATTAGTTTCTGGTGTCTGGTATTAGTTATCTGGTGTCTTGTATTAGTTTCTGGTGTCTGGTATTAGTTTCTGGTGTCTGGTATTAGATATCTGGTGTCTGGTATTAGGAATCTGGTGTCTGGTACTAGTTTCTGGTGTCTGGTATTAGGTAACTGGTGTCTGGTATTAGTTATCTGGTGTCTGGTATTAGTTATCTGGTGTCTGGTATTAGTTATCTGCTGTCTGGTATTCGGAATCTGGTGTCTGGTATTAGTTATCTGGTGTCTGGTATTAGGAATCTGGTGTCTTGTACTAGTTTCTGGTGTCTGGTATTAGTTATCTGGTGTCTGGTATTAGTTTCTGGTGTCTGGTATTAGTTATCTGGTGTCTGGTATTAGTTTCTGGTGTCTGGTACTAGTTTCTGGTGTCTGGTATTAGTTGCTGGTGTCTGGTATTAGTTATCTGGTGTCTGGTATTAGTTTTTGGTGACTGGTATTAGTTTCTGGTGTCTGGTATTAGTTTCTGGTGTCTGGTATTAGTTATCTGGTGTCTGGTATTAGTTTCTGGTGTCTGGTATTAGTTATCTGTTGTCTGGTATTAGTTTCTGGTGTCTGGTATTAGGAATCTGGTGTCTGGTATTAGTTATCTGGTGTCTGGTATTAGTTATCTGGTGTCTTTTATTAGTTATCTGGTGTCTGGTATTAGTTTCTGGTGTCTGGTATTAGGAATCTGGTGTCTGGTATTAGAAATCTGGTGTCTGGTATTAGTTATTTGGTGTCTGGTATTAGTTTCTGGTGTCTGGTATTAGATATCTGGTGTCTGGTATTAGATATCTGGTGTCTGGTATTAGATATCTGGTGTCTGGTATTAGGAATCTGGTGTCTGGTATTAGTTATTTGGTGTCTGGTATTAGTTATCTGGTGTCTGGTATTAGTTTCTGGTGTCTGGTATTAGTTATCTGTTGTCTGGTATTAGTTTCTGGTGTCTGGTATTAGGAATCTGGTGTCTGGTATTAGTTATCTGGTGTCTGGTATTAGTTATCTGGTGTCTTTTATTAGTTATCTGGTGTCTGGTATTAGTTTCTGGTGTCTGGTATTAGGAATCTGGTGTCTGGTATTAGAAATCTGGTGTCTGGTATTAGTTATTTGGTGTCTGGTATTAGTTATTTGGTGTCTGGTATTAGTTTCTGGTGTCTGGTATTAGATATCTGGTGTCTGGTATTAGGAATCTGTTGTCTGGTACTAGTTTCTGGTGTCTGGTATTAGTTATCTGGTGTCTGGTATTAGTTATCTGGTGTCTGGTATTAGGAATCTGGTGTCTGGTATTAGGAATCTGGTGTCTGGTATTAGTTATTTGGTGTCTTGTATTAGTTTCTGGTGTCTGGTATTAGTTTCTGGTGTCTGGTATTAGATATCTGGTGTCTGGTATTAGGAATCTGTTGTCTGGTACTAGTTTCTGGTGTCTGGTATTAGTTATCTGGTGTCTGGTATTAGTTATCTGGTGTCTTATATTAGTTATCTGGTGTCTGGTATTAGTTATCTGCTGTCTGGTATTAGTTATCTGGTGTCTGGTATTAGTTATCTGGTGTCTGGTATTAGTTATCTGGTATCTGGTGTTAGTTTCTGGTGTCTGGTATTAGTTATCTGGTGTCTGGTATTAGGAATCTGGTGTCTGGTATTAGTTATCTGGTGTCTGGTATTAGTTTCTGGTGTCTGGTATTAGTTATCTGGTGTCTGGTATTAGTTATCTGCTGTCTGGTATTAGTTATCTGGTGTCTGGTATTAGTTATCTGGTGTCTGGTACTAGTTATCTGGTGTCTGGTATTAGTTTCTGGTGTCTGGTATTAGGAATCTGGTGTCTGGTATTAGAAATCTGGTGTCTGGTATTAGTTATTTGGTGTCTAGTATTAGTTTCTGGTGTCTGGTATTAGTTATCTGGTGTCTCGTATTAGTTTCTGGTGTCTGGTATTAGTTATCTGGTGTCTGGTATTAGTTTCTGGTGACTGGTATTAGTTTCTGGTGTTTGGTATTAGTTATCTGGTGTCTGGTATTAGTTATCTGGTGTCTGGTATTAGTTATCTGGTGTCTGGTATTAGTTATCTGCTGTCTGGTATTAATAATCTGGTGTCTGGTATTAGTTATCTAGTGTCTGGTATTAGGAATCTGGTGTCTTGTACTAGTTTCTGGTGTCTGGTATTAGTTATCTGGTGTCTGGTATTAGTTTCTGGTGTCTGGTATTAGTTATCTGGTGTCTGGTATTAGTTTCTGGTGTCTGGTACTAGTTTCTGGTGTCTGGTATTAGTTTCTGGTGTCTGGTATTAGTTATCTGGTGTCTGGTATTAGTTTCTGGTGACTGGTATTAGTTTCTGGTGTCTGGTATTAGTTTCTGGTGTCTGGTATTAGTTATCTGGTGTCTGGTATTAGTTTCTGGTGTCTGGTATTAGTTATCTGTTGTCTGGTATTAGTTTCTGGTGTCTGGTATTAGGAATCTGGTGTCTTGTACTAGTTTCTGGTGTCTGGTATTAGTTATCTGAAGTCTGGTATTAGTTTCTGGTGTCTGGTATTAGTTATCTGGTGTCTGGTATTAGTTTCTGGTGTCTAGTATTAGTTATCTGGTGTCTTGTATTAGTTTCTGGTGTCTGGTATTAGTTTCTGGTGTCTGGTATTAGATATCTGGTGTCTGGTATTAGGAATCTGGTGTCTGGTACTAGTTTCTGGTGTCTGGTATTAGGTAACTGGTGTCTGGTATTAGTTATCTGGTGTCTGGTATTAGTTATCTGGTGTCTGGTATTAGTTATCTGCTGTCTGGTATTCGGAATCTGGTGTCTGGTATTAGTTATCTGGTGTCTGGTATTAGGAATCTGGTGTCTTGTACTAGTTTCTGGTGTCTGGTATTAGTTATCTGGTGTCTGGTATTAGTTTCTGGTGTCTGGTATTAGTTATCTGGTGTCTGGTATTAGTTTCTGGTGTCTGGTAATAGTTTCTGGTGTCTGGTATTAGGAATCTGGTGTCTTGTACTAGTTTCTGGTGTCTGGTATTAGTTATCTGAAGTCTGGTTTTAGTTTCTGGTGTCTGGTATTAGTTATCTGGTGTCTGGTATTAGTTTCTGGTGTCTGGTATTAGTTATCTGGTGTCTTGTATTAGTTTCTGGTGTCTGGTATTAGTTTCTGGTGTCTGGTATTAGATATCTGGTGTCTGGTATTAGGAATCTGGTGTCTTGTACTAGTTTCTGGTGTCTGGTATTAGTTATCTGGTGTCTGGTATTAGTTTCTGGTGTCTGGTATTAGTTATCTGGTGTCTGGTATTAGTTTCTGGTGTCTGGTATTAGTTATCTGGTGTCTGGTATTAGTTTCTGGTGTCTGGTATTAGTTATCTGGTGTCTTGTATTAGTTTCTGGTGTCTGGTATTAGTTTCTGGTGTCTGGTATTAGTTTCTGGTGTTTGGTATTAGGAATCTGGTGTCTGGTATTAGAAATCTGGTGTCTGGTATTAGTTATTTGGTGTCTGGTATTAGTTTCTGGTGTCTGGTATTAGATATCTGGTGTCTGGTATTAGATATCTGGTGTCTGGTATTAGTTATCTGGTGTCTGGTATTAGTTTCTGGTGTCTGGTACTAGTTATCTGGTGTCTGGTATTAGGAATCTGGTGTCTTGTACTAGTTTCTGGTGTCTGGTATTAGTTATCTGAAGTCTGGTATTAGTTTCTGGTGTCTGGTATTAGTTATCTGGTGTCTTGTATTAGTTTCTGGTGTCTGGTATTAGTTTCTGGTGTCTGGTATTAGATATCTGGTGTCTGGTATTAGGAACCTGGTGTCTGGTATTAGATATCTGGTGTCTGGTATTAGTTATCTGGTGTCTGGTATTAGTTTCTGGTGTCTGGTACTAGTTATCTGGTGTCTGGTATTAGGAATCTGGTGTCTTGTACTAGTTTCTGGTGTCTGGTATTAGTTATCTGAAGTCTGGTATTAGTTTCTGGTGTCTGGTATTAGTTATCTGGTGTCTGGTATTAGTTTCTGGTGTCTGGTATTAGGAATCTGGTGTCTGGTATTAGAAATCTGGTGTCTGGTATTAGTTATTTGGTGTCTGGTATTAGTTTCTGGTGTCTGGTATTAGATATCTGGTGTCTGGTATTAGATATCTGGTGTCTGGTTTTAGTTATCTGGTGTCTGGTATTAGTTTCTGGTGTCTAGTACTAGTTATCTGGTGTCTGGTATTAGGAATCTGGTGTCTTGTACTAGTTTCTGGTGTCTGGTATTAGTTATCTGGTGTCTGGTATTAGTTTCTGGTGTCTGGTATTAGATATCTGGTGTCTGGTATTAGATATCTGGTGTCTGGTATTAGTTGTCTGGTGTCTGGTATTAGTTTCTGGTGTCTGGTACTAGTTATCTGGTGTCTGGTATTAGGAATCTGGTGTCTTGTACTAGTTTCTGGTGTCTGGTATTAGTTATCTGAAGTCTGGTATTAGTTTCTGGTGTCTGGTATTAGTTATCTGAAGTCTGGTATTAGTTTCTGGTGTCTGGTATTAGTTATCTGGCGTCTGGTATTAGTTTCTGGTGTCTGGTATTAGTTATCTGGTGTCTGGTATTAGTTTCTGGTGTCTGGTACTAGTTTCTGGTGTCTGGTATTAGGAATCTGGTGTCTTGTACTAGTTTCTGGTGTCTGGTATTAGTTATCTGAAGTCTGGTATTAGTTTCTGGTGTCTGGTATTAGTTATCTGGTGTCTGGTATTAGTTTCTGGTGTCTGGTATTAGTTATCTGGTGTCTTGTATTAGTTTCTGGTGTCTGGTATTAGTTTCTGGTGTCTGGTATTAGATATCTGGTGTCTTATATTAGGAATCTGGTGTCTTGTACTAGTTTCTGGTGTCTGGTATTAGTTATCTGGTGTCTGGTATTAGTTTCTGGTGTCTGGTATTAGTTATCTGGTGTCTTGTATTAGTTTCTGGTGTCTGGTATTAGTTTCTGGTTTCTGGTATTAGATATCTGGTGTCTGGTATTAGGAATCTGGTGTCTGGTACTAGTTTTTGGTGTCTGGTATTAGGTAACTGGTGTCTGGTATTAGTTATCTGGTGTCTGGTATTAGTTATCTGGTGTCTGGTATTAGTTATCTGCTGTCTGGTATTCGGAATCTGGTGTCTGGTATTAGTTATCTGGTGTCTGGTATTAGGAATCTGGTGTCTTGTACTAGTTTCTGGTGTCTGGTATTAGTTATCTGGTGTCTGGTATTAGTTTCTGGTGTCTGGTATTAGTTATCTGGTGTCTGGTATTAGTTTCTGGTGTCTGGTACTAGTTTCTGGTGTCTGGTATTAGGAATCTGGTGTCTTGTACTAGTTTCTGGTGTCTGGTATTAGTTATCTGAAGTCTGGTATTAGTTTCTGGTGTCTGGTATTAGTTATCTGGTGTCTGGTATTAGTTTCTGGTGTCTGGTATTAGTTATCTGGTGTCTTGTATTAGTTTCTGGTGTCTGGTATTAGTTTCTGGTGTCTGGTATTAGATATCTGGTGTCTGGTATTAGGAATCTGGTGTCTTGTACTAGTTTCTGGTGTCTGGTATTAGTTATCTGGTGTCTGGTATTAGTTTCTGGTGTCTGGTATTAGTTATCTGGTGTCTGGTATTAGTTTCTGGTGTCTGGTATTAGTTATCTGGTGTCTGGTATTAGTTTCTGGTGTCTGGTATTAGTTATCTGTTGTCTGGTATTAGTTTCTGGTGTCTGGTATTAGGAATCTGGTGTCTGGTATTAGATATCTGGTGTCTGGTATTAGATATCTGGTGTCTGGTATTAGATATCTGGTGTCTGGTATTAGATATCTGGTGTCTGGTATTAGATATCTGGTGTCTGGTATTAGTTATCTGGTGTCTGGTATTAGTTTTTGGTGTCTGGTATTAGATATCTGGTGTCTTGTACTAGTTTCTGGTGTCTGGTATTAGTTATCTGAAGTCTGGTATTAGTTTCTGGTGTCTGGTATTAGTTATCTGGCGTCTGGTATTAGTTTCTGGTGTCTGGTATTAGTTATCTGGTGTCTTGTATTAGTTTCTGGTGTCTGGTATTAGTTTCTGGTGTCTGGTATTAGTTTCTGGTGTTTGGTATTAGGAATCTGGTGTCTGGTATTAGAAATCTGGTGTCTGGTATTAGTTATTTGGTGTCTGGTATTAGTTTCTGGTGTCTGGTATTAGATATCTGGTGTCTGGTATTAGATATCTGGTGTCTGGTATTAGTTATCTGGTGTCTGGTATTAGTTTCTGGTGTCTGGTACTAGTTATCTGGTGTCTGGTATTAGGAATCTGGTGTCTTGTACTAGTTTCTGGTGTCTGGTATTAGTTATCTGAAGTCTGGTATTAGTTTCTGGTGTCTGGTATTAGTTATCTGGTGTCTTGTATTAGTTTCTGGTGTCTGGTATTAGTTTCTGGTGTCTGGTAATAGATATCTGGTGTCTGGTATTAGGAATCTGGTGTCTGGTATTAGATATCTGGTGTCTGGTATTAGTTATCTGGTGTCTGGTATTAGTTTCTGGTGTCTGGTACTAGTTATCTGGTGTCTAGTATTAGGAATCTGGTGTCTTGTACTAGTTTCTGGTGTCTGGTATTAGTTATCTGAAGTCTGGTATTAGTTTCTGGTGTCTGGTATTAGTTATCTGGTGTCTGGTATTAGTTTCTGGTGTCTGGTATTAGGAATCTGGTGTCTGGTATTAGAAATCTGGTGTCTGGTATTAGTTATTTGGTGTCTGGTATTAGTTTCTGGTGTCTGGTATTAGATATCTGGTGTTTGGTATTAGATATCTGGTGTCTGGTTTTAGTTATCTGGTGTCTGGTATTAGTTTCTGGTGTCTGGTACTAGTTATCTGGTGTCTGGTATTAGGAATCTGGTGTCTTGTACTAGTTTCTGGTGTCTGGTATTAGTTATCTGGTGTCTTGTATTAGTTTCTGGTGTCTGGTATTAGTTTCTGGTGTCTGGTATTAGATATCTGGTGTCTGGTATTAGATATCTGGTGTCTGGTATTAGGAATCTGGTGTCTGGTACTAGTTTCTGGTGTCTGGTATTAGTTAACTGGTGTCTGGTATTAGTTATCTGGTGTCTGGTATTAGTTATCTGGTGTCTGGTATTAGTTATCTGCTGTCTGGTATTCGGAATCTGGTGTCTGGTATTAGTTATCTGGTGTCTGGTATTAGGAATCTGGTGTCTTGTACTAGTTTCTGGTGTCTGGTATTAGTTATCTGGTGTCTGGTATTAGTTTCTGGTGTCTGGTATTAGTTATCTGGTGTCTGGTATTAGTTTCTGGTGTCTGGTACTAGTTTCTGGTGTCTGGTATTAGTTTCTGGTGTCTGGTATTAGTTATCTGGTGTCTGGTATTAGTTTCTGGTGACTGGTATTAGTTTCTGGTGTCTGGTATTAGTTTCTGGTGTCTGGTATTAGTTATCTGGTGTCTGGTATTAGTTTCTGGTGTCTGGTATTAGTTATCTGTTGTCTGGTATTAGTTTCTGGTGTCTGGTATTAGGAATCTGGTGTCTGGTATTAGTTATCTGGTGTCTGGTATTAGTTATCTGGTGTCTGGTATTAGTTATCTGGTGTCTGGTATTAGTTTCTGGTGTCTGGTATTAGGAATCTGGTGTCTGGTATTAGAAATCTGGTGTCTGGTATTAGTTATTTGGTGTCTGGTATTAGTTTCTGGCGTCTGGTATTAGATGTCTGGTATTAGATATCTGGTGTCTGGTATTAGTTAACTGGTGTCTGGTATTAGAAATCTGGTGTCTGGTATTAGTTATCTGGTGTCTGGTATTAGATATCTGGTGTCTGGTATTAGTTTCTGGTGTCTGGTATTAGTTTCTGGTGTCTGGTATTAGATATCTGGTGTCTGGTATTAGATATCTGGTGTCTGGTATTAGTTATCTGGTGTCTGGTATTAGTTTCTGGTGACTAGTATTAGTTATCTGGTGTCTGGTATTAGTTATCTGGTGTCTTGTATTAGTTTCTGGTGTCTGGTATTAGTTTCTGGTGTCTGGTATTAGATATCTGGTGTCTGGTATTAGATATCTGGTGTCTGGTATTAGTTATCTGGTGTCTGGTATTAGTTTCTGGTGTCTGGTACTAGTTATCTGGTGTCTGGTATTAGGAATCTGGTGTCTTGTACTAGTTTCTGGTGTCTGGTATTAGTTATCTGAAGTCTGGTATTAGTTTCTGGTGTCTGGTATTAGTTATCTGGTGTCTTGTATTAGTTTCTGGTGTCTGGTATTAGTTATCTGGTGTCTGGTATTAGTTTCTGGTGACTGGTATTAGTTTCTGGTGTCTGGTATTAGTTTCTGGTGTCTGGTATTAGTTATCTGGTGTCTGGTATTAGTTTCTGGTGTCTGGTATTAGTTATCTGTTGTCTGGTATTAGTTTCTGGTGTCTGGTATTAGGAATCTGGTGTCTGGTATTAGTTATCTGGTGTCTGGTATTAGTTATCTGGTGTCTGGTATTAGTTATCTGGTGTCTGGTATTAGTTTCTGGTGTCTGGTATTAGGAATCTGGTGTCTGGTATTAGAAATCTGGTGTCTGGTATTAGTTATTTGGTGTCTGGTATTAGTTTCTGGTGTCTGGTATTAGATGTCTGGTATTAGATATCTGGTATCTGGTACTAGTTATCTGGTGTCTGGTATTAGGAATCTGGTGTCTTGTACTAGTTTCTGGTGTCTGGTATTAGTTATCTGGTGTCTTGTATTAGTTTCTGGTGTCTGGTATTAGTTTCTGGTGTCTGGTATTAGATATCTGGTGTCTGGTATTAGATATCTGGTGTCTGGTATTAGTTATCTGGTGTCTGGTATTAGTTTCTGGTGACTAGTATTAGTTATCTGGTGTCTGGTATTAGTTATCTGGTGTCTGGTATTAGTTATCTGGTGTCTGGTATTAGTTATCTGGTGTCTGGTATTAGATATCTGGTGTCTGGTATTAGTTATCTGCTGTCTGGTATTAGTTATCTGGTGTCTGGTATTAGTTTCTGGTGTCTGGTATTAGTTATCTGGTGTCTGGTATTAGTTATTTGGTGTCTTGTATTAGTTTCTGGTGTCTGGTATTAGTTTCTGGTGTCTGGTATTAGTTTCTGGTGTCTGGTATTAGATATCTGGTGTCTGGTATTAGGAATCTGGTGTCTGGTACTAGTTTCTGGTGTCTGGTATTAGTTATGTGGTGTCTGGTATTAGGAATCTGGTGTCTTGTATTAGTTTCTGGTGTCTGGTATTAGATATCTGGTGTCTGGTATTAGTTTCTGGTGTCTGTTATTAGTTATCTGGTGTCTGGTATTAGTTATCTGGTGTCTGGTATTAGTTATCTGGTGTCTGGTATTAGTTTCTGGTGTCTGGTATTATTTATCTGGTGTCTGGTATTAGTCATCTGGTGTCTGGTATTAGTTATCTGGTGTCTGGTATTAGTTATCTGGTGTCTGGTATTAGGAATCTGGTGTCTGGTATTAGGAATCTGGTGTCTTGTATTAGTTTCTGGTGTCTGGTATTAGATATCTGGTGTCTGGTATTAGTTTCTGGTGTCTGTTATTAGTTATCTGGTGTCTGGTATTAGTTATCTGGTGTCTGGTATTAGTTATCTGGTGTCTGGTATTAGTTTCTGGTGTCTGGTATTATTTATCTGGTGTCTGGTATTAGTCATCTGGTGTCTTGTATTAGTTTCTGGTGTCTGGTATTAGTTTCTGGTGTCTGGTATTAGATATCTGGTGTCTGGTATTAGGAATCTGGTGTCTGGTACTAGTTTCTGGTGTCTGGTATTAGTTATCTGGTATCTGGTATTAGTTATCTGGTGTCTAATATTAGTTATCTGGTGTCTGGTATTAGTTATCTGCTCTCTGGTATTAGTTATCTGGTGTCTGGTATTAGTTATCTGGTGTCTGGTATTAGATATCTGGTGTCTGGTATTAGATATCTGGTGTCTGGTATTAGAAATCTGGTGTCTGGTATTAGTTATCTGGTGTCTGGTATTAGTTATCTGCTGTCTGGTATTAGGAATCTGGTGTCTGGTATTAGTTATCTGGTGTCTGGTATTAGGAATCTGGTGTCTTGTACTAGTTATCTGGTGTCTGGTATTAGTTTCTGGTGTCTGGTACTAGTTTCTGGTGTCTGGTACTAGTTTCTGGTGTCTGGTATTAGTTTCTGGTGTCTGGTATTAGTTATCTGTTGTCTGGTATTAGTTTCTGGTGTCTGGTATTAGGAATCTGGTGTCTGGTATTAGTTATCTGGTGTCTGGTATTAGTTATCTGGTGTCTGGTATTAGTTATCTGGTGTCTGGTATTAGTTTCTGGTGTCTGGTATTAGGAATCTGGTGTCTGGTATTAGAAATCTGGTGTCTGGTATTAGTTATTTGGTGTCTGGTATTAGTTTCTGGTGTCTGGTATTAGATGTCTGGTATTAGATATCTGGTATCTGGTTACCTCAAATGGAAGCGGTTTTGCACAAAAATCGTTTATTACGTATGGCAAGAAATCAAGAAGCCAAGCCCGAAGTAGTCACCATTAGTGAAAATGCAACAGCAGCAGAGAAAAAATTGTATGAAAGCTATTTAAAGAAACAACGTGATTATGAGGATGCTGATCAAGATGCCCGTGCGGAAATAATTGTTGCCCGATGTTGTACGAATGGTAAGAAATTTGAAGACGTCCCATGAAATTTGGTTGTATCTCAAAGATACTTATGAACGCAAGTCAACAAGAAAGAAGGCTGAATTATACCGTAAATTGCTGAATTTAAAGATGGCTGAAAATCAAAATATTTCACAATATTTAGTTGAATTTGATATAGCAGTCTCAGAACTTCGCGAAATGGTAGCCGATGTAGATGAAGACTTTCTGAAGGTAATTTTATTAGATGGGTTGCCATGCAAATATAAAGCGGTGAAAGCAGCATTTGACACTGCCCATGAATTTCCAAATTTAAATGTTATACGTTCAAGACTCCTAGAAATTGGTGACAAGGCGGAAGAAGTAAATACACAAGACAATACTCTGAAGGTATTCAAGTTTCAATACGGTAATAAGAAAAAGCATGGTAATTTTAACAACACGGAAAATAAAGGTATGAAGTTTCCTTTTAACTGTCATAATTGTGGAAAGAAGGGCCACAGGCAAAAAATTGTAAGGTTAAATTAAATAAAGCAAATGAAGCATATGAGTCATCAGGTTTCGCTTTTTCAACAACAGTCTGTAATAGTCAACCTTCTTTGGCTGAGAATAAATTTGTTTGGATAGTTGACAGTGGAGCCTCGTCCCACATGACAAGCACTAGGTCACAATTCATTAAGTTAGATGAAAATTATAGAGGCACTGTTCGTTTAGCAGATGACAAGAGTTTAGAAATCAAGGGAATTGGGACAGCACAAGTTAAAGTCAATGTTGATGGACATATTAGTACCGTCAATCTTCTGAAAACTTTATACGTACCAAAATTGAAAAGCAATATTTTTTCATTAGGAAAAGCAGCGGATAATGGTTGCAGAATTAAAATATTTTCTGACAAGATTGTAGTATATAAAAAAGGCAATATTTTAATAACTTCAAAGAAAAATTGTGGTATATATTCCTTTCATTCGATAAAATATTGTAATAAAGCTGCTATGCACATGAAAGAAACTAAAAATGAACTAGAGCTTGTGACGGCCAAAGTCCCAAACTCGTTTTGGCTCACATGCTCTACAATATATTTATTATTATTAGTGTTGTGTTATTATTATACTAGTTGTATTATATTCATTATTGACTTATGCATGGAGCAGTTTTCTGTACTTTTATTAATTATTATTTTTACTTACCCATTTATACGAAATGAATTTTATATTTAATTCTGTTATTTCTTTTTTATTCAACCGCAAGAAGCAAGTTTTAATTATCATTACATTTATACCCTTAATTTCATTATTATCTTTTATGCTAAACAAGCAATGAATTGTCTACGTATCGCATGTATTAGTTACATAGAATGAGAACAAGAGTCTTCATATACCAATGTCGGGCGTTTCTTGGCACAATTGTGAAGAGAACATTCACACGAATTCTTACCCTCTTTAATTTAGTAGTCGATGAGACAGCGACGAATGCACATCAGGCGGATGCTTACATATTTTTTTATATTTTTTTCAAGAATATTTGTCCAGCAAACATACGCGTTTCATTTCAAATTGATGATGATATGCGAAAAATATTTTGTTATAAATAATGCATTCGGTAACATACAATGCCTTTTATGTTATCAAAGCTTATGGAAAATTAGGGATGCTTTTCATAGTAATATGAATAAGTTTAATGGTAAGGAAAGGAAAAACCTTGTTTAAATTCCTAACAACTTTGAGAGATGGTTTAGAACTATAGGAATTTCAGTTATCTAATGATAAAGAGGAGAGAGATATTCAAATTTATCCAGGATTGAGAGAAGGGTTGGGGTTAACCCTAGTGATTGGAGCGTAAGGAAGAAAAAATAGCTAAAGGGCAACGTTAGGACACAGGATGGGATACCTGGTCATTTGGGATATACTCAATGTGTTTATATAAATAAAAACCACTTATGTTTTCAAGATAGCAAGCACTTACATAATTTTATTATATTAGGTATTTTGGGGAGAGATCCTTTGTTGCTTCGATCGATACTTCTGAACTTCTTGCCGGTGATACAGTTAATAATTAAAAAAAAATACCAAATATTGTAAAAATGTCGAGCTTTTGCACAGAGGATCTCGCTACTAGTTACTAGTCGTTAGTATGTTACAAATTCATTTAGATAATTCACAATAGAAAAAACATACAGAGGTGGGTAACTAGAATATGTAATAGAAAATTCAATATTAATAAAAAATGTTATTTATAAGACATCAATTCAGGCAAAATATAAAATATAAGAAAAAATAGAAAGGTATACTTTCAACATACTGGCCCGCTTGGCCAATAAGGCCAACTGTTTATAATTTTTTGGCTAAGCGTTCTAGCGCGCGTAGAGCGCGACGCAAAATACGTCTTGGTGTTGATTCTGCTTGTCTAGTCGAATTGTTGCGTTCAGGAGTGCGTGTACGTCTGACTTGAGATGGGCGGTTATATGGACCGAGGCGATCTTGTACTCTTGACTCTTGTGAAGCGTGGTGTAACCGTGGTAATCTGCGGTTGGTTCGGTGTTGCGTTTGATCGGTGGGTCTTTGTTGTCGACTAGATGATGATGAATTAGGTGTACGAGGCGCGCGATGGAGTAGCGTGTGGTGCGCCCAGCCACATTTCTGGCAGACATCATCGGAGGTGCATTCTTCAGTCACATGGGACCTAGCCAGACAATTTTTGCAGTAGTGCAGAAGACGAACCTTTTTTTGACGTTCAGCTATATCCATTGCCAAGAACTTTTTACAGAACCGCAGCGGATGGAACCTGTAGCAGATGAGACATTGATGAACCTTTGGATCTCTGGGTGACCTGTGAATCAAAGTGTAATTAATAATTTATTCCATAAAAGAGACAGCTTAAACAGTGGGTATTGAAATGGATGATTGAATAGCATGAGGATTTCAAGGGAGTTGGAAATAGAGAATTTAGGATATAGGATGCGGCTTAGTATCTACTTTATTTCTTCGGTCATAACAGGCAAAACACAGAGCTTACAATTTGCCCTAGTTGTCATCCCTAATTGTGTTTTCACCTCGGCAACACGAACAAGGCCATCGTTGCCAAAGTATAATTTTGTGATACGTCCTAGTCTCCATTCATTGAGGGGAAGAAAATCGTCTTTTATTACCACGAGTTGTCCTACAGCAATGTTTTCTTTGGAGTTCTGCCAGATATATCTCTTTTGCAATTCCTTAAGATACTCATCTTTCCATCGCTGAGCGAACTGATGATGTAAAATCTTTAGTCTTTCCCAACGGTCTCTTAGTGTATGAGATTCGGTGGGTGCTTCGGGAGAAGCCAGCATTGGGGCTCCCCGTAAAAAGTGACCGGGTGTGATGGCGAGCAGCTCATTTGGGTCATCTGACATAGGAGATAATGGTCTAGAATTTAGGACTGCTTCAATACGAGTGAGAAGAGTGGTGAACTCCTCAAAGGTATATTTATGGTTTTGTGTGACCTTCTTGAAATGACTTTTGAAGGATTTTACTCCAGCTTCCCATAGTCCTCCCATGTGTGGAGCGTTTGGAGGAATGAAAGACCATTGAAACCCATGCAAAACATATTTCTCAGCGATATCTTTTGCTGCCACTTTTATAAATGTTTCATATTCAAGGCGAAATGAGCGTTCCACGCCGATAAAATTTGTTCCGTTGTCTGACATAACTTTCTGAGGCAGTCCACGACGTCCAACAAACCTAGTGAAGGCTGCTTGAAAAGAACTGGTAGTCAAGTCGGAACACAGTTCGAGATGGAGTGCTTTTGTGCAGAAACAAATGAAAACACATACATATCCTTTGTGATATGGCGCATTTCTAAGAATGGAGGTCTTAATTGAGAAAGGTCCTGCAAAATCTAAGCCCGTGACCGTAAATGGTAATGAGAATGAACATCGTTCTGTGGGAAGTGCTCCCATCAGTTGAGACTTTATTTTTTTCTTATATCGTATACACATGAGACATTTGCGAATGAAGAATCTGAGGGTCGCTCTAAGGCGTGCAACAAAGTATTCTCCTCTTATTGCTCTTAACATTAAATTAATCTCTGCATGCATTAGAAGATGGTGCGTAAAAGAGATGAACAATTTGCAGAATGCCGAGTTTCCGGACAGAATTATAGGATGACGTTCATTATAAGGTAGAGTGGCATTCGATATTCTTCCATTTGTACGTATCACATAATTATCATCTAAATATGGATTCAATGGATATAGGGGACTCTTTTTACTAACTTTCTTATTCATTATTAGAGAGTAGTATTCTTCTTTATAGTGTAAAATCTGGGATATCTGAACTAGCTTATACTTTGTTTTCAAAAATTCTTGATAATGAATAGATGGGATTTTGTCTAATATAAGTTGTATTGCTTCATAAATAGGAATATTTTGGGTCTTGGAAATGAGAACCAGGGATGATCTTGAAGATGTTTCTAACCTTTTTCGGATAGCATCAAGAAACCGACAAACGTATGCTATTACTCTAACAGCTTTATCCCATTTTGAGAAGCGAATTAAAAACTCATCGGTGATATCAAGGTTAATGTCATTATTGTCAGTTGCGAATAAGCTTAATGTGAAAGTTTTCCGTTTGAGCTCCAGGGAGCTCTCGTTGACAGTTATGTGCTTTGGCCATTCCTCGGGGGTCTTTTGCAGCCAAGTTGGGCCGTTCCACCACAAATAATTGTTAATGAGTTGATCTGCGCTACATCCTCTTGATCCTAAGTCAGCGGGATTGTCAGACGAGCGTACATGACGCCAAGGGATGTTTCCCACATTTTTTCTTATCTGTGCTGTACGGTTAGCAACATACGTTTTCCAGGTATTAGGGGGCTTTTGTAACCACCCCAGGACGATAGAGGAATCCGTCCAGAAGAAGAGATCGTAGTTATGGAGTGGTAAATGATTTGTGATTTGCTTTGTTAGTTTTGAGAGAAGTACTGCTCCGCAAAGCTCTAAGCGAGGGAGACTAACTGGGTCAATTGGGGATACTTTTGTTTTTGAAACAGACAAATGTGTCATGATCGAAGTATATGTCTCAACTCTGAAGTATATAGCTGCACAATAGGCTTTTTCCGATGCGTCACAAAAGCCATGAACCTGAACTATTCGGGAGGGAGCAAAACCAATCCATCGTGGTATCTTAAGGGATGAAACGGCGGAAATATTTTCAACAAATTGATTCCAGCATTCTAATGTGACTGGTTTAACATTCTCATCCCAGCCTGTACCGTCCAACCAAAGCTGTTGGAGAATCAGTTTTGCCTTTATAATAATTGGGGAAATCCAGCCGGCTGGGTCAAAGAGCTTTGCCACAGTCGACAGAATTTGTCTTTTTGTTATATTAGTAGTTGGTGATAGAGGTTCGATTGTATAAGAGAAGGAATCAGTTAGGGCGTTCCATTGTATTCCGAGAGTTTTTGTTGAACTTGTTTCTTTAAATTTAAGAAAATCTGTGTCCAGAATGTCACCTTTAGGAACAGATACTAATATTTCTGGGCAATTTGAAGTGATCTTTTTTAATGGAAACCCTCCAGACTTCAATACTGAAATGAGTTGGGACAAAGAATCAATAGCAGATTTTTTATCGTGAGAACCTGACAATATATCATCTACATATGTCTCTTTTGCCAGAATGTAGGCAGCTTGGGGATACTTTTGTTCCGAATCGCGTGACAGTTGAATGAGGGTTCTGATTGCTAAGTATGGGGCACAATTCACTCCAAACGTAACTGTTTTCAATGCATAATCTTGAATGGAATTATTTGGGTTTTGACGAAAGAGTACACGTTGGAACTGAATATCTTCTTTGTGAACCAGAATTTGACGATACATCTTTTCTATATCGCCATTAAAAACGAATCTATAGAGCCTCCAATTTAAAATTAAATTCATTAAATCAGCCTGCAGTGTGGGACCAACATGAAGAACATCGTTGAGCGATAGGCCAGAGCCAGTCTTCTTTGAGGCATTGAACACTACTCGAACTTTAGTGCTTTTGCTTTCGGGCTTTACCACGGCGTGATGTGGTAAATAACAAGAGCTTTATCCATACATTGACACATTTTCTGCTGAACTCGTTGGCTCCATGTGATTTAATGTGATATATTCATTAAGAACGCTTTTGTATGTTTCTGCTCGTTCGGGATTCTTATAAAGAGAACGCTCCATGTTAAAGTATTGCGCTTTTGCTACGGAACGAGAAGTTCCAAGACACAAATCTCGTGGGAATTCAGGTTTGAATGGGAGTTTTACTACATAACGACCGTCCTTATTTCGAAAAGTCGTTTTTTGATATAGAGTTTCACAAAAAGCATCATCTTTAGATATAGGTGGCTGAGTATGGATTTCTTCCTGAACCCAAAACTTCTTTAGCTGATCAGCGATGGGATCGCGAGCTACTTCAGTCACCTCTATTGAAAACATAGAGATGGATTCGACTTTAATAGGTCCACTTATAACCCACCCAAAGATTGTGGATTGTGCCAAGAGAGATGGAGAAACATTTTTAAATCCTTCAAGCAGCACTTGCGGCAGAACGTTACTACCAATTAGCAAATCAACACGGATAGAGCGATGAAATTCAGGGTCAGCTAATTCAATATCATTTAAAGTTTCTAAGGGAATATCGGATTTTGATAGTGAAAAACTCGGTAGCATTCGGGTTATTTTGGGAACCACTATCGCTTGTAAGTCGACATACCGATCATATTTTTTAGAATAAATAGTTAAATTACACAGGGAATTTGAATTAGCTACAATTTGGCCTCCCATTCCATGAATTTGAAATGCCCGGGACTCGGTTGGGAGCATAAGCTGTTGTTGAAGCTTTCTAGACATAAAAGTTTTTTCCGAACCCTGATCCAGAAAAGCACGGGCTCTAAAGGTTTCAACCTGGTGTTTAATTTCTACTATTGCTGTGGGTAACAGAGTATTTTCGGGGTTAGGTTTACAATCGGTATGTGCTGCATGAGATGTTGTAGACAAGTAACCTCTTTGTCTGGCTTGTGCTGATGTTTCAGGTTTTTCGTCATTCGGAATAGATGATTTAATATTACAACTCATAGGTTTGGAGAAATGCAGTAGTGAATGATGATTTTTTTTGCAGTAAGAGCAAGAGAAATTGCTGGGCCAGGCGTTCCTAAGATGACTATAAGCTAAGCAGTTGATACATATGTTATTGTTAGAAACAAACTGATTTCTAGCCTGGGGGTCTAGATTCAAAAATTGGGAACAGTTTTTGAGTGGATGATTTGAGTTACAGATTTTACATGGGTATTGGGAGCTGTCTGGCTTAGAAGTGTTTGATTTTGGGTAATCTTTCTTTTTTGCATAAGAACGCAAATCTTTATTTCGGGTCTCTAAGCGTTCAACAACTTCGCACCTATGGGACAGAAACTTATCCATTTTTTCCCATTTAACCAGTTTTTTATGTGATTCCAAAGACTGTTCCCATAATGAAAGGGTTTCTACTGGGAGTTTACTTGAGCACAAAATGATGATGAAGGGGTCCCATTCATCTACAGAGACCTTTTGGGATTTTATTGCCTCGAGGCAGTCATTAACTGTACTCTGAAGATTTTGAAGTGCTTCGCTACTTTCATTACTAATCGGAGACAAATTGAGAAGAATCTTAATTTGATTTTCAACAAGAATTCTCTGATTCTCGTATCTATCTTTTAGAGCTTCCCATGCAAGGGTGAAGTTTTCAGAGCATAATTTGTACTTCTTTATTATACCGCTTGCCTGTCCCTGAACCTTTAACCTCGGTTAAAGAAATTAATTTTTGTTTTCTGCTGCTTGCTGTTTTATAAACTCAGCATGTAGTACGTACATACATATGTATGTATGTATCGTTGTGCTTTTTTTGTTTTGTTGAGAGTCTTTGGACTGTATATTTTTTGTGTAGAGTAGCCACTAGGTTCAAATGATTTTTAAACCATTTTCAACTCTAGAAAGGACCATGTTTAAATTCCTAACAACTTTGAGAGATGGTTTAGAACTATAGGAATTTCAGTTATCTAATGATAAAGAGGAGAGAGATATTCAAATTTATCCAGGATTGAGAGAAGGGTTGGGGTTAACCCTAGTGATTGGAGCGTAAGGAAGAAAAAATAGCTAAAGGGCAACGTTAGGACACAGGATGGGATACCTGGTCATTTGGGATATACTCAATGTGTTTATATAAATAAAAACCACTTATGTTTTCAAGATAGCAAGCACTTACATAATTTTATTATATTAGGTATTTTGGGGAGAGATCCTTTGTTGCTTCGATCGATACTTCTGAACTTCTTGCCGGTGATACAGTTAATAATTTAAAAAAAATACCAAATATTGTAAAAATGTCGAGCTTTTGCACAGAGGATCTCGCTACTAGTTACTAGTCGTTAGTATGTTACAAATTCATTTAGATAATTCACAATAGAAAAAACATACAGAGGTGGGTAACTAGAATATGTAATAGAAAATTCAATATTAATAAAAAATGTTATTTATAAGACATCATTTCAGGCAAAATATAAAATATAAGAAAAAATAGAAAGGTATACTTTCAACAAACCTTTTAAATAAAAAATAAAAATATTTTTAATATGTTTCCCATCTGAAAATGATCTTCCATGCCGACAAATATCAAAGCTTATTAAGTTTGATAAATCCAACCGCATAATTTTATTTGGTGAATTTTCACCTTTGTGCTCCACCAAGCAACCTTTCTTTTATTTATTTATTTTTTTTTTAAATGGAAAACATGATTAATTATTGTCTTATCTTTTTTACTTTTTCTTATTTCACTGTTTATTTAGAAAAAGTTTTATTTGCAATTAATAATTTTACTTAATCAACGTTTTTTTTAAGATAAAAAATATGTATATTTATGTATAAATATATAATGCACCATTATCTTTCGAACAATTGACTTTGTGTTTGGTGGGTAGCTCGCAACCTCAACACATAAAAAATTTACCAATACATTGACAGTGCCCACCATTGCCATATACGCTCTCTGTGTCAACATGCTTGCAGAGGCTATTGGTGTGTGTATCATATGAAGAGCATAAGCGAATGTTAATCACCACAACAATTGCAAACACACACTCGAGTGTGTGTTTATGTGACTCTAGTATTGGAATGTATCACATAGAAATGGTATAAAAGACGCATCAATACAGAACGATAGTCAGTTTGCTTGCAGCGCTCGCTACGGTAAGACAAAGATTGGACGAGGGTTACTTGTCTAATATTTTGACTTTCTATAGCCACATTGGAGCAAGAGTGGATCTTGGAATTCGGCTCCGAATTCAATATCTACAACCTGCAGTAAACTCTCGCTAAGGGCCAGTACTAGGAGTGAAGAGAGGCTACCTTGGAATACACACTTCTAAGGCGAATCTCATCACTAGTAATTCCACGAGTGAGGAGAGGCTGTCGCTGGTGTCCAGGCTCCTGGTTCCAAGACGAATCTCATCACTAGAAAATTTACGAGTAAGAGGAGGCTGTCTCTGGTGAGCCGGTTCCGGGCTCCACGACGAATCCCAACACTAGTAAATTAGGGCCTTCTGCCATTATTTGAATTGTTGTAATTATATTTGAATTTAAAGAATAAACCAAAAGTGTGGAAATTGTATTTTAGAATTAAATCTAGTTTGGCTTAAGTAAATTGCATTTGGCAATAAAATTTTTAATGTAAATTGTAAATAAAGTGAATTTTTGTAACGTAAAGGAAATCAGATCGGTTTTTTTATTTACTCCACACACGATCCTGGCCTCCGCTGAGTCTACCCCAGCTAAGAGCGGAATCGTGTCGTTACAAGCTATGGCATAAGCGATTTGGTCATTTAAATACTCTAGATTTAGAAAAACTTCAAACGCAAGAAATGGTGTTTGTTCTACCAAAATTTAAAACTAGGAAACTTAATTGCGTCAGCTGTATTCGTGGTAAACAGATTAGACAAGCTCTCCCAAAGAAGAATAGTAAAACAGCAACCAGAGTATTGCAATTAATACACACAGACTTATGCGGTCCAATGAGAATAGAGTCAATTGGCAAAAAAACTTTACTTTGCTACTTTTATTCACGATTTTACCAGAAAGGTAAACGTTCGTTTTTTAAGAAAGAAAAGTGAATACATAGATGTATTCAAGAACTTTAAGAAACAAGTTGAGTTTGAAACAGGCAGAAAGATCATATCTGTAAGGTCGGATAATGCCAGAGAATTGACAAGTCATGAATTTGAAAGTTTTTTAAACGATTGTGGAATTACACATCAGTTTAGTGTAGAATATACACCTCAACAGAATGGTTTAGCAGAACGAATGAACCGAACTCTAGTGGAAATGGCTAGAACAATCATGATAGAGGCAAAATTGCCAGAATTTTTATGGGCTGAACTGATAATGACAGCATCTTATTTGAGAAATAGGTGTCCAACTAAGCTTAATAATAATAAAACTACTGAGGAATTATGGTCGGGAAATAAGCCAAGTATTAAGCATTTACGGCAAATAGGAAGTAAAGCGTTTGCTTTGGAAAAGAGTCCAGGACAATCTAAATGGCAACCAAGAAGCTCAGAATATGTACTTGTAGGCTACTCGACAGATGCAAAAGCTTATCGTTTATGGAAGCGTGGTACGCGAGAAATAATAAAAAGTCGTGATATAAGATTTATAGAGGATGATTTTTCTGTTGACATAAACGAAATAGAAGATGAAAAAGTTGGCTTTTATGAATTCAACTGGGATAAAATCAGGGGGTATAAATCGTATACCTCTGATAAAGATAAAAATGACTCACAAATCATTGATTCTAGAGATCAGAATCAGCTTTTATTGGAATCTGAGAACCAATTAGAAGTAGAAGAAGATAATAACCGCATATTAACAGATGACGATGACGAAATTATATCTCCAAGTGGTAATGAAAATGTAGCATATGAACCCTCAATTAAAGAGCGCCTCAGGTCATGGTCATTATTTAAAAATAGAGAAAAAATTAAAATTGTAATTGGTGACAACAAAAATGACCCACTAACGTATAGAGAAATTCTGACATCCGAACATGCAGATGATTGGAAACGTGCAACTGAAGAAGAATATGGATCGATAATGAAGAACGAAACATGGGAATTAGTAGATTTACCTAAAGGTAGAACGTCAATAGGCTGCAAATGGATCTTCAAGACTAAGTACACACCTGATGGTAAAATTGACAAACGAAAAGCGCGTTTAGTGGCAAAATGTTATTCCCAAGAGTACGGTGTTGATTACAACAGTATATTTGCACCAGTTATAAGGCAAAATTCATTACGCTTAATATATGCACTTGCTGTTGAAAAAGATTTAAAATTGAGGCAGTTGGACGTATCTACAGCTTTTTTGAATGGAAGTTTAGATGAGCAAATATTTATGACACAACCCGAAGGCTTTATTAATGAGAAAAACAAGAACAAAGTTTGTTTATTGAAAAAGTCAATATATGGTCTTAAGCAGGCTAGTCGACAGTGGTATAAAAAGATTGATTTAGTACTAAATAAATTTAGTCTTAATAAATCAAAGTATGACCAATGCATATATTCGATGAACACAGGGAGGGATTCTGTAATAGTAGCATTATACGTTGACGATATCATCATTGCAAGTAATAATGAAAACATGACGAATCGTTTAATTACATTATTATCAGATAATTTTGAAATTCGAGATATGAAGAATCCTAGACATTGTATAGGCTTGGAAATACGTCAGAGGTCCGGAGTATTGACTATTTGTCAACCAGCATATATTCAAAACTTAATTGAAAAATATGGTCTTAAAAATGCAAGAACTAATAAGATCCCAATGCAATCAAAAATTGATCTAAAAAAGGAACCAATAATTGCTGGAGAAGGGGAAAAAATTGATATAACGATTTTTCAAGAAATTATAGGTTGCTTGCTACATCTGGCAGTATTTAGTAGACCAGATATCGCCTGCAGTGTCAACAAGCTTTCACAGTTTTGTCAAGACCCTAGAAAACAACACTGGAATGCAGCTATAGCAGTTATTAGATATTTAAAAGAAACAAAAGATTATGTTCTTATGTATAGGAAAACTAACTCGCCCTTAGTTGGTTTTGTAGATGCTAACTGGGCTCAAGATTCTAATGATCGAAAATCTCAATCAGGATTTTGTTTTATATTCGCAGGAGCAGCAATATCGTGGGAATCACGCAAACAGCGGGTTGTTGCAACATCAAGCGCAGAATCTGAATACATGGCATTAACAGAGTGTGCAAAAGAAGCAATGTATTTGCGGTACTTATTAGAAGAACTTGGTTATGATGTCAATGTTCCTACCAAAATAATGTGTGACTCTCAAAGTGCACAACATATGGCGAATTACGGAAGTCATCATTCCAGAACTAAGCATATTCATTATCGTTATCATTTTATTCGCGAAGCTATTGAAAATGGTACAGTCAAAATTGAATACTTGCCAACAGATAAAATGATTGCCGATGTATTTACAAAACCAGTACATAAATATAAACATCACTTTTGTATTAAAGGAATGGGACTGAGTTCAAAAATGGTTAAAGTTGAGGAGGCGTGTTGAAAATCTACTTTAACTTTTTATACTATAGCATTTAATTTTAAATGTAATCTACCCCACACTGAAATTTCTATGTCATAATTGTTTTAAACTTTTTACATAGTTTTAGTTTATTCTGTAAATTCAATTAATAAAGATTAACTCTGTTTTTATAAATTACGTTTATTAATTCCAATAGAAAAGAACAGTAAATCCTGCGAAAATATATATAAAAAATATATTGCTAAAAAATTTTTTTTTTTCAAAATATTAATAAAATCAAACAATAGATAATAATAAACAAATTATGAAGATCGAAAAAGAAAATAAACTATTAACTAGCAAGCATTATAATAAAATATAAAAGAACGTTATAATAAAATATAAATTTCAAAATATAATAGGAACAAATAATATATAATAACAAAAACTAATTTAAGCGATTATCAGCAAGTAAACATTTTAATAAAATAAAAATTATATTTTATACTGTAAAAGAGAAAATTGAAAAAAAAAATTAAATAAAAATAAGAACAGAAACAGATAATAAATAACATCGAAAAAGAACAGTTCTATTAACTAGCTAATGATTATCGACTAGCGAACAGTGGGACTAAATATAACAAAAAAATAGAATATTATAACAAAACATAGGGGAGAAGAAATATACCATTCGTTATATTAGCAAGAGACAGTGATGTATGTAGGTACTGTAAATTAAATTAAAACAGTAAATTTAATTTCACTATAAAATATCGGAAAGACATGGACAGCCAAATGTATCGTCACCAAAATATGACGATTATACTATCCTAGACACTTAAACGTATCATCGCCAAAATATAATGATTATGCTATCATAAGACAGCCAAACGTATCATCACAAAAATTTGATGATTATCCTATCATAGACAGCCAAATGTATCGTCAATAAATGTATCTTACAATAAAGTATAAGTTTTATTTTACAATATAGTGCTCTAGGAGTTGGGTTATTTTGCAATTTTGTTTCCAATAAATTAAAAAATAATATATAATAATGAAAAAATAATATTTCAACAAATAATAATGAATATATAATAATACTTAAAAAAAATTAAAAAACATTGCCTACTAACTAGTTAACGATTAGCGTCACAAAAATTTGATGATTATGCTATCATAGATAGCCAACTGCATCGTTACAAAATATGATTATGATATATAGACAGCCAAAGGTATCGTCACTTCCTGCAAACTTACATCGACGAAGATGATACATCCTGAAAACTGTGTAGCCAGTCAGCACCGACAACGAGTCCTGGCAGCATAGCCACAGGTAATCTAAAGCACACGTAAGACTATCAAGAGGATAGCCAGCCGCGACTATTGACCCGGTATGTTACGCGACGTCAACCGACATGTCTGGCCATGTGTCTACTGCCAAAATTTCAAACCCAACAACAGAAACCAACTGGCCAAATGCTTACATAAATCCCACACGAGCCTTGGTCAATATTGTGTGCAGATGTTGTTGGCTCCTTACCACGGTAAAAGCATGATATGATGTCCCAAAGGTGTTTATGACTGGTACAACACACAATTTATCGCCGGGTTGGCGCAACGATTTCTAAAGGATATGGGTGTGCATCAACAACTGACTACACCATATAAGCCCCAAGAAAATCCTACAGAACATGCCAACCATGCAGTGTAAAGACTTTGTATCTATAACAATAAAGACATAAGATCAGCGCATGAAATTAAAAACCAATGGTGTTTTCTCTTTCTTTGGGTCCCATAAAAATTAAATAAATTTTTTTGTGACGAACACTGGACACCGACGAGTGATACCCCAGCCGAAGAATCGTCGTTACAAAACATAAATTATGTGTCAACTGTTTTAGTAGTACCCATAATACTAAACAATATACCATTTCAGGCCGCTGCCAGAAATGTGGAAAAAAGCAGCATACCTTAGTACATCTGGAACCAACCCCATAAAGTAATTCATCATCAAGATAAGGTACTCATCCTAAAAAAGAAATTGACTCAGACAGAGAAGCAACTACACTTAATAACCCCTCTACAGCAAACGTGACATCTCTCGTTAGCACACCACAGGAAGAAGCTGAAAGCATGACAGCAAGTTCCGTAGGCAGAAGATCATATGTCCTACTAGGAGCAGCGTTGGCAAAGGTCAAGGCAAATTTATTAGAAACGGAATGTACAGAGAGATTAGTCACAATTCTAGGGCTTCCAGCAAGAACCACCTCAATTTCAATTAATGGAATCGGAAAAAATCGCACCAAGGCTCAGCACCGTGTCAACATAACACTTCAATCCAGACTCAACAACTTTTCAACACGTTTTGAAACATTTGTGTTGCCACAAATCATTTCTCCTCAACCTGCTCAACAGGTTACCATCGATAAGTGGGTGATTCCTAACAATGTAGCATTGGCCGACCCAACTTTTAACCGACCAGAAAAAATCGACATTTTCTTAGGACCAGAATATTACCATCAACTACTTGCCAAAGGACAAATTAAGCTTGGTGATGACCTCCCAATATTACAAAATACAACTTTTGGCTGGATAGTATCAGAAAAGGTATCTGGCGAACAATTCTCATCAGCAATATGCGGTACTCTAACTGAAGAGGATAAAATGAATACGGCGATTGAACGATTTTGGAAACGTGAAGAGATCGAGAGCACTGAGCACCAGTTATTCCCATATGACGCACAACGTGAGGCACATTTCAATCAACATACAACTCGTAACAAAGAAGGACGATTCATAGTACGACTTGCATTCTGTACTGAAACATCTCCTTTAGGCGCCTCACATAATATTGACTTTAATCGCTTCCTCAGCTTGGAACGTGGATTATCAAAATACGCTTCCCTAAAAAATCAATATATGCAGTTTATGAAAGACTACGAAAAAATGGGGTATATGTCGAAAACCAACATAGATAAAGTAGAAGTGTATAAATACTATATTCCTCACCACTGCATTTTACGACCTGACAGCAGCACCACTAAACTTCAGGTGGTATTTGATGCTTCAGCAAAAACTTCGTCAGGAAAATCTTTAAATGATATTTTGCACATTGGGCCACTACTACAAAATGAGCTGTTTACGGTTCTTCTGCAATTTCGGATTCCACGTTTCGTGTGCACAACAGACATAGAAAAAATTTACCAACAAATATTGGTCCATCCTAAATACCAATAGTACCAGATAATTCTATGGAGAAGTAATGTTTCTGAACCCACCAGTTACTTCAAGTTGAACACAGTGATATATGGCAATCAAATGCCTAAAGGAAATAACCCATGATAACAAGATGCAGGTTCCGTTAGCAGTCAGTTTCTTGGAAAGGAACTTCTATGTGGATGATGGGTTGGGGGAACCGATAGCTTGCACACAGTTCTAGAAACTATATCGAATGGTTTATTAGGGGTTGGTGTTATAACAAATGGCTCTCTTATTTTTGTTGTTGCTTTATTTAGATGACATTATTTGCAATTCTTCACATAACGAGTAATATCTTTCGTCATACCTTTCCAATAATAATTGGGCCAAATTTTTTTTTATCATACGAGTGATTCCTGGATGTCCGCCACTAATGGAATTTTCATGACACTTTTTCATGATATCCAGTTTTTCCTGATCGGTAGTTACTTTTGTTAATTCAGGTACTAGTACAATGGTTAGCTTATAATCTTTTAAAATGCAGTTACCTGTTTCTTTACATGTTTCTACATTTGTTCCTAGGATTTTTAACTGGTTATCATCTAGTGATAATCTAAGTGTTGAAAGACCTATGCTATCAGCTAATTTTGCAAGCTTTGGAAAGAGGTGATCTAGATCGACTTTTCCATTAATAACTAAGTCATTCAGCTTATGTACGAAAAGTTTCTTCTTTCCGGCTAGAATATTTAAAGTATTCTTTGTGAAATGCAACTGAGGCATTTATGGCTTCGTATAATTTTAAACTAACCAATTCTTTTTCTTGTGTTTTTTTATCCGAATCACTGTTTTTGTTTTTCCCTGAAGTCTTGATGCTACCTTCAGTATATGATTTATGTTGATATTTTTAATATCTTTAAAGTCTATGCGTGACAGCGCGTCTGCCACATTATTTTCCTGGCCTCTAACATACTCTGTTATTAAGTCATACTCTTCTAGATCTAACCTCATACGTGTTAGTTTTGAGCATGGGTTTTTCATTCAGTTTTAATTAAGAATTTTGTACCGTATATGTATGGTCTGAAGTGTTGTACAGCCCAGTGTATTGCAGTTAGCTCCTGCTCAATGGTAGATTTATTACATTCACCTTTTTGTGAATGATCTGGACGCGTAGGAAATAGGCATTTGTGTACCGTTTTTCTCTTGGCTAAGGACAGCTCCACATATATGTTTAATAGTATCTGTTGTAATACAGAATTGTTTTGCAAAATCCGGGCATTGTAGTAGTTTTGAACTCAATAATTGGCTTGATTTTTCGCACTCATCGGCCCATTCAAATTGCAAATTTTTCTTAGATAGTCGGGTGATATGGCGCGATTACTCAGCAAAATTTGGAATGAATCTTCTGTAGTAGTTACAGAATGCTACGAAGCGTTTGGCTTCGTCACCATTTTTAGGTGTAGAGTAATTTTTAATTACGGAATATTTGCTGTCATCAGGCAGAATGCCTTTATCTGTGCCTTTGTGGCTTAAAAATTTTACTTCACTACGGAAAAATTAGCATTTTTCAGGGTGTAGTCTTCGATTGTGCTGTCTGCAAAGACATCTTTCAAATTTCATAACATATGTGAAGTTAAAGGAAAGGACAAACCAGAGTATGCTAAGGACATCATCTTGATAGGATCCTTTCTCAGTTGAAAAGGATGTAACATCTCTAGAGTCTTCGAACTCTATTTGATGAAATCTAGATACTAAATACAAACAAAAAAAATTTTGCTCTCTCCAATTGATCCAGAATGTCATCTATTCGTGGCAGTGGAAACTTATCTGCTATCAAGTATTTATTGATACCTCTGTAGTCAACTACAGAGTCAGAAATTGAAGATTCAACTATATCATCATATATTAATTTTTATACCTGTTTATTCACTTCCTCTTTTTGAGAGTGTGGTATTCTATAATATTTAATATAGACATGTTGTTTGTCATGGAGCTTGATATTTTGTTTGTAAGAATTATTTGAAGAGATTTTTTCCGCTTCCAGTGCAAACACATCTCTGAACTCGGAACATAATATTTTTAGTTCTTTTTCTGCAAAGGCAGGAACATTTTTTGACAACTTGTTAAGCTTTTCTGTTTTGTTTAATGTGTTACAGGTTTTTTTTTGCTGTTTCGTAGTCACTAAGATTTTCCACCAAAACTAGAACATTATTAACAGTTACATCATTGTCCGTAGTATTTAATGATTTTTACGAAAGGATGTAATTTTGAAGTAATAGTGTTGGCAATGTATACTCCATCATGAAGTTTTTTTGTTTGCTGAGGATTCAAATTGAACTCGTGTAATTACTTCACATCTGGCTGGGATAGTTACTGTATTAATTTTTGGGGCATTCATAAGTTGAATTGTACGGAACATCATTTGATTTTAAAATTATTAAGTCTTTATCAGTTTGGAAGACCAAAGTGCACTAATATTTTTTAATGAAATCCATTCCTATTATTCCATCTACTTGCATAGGAAAGTCGTCCATTACAACATGAAATTCATGTGCTATTCGGAGATCTTCAATTTTCAAATCACTTTGTACTTTTCCCAATGTAGTTATTGTCCCTTATCCAATTCTATTTGTATTGGCTCATTTATTTATATTTATTGGTTCGTATAGAACTTGGTTATGTTTAATTACTGAAATGTCTGCTCCTGTATCAACCAAAAACATTGAGGTATTATTGTTGATAGACATTCTGATTTTTAGATAACTGTAAAGACATAGGTTTATTGTATAGATAGAGTATTTAGAGGCTACTGTGAGTTTTCCGAAGCATTATCGGTTACACATCATATATTATTTGTTCCTCTATTACCGTGGTTGTAGCGAGGAGGATTATTGCTCCTATTTATAATGCCATTGTTATAGTTCCTATTGCCATTGTTATAATTCATATTGCCATTGTTTCTATTTTGCGATTGAAATTACTATTTGAAAATCTGTACCCATTGGAGTTTCTCTCCGGGTTGCTATTATTGTTTCTGTTGAAATTATTAGGTCCATTATTTCTGTAACGTGCCATACTGTAATTCCTATTATGAGAGTTACGACGGTCATTATCAAAAGTAAGTATAGAGTTAGGTTGGCCGTAAGTATCGGTACAACTACCTATAAATTTTGACATGACCTCATTCATTTAGAAAAGGAACCTGACTCCATTATCAGTTTTACGCTTTCGTTAGAGGCATTCTTTATAATAGCTGTAACAGCAACGTTGGTAGCATACTTTGTTGCTGTTGAGTTTGGTAAACCATCAGATATATATTCGGTTTGCAGTTTTTTAGTTAATTCGTCAATTTAAGTGGCGTAAAAATTAACGTTCTTGCCTTGCTGTTTTAAGTTTGAAAGTTTTGCGTTAATTACTTCCACCGATTCTTCTTTAACAGTGGATTTTAATTTTGCAATGATTTGTTCAATGGTAGCTTCATTTGAGAATAGGTTTCTAGTTGTACCTTTTAGTTTTGTCTTTATTAGGTTTATAGCTATAGCCTCATGGGTGACTTTTATAGAGTTAAGTAAGTCAAGAGCATCTATAAAGCTCTATAGGTTTGTTGGGCTTCCATCAAAACCCGATAGGATTTATTTTTATTTTTTTAATTTTATTTTATTTATCTGTACTGTTCAACACACAAGACTATATGCCTTATATTTCAGTGTGGAACTGGATAAAAAGATACTACAAAGTTACATATAATCAAATACTAAAATAAATTTTAAATCTTAATTACCTTATTCATAAAAAACACCCACAATCTAAAAGAGTTCAATAGAACGAATTACAATAAAAAATAAATAAATAAAATATAAAAAAAATAGTTTCACAACCAAAAAAAATTCCTTACGAATAAGGTGTAAGGTACATTTGCAAGATCACAATAATAATACTAACAATTTATAAAATAATAGAATAAAAATTAAAAAAATTTAAAAAGAGAGAAAAAAAATTAAATTAAATGGTGTTATACCTATGTAAATCAAACTTTTAGCAAGCTGTTACTATGAAAAAAGATTCATTATCTGTTTCTTAAATTGTTGTGCATTACTTAAATTTTGATAGATATAAGGGATCGAGTTCCAGAGAGATATTCCAAATATGTAAAAATGCCATTTAGACATTAGGCTCTTGTATCCATATGATCGTATTCTTTTACCTCTGCAGTTATCTGAGAAAGACAGTCTATTGTAAAGATCTTCTGGCTGGCGAATGTATATTATTTTATGCATAAAAACTAAGACTCTTAGATTAAGCAGATCATCAAGAAAAATTCCATACAATTGAGATGAAAACATTGATATTCTGGAACGTCTGTTCAAGCCGTACACGAAACGAATAATATTATTATAGGCAACATTTAACTTTCTCTTGCTTGAGGAGTCACAGATAGAGAAAAGCTCACATCCATACAGTAAAGTAGGAATTAAATATGTTTTGACTATAAGAAGTCTTATCTTAATTGGCGTACAGTACTGAGATGACCATATAGTCCTTAACATACAGAAAGAACGACCACAAGCATAGTTGATATGATCAGACCAGGTAAGGGATTTATTGAAGAAGATACCTAAATTTTTAGCAGATGTTACTATTTAAATTTTTTTATTATTAATATATATGTTAGGTTTAATAACGGATTGTGTGAGCTTTTTTTGAATAACAATACATTTAGATTTTTTTTAATTGAAAGACCATTTGCAGATGCCCAATTTTGAATATGATATAATTGTTCATTTAATGAAATTATGCATTCATTAATCATATCATTACCACAAGTGGTATAGAGTTGAACATCATCAGCGTACATTCTAATCTTGCATCTCGAAACTATGGAGGGGAGGTCATTGGAGTACATACAAAATAAAAGGGGACCAATTATAGAACTTTGTCAAACTCCTCTTAACACAGGTAGAGCTCGTGATGTTTTACTATGCACTTCGATATACTGGAATCTTCTGAAAAGTTACTGAGTGGCCGAAGAGGCGAAATTGAAAAAATTTAAATTTAATTTAAAGCAGAGAAGTTTATGTTCCACAGTGTCAAAGGCCTTGGAGTGGTCTAACAGTACCAAGAAAGCAATGTTGCTTCGAAAAAGTAAATAAATTTATCGATACATATGTACGTTTAATTTGTATTATAAGATAATTTGTAATGTACAAACGAAATGATGTTTATGTTTTTTTTTCTTTGGTAACGTTCAAAATGATTGTGTCTCAATAACAGGACTCAATTTATTTAACGAACAGAACGGAGATACATAGCTATTAGGAAATAAGATGGACAAAAATTGCTATAGATATTCTATTGACAATTCTTGCTCTATATAGAAAACTCGAGAACGAATGGGAGCCATTGATATCTACTAGCGGTCAATCGGTTGGGGGGATTCTTGTTCTTTGGATTCTCTCTTGCCAATATAATGCGACTACATAAATATTATTATAGACTCCCTAGATTTATAATAAAAGATGGACCAGAAGTTGATCTGTTTTAATTTTTTTAAGATATTAGTAAAACCCCTGTTTAGATCAACCTAACTTGAAAGTTTAAGAAATTCAACCATTTAAAGCGGTGTTAGCCTATCCAGGATGGAAGTGGATAGACTCGCGTTTCTGTACCCTCCCTACCATTGACTAAAGTGGCGCAAAGCTTTGCACTAAAGTCCCATCAGCGATCTACTCTTCTGTCATCACATCACATAGTAAGAAAAGTTCTAAATGTTTAGCTTTCCATTATAAGCATTATGATATTTTATTTAAGAAAATTTAAGGCAATTCATGTCGTTTAACAAATAACAGAACGCGGTTTAATAAGCTTAATTAATTATTATGTTAGTTTTTTTTTAATTGGAGGTAACCCTCTAAATAATACTTTTTCTATTTAGTGTAAAAAAAATTTAGATTACGTTTATAAAGAAAAAAATTAATATAAAAAAATAAAATAACAAATAATTTTCAAATGAATTTAGTAGGTAAGTTCAGTCGTATTTAGTATTAAGGCATGAAAATATGACTTAACTCGGAAATGGTGTAACAAAACATTGAAAGAATCAATATGTATATAGAGAGATTTACAATTATGTATATTGGTAACTCTCCCTGCAACATGTTGAGGGACATGTGCGGTAATATGCATTAAAAGAAATGTTAACAAAAGAACCAATACCGACTGGTAATAATTATTACTTATTGATTTACAAAAAATTTTTTTATAAGCGTTTTACTTTTCACTCACCGCTCTTTAACAGATGGTTTTCAGCAGCTTTTTGATGAGGCCTCTTCAATCGCTGTTTTATTTCTTTCACGGTGTTGTTGTTGCTAAATATAATTTAATATTTGATATGAATGTATGTATACTTATGGGTATTTCCATGCACTATAGTACAAAGTACAAAGAAAATTATAAATAATAGAATATTAAGAGTTTCCAATTAAATTCCATAATGCCGGTGAACCAAAATTTTGGATTTATTACCAGGTAATTACGTAGATTTCCAGGTCGATATTGAGAAACAAAATTTTAAATACTTTGAAATGCACTACAAATGAACATTTTGTTGTTTTTTTACGTATGATTCTTCTCTTACATTGTTTCACTTTTTCTTGTGAGTGCTACAAAGTGGCTGTTTTAGTTTCTTTTTTTTCACTAACAATAATGGGCATTATGAAACTTAACTTTATATGTTTTTTAGTGTTTATGGTTTTTAGATTATCCTATAGTTACTGTGAGAATGAAGTTTCTGTTTAAACAATTGATGTAGCCAAATTGATGATGGTTGCCGATTTATAATTGTTTCCATTTGTCGATATTATCTGCACTTCAATTTGTAAAAATTAAGCCTTGGATGTTTTCTTCTTTTTCAGGCATAAATTGGAGCACAGCCGCGAATAACGTTGTAAATTACAATTTCAAAAAAACCAGTTTTTTCACAGATTACCAGTAACATAACTCTCTTGCGTTGTTCAAACATCAAACCATCCAGAATTATGCATCTGATCGCCGTCAAAATACAATTACAATCAGTCAGTCAGTGGAAAACACAGGGTATACCAGAGGTGACACGAGACGGAAGATTATTTGTGTTTTCGGATCTCGCGCTCACTCTGTCACTGCGTCTTCTTTAACCTTCTTTCGTGGTGGAATTTTGCAGCTTAATTTCAATTTATACTTTGTAGCCTCATTCGCTTGACGATTTTTGTAAATAAATGATAAAAATTAATATTTTTTTAATGAAAATGCTTCAAATGAAATCTGCAATCATCTTAAAACAATTTGTAATTGCCTTTTTATTAGTGATAAGCTATTTCGCACTTTGTTTCTTAATTCAACACAACAAATTCTTTCATCTAATTTTGCAAAATTGTTTACTTGTTGAAATGTTTTTCGTTTAACACTTTGTGGTCTTATTCGCTGAGTGATTTTTGTAAATAAAAGGTAAAAATTAAAATTTTTCAATGAAAATGCTTAAAGTTAAATCAGGAATAATTTGCAAACAAATTTTAATAACTTTTTAATACAAATAATCTTTTTCACATTCGGTTTTTTTAAGTAAATGCAACAAATTCTTCAATTTAATTTTGTAAATGTGTATGTGCGTATGTATGTATGTACACGTGTATATTTCACAAAGAACACATTTTCTCTTGTTTGTTTTGATTTTTTTGGTAACATTTTAATAATAAATATACTGCAGTTGTCCCTTTCTCGCAGAATCTGCGCGACAAATGATTTTAGCTTTTTTCATAAGTCACTTTCTTCAACTCTGGTCTACTTTGTGGTGGAAAACTTTGTAAGTAACTAATAAATCATGCAAACAAAATTGTCGAAAATAATTGATAAATGTAGCAGAGATACAAAAAGAAAAGATAATGCTAGTTATCATTATTTTCGATACGCTAAAAAACTGTAAACGAGAAAAACAATCTTGCCTTAAAATACGTTTTGTGGCTCTCCTGCAAAATCATTATTTTGTAACTTTATTCGCGGCTCGCCTTCAATTAATTATTTGCCGTATTTGAATAAATTTTGTATAAATTCTACAAATGCTGTGACTGACGTTTGTCTTTACATTGATACGGATTTTCTGCTTAATTTTTTTCTCTTTCTTATATTCTTGTTCGTCTGCTTGGTTTCAATGTAACAAGTGTGTTATGATTGAATGATGGTTTAACCATATAGAAGTGCAAAAAAATTAGACAGTGGTGGCTCCAATAATGGATCCACCACTACAACCTTTGATATGTCCAGTCAGGAATACACTTTCTAATTAAATAAAACTTTTGTAAGATTAATCTGAAGGACATATAGGATTTTTGTACACTATACCTGGTGTAGAAAATTTACTATGTACTGATCTTTAAATTGCCAGTTTTGCTTGAAGCCAGTGCGGTATTAAGGAATACCACTGGAACAATTTTTGAAGGAATCTTCCACTACCTGCGATTTCGGCAGAGATGCTTCACGTAAAAATAATACCAAACTTTTAAAATTCTTCTCTATCGTATTTTTGCAAATATCATATACATACATATCTTAATTAAAATTTACCTTTTTTCTCCAATAGCTGACGAATAGTTCAATGCTGTCTAAAGAAATTGAGTGGTAAAATAATAGTTGTACAGTCTTGTAATACTTGATTGGAGAACAATTTGTGTTGAATTAAAAGGCCATTTTCCGCCGGACGGTAAGGCGTGTTACTGAATCCGCAGCTCGAACAAAAAGAATTAAACCAGCACAAAATGGCTGTAACAGACCCGCGTGTTCTTGAAAGAATGGTTCTTATTCACTTGCAATCACAAGCTTGCCTTATACATATTCAAATAAATTTGCTTGTAAACAAAAAATCGTCTACCATTTGTCGACAGCATTGGTCTTAAATGGACACGCAAACATAACCCAAATAAACACAGCGTGATGTGAAGAGACATATAATACAGCAATCAATAAAATATCGACTTAGGATTAAATAAATATGATATATTAGAAGGAAGCTCTTCTCATGGGTTTTTCTAATCCTCCATAAAGAATACCATGAAATTTTAATTATACTAGTTTGTACTTTTCCGAGACAAAAACCATATACAATTGTCATCAGCTATAAGTATAAACATTTGCCACTGTTAGGCATAACATTGCATGTAAACTCGAAAAATAAATTAACAGTGACGAATGCCGTAAATTTATGTTATCAATGTCCAAGCTACATACTTTGTAAATGTTAGCAAAAGTGATATTAGGTTGATTAGCTATTATTAACTTTACAATTAGTTATGATGATTCTTTAATAAACGAAAATTATTACTAAGAGAAGAAATTATAAAAATGATAAAAAGAAGTAAAAAAAATCGTTGTGGGGAAAGGATAGGCTGGTAGTATATGAAAGAAGAAAATAAATAAAATTCCAATTAGGTGGAAATATATCATTACAAACCACATAATACTGGTCTTTTAGAACCCTCGTATTAGGAGGAAGATATATTATGTACGAATATCTTTTGCATGATAAGTTCCTAAGATTTTTCCTTGCTCATCCTCTAAAATATAATAGTTGCTCCCGACTTTTTCTTTAATCTTGGACTTTAAGAATATTGGGGCAAGTTTTGAATTGAATTTTCTTTCAAGGCTGGACTGAGTAAAATTTCTTCGATATACGTATTGTCCTACATTGTACGAAATTGGTCTAGCTCTTAAGTTGTACTGACTCTGGTTTTTCTCATAGGCCTTATTAATATGTTTTTCAATATCATTACGAATTAATAGCAGTTGATCTTCTCTAGTTAGTGTAATCAAAGGTTCATTTAATAAATGTAAATTTGCTAGAAGTGCGTAGGAAGAACCATGAGTTATCATTTCCTGCCCGAAAACGGCATAATAAGGTGAAGTTTGGGTGAATTGGTGTATAGAGTTTCGTATAGCACAACTAATGAAACTTAGCTTAGCATCCCAAGGAGTTTGATCTTTTTTTAAATATGATCTAATGCCAGCAATAATGGATCGATTGACCCTCTCTGAAGCGTTCGATTGTGGGGAGTATATAGCGGTATAAGTGTGTTTAATACCCAGTTCTGTCAAAAATGCATTGAATTCATTAGCTTTAAACTGAGACCCATTATCACTTATCAATGTCTCGGGAACCCCATACACGTGAAAAATTTTTTCAAAAAGGTATATTTGAATGACATTAGAGGTAAATTTTTTTAATGGACATAGCCAATGAAATTTGGTCATATGGTCAAGGACTGTCAATAATCCAATATTACCTTGTTTGCTCTTGGGGTAAGGTCCCAAGATGTCGACATATAGTCTCTGAAAAGGTCTCGATATCACAACTTGTCTACCCATATTAGGTCTTAAAATTACATTTGGTGCTTTGCATTCTTTACATATCTCACAGGACCTTATGAAATTTCTTACGTCACGAACCATACCAGACCAATAAAATTTACGGCGAATTAATTCTAAAGTTTTAGCCATGCCACCATGTGCTACTATTGGGGAATCATGAAACCTAGATATGACTGATTTTCTTAAATTATGAGGTATCCAGAGCTTCCAGGCCTCATTTTATTGATTAGCATCTCCCGTGTAATGCGAAGTTCGGATATATACATAATTATCTACTATTTTAACGTCCGGATACTTGTTTTGGCTGTCCTTTAATTTCTGCTTTAACTCAACATAGTCATTATCATTAAAATGCGGCGAATGTAGTAAATTTCAGGCACTTGTAACTCTAGGGCAGTAATCTCTTCATATAGAACTCTCGACAGAGCGTCTGGGAATGTGGTCCCTCCCTTTTCGGTGAGTAATAACAAATTTATATCCTTGAAGCTTCCATACCCATCTCGCAAGCCTTCCGGTCACGTCCTGCTGCTTCATCAGCCATACCAACGAAGAATGGTCGGTAATGACTTCAAATTCTTGAAGTTCCAGATAATATCTGAACTTCTTGATTGCTTCTAGCGCCGCCAAGCATTCTCGTTCAGTGACAACATAATTTCGCTGCGCAGAGTTCAATTTTTTTGACATGAAAGCTATTGGCTTTTCATTACCCTCATCATCAAACTGCACCAGCACAGCACCAATGCCAACATCGCTGGCGTCGCACTGTAAATAAAACTTTTTTGAGAAGTCAGCATTGGACAATACCGGAGCCGAAGTGAGTAACGTTTTTATAAGCTCAAAAGAATTTTGTGCTTCTGTTGTCCAACAGAATTTCTTTTTGGTCGATAACACTTCCGTAATGGGAAATACTATTGATGAATCCACGAACCTGTTTTATATTTCTGGGAATCGGCCGATTTCGAATAGACTGTACCTTTTCTGGATCTGTCTTTATTCCACCATTGCCTATTATATAGCCTAGATAATTCACTTCCGTGACACAAAACTTTGACTTCGAGATATTTAAGGTAAGGTTAGCTTTCTTAAACTGTTCAGCTATGCGGACCAGTACAGAAAGATGAGAGCTATAGTCTTCGGAAACAATAATCAAATCATCCAAATAACCAAATACACAGGTACGTAAGTCAGGAGGAATGAGACTGTTCATCAGACGGCACATAGTAGAGGGGGCATTACATAACCCAAAGGGCATCACCACAAAGTGGTATAGTGGCCGACCTGGGACTGCAAAGGCTGTAAGGGGTTTTGATTCTTATGACAAACCAATTTGCCAGTAAGCATCTTTTAAATCCAACTTGGAAATAATGTTAGCCTTGGGCAACGTAGAAAATATACCCTCAATATTGGGCAATGGATATGCATCCTTTTGTATAACCTCATTTAACTTGCGTGCGTCTAGACATAATCTAATTTTATTAGGTTTGATTACAAGTCTCATTGGAGAACTCCACGGCAACGACGACGGCTCAATAACTCCTAACTCTAACATACGGTCAATTTCATCAAACATTAATTTCTCAACTGCAGGTGATACCGGATAAAATCGCTGTTTTACTGGTTTTGCGTCACAAACATCAATCGTATGTTCAATTAGGCTAGTGCGACCTAAGCCCTGTTTCTCGAAATTAGGGAACAACAATATTATTGAATCAAGCTGCCCTTTTTGCTCAGCATTCAAGGGATATTCGTTATTTGAATTTGTATCGCAGAGAACTTCGCATAGAATTTGACTACTATTGGAATAGTCGGATAGGGAATCAGAAGGTTTTCCTTGCGTAGATGTGCATATAACATTTTCGAATACTTGCGGAGCTAAGTTAAAACTTTCCAAAAATCTAGTCCTTAAATTAATCTTTGGGTTATTGATGGTACTATTAAAATTTTAAATTTTTTCACTACATTTTTAAATGACATATCTACGTGAAGTAAACCTAGAACTTTTTGCTTACTACCATTGGCAGTTTTTACAAAAGTTTTCATAGCAATGAATTCTTTAAAGGGGGTAAAATCGATAGTTGCCAAATCAGAACCTATACAAGAGATATTAGTTCCGGTGTCTAATAGACCAAATTCCATAAAAGATAAAAATTTTACGGGAGCGTAGTAACGTTTGTCGTTTAAATTATTGACGATAAAAGACAATTCATACTTCGAGCTGATTTTTCGATTTTTAAAATAAGTACGTAACCGTAAGGTGGAGCGTTTCTTTGAAGCTGATCAGCGCTTAGTTATGGGATTCACTTCAAAAATTGATCTTCGTTTATCTAAATATTTTTCCCATTTTAAATGGTAAAGTATTATCGGTCGAATTAAGTTATCAAAATATTTCTTCTCACTATTTACTATATTGCTATGTGAACGTTGTAGAATTTTTACTTTTTCCTCAGCATTAACAATTTTAGGCTTAACTAAAATTTTTACGGGTGATTTTGAACAGTTTTCGGCGCTATCAAGTTTTTTGACGAGGTTAACTTTTTATTTCCACATTTAAAGCACTGAGGTTTATATGAGTTTTTCATTCCGCACCCATAACAAAATATTATTCTTGTCTCTAGGCAATCCTCCCAATGATGACCTGGCTGATCACAATTCCAACATTTTAGTATGTGAGGATTTTGTTGGATTGCCATCACAGAGATGTTGTCCTCAATTAAAGGATCACCATTATAGGTGTCTTGCGAGCCATCTACTTCAGCCACCTGACGTCGTGTGTTAACACTTGGCGAAAATTTGTTGTTTATATTTTTTCGAAAATATTCGGTGTCCATCAGATGTTCTCTCTTTTGGACTAATTCACGTAAATGACCTATCGAATGCACAGGGATATAAAGTAACTCGTGTCTCATTTCTTGGCGAAGATTACGAGTCAAAATTCCAACTAAATCAGACTCTGGAACGGGTACTGAAAGTTTGTCTAACATACCACTAATAGACTCATAAAAAGTCTCAAAAATTTCATTTGGTTTCATTTTTCTATTCCTGATTTCTTCCTGTATGTCAAAACTCGATTTAAAATTTTTATATTCATACTTCAGTGCATTACAAAATTTATTCCATTCTACCCTTTCTATTTGTTTATGGTAGCGCCAGTGCCAATCACGCGCTCTGCCAGCTAGCAAAATATGAAGATTTCGACAAATTAATGAAAAATCATTGTTGAAAGTATCTCTAGTCAAACTTCTCACTCGATACAAAAATTCATCAACGCTGATACCCTTACTGGAGCCATCAAATTTGATGTTCCAGTTTTGAATTATCGAAGTGATTTTATCAGCTCTGATGGCAAAGTTTTCATCGATAGATGAATTATGTGAAAAATTACGAGATTCTTGTAGAGGTTGTTGCGGATTTATATTTTCTTGAAAATGATTTTGTGTTCTACCTGAAGTTAGTATATTGTTTCGATTAATTAGACCATTTTGGGAACTTTGCACTAAGTTAAGATTTTGAAACATTTGTGTTATTGTATTTTCAATAATAGATGATAACTCAATATGACGAGGAATACTATTCCTAGCGTTGGCCGTTTGCTTCATTGTCAAAGGTGAATTCTGAGTCATTACAATTGATTGGTTTCTCTGAGAGGACGAATAGTCTTCAAGAATTGAATTTTGGCTTAACGAATGGGGACCATAATTATTTGAGGGGGTCTGAAACTCATTAGCTGTATTGCGATTACTTCGTGTATTGTATTGCTTCGAAATAGCTCCACGAGTTCTACTATGATTTGGTTTTGGTTTTTCCACAATTGGTGCAGGCTCTTGAATCGTAATAGACTTAAGTTCTGATAGAGAACATGGACGTTTGGAAGAAGGACAGTCAGCAGAGCTAGCTAAATGGGTTTCAATGCAATTACGATGAAATGCATGTCGACACTCTGAAATAATCAGACAATCTTGTCCTTCAGATAGCTTTTCATTGCAAAGTAAACAAAGTTGGTCATTGGGTGCTTGTACTAAAGGCAAAGCCTGTGCCTGAGGTGGTGATCTTTCCATTTTCAAAAAATAATAAAATGTATAAAGTCTTTTAGTAAAAAAAAATGTTTTTTGTGTATTATTGAAAGATTGTTATTAAGTATATGTGTGTTTACCCGGAGAATGTACGGGTTAGTTACATTCAAACTAAGAAAAAATAATCGTGTTGAAATTACAACAAATTTTATTCATTGCTACTAACTTTGCGTATATACCAATCTTTAAATCCTTAAATAACTAAAAGATAGAACCAATAATCAATTTCCCGAGTAAGGAAAGTGTATGTAACTGATAAAAATCTTTATCCTTTATAAACAAAATAATAAGTGAGAATTTCCTAACAAAAAAAAATATTAAATAATTTACAGAAAGAAGACCAATAATAATCCTATAACGCGAATCGTTATAAAATATAAAAAAAAATTAAAAGAAAAGCTTTCAAACAAAATTTTCCCAAACAATATTGGATGTATGTATCTTGAGTTTTTTCGAAATTTTGAAATCTGAAATTTTTATTTCTATTTTCTTTTTCTTTTCTCTTTTCTATGAATTTTATTTTTTTTTAATTTTTTTATTAATAATTAGAAAAAAGAGAAATGCAGGATAAAATAATATTATCAGGTAAAATTTTCTTTGGTTTTTCTTACATTTAGTGATGTGAATCAAGAAGGTAGTTAGAATAAGAGTTTAATAAAATGGTTGATAGGACAACAAAACCGGTCTATGGAGTTCAAAAAGTATTGTTGGGTCAAAACATTATAAAGTATGTAGTTTGTTTAATTGTTATGTAAAATTTAATTATAAAACACATACATATAAAACTAGATATACAAAGGTATATACAGTCTTCATAAATACATATGTATACATAATAAGCTCAAATAATTCCACTGAGCATACAAAAGTATTGTAACCATAATCATTTCATTTAGAGTATTTTAAAACAACCAACTGTATTTTTCTTGAGTTAAATATTTCCTTTAAACTTCTAACTATACATACATACATACGTATATTGTCTCATTATGTATATACACATATAAAAGAGCACTCATTCTGTAAATATGTACAAACTTAACGGGACTGCATTCTTTGCATTCCAAGCAAGTTAGTTTTAAGCAAAATAATTTCATAATAAATTTTTAGTCTTGCAAAGTAATTGAAGTAAAAAACTTGTACGACTCAATAATATAAAGTCTCTTCTTTTTTGATATTTTCATTCAACATAAAAAAATGGCGACCGTGATAGGACAATTGAAAAACTTTTGTTTCTTAATTTATAAAAGCAAATCTCATTTATTGCAAAAGAAGTGGAACAGCTTTGGAAAAATGTTATCTAAAATGTAAAAAAAAGTTTTGTAAACAAATTGAAGTTGAAAAGTGCATAACAAACATTTGTAGTGAACTAAACCTATAATTGTGCAACGCAATTACAAAATTTAATCAAGACTTTAACTTTATTATTAACAATTCATAAATTTAAACAAAAAAAAAAAACTTTAAATATAAAAACTAAAAAGTGTGATTGTATTTCGTTACAATACGACATAAAAGTAAAAGGAAAAATTATGCGTGGACATTAATAAAACAAACAAAATTCAGTGAAAAGAAAAATTTCATCAATCATCATTATCGTCATCGTTAGCGTCATCATCATCAACATCATCGTCTTCGTCAGCCACCTTCCTCTGCTAAACTACCAACAGAAATTTCGTCGTAATCATCATTATAATCATCATTATTTTCAACATCATCATCTTCGCGCAATTGCTAGCCGCCGTCCTCTGCTGCAGTCTACACACATTCATACACATGTACATACATAAGTATTTCAACATCCCTCAGCAACATCAATTCTCTTTGAAGGCAAGTCTCTTGAGTTTACATACATCTACACAACATAGACAAGTTCTTGACAACTTGCATACATGTTCATTCTCATGAACATACACAAGTAAGTTAAACAATATCATTCTCTTAATCTCGCTCAAAGTTTCTATATACACCTTTATTTGTATACAAAATTTAAGACGACAACTAGTGTTGGTCTGACAGGAAATTATTAGTCAGTGCTGGAACTTGAAATCAGTAATTGGTACTTTTTACAACATTTAGTACCTCCTGTTTATTAGCAAATATTACAGCACTGAATTTATATCTCCTTGTATCAAATTAAATTTAAATACAATTTTATTAACACAAAAGAAAAACAATAATGAATACCGAGAAAATCGATAAAACTGATACTGGAGCAACCTCAGTTGCATCGTTAAAAGCTCAACGAACAAGTATGAAACGTAACATCACTCAAATGAAAGGGAAAATCGACAAAGATGGCGCATCTTCTGATTTTACAATTTTAGAATGTAGATTACAAATTCTCGAATCATATTTCAAACAAATAAGCCACATTCAGACCCAAATAGAAAAATTGGATGAAAGTTATATGGCTCGATCGGATATTGAAGAACTTTTTATTTCAGTCAAGGCTCCATTGGTAAGCCTTCTAAATAAAAAACGTAGTCCTAATGATGCTGATCAAAGCATTTTAAATGACACTCAATCATATTTACCGCACCAAAATCGTTTGCCTCAATTAAAATTGCCAAAATTTGATGGAAAGTACGCAGAGTTTTCGCGATTCATAAGTACGTTCAAAACTTTAGTACATCATGGGCCTAATATTTCCGTCACTGATAAATTCAACTATTTACTAAATTGTTTATCTGGTCAAGCATGGCAGTAATTGAACCTTTTCAAGTGAGTGACTCAAATTATCAAAGAGCTTTCGATCATCTAATTGAACGATATGATAACAAATCGTTAATGTTCATCGACAATATAAATTCGTTGTTTTCAATACCAGCTGTTACAAAACCAAACGCTGCAGCATTGCGTTCTGTTCTTGACAATGTTTCTGCCCTCCGCAGCTCGTTACTTTCATTGGGGTCTGAGCTCGATGTCATGAATGCTATCATTATTCATATTGTTTTGTCAAAAATTGATAGTGATTCCAAAAAGGTGTACGATGAAAAACAAGATTTTCAGTCTTTGCCTTCATGGGATCAGTTCTATTCAATCCTAAGTCTTCGCTGTCAGTTTCTAGAAAGTCGTGCTGCAGAAACGGATTCATTTTCATCTCGTGATAATAAATTCAAACAAACCCCTAAACGACCAGGGTTATCCTTCGTTGTTTCCAGCACATTTTGTGAATATTGCAAAAGTAAAGAACATTTAACTGGAAGCTGTTCTAGTTATTTGTTACTACCCATATCTCGTCGTTTCGACTTTGTGAAGGGTTCAAAGCTGTGTATAAATTGTCTCAAAAAAGGTCATGTAGTGTCTAAGTGTCCATCAAAATCCCGCTGCCGCACTTTTCGAATATCACATCATACTACGCTACATAATCCAATGAGTCAAGTGATGAGTAATGTCAATGTTCCATACCAATCACAATCACCTTCGAATTCCTCGCTTCAACAACTTAAATCTCCAAACTCATCGTTTCAGCAACCGTGTCCATTATCGTTTCAACCATCGTCTTCGTCATCGTTTCAATCACCGTCGGCTAATCCAGCCTCAAATCACCTCACACAATTCTCTTCATTTTTAACACCGAACCGTCGCATAAATTTACTTCCAACCGCAGTGGTTTTTGTCAAGGATTGCTTTGGTAGTCTACAACCTCTTCGAGCCCTGTTAGATTCGTGTTCGGAAGTGAATCTTATCACGCAAGAAGCCGTCCGTCGCCTTAGTCTGAAAAAACATAAATCTCTTCAAGAAATTTCTGGTATTTCTGAGACTCGAACACAATTGAATTATATGGTTACTGCCACGATTAAATCTCGCTTTTCGGAATTTGAATATACTAAAATGTTTTCGGTAGCAAATTCAATTTCATCTCAACATCCAGTTGAACAATTTAATGCATCCAGCTGGAACATACCCAATGGTATTGAACTCGCAGACCCGCACTTTTACTCACCTCAGCGTATTGACATGCTAATAGGTTCCGAAATTTTCTTCAATTTACTTATAGATGGAAAGGTATCTCTAGGCATTGGGTTACCGTATATTATAAACACATATCTTGGTTGGGTCGTTGGTGGCAGCGTGAATTGCCAACTTTCACATCGATCACTTTCGTGTAATGTTATAACAAAATCTGAAAACCTGGACTCATTACTAAAGGCATTTTTGGAAATTGAGGAATTCAGTCCACGAGCACATACTCTCACCGAAGAAGAGCAACAGTGCGAACAGCATTTTGTTGAAAATACAGTTTTTGATATAAATGGAAAGGTTCAGGTACGTCTACCATTCAAATCTTCAATTAATCAGCTTGGCAGGTCAATTGAAATCGCTCGCCGTCGATTTTTATACTTAGAAAAACGTCTGTCCAAAGATGAAAACTTAAGACAGTTGTACTCCGATTGGGTCACATGACACCCATAAGTTTCAATCGCTTAAACTATCCTCACTACATAATTCCTCACCATCCTATCTTACGCCCTCAAAGCACCACAACTAAGCTTCGAGTAGTCTTTGATGCCTCTTGTTGCACCTCGTCAAACATTTCATTGAAGGAAACTTTAATGGTTGGTCCTACGATTCAACAGGATCTTATGATTACAATTTTATCGTTTCGGCTCAACAAGTTGGCTTTATCCGCTGATATCTGCAAGATGTATAGACAGTTCTTAGTCGATAAAAAGGATCGTAATTTTCAATTAATTTTATGGAGAGACGAGCCCAGCAATACAATCAATTTATATCAGTTAAACACCGTAACGTATGGGACATCAGCCGCTCCTTTTCTCGCTATACGAAGCCTATTTTTTATCGCTGATTTCTACAAGGAAGAATTTCCCATTGGTTCTGACACCCTTAAACAGGATCTATATGTCGATGATTTGCTCACTGGTGCAGATGACTTTTCCAAACTTCTTGAAAAAAGACACCAAATTGTAAAAATTTTAGAAAAGGCTGGTCTTCAACTATCAAAATGGAATTCTAATTGCCAAAATATTGCTTCGTGTACTGACGAAAAGCAACTAAAAATAAATGAAGAATACATCACTAAGGCTCTTGGAATGTCTTGGAAGCCCAAAAGTGACGTTTTCTGTTTTCGTTTTGATATTCCAGCTATTGAAGTCTACTAAGTCCAATTGTAATATCTTGCAAGATTTTAATCCAAGAAATGTGGAAGCAAAAATTGGATTGGGATACACCATTGAACGCACGATTGTTAAACCGATGGCAACAAATTGAACACGATTTTCAACATATAAATAAAATTTAAATTCCAAGATTTGTTGGCATTTCGCCAAAATCAACATTTGAAATCCACGGTTTTGCAGACGCCTCTCAATTGGCATATGGATGTTGTATTTACGTACGCGTAACTCATGAAAGTGAACACAAATCAACTTTATTGATAGCAAAGTCGAAAGTCGCTCCAGTACTTCAACAATCCTTGCCACGTTTAGAGCTTTGCGCCGCCTTGTTGCTTAGTCGAACGTGGGAGAAGATCAAAAATAAATTTTATCATCTCACCCACTGTGTTGTCTTCTGGTCAGACTCAAAAATAGTGCTAACTTGGCTCACCAATCACTCATCGTCTTACGTGTGCTTCGTTGCAAATCGAGTATCAATAATACAGAATTTAACTCACAATATTCTTTGGATGCATGTGCCTTCTAAACAAAACCCAGCCGATGTCGTATCAAGAGGCTGCTTTGCCAATGAATTAAACAACACAATTTGGTTCACAGGTCCTAAGTTTCTCGCAGAACAAGAAATTAATTGGCCCAAAGGTTATATCGGAAGTATCGAAGCTCCCCAACTAGAAATTAGAAAATCTTCTTTCAAAACTACTATTGTCGTTAACACAATTGTTGATTCGTTACTTTTTCGCCACTCTTCATATCTTCGAATTCTTCGAATCATCGCCTATATTCATCGTGTCTTTGACAAACGTAACCGAACGCCTTTCATAACATCTGATGAGTTACAATCAGCATTTTTGAGAATTGTATACAGTATTCAACAATCAACATTTAAGGAACAAATCGAACTTTCTCAATAAAGGAGAAAGCCTTAAACCCAGCTTTCAAAAACTAGCACCATTTTTAGAGAAAATTCAGTGCTGTAATACAACTTTAATCATCGTTCGTGTGGGCGGCCGGCTAGCAAATGCACCGTTATCGTATGATACAAGGTTTCCTGTCCTTTTACCAAAGGACCACAATTTCACTAAAATGTTCATCGAGTATCTTCATCGCAAACATTTACATGCTGGTCCAAAAGCACTGCTTGGAATTCTTCGCCAGCAAGTCTGGGTAATCAATGCTAGAGAGCTGGTCAGAAAGGTTGTCCGAAATTGCGTCCATTGTTTTAAGTACAACCCTCGTCTATTACAACAACTCATGGGTGATCTTCCTGCAGATCGATTAAAGGCTCAACGTCCTTTCCTCGTCTCAGGTCTCGACTTTTGTGGACCGTTCTATACCTCTTACCGCATTAAAGGCAAACCTCCTTACAAAACATATGTAGCTATATTCGTATGCTTTACATCCAAGGCTATTCATGTTGAAGTAGTATCAGATCTTTCGACTAATACCTTTCTTTTATGTTTGAAACGCTTTATAGGTCGTCGTGGTATCCCTCAAAGGATCTATTGCGATAGCACAACAAATTTTGTTGGCGCCAACAATAGACTACAAGAATTCAAACAACATTTTCTTCAGGAAGCTAATGTCAAAGAGATAGTCAACTATAGCGCAACCACATGGTTCAAATTCTCGTTCATCCCTCCTCGTTCTCCCCACTTTGGTGGCCTGTGGGAATCCGCTGTTAAGTCCACAAAAACACTTCTCGTCAAAAATATGTGTCATGCCAACTTAACTTATGAAGAATTACAAACAACCCTCATCGAAGTTGAAACCATACTAAATTCTCGGCCATTAGTAGCTAGATCGGACGATCCAAATGACGGAGAAGCCTTAACTCCTGCTCATATGTTGATTGGGTCCTCCATGCTGTCGTTGCCAGATGAAAATTTAAGCAACCATACGAATGTGAAATATCTCAAACGTTGGCAAATGGTAACCTACCTTAAACAACAGTTTTGGCGACAGTGGGTTCGTGATTATGTGCTAAATCTTCAACAAAGATGCAAATGGTTTAAGACTCATGAAAATGTGAAGGAAGGTGCACTTGTAATTATTCATGAAGACAACCTTCCACCTCAGCATTGGCTGCTTGCCCGTGTTCTTAAAGTAATACCAGGTCGTGATGGAAGGGTGAGAGTAGTTGATCTAGTAGTTGCACCGCTACCAAACGAGTTTGATTGAAAGGATCTTTCAATGGGGGCAGTATGTTGGGTCAAAACATTATAAAGTATTTTGTTTGTTTAATTGTTATGTAAAATTTAATTATAAAACACATACATATAAAACTAGATATACAAAGGTATATACAGTCTTCATAAATACACATGTATACATAATAAGCTCAAATAATTCCACTAAGCATACAAAAGTATTGTAACCATAATCATTTCATTTAGAGTATTTTAAAACAACCAACTGTATTTTTCTTGAGTTAAATATTTCCTTTAAACTTCTAACTATACATACATACATACGTATATTGTCTCATTATGTATATACACATATAAAAGAGCACTCATTCTGTAAATATGTACAAACTTAACGGGACTGCATTCTTTGCATTCCAAGCAAGTTAGTTTTAAGCAAAATAATTTCATAATAAATTTTTAGTCTTGCAAAGTAAGTGAAGTAAAAAACTTGTACGACTCAATAATATAAAGTCTCTTCTTTTTTGATATTTTTATTCAACAAGTATTTTATCATCATCTAGAAATCCAACAAACAGATATTCAATTAAAAATGTTTTCTGAAACTGATATTTAACGGACAATAATTCGCAACACAGCAAATATATTGTAGATCCAGGAACAAAACCAGGATACCAATAACTGAGTAAAGCTTTAGAGAAGATGATAACAACTTTTCAAACTACGACGAATGCTATTGAAATTATACCCAATATCTACCAAGATCCAAAAGGATCAATAGTACTCAATTGGTCGATATATCCGGTCATAAACCGCCAGATAATCGAAAATCCAAATAAAGCTAAAAATTATTTGAAAAACTAGGTTTCCATTACGCATAATATAAAAAGCTTCGTCAGTTAATGAAAACTAATTACCCTAAAATAAGTATTTTTGGTGTAGAGCAAAGAAAATTAAAATATACAGATACTTTTCAGTTCAATATATTAAAATATCTCGGCCCCACGGTGGGCGCCAATTTATGTAATGTACAAACGAAATGATGGTTATGTTTTTTTTTTTTTGGTAACGTTCAAAATGATTGTGTCTCAATAACAGGACTCAATTTATTTAATGAACAGAACGGAGATACATAGCTATTAGGAAATAAGATGGACAAAAATAGCTATAGATATTCTATTGACAATTGTTTCTCTATATAGAAACTTGAGAACGAATGGGAGCCATTGATATCTACTAGCGGTCAATCGGTTGGGGGGATTCTTGTTCTTTGGATTCTCTCTTGCCAATATAATGCGACTACATAAATATTATTATAGACTCCCTAGATTTATAATAAAAGATGGACCAGAAGTTGATCTGTTTTAATTTTTTTAAGATATTAGTAAAACCCCTGTTTAGATCAACCTAACTTGAAAGTTTAAGAAAGTCAACCATTTAAAGCGGTGTTAGCCTATCCAGGATGGAAGTGGATAGACTCGCGTTTCTGTACCCTCCCTACCATTGACTAAAGTGGCGCAAAGCTTTGCACTAAAGTCCCATCAGCGATCTACTCTTCTGTCATCACATCACATAGTAAGAAAAGTTCTAAATGTTTAGCTTTCCATTATAAGCATTATGATATTTTATTTAAGAAAATTTAAGGTAATTCATGTCGTTTAACAAATAACAGAACGCGGTTTAATAAGCTTAATTAATTATTATGTTAGTTTTTCTTTTAATTGGAGGTAACCCTCTAAATAATACTTTTTCTATTTAGTGTAAAAAAAATTTAGATTACGTTTTATGCAGAATTATATAAACAAAATAAAGAAAAAAATTAATATAAAAAAATAAAATAACAAATAATTTTCAAATGAATTTAGTAGGTATAGTTCAGTCGTATTTAGTATTAAGGCATGAAAATATGACTTAATTCGGAAATGGTGTAACAAAACATTGAAAGAATCAATATGTATATAGAGAGATTTACAATTATGTATATTGGTAACTCTCCCTGCAACATGTTGACGGACATGTGCGGTAATATGCATTAAAAGAAATGTTAACAAAAGAACCAATACCGACTGGTAATAATTATTACTTATTGATTTACAAAATTTTTTTTATAAGCGTTTTACTTTTCACTCACCGCTCTTTAGTTTCCAATTAAATTCCATAATGCCGGTGAACCAAAATTTTGGATTTATTACCAGGTAATTACGTAGATTTCCAGGTCGATATTGAGAAACAAAATTTTAAATTCTTTGAAATGCACTACAAATGAACATTTTGTTGTTTTTTTTACGTATGATTCTTCTCTTACATTGTTTCACTTTTTCTTGTGAGTGCTAAAAAGTGGCTGTTTTAGTTTCTTTTGTTTTCACTAACAATAATGGGCATTATGAAACTTAACTTTATATGTTTTTTAGTGTTTATGGTTTTTAAATTATCCTATAGTTCCTGTGAGAATGAAGTTTCTGTTTAAACAATTGATGTAGCCAAATTGATGATGGTTGCTGATTTATAATTGTTTCCATTTGTCGATATTATCTGGTATCTGCACTTCAATTTGTAAAAATTAAGCCTTGGATGTTTTCTTCTTTTTCAGGCATAAATTAGTTATGTGCCGTATTTGAATACATTTTGTATAAATTCTACAAATGCTGTGACTGACGTTTGTCTTTACATTGATATGGATTTTCTGCTTAATTTTTTTCTCTTTCTTATATTCTTGTTCGTCTGCTTGGTTTCAATGTAACAAGTGTGTTATGATTGAATGATGGTTTAACCATATAGAAGTGCAAAAAAAATTAGACAGTGGTGGCTCCAATAATGGATCCACCACTACAACCTTTGATATGTCCAGTCAGGAATACACTTTCTAATTAAATAAAACTTTTGTAAGATTAATCTGAAGGACATATAAGATTTTTGTACACTATACCTGGTGTAGAAAATTTACTATGTACTGATCAAGGCGAATTCAGTATCAGGTGACCTTATCAGCCCAGCTGATTATCAGCTGTTGCTACCAAATTGGGTATTTTGAACCAAAACGTCAAAATTTGCTTAGAAATCTTCTGACAGATTGGTTTTGTAGCATACCAAATTACGTGTTGTTTTTTCTGTTGTAAAATTGTTGTAGCGATAAGGTCACCTGATACTGAATTCGCCTTGGTACTGATCTTTAAATTGCCAGTTTTGCTTGAAGCCAGTGCGGTATCAAGGAATACCACTGGAACAATTTTTGAAGGAATCTTCCACTACCTGCGATTTCGGCAGAGATGCTTCACGTAAAAATAATACCAAACTTTTAAAATTCTTCTCTATGAGACATTATTAGATTTAATTGAACTATAGTGAATTTTAATCAGAAATAATTTCTTAATCAGGCTTGAGTTCAGTAATTTCAATTCTTATGAATGAAATATTTTTATTAATTAATGTGAGTATCTAAAGAAGAGAAGAAAAATTAAACTAGACACTATTAGCTGGGGGAAATACCGATATTTTTCTGTGCAGCCACGCACTTCATCAGCACCCATGTCTATCTACTGGGGTAGAGATTATTATTAACATCAGCTATTTAACCTGAATTTCTATGAAAGTGGAATATGAGAATTGATTGTGTATACAATTATTGATTTACCTTTTGGTAAACACATTTGTAAGTATCACTATTCATTTTCTGTTTTTCCATTTTTCTATTTAGGTTAGCACGAAGTTATATCACTCTACCAATGTATGTTTAACTATTCTTACTTATCTTTTACGATCATCACATTAATTATTTTTACTTATTCGATGCACCATCGGTACATACATACAAGTATTATTGTAGTGGCTTTATGTTACTTTGTTTTTGCTTTCTACAGTTGACTTAGCTTTCCAGCATTCTGAAGCAGTTCTGGCCAAGTGAACAGTGATCGCCAAGTGAACATATTTTTGTCACGTGCCCATGATGAATTAAATGAGACATTATTAGATTTAATTGAACTATAGTGAATTTTAATCAGAAATAATTTCTTAATCAGGCTTGAGTTCAGTAATTTCAATTCTTATGAATGAAATATTTTTATTAATTAATGTGAGTATCTAAAGAAGAGAAGAAAAATTAAACTAGACACTATTAGCTGGGGGAAATACCGATATTTTTCTGTGCAGCCACGCACTTCATCAGCACCCATGTCTATCTACTGGGGTAGAGATTATTATTAACATCAGCTATTTAACCTGAATTTCTATGAAAGTGGAATATGAGAATTGATTGTGTATACAATTATTGATTTACCTTTTGGTAAATACATTTGTAAGTATCACTATTCATTTTCTGTTTTTCCATTTTTCTATTTAGGTTAGCACGAAGTTATATCACTCTACCAATGTATGTTTAACTATTCTTACTTATCTTTTACGATCATCACATTAATTATTTTTACTTATTCGATGCACCATCGGTACATACATACAAGTATTATTGTAGTGGCTTTATGTTACTTTGTTTTTGCTTTCTACAGTTGACTTAGCTTTCCAGCATTCTGAAGCAGTTCTGGCCAAGTGAACAGTGATCGTCATATAAAAAATCAAGCGAATACGTTGAGTTTAAGTCAGTTAAAATGGTTCTTAACTTTTTTCACTTGCCTATTTATATATAGATATTCAAATATACATATGTATAGACTCCATGGTAAACCACTCTCTTAAACCACTTTCTTAAGTACTAAATACGAATTTAAAATTTCATTTACCGTCATAAATAAGAATATATTTTAAGCAAACTATTTAAAAAAAGTTGTTCACTTTTTGAACTAAGTGTAATTAGATATTTGCTCCTAGTGCTTTCACTTCATATTCATTATTATTGCCCAAAACAAAAATATTCGTTTATTTTTTCATTAAACGCTTTTTCTCTAAAATTGTATACTCTCCATTAAAACATTTGTTACAAATAATGTTTCTATTCCCTATTCTTTGAGAAAGACCCCATATGTATGTACGAATTTGCTAGACTAATAATATAAACATTCCATTATATTCCAACATTCCATCATATTCCAACATTCCAGTATGTTCAGTAATTTAAAGCACAGAAAAATAATGAAAACAATGAACAAAAACAAAACGCACACAAAATAAACCAACAATAAAAAACTTACTTTGTGCTGTAGGTGAATTTAACTTTAATCAAAGTTATTAATAACTAAAAAAATATATTATTTTTAAGCATCTAAAGAAAAATAATACAGTACCACTCGTTATTTAAATATCCAAATTTTATTAGTTTCAGCAATAATCGTTTAAGTACATAGAAAGATGGAAATAAGAATAGAATGAATAAATCAAATACGTTTTTCCTTCTGAGTGTTTATGGAGTTGCCAAGCCAAATTGTTGTAATTTTTTTTTAGCAAATTAAGAGAGATAGAGAGATCATGGCTTTATGATTGGCTAATATTCTTAACTGTTTTTAACTATCTTAGACACAAAAATGTAGAAGAAAAAATACATTCTGCACTGCTCCTATTGACAATCTATCTAACAAAAAAAAAATCAAGCGAATACGTTGAGTTTAAGTCAGTTAAAATGGTTCTTAACTTTTTTCACTTGCCTATTTATATATAGATTATTATTAGAAGTTGTATGTATTTTTAAAGAAATACCTTCCCTTTTTTTTATTATAAATATAAAATTTTGTTTATGTAGTATTTTAAGTTCATTTAACCAATGGTTTGTTATAAATTAATATTTAATGTAATTTCTGCTTATGTTGTATTCTAAGTTCATTAACCAAGTTTATTTACAAATTAATAAGTTTCATATAGCAATCAGTCATTTACCTTTAGATATTTTTATACTCATACAATTAATTCAGTCATTTACCTTTAAGAATAGTATTACAATAATTCATAAAATGCAAAGTCAGGCTTTATGACAAGTGCTGAAAATGTACATTGCTAGTAATTTTAATATAGACGTATGAAATTAAAATTGTATAAAAGACTGGGAAAAATAAAGAAATTATGGCAAACAAAAATTAACTTTCTTGATTGCTAGACTAGTCTTAGTGTTTCTACTAAGACTTAACTTCAACTAATATTAGCACATGGTGATTCTACCTGGGCTAAAAACAAAACAAAAAAAAACACACACTCTGAGCTCCAAAGGAATCCTTTGGTGCTCAAACTTTACACAGTTGTAAACGCAACCATTTGGTGACCCCGACGGTCCTGTAGCAAGGTACAGGATTCCATCAACAGAAGACATTCTTCAACTCGACGGTCCTGTAGCAAGGTACAGGATTCCATCAACAGAAAACATTCTTCAACTCGACGGTCCTGTAGCAAGGTACAGGAGTCCATCAACAGAAGACATATTTCAACACGATAGTCCTGTCACAAGGTACAGGATTGCATCATCAGACTACACATTTCAAATTGAAGGTCCTGTAGCAAGGTACAGGATTCCATCATCAACTATCGTTCCTTGTACATAAGCAATGGAATCCTTTGAAGACCTGGTAGCAGCCCAACAGAAGACGGCGGATCAAATAGAGGCAATAATCCGCAATTTCAAAAAAGACTCTTCTACAAGAAAAACTTCAGAGTACTTCTTGGAGCGTCTACAGCGGCTTGACAAGGCATGGCAAGAATTTGAGACCACTGACAACAAAATAAGGTGCCTCTCAAATCTACCATTACAACACAATTATTTTACAGACCAATACTTACGTATTTCGGACGATACACTCAAATACAAAGAACTATTTGAGTCCGAAAGTAAAAAAGCGAAGAAACCAACACCATCGATGAGACAAATGGAAGAAGGAGCAAGCAGAGGTATGCAGGAAAAAACACTACCTGATGATATCACAAGCAAAGTTCTTCGAAATCAGCGGGCATTGACGAGAGCATTAAGACGAACTATGGATGAAGTCAGAACAGAGGGAAATCAACAAATAGCAAAGGCAAATTATCGCTCATTAATAAATATATGCACGAGTTCTCTACAAACAACGATACATTATGGCAATTGACTAATGAAGAACAAATAGACGGCTACACCTTGGATGACTTTTACGAACTGCAAGCTGAGGTGCACGACATTCAATGTGAGCTAGAGCAGCATGTGAGTAATATCAGCGAAAATAAACCACGCAGCACTGATCATTGTCAACCCCATCTTCCAAAAATTCAGATTCCGAAATTTAGCGGCAGTTACCTACAATGGGTAACCTTTAAAGATCTTTATACCCAGCTAATCCACAACGCATCAATGAGCGAAGTTGAGAAAATGTTTTACTTAACTACACATCTAGCAGACGAACCAAAAGCACTAGTAAAACATTTGCTAATTACAACAGCAAATTACGAAATTGCATGGAACATTTTGGTTGATAGGTACGATAACAAAAGGCTCATTGTGACAACACTACTAAACAACTTGCTTTCTCATCCGCAAATAAAAAACGAAACGGCACAAGCGCTAAAAAATATACATGATGTCACAAAAGAATGCATCCATGGTTTAAGTGCGCAAGGACTGCCAGTGAACAGTTGGGACGCCATAATTGTTCAGATTTTATTGAAAAAACTCGATCAATCAACTCAAACTTTATTTCAGCAATCGCTAGAAAACAACAAAAACCTCGTAAGTCTAAAAGATCTTAGATTTATAGAGCACCGTTTCCAAGCATTAGAAACACGCGGAAGGTATCACGAATCTGGTAGGGGGAAGGATAGAGCCAAACTTATAACTGCAGCTACATCAACCCCAAACTGTAAAGTATGTGGAATGCCTGGGCATCCCATATATTACTGTGAAAATTTCCTAAAAATGTCCCCATCTGGGAGACTACAATGGACACAAAAAAAGAAGCTTTGCGTCAACTGCTTTAAGTCAGATCATGCTGTCAAAGCATGCACGTCACGATCTTGCTCAAAGTGCACAAAAAGACACAACACATTGTTGCACTTAGAATTAGCAAGAGGAATTTCGGCAGAAGGAACACAAAAACTAGCGTCTGTATCGAATGAAAATAAGCCAATCGTCGCTACAACAAACAAACATGTCATCGACAACACTTACGTATTACTAGCCACTGCAAGAGTAAAGGCAGTTGGAGCCAATGGTCACACATGCATCTACTGGGGTAGAGATTATTATTAACATCAGCTATTTAACCTGAATTTCTATGAAAGTGGAATATGAGAATTGATTGTGTATACAATTATTGATTTACCTTTTGGTAAACACATTTGTAAGTATCACTATTCATTTTCTGTTTTTCCATTTTTCTATTTAGGTTAGCACGAAGTTATATCACTCTACCAATGTATGTTTAACTATTCTTACTTATCTTTTACGATCATCACATTAATTATTTTTACTTATTCGATGCACCATCGGTACATACATACAAGTATTATTGTAGTGGCTTTATGTTACTTTGTTTTTGCTTTCTACAGTTGACTTAGCTTTCCAGCATTCTGAAGCAGTTCTGGCCAAGTGAACAGTGATCGCCAAGTGAACATATTTTTGTCACGTGCCCATGATGAATTAAATGAGACATTATTAGATTTAATTGAACTATAGTGAATTTTAATCAGAAATAATTTCTTAATCAGGCTTGAGTTCAGTAATTTCAATTCTTATGAATGAAATATTTTTATTAATTAATGTGAGTATCTAAAGAAGAGAAGAAAAATTAAACTAGACACTATTAGCTGGGGGAAATACCGATATTTTTCTGTGCAGCCACGTACTTCATCAGCACCCATGTCTATCTACTGGGGTAGAGATTATTATTAACATCAGCTATTTAACCTGAATTTCTATGAAAGTGGAATATGAGAATTGATTGTGTATACAATTATTGATTTACCTTTTGGTAAATACATTTGTAAGTATCACTATTCATTTTCTGTTTTTCCATTTTTCTATTTAGGTTAGCACGAAGTTATATCACTCTACCAATGTATGTTTAACTATTCTTACTTATCTTTTACGATCATCACATTAATTATTTTTACTTATTCGATGCACCATCGGTACATACATACAAGTATTATTGTAGTGGCTTTATGTTACTTTGTTTTTGCTTTCTACAGTTGACTTAGCTTTCCAGCATTCTGAAGCAGTTCTGGCCAAGTGAACAGTGATCGTCATATAAAAAATCAAGCGAATACGTTGAGTTTAAGTCAGTTAAAATGGTTCTTAACTTTTTTCAATTGCCTATTTATATATAGATATTCAAATATACATATGTATAGACTCCATGGTAAACCACTCTCTTAAACCACTTTCTTAAGTACTAAATACGAATTTAAAATTTCATTTACCGTCATAAATAAGAATATATTTTAAGCAAACTATTTAAAAAAAGTTGTTCACTTTTTGAACTAAGTGTAATTAGATATTTGCTCCTAGTGCTTTCACTTCATATTCATTATTATTGCCCAAAACAAAAATATTCGTTTATTTTTTCATTAAACGCTTTTTCTCTAAAATTGTATACTCTCCATTAAAACATTTGTTACAAATAATGTTTCTATTCCCTATTCTTTGAGAAAGACCCCATATGTATGTACGAATTTGCTAGACTAATAATATAAACATTCCATTATATTCCAACATTCCATCATATTCCAACATTCCAGTATGTTCAGTAATTTAAAGCACAGAAAAATAATGAAAACAATGAACAAAAACAAAACGCACACAAAATAAACCAACAATAAAAAACTTACTTTGTGCTGTAGGTGAATTTAACTTTAATCAAAGTTATTAATAACTAAAAAAATATATTATTTTTAAGCATCTAAAGAAAAATAATACAGTACCACTCGTTATTTAAATATCCAAATTTTATTAGTTTCAGCAATAATCGTTTAAGTACATAGAAAGATGGAAATAAGAATAGAATGAATAAATCAAATACGTTTTTCCTTCTGAGTGTTTATGGAGTTGCCAAGCCAAATTGTTGTAATTTTTTTTAGCAAATTAAGAGAGATAGAGAGATCATGGCTTTATGATTGGCTAATATTCTTAACTGTTTTTAACTATCTTAGACACAAAAATGTAGAAGAAAAAATACATTCTGCACTGCTCCTATTGACAATCTATCTAACAAAAAAAAAATCAAGCGAATACGTTGAGTTTAAGTCAGTTAAAATGGTTCTTAACTTTTTTCACTTGCCTATTTATATATAGATTATTATTAGAAGTTGTATGTATTTTTAAAGAAATACCTTCCCTTTTTTTTATTATAAATATAAAATTTTGTTTATGTAGTATTTTAAGTTCATTTAACCAATGGTTTGTTATAAATTAATATTTAATGTAATTTCTGCTTATGTTGTATTCTAAGTTCATTAACCAAGTTTATTTACAAATTAATAAGTTTCATATAGCAATCAGTCATTTACCTTTAGATATTTTTATACTCATACAATTAATTCAGTCATTTACCTTTAAGAGTAGTATTACAATAATTCATAAAATGCAAAGTCAGGCTTTATGACAAGTGCTGAAAATGTACATTGCTAGTAATTTTAATATAGACGTATGAAATTAAAATTGTATAAAAGACTGGGAAAAATAAAGAAATTATGGCAAACAAAAATTAACTTTCTTGATTGCTAGACTAGTCTTAGTGTTTCTACTAAGACTTAACTTCAACTAATATTAGCACATGGTGATTCTACCTGGGCTAAAAACAAAACAAAAAAAAACACACACTCTGAGCTCCAAAGGAATCCTTTGGTGCTCAAACTTTACACAGTTGTAAACGCAACCATTTGGTGACCCCGACGGTCCTGTAGCAAGGTACAGGATTCCATCAACAGAAGACATTCTTCAACTCGACGGTCCTGTAGCAAGGTACAGGATTCCATCAACAGAAAACATTCTTCAACTCGACGGTCCTGTAGCAAGGTACAGGAGTCCATCAACAGAAGACATATTTCAACACGATAGTCCTGTCACAAGGTACAGGATTGCATCATCAGACTACACATTTCAAATTGAAGGTCCTGTAGCAAGGTACAGGATTCCATCATCAACTATCGTTCCTTGTACATAAGCAATGGAATCCTTTGAAGACCTGGTAGCAGCCCAACAGAAGACGGCGGATCAAATAGAGGCAATAATCCGCAATTTCAAAAAAGACTCTTCTACAAGAAAAACTTCAGAGTACTTCTTGGAGCGTCTACAGCGGCTTGACAAGGCATGGCAAGAATTTGAGACCACTGACAACAAAATAAGGTGCCTCTCAAATCTACCATTACAACACAATTATTTGACAGACCAATACTTACGTATTTCGGACGATACACTCAAATACAAAGAACTATTTGAGTCCGAAAGTAAAAAAGCGAAGAAACCAACACCATCGATGAGACAAATGGAAGAAGGAGCAAGCAGAGGTATGCAGGAAAAAACACTACCTGATGATATCACAAGCAAAGTTCTTCGAAATCAGCGGGCATTGACGAGAGCATTAAAACGAACTATGGATGAAGTCAGAACAGAGGGAAATCAACAAATAGCAAAGGCAAATTATCGCTCATTAATAAATATATGCACGAGTTCTCTACAAACAACGATACATTATGGCAATTGACTAATGAAGAACAAATAGACGGCTACACCTTGGATGACTTTTACGAACTGCAAGCTGAGGTGCACGACATTCAATGTGAGCTAGAGCAGCATGTGAGTAATATCAGCGAAAATAATCCACGCAGCACTGATCATTGTCAACCCCATCTTCCAAAAATTCAGATTCCGAAATTTAGCGGCAGTTACCTACAATGGGTAACCTTTAAAAATCTTTATACCCAGCTAATCCACAACGCATCAATGAGCGAAGTTGAGAAAATGTTTTACTTAACTACACATCTAGCAGACGAACCAAAAGCACTAGTAAAACATTTGCCAATTACAACAGCAAATTACGAAATTGCATGGAACATTTTGGTTGATAGGTACGATAACAAAAGGCTCATTGTGACAACACTACTAAACAACTTGCTTTCTCATCCGCAAATAAAAAACGAAACGGCACAAGCGCTAAAAAATATACATGATGTCACAAAAGAATGCATCCATGGTTTAAGTGCGCAAGGACTGCCAGTGAACAGTTGGGACGCCATAATTGTTCAGATTTTATTGAAAAAACTCGATCAATCAACTCAAACTTTATTTCAGCAATCGCTAGAAAACAACAAAAACCTCGTAAGTCTAAAAGATCTTAGATTTATAGAGCACCGTTTCCAAGCATTAGAAACACGCGGAAGGTATCACGAATCTGGTAGGGGGAAGGATAGAGCCAAACTTATAACTGCAGCTACATCAACCCCAAACTGTAAAGTATGTGGAATGCCTGGGCATCCCATATATTACTGTGAAAATTTCCTAAAAATGTCCCCATCTGGGAGACTACAATGGACACAAAAAAAGAAGCTTTGCGTCAACTGCTTTAAGTCAGATCATGCTGCCAAAGCATGCACGTCACGATCTTGCTCAAAGTGCACAAAAAGACACAACACATTGTTGCACTTAGAATTAGCAAGAGGAATTTCGGCAGAAGGAACACAAAAACTAGCGTCTGTATCGAATGAAAATAAGCCAATCGTCGCTACAACAAACAAACATGTCATCGACAACACTTACGTATTACTAGCCACTGCAAGAGTAAAGGCAGTTGGAGCCAATGGTCACACATGCACATTCCGAGCTTTATTAGATTCTGGATCACAAGTCAATTTGGTTACAACCCGCGTATTGAACAAACTGTCCTTGAATTCCTCAAACTCTTCATTGCGCATTGAAGGAATTGGCCGTAAAGTTCAAAACATATCCCAACGAATCAATATAGAATTACATGCATATTCAGGCAGCTATGCCACCAGAATCGAAGCATTTGTTCTTCCAACCATTGTACCACCTCAGCCTACAAATTTTCGACACGTCAGATTGGAATCTTCCTGAAAATATTAAATTAGCTGATCGATGTTTCAATCAAATGGATAAAATTGACATATTGCTCGGAGCAGAATTTTACCATGAATTGATGCGCCCACAACAAATAAAGATCAATCAAAAACTGCCAATTCTGCAAAACACAGCTTTGGGTTGGATCGTCACGGGTAAATTACAAGAAAGAAACGGCAACTTGGTAACTTGTGCAGTGTTTACCCTAGAATAGCAAACAACAAACCAGCTAATTGAAAAATTCTGGAAGCTTGAAGACACGAATAATACAGAACGAGCACTATCTTTGGCTGAGAAACGATGTGAGGATCATTTTGCACAAAACGTAAAAAGAAACGAGAATGGGAGATTCATTGTGCGCCTACCATTCTCAGAAAATCCATCCGTTCTCGGAAGTTCCAAAACAATGGCATTCAATCGATTTTTAGCATTGGAAAAACGATTGAACCTTAATCCTGATCTTAGAACAGGATACAACAAATTCATGCAGGAGTACGAAGACTTGGGGCACATGGAAGAAATACAAGAAGATGACATTCCTAATTTACATTACGTTATGCCGCACCACTGCGTACTGAAACCTGACAGCTCAACCACAAAACTAAGAGTAGTTTTTGACGCATCAGCTAAAACATCCAGCGGTTCCTCTTTAAATGACATAATACATGCCGGACCAACCGTACAAAGTGAGCTGTTTTCGGTACTGTTGCGATTTAGGATGCACAGAATTGTCTTCACTGCAGACATAGAGAAAATGTACCGGCAAATTCAAATCGATGACACGGACCAGATGTTCCAGCTCATCATATGGAGATACAACAAGCATCAAGACATAAAATATTATCGTCTTAAAACTGTAACATATGGCACGTCCTCTGCACCATACCTAGCAACAAAATGCCTTCAACATTTAGCTATTCAAAACGCTACAAAATATCCACAAGGTGCTTCAATATTACGCGATGATTTTTATGTGGATGATTGCCTCACCGGAGCTGATTCTATTAACACAGCATTAGAATCACAACGACAACTAAGCTTAATCCTAAGAGAAGTTGGTTTTAAGCTGCGGAAGTGGTGTTCAAATCATCCTCAGTTATTAAATGGAATTGCACCTGAAGACCAGGAAATCAAGTTGGACTTAGACGAGAATTCAGATTGTTCAATTAAAACACTCGGATTAATATGGCTCCCAAAGTCTGATCAATTATGTGGACGGTCACAAAAGCCAACGGCCACAAGGGTAACAAAAAGAATAGTCAGTTCAGAACTAGCCAAAATCTTTGATCCTCTAGGGATTTTTGGGCCGGTAGTTGTACGAGCCAAGATATTTTTGCAAGAGCTGTGGTAATTACCGCTTTCATGGGATGACGAGTTACCCATGAATCTTCAGGATGAATGGAATAAATTTCGCACAAATATAGAAACCCTAAACAAAATAAAAATAGAGAGATTCGTATTAAAACACGGAAACCCAGTCTCTACAGAAATTCATACGTTTGTCGATGCATCTGAACGAGCCTATGGAACAGCAATCTACATTCGTTCAACATATAAAGACAAAACTGTTTTAACCAGACTGCTATGTGCCAAGTCCCGAGTAGCACCCATAAAAAGGCAAACGTTGCCTCGCTTGGAATTATGCGCCGCGGTATTAGGTGTTGAGCTAACAAGTAGGGTAAAAGAAGATCTTCGTCTGCAAAATATAGCAAACTTTTTTTGGTCGGACTCAAAAATTGTTCTTGCTTGGATAAACTCGTCAGCAGCATCGTTTCACACCTTTGTAGCAAACAGGATAACAAAAATTCAAGGTCTAAGCGATTCACATCAATGGCGACACGTTAGTTCTAAAGAAAATCCAGCCGACGCAATATCTCGAGGAATAGCACCCGAAAACCAATCACAACATTCAATGTGGTTTTATGGCCCTCTATTTCTTTCGGGACAACGGAGTGAATGGACAACCTCAACTTCACAAGCAATTGAGACACCTTGCCACGAAGAACGTAAGGTGACGAAGCATGTTCTAACAATAACCGCCTTGCAGCAAAATTATGCAGACATTATAAATCAGATAAACCACCGGAACTCATTTAGAACTCTTCAACACACAATTGGTTATGTGTTGAGATTTATTAGAAATTCCAAAACTACAAATATTTATCGGTCAACCAAAAGGGAACTTGGTGCATTCGAATTAGAAGAAGCTCTAAACATTATCATCAAGATCATCCAAGCCGCAGAGTTTGGGGAAGAACTAGAAAGGCTTTCACATCAAACACCTGTACATAAATCAAGTCCCTTGGCCTCCTTAAGCCCATTCATGGATGAGCATCAGATAATGCGCATGGGTGGTCGTTTGGAGCAGTCAACATTATCGTTCAAGGCAAAACATCCTGCGATTTTAACTCATAATCACCCTATGACAAAGTTATTGATGCACAAGCTACACGAAGAGAATCGTCATTGTGGTCCACAGTCATTGTTGGCAGCATCCAGGTCACAGTTCTGGATTACAAACGGGAAATCACTGGCACGAAGTACCGTCCACAAATGCATACGATGCACTAAAGCTAGGCCGGTGCTTTTCAAACAATTAATGGGAAACCTTCCGGCAGATAGAGTAACCCCAGCACGTCCTTTCATAACCACAGGAGTGGATTATTTTGGCCCAATATGGATCCATCACAAGATCAGGGGCAAAAGGCCAGACAAGGCCTATATCGCAGTATTTTGTTGCTTCGCGACTAAGGCCATTCACATGGAAGTAGTATCAAATCTGTCTACAGAAGCATTCCTAGGCGCACTACGACGTTTCATCAGCAGAAGAGGCCACTGTCAGACTTTGTATTGCGACAATGCTACTAACTTCGTGGGAGCAAACAATAAAATTACTGAATTAAAAGAATCAATATATTCTCAATCAGCGCAAGAGAAGATTACACGAGTATGCAGCAATCAGTCAATAAATTTTAAATTCATTCCACCAAGAGCCCCTCACTTTGGTGGACTTTGGGAAGCGGCTGTCAAATCCGCCAAGCACCTTTTACTGAGAAGTGTGTTAGCTGCATCACTTACATATGAAGAATTGGAAACAATAGTGGTTGAAATAGAAGCAATCTTAAATTCACGGCCACTGATCCCTCTCTCCTCAAGCTACGATGATCTTGAAGCTATTACCCCAGGCCACTTTTTAGTAGGGGAACCCTTGACATCAGCAGTAGATATAAATGCGCAACCCCCAAGCATATCATTAAATGCAAGATGGAAAATAACTTCAGAAATCAAACATAAATGCTGGAAGGAGTGGACTCAAAACTATTTACATGAGCTACAGCAAAGGGGGAAATGGAAGTCTCCTTCACCGAACGTCATTGAAGGCATGCTTGTTATCCTCAAGGAAGATAATACTCCAGTGCTCCAATGGCCACTGGGTAGAATCAACCGCATTTACAAAGGAGATGATGGACTTATCAGGGTATCCGACGTCAAAACAGCAAAGGGAATTTTCAAGAGGCCAATACACAGACTTGCACCGTTGTTCAACGATTCCCTCACAGAACATTCCGGATATGACAACTTAAAGTCACAAAAGAGGCAAGGCTCAGCGGAAGTTAACATTATACAGCCAAAACGAAAGGTAGCGTCATATGCCTCACTGGGAGTTTTCAATATGCTTTTTGTTTCACTCCTTCTGCTGCCGATAATATTAGCCTCTCCAATCAATGTTACAGAATTTTCTTCCAATCCAGGATTATATTTCGAAGGCATGGGCTCGACAAAGTTGATGACAGCTACCTGGAAATTCATTATATACTACGATTTATCACTTGAAATATATCAGCCAGCAATTCATCATCCAAACATAGGCTTCTTTGCTCTACTTCTATCGCTACTCATAATCCTAACACCTACTGCCTGGCAATTTCGAATCAAATGCAACAAAACTGCCTCAGTCAACCTAACACCGGCACCTCCAAGGCCAACACCACGTCATCCTATTTCTGAAGTTTAACACTACAGGTTTTCGCTGACTGCTCAACGCGGCGGAGAATGTTAATACATACATAATTACTTTTATTATTATTAGAAGTTGTATGTATTTTTAAAGGAATACCTTCCCTTTTTTTTATTATAAATATAAAATTTTGTTTATGTAGTATTTTAAGTTCATTTAACCAATGGTTTGTTATAAATTAATATTTAATGTAATTTCTGCTTATGTTGTATTCTAAGTTCATTAACCAAGTTTATTTACAAATTAATAAGTTTCATATAGCAATCAGTCATTTACCTTTAGATATTTTTATACTCATACAATTAATTCAGTCATTTACCTTTAAGAGTAGTATTACAATAATTCATAAAATGCAAAGTCAGGCTTTATGACAAGTGCTGAAAATGTACATTGCTAGTAATTTTAATATAGACGTATGAAATTAAAATTGTATAAAAGACTGGGAAAAATAAAAAAATTATGGCAAACAAAAATTAACTTTCTTGATTGCTAGACTAGTCTTATGCTATGTTTAGACGACGAGTTGAATCACCTGCTTCGCTCTCTGAATCATGTTTATGAATAATACTGTTTAGACTACGCATTCGTGCTTCGTGTGCATCGTGCCAATTTAGTGCTTTTCGTACTAGATTTAGAGTTTTTTAATTCATAACAGTGCGGAATTTTTCAAATTGTTGCTTTAAAAAGAAATTAGTGCCTTTTTTTTGGTGTTTTTCACCTTTGATTTTAGTGCGTTTTACAAATCTACTAAATATTAATTTGTTAAAGTGTGGTGGCTTTATTTTCACTTTCAAAAACTATCTGCTTTCACCCCTTTTAGACATGCAAAGTTTCCTTTGCAGAATGTTAATTCAGCTTTGTGAAATATGAAGGAAGAAAAACTTTATCTTTCATAGTGAGAAAAAATAATATATTTCTAGCAATTACAGATGATACCATACACGTTATAAAATAACTTAATTACAATAATCTAATTACTAACCACTGAGGGAAGCAATGTATTGCTTTCTTGATAACGAAAGCTTTCAAAAATGCTTCTGAAAAGTACTAACGTAAGGCTCTCTAACAAAGTGGATAAAAGTAAAAAAATGTACACCAGTAACTTTTGCATCTGAGTACACAAAAACTACACATTATTGCTTCTGTAAAACGAATTAGCAAAGCAAAAAATGAACGGTTTTTTGGAAACTGAATGCATTGCTTCTAGCTGGCTTACAAAAACTCTTCTGGGAAGCGGTAATTTTTGATGGGATGGTGAAATTGAAGAAACAGAACGAAGTATCAGAAATTTAAGGATACATAAATGGAAAAATTTGCTCAAAACTGTCAATTTTGGATTGAAGTTTATAATTATAGAAATTCAACTTATCATAATCCATTTCTAATACTGTCAATATTTTCTCAAGACTATTAACATTACCATGTTCAAATGTTGTAGTAGAAATGACTTTTAGCGCTTATAAATATTTTAAAAGTAAGTTAGAAATACAATAATGATTTTATAAATCAAATTGTTTCATTCATATAAAATACGGTCTAAAAAGAAAAGGCTTATGTTGTTCAGAATGTAACATACTGAACCATGTTCATGTAAAAATTAATTCAGACGAAACACCTAAAAATCTAATTGTTTTATTAAAACAGTTTTATGGCCAGAGGAAAAAGATGAAACTGCATTTCCTGAAACGAGGAGTATAATTCTCGTTGATCATCTTTTGTTAAAATAGTGCACCATAATTGGAGTGTCTTCCCAAATGAACTTCAATTATTTTCCTACTCATATTCTACTTATAAGCAAAATCGAAATATGGCTCGATATATGTAATTGAAATTATTACAAAAACCTATGAAATGTAGTAAATTTAAAATTGTAGTTAACTTAAATTTTTAATTTTTACTAATTCAATACATTTATAATTAGCCATATGGGCTTTCTCTGTATTGCAAATAAATAGATAAATATAAAAAAATAAATAAAAATATATTTATGTACATACATACATATGTACATATATACGAGTACTTATTTCATTTAGTGCTTTTTTATGAACACACAGTGGTTTTTGCTCTGAAAAAGTTGGCATCACTGTTCGCGTGGCATTTTTTTTATGTATATTCACAAAAACATACGTATCATACGAACGTATATACATGCATACACATAAGCATACATACTTTACATAAATTCCACTCATGCGAAATCGTGTTTTTGAAGGCATCTCTATATTTTCTTCTTATTTTTCCTTTTTATATTATTCATAACTTAATTAAATTTATTTATATTAAACTCACATCTATGTTTTTTGGTTTGTTTTTATTTGTTTACAAACACACACATACACATATACCTATTTTGTTTTGATAGCTAGTTCAGATAAAGTGGCGATTAACTGCGATAAAAGTTAGAGAAGATACCAATTTTACGTGCTTCGCAAGTAGATTCATATTGAATCTACTTGATTCGCTCTCATAATTTTGTATGGCGAAGCAAGTGGATTCGGTCATGATTGGGGCGTGAAGCATGAATAGAGAGCGAAGCACGTACCGTCTAAACATAGTATTAGGCGTAACATTGCATGTAAACTCGAAAAATAAATTAACAGTGACGAATGCCGTAAATTTATGTTATCAATGTCCAAGCTACATACTTTGTAAATGTTAGCAAAAGTGATATTAGGTTGATTAGCTATTATTAACCTTACAATTAGTTATGATGATTCTTTAATAAACGAAAATTAATACTAAGAGAAGAAATTATAAAAATGATAAAAAGAAGTAAAAAAAATCGTTGTGGGGAAAAGATAGGCTGGTAGTATATGAAAGAAGAAAATAAATAAAATTCCAATTAGGTGGAAATATATCATTACAAATTCCTGAAAAACTGCATTCATATCAAATGCACAATTAGTCACTTTAAGAAATTTAATACAAAGGAACTACGTATGTTAAGTTATACGTAACCTACTGTAGTTCTTTATGCCCTTATGCAAAAACGATTGTTAAAGTTAAAGGATGCTTTAAAAACGGTTTTGCCATACCAAACTCGTTTCTTAAACCAACTTTAAATTGAACAAACGTTTTTGGATAAGGGGGTTAGTCTTTACTTTATGTTGCTGTGCCGTTCTGTTTATAAATTTTAATAGTTACTTTTTCTGTAATAAATTAGCTAGTAAAAATTAAATTTTTTAAATTTTTAAAGCACAAACACAGTTTATTTCGAAATGTTTTTCTCTTATTTATGCTGCCACTTACTTAACAGTTTTTGTTTTTCAGAGGTTGAACCGAAAAATAACAGGGGCCCGTTTCTCAAACATACAATTTACAAATTTACAAGTAAAATAGACACAAAACAACAACACTTTTACAAATTTTATTATTGTTTTGTGTGGATTTTATTTTTAGATTTGTAAATTATAGATTCCAGAAAACTAACGGCTTGTATAAGATTTCTAAAGGGTGTTTTTTTAGAGGTGTATAACTTCGAATTGAAATAAAACACAAGAAAATCGTTTTAATGTCCATCAATTTGGCTTTATTGGAAGGATAATTTTATGCCATTAATGTTTAAATATGATTTCGGGCATGTGGCCGCAGCGGCTGGCTCGAATAAAGCCAATTCTACAGGTCCAATTTTCAACCACTTTTTCGAGCAAATGGGGCCGTATGTTGGCAATAACGCCACGAATGTTGGCTTCCAAGTCCCCTAACGTTTCTGGTTTGTTGGCGTAGACGAGCGACTTCACATATCCCCAAAGAAAATAATCCAATGGTGTCAAATCACACGATCTTGGTGGCCAATTGACAGGTCCATTCCGCGAAATTATGCGCTCATCGAATGTTTCCTTCAATAAATCGATTGTGACGTGCGCTGTGTGGCATGTAGCGCCGTCTTGTTGGAACCACAACTCATCCACATTTAAAATCTTCAAAATCTTCCATAAAGTTGATGGACAAAGCTCCAATTGCTGTACACGGTGGCGAATCGATTCATTCGGGTCCTCTTCAACACTTTGCTCTACAGCGGCAATTGTTTCTTCGGTGCGCACTGTTCGACGTCTCTGCGGATGCGTATTATCACATAGAGTAAACGTAGTGCGAAAACGATCCATGGTTAACCGAATTAATTGCTCTGATGGACGATTATGTCGACCATAAAATGGACGGAGCTTGCGGTAAACTTCGCGAACTGAACCATTATTTTCGAAATAAATTTGCACGATTTGCAAGCGTTGTTCTTTTGTCAACCTGTTCATGATGAAATGGCAAACCAAACTAAATATTAATCACTGGACAGCTGACTAAATGGCCGCCAGTTAAAAAAGTGATGCCAACTTAAAGTTCTATACCTCAATAAAAAACACCCTTTATAAACAAAGAAGAGTTGGCTGATTCGTAACAGAACAGAAAGTAAAAACTAATTCTGTCTTCAGGCTTATACGCACACAAACCAGATTTGGCATTTAGCTTAGTTAACAAATAGAAGTGACCTGACTTATTGGGGTCACCTTATAGATGCGCCTTTTTATTATGAAATTTCTCTTTTTTTTTTTGTTCGCATCACTAGTAGTGATGCCAATATCGTACAGTTAAAAAACGGCTAAAATTTGTAGAGCTCTTAAAAATATCGAAACCCGATACTCGTAAATAAGAATCGATGTATCGATATATCGGTTTTTGAAATATCGGCGATATATATCGATATTTATTTTCGCAAATATCGATATTTCGATATATCGATATTTTTTGCCCATCCCTACTCAGAACTGTTTTTTGGTATTGATACGACTTAAACTCTTTTCTAATTTGAGGGAAAATTACTACACGTCAGAATTTTGTTAAAAATAAAAGTAAAAGATAAAGGGAAGTAGTGAGGGTAGAATAACCTTCAGAAACTTAGGATGAATACCATCTGCACCTACAGAGTTAGATTTAATAGACAACAAACTGGCTAGAACACCGCATTCATCTACAGCTTCAATTGAGAAGGAGGGCTCAGAGTTATTGTGGGAGTAATTATCATAATAATGGGGATTAGCTTCCACCATTGGAATATTTAAAAACTTTTCATTTAAAACGTCAGTATCAAAAGGTTCATGTTACCTTTGGTGTTACCAATACCAATTTCACGTATAGTTTGCCATGTTTTCTTGGTGCGAAGCGCAGAAGAAAATTTTTTGGCATAAAAATCAGATTTTGGCCTTTTTATCATATTGTTGACTTTCCTTTTGGCAGTACGATAAGCTTCACGCAATTCTATAGTTTTAAACCTTTTCCATCTTTTATACGCAAAATCTCTTTCAGTTCTACATTCCTTGATTTCTGCTGAGAATCAAGGGTTTCATGCTTTACTGAATATCTTAGTTTTGAGAGGTACTACCAGGTCCAGTAAATTATTAGCATTGTACTCAAGGAATGTAAGTTGATCTTCTTCCGTTGCAGTAATGCGAAATTCATATTTTTGAAATCCCTAAAAGTAATTGTCTGAGGAGGTGTAACTAAATGAAATTAGTAAGTCATGAATATTAGATCATGTTTTGAGAAACAGGGTACGGACACTACATTTATTGCTTCCAAAAAAAAAGATCTAAAAGTGTGTTGTTTGTGGATGTAAAATGTGTTGGAATCGTTGTGTTATGCGATAAAAGACCAAGAGAGGAAAACTCGTCTAAAAACGTAGTATCTTCAAGGATATTTGAATTGAAGTCACATTGTCATACATAGCTGTGTGGGTTTCCAGCGTAAGAAAAACCAGTCTAGTATTAATGTTACGATTGGGTCGATAAACACTACCTACTAACATTTTTCTGCCTTCACTACTAGCCTCAATAAGAAGATACTCAACCTTATTTGTAGAATCTGTATTCTCAATATCTTCAAAGTCATAGTTTTTTTTGATGTGCATTTGATTTTAAAATGTATGCCTTTTCTTATATACAGTGAAACTTTGATATAACGAATTCAAAGGGGATCCGAAAATACTTCGTTATAGCCATTAATTCGCTATAAATATAATCAGAAAAGCCTCAAAACAACGATATTTGAAGTAATACGAAACAAATTCGTTATAACTGTAGTTTTCTTTATTCAAATTCTATTTAACATGAGAATGCTTATAAAATCTTATATTTCATGGGGTAAATAAAAAAGGAAGCAGCACACACACTAAGAGTTCGTTCCTTTAATAACTGGACTTTACCATTTTCCTATACATAATTTTATTCTTACTTCGTTGTATAGAGGCTTTTGTACGAGTATTTCGTTGTATAGAGGCTTTACAAATGCGCTTGTAAATACATTTAGACTTTGCTGTTTTTATAACGGGACTTTACCATTTAGGATTTATTCTGATTTCGTTATATTGAGGCATTTGAAGGAATAATTCGCTATATAGATGCTTTTTTGCTCAGAATTTGTTCGTTATAGCTATAGTCTACTTTTGTATGAAAAACTTTACAATAAAGAGGTTTTCTCAAGGGACTTAATAAAACATACGTTATATTAAGTTTTTCGTTATAAAAAAGTTCGTTATAACGAAGTTTTACTGTACATTGCAACGCCACCATATCCATCTTATCTATCGACTCTGCGCAGATTGTAACCACCTAATGATACAGATGAATCGGTTATGTATGAATTAAACAAAATTTCTGATACGCAAATGAAATCAATATTGGAGCTTTAAAAAATATATCTGAGTTTATCAATCTTTCTTTTCAAACTTTGAGCATTAATGTGACAAATTTTGATACCATGCTTCTGATTTGCAATATCCCTTAACATATTTGCAACATTATCCCTGAATCGTATTCTGTCAAGACTCATAAATTAATTTCGGAGAAGTAACGCACACAAAGTAAATTACAGTGAAACAGCTGTAAATATACCAAGCTAATATAAATTATTGAATGATTAAAGATAAAAATGGATAAGGATTTAAGTAGTGAATCATAAAAGTTTGCTCTAAGAAACGAAATAATATATAAGACTTTAATTAAAAATATACAACGGAAGGCATTAAATTTCCTAATATTGATTGGAGGCACAAAATCAATTTTCATCAGAAGGTTCGGATGCTCGAAATAAATTATTTAGATGGTCCATCTCATCAATTTGAATTGCATTACTACCATCTGTTATTTTAACATAAGCCAAACCACGCATACTGAAGGCAGCATGGATATGTTTTTGTTTTTTTTAGCTTAATGGCAGCACGAAGGATATTGAAGTTTGCTAAAGTCAAGTTTTCATTAAAAAAAAATTTATTTTCAGACGATTCTCCGATATGTTTTATACAGAAATTTGCTGCTTGATTGTACCGAAACTTCTTTCAATCACAGCTAGTAGTTCAGATTTATATTCATTTAATTTGTTATCCATCATTAGCTCTATTTCTTTCGAGAATTTATCAAGACCTTTTTCAATTACGTTTAGAGTTTTGAATGGTGAGTTAATAAAGGCATTCTGACTATCTCTCAATGGTATTTAAATATTTTTGCTAGTGGTAGCAGCAGTTTTAATGTGAGTAGTATACGCATCATCATGAGGTAAAGAATATTCAGATGTTTCATTAAATTCCTTCATTGGAATAAAATTAGGGCATCCTTTTACTTTTACCCCCATTCATTTTTCGTTTACTTCTTCGTACTGAGGTACTAGACGACGCTTTTAAATTAGACATTAAGTATAAAAATATTGATAATAATATAATTTATTATTTGTACTATGAAGTTTTAGATGTAATTTGACTTTTTAATGCAAGTAATTTTTCTAAGTGTAGCACATCCACTTTAATAAAGTAGAATATCTTGATTACAGCAGCAACAGCTGACTATGTGTTTATCTAAGGAATATTTAGCGGCGTATTATATTGTTGTTGTGCTATTTAAATTGTAAACTCTCTTAGTTTTATTATTTTAGTATGATATTATTAATCAGAAATAATTTCTTAATCAGGCTTGAGTTCAGTAATTTCAATTCTTATGAATGAAATATTTTTATTAATTAATGTGAGTATCTAAAGAAGAGAAGAAAAATTAAACTAGACACTATTAGCTGGGGGAAATACCGATATTTTTCTGTGCAGCCACGCACTTCATCAGCACCCATGTCTATCTACTGGGGTAGAGATTATTATTAACATCAGCTATTAAACTTAAATTTCTATTGAAATTACTGAACTCAAGCCTGATTAAGAAATTATTTCTGATTAAAAATTCACTATAGTTCAATTAAATCTAATAATGTCTCAGTATGATATTATTGTTGTTGTTAAATATACGTTGTTTGCGTTATTTAAATATAACTTAAATATAAGCTTGGCTTGCATAATTACATGCAGGCCAGCTGCACTGTATGTTTGGTCATTCGCATAACAAAGCATGCGTATTGAGTTACATGCTGAAGGCGAAATAACTCAAGGTTAGTCAAACACACAAGTGTGTGGACAGATAAATAACTTTTACAGTCAAACATACAAACATACAAGTGTTACCAGCATAAGGCGTGGTAACCAAAAGTAGATAACCACATACTACACGTCATCATATTTAAATATATTTGGACATTATACATTTCCTTCCACAATGTATTCTATATCTACTAGGGTGACCGATTATTCGACATTTTCCAGAAACCGATTTTCGAATAGTTCAAATATTTGAAATTTCGGAAAACCCGGTTTCGGTTTTTAAAATTCAGGAAAAATCGGTCAACCGATTTTACAGTGGGAAAATTATTATACAAAAGTTTTGATTTTAAATTGCTTTATTAAAAAAAAAGATTTAACAGTTCATGTAAATACTTTAAATAATATAAAAATTAGAGGTAAAACATAAAAAATAACTTCATATACATACATACAATATGTAAAGTACATATCGCACAATAAATCATAAACAATCACAACTCAAAATTATCAAAACAGTTTTGTTTTTCCATAAACCAGTTTCTGAACAAATTTCTCAATGATCAGGGACCGTAACTGCCCAGAAAAAAAACTTTGCTTACTAGAATGAAAAAAAGTGTATGTACTCTCGTAAGTAAGTGCTTACAATTTTGACTGAATAACCCATTATTTTTGTTTGAAAAGTTCAAAAAGTATATTTATTGTACCCTATAATTTTTGCCCCCAAACATCAAAAATTTAATAGATTACTAATTTCCTTAAAGTATTTTAAATTTAATGGGTTATTTTTTGCTTACAAATATGCAAAATTTTATTGATTACTTTTTGCCTTTTGTTTTTTTTGCAATTGTTTCTAATAAAAATAAATAGAATTTTGTAACAAAATTATAAAACTTGTACCTTTTTTTGGGATTGTTAAAAATCATAATTTTACAAAGAAAATATATATAGTGAAGAATATGCGAAAATACTTAAATTTTGTTATAAAAATTATAGTAAACCAAAAATATTTTATTGTTTTCGAATAAATTTTTCTCTAGATATATTTAATTATTAACTGCAAAGTACTACAATAAATACTTTCACGTAATGATATAAATAAGTTGTTATTACAGGCCAGTCATTATTATGCACATAAGATAATTAGATAAATAAGTATCACTCATTACTCATCATGTAAGCCATTAAAAGAGTACCCATTACAAAATTTCAAACGATTTTTTTTTTGTTATGCATTTTATAATAAGTCATGAGATACTATTTATTTTTTTATTTTTATTTTTTCGAGCAAAAATAAAAATAAGTTTCTAATTTTTATTATTTGAGCAGAAATCAAAAGCAGTTTCTGATTTTTATTTTTTCGAGCAGAAATAATAATCAAAAAGGTTATTTCCTGATTTTTTTTTCAAGCAGAAATAAAAATCAACTTATTTCTACATAAATTTAAAAAATAAATTTGTATATACACATGTACATATGTACATAAGTATGTATATATATACATATATATATATATATATATATATATATATATATATATATATATATATATATATATAAAATAAATAATTAATTTTCGAGGCGCCAATTTTTTTTAAGAACAATAATTGAATATTTTACTTTTTCAAAGTATAAAACAAAAGACTTAAGATACGAACGTTCTCGGTAGAAGTTTTGTGGGTCTCTCAAATAATATGCACATTTCTTCTATAGCGCAAATAAACTTAAAATAATTAATATTTAATTAATATTAATCAATATTTACCTCCATCACAACAAAAAAAAATATTTATACATATGATTATTTAAAAAATTTAATCAGCCGAGTTTTTTTATTACAACCTCAAAAAACTAAAAAAAATCAAATAATTTAAATAATGGCACCTCGAAAATTATTTTTTTGCTATGTCGTAGTGTAATTTTTTTCCTCATGGCAAAAGCTATCGAAAAATCGATGGCACAATATCGGTTAATTTTTTTTCATACAAATTGATCCGCTCTTATGTACATAGATGTCTGCCGTTTTGGCTCCTCCGCCATTTTTTCCATTGCATTTTTGATCATCTTCTCGAAAATCCCTCTCATCTGATACCAATATCATGAAAGTGATAAATGTGCCTTTAATTATGAAAGTGGTCTAAGTCATATGCATTTTTTCAGTTTTCGTTGTACCTTCATAGTGAACAGACGTAATAGCGGAATTTTTCTTATATACAAACTAAACAAAAAAAAAAACATACAAAAAATATTCGTAGTACATATTAACTTTGATAAATAAGCATTTTTTTGCTTTGATAATATTTTTACATATTGAAATAACAAAAACAAAAAAACCGTAAACAGAAACACATACAGACATACCCTTGAGGAATACTCTTTATGAGTACCCCAGAGGAAAAAAATAGTGAAGTGAGTTCTAACGGCAGAAATGCCTATTTTACTGTGAGTTTTGATGCTCATAATGATAACAATAAAAATAAAAAATCTGATAATAGACTTGCTGTGAGTTCTGAAGCTCTTAATAAAAATCAAAAATCTGATAATAGACTTTTACTAACGGCAAAACCACAGTTTCGTCAGCGATCAACTTCGCTTTGTCCAATGCCAACTAGTGAATCGTTGACATTATTGCCTAGTACTTCTACATTTAACTCAGCGATATCATCCGCTTCGGGCTCGTGGTCAACAATTAAACAAGTTGTTACTGAAGACAAAAGTAGTACAGTAGTAGGAATGGACAGATATATAACCATTTTAAAGCGCGGGCGAAGCCCAAATTCTACTAAAATTGGATCCGCCCCAAAGATGTCTAGGGATAACAGCACATCTTCTATCAATCGTCAAAATCGTTTTTCATTATTGCAAGACAAAAACGACAAGCCCGCTGCATCATAGCAAAAGTATTTTAAGCCACCACCTATTTATCTGAGAGAAAAAAATTCAAACGCGCTTCTAAAAAATCTACTGTCGACCATTGGTGAAAATGCTTTTCACATCATTCCAATTAAACGAGGTAATATTGATGAAACTAAAATCCAAATATATGATGAAAAAGATTTCCGAAAAATTGTTAGTGAGTTTGAAAAAAATAAAACTAATTTTTATACATATCAACTTAAGAGTGCTAAAGGCCTACAAATAGTATTAAAGGGCATAGATTCATATGTTGAGCCTGAAGAAATAAAATGTGCACTTATCGAACAAGGATTTAAAGTAAAAATTGTTACCAATATAATCAATAGAGAGAAGATTCCCCAGCCTCTATTTCGTGTTGAACTGGAGCCGAATGATATACAATTAAAGAAAAATGGGACGCACCCAATTTATAGTCTAAAATACCTTTTACACCGAAAAATCACAGTTGAAGAGCCACGTAAGCGTTCAGGTCCCGTACAGTGCCATAATTGCCAAGAATATGGCCACACAAAAACCTACTGCAAATTACCTACAGTTTGTGTTATCTGCGGTGAATTGCATGGTACTGCTAACTGTACCAAGCCAAAAGTACAAGCTGAAAAAAAATGCAGTAATTGTGGAGAAAATCACACCGCTAATTACAGAGGATGCCGTGTATATTCTTTCGTTAAACAGGCTATGGGTCAAAAATCTAAATTAGCTCCAGTTCAATCAGCAAATGCTTACTCCGCCACTCTGCCTCAAACTAGCCAACTAGTCAATTCACGTGTATCGTATGCCGATGCTGCTAAGACTAGTTCTATTCCCACACAAAATGTTCCACCGCCAAGTAATTCAACGAATGCAAACTCTAGCTTTAACTTTAGTCGTCTTGAAGCTACTATTGAGAATCTGGTGCTAACTATAAACAACTTTACAACAAATATGACTAGCATGATGCAAGAAATGCTGAGAATGCAGAATACTCTGCTTCAAGCATTAGTCAACAAACCATGAACACGTTAAAACTATGTTTCTGGAACGCAAACGGCATTCGCCAACATAAAAATGAACTTGAGCACTTCCTCACGGAAAAAATATTGATATAATGATGGTCTCTGAGACTCACTTGACTTCGAGAAGCTGCTTTAAAATAAATGGTTACACTCTATATGATTCAAAGGACCCGAGAGGGAGAGCATGCGGTGGATCAGCAATTCTAATTAAGTCAAGACTCAAGCACTATATCCTTGAGAACGTTAGTGAAGAATATATGCAAGCTACGAATATTTTCGTAGAAAATTTTTGTGCGAACTTTGTGATATCATCAATTTACTCCCCTCCCAGATTTTCAGTTACCGAAGATCAGTATGAGAAGTTCTACAAATCGCTTGGATCTTGTTTCGTGGCAGCTGGTGACTACAATGCAAAACATACGTACTGGGGCTCGCGTCTTGTTACACCTAGAGGTAGAGCGTTGTTTAATACAATTTCAAAAATGGGCTTAGATGTCATTTCGAGTGGGGAGCCTACTTACTGGCCTACTGACGTAAGAAAAATTCCAGATGTTATAGATTTTGGCGTCACGAAAAATATCCATAGGGACTTAATTCACGTAGAGGGCTCTGTAGATCTGTCCTCCGATCACTCTCCCACAATAGTTACAATTTTCAACCCACTAAGGAGTGATTTAACTAACTCATATGCGAAAATGATTAACAGGGTCAACTGGCTAGGATTCAAAAAATATATTAGTAGTCACTGCGTAGAAAACATTCAGCTAAGATCACCTGATGATATTGAATTTAATATTGCCAATCTTAACGAATATATTAAACAGGCTGCTGAACATGCCACTACTTCCTATCCGCAGACTGGCTTTAATAGAATTTATTCTATGGAAATTGAACGTCTTGTATGTGAAAAAAGGAGAGCTAGAAGAGAATGGCAACAACACCGATCACCCCTAAATAAAATCAGACTTAAAGAATGTACTAAACGACTCAAAGAGCTGCTATCGTCGGAAAAGACTGCATTACTGGAAAAGTATTTAGAAGGTCTTGATGTAACGTCAACATCTAATTACTCTTTATGGCGCGCTACTAGAAATCTTAAAAGACCCGTTGATCTCAAATCACCATTGCGTACTTCGACTGGAGGCTGGGCAAGAAGCGATAGTGAGAAAGGTAACTTATTTTCTGAGCATTTAAAATCTGTATTCACCCCCAATTCATGTACGGGTGCTGCCGATTTACCGAGTGTAGTCTCTCTACCCCCTCGTCCCTTAAGGTTTAAGATGCGTGAACTACAAAAAATAGTTGCTGAACTCGACCCTAAGAAAGCTCCAGGTATTGATGGCATTAGTAACAAGATGCTGATGAACTTGCCTCATATTGCAATAAGAATTTTGCTATTTATTTTTAATGCCATTTTACGAATGCAGTATTTTCCACATAACTTGAAACTTGCCAAGATTAAAATGATTCCAAAGCCAGGCAAAGATCTTACCAAGGCTGAGTCATATAGGCCTATAAGCTTACTTTCAACAATTTCAAAGCTTTTCGAAAAGCTGCTCATGACTAAATTGTCCACAATTTTAGCTGATACTGGGTGCATCCCGGACCATCAATTTGGCTTTAGAAGTCAGCATAGCACTATTGAGCAAACGCATAGATTGGTTCAAATTATAAGGAGGACTTTTGAAGAAAAGAAGTATTGTTCTGCCCTTTTAATTGATGTTTCTCAGGCATTTGACAAAGTATGGCACAAAGGCCTAGTTTTAAAATTGAAGACATACCTACCAATAAATATACAAAAGCTTTTGGAAAGTTATATTGTTGATAGGACATTTACCGTTGTGGAAGGAGACTTCATGAGTGTACCCGAATCTATATCTTCTGGTGTGCCACAGGGTAGTATTCTGGGGCAAGTCTTGTATCTAATATATACTTGTGATATGCCTGTGAGCAATAACATCCACACTTCTACATTTGCCGATGATACAGCCTGTTTGAGTATTCACAAAAACCCTAATGAGGCATCCCGCAATCTCCAAGCACACATTACCCAGCTTGAAATATGGTTGAACTTATGGAGGATTAAAGTCAATGAACAAAAGTGTGTTCATATAACGTTTACCCTAAGAAAAGATACCTGTTCCCCCATTCGAATCAACAATCAAAATATTCCTCAACATTCTCAAGTCAAATACCTTGGCATACACCTTGATCGAAGGCTTACATGGAAATATCATATTGACTCTAAGTTAACCCAAATGAAACTTAAATTGACTCAAATATATTGGTTAATTGGCAGAAATTCAACACTCAGCCTAGACTGCAAACTTTTGATATACAAGTCGCTTTTGAAGCCAATATGGTGCTATGGAATTCAGCTGTGGGGCACTGCTTCAGCTTCAAATGTCGAGAGAATCCAACGAAGGCAAAACAAAATTTTACGTTTGATAACATCTGCTCCATGGTACGTTAAAAATTCAAATATTCATCGTGATTTAAATATGCCACTAGTGAGTGAAGAAATTGCAAAATACGCAGGCAAGTATTTAACTAAACTCGAGTCACATCCTAATCCGCTTGCCCGTAATATTTTGAGCTTTACTGGACACATCCGCTTAAAAAAAAGGGACACAAGGGCTCTTATACCCAACACTCCAGATGGGACTGCTTAAAAATACTTCTTTTTATCACTACTTATGTATTATTTATAACTATCACTAAGCTTATGTCCGATATTGGTCGGGCCTAATAATTATATTTAGATTTAAGATTTGATTACTTATTGTTAGTTCATTTTTGAAGATACAATAAATAAATATGTATATGAAGAAAAAAAAAATATGCATTTTTGCTTCGAAATATTAAACTAATCTTAAAAGAAAATCAATAAATATTTAATAAATTTTAAATAAACTTATATTAATCGAGACTAGTACAACTTACAAATTTAAATGTTGCATAATATAAAAATATATTTTTGTTTGTTCAAATGTAATTTAGTAAATATCTCGGCCAAAGGAATATATGACTTAGACCACTTTCATAATTAAGGGCACAAATGTACATATGTAGATGTCCGCCTTTTAGTGCCTTCGCCAATTTTTCCATCGCATTTTTGGTCATCTTCTCGAAAATCCCTTTCATTTGATACCCATATCATAAAAGTGTTAAAAAAAGAAGATTGATTCGACTATTTTTGGTATCCACCATATTTTTTTATTTTTATTGTTTTCTTAAGAGAAGTAACAATCAGGCAATCTATGCCTACTACTGTTAAAAGGTGTTACCTTCTTTTAGGAAAGGGATAGTGATAGGTGGTGGCGGAGTGTACACAGGTTGACGTCATCCTAGTAGCTACATACATACTTATGTATGCTTATGGCCTGTTTCTACATAACAAGTGAGTCCTCAGACAAGCAAGCGGTATACAGGCGAGTACGTAACAAAATTAGTTTTTATAGTTCACTTGTCTAGCTTACGTTATATTTGGTATCACTTTTTGTATTCTTAATTTCATTATTGCCATGGTAAGCAATTTGGTATTTGAGTTAATTTTTTTCCCATACTAGAAGCATTACTGAATGGCAGCCCTAGGAGAAAATCATACAAAATAAAAAACAGCTGCTTTCAAATTACAATTAAATATTTTAGGTCAGTTCTTTTATTTTTCAAGCAAAATCGAGTAACTGAATAAATCCTGAGAATTTTTGCACCAGAAGCAATAAAAATTATTTGGATAAATCAAAAATGCCTGCATCATAGATTTTTAATTAATAACATCGATAGTGACACACTTTTTATTTTCGGTATATTATAATTTTATTCACAAATTGTAAGAAACATTAAGATTTGGCTGAAATAATTGAAAAAGTTTTTGTGCTTCATGTCTTTCAAGTAGTTAAAAGAAGAAGGATTTCATACATTATATACGATATGTACATATATCGTCAGATGGTTACTAATATGCCGCATTTAATGGAAATGCTCCCAATCTTCTTGCTTTGAATACAACTAGAGCCAAGGTAATATTCAACAAAAAACTTTATATTGAAATGTGGTTCAAAGCACATAAATTTATATTTCAAACAAGATAATGGGCCTTATGATGGTTGGCGTTCTACGATTTCAAATTCGACTATTTGTAGTTGATTAAAGAAAACAAGCTATATTTTTACAATATACAATACAATACGCCTGACTTTCGCGGCAAAGTCGCCAATAACAATAAGGTGCAGTGCTTAGTTAACTTGAAAATTACGGATATGATGGAACTTTGGGGTTTAATATCTTTCAATATATTTGAAATGTGGAAAAATGTATTAGATATATATAAAATATATTTCATATATATAAAACCGATATATACTGTTTTTTTAAATATGCTACAGATCATACAAGAAAACGAGTAAATTATTCACTTAAAAATAAAATTCACAAAAAAGAAAAGTGTATTGCAATTCCTCTGACTCTCAAGATTTTGTATAAGCGAACAAAATTCAATATAATACACCGAAGTGCAGTAAAAAGTTTCAGGTACTCGTACAAACCTATTATTACGTTCCTTGAACAAATTTATGTGAACAAAATTGGAAGTAAAGTTGTGATGAAAATATGTGATATATAATGTAAGAATGTTTGTATTTATGCTTACAGTTTCCATAATGGTTCGATTAGACGATTGTGTTGACATTAGATTTCTTCTTTAATGAATAAAAACCTATTTAAATTTCCACACAAGTACCTTTTTGTGATGGTCTGTGTTTGACATTAGATACAATTGGAATTGTTATGTAGAAACAACGAACTAAAAAAAGTATTGTATTTTTTACTCAGAAAAAGTTGACACTTGTTTTATGGAAGCCCAAGGCCAACTTTTGTACTCATATGAACAAAATTGTTGAGTTACTTGTAATGTAGAAACATGCCATTAAAAAAATAAAACTCAAGATATAACTTTTCTGATTTTTATTTATTATTTGCTTATCACGACTTATGTATTATTAATAACTATCTATAATTACAAATCGAGAAGTATTCTGACTGAGCCAGTTTTTTAATTATAAAAAAACTGAACTATTCGACATCCGAAAAATCAAGGTTTTGGAAAAACCGACAACCATATTTTAAAAAAGCCGGGTTTTAGAACCGGTTGAAAAACCAAGTCGATCACCCTAATATCTACATATTCATCTGAATACTCCACTTTTTGCTTTTCATATAGAATAATAACTTCTTCATATTCGGTGTAATCATATTTAAATATATCTGGAAACGTTGCATTTTCCATAACAATGCATTCTACATTTACATATTCATCAGAATTTAACACTTCTTGTGACAAAAAATCATTATCCAATATATTTACTTGTATAAAAATAAACAGTATTAATATTTCTTAAAGAATACACATGAAAACTTAAATAAATCGCAGAAGCGCGTGTATATTGTGTTTACTGCAGCAAACAAATTCGTTTTTTATTGTTTTTGCTTTACAATCATCATACATATACTTCAAATCAGTTCTTATAGTTTTTGTATTTTGCTTTGATTAACGTTCTTTAAGTAGAATATGCATCATAACAATATCATTACTTATACGTTGGAAATGTGTCACATATCCAAAAAATTGACGATTGCGGTAAAACAATTTTTAAAATATATAACAATTGTGGAAATGACTCAATATTGGAACTCTATATCTCCTGATATATTCAAGATATCGGAAAACTGAGAACGAGTTTGGAAAGAGGACGCATTGTTCATATACATAATCAATCAGTAACTCAGTTTTTTTTTAATGTTCCATACATCAAACCAGCAACCAACCGAGGATATTTATATTTTAACAGCAATTATGTATGCGTTCTTCCAAGATGTAAGCAAGTGTAAAAAGCCTCCTTTTTATGTTTGGGAATATATTATTTGGGAACAATGATAAATCTATGTGGCAGCTCTATTCGTAACAGAAAAAAACAGAGCTATCTGTCTCACTTGTTTTACATGTTGTATTCAAACGATCTTTAACTGATTTCACTACTAACATCAGTGGCGGTCGTTTGACAAGTAATTGTTCCAGTTCAGGTAGTGTGACTCGTGTGTATACTTTGTTACAATAAATAATAATATTTTTGTTCATGTCTCTAATATATTGAGATATTTTTAGTATTAAATTCAAATTTAATATTGTATAAAATAATACAAACTTATATACATATGTATGTACAGGGCTTGTATTCCTACCACAGTTTGGCACTAATGATATTTTTGTACAACGTAAATACACATACATATGTATGTATGTAAGGATGTAAGTATGGTTGTATGTATGTATATAATCCCATCAGTATTGGCCATAATACCCTGCTTGGTATAAAAGAATAAAAACAGATTCAGTCAGCATTTGGTAACGTTTTTTTCTACACACTATCTAACCTGGTGCGCTTTTATTTACTATTTGTTTTTGGGTACGTTAATCGACATACTAAAACAATGTGCATAATTTTTGTCTAACTAAACAGTATGTGGTCACAAGGGGACACGGTTTTTGCATATCTAACATTGGTTCTGTTGTTCTCTGTTAGAATTCTGTTTATAGCAATTGTTGGGTTATACATATGTACATATACATATGTATGCCAAGTAGAGCTCAAACTAAACAAAACGTTCAACATCAACGTTTCAGAAGTACATACATACATATGTACAGTAAATACATACATATATACATACATATGGCTTGTTTCAAGTGGTAATATTATACATACATACATATGTACATACATATATCAGCATTACTTGCATACTGCCTTAAAATTTTTTAATACAATAATAAAATTGCGAATTACAAAACTAAAACTTGGTATGTATGTACTATCTATATAAACTCGAGATTGAAAAAATTAGTAAAAAGTGTTAGGTCTAAAAATAAGCCAAGATTTTTAACAAATAATAGCAAAATTATTTGAAAAAAGTATTGCAAGAGATGTATTTATTACATACACAAGTAAGTGTACATAAGTACATGTGTGCACATACATACAGTGAACAAAGAAAAAACTTGTACAGCAAACGCTCCGCTCTTCTAATCAAAATATCTCTGTTGCTTTGTAAGATTTTAAGATAAAACCAAAAGCAGTTTCAAGACAAATTAATAAGCTTTCTATAGAAATCTTTAATTTTATTAAGAAATTTATTTCAATACTAAAAAAATAACTTAACATAAAATAACACTATTTTCAAGAGCCAAAAAAAAACTTGTACACTAACTCTTCTTTCAGGAAGGAGCTATGAAATAAGGAATACACTAAAAATTAGTACTAAATGTGGCCACGTCTAGCATCTAATAGATTATTTTCATAGAATGAACTGGGTTTTTGGCAATTTTGGGAGCTATATGGTCCAATATGCCCTGGAGAGCACTTTTGAGTTAATTTTTACACATAATCTACAGCTCGCGTAATTTTTTGTTCACATACGCCCACAGAATTTCATTTGTACTAAGGCCAAGGATCTAGGGAGGATGTGCCTGCAATTTTTTTCCATTGAATGGAAGCCATTCTCTTATTATTGAAGACGAAAGTTTCGGGTATTTAACTCTAACTAATCAATAGTCTCCACTTACATTTAATTTGGCAGCTAACTGTGCTAAATTATCTCTTATTATTTTTAAATAATTCATTTTATTTATTGTACGTTCCATAAAAACCGGATTTCATACACCACTCGATCCCATTGGGCCCCATACCATCATATTACACCCCCCATGCTTCACCGTGTTATTCAGGTTTTTATCACTAATGCTGGAATTCCTCTTCGCCACAAAAATCTACAACGATAACATCCAAATATATTAAATTTGGATTCAGCAGTGTCCCAAAAGTCATCATAGTGATTAATATAATCTTTCTTTGCGTGGCAAAGAAAAGTTCCAGCTTTAACGATAATAACGATAATAATGCACATCAGAAAAATTCTTGGTGTTGTTATTTTAGTGAGTGTTGGATACAGGGATTGAACCCAGGACCTTCGGTTTTGTAGTCAACGTGCTAACTACTTTCGCCAACGCCACCCTCCCTTCTTGTTTGAAAGGTGTCTTGATCGATAGTGTTCTTAGCTATGTATGAAGAAAATCGGTTTAGCCGATTAGAATATCTATATTTTGCTTGATATATGGGGGACCTTTAAAATTTTTAATTTTGATTATTTATTATACTGAAACAATTGTCAAAGCTTTCAAAATTACCTTTTCTATGTTAATTTAAGGCTAAAAGTCCATATTTTGCAAAACACGCGCCGCACAAAATCAACGTTTTGTGACCATTGATTTTTTCATTCAAACTGCTGAAGCTGAGCTGCAGCATATAAATTTAAACAGCCGCAGCCACGGCCACAGCTTCAAAATAAAGTCATACGGCTGAAGCTGGGTTGCGGCTGTGCAAATTATTACTGTGTGTATCATTTTCTGTCTTCGCATTTGTTGCCAGTGGAAACATGGAACTTCCGGACCAGTAGTTCTTCTCTTCAACCGATTTGCTAGGAATTGAAAAACATTGCAGTTAGCAACTTCACAAAAGGGACTTTGGACGAAGGAGTTCTATGGAATTTAGCATCATGGCAGGTGGAATATGTAAACAATTTTTGCCTGAATGCGTTAAAATGTCATAACGTGCGTGTGGACTATAAAGAGTTGCTTTAGTTAATTCTTCATCTTATTGGAGAACATTTTCCAGATTCTAGTCAATTTGATTTACCTGGTACAACATTACATGCACAATTTATGTCAAAGTGTATTTATTGCTTGAAAATTTTGTTGTTTCGCGTGCAGTTAAAAATGAGAGCATCGGATTTGAAAAGTCTTCACAGTAATTGTTCTTAATAATTATTTATGTTCCTTATTATTTCCGATGTGTGGATGCTATTGTGGTGCTTAACATGCCGACCACACGAGCAATAATCTTGGCAATTATTGCCGTGGCAACTGTCAAATTCGGTTGCCGACACAAGATATTAGCGTGTGGACCGTATGAATATGTGTTCAAATATATATTCAGCAACAAATGTCAAAATACATTGCTGAGCAACAATCTCTTAACATATGCCGTCAAAATGAAATAATATTAATATTTTTTTAACAAAAAAGTAAAAAAAAAACGTTTTAACTACATAAAACAAATAAAAGTTCAGTTTACAATTAGAAAAATGTCTATTTATTGATAGTTTAAGTGTTTATATGCATAAAAACAAAATATATTTGAATATAGGTGTTCACCACCTCTAAATACATTGTTGAACACAAGCAATTTGACGTCATCGCTCTGCCGGCGTTATTGCTTGTGTTAAGATACATCAAATTGCTCGTGTGGTCGTAGTGTAAGCAAGATCTTGATTTTATACAAAACGATGTTTCTTATTTCGACAAAGAAGTTTCTACCACATTGTTGCAAAGACTAAGGAAACATTTGTGGTATTTAGAAGATACAGTTGGCCTTTAATTTTTTGATGAAAGTGTCCCGTTAGAATTTAAAAAGAAAATATTTCAAGAAATTGACATCGATAATGAAGAGGAAGACGACAATGATGAAGAAATCTAATGATCTGTCGCATTTCATTTCACGTACAAAGAGATTTTTTTATCGATTGTCTATAGATGTATTATGTTTACAATTGGACCCACGGATGGAAATCATGGTACAATTGTACTTTTTATGGTACATTTTTGACCTCGTTGGTACCGTGGTACTACCGCGAGTTACTTGGTACAATTTAAAAATGCCACTATTTCACTATATGGTAACATTAGTTTTGCCTATGTTGTCTTTAATTTGTTTGTGTGTGTTTTATTTTAGACGGTCAGCTTCTATGTTTTTGTTGTAATGCTGTTGTCAGTTCTGCAACAAAAAAATCTGTCTAGTTACTAGACTGTAGTACCTTAGACTTTAGTACTCTAGACTCTAGTACTTTAACTGTGCCTGTTTACTTGACAGCACCTCATATATTTTATAGTGCATAAAAATAACAGGCCTGTTAATAAGCAAAATTTGTAAAATAACCGATCTCTAACAAGTCTAATCTACGAATATACCCTTATGAATATAATATTTATATTGGGTCGAACTCGTTCACTAGTTAATTTTTGCCACAAACCAATGATCAAACCCATGTAATTTAAATGAGTTTGTGGCAAAAATAAACTAGTGAACGAGTTCGACGCAAGTCTAATAATATTTAATATTTTTTATGCTACTTTTAATTTTTTATACTGAATTTTTATACATATTTTTGTTAAGTTTCTGCTTTTTATTGTTTACTTCTGAATTTTTACAAATTTTTTACGTTTCCGTTCTTATTAATAAATATTAAAAGAAATAGTACCGTCATGGTCCAAAAAATACATTATGTTTTCAAAGTTGGTACAAAATCCAAGAAGTAATTTTCCTTCCCTGATACAGACTACAACAATTAACACCAAAATTTAAAAAATTTAATTAAAGGGTGTACCATCAGTTAATGTAATTTTGACTATGTAATTTTGACAACTTGCTGTATCTTGGAAACCGTAAGAACAAACTTCTTGAAATTTTCAAAAACGATAAAACAAAAAAATTCCAAAATTATAAAATCGCCAAACCCAAAAAAATCGCCAAAACCAAAAAAAAAAACGCCAAAACGAAAAAGGCACCAAATTAAAAAAAATTCTAAAACGAAAATAAATCGCGAAAAACCGGAAGATCGCCAAAATTTAAAAATCGCCAAAATAAAAAAATCGCCAAAATGAAAAAATCGCCAAAATGAAAAAATCGCCAAAATAAAAAAAACGCCAAAATGAAAAAAATCGCCAAAATGAAAAAAAATCGCCAAAATAAAAAAAATCGTCGAAATGAAAAAAATGTCGCCAAAATGAAAAAAATCACTCAAATTAAAAAAAGCCAAAATGAGAAAAAAGCGAAAAATAGACAAAAAAAATTATTTCAGCTGAAAAAAAATCAAAAACTTAAAAAAAAACGCTGTATTAAAAAATACTCAAGGCCCAACATATGGAACCCTTCGTGCGCGAGTCAAAGTCGCACTTTACTAAATTTATTAAGCCTTAGAAGTCTTCTTCCCATTTTTAGCATTCACTGCGAATCGATAGCGGAAACAAACGTTCCCATGAAGTTCCCGATTGCATTTTCATTTTCGTTCCCCCTTCATGGGGAATGAAAATTTCATGGGAACAAAAATTTCACATTTTATTCACGTTAAGGGTGAATTAAAGATATTGGCGCATAGTCATAGTCAAAACAAAGTATACTTTATGAGTTTAAAACCAGTATTTTGTATGGCAATACAAAATACCATTGTTTTACACAAATTAAATTTTTTTGACAATTTCATGTAAATACACCTTCTTGCTCAAATATTTTCTTTTTGCAATAAAATATAAATGAATTTAATCGAAATAGTTTCGAAGAAAATACCTTATTGTAATAGTTATATTAACTTGGATTTTAGGTACAGTGTAGTGTAAAAATATAAATGAATTCAATCGAAATAGTTTCGAAGAAAATAACTTATTGTAATAGTTATATTAACTTGGATTTTAGGTACAGTGTAGTGTAAAAATTATCTAACTGCATAGCTAGTAAAACCTAATAGTGTTTTCACACTGACATGGTTTTAATAAAAATTGGTTTTAACGTTAAAACCAACTGTTAAAACCTGATTTTACCATACAAATTGTTTTTATTAAAACCAACTTAAAACCATTTTATAATTCGTTTTAAGTTGGTTTTATGAAATGCACCCTTGTTTTCGCTGTACTGAACTCGGTGCTGCCAAGTTAAAATGGCCAGAAGAGCTGATAATCTTTTTTTTTTTTTTTTAATACATATTTTTATTTATTGTATCTTCAAATATGAACTAACAATAAGTATTCAAATCTTAAATCTAAAATATAATTATTAGGCCCGACTACTGTCGGACATAAATTTAGAGATAGTTATAAATAATACATAAGTAGTGATAATCAAAAGGAAGAAAAAAATAAAATAAAATAAAAAGTATTTTCAAGCAGTCCCATCTGGAGTGTTGAGTATAAGAGCACTTGTATCCCTCTTTTTTAGGCGGACATGTCCAGTGAAGTTCAAAATATTACGAGCAAGCGGATTAGGATGTGACTCGAGTTTTGTTAAATATTTGCCTGCATTTTTTGCAATTTCTTCAACCACTAGTGGCATGTTTAAATCACGATGTATATTTGAGTTTTTTATATACCATGGAGCCGATGTTATTAATCGCAAAATTTTATTTTGCCTTCGTTGGATTCTCTCGACATTGGAAGCTGAAGCAGTGCCCCATAGTTGAATTCCGTAGCACCATATGGGTTTCAAAATAGACTTGTATATCAAAAGTTTGCAATCTAGACTGAGGGTTGAATTTCTACCAATCAGCCAATGTACCTGAGTTAATTTTAGTTTCATTTGGGTTAACTTAGAGTCAATATGGTGTTTCCAAGTAAGCCGTCGATCAAGGTGTATTCCAAGATATTTCACATGAGTATGTTGAGGGACAACTTGATTGTTAATCCGAATGGGTGAACAAGTATCTCTTCGTAAAGTAAATGTTACTTGAACACACTTTTGTTCGTTTACCTTAATTCTCCATAAGTTTAACCATAGTTCCAGCTGGGTAATGTGTTCTTGAAGATATCGGGATGCTTCGTAAGGATTTTCAGGCATACTAAGGCAGGCTGTATCATCAGCAAATGTGGAAGTGTGGATATTGCTTCCCCCTTCATGGGGAATGAAAATTTCATGGGAACAAAAATTTCACATTTTATTCACGTTAAGGGTGAATTAAAGATATTGGCGCATAGTCATAGTCAAAACAAAGTATACTTTATGAGTTTAAAACCAGTATTTTGTATGGCAATACAAAATACCATTGTTTTACACAAATTAAATTTTTTTGACAATTTCATGTAAATACACCTTCTTGCTCAAATATTTTCTTTTTGCAATAAAATATAAATGAATTCAATCGAAATAGTTTCGAAGAAAATACCTTATTGTAATAGTTATATTAACTTGGATTTTAGGTACAGTGTAGTGTAAAAATATAAATGAATTCAATCGAAATAGTTTCGAAGAAAATAACTTATTGTAATAGTTATATTAACTTGGATTTTAGGTACAGTGTAGTGTAAAAATTATCTAACTGCATAGCTAGTAAAACCTAATAGTGTTTTCACACTGACATGGTTTTAATAAAAATTGGTTTTAACGTTAAAACCAACTGTTAAAACCTGATTTTACCATACAAATTGTTTTTATTAAAACCAACTTAAAACCATTTTATAATTCGTTTTAAGTTGGTTTTATGAAATGCACCCTTGTTTTCGCTGTACTGAACTCGGTGCTGCCAAGTTAAAATGGCCAGAAGAGCTGATAATCTTTTTTTTTTTTTTTTAATACATATTTTTATTTATTGTATCTTCAAATATGAACTAACAATAAGTATTCAAATCTTAAATCTAAAATATAATTATTAGGCCCGACTACTGTCGGACATAAATTTAGAGATAGTTATAAATAATACATAAGTAGTGATAATCAAAAGGAAGAAAAAAATAAAATAAAATAAAAAGTATTTTCAAGCAGTCCCATCTGGAGTGTTGAGTATAAGAGCACTTGTATCCCTCTTTTTTAGGCGGACATGTCCAGTGAAGTTCAAAATATTACGAGCAAGCGGATTAGGATGTGACTCGAGTTTTGTTAAATATTTGCCTGCATTTTTTGCAATTTCTTCAACCACTAGTGGCATGTTTAAATCACGATGTATATTTGAGTTTTTTATATACCATGGAGCCGATGTTATTAATCGCAAAATTTTATTTTGCCTTCGTTGGATTCTCTCGACATTGGAAGCTGAAGCAGTGCCCCATAGTTGAATTCCGTAGCACCATATGGGTTTCAAAATAGACTTGTATATCAAAAGTTTGCAATCTAGACTGAGGGTTGAATTTCTACCAATCAGCCAATGTACCTGAGTTAATTTTAGTTTCATTTGGGTTAACTTAGAGTCAATATGGTGTTTCCAAGTAAGCCGTCGATCAAGGTGTATTCCAAGATATTTCACATGAGTATGTTGAGGGACAACTTGATTGTTAATCCGAATGGGTGAACAAGTATCTCTTCGTAAAGTAAATGTTACTTGAACACACTTTTGTTCGTTTACCTTAATTCTCCATAAGTTTAACCATAGTTCCAGCTGGGTAATGTGTTCTTGAAGATATCGGGATGCTTCGTAAGGATTTTCAGGCATACTAAGGCAGGCTGTATCATCAGCAAATGTGGAAGTGTGGATATTGCTTCCCCCTTCATGGGGAATGAAAATTTCATGGGAACAAAAATTTCACATTTTATTCACGTTAAGGGTGAATTAAAGATATTGGCGCATAGTCATAGTCAAAACAAAGTATACTTTATGAGTTTAAAACCAGTATTTTGTATGGCAATACAAAATACCATTGTTTTACACAAATTAAATTTTTTTGACAATTTCATGTAAATACACCTTCTTGCTCAAATATTTTCTTTTTGCAATAAAATATAAATGAATTCAATCGAAATAGTTTCGAAGAAAATACCTTATTGTAATAGTTATATTAACTTGGATTTTAGGTACAGTGTAGTGTAAAAATATAAATGAATTCAATCGAAATAGTTTCGAAGAAAATAACTTATTGTAATAGTTATATTAACTTGGATTTTAGGTACAGTGTAGTGTAAAAATTATCTAACTGCATAGCTAGTAAAACCTAATAGTGTTTTCACACTGACATGGTTTTAATAAAAATTGGTTTTAACGTTAAAACCAACTGTTAAAACCTGATTTTACCATACAAATTGTTTTTATTAAAACCAACTTAAAACCATTTTATAATTCGTTTTAAGTTGGTTTTATGAAATGCACCCTTGTTTTCGCTGTACTGAACTCAGTGCTGCCAAGTTAAAATGGCCAGAAGAGCTGATAATCTTTTTTTTTTTTTAATACATATTTTTATTTATTGTATCTTCAAATATGAACTAACAATAAGTATTCAAATCTTAAATCTAAAATATAATTATTAGGCCCGACCACTGTCGGACATAAATTTAGAGATAGTTATAAATAATACATAAGTAGTGATAATCAAAAGGAAGAAAAAAATAAAATAAAATAAAAAGTATTTTCAAGCAGTCCCATCTGGAGTGTTGAGTATAAGAGCACTTGTACCCTCTTTTTTAGGCGGACATGTCCAGTGAAGTTCAAAATATTACGAGCAAGCGGATTAGGATGTGACTCGAGTTTTGTTAAATATTTGCCTGCATTTTTTGCAATTTCTTCAACCTCTAGTGGCATGTTTAAATCACGATGTATATTTGAGTTTTTTATATACCATGGAGCCGATGTTATTAATCGCAAAATTTTATTTTGCCTTCGTTGGATTCTCTCGACATTGGAAGCTGAAGCAGTGCCCCATAGTTGAATTCCGTAGCACCATATGGGTTTCAAAATAGACTTGTATATCAAAAGTTTGCAATCTAGACTGAGGGTTGAATTTCTACCAATCAGCCAATGTACCTGAGTTAATTTTAGTTTCATTTGGGTTAGCTTAGAGTCAATATGGTGTTTCCAAGTAAGCCGTCGATCAAGGTGTATTCCAAGATATTTCACATGAGTATGTTGAGGGACAACTTGATTGTTAATCCGAATGGGTGAACAAGTATCTCTTCGTAAAGTAAATGTTACTTGAACACACTTTTGTTCGTTTACCTTAATTCTCCATAAGTTTAACCATAGTTCCAGCTGGGTAATGTGTTCTTGAAGATATCGGGATGCTTCGTACGGATTTTCAGGCATACTAAGGCAGGCTGTATCATCAGCAAATGTGGAAGTGTGGATATTGCTGCTTAGAGGCATATCACAAGTATAAATCAAATACAAAACTGGCCCCAGTATACTCCCCTGTGGCACACCGGATGAGATAGTTTCAGGCATGCTCATAAAGTCTCCTTCCACAACAGTGAACTTGCGGGCAGTAATGTAACTTTCCAAAAGACTTACAACGTTTATTGGCAGGTGTTTTTAATTTTAAAATTAAGCCTTCATGCCACACTTTATCAAATGCCTGAGAAACGTCCATAAACAGCGCAGAACAATACTTCCTTTCTTCAAATGTTCTTCTTATAAATTGGACCAATCTATGCGTTTGTTCAATGGTGCTATGCTGACTTCTAAAACCAAATTGATGGTCCGGTATGCACCCACTACTAACTAGAATTGGGGACAATTTTGTCATGAGCAGTTTTTCGAAAAGCTTTGACATTGTTGATAGCAGACTTATTGGCCTATATGACTCAGCCTTGGTAAGATCTTTGCCTGGCTTTGGAATCATTTTAACTTTGGCAAGTTTCCAGCTGTGTGGATAATACTCCAGTCGTAAAATGACATTGAAAATAAATAACAGTATTCTAATTGCAATACGAGGCAACTTCATCAGCATCTGGTTACTAATTCCATCAAAACCCGGAGCTTTCTTAGGGTTGAGTTCAGCAATTACTTTTTGTAAATCACGCGTCTTAAACTTTATTAGTTGAGGGGGTAGAGCGTCTACATTTGGCAAATCAATTGCACCAGTACATGTGTTTGGGGTAAATACGTATTTCAAATGGTCAGCAAATACGTTACCTTTTTCAGTATCGCTTCTTGCCCAACCTCCGGTAGATGTTCGCAGAGGTGGTTTAAACTCAACGGGTGTTTTAAGCTTTCTAGCAGCGCGCCATAAAGAGTAATTAGATGCTGGTGTGACATCAAGATTTTCCAGATAGTTTTTAAGAGATGCAGTTTTTTCATGTGCAAGCAGCTCTTGGAGTCGTTTAGTGCACTCTTTAAATCTGATTTTAAGTTGTGGTGATCTGTGCTGTTGCCATTCCCTTCTAGCTCTTCTTTTTTCGCATACGGCACGTTCAATATCGGTAGAATAAATTTTATTAAACCCAGTCTGCGGATGGGAGGTAGTAGCATGTTTAGCAGCCTGCTTAATATTTTCGTTAAGGTTGGCAATGTTAGTTTCAATATCATCAGATGTTCTTAGCGTAATATTTTCCGTGCAATGACTACTAAGATATTTTTTAAATCCCAGCCAATTAACACGATTTATCAAATTCGCATATGGGTGAGGTAAGTCACTTCTCAATGGGCCACAAATTGTAACGATCGTGGGAGACTGATCGGACGAAAGATCTAGAGAAGCTTCAATCCGAATTAAGTCCCTAGAGATATTTTTCATGACGCCAAAATCTATGACATCCGGAATTTTATATATGTCGGTAGGCCAATAAGTGGGCTCTCCACTCGAAATGACATCCAAGCCCATTTTGGAAATTGCATTGAACAACGCTCGACCTCTGGGTGTAATAAGACGCGAACCCCAGAACGTATGTTTAGCATTATAGTCGCCGGCTGCTATGAAACAAGGGCCCAGAGATTTGTAAAAATCCTCATATTGATTGTCAGTAATTGCGAATCTAGGAGGGGAGTAAATGGATGATATGACAAAATTAGTGCAAAAATTTTCGACACAAATATTCGTTGCTTGCAAATGTTCTTCACAAATGTTATCAATAATATATTGCTTGAGTCTTGACTTTATTAAAACCGCTGATCCACCGCATGCTCTTCCTCTCGGGTCCTTTGAATCATATAAGGTGTAGCCATAAATTTTAAAAAGGCTTCTCGAAGTCAAATGAGTCTCAGAGACCAACATTATATCAATATTTTTTTCCGTGAGGAAGTGCTCAAGTTCATTTTTATGTTGGCGAATGCCGTTTGCGTTCCAAAAACATATTTTTTCGTTTCATCAATATTACCACGTTTTATTGGAACAATGTGAAATTTATTCTCACAAATGACCGAAATTAATTTTTTAATTAGAGCGTTTGAGTTTTTTTCTCTTAAATAGATTGGTGGCGGCTTGGAGGTTTTATTCGCAGATTCAGCGGATTTTTCATTATCATCTTGCAATATTTTAAAACGGTTTTGCCGATTAGTAGAGGATGCCGATTAGTAGAATTTGGGCTGCGCCCGCGCTTTAAAATTGTAATGTATCCATTCCGACTTGCACCTTGGGCTTTGGGGTGCTCTTATCTTCAGTGACAACTTGTTTAAGTGATGACCACGAGCCCGAAGCGGATGATATCGCTGAGTTAAATTTAGAAGTACTAGGCAATAATGTCAACGATTCACTAGATGGCATTGGACAAAGCGAAGTTGATCGCTGACGAAACTGTGGCTTTGCCGTTAGAGAAAGTCTATTATCAGATTTTTGGTTTTTATTAAGAGCTTCAGAACTCACAGCAAGTCTATTATCAGATTTTTTATTTTTATTGTTATCATTATGAGCATCAAAACTCACAGTAAAATAGGCATTTCTGCCGTTAGAACTCACTTCACTATTTTTTTTCTTTTGGGGTACTCATAAAGAGTATTCCTCAAGGGTACTTTGTATGTTTTTTCGTTTACGGTTCTTTTTTGATTTTGTTATTTCTATATATAAAAAATATTAGCAAAGCAAAAAAAAAGCTTATTTATCAAAGTTAATATGTACTACGAATATTTTTTGTATGATTTTTTTTTTGTTTTGTTTGTATGTAAGAAAAATTCCGCTATTACGTCTGTTCACTATGAAGGCACAACGAGAACTGACTCTGACTGATAATCTTTATTTATTTTATTTATTTATTTAAGTCTGTAGAACACTGTCCTGACAGACTATAATAACTTAATTAATATATTATATAAATTAATTTATGCGTTAATAAAATTAGTTCAATCTATTAATCTCTACATTAGGGGTATAACTTTTGAAACAATTTTTAAATTATCAAAAAATACCTATACATGCAATATACACCATGAAAATCTATGATAAAAAGTGGGGTCACTTTTTCGCGGGCGTTAAAAAATTTCCCCCCAAATCACTTTGAAGTTTAGTATATCCTAATATAATACCATAAAAATACAACACGGAAACTCTTTTTTTGAGCAAAATGGAACCAACCTCACAATCCCAATTGTTTACTTTTATTTTCATTTTAAATTTTTTTTCTTTAACACAACACAACCCGCGAAACGATTAGTTTGTCTGCGGAAAACAACCTGGGTCTATGGCGGGAATCGAACCCACGACCTCTGGACTGAGAGGCTAGCATCGCTGCCACTCAGCCACAGGGGCACCCTGTTTACAGTTATGTTATGAATGCTTCGTTAGATGGAAAAAGTACTTATCCAAATATTGCTTAAGATTTGGTTGACGAATTGGTAAACAACTACGCCCAGTTGAAACAAATATACCAACAAAATGAGGAACGAATAAAAATTTAAAATATAAAGTGGCGAGACGACATGAATATTTGTACGAATTAGGTAAAACTTTTTTGAAGTTTTCTTTCAAAAACAATAAATCCAACTGAGTTTTGTTAAATAATGAAGAAGTTATGTACTAACAATTAAAAAAGTCCGAGAAAAAAATTAAAAAAAAATGTTCAAGTCAAATAACTTGGAAATCGTAAAAGATAGAATAGTGCTCTACACATGTGTTATTTTTATTTCTTAACGTTGATTATCCCGCTGAAAAAATTACTTAGATCGGTCCATATTTACAAAAGTTACAAGCTCCGAAAAAATTTTGACACCCGCAGTTTCCCACTTTGAGTCTCTTTGGAGCCACCCTGTCTTATAACAGGGTGCCTCCAAATATACTTTTTCAAAAGTTGAACACTTTTTCTTTTCAAAACAGTTAGTTTCATCCAAATCGGTTCACTAGTTCAAAAGTTGCGGACTTTTTACCACTTTTTTTATTTCACGCCACTGTGCTATGTTAAAATGTTAAGACATTATGACACGGGTGTGAGTACCCCAAATAAGGATTGAATTTTTCGACGATATTCTAAGTTTTCAAGACCTAAATGAAGACAGCGCATTCATATGAAGGCTGTGTGTACAAAATTCAAATGCGGCAAAGCTAACTTAAAAAATTTCCGCTGTATTCTTTCGATACGGGCAATTAAAGTTTTACAATAATGACTCCAAATTAAAGCCCCGTATTCCAGTTTAGATCTCACATAAGATGTATACAAAATTTTAATTTAAATCAGAGCAATATCTCCTAATAAACTATAGAAAAGAATAGGCCTACGGAATTAACCTTTCTAGATGCGGCTAAAATGTTAACTTTGAATCAAAAATTATTTCCAAATCATTAATTTCATTACAAGATTTTATTTTTTAAGATGACGAAATAAGTGTACAGGATCTTGAAAAATAAACATAGGCACACTTATCCATGTTGAATTTTACAAAATTATTGTCACACCAATTACTAAGGATATAAAGATCCTTCTCCAACAACTCTACATCATGCATATTACCAATCTTAGAATAAACTTCCAAATCATCAGCGTATAGAAAAAACTTGCATGCTTAAAACAAGTATATATGTCATTTATGAAAATATTAAAGATCAGAGGACCTAAAATGCTGCCCTGAGGTACTCCAGATATCTGAATGTAAGGACGTTACTCAAAATCTTCTTCTTTTCTAATTGTTAAATGTGAATAAAACCATTCATAAAAATTTGCATGAATGCCAAATGTGCTTAATTCTGTGGCAAAATGGAAAAAGTGCTTAAGTCGACATAAGCTGATTTTGAGTTTATGGTACCTCAGTAATCTTCATATGTAAAAGTCCCCCTGGGCAAAACCTCGTTAAATTTTTGTGATTTTTCTGGAAGTTATAGCACTATGACTTGTGACTTATCTTTTTTATACCCTTTACCAAAAAAAAATGGTAAAAGGGTATATATAGGTTTGTCATTCCGTTTGTAATCTCTATAATATCAATAAGCGACCCATTAAGTATATATATTCTGGATCCTTATGCATAGGAAAGACGAATAAGCGATGGCCGTCTGTCTGTACGTGAAATCGGTTTTCCGAAGCTCCCAGCAAAGGTAGAGACTTCGTTCTTAGACTGTTGTGTCAGAAATTTTCCAAAATTATTGAAATTCAACAAAATCGAGCAGACGATTGCAGAGCTGGAAAGCTTAAACTTTATAAAAGTAACCAACGAAACAACTTTTTATTTTTTTTTTAATAAATAAACTTATTTTACACCTCAGTACGACTAAAATTGGTATTTTAAATTCAAAATATATAAAAAAAATCTAAAAACGTTTCCAGGGTTGGAAAATTTTAACTTTTTGTGTTATGTAAAATTAACTACGTCTAAAACTATGTCTGTCACAGGGTATTTTCTCGAGAACCGTAAGAGCTACAGACCTGAAATTTGGACACAGTGTGTAGACCTTTAGCCGCTACAACAACAAATGCATCAAAATTGGAAATTAAAAGGTGTTCTATAACGAGCAACAAAAAATGTGAAAATCCCATGTAATATACATGGAAACCCCATATTGATTCCAAGCTAACACAACTGAAACTTAAGTTAACTCAAATACATTGGTTGATTGGCAGAAATTCAACACTCAGCCTAGACTGAAAACTTTTACTATACAAGTCGCTTTTGAAGCCAATATGGTGCTACGGAATTCAGTTATGGGGCACTGCTTCAGCTTCAAATATAAAGAGATTCCAACGTAGGCAAAACAAAATTTTACGTTTGATAACATCGGCTCCATGGTATATAAAAAACTCAAATATACATCGTGATTTAAACATGCCACTAGTGGTTGAAGAAATTGCAAAAAATGCAGGCAAATATTTAACAAAACTCGAGTCACATCCTAATCCGCTTGCTCGTAATATTTTGAACTTCACTGGACATGTCCGCCTAAAAAAGAGGGATACAAGTGCTCTTATACTCAACACTCCAGATGGGACTGCTTGAAAATACTTTTTATTTTATTTTATTTTTTTCTTCCTTTTGATTATCACTACTTATGTATTATTTATAACTATCTCTAAATTTATGTCCGACAGTGGTCGGGCCTAATAATTATATTTTAGATTTAAGATTTGAATACTTATTGTTAGTTCATATTTGAAGATACAATAAATAAAAATATGTATTAAAAAAAAAAAAAAGATTATCAGCTCTTCTGGCCATTTTAACTTGGCAGCACCGAGTTCAGTACAGCGAAAACAAGGGTGCATTTCATAAAACCAACTTAAAACGAATTATAAAATGGTTTTAAGTTGGTTTTAATAAAAACAATTTGTATGGTAAAATCAGGTTTTAACAGTTGGTTTTAACGTTAAAACCAATTTTTATTAAAACCATGTCAGTGTGAAAACACTATTAGGTTTTACTAGCTATGCAGTTAGATAATTTTTACACTACACTGTACCTAAAATCCAAGTTAATATAACTATTACAATAAGTTATTTTCTTCGAAACTATTTCGATTGAATTCATTTATATTTTTACACTACACTGTACCTAAAATCCAAGTTAATATAACTATTACAATAAGGTATTTTCTTCGAAACTATTTCGATTGAATTCATTTATATTTTATTGCAAAAAGAAAATATTTGAGCAAGAAGGTGTATTTACATGAAATTGTCAAAAAAAATTTAATTTGTGTAAAACAATGGTATTTTGTATTGCCATACAAAATACTGGTTTTAAACTCATAAAGTATACTTTGTTTTGACTATGACTATGCGCCAATATCTTTAATTCACCCTTAACGTGAATAAAATGTGAAATTTTTGTTCCCATGAAATTTTCATTCCCCATGAAGGGGGAAGCAATATCCACACTTCCACATTTGCTGATGATACAGCCTGCCTTAGTATGCCTGAAAATCCTTACGAAGCATCCCGATATCTTCAAGAACACATTACCCAGCTGGAACTATGGTTAAACTTATGGAGAATTAAGGTAAACGAACAAAAGTGTGTTCAAGTAACATTTACTTTACGAAGAGATACTTGTTCACCCATTCGGATTAACAATCAAGTTGTCCCTCAACATACTCATGTGAAATATCTTGGAATACACCTTGATCGACGGCTTACTTGGAAACACCATATTGACTCTAAGTTAACCCAAATGAAACTAAAATTAACTCAGGTACATTGGCTGATTGGTAGAAATTCAACCCTCAGTCTAGATTGCAAACTTTTGATATACAAGTCTATTTTGAAACCCATATGGTGCTACGGAATTCAACTATGGGGCACTGCTTCAGCTTCCAATGTCGAGAGAATCCAACGAAGGCAAAATAAAATTTTGCGATTAATAACATCGGCTCCATGGTATATAAAAAACTCAAATATACATCGTGATTTAAACATGCCACTAGAGGTTGAAGAAATTGCAAAAAATGCAGGCAAATATTTAACAAAACTCGAGTCACATCCTAATCCGCTTGCTCGTAATATTTTGAACTTCACTGGACACATCCGCCTAAAAAAGAAGGTCACAAGATACACTTGAAATTTGTAAGGTTAGTGTATTTCTATACAGACTACAAAAATTAACACTAAAATTTCAAAAATTTAAATTAAAGGGTGTTACATCAGTTAATGCAATTTTGACTATGTAATGTTGACAACTTGCTGTATCTTGGAAACCGTAAAAGCAAACTTCTTGAAATTTTCAAAAACGGTAAAACAAAAAAATTCCAAAACTATAAAATCACCAAACCGAAAAAAATCGCCAAAACAAAAAAAAAAATTGCCAACACGAAAAAAGGCACCAAATTAAAAAAAAATTCTAAAACGAAAATAAATCGCGAAAAAACGGAAAAATCGCCAAAATTAAAAAAAATCGCCAAAATAAAAAAATCTTCAAAATGAAAAAAAGCACCAAAAACATAAAAAAATCGCCAATATTAAAAAAACCTCCAAAAACAGAAAAAAATCGCCAAAACGAGAAAAAAGCGGCAAAATTGACAAAATCGTTTAAACTGAAAAAAACTTCAAAAAAAGCCACATTAAAAAATGCTCAAAACCGAATGTACAGTTTACTGAATTTTTTAATATGAAAGTAATTAAATGAAACTAAGTTTTTTCCTTTTTGCTTTGTTCACTTAACATATTTTATGTATTTTATAAAGAACTAGATTGGTATAAGGAATTAGAAAATCCTAAATTATGATTCCAGAGTTGGAAAACTTACACTTTTTGTGTTATGTAAAATTAAATAGGTCTAAATTTTTTTTCTTTTCCTTTATAAATTGAACATATTTTATGCTTCTGAAAGAAAAGTTTGGCGTATAAAATTTGAAAAATTAAAATTACAGCTCCAAAGATGGAAACTTTTGATATTAAAGTATAAAATTATAAATAATTTCTTAATCAGGCTTGAGTTCAGTAATTTCTCATATTCCATTTCATAGAAATTTAAGTTTAATAGCTGATGTTAATAATAATCTCTACCCCAGTAGATAGACATGGGTGCTGATGAAGTGCGTGGCTGCACAGAAAAATATCGGTATTTCCCCCAGCTAATAGTGTCTAGTTTAATTTTTCTTCTATTCTTTAGATACTCACATTAATTAATAAAAATATTTCATTCATACGAATTGAAATTACTGAACTCAAGCCTGATTAAGAAATTATTTCTGATTAAAAATTCACTATAGTTCAATTAAATCTAATAATGTCTCATTTAGTATAAAATTATTTTTTTTTATTTCTTTGTTCACTTAACACACTTTATTAATTTTTTAAATCAGAAAAATCTAAAAGGTTGATTCCGGGGTTGATATATTTACAAAAGTAACTAGGTCAAGTTAGTTTTTTATTTTTGTTTACAAGTTTTATATACTTTATGACTTAGAATGAAATAGTTTGGCGTAGAAATTAGAAAAATAAAAGACATAGCTCCAGAGCTGGAAAACTTAATTTTTTTCTGGTATATAAAACTAATTATTTCTTTGGTAATTAAATATATTCTATATTTTATAAAGAAATAAATTAGTATTAAGATACTCAGAAATATGGTTAAAGGGGTGGAGATTGAAAAAAGTTTCGGTAAAAAAAATAACCAAAAATATTTTTATTCAGTTAAACAGATTTTCTGTTTTAAGAAAATCATTACTGGAGATTTTTTATACATGTTAATTTTTTTTATGGATCTCTAATCCAATTGAAGTATAAACGAAGGTTTGTGTTTATTGTGCTCTCAGCATAATAACTATTAATTTTTAGTAAATGGAGATAAAACTAAAATTTATCCCTAAAGATATATTAAAGGACATGTTTAATTTTCCTGACACCTTTTCTTTCTGCTGAACAAATTTGAAAAAATCCGGTAGGAATAAAACGTTTACATAATACCACGATGTATACCATTTGCAATGGGAACTTTAAATCAAGACACTAAACAGTTTTGCAACACCAATTATTATTAAATACGGGAAAATATGAAACAAGTTAGTTTACTTGCTATGGAGGTGCAATACTAAGAATATCTTAGAGTTATTAAATACCAGCACGGTTTTTGAACATCTCAAGAGTGAGTAAACAAGTCCCAATTTTTTGGTAATGTATTAACGTGACGTCAATGTTGACTGAAATAAGAGTGAATGTAAAATATATAAAATATATCTACCACAGTATGTAGAGTAAAATATTCAACTATTGCTAATATCGAAAATAAAATAAGTGAATCAAATTCTTTAATCGAAAAATACTGAAAGGTCACTTACTATTAATTGCTTTAGAGAAAAAAATGGTAAATTTTTTCACAAAACAAATATGTACATATGTATGTGTCTGTATTCTATATATATATGTACGTACGTTGGTAAAGGGTATATAAGATTCGGCACAGCCGAATATAGCACTCTTACTTGTTAGACATCTAATCTCATTTGGAATAATAGCTTAATTAAGGTTATGCTTTAGTATGTTTCAACTTAAATGTATTACTTATAGGGTGTATACTTCTTGGATTTTGTACCAACTTTGAAAACATAATATACTTTTTGGACCATGACGGTACTATTTTTTTTAATATTTATTAATAAGAACGGAAACGTAAAAAATTTGTAAGAATTCAGAAGTAAACAATAAAAAGCAGAAACTTAACAAAAATATGTATAAAAATTCAGTATAAAAAATTAAAAGTAGCATAAAAAAATATTAAATACTATTAGACTTGGGTCGAACTCGTTCACTAGTTCATTTTTGCCACAAACTCATTTAAATTACATGGGTTTGATCATTGGTTTGTGGCAAAAATTAACTAGTGACCGAGTTCGACCCAAGTCTAAATATTATATTCATAAGGGTATATTCGTAGATTAGGCTTGTTAGAGATCGGTTATTTTACAAATTTTGCTTATTAACAGGCCTGTTATTTTTATGCACTATAAAATATAAGTTATGCACATAAAAAATGTGCTATAAAACCTAAAAACACTATTGAAGTAAAGGAGCGATATGTAGTTAACAAAAATAAATATAGCCACAGCCAGTGTTCATGTACGAGGTGCTGTCAAGTAAACAGGCACAGTTAAAATACTACAGTCTAGAGTACTAAAGTCTAAAGTACTATAGTCTAGTAACTGATGAACCCCTATGTATTGTGAGCCTTGATCAACTTAGGTACCTTTTTCGTAATGATAATATAGCTTTACCATCAAATTCATCCAATTTTAACAATGTACCATCATAATTCGATGTTTCATTTCAATTTGTATTTGTTTACTTTAAGCGATCTCATATTATCAATTTTTCCTATTTTACTAATTTTTACAACATTTAATAAAATTTTTATCTGCTTTTATTTTATTTGCTCTTGCCATTTTCACATTTACATTGAACATTATTTATCAAAATATTACAAGAAACCTTTAAAATCTAAAAATTATATATTGTTACAATATCATCATGTACTTAATTCTATTAATTTTAAAATATGTTGCGTTGCGTTACGATACTTTTTTTTACACAATAATATCTTAATATCTTATTTTGATGAATACTGAGATATACGAGGGGGGTTCCAATTATGTAACCTATAGCATGATAAAAATACTTGCCAGACGGGAAAAAGGTCTTCAAATATGCCATTTAAATGCCCAAAGTTTAAGGCCTAAAATTGATGAATTCAGATGGATTTATGAAAATTCTAATGTCGACATTATTTGTGTTTCAGAGACGTGGCTAGATAACACAATTCCAAATTCGTTTGTATTTCTAAATGGCTATAAAATATTCAGATCGGACAGAGCAAAAGGAAGAGGAGGAGGTGTTGCCATTTATGTAAAAAATCACATAACCTGCAAGTTCTGTACAAAAAGTACTGAAAATGATAAAATTGAGTGCATTTTCATTGAAATATCCTCTTATGGCAGGAAAATGCTCGTAGGTTGTGTGTATAGGCCCAATAATTCTGTTGATTATTACAACTTCATCACTAATATTGAAACCTATGTTACACGGTACAATGATGTGCTAATTGCTGGGGATTTTAATTCAAATCTGTTTGCAGAATCAACTTTTAGGGATGAAATGGCTACTATCGGTCTCATTCCCACAAACACTATGTTTCCCACGCACTTTACTGAATATAAAAACACCCTATTAGACCTTATTTTTGTGAGTGACACTACAAAAATATTACTTTATGACCAAATTTCTGCATCATGTTTTTCCAAACATGATATAGTCTTTACGGCATATGATTTTCAGCTTGGAAGTAGGGACCAAACTTTTTCTTTTCGAGATTTTAGGAATTTAAACTTTGACATTCTTAATGAAAGCTTTCTACAAGTAAATTGGGGCTGTATCTACAACATGATTTCAGTTGATGATCAGCTTTCGTTTCTTGAATACAATATATTGAAGCTCTATGATGATGCAGTACCCATTAGAACGAAAACTGTTACAGCAAAAGAAAAGCCATGGTTTAATTCTAATATACGTGAGTCTATTAGGCGTAGGGACTTAGCGTATTCGCGATGGAAGCGTTTCCGGACAACTGAATTAATGATTCTTTACCGTTCTACTAGAAGAGATACAAATAAATTAATAAAAATGGCAAAATCTGAGTATTATTCTAGAAGATTTGGTTCTGCTCTCGAATCCAAGCGCACTTGGAAAACCATTAGGGATATTGGAATTGGTGGCTCAAATACTGGATTTGACTGTTCCTCTGATGTTAATGATCTTAACAATATATTTGTTAATAATATACCGGAGACGGATGTTGCAACAGGCTCTGACACTAGTCCGGTTATAAATAACTTTAATTTCAATTTCAACATGTTCGGTTTCTCATGTGTCAATCAGCGTGACGTTTTCTTAAGTTTTGCACAAATAAAATCAAATGCAACAGGGTTTGACAATATGCACCCAAAGTTTATAAAAGTATTATTACCTTCTCTTCTGCCATATATAACATATTTCTTTAATACCATAATTACCACAAGTTGTTTCCCTCTGAAATGGAAACATGCAAAAATAATTCCAGCTTCTAAATCAAACAATGAATATCGTCCAATAGCTATATTAAGCTTCTTATCGAAAGCCCTAGAAAAAATTTTGCATAGCCAAATAAGCAATTACATTTATGACAATAAATTGTTGTCTGAAAAACAATCAGGATTTCGACCAGGACACAGTTGTGTAACTGCTTTAGTGGATGTCACGGAGAGTATTAGGCGTGATCTAGATGATGGAAAAATTAATTTTTTGGTGCTTCTCGATCACTCGAAAGCGTTTGACACAGTTAACCATGCAATATTATGTAGCAAACTTCGATTCACGTTTAACTTTTCCTCAACTGCTGCACAACTTATATCATCGTATCTTTCAAATCGTACACAATCAGTATGTGTGAACAATACGGTTTCCAGACCACTTAAACTAACAAGAGGTGTTCCTCAGCGGTCTATTTTAGGGCCACTGCTTTTCTCAATTTATGTTAATGACTTGCCAAGTAATTTATCCCATTGCAATGTCCACATGTATGCAGATGATGTGCAATTATGGCTCAGCAGTCCAACCCAAGCAGTCACTGAGAATATAATTAAGCTTAATCATGATTTACATAACATTTATATTTGGGCATCTAAAAATCGTCTACAGTTGAATCCGAAAAAATCTAAATGTCTGGTGATTCATAAGAAAACTGTACATCCATTTATAGAAGATGACATTGTAATTAATCAACAAAAAATTGAATTAGTAAATTCAGCTAAAAATCTGGGAGTTGTATTTAATAACAATCTGTCATGGTCAAGTCATATAAATGCATTGGTAGCTAAATTATATGCCAAAGTAAGAACACTATGGCTGTTCCATGTTTCACACCTCTGAGAGTAAGAATGTTACTTGCTAAAACATATTTGGTTCCAAGTCTTATTTATGGTTGCGAATTATTTTCTAGCTGTGATAGTGTCAGTAAGAGGAAACTTCAGGTGTTATATAATAATATAGTAAGATATGTCTATAATCTCAAGAGGCGAGATCATGTGTCACTGTATGTCAAGACTTTATATGGTGTATTATTTGAAAATCTCTTAAAGATAAGAACATTGATTTTCCTCCACAAAACTATATACACTCAAAAGCCGGAATATTTATTTCAAAAGATTAGATTTGCGAGATCTTTAAGAGGCAAAACTATAATAATCCCAAAATATCAATGTCAGGTCTCTACTTGGCATTTCTTTTTACATGCTGTTCGCCTTTGGAACACTCTTCCATATCATCAACAAATTAACAGTAATGCAACAAATTTTAAAAACTTTCTTTTTAATTACTTTGAGTAGATCACTAAAGGTTTAATAGATATGTTAATATAAATGTCTTTTTGTTTGAAAATTTTACATTGCTTGAAAATTTTATATTGTATGTAAATTTTATATGTAAATTTAAAAATTATTTATATAAATTATTTTAGTTTAAAATTTTTAAACGCACTAATAATCCCAAATTATTATTTTACTTATTAAGTAAAATATTTTTAATAAAAAATATTTTACTTAATAAGTAAAATAATAATTTGGGATTATTAGTGCGTTTAAAAATTTTAAACTTAAATTTTAACAATTCCCATAAAAACACTAATTAATAAATTATTTTATTTATTCGTTTTTTGTTCATTTTTTTATTTTTGTTTGTTTTTTAATTTATTAAATATTAATCTTTATTGGCGAATTTATTGTACACAATACAACCCTGCATTATAATTATAAGACTATGTCTTGTTATGTAAGGGATTCAATAAATAAATAAATAAAATAACTAGACAGATTTTTTTGATGCAGAGCTGACAACAGCATTGCAACAAAAACATAGAAGCTGACCGTCTAAAATAAAACACACACAAACAAATTAAAGACAACATAGGCAAAACTAATGTTACCATATAGTGAAATAGTGGCATTTTTAAATTGTACCAAGTAACTCGCGGTAGTACCACGGTACCAACGAGGTTAAAAATGTACCATAAAAAGTACAATTGTACCATGATTTCCATCCGTGGTATGTATAAAAATAACCTAACCTTACAAAATTCAAGTGTATATGCATACAATGGTATATATATTACATGGGATTTTAATATTTTTTGTTGCTCGTTTTGGAACACCCTTTAATTTCAAACTCTCATGTATTTTTTGTTGTAGCGGCCAAAGGTCTACACACTGTGTCCAAATTTGAGGCCCGTAGCTCTTACGGTTTTTGAGAAAATACTCTGTGACAGACGGACAGCATAGCGAAAACAATAGGGTTTTCACCTTTGGTGTACGAAATCCTAAAAATTAATTGAAAATCAGACAAATTTATGTTTGATAGTGAAAATACACAAATTTTTTGTTTCAAATGCATAGTTTTTATTAAGTTTAAAGTAGTATTTCTAAATATTTTGGGTGCAGTGGAAAAAATTCTCATGTATGCCATCGCCATAAAATTAACAGTATGTGAACCAAAGGTGTCCATATTCAATGGTGTGAAAAAAGGTGTTGTATGGAATTATTGTTATTAATTATTTACTGATATTGTCCTAAAAATAATTATTTATAATTAAAAGTTATTAATTGGAAGTTTAATAATGAAAAGTGAAAAATACATTTGAAAAATATTATTCATGATAAGGGGAATCAAAAAAGGGAACACATTTCTGGGGAAAAATTATTCACGATTGCAATTTGGGGAAAAGGGAAAATATTTTAAGGGAAAAACTGTTCACGACAGGGGTGATTATTGCAGATAAGCTAGTTGAGCCCGGCAAACGTTGAATTGCAGAAACAAGTGCGCAAATTACCAGGGTTTCCTTCAGAAGTTGCACTCGACCAATGCCTAATGTGACCATCCGTCCCGATTTCCGGTTTACCGTCCCGATTTCCGGTTTACCGTCCCGGTGTACCGGAAGGAAAATGGGAAATGGGAAATTTCCTGGAGCATAATAAACATGTTTGAAAATGTAAAAAAGCTAAAAATTTTTGATCCGTACGTTATTATTTTGCGGTGTCTCGGTTTGAGTTACAAAAAAATGGTCACGTTACTTATGACTTCTCCAAGATTCACACCCGGAGTTTTAATGGTATCCAGCAGTATACGGTCTTATTAAAATTGTTTTTTCGTAGTTCGTCGGCATAAAACTAGAAATAAATCTGTTTTCTGGAGAGTTCGTCACGCACGACGAATTTCGTTCGATGGCGGTATTGTGTCAATTTACATATGCATGTGTTTTATTTCTGATGACGAAAGTTAACAAAGAAAAATTCGTCGTTGAACCCATTTGTGTTTCTAGTATTACCTTCAGATGTTTTATTTTCGTTGTGTTTGTGTTTGTAAGTATGTATTTATGTACATGAGTGCTCACTTTTTTTTTTGTTATGTGATCATGGTGTCATGAGAGAGACTGTTAGCTTAGGTCAAAAACAAAATCCCATCCGGTATTGACCCGAACCTATGTCGAAAATTTCAGCCCCACAGCTGTTATAGGAAATACAACCTTGGATTTTTTTCGTGTGTATGTAAGGAAAACTCAGCTAAGACGTAGAATCTATGGCAATGTATAAAGAGAACTCATGAGCTTCTAAATAAAATATATTTTGAAAAATAGAGGAAGTTCCACGTAACCCTCATATTCCACAATACCAAATAAGACCGTAACTTTTTGAATGAAACACAGGTTTTTATATAAAAGTTATTTCCAGAAATTATGATTTGCCGAGGTCATCAAAATAGGCATTTGTGAGTTGATTTCGTCGTTGAAGTCAAATCTCTTTCCGCCAAGTCAAGAGTCTTCAAGTTTGGGAACAAAAAATAGTTACTCGGGACTAAATCGCGAGAAAAAGGCATATAAGGGAGCATTTCGTGCACTCTTGCACTATACTGGTAAAAAAAAACTTGCTTCTTGACGAAATGAGGTCTTTTTTCAATTCCTCATTGAATCTATCCAAAAAGTTTGTACTCATATAATATTTGCCATTGATTGCGTTTCCCTTTTGCAGTCCAATAGTCGCGTGAATCCCAAAAACCGGCTGTCATGACTGTAATGGTTGACTAACCAACATTTGACTTCTTTGGTACCGATTCACCCTGAGAATCCCTCCGTTTTGACTACTGTTTGGTCTCCTGTGAGTTGTGCTGGATTCATGTTTCGTCCACGATTACGAAACGGCAGTACTTGTGGAATACCATTCCTGGCTCACTTTAAATTTTAAAATTTGTGTGAAATTTGAGAATTTCAGTGCAAAATTTTCTGAAATTTTAAAATTTATTACTTAGATTTGAGAATTGTGTTTTTTGTTTACAGTAGGAGTTTTTTTTACATTAACTGTTTTTTGTTTACATTAAGTGTATGTGTATGTATGAGTGACCGTGGGAATTTGTGCGTGGAATTTTTTGTAGGAATACATTAAGGGGGTACTCTGAGAGTTATTTGATTTCGAGAAACTTATAAAAAAAAATGGCTACACCTTATATCATTTATAGTTTTCGAAATATGAGACATTGACTTCGTGTTATACAACTCTTTAGTGACAAGTTTCCGTAATCTTTTGTGTTCTATATGCAAAAACTCGTGCGTAAAAACGGACCAAAAATACTAAATAAAAAAAATATTTCTTCATATTGTTCTATATGAAGGTCTAAATAAAGTTTGTAATAATTTGTATCTCTTTGCAATATCTGTTTTTGTTTTATTTATATTTTGTGACTTCACATTGCACTTGGCAAATGAAATGAAACAAAACAAGTAAGAGTGATATATTTTACTGTGCCGAATATATATATACCCTTTACCAACGTATACAGATACATACCGTTAGCTTAAATGCAAAAAGGCGTAACTAACAAACATATAATTTCACAGGAGAAGCAGAAAACTCAAAAATAAAACTTAACAAACTTGTAGTTAAGTCCTCTTGTTTTATGTTAATAAAAGCATAATTTTTTATCGTAGAGGTGTAAAATTTTGTCAAGACATGTACTTTAATGGCATTCATAATAATCAATCAAAAACTCGATTTTGCATTTTTTGTTAGTTACACCTTTTGCATTTTGGCTAACGATACATAAGTACATACATACATATTTGTTTTGTGATAAAATTTATAAATTTTTGTTAGGGTGAAATTTTATTAAGTGACCTCTCAGGTTTTTTCGACTAAAGAATTTGCTTGAGTAAAGTTCTACCTAAACATAAAATATGTTGAACTGAAAAAAAATAATTTTTGGTAATTTTTTTTACCCAATTTTTTTTTCAATTTCCAACCCTGGAACCATAATTTAAGTTTTTCTGGTTTTAATACGAGTATTAATTTATTTTTTTCTAAAATATAGAATATATTTAATTACCAAAGAAATAACTAACTTTATTTAATCAGTTTTATATATATCAAAAAGTGTACTTTTCCCTACTCTGGAGTCATCCTTTTAAATTTTTTTTGTATACCAATCTTGTTCTTTAAAAAAAAATAAATAAAATATGTTAAGTGAACAATGACAAAAGAAATGAGGAAAATACTAGTTTTATTTAGTTACTTTAATATCAAAAAAGTTGAAATTTTCCAGCTGTGGAGCTGTGCTTTTTATTTTTCTAATTTTCTATACCCAACTTTTCTTTCCAAAACATAATATATATACATATATATATATATATATAAATTAATATATAAAAAAAATATTAGACCTAGTTAATTTTATATATCACAAAAACTGTGAGTCTCCCAACTCTGGAATCATAATTTAAAATTTTTCTGATTTCTTACACCAATATTTTTATTTTAAGCATTTAAGATATTTTAAATTTATAGATAAAAAGGAAAAATTAGTTTAAGTAGGTTATTTTTATATAACTAAAAACTTAAGGTTCCCAACCCTGAAACGTCTTTTTGATTTTTTTTAATTTTTTATGGTTTTAATAAAAATTTTATTCGTACTGAAAGATAAAATAAGTTTATTTAACAAAAAAATCCAAAAATTTGTGTTGTCTTGTTACTTTTATATGGTAAAATCAAGCTTTTCAGCTCTGAAACCGTCTGGGAGCTTCGGAAAACCGATTTCACGTACACCAGACGGACGGGCGGACGAGCAGACGCACATCGCTTATTCGTCTTCCCTACTCATAAGGACCCAAAATATATATATTTTATGGGTCGTATATAAATATTATGGAAATTACACACGGAATGACAAACCTATATATACCCTTTACCATTTTTGGTAAAGGGTATAAAAAGAAAACAAAAAAAAAAAACAATGACAAACAATCAGTATCCAGAGTTGGGCAAAATACATGGCTTTTAGTATTTGAAATACAAAATACAAAATACTTGCTGGTCATGTATTTAAAATACAAAATACAAAATACTTTCAGGCTATGTATTTAAAATACAAAATACAAAACATTTGCTCGTCATGTATGTATTTAAAATACAAAATACAAAATACTTTAATTTTTTGTAGGTACGTATTTAAACTACAAAATACTTCCACATCATTTATGTATATATGTATGTTGTTTTTACAGGTGGTATTACTAGTTCAGGCTCACTCTATTCTTGCTAGTTAAAGGCGTTTCACACTATAATACAAGTATTAATACTTTTGTGGAAAATGCAACTCTGACATGTTGAGTTGTTATTGTCTTTTGAAATTTTTGAAACAGAAATTAGATTAGGGATGCATTTTCGTCAAAAGTATTAATACTTGTATTATAGTGTGAAACGGCCTTTAGAAGCACGTACATAAGTGCTTATGTTGGTCTTCGCCCATACTTGCAATTTTTGTTGCAGCAATTCTTGAGTGTATTGGTGAGAGAGGTGAGAAAATTGGGGAGGGGTACAGAGTTTCATGTGCACGCAATTCTCTTTTGTTTTGAAATTTGCAGTTGTTAATTTGAAGTTTGCAGGTGTATTTGAGGTTTTATTTAATTTAATTTGTTCAGTTGTATGAAAAACACAAAATGTAACAAAAAGTAAAAATAATTGTTAATTTTTCTGGCAAATTTGTTATGAAATAAAATTTTTTAATGCTTAACTGCAAAACTATAATTTCCTAATGTGGACACTTATGCAATTTCAAAGCAGAATTTTAAAAAATTGCAAGTCTGGATGAGGACTTGACAACACAATCTCTCAAGGCGTGTTGTTTTTGTTATAATTGTTGTAATAGTACCACCAGCAAATAAAACGCCTTGTGACAAGATTCTTCAGAATTGACAACCGAATTGTGGTGATGCCAACTCTAAGGGCCATTATTACAACTTAAAGTTAGTTAAAAGTAGGATTTTATCGGACGTATAAAAAGTTTTCCATCAGTACAATTTTAGCTTAACATAAAGTAAGCGCTAAGGTAAAGGCAAATGTATTCTTCCTGGTAAGTTAAATTAAAGTTATAATAATGTATAGCGTTTTATACGTCCTACAAAATCCTACTTTTAAGTTGTAATATGGCCCTAAGAGTTGGTATAGTTATGTTTTTTAGCGATTCCAATATTTTGTTATTGGTTTGACGAATCATACATTACAAATCGATCAAAATGTAAAACGCCAACAATGTAATGTATTTTGTAAATGTATTTTGTAAATTATGTATTTAAAATACAAAATACAAACTACTTGCATGTCATGTATTTAAAATACAAAATACAAAATACTTCTACGTCATGTATTTAAAATACAAATACAAAATACGTATTTGTATTTCAAATACGTATTTGAAATACATGTATTTCAAATACTGCCCAACCCTGTCAGTATCCCATTAATTTTTAATTAGGTCCGGGTGTTTTATAATCGATTATATCAATGAAATGTTATTGTTACTAAGTAACTAGTCTTGTTTTATTGCTAAATAGGATAGTTGTAAATGAACATTCGCTTAGCAATTACTAATTTCTTTATATTTTCTTTATTATCACTTGCTCGATTTTGTGAAAATTAGTGTGCTGTGTCAAAATATAAAATTTCTGTTGAAAGAAACTAAACATTTTACTTACCGTTAATCCTTCCTCCAAATACTGACCGGATGTACTGGCTCATGCTTAACATGCTTGCCATTTCGTAGTTAATTCAGAAGACCTCTGGATGGATCACCAAGGTGTTTGAAATTATAATACCCTGCAAAAAATTTTGTGACACTTGATCTTAACGTACTCGTCCGATGACTTGAGAAAATGGGAGTGTTACTAAAAGTAAGGAATACTGATTATGTGAAATATTTTCCTCAAAAAAAATATATATATAGAGAAAACAAATTATGATTACTTTGGGTTATAAGCGTTATAATTTATTTGGGGCACTTACATTCGATTCGGGGGTTTGTACAAGAATACTAATTAAGTTTATAAAAAAACTTAGCACCAATAACAAAAAACAGCTTTAGGCGCCAAGAAAAATAGGAATTAAGTAAAACATGAAAATGTCAAAAAAGCAAGCTTTGACTGAACACTAACATGGGGTATTTCATACATAAACATCCCGCCCCCTTGCACGAGTGCAACAGTGGAGGCTAAGGCATAAAAGAAAATAGCAAATAGATTGAGTATAAAAAATTCAATATAATTTATGGATTTCAATATTGGCAAAATAAAATACAAAAATTTGTTAGAAAAATTAAAAGAAAATTTAAAACTTAAGAAATGCGTCCACTTTGAACATTTATAATTATAGTTGCAGCATCTTTGGTGTAACCCCGTTGTTGTTGAAAATGTTGTGGTTAAGGTTGAACCTGCGATTGTTGCTGTACTTGTTCTAATTGTTGTTTTAATTCTTGGACTTGTTGTTGTAATTGTTGCCTGTGTGTGTTATTATAGTTACGCATTCCTTTACCGGGTTTCTTGTTATTTTTCGTTCCGTTTTCCTTTATTATCTTTCCCTTTCAATTTATTGCGAGGGTCGTCGTACTCCATGTACCTCTCTCGGGTTGTACATTTGTCTGGCATATGGGAATGAGTACGACAATTAAAACAATAGCGGTATTTTGCTACCATCTTCCAACGCTCTCCTACCGATACCTTATGGAATTTGAGACACTTCCGTATAGCATGCTCACTTTTGCACAAGAGGTAATCACGCATATTCTTCTCACGAGGGGCCAATTTTATATCCAGAGCATCTGCTGCCGATTTTTCAGCAGTGCGGTGTACTTCAAAACGAGCGACGGGCTTAGACATTACGAAAATATAGGGGAAACAAGAAACAAAAGAAAAACTGGAGTCCGAGTTAGGGAGGAGAACGAGCTTCACAATTGGCCGGGTAATAATGCCTGAAGCTGTTCTCACATCAGCGACTCTAACTTTAGAATCCTTACCACAGCATACTCTCTCAACACGACCATAGAGTAGGGGGCAAATTGTCTTGACTAACAACCACCAAATCACCTACGGCAAAATCTCTCTCAGGTAGTTTCCACTTTGTGCGCTTGTGCAGATCCTTTAAATATTTCTCTTTCCACCTTACAGAAAATTGATGGTGGAGAATTTTAAGCTTTTGCCATCAGTTAGCTAATCTTAAGGACAATCCCGAATGGTCTGGTTCGACGCGTCCGAGTATTGAACGTCTCTATGTCATAATCGGGGTGGAATTAACCCATCTTGGAATGTTAATTTGTTCGATTCCCGGGTAGTCGTCTAAAAATGCTTGCCATTTTTGTAGAGTTAAGGGGTTAAGATATTCATCCCAATCTGTCTTGTCTTTCCAAATCTGTTGCATTATCATCTTAGCGACAATAATTTTAATTGCCAAATAGCTTTGCTGTTTCTGACAAGACAGCACGCTTTATTATCAAATTCTTGTTCGGTGGCGTTACAAGCCTAAAATAGAAACTATTGGAACTAGCATTCTAGCGAAAGCCGAGTGTCTTAGTCGTGCTTGTATCCGAAAATTTCAAGATATCCGCTGCTAGCAGATTCGCTACGGGTAAATCCTCGAACAAACGCTTATGGTTCGCCGTCCATTTTCGGAGAACAAAACCGGCTGAAGCAAGAACATTTGTTAGATCATTACGACGTATAATGGCCTCATCTAGTTCATTGGCAGTATTTCAGTTGCCAATATTTCGGACACAGCAGAATTTTGAGCTTCACATTCACTGGCTAAATAAATAAGAGTACGTATAGCAAGATCACTCCGAACGTGACTGTATTAAGCTCGAAATCTTTGACTTCGTCATAAGCAGTTTCACAGAACAGAATACGCTGAAATGGGGTATGACTAGGACGAACTAGTATTTGCCGATACATTTTCTCAACATCGGCATTAAACACAAAGCGATAAAATCGCATCAAAACAGTAAGGACCACCTGTAGCACAGGCCCAGGGTATAACATGTCATTTAATCGAACGTTGTTTGACGATTTGCCGGAAGCATTAAATACAACACAGAGTTTGGTAGTAGTGCTGTCAGGCTTAAGAACAGCATGATGAGGCAAATAATAAGAAGTATTCTCTGCAGTAGAGGATTGAACTTCTCTCATATGCCTCAATTCAATATATTCGCCAATCACCTTATCATATTGAACTTTTAGTTCGGAGTTGCGTAAAAGACTAGTTTCATTGAGACAACGCACAATTTCTAGAATTTCCTAAAGCTAGGGTCACCGGAAATTCATACTTAAAGGGCAAGGAAACTACATAACGACCATCGGGGTTTCTATACGTTGTCGATTGATAGTGTTGTTCACCAAACACAAGGCAAGCTGATTGTTTAAATAAATTTTTAGGGGGTAGTTGTGGTACATCTTGCCAGTCAATTTCCATCCGAGCATGGTATTCTGAGCAACAAGGTTGCCATTTGGGTGCTTTTCGACCTCGGGCAATAATATCTGGGGATATAGATCTCCCCCAGCAGAATATCCATACGGGCAAACTTAACATCAGTCGTACTAATATCAGTGAAATCGGAAGATCGGATGTTAGAAATTGAGCATGTAGGTAACCTGCCAGTCAATTTCTCTACGACATATGCTTCACACTGAATTAAAAAATCGGGGTCTGTTTAAGATCTGTAACCGATTCGCTAGTGGCTAGGGAAGGCTCAGTAGAGTCCAGAGTCGTGTAGATTAAATGGAACTGTAACGTACCTCCTCTTGGTTAGTTGGACGAAAATAAAACAAGTACACCAGGTTCGTTTAACGTTAACAATACTCCTTTATTTACTAAAAAATAAGGGAAATAAATTATAGCGTTAAATCGCGTAACAATATCACAAAAATAAAAAAATTAAATTAAGTAAAAAACTAAAATTTTAGATAAATAAACACGCGAGTACGATGTTTTAAAAAATCCCGCAAAAGTTCTCTTCAGATTTAGCTCCATAATCGCAAAGTAGATAACCCTTGGAAAAGGTGTCCTAATTTCCAAAGATATTTTCTACTCGGGAAAAGAGAAACAAAATCCGATTATTCTAAACCACTCAATTTTTATTTATAAGTGTATTGATTCACCTGTTGGAAAAGTGTCCTAATTCCCAAAGGCAGCCTCTCCCAATTATAAATACAAATACTCACAAAAAAAAGAGAAGCTTAATATCTTAGTAGTTTGCCTCAAATTTGCTAACAAAAAGCTTTAATAGTAGAGCAGTGTCCTATCTCTATTATTACCTCTTTCGCCAGCGCTTGGTAACAACCAACTAATCATTCACACAACGATGGCTCCTCTTTTTGTACTTGTGCCAGACACATCGTTACCATATATATTTTTTAAAAAACTTGCTAAATCTGAAAAAAAACTTTTTTTCCAAAACAAAAACTTTTTTTCTACAAAAGTACCAAAGTTTTAAAAGAAAACAGCTGATCGATATTGTTATGTGAAAAGTAATGAAAATGGTTAGGCTAACTGATCCTTTAGACACTGTTGCAGTAATAAGGGAGTGAGAAAATATAAGATCGTTTTATTGCATATAAACATCACTTAATATTTTCATTCAATATACTGCAAAAATTCAATTATGGACATATATATAAAAAAACTTGAAAAAACTTTATATTTTCAAAAAACTTGTTGGCATCTCAAAAAACTTCCAAAAAAAGGGAAAACTTGACAAATGGTAACGCTGGCCAGACAACACACACAAGTACACAACCACACAAATGACTGTATTACATACTCCATATGATTTACCATGTGATGACGATCGCATATTTATCATGCATGGTAGTATATTCAGCGTTGTGTAGTTGTGCAGTATACCTGTATGTTGTAAGCTTGTTAACTCTATAAAATTAATGTTAATAATTTTTAGGATAATAAGATAAACCAACCATTTATCTAGAAGTTGTGGGCAAAAACAAACTGGTGACTTTGGTCGTCACAGATTCAATCGTGATACAACATATTTTAGAAGTTGTCGCCGATTAACTGCCATTAAGGCCTGTAATTTTCGCCATTTCAGAGGACAGTGCTGGTAAACAAAGTTTCTGTTATAAATTTTGTGCGATAAACGTTGCTTGAGAATCAGGGTGAATCAGTGCTCGTGTCACATATTTAATATCGTCAACCGTATTCAATCATGATACAGCATATTTGAGAAGTTGTCGCCGATTAACTGCCATTAAGGCCTATAATTTTCGGCATTTCATAGGACAGTGCTGGTAAACAAAGTTTTTGTTGTAACTTTTGTGAGATAAACGTTGCTTGAGACGCAGGGTCAATCAGTGCTCGTGCCACATATTTAATATCGTCAACCACGACTTCATAACTTGTTGTCCCTAGCAATACTGTAGATTTAGGATTGGAATCTACATGTGAGGTATACGTTTGAAAGGATCTAGCGGCACTTGAGGTAGATTATATTATCAGGGTTGTGTTGGGGTGGACTGTAATTCAAAACATGGGTTTCGGCTAGGGTTTTTGTGCAAAAGCGAGGGGTGTTTTTGTTTGCAAATGAAACAGACATGAACACTTTTGCACGTTTTGTAATCGTGGAACGATGCCAAACAGTTAGTACAAAACTTCATCCACAGTTAACAGACGCACTGTGGCGCCTTTTCCCAAAAACCGTAGCAAAAATACAAAATTTGATGACAAAATTTTGTAAAATGAATGAACACATCGTATAAAGACCATTTTACTGATCAGAATTCAAAAACATTTTCTTAATTGGATAAGAATTATAGCTGGTGGAGCTGGTTAAAGTCGACAGTTTTTTGGAAAGTCCAAAAAAATGTGATTTTGAGAAAAAAAAACATTTTTGAATTGAAGTGTCAGAAATATTGCCATGTGATCACTACTTTTTTGGTATTGTTTTAAAGGTATATTTATTGTTTATTAAAAAAAGTAAGAAAATATGCACCAGATACCCTACTTTTTCGGCAGTTGCCGTTTTTCAGACACCCTATATTTAGGTACTTTTTACAAATTAAATAGAGAATATCTAAAAATGGGCAAAAATGGTCACGCCCATATTTTTTTAGCATATTTACTACACAGTACTTTAAATAATTAAGCTAAATTGGTCCACAAAAAAATACAGGTTTTCTTGAAATTTGAAGAAAGAAAGCGCTGGCTATAATATTATTATAGCCAGCGCTGCCACAGCCAAGATATTTTTGCAACCAAGATTTTAATATTTTTTATATTTTATGTTATCTTACAGCACAAAAATGTAAATATAAGTGGAACTGATTGACATATTTTTGTTAATGTATGCATATGTGCCTACTTAGAAATATGTATGTAGCCTTATTTCATTGAAATATATACAATCGTATAGAAAGATCAAATCTTAGTTTTTTTTTTTAACAAAAATAAGAGAAAAATAACTTGTACTTTATGTTATATATCTAATGTATTTTATTACTAAAAGATAAAAAATTATTTTATATATGTAACAAAGATGCGTTCCAAATATGAAAAGAAATTATTCTCTCTATAAAATTGTTTTTACTGCATCACTTGTTACTAATACTTATTGCTTCTCGTTAATACGAAATTTTTGCAGTAACTTTTTACCTACATTTTTCTTTAATTCTTAATTTTCTTTAATACACAAAAAACGTAAACTTCAAAATGCTACAAAAGATATATCTACATCGAATCTGTCAGAAGCATTATGTCTTAAGTACGTAAAAGATAAAGATAAATCAAGGTCTGATATTACAAAAGCTGTGGAGCTTGCCAGCCCAGATCGACTACGAAGGATTAAAGAAATTATTCCAACTCCTCCGAATGCATTACCCACAAAGTATAGCATAGAAGAAGCCTTAGCGTTATTTATGGACTTGGGATTGTCAAAGGAGAAATATAATAGTTTACGAAGCTCTTTAAAGAATCATAATGTGAATGTTCTTCCTGGATATAAAAAAGTTACCTCTGCCAAAAAAGAAGCAGTACCATCTAATGTAAAAGTTACTGAAGTATCAGCAGAAGTTAAACTGCAAGACTTAATGGATCATACATCTAAACGGTTAGTTCAAAGTTTTCCTGAAAAAGAAAGAGCATTACATTGATAAGCAAGTGGGGATGTGATGGACCATCTGGTCAAAGTGCTTACAAACAAACAATATCGACAACTGACATAACTATTACAGATGCAAATATGTTTATGGCTTCTATAGTTCCTTTACGACTTAGAAGCAAAATCTCTGAGCATTGGAAAAATCCTCGCCCATCGTCAGTCCATTTTTGCCGTCCGATATTTTTAAATATGCAAAGGAGTCTTCAGAAATAATCAAGTCTACAGTAAACGATATAAAAAAGCAAATTTCCGAACTAAAGCCTTCTGTTATTGAAGTGAAGAATGGAAAAAAGGTTGTCATTAATTATGAATTTTCTCTTACACTGATTGATGGCAAAGTCTTAAATGTAATAACAGATACTTCTTCAACTTTGAAGTGTGCAATTTGCAAAAAGTCACAGAAGGACTTTAAAAATTTTAATGATTCAAGTGATGAACAAAACTATGAATATGGAATTTCTCCGTTACATGCCAGAATTAGGTGCATGGAGTTTATTTTAAAATTAGCGTATACAATTCCGAGAGAAGGAGAAAGTTTTCATGAGAATGCAACACCAAAAGAAAAACTAACTGCTCAAAAAATATTATACAAAATGAATTTTTTAAGAACCTTGGGCTAAAAATAGACTGCCCAAAGCAGGGATATGGAAATACTAACGATGGTAACATGTCCAGATCGTTTTTTGAAAATGATGAGGTAACAGCCCAAATTACTGGTGTCGACAACCATATTATAAAAAGGTTGGCAGTTATTCTAAATGTTATAAACTCTAGAGAAATGGTAAATGGCCCAAAGTTTCAGGATTATGCATCAAAAACTGCCCAGCTTTTGGCTCAAAAGTACCCTGAGAAGAAACTTACTCCTACGGTCCATAAGATTTTGGCTCATGGCTAAAATTTAATTGAATACCATTGCTTGCCAATTGGAGAGTTATCAGAAAAGCCCAGGAATGCAAAAATAAAGATTACAAGCACTTTAGATATGCGAATACTTGCAAAATATCACGGATTAGACAGAATGAGGATCTTTTTAATATGTTGGCGGCCTCTTCAGACTCACTGATTTCATCGCGGAGACATGTAAGATCTCGAAAAGATTTGGAAGAATATAATTATAGCTCCGATATGTTAAGTCTATTACAAATCGATCAAAATGTTAATGACTATTTTGAAGAAAACTAACTATTAAAAAAATTAATAAAAATAACTCATTATCATATTATAATATATCATACTATAAAATAATATTATAAATTAACATTAGTATTAAAAATATTTCAATAATTTTTATCTGTAATATAAATAAAATGAGTTATATTAATATAACATGTTATATTAGAGTATCATTTTTTTCTAGACTTCCCTATGAGAATGTCATTTAAAGCACAAAAAGTTGTATATTAAATGTTTGAGAAATTTTAAAAATAGCATTACTTCAAAATATATGATTTTTGCGACAAGAAAGGTCAAAGGTGTCATCGTGTCCAAAAAGATTTAAAAATTAAGTTTTTTCCCCATTACAAATTTCTTGGTAACTTCAAAAATTATGATGTTTTCAACAAAAAAAACCACTGTGCGTAGTGCCTTCACAAAGCTATGGTCAATAATGATACTCATTTTTATTAAAATTTAATTTATTTTATTTATTTATTCTTACCTTAAAAGTTATGATGTTTGTAATAAAAACAGTCGAAGGCAGACACTGTGCACAGTGCAGCGCCTAACCTATAACCGTGCAAATCATGCATATTAAAGCTAAAGGAGTTTCCTTTCAAATGCTTTTTAAAATTTTTAAATATCTTTATCAGTTCAAAAGTTATGATTTTTGCAACGAAAAAAGTCAAAAGGCCCCACTGTGAGACGGTCATCAACACTTTTTCCTAGACATATTGGACATAGCCTAATGGGGTGTTTTTCTGGGCATAAAACACATTGAGTTATGTTCTTTAACTTTTTTGGAATCAGAAGATTTTTTTGGGTTATTAAAGGTTTGATTTTTGATGGCATTTGGGGGGAGGGGTTTTGAATTCGATCAATTAATGTCATACACTTATTCCAGAGTCTTATAACGCAAAGTCAGATATTTGTCCATTTCATACCACAATGGTATATCTGCATCAACTTTTGCTGACTGCTCCCAGAGATTTAGAGTAGTATCTTCCTGATGTGGAAGCAAAGTAAACTAAAATTACATCCCAGCTATCAATTGTCACGTTGAGCAGTGCAAGGTTAGTGATGCAGTCGTTTATAGTACTCTGTAACCTTAATATTAGGACTAGTTTCGCGGGTGATAGGATTGATATTAAAAAGAATTTTAAGCTGAGCGTTAATGAGAACGCGTTTATTCTCATATCTGTCCATTAGGTTTTTCCATGCTACAAGAAAACAGTCACTGGTCAGAGAGCAGGCTCATATCAGTTTATGGGGCTCGACTTTAGTGTACTGCAAAAGGTAGTACATTTTTGACGCAGAGTCTATTCGCGGATTTTCCCCAACCATACTTTTGAATGATTCGCGAAATGAAGGCCACTTTAAATAATCTCCGTAAAACGGATCTATTTGACACGGATGCAGATGAGCAGATGGGATAAAACCACGTTTTTGCTCTTTTTTATTCTGCAGGGCATCTTTTAGGCGATCAAAGTGTTCAGAAATGAAGGAAACACCTCAAAAATAAGTATCGTACGAACTTCTATACTTAAACTAAACTGAAACAATGTCTATCTGCTTATCATTTTCAGTTCAATTTAGCAAAGAGTCATACGTTTCCCTAATTACCTCCCATAAACGATGTAATTCCTATTCGTGAATTTCTAACGAGCGAATGCTATGATCTGTTGCAGGGATATTTCTAACATAATCTTCAAACTTTGCTAAATAGTCACCGTTTCTTATCAAATCGCTTACGGTCGACATTTTTTATTTACGAAATGAGTTTTTGATTATGATTTGAATTAAAGTCGGGTTACTCACGTAAAGGCTACTTGTTTATAAAAAAGGGTAAAATATTCCTCTTATGGGTAGCACGGGTTAATACACTTTAAACACTTAAAACACTTTTCAAAGTACTCCTACACTGTTACTCTATTTAAACTAAATTTATCAACGAGTGATAAATTTTCACAATGTAAAATCACTAAATAATTTAGATTACGGAATGAAAAGGTTAACCCAGATTTACAAAAGTGTTGCACAAAAAAATACACGATTACTCAATTCGGGTTCAACGAATAATGTTATTATTCAAAATTATATTAATCGTTCACTCGAAAACCGTGCAACACTAATGTAAAGTATGTTACAATATAAAGGCAAAATAAAAAGCAAAAATATATTCATACAACAACAATTTTTATCATGAGAGAGAGAGAGAGTAATGCTTTTTATTATTTTTAATTAACTTCTTTTAAATTTAATATGGCACCTGCAGGAATTAAATTAATATACACATGTATATTTATTTAATTTTATAACACGTCCGTTTTGTTCACTTTATTATCTATTTTCTTTTTGTTATGAGCTTTTTTTTGACATAGATACAGATTAGAGTTTTTCTTTTCCCGGACTTTTTCACTTCCCGGGAAAGCGAAGACGACTTTTAAGTTTCCCGGGAATTCCCGCTCAATGCAAACCAATACAAAATATCTTTTAATTTAATGCATTTCAACAAAAAACAAATTATAATTTATTAGATCGATTTTATAAACACATAAGTCAAAAAAATAATATCATTTCAGTTTTTTATATAACAGTAATGCATGCATACCAATACTATATGTAAATACAAATCCAAATGCATTGATATAACGCAAAAAAAAAACAAATTTTACCTATTATTAAAAGAATATTACAAAATATGTCTGTGGAAGTAGGACTTTAGTATAGAATAAGCATTAATATAATCGTTTTTTTACCAAAGAGAATATGTAATTCTTTTGTAAATTTTATTTTATTTCCTTGCGCATTTCTGTTTTTACTTCTATGAATTGTTGTACAACTAAATTTTGAACGTCGCGTTTCGATTTTAGCAAATACAGGCCTCTAAGTCTGAGAGCACATGTGTGCCAGATGTAAACTTGGCCTTAGTTGTTGTAAAGCTTTAGATATTGTGCTAGTGCCATCACCTTGTTTATGCACCATCGCATTCACAAAGTGAATTACGACACTCATCAAGGAATATGCACATATAAACTGAAGTTTCCATAACAAAATAAAAATAAAAAATCCCGTATGAAAAACACTAATACAGATACAGTTTTAGCTACACATACTTACATAGTGTTTTTATGCGTGACACAATAACTATGTACCTATGTACATATTTATGTTCTCGGTATTACCATGATGACATTACAATACCATCTTCTTCATTATATAGTATGATTGCCACACTACTCTAAGAAATATTTAAAAAAAGAAATGTTACCAGTACTAAAATATTATGTCAACATCCACGATTAATTATTTTTCTGGTACATGCAAATTTGTTACAAAATGAAAAGTCCCCAAATCCCTCCCCACGAAATTCAGTCCCCAAATGGGAGGCGAAATCCCCATTTTGGGGACAAATCCCCTAATCTGGTGGCACTGGTCACAACTTGCACACAAAGTATCTATTAACACCATCCTAGGTCATGCCCATGTAAAAGTTACTAGTCCACTTCATAGAAAGTGGTAGAAGTTGAACTGGTCCCTATAACTTGGGGACCAGGGATATACTTAAGTATTTAAAATACAGCACTTTTTTGCATTTTGTTCTATATGCTATAAAACAATAAGAGTTTCGTAAATAAGTGCATAAAGAACAAAGTGGTTTTTTAAACGCTTCTAACTTTTATAATCTTTTCCAAGAACAAAATTTTTTTTACAGGCAAACCCAGAAACTTTTGAAGTTTTCTTGGTAAAAAAAGTCCCGACAACTTTTTCGGTTCAGTTTTTGGTAACTAACACCTAAACCTTAACAGCGATTTCCCAAAAAAAAAACTTTTGTCATATAGAACACAATAACTTACGAGCGACGAGTAGTCAAAAATTTACGGTGCAAGTTAAAATGTACAGACCCATCACAGTTGTAAAGTGTGGGTGAGGCCCAAATTTATCAAAACTCTCATCGGTTTCCAAAATTTCCAAGGATGACGATGCCGCCTCATTTAACCGTCAAACCCGTTTTAAAATATTGCAAAATAACAACGACAAACCCGATGTATCCTAGAAAAAAAACCTCCAAAACACCATTAATCTACCTGAGAGAAAAAAAATAAAACGTCCTTTTAAAAAAACTAATCTCTGTCATTGGTGGGATTAAATTTCACATTGTTCCAATAAAACGTGTAGCCCACTAAGAAGTGACTACATCAGCCATATGTAAAGATGTTCAATTGTGTTTGTTCGCCGGAGTTCAAACAATATCGCAGTAGTCATTGTACGGAAAACATTAAACGAAGAATATCTAATGATATTGAATCTAAGATTACCAACCATAAAGAAAATATTAACAAGGCTGCTGAATTTATTCTATGGATATTGTATGTAAAAAAAAGAGCTAGAATATACTGGCAACAGTACAGATCACTTGAACATAAATTCAGACTTAAAGAGTACACTAAACGACTCCAAGAGCTGGTTGCATCTGAAAAACTTATTGCTGAACTCAACCTGAAGAGAGCTCCACGTATTGATGGAATTAGTAGCAAGATGCTAATTAAGCTGCCTCAAATTGCAATTAGAATCCTGCCATTTATTTTTAATGTCATATTATGACTAGGGTACTATAAACACCATTGGAAGCTTGCCAAAGTCAAAATGATTCCTAAGTGGGGCAAAAATCTTAGCAAGGCTGAGTCATATAGGACTATAAATTTACTTTCAACAATGTCGAAGCTCTTCGAAAAGCTGTTCATGACAAATTTGTCCCCAATACTAATTGATAATGGGTGCATCCTGGACCATCAATTTGGTTTTAGAAGTCAGTACCATTGAGCAAACGCATATATTGGTTTATTTTATAATAAGAACATTTGGAGAAAATAAGCATTGTTCTGTCATGAAAGCCTTATTTTAAAATTGAAGACGAGTCTACCAATAAATATTATAAAGATTTTGGAAAATTAAATTTTCGTTGGGAAGTTTACTGTTGTGGAAAGAGACTTCTTGAGTGTACATAATTTTGTATTTGATGTATACTTCTGATTTGACTTTGAGCAGTAATGTCCACACATCTACATTTGCAGATGATACAGCCTGTCTATGCCCAAAAACACTCACGACACATCCCGATATCTTCAGAAAAGTATTATTCAGCTGTAGATATTGTTAATTTTATGGAGAATTGAATTAAATGAACAAAGGTGTGTTCATGTAACGTTTACCCTACAAAGAGATACTTGTTCCTCCATCAGAATCAACAATCAAGTTGTTCCCCAACATTCACAAGTGAAATAACTTGGTATACACCTTAACCGACGGTTTACATGAAATGAAACTAAAATTAATTCAGATACATTGGCTGATTGGTAGAAACTCAACCCTCAGTCCAGATTGTAAACTTTTAATATAAAAGTCGCTTTTGAAACGTATATGGTGCTACGGAAATCGACTATGGGGCACTGCTTTAGCTTCAAATGTAGAGAGAATCCAACGATGGCAAAAACTAATTTTACGGTTAATAACATCGGCTCCATGGTACATAAAAAAATTCAAATTTACATCGTGATTTATATAAGCCACTAGTGACAGAAGAATTTGCAAAATACACAGGAATAGTTAACAAAATTCGAGTCCCATCCTAAGTCGCTTGCACATAATGGGTCTAATGCAGTGTCCCGCAAAATAAAATATGTATGTAGTGGTGAGAAAAATGAGAGTAAAATATATTTACACTTGAAGAAAACATTTATATAATTTAAGATACATGCTGTGGTTATTCATTGTTTGAATATTTTTTGAAAATAAGCAATTTAATAAAAACTTAAGTAAAAAGTAAAAAATAATAATCCATTCAACAATGTAGTCTACAAATTCCAAATTAAATTTATTCGCAGCGCAGTGAAAGCTATTAAAATGCCTTTTTAAACTATCTTCCCTATTATTTTCAAGTGTTTCATAGCATAAAATGCATTGCATATTGCTAAAAGCATTTTTTATCACAAAATATTTCTTAGCTTACATAATTATTTTTTTGCTGTAGAAATTTATTCAATTTGAACTTAAATTTCGTTCCGTGTGCTCAAAAAAAACTAAACAAAAAACCAGGAAAAAATTAATACATGCGTGCACAACTTCATTCGTCGTTTGCTCAGTGACGACTAAATGAAAGAGCATAAGCATGTATGTGATTTTCATCTGCACAATTGTTCTATGGCTTGCGGGTTACTGGTCTAATGCATAAAAACTGAGCTTTAACTCAAGTTATGTCTGCTGAGTACGATCTCAAGCAGAGCTCGTGCTTAATTTGGTATGCATAAAAATGAGTTCAAACAATTTGATTGAACTTAAAATAACTGAGATAGAAATCCAATGTTTGATCAGTAGCAATCATGAGTTCAAGCGATAGTGGGGTGAAAATACTGCAAGTTTGGATGCAAATGAAAGTTTATCCATATTTTTGGTTCGATACATAAAAAGTTAATTTTTGTTGCAAAGAAGCATCTCATGTAGTCGCACGTTTATAGAATGAAATCCCTGTTTTTTAAGAGAACTAACACTCAGGCAATGAATGCCTACTACTATTACTAGGTATTACCTTCTTTAGGAAAGAAATAGTGAATGAGAAGACAGAGTTACAGAGCATCTTGTGTTAAATGAGGCGTACTAAAATTTTTTGAGGCTGTGTACTTCGCCGATGATCATGCTTTACAGCAAAGGATGTTACATTAGGATCATTATCTGCTGAAGTCGGTATAGTTCAGTGAGCAGTGACTAAGCCTTCATCACTTAAACCTTCCTACAAGAACTGATACAAAGGGACGCTAATGCACACCAGAAAAATGCGTGGTATTGTTATTTAAGGATTGTTGAGCACTGGGCTTGAACCCGGGACCTTCAGTTTAGTATTCAACGTGCTAACTACTTCAGCCAAAGCCACCCTGCTTCTTATATACTCATTGCTATGATTGGTCGTTTTTGTTTTATTTTAACTTGTGTGCAGTCTATAACACCAATTGTAAAACGAAAATTGTTTTTTTCTAGCCTTTGCCTTTGTGCACATTTTATGTCTTCCCTTGTGCTAGGAAATTTTAACCACTCATGTGCTTTTCCAGATATGACAAGCGCAATTTTGAGATCGTTCTGGAAACTGTTGATTGGTGATTGCCGATATCTGCAGCAACACTATTTTGAAACCCTGGATCAGCACAAAATCTTGGAAACAAGTGCATTTTTTGGACATTAATTATAGCACCGCCTTATGTTTCGTCATTTTCTCCAAGAAAATAATTTGTCATTCAATCAATATGTTTGGTTTCCAAACGTTATAATAATTTGTCTAGACAAATTTCCCCCTTTTTATATATTTTTTTGTTCTTTGTGGAACGAAATACTCACTGCTGAAATTCCTGGAGATAACTAATAGGCAGACTCAACAAATTGTGAGCTTTTGCTCATAAGTCAAAGCATTTACTTGTTATTATGCATACAAAACAGTTCTCTAACTCCCGAACATTTATCTATGTGAGTTCAAACTTTTCTGTTGAGATCAAGCTCACAACATGAGTAAAAGCAGACAACAGTAAATATTTTTATGCATGCAAAATGTACCTTTTGCTTAAAATTTTGAGTCGAAGCCAATTCTCAGGTTTTATGCATACCCAATATCTTGAACTTTTCTTGAGACATCCATTGGAGAAAGAGCGACACAAGGGCTCTAATACGCAACAATCCAGATGAAACTTCCTCAAAATATTTTTGAGCTTAACACAATATTTATGTATTACTAATTACTATCACTAATTTTATACCCAACACAGGTTATTTCTAATAATTACATTAAGACTTATTGTTAGTTAATTTTTGAAGATACAACAAATAAATATTAGTGTGTAAAAGAAAAACTTTAAGGTATGATCTCACGATTGCACAGTGGGGACTTTTGCAAAATAAATGGTAATAAATCTGGAGCTCTTAAACTACTGATTGGACTTATGGAAAACTTTAAACACCTGTAGAAGAGGACTTGGGCTTTATAACATATGTCTTGACAGTCTTCTGGCTTAAGCTGGACAGGAGTTACTGAGGGCCTAAGTTGACCACATGGGACTCCAAAAAATTTCTGAGGCAACTTTTGGAAAAATTACACATATTTTATGAAATAAATCGTTTTGAGCTAAGCTTAAAAAAAGAAATAATGTCCTTAGTTGCGTTTTCATATCTCTCATAGCTTAGAAGATATTTGACTTTAGACAAAACAAAATTTGTTTGCCTTGACTTTTTTTAGTATTTAACCTATAAATTTTTAGTATATTGTTGGATTTTAAATTTAAAGATAGCATTAAATTTTTTTAATAAAAATACGTAAAAGAACTTATTAGTATCAGCATTCGTGAAATCGGGAAAATGCTAAGAATTCAAAATTTTAAAATTTTCCTGAAAAATTCATGTTTTTTTAAGAAAAAGTATCTTCATTATTTTCAATTTTGTGAAAAACTTTGTTTAACACATTCACTGTTAAACCCCATAGCGCTAAAACCAATATATTCAGAATATGCTTAGAGCTAATTATTTTGTATTTTGGACATACACGCTACATTCAGCAGTGTCCGAATATTTTAAATTTTAAAAATATTTTTTTGTGTTTAAGCGCTTATAAGAAGTTGTTACTATTGATTTTGAAAGCTTTAACTATAACATTTGATTGCAAAAATGGTGTTTGATATGTTTAACTAAAAATGTAGAGAGCGTTTTCATAAATGCGAATATACGCGCAGATTTTCTGAAAAACTTAAAAATTTTCGAAAAATATTGTTTTGTACCATAAAAAATATATATTAAAATAATTTTCTTTTCTTATATTAGCAATGTTAGCTTCCATATAAGTATATTTACTTCGCCTGAAAAAATTATTCAAATATATTTAACCAGTGTTGTCAGATTTATTTTCGGCCTCCTCGCCAAATGCATTGTCGAATATCGCCAAGTATCGCCAATATAATAAAACATTAAATTTTAGCTGCAAACATATTTTTATTATGTAATTATGTACATTACAAATATCGTTAAATTTTAAATTCAGTAGGAAAAGTCTATCGTGAAACATAAAAAATTATTATTTAAAGCGGCCCACCCACTTGCAATATAATTGTGCAATTTTTCGTATTGTACAATAATATAGCCAAAGTGTATGGTCATATTCGAAGGTGGCACAATATATTGGCAAATACCAAAAGACTTTTGATTTTTATTGTACAATCAAGAGAATTGTGTAATGTGGTGACAACATTGTTCGATGTTTGTTAATTATTCACCCTTACTCTAATTGTCAACATCGACGTCACTTTAACACAACACCAAAAAATTAAGGCTTGTGTATCCATTGGCGAAGACAACTGACTCATATTGACAGGTTTATGCTATTTTCTAGACTTTAGGAAACGGAAATAGGTTGCCAGTAGCACAAATTTTTTCTCGAAAGCGAGTAAACAACCCCCAATTTTTTGGTATTGTGTTAAAGTGACGTCGATGTCGACAATTAGAATAAGGGTGATTATTTTTCGAACTGTATTTGTTTCTTAAATTCTTATGAATTGAATTAGGCTACTGTTCGTATCGCTTTTTAAGCCAAATTACATGTGATAATTATTAATGAACAAATAACCTAATTCAAGTAGCCTAATTCAATTCATAAGTATTTAAGAAACAAATACAGTTCGAAAAAATAATAATTAACTAAAATTAATAGTCATTGGCTTGTGGCAAAAATAAAAAATAAAAATATACTTAATAGTAACAAACCAAAAAAGTTTGTCTTAAGTAGAACAAAAATAAGCAAATTAACAAACATGTGCATAGTTAGTAAGGAACAAACGACAATGGTAAGACTGTTGTAATATATATGGAAGATGGTAAATTTTGAGCCTTCATTACCAAACATATATATGAGCAAATTGAAAAATGCAATGAATCAAACCAATTCACATATTCCATTTGCAATAAAGTTTCCTATATAAGGCAGACATCTACATCAACTGACACCACACACAGTGGACCAAAACACAGAAGAACGCCGATGAGGAAGGTTTAGTGGCCTTCGAAAACGGCTGGCTGTTCCCTTCAACTATGTGTTGTTGTCGGAATATTTACAACTAACTTGATGTTATTTGTTCATTAATAATTATCACATGTAATTGTTCAATGTTGTTTACTTTTTGACTGTCAGGAAAATTGGGCAATATTTTCTTTTTAGAACAACATATGCAATAATATTGCAAAGTATTTAAATTGACATATAAAAAATACTGACGTATAAAAAGACTGAAAAATTGAAGTTGAACACCAAGATCAAAATTATTATTTAAATCATGTGATAAAACGGAATTAACGTTTAATTAAATTTGTGTTAAAGTACACATAGCATATCCCTGAAGTAGTAAGTGCCAGCAGCATCGTCGTAATCATACAATTTAGGCGATAACTCTTGCAGCCTTTTTCCTGCTTCATTATCAAAATGTTGGTTTCAATTTATAAAAGGAAGCTTTCCCCACTGTGTTTCATAAACACCAAATGAGATTTTTTGGTCCATAATTTTTTTTTTTTAACTTTTTGAGTTTAAGAAAATTTTTGTTTGAGATAAAGAGTCACAACATTTGGAATTTTTTTCACGAAATGTTTTATCTTGGAAAAGAAATTGCTTATATAAAAAATTTCATAGTTTTAACATTATTATATTTTATTGAAATCGTAAAAATATAGCCAAAAATATCGCCAAGGAGTTCAAATATCGCCAAGTATATCGCCAATCGCCATTTCAAAATTTTCATCGCCAAAAACAAATTTTTGTCGCCACGTTTGGCGAGATATCGCCATATCTGACAACACTGTATTTAACTGATCTCGAGATATTCCGATTGTAGGGTGCAATTAAAAGATTTATATATAATGCGCTTAACTGTTTTCCCTTTATTCACACATCAGCTGCTTAAAACTTTTGTAAATTCTAAAAATCAAGCTAAATTGAAAAATAAAAATAGATTTGGAATTTTATACAATAAGTCTATGTACACTTTTCGTAATAAAAATATTTATCGCAATTATACGATATGATTTATCATGTAACTACAATTAGTGCTAGTAATAGATAGCATTTAACGAATAACAAAACAAATTTATTAATGGATTTAAAAAAAGTTGTCGTGTATTACTTTACAGCGGCTCCGGAGGTGCTACCTGGTTATGGTACTGTTTAAAATAAGTACCATTTCACAGCACCAGGACTTTAGATAAAATTCGCAAAGGTGCTCATAAAGTATGCTGTATTGTATACAAAATTGGAAAAGTTTTGTTTATATGTATTGTTTTTTTATTATTTACTAATAGATAATCTATTTAGTATGATTCTATAACTAGGAAAAACTTTATAATACTAACCAAAGTGTTTATTTTTAAATTACATGTTTTAGCCTTGTTCATTTTCCTAAATTTTAGAATTTATTTATTTCAATAATTTTAGAACAAAGCTACCATCATGGCAACTACCACCGTTTATGTGTTTTTTTTTTCATTATAAAGCTGTATATCGCTCAAAATACCTGTTAGAAAATTTAGCTTCAGTACACTGAGCAAAAATTTTCAATGTTAAAATTGCCTAATGAAGCAATTTTATTATTATTATTTATTTATTTGCAGTTTTATATTTGCTGATTAATGATTTTGATTGGAATACGAAACATTTTATTCTATTGCGGTAAATTATCATTGATGTGTTAAAAAATGTCATATCAACATTCTAATGGCGGTGGTGGGGGAATTGCTGATGACGGTAGTCATCAGGGTTATTCAGGCGATGAACTTGAGTCTCGCAGTGGTGGCGAAGATGGTGGCGGAAGCATCGGAAGGAATGATGACAGTAATATCGCATTACATGTTAAGCCTACATATTTGCTTGAACACTTAGCTACATTTACTGTTAATAAAGATTCCGGAATAATCTACCCAGCCGATGGAATGAGACGCCTGTTGCAACTAGAAAAAACAACTGGCATTTGGTCACAAAAGATGCAATTGTGTTTTGACTATCGTTGGGTGCTAATAATGGATTACGAGACAGGAGTAAGTAAAAGAGTTGATAAAACCTTTTTATAAATTTCTTCAGCTGAATTATAATTTTTTCAGAACATTATTGAAAGATTTCCTGCTTCGCTTATTCAAGAACCAACAGCTTTTACTTCAGCGGACGCTATGGAGTTGTATAATAACATTATAGTGTTTATTGTTTCAGGTGGCAGTGTCTCCCGATCTGAAATGCATATTTTTCAGGTGAGTTATAATTCAAAGTAGTGATTTATATAACATTGCTTCTACATTAGGAATTAGTTTAAAAATGTTTTCCTCTAGTTGATTTTTAATACTAAAAATATGACGTACTACTAGACTAGGGCTGCCAGAAGTATGAGCCCGTCAACCAGGACACTCATACACTTATGCTTTCTCTTAGGCATTTCCTGGAAAATAAAAACATAATACGGGTTTTCACGAAAACTCTTAAAATTGCCATTTGTGCAATTAGGCAAATTTGCGACACTTGTTTCATAAAGCCCCTTTTAACCTTTTATGCAAACAACTTATGTAAATTTGAAACAAACGTCAATTACTTCATTTAATAATAATAAAATAAGAAAATGTCAAGCAATTTTTAATTCAAAAACATATTTATAAATTTAGCAATATGACAAAAAAGTGTACTTTTTAATTTTCAGGCTATGAATGCCGAATGATTTTTAATGCTTCGGGGGTAGAGTCAGCTACCTTGATTGGTAATCACTTGTCCTTAAACGGAAATTTAGGGTGTCCATTAAAACTTGGATTTTTTAACTTTTTATGAAGTTAACGCAATATTTTTGTTAACAGCTACAAAATCAATAAAGGTATTCACGTCAAAAGTTGCACTGCTGCAGAAAAGCAAAATTGCAAAATTTTCAAAAAATATAACAACAACCACATAGAAAACTAGTTTGCACAAGTGATGCAAAATTGTCAGGGTCTGAGTAAGTGCGAGATTATCAGAGTAAAATTTTGCAAAGTTGTGCAACTTTTTATGGCATTGCCAATAAAAAAATGGACAAAAAGTACTTATAAAATCAACCATACACCAAATTACAACGCAGAAATACCTAAATGTTTTTCTTTTAAATGAAAAAACAAGTGGTTGAAGATATTTTCGATACAAATAAGTTAATTAAAAAGCTATAAAATTAAAATTTTTTGAAAAATGTTTAACTAGAAACTATAAAGAAATCTTCAAATTCGATTTTAAGCCAAGAAAAGACCTATGTCTCAAATTATTATTTTTCTAATAACAATAATACCAATATTATTAATTAATATTAGTGAATTAATTACAGAATTAAGCATCGAAGTTCCAACACTTCGTTTCAGCATTTGAACAAACTCTTTTAACAATTAAGAAACATACGAATACAATATATCTATGCACATATTGTGTTGCTTTATAGACAACTAAACAAAATGGGTTGCTCACGTCAGAAAGTGCAATTATGCATTTTTACACAGTTGCAAGAGTTGACGTGAATACCTTCAATGTTTTTATTTTTTGTATAGTATTTGAATACTAATCTTCCATTTACCGATGTTGTTGCAACAATACATTGAGAAAAAAAATGGCAACAACAAAACTTGGAAGCAAGAAAATACTACTGGTAACATTTAACGCGGCACAAATTGGGGTGAATATTATGTCTTGCCATTCAAGACAGTTGTTAATGATTTCAAGTTCTAAAATTCTGCGCTGGTGCATAACGACCGCATTTTTCATTTAAAAGAAAATTTGGAAAATGTTTAAAAAATAGCGAAAAAATAAAAAAAAAAAATTTTTGTTCACCTTTATTCACATATAACTTTTGAAGTAGGAATATAAACTTCAATTTTAGATATTATAGTTATCAACAACTATGGTGAGTTTCAAGCCATAATATTCAGCCCAATTTGTGCCGTACAAAAAACATTAAAGGCTATTTTCGGCAAATTTTATTCATTCATTACAAAAATAGTGTATATATTTTAAAAAACGGGAATTTATGCTAGTGAAATGAATTATGCATTTGTACTAATATCATAGAAACTGTTTTTTCTTTAGGGAACAAAATTCCGTTCCATGGGTTAAGTACATAAATATACTTACATTTCATTTACTATTGTTATAAAGCGGCAGTAGATATTCTACACAAAAAAAAGTATTCACCAATTAATATTTTCAATTAAGAATTTAATTGATTCAATTAAATTTTTGATTGTATTTATTAATTTGAGTGAAAAAACTTAATTAATATTATCAAATTGTTTATAGGTGAAAATTTAATTAATTTTTTAATTGATATTACAAATATTTTGATATTACAAAATCATTCGTATTACTTTTTTGTGTGTATCTATACTCAAATGATTTACTAAATAAAAAATAAACGAAAAAACTGAAGTTCAACAGTCGTTTACTTGACTTTCAATTAATCAATAAAATATATGATATTCAAAAGTTCTCAAAAGTAGTCCGCTATAATTTTTTACATTTGTAATGTTATTGTTTTTCTCTGTATCAATGTCTTTATTTATTTATTTATTGGTACATACTGTACAAAGTAAATTTGTAGAATATGGTTGCACAAAAATGGACGGGTGACTAAGACCATATGTCCATGATGTTATTAACAGTATTCTTAAAAATGTTTTCGTGACTGACTATACCCGAAATATGCCTTCACATAGGAAGTAGCAACATGGTTGTCAACGAAATTCCACAAAAGAGCCGCAACAATATACGATTATCCATGGCAGATCAGTCAACCAGTACGATCGAGACGAAAAACTCTCGAAGGTCAAACAACGCACACAAGCCTGACCGCACTTAAGAAATAATTACGATGACGCGAGAAATGTTCTCCAACCCAGAGCTGCTTAACGACTGAATTAATGTTTTTGTTTAGAACATTTTTGACTGATTTGCTGTTATTTACTCTCTTAGTGTATACGAATAACTGATAAGAGCATCCCTATTAGTGTTATGAATAATAGGCCCGTTTGTGTACTTTTTCCGTAAAGCTTAGTAGCTGAGTAAATACTGAGTAAATTGTATAAAAGAGTACGCGAACGGATAAAAAGTTCAGTAAAATTTTGTTAAAATTATTACAAATTGTTGGGCACTCGAATGGACCTAATTTAATTATCTTATAGCTCTTCTCTTTCTCATTCGGTTATTTTTCAACCAATTAAAAAAAAATTAACAAAAAGGTATTCAAACTACCTTTTAAATTGCTGAATATAGTTAGTAAAAATTGTTGCCGCTAGATGGCGCAAAATTAATTTTTATTGAAAAATGTATCAAAGCACACTGTATTTGAAAATACTATGATTTCATATGTTCAGCAAAAATACTCGCCAAAGGATTTTGTAAAAATTTGCCAAATATTAATTGGTCGAATTCTGGAAATTTAAAGGTCAAAATTTTTATTTTCTTGAATAACCTAAAAATAGCGGTAATTTTGTAAATAACGGAATTATGAACAAGTCAAGTGCTGCTGAAGCCGTAAAGAACCATTTACAATAATAAAAAAGTTCTTTTTCGCAAAAAGATTTCGATTTTGGCATATTGCTTATATACATATATTTCTATAAAAATAAAACGTGTGTGTGTGTGTGTGTCTAAAAATGCATAACGGATAGCCAAAAAAAAATTAAGTTTAAAAGTCAAACTTATTAGAAGCAAATTCTTTTTCTTTGGCTACGTACGACTTCTTTTAAACGATCTGGGGGCGATTCTGGTTCTGTGATAATGTGAAGTGAAAAAAAAACGTTTCATTTTCGTTTCCATAGCTACTTTTCACACCGTCTTTTCACAGTTTCACAGATTGCGATTCTGGTTTAGGTAATGAAAAATTGTTTCATTCCATTGTAGCTGTGAAACGTTTATATTCATGCTATTTAACTTTAATTGTCAAATGCAGAGATCTAAGTTCCGCAGTTACCATGCCGCGCTAAGCCGAATGCAATTTTTTTTATTGCTTGAGCCGCTGCCGCTGCATATCAGGCACGTTCTGAAAATCACTTTTTTCAAATCACTAGTGATTTCAAAAGTAATAATGTTTGCTCTTTTTTAATTTTTCTATTGTATAGATCATCAAATATGATTTCTGAAAGAAATTTATCGTATATGATTTTAAAAACGCCTACAGGGCCATTATTAATTTTCAAATCACTAGTGATTTGAAAAATGTGATTTTCAGAACATCCCTGTATACTTATGATTGAAATATATAATATGGCTTATTTTTTTAGTCTGATTTATTGATTAAAAAACAAATACATATGTATATAAATAAGTAAGAAATAGTATAATTAAAAATTACATACATATGTACTATGTATGTAATTTCAATACATAAGGAAAATATGGGACACATGAACAATAGAGGGTAAAAAGCTAAGTTCAAACAACGCAAACAGTTGCTTTGCTTTTTTCATGCATACTCATGTACATAGTATGTACATATGCAGTATGTTCATTTGCATGTATGTAAATTAAAGAATTTACGTATATACATACGTTGGTAAATATGTACCTACCCAGCAAAAAATTTCAAAAAAGGTAATCGGGTTTGGAATTAAGCATTTTTGGTGGAAACTGTTCCTTACTGGATTACCAACTTAATGATTTTAACAAGGCGTGAGACTAAAATAATCGATTCTTGAGAAGTACTTACTTTTTTTATTTGGCAACTTGTTCACGTAATCTATTTGATCTAAAAAAATGATTCTCCTCATTTAGCAACTTGTACATAATTTTTTTAAATTCTAGGTAATGTGATTTGTAAGCGAGTAATGAAATTTGGTAATCAGAAAAGTAAGTCATTATATGGCAAGTAGTTCTGATGGTAATGTGTAATTTTTTGCTGGGTACTAGAAGTGAGCACAAGCTATGAAAATGTGAACAGTATTGTACTTTTTTCAAAAGCAAATAGTGTTTGTAGTGGTGATCTTAATTGAGTGTGAAACAAAAATAGAGAACAAGGAAACAAAAAACACACACAATCATTGTACAACAGTTGAATAGACAGTTGTGTCAAGTGTGCAATATTTTTTTATATACTTCATAGTGCACAATACTTCATTTCAAAAACTAAAAATTTCATAAAATATTAAGTGATAACAAAACTTTTTACAACTATATTCATTGAGAAAGATATTATTTTTGTTATATTTTAGTCTTAAATTAATAAATTATAAAAGGAAGAGCCAGTGTGACAATTTTTGCAGCTAAATTTAGAATATTTTTTTTGTTGGCTTCGCTCCAAAATTTTTGATTTAGCAGTTAGCATTTTCTATAGCACTTTTCAATTATATATTTAGATTTTTCTAGCATTTTTTCTTGTAATAAAAGGCCCTATTATGAGTTGCATTCGATTTCGACATTTGCTGGGTATCGATCATCGAAATTCAAATGCTAAATTCATATTATGAGAACCGAAAATTTCGCTGAGCAACGAATTTTTTATCGAACAGAATTTAGCTTTCGATGAAGTATTTTAATATGAAAAATTGTTAAAAAGTCCAAGTGTTAAGCAATGTTTATTTTTAAATGATTAAACAGAATAAGTCCGCAACTTCAGGAAAAATCGCTGTCAAATTAACAAAGCCCATAATAAAAACTACGACAGTAACTTCAAATGCTCTCTAATTTTTGTTTCATTTTCTTTTGTGCTTATATTTCTTTTTAATTTTGTTTACAAAATGTATGAAATTTATTGAAAGTATGGTAGCATTGTTGAGAGAATATTAATTTATATGTGAGAACATAAGAAAAAACGCTGTCAAAATAAAATAGATTCTATCTCTCGACTGCTTTCTGGATGTACTTTTTTGTGTCAATTTGTATGGAAAATGTGTTTATGCCGCAATTCTGTTTGATCATTAAGTACACAGACACATGATGCATCTGTAACACGAGAAATGTTAATTGTGCTTATAAATCATAGATGATCAAAAATAAAAATGAGATGTATTAGCGCTCACTCTCGCAACCCTAACTCCCAGCATACATATTGGCAAACACCTAAAACAAATTTCATAATGATATGAATAAAAATGTCTTTTCAAAACGTTTTCATTTCCAGTCTTAAATATTTTGTAGCATAAAAGGCATTGAATGTTATGAAAAGCATCATTTATCATAAAATACCGTTCACATCTCATTTCGTAGACGTGTAGCTTTTATTTTTTTTACTTTGTTTTTTGTGTGTTCAAATGTAATTGAATCGTGTGTGTTTACTGTGCTTTGTTCATACTCCGACGCATGTGTTTTCGTCACAAAACTTACAGAAGTGACACGAGACGGAAGATTTTTGTGTTTTTTATACCCTTTACCAACAAAAATGGTAAAAGGGTATATATAGGTTTGTCATTCCGTTTGTAATTTCTATAATATCAATAAGCGACCCATAAAATATATATATTCTGGATCCTTATGCATAGGGAAGACGAATAAGCGATGTCCGTCTGTCCGTCTGTCTGTACGTGAAATCGGTTTTCCGAAGCTCCCAGAAGAGCTAGAGACTTCGTTCTTGGACTGGTGTGTCAGAAATTTTCCAAAATAGATTGGTACTGAAATTCAGCAAAATCGAGCAGACGATTGCAGAGCTGGAAAACTTAAACTTTATTTTGCCGTACAAAAGTAACTACCGAAAACAAATTTTTATTTTTTTTAATAAATAAACTTATTTTACACTTCAATACGACTAAAATTGGAATTTTAAATTAAAAAAATATAAAAAAATTAAAAAGACGTTTCCAGGGTTGGAAAACTTTAACTTTTTGTGTTATGTAAAATTAACGATGTCTAAAACTATATTAGTATTTTCTCGAGAACCGTAAGAGCTACAGACCTGAAATTTGGACACAGTGTGTAGACCTTTAGCCGCTACAACAACAAATACATGAGAATTGGAAATTAAAGGGTGTTCCAAAACGAGCAATGAAAAATGTTAAAATTCCATGTAATATACATACAATTGTATGTATGTATATACACTTGAAATTTGTAAGGCTAGTGTATTTTTATACAGACTACAAAAATTAACACTAAAATTTCAAAAAATTTAAATTAAAGGGTGTTCCATCAGTTAATGCAATTTTGACTATGCAATTTTGACAAATTGCTGTATCTTGGAAACCGTAAGAGCAAAACTCTTGAAATTTTCAAAAACGGTAAAACTAAAAAATCAAAAAATTATAAAATCGCCAAACCGAAAAAAATCGCCAAAAACAAAAAAAATCGCCAAAATTAAAAAAAGCACCAAATTACAGAAAAAATGTCTAAGACTAAAATAAATCGCGAATAACCGGAAAAATTGCTTAAATGAAAAAAATCGCTAAAATGAAAGAAAATCACCAAAATAAAAAAATCGCCAAAATGAAAAAAAATCGCCAAAATGAAAAAAAAAAATCGCCAAAAAAAAAACAACCCCAAAAAAACAGAAAAAAATCGCCAAAATGAAAAAACCCCAAAAACAGGGAAAAATCGGCAAAATCAAAAAACCCAAAACAGGAAAAAATCGCCAAAATGAAACAAAAAATCGCCAAAATGAAACAAAAAATCGCCAAAATGAAAAAAATCTCCAAAATGAAAACAAGCCCGAAAAACAAAAAAAAAAATCGCAAAAATGAAAAAAATCGCCAAAAACAGAAAAAAATCGCCAAAATTAAAAAAAAAAAATCGCCGAAATGAAAAAAAATCGCCAAAAACGAAAAAAAAACCCAAAAAAACAGAAAAAAATCGCCAAAATGAAAAAAGCCCGAAAAACAGAAAAAAATCACCAAAATGAAAAAAAACGCCAAAATGAAAAAAAATCGCCAAAACGAAAAAAAACCCAAAATGAAAATAAACCCCCAAAAAAACAGAAAAAAATCGCCAAAATGAAAAAAAAAATCGCCAAAACGAAAAAAGCCCCAAAAAACAGAAAAAAATCGCCAAAATGAAAAAAACCCCAAAAATAGGAAAAAATCGCCAAATGAAAAAAATCGCCAAAATGAAAAAAACTCCCAAAATAGGAAATAAATCGCCAAAATGGAAAAAGAATCGCCAAAATGAGAAAAAAGCGACAAAACTGAAAAAATCGTTTAAACTAAAAAAAAACTTCAAAAAAGCCACATTAAAAAATGCTGAGAACCGAATGTACGGAACCCTTCGTGCGCGAGTCAAAGTCGCACTTTACTGAATTTTTTAATATTAAAGGAATTAAATGAAACTAAGTTTTTTCTTATTATACCCTTTACCAAAAAAATGGTAAAAGGGTATATATAGGTTTGTCATTCCGTTTGTAATTTCTATAATATCGATGTTGACAAGAGTGAATGTAAAATATATCTTAACCACAGAGTGTAGAGTAAAATATTCAACTATTGCTAATATCGAAAATAAAATAATTGAATCAAATTCTTTAATCGAAAAATACTGAAAGGTCACTTACTATTAATTGCTTTAGAGAAAAAAAAAATATCAGAAAACAAATATGTATGTATGTATCTGTATACTATACATATATATATGTACGTACGTTGGTAAAGGGTATATAAGATTCGGCACAGCCGAATACAGCATTCTTACTTGTTATACCTATCTCGCTCTCCCCGGAATTTTGGCGTTGATTTTGCTTTGATTTTGCTTCTAGCGCAACAAAATTTTAGCTTGTTTTGTGATTTTGCTTTGTGCTTTTATTCATGTGTTAATTGGTAAGTAAAAGGGTGAAAAATTTTTTAATTTTATGAATTTGTGTTTAATGTTGGATATATTTTCAGTTTATTTTCAGGAAACCATTCTTTGGCTTAATATTTAATGTATGTATAATTCTCAATTGGAAAATTACAAGAAATATATGTATTAATTAATATTTTGCTTTCAGAAATTTGGCAAACTTTTTTCTGGCAAATTGGCAAACTTTTCTGATTTCAATCCCGAAAATGCCAAGGACTCGAATCAGGAAACACTGTTCAGTCAACACTTCTTAGTGTGTGCGTTGCAAGAACTGGGCTCTATGGTATTAGGATTAGGCACAACACCTCAAAACCTTCTGGCTGATCAAACTCTGCATGCCATTGATACGACTTGTGCTGTATTGGTGCATCCAAGTGCAGCAGCCCAAGACTGCCAAGTCTAATAACACCACTTATCGATAGCTATGTTGATGCCCTCGAGCAAATGCGGTCTCAGGTTACAGTTGCGCTTTGGCGGCAATATACCAAGGGTAAAATTGTATTTAATGCGACACGAGTCGCATGTCTCTAAATCGTACCCAAGTCGGTTGGTTGTTAATTGGATCCATAATGACTGGGATCTCTCGTTAGTGAAGTGACTATTATCCAAATTGCTGCTGTTGTGGAGCCACTCTTTCCTCGTTCCAGCAAAGAATTGGAGTAAGAAAAGGCTCATGGCGACTCATTTACATGGCAAGTTACACTCGAATGCCCAGCAGGGACCGGATTCCACAACGATGAATTTTGAAGTGTTCACCAATTCCAGTATACACTTGTTGCTTTGTGCATCCTCAACGGTGAGAATGAATAATTTTGATAGTTATAGTGAACACTAGCGTCAAAATTTATCACTGGAAAAAGTGTGCTGAATTGTGAACACTGAAATTGGTGAACATTTCAAAACTCATCATTGCGGAATCTGGCCCCAGGAGCTTTATCAGTAATGCAAAGTTTCTTGGTCTATTGTCCGGAACTAGTGACGGAAGATACAACAAAGCGTCTATTGTCACCGATAGAAAGTTCAAAACAAATTATTGTAACCACACGTTATTAAGTAAATTAAGGATTTTGTTAAATTCGTTTTAAATAATCGATTTGTTTTTTTATTTTTGTCCCAACTTCAAATTTTGTTAATATAAAATTGAGGTTGTTTTCCCTCTATTACAAAATTTCAACACTTACCGCATTTTAAAATTATTAAACTTGACAAAATCTACTTAATTAACAAGTTAGTTGATATCAATGATTATTGAATTTTTTATTGAAAATAACAATAATTAAAGCAAATTTGATTATACAATACAAAAATAATAGAGGGGTTTATTAATTTTTCATTTGTGTTGTGTCAAATATACATCTATAGTACATAAATACAACAAATGTGTTTAAATAATAGTACATATAGTAAGGATAGGAATTGCTCATAATAACTACAAGTAAAATTTTTATTTATGGATTCTAATTAGCCACTGCACTGAATTTGTCGGGATAATTTGCACGAAGACTTTGAAGCATTTAAAGATTAAAGAGTTTTTATCAAAATGTTCATGTAATGGCAAGTGTTGTAGCAAAACTGGCAATACTTGTTCCATTAAGTTACAGTTTGTAAGGCGGGCAATTGCTCCACATATATTATCGAGAGCGGCAGGTTCCTTTTCCTTGGCAATGTCCTGAGACAATGCCATCAAAATATACATATATGCTCTGCAATTGAAAAATATACATTTTAGTTATTGTGTGTAAATTTATTTAATAAAAAAAATTAACACTTACTCGAATGATTTTCCCTCGGAACAAAAAACCAATTCACCCAATAAGAAAACAGTATTTTGACGAGCAGAATGTATCGAAATAGTTTCCGGTGCAGTTTTTCAAAGCACCAAAACATTCGGCCAAAGCTCTATGTACAAAGGCCCTTTGTGAATCCAGTTTCTCATCCTTCTTAGCTTTTTGCTGCAAATATATTTAAAAACCGCAAGTGCTAATTATTATAAACTATAAATTTACATGAATTTTTGCTTACTTACCAACGTAGATGCGACAATTTACATGGAGAATTTTGCGGCCTCCATAGCCTGACCCAATAATGGCAGCAAATTACCACCACCTTCGTATTCACTTTCGTCGTCACTGCCGCCAGCAGGCTCATCAAAATTGCAATCATTAAATTTTCACCCGGCAGAGAATTGTGTTTCAAAATATAGGAGAAACTTTCAAGTGCAGCAAGCACAAGGGAAACCTTTTTATCGTCACGCACAATTTGATCCAATTTAGGAATTAGTATGGTAATGGCATTTCCAACACCTTGTATATATGCGCTTGTATTCCATTCTGCTTGTACAAGGCAATGAATGTTTTGTGGCACTGATGAATGTCAACAAGGCATCGATATAAACTTTACAATCATCTTCCTGAGGATAATCAATCATTTGTAGACAATATTGTAAGACTCCCTAATATATGGAACAAATGCAACTCCGGCACGTTGAGCGAATTCCTTAATGGCCAATACAGACTCCTCGTTCTCACCCAGATGAAGCTTTCTGCACTATAGCCAGCAATATTGCCATTGAAAGATGACGGAAACACTTAATGAACACTCACAACCTTTTATTTAAACACATAAAAATGATTAAATTTAAATTTTATAAAACTTTTCTAATCATTTTTGCTTTTTCACATTCTTATAATTTTGGTTTTCAGTTTGTTTATTTTCATACTTTCTTAATAACAAATGCACTATAGTTGTCTCTTTTTCCCACGAATTTTAAAAAGCTGATCCCAGCTTTTTTGACATGTCACTTTCTTCACTTCTGTGTATTCTGTGTTTTCGTCGCTTGCTCAACGATGAATGAATGAGTTTTTAAAAGAGCGTAACAAATGTGTATTAATTTTTTTCAAACAATTGTTGTATGGGCTGAACATCAGTGTGCACACTTAATTTTTTTTTAATTCGGTAGAATCAACAAAAAAAATCGGTAGATTTTAATAAAATTCGGTAGAACATATTTTTTAATTCAAAGAAACATAAAAAATAACAAAATATATGTACTTATATATAAAGAGTAAATGATCAAACAGAATTGCGGCATAAACACATTTTCCATACAAATTGACACAAAAAATCAGCACCAGAAAGCAGTCGATAGATAGAATCTATCATGATATATATATAGAAGGTACTTCCATTCTCTCATTTTTTCTTGACATTCACCTTCTGACAAGGATAGGTATTCTGAAGTTTCCGGTAAAATCGTGCTACCGTATTAATTTAATATTTCCCCTCTGTTTCCTGTTTGTTTGAAAATTTTATTGAAAAATTATTTCAGAAGTTTTTTTATAAATTCAGACAAATAAAAAAAATTGTGATGGTAAAAAGCAATGAAATGCATTGTAAATGTATTGTTGTGTTAAAGATTCGGAAATGAGCTGCATTTTACAAACTGTGGACGTACAAAATATCATTGGAAAAATATTAATGTATCATTCTTTGAGTTCTCTACACTATCTAGTGTTCGCCAACAGTGTCTAAGAGCCTGCAAAATCGGTGAAATATACTTGCCCAAATTATCTGATTGGGTATTTAAGCAATTTTTATAGAAAACATGTTACAATCAACAAGAAGCGAATTATATAGATTAAACAAGATGTAATATCAATCAATATTTGTTCAACTTAATGAAAATTCATTGTCAACTAATGAAAATCACCAATCACTTTGGATGGAAATATAGTTAAAATACTTATTTTAGGCAGAAAATTTAAAAAGATGCGCCAAGTTATTACATAACCACTTTTTAAACATCACATATGTGTAGTCATGTATATCACTTTATTTATTCGCAGTTTTTGTTAAGATAATTACACATTTCTGTAAAAATTTTATGGGGGAAGACTTAAATTTTTTACGATATGGGAACATTTTTTTTATTTCTCTCAAAAAACAAACTTCAAAAATACTTATTTCTTAAAAACAAAGAGAGAATGGAAGTACCTTCTATATTTATATCATGTAAATACTCGTTCTCTCAAGAATGCTACCATACTTTCAATAAATTTCATACATTTTGTGAACAAAACTACAAAGAAAAATAAGCACAAAAGAAAATAAAACTAAAATTATATAGCATTTGAAGTTACTGCTGTAGTTTTTATTATGGGCTTTGTTAATTTGACAACGATTTTTCCTGAAGTTGCGGACATATTCTGTTTGATCATTAAGTGCAAGGAGTATCAAACTAAACAGGTTCCAAAAGCGTATTTAAAACTTCAGATGTGATTGGAAATTAAACTGTTTTAAACAATGAAGCATTTCCAATAAAAAACAAGTGTCATCCTTAGTTATTTGCCCTTACCCTCTATATAGATATGCTATGCATACATAAAATAATATACATAAATAACAAAAATTTAGTTTTGTACATATATTATTTGGCAAACATTTGCTACTACAAAGATTATATATAAGATCCATTTATGAATTTAAACTATTGTGCAAAAATTATTAAATTATTGGGAGGAATAAATATTTCAACCCCAAGGCACAATTCTATGTTCTGTTGTAATGATTTTCATGGCAGAAAATGACCGCTGTGCGGCCGCACTGCTATCTGGCAAAATATCCAATTTACACATACATACATATATCGACTTAAATTACTAAATAACAATTCGCTAAACATATTATCTTCTCCGCGGAAAGTTTTCCACATTTTAGAACATAAGTACATGTGATTAATTTTCCGTATGTGTGATCAACTTGATCTTGTATGTTCGTTCAATATTCGGTAGATTTCAGGCCTTGTTCGGTAGAATTGGTAGATCGTTAAATTCACAAACATATTCGGTAGAATCTACCGAATATCGGTAGAAGTGTGCACACTGCTGAACATCTATGTTATAAATCTATAAGTTGATGCAAGGCCGATTTATAAGGTCAAGTTGAAAACACATCTGATCTACTTTTTTTCTGCCTAATTTAAGGCGAATTCACATAATTGGTGGCTCGTATGTCAAAAGTTGTTTATGTACAGAGACCTGTGCCAAGCGATTTTGTCGGCGGCGACAGCTCTTGAAAAAATCGTTGGTGGAAGCTCAAATTCGGCTTCAGCCAACTGACAACGAATAACTAAAAAATCAAATTTAAGCTATAAACTAAATAAAATAATTTTAATTTATATTCGCCACTATTCTGCGTTTCGATACGAATCGAAATTTTATCCGTTTCGATCGTAACTAAGTTTTTGCAAGTTGTTATTTCAGTGGCGAAGCGTTTTCAATTTTGGTTAGTTTAGCTTCAAAAAGTAATTGATTAAAAAAATAATATAAGTATTAAATGCAAAATAAAGTTTAATTAATGAACTACAGAATTTGTTTTGTTATTTTTTGTAATGAAATGCGATAGAACAGTGTGAAAAGTTGGCATATTTAATAACAACAAAACGATATTGGCTGCATATTTAATTAAACTAAAACAAATAAACTTAATTCTTGTGTTACAAATATGTATACAAAATGAAAATATTACCTCCGGCGTGACAGAATTCTTCACACTGGATAAACTTGGCCATAAATACCTTTTTCTTATCTCGTTTTTTAAGCTCTCTGTACTTAAAATTGCAATAATTTATTTAATATAAATTTTCACAAACTTATTAATAAAATTTTTTGCAAAATTCCTTATTTTTTCTTTTCCAATTTCCCACGTTTCATAGCCAAGCAGCTGGTTTAAACATACTCTTCTCTTCTTCTTTTTCTTTAGATTAAGTTTTTTTTTTCAGAATAACATTTTTCGATTCGTGCGTAATAGAATGCGGAATCGGGGCTGTTTTTCAGGCGACATAAGCCAAACTTTTTTCGGCGGCGGCGTAGCTGACTATAAATATCAGCGGCTCGGCTCAGCCGGTTGTTAGCCATGATGGCGTAGGTTTCTGCTTTAGTATCTTTAATCAGATGCTTTTGACACATGAGCCTCCAAAACAACAACAAAATGCCATATTGTTTTTATTGTTTGTAATTTGTTGTAGTATTAACTTTACCTGTTATGAATTTGCCTTGAGTTGATGTAGGTACTAGCAGAGAAACAAATCGACCGGCTCGAAGCCGTCGGCGCGCCGCCGCCGGTTATTTTTCTGTGCATCAAGCCGCCGCCGATTGTATCGGCTCGCATCGGCTCAAAACGAGCCGAAATTTTATCTTCTCAAAAACACAAATTTCGGAGAAAAAAATTTGAAAATCGGTTTTCAGTTTCAATTTTTATTTTTTCTTTAAATTTTTATACGCTCTTTTGCGCCGCCGAAAATTCTCTCGGTGCGCCGCCGCCGGTCACAAAACTACTGCGCCGCCGCCGCCGATAATTTTGCCTCGACTTGTTTCTCTGGGTACTAGAGCTATGATCAGCGTGACCATATTAGCTTATTTTAAGTTAAATTTAGCTTATTGTTTTGTATTTAGCTTCAAAATTTTCATTTAGCTCTTAGCTTATTTTTTAGCCTTTTTTAATCTTAATTGTTAAAGACATAACATTTTTGTAAGAATTATAATTTGTTAAGGTTAAAAATATAAATTTGGAAATTAGTTTAGAAAATACATAATGTAAATTGCTTATTTATAAGAGAAATGACACATTTAAATATAGAGGACATTGATTGCAATTTTGGAATTACAATGGCAAAAGTTAAATTAATATTACCCATAAGACTTTGAAAGAATTATATTAGAGTTGAGTTGAACGTCAGCAGCATGAATTTACTTAAAACAAAAATTAGAAATATATTTACTGTAAATAGCACTACTTCACTAAAAAAGGTTTCGTATTTCAGTATATTATTACAGTATTACATTTTTGAAAACTGTTTAATAGCCCATTCAAGCTAACACAAAATTAATTAATTTCAAGCTAAAATTACGAACGAAATGAAAAGTGTTTATACAGGTACTGAATGATATTTGAGTTGATTTCACAAACATCTTATTCACTGCGGCAGACATTGAAGTACTTTTTTCAGTTGAGTAAATTCTTTGTTACACTTATATAAATTTTTCTTTAAAAAATGTTCATAAATATAATAATTTTCAACCTTCGTTTAATTTCATATTGAATTTCAAAATTTTAATTCTCTTAATTGTTGTTTCTCATAATTGTAAATTTACTCATTTGTAAATGTACACGATGATTTGCTATTTAATTTGACGATATTCGACATTTCTAGATCGAGATATGGGTGGTCAAGTTAAAAAGGTTGAAAAAATTTAAAAAATTAAAATATTTCAAAAACTGTTCCATAAAAAAAGTTTACCTTGATTTTTGAATTCAGAGCAACAAAATACATAAGGAAAATTACCACTCATCAAATGTACATTTTCGTTGTAAATTAGTATTATTTTATAAAAACTAATTTTTAAATTTTGCTTATCAACGAAATACATGTTCAAAAAGGCTTGTTTTCGAAAAACCAACAGCAAATTAATAATTTTTCTTTGCTTTTAATTATTTTTATTAGTGCATAATGCATTATGTAAAATGAGAAGCTGGAAGTTCGTATAAGTAATGAAATTTAACAAGGTTTTAACGAATTCCATCATACAATTTTACATAAAAAATTTGCCCATAATGTATTTTTAACTAACAATTACATCCTAGCGTGGTTTTTAATGTGAAATTGTATAGCAAAACTCGTTAAGACATTAAATTTTTACACATACATATGTATGCTAAACTCATGGCAGGTTTTCAAGAACTTAAAAAAAATTTTGGTTCATTTAAAGGAAATAGAATTTTGTAATGCAATAAAAGAATAAATAGCAAAAATAAGCACTTTAAAAGAAACAATGTAATTAAAAAGAAGTATGTATTAAATTAGGTTTTAGTTCTACAATTATTTTTTAGATTTTTTTTAAAGTCAATTTAGCATCAAAAATTTTTAGGATCGGGTCACACTGCTTAGAACAGTAGCTGTGAACTAACACGCTCAAATCTACGACGCACATACATACATAGATTTTACGTTGTTTGTTTTTTCTTTTGCACACACACATAATTGTACGCTTGTATGCTCATTTTACAATTATCATTCGGTGGGCACCACGGATGGAAATCATGGTACAATTGTACTTTTTATGGTACATTTTTGACCTCGTTGGTACTTTGGTACTACCGCGAGTTACTTGGTACAATTTAAAAATGCCAATGTTTCACTATATGCTGACATTAATTTTGCCTATGTTGTCTTTAATTTTTTTGTGTCTGTGTTTTTTTTAGAATAACCGATCTCTAACAAGTCTAATCTGAGAATGTACCATTATGATTGTAATATTTAATATTTTTCTGTTATTTTTAATATTTTATATTGAATTTTAATACACATTTTTGTTAAGTTTCTGTTTTTATTGTTTACTTCTGAATTATTACACATTTTTTTACGTTTCCGCTCTTATTAATAAATATTAAAAAAATGGTACCGTCATGGTCCAAAAAGTACATTTTGTTTTCACAGTTGGTACAAAATCCAAGAAGTCATTTTCCTTCCCTGGTGGGCACTAGTGAAATATGCTTGGACACAACAATAACTGATGCCCTCGCTTGGCAGATACACAAATGCTGTTGCATACTTTTGATAAAATTTAATACCATTTTTAGTGTTCTCATAAAATCAAGAGCACTAAAAAGAGAGAACAATTCAATACTGTACAACATGAAGACTAAGCAAACAAGCATAGTTTGCATAGCTCTAGTACCTACATACATACACTGCGCGTCATCAGGTTAGCGCCTATCTGTTAATAGTCTGTTTTTGCTTTTTTCTCTTCTCCTATTGCACGCAAGTTCGTAATTTGTGTTTTAATTTTGCAATTATTTTGTGCCATTTCTCTTACAAAAAACTAAAGCTCGATAGAACAAACGTTATAATATATTCATTGCTATTTTGTTTTATTTTTGACGAAAATTTTGCGTCATCAGATTAGCGCCACCAAATGCATTTTTATTTATCTCGTTTGTGTTGGCAACCACTGTTATAAAATTTTTTGTGTAGATTAAACTAGTATTTATCTTTAAATAAACGCATTAAATGGGAAAGAGAACTGTTTTATCTTTTGAAGAAAGAGCAAAGATTGAAGCCTACTATGATTCTGTACTAATCTTCCATAAAATTCCTGCAAAAATTAGAAGACACAGAAAAACAATATCAAATTTTCTTAAAAATAAGGAAAACTATGAAAAAAAACTTCAAAGGTGGTAATAATCGAGGGGTTTCCCAAGAAGACAAGCGAGTTATACTGAAGCAAGCATCGAATTCACATGACCCTTCCGTCAAAATCAGAGAAAAAACTGGTTTTAATGCGAGCTTGTCAACGGTTTGAAGAGTTATTATTAAAGCTGCCTACTTCAGATAAAAAAACTTAAAAAAACCACCACTTAATATGCTTAGAAAGGAAATGCGCTTAAATTTTGTTCGAACGCACATGACGTGGTCTACTCAGTGGCATTACGTTGTCTTTTCAGATGAAAAGAAATTTAATTTAGAAGAGCCCGATCGGTATAATTATTATTTTCATGACCTTCGCAAGGAGGAACATTACTTGGACCGCCCGCACAACCGTGTTGGGGGTGTGATGATGTGGGGAGCAATATCCTTCTATGGCACTTGTGAGTTGCAGTTTTTAACATCGCTTATGAATGGGGAGAACTACATCAGTGTTTTGAAAATGGCTTTTCGCCAATTTCAAAACTTATTTGAATATGTAAAGTAGCAAATCCAGCATGGTAATGCTCCAGTTCACTCTGCCCGATCCCAGAAATCGGGGATTCAGAACCAAAAAGTTAACGTCCTTGAATGGCCACCATAATACCCCGACCTAAATACCATCGAGAACATGTGGAGATGGCTGGCTAGAAATGTGTATGAGTCCGAAAAACAATATAGCACAAAAGCCGAATTGATAGAAGGCATCAAACACGATTGGTCCACAATTTCCTTGAATTACATTGAACAACTATACAATTCAATTCCTAATCGAATTTTTGAAGTGATTTCAAATAAAGGAGGCATTACACATTACTAATGAGTCTTAAAACTCATTAAAATTAGTATTAGTGTCCCTTTGCATCAGTTGTTGTAGGAAAGTTCAAGTGATGAAGGCATAGTCACTGGTCACTAAACTATACCGACTTCAGCAGATCCCAATCCTAATGTAACATCAAGGCGGCCTCCTTCGTTGTGTAGCAAAATCATCGGCGAAGTATAGTAATCAATAAAATGGCTACAAAGCACAGCTTAAAAAAACTAATACGCCTCATTTAACATCAGAGGCGTTGCAACACTGCATTATTAAAAAAAAAACGTGCAAAAAGCAGAGTTGTAAAAGAATGAAACTTTCCTCTATCTATTTCTTCACCACCTGTCTTCTCTATCACTATCCCTTTCCTAAAGAATGTAACACCTAGTAATAGTAGTAGGCAATAATTGCCTGAGTGTTACTTCTATTTAAAAAAAAAGTAATTAAAAATCATATAGTTGCTCAAAATACTAACTAAAATGAAATTATGAAAGATGGCGCTATCCTGATGACCAAATTTCACTACGTTTTTTTATAGATAGTTTTTCTCAAAATTAAATTCAAATATTGTCGTGAATGTTACAGCAGTCATTGTTGCTTTATTTTAAAGAGTATTTATAGAAGTTTACTGAATAAAAACTATAAGGCTATAGATTGGTTTTTTCAGAGAATATTTAACATTAACTATTATGGAAAGGGGGGCGCTAACCTGATGACGCACAGTGTATTTCATATTTTTTCAGCCTTTTACCAGCTTTAACTTTCACCTAATAACACATTGCAATAAAATATTTTACAAGGAACACAATTTAAAATGTTTTTGTTGAATCAACTGGTTCCTTTTAAAGCTTAAAGTAGACGTGACATATCCATAATGCCATAGCCATAACCAAACCAAAATTCAATTGGTTTCTATTGTGAGAGTTATGGCGTTATGGCGAGTCTCTCTCACTCTCACCATAGAAACCAATTGAATTTTGGTTTGCTTATGGCTATGTCACGTCCAATTTAAGCTTTAGATCATTGATCATCAGAAGGCCGCCCGTGAGCACTTTGTTATGCTCTTTTTTACACGTACATTCGTACAAGCATGCAATTTGCTCTCTTTTACATTACATATGTATGTGGTTACTTATCATTGCTTTAGATCATTGATGTCAGTTTCATGACACAATTGTGCAAACTAAAATCACACACATTCTTATTCTCTTCCATTTAGTCGTCGATGAGACCGCGATGAGAACATATGCGTAGCGGGTATATTAATTTGTTTATAGATACAGTGAAAGAAAAGAAGTGGTATGCGAAAAATATTCTATGATCACCAATGCTTTTCGCGATATTTAATGTGTTTGGTGTTGTAAAACGTGTAAGGAAAGAAATTAATATGTATTTAAAAGACATTTTGACTTTTTTTGGAGCATTTTCACTAAACTGCACTTTCTATTTAAACTTTAAAGACCAATAACTCGGGAAATATGGCCTGCAGCAAATTTTTTTTATAAAGTTTTTTTTCTTATTTTTCACATTACTATCTGATAAGCTATTTAAAAATTCTTTTTTTGAGATTTTTCAGAGTTTCCTATGAAAAGTTCAGAGACCTATAACTTGAAAAATATGGGTCGCCGCCAACTTTTATATTTAATTTTTTCATCTTATTTTTTAATTTTCTATCACATAGGCTCCTTTTTATTTATTTTTAGCTACTTCAATAAACATCATTTATTCCAAATAATTATTTTTCATGTGTACTTTCGAGAGCAACGAGACAACGTTTCTCACACATACAACTATAGTTTTATTTTTGGCATCACTGCTTTAGATCCTAGTGTGCATGTTTATGGCAGGTAGAGAAAAGTGTAAAATATCAGTATAAACGAGGATTTCAAAAAAAGGATAAACAAGCTAAAGAACATGCGTTTTTTACCTATTTTTAAACCCTGCATGCCCAATGTTAGTCGTTTCGACTAACAGTATTGATCTTCCCCGTCCCAACTTTTTTTTTACTCTGTATCCTTCTCATTTTTTGTGTTGAGAGAACTGATTTAGTTGTGACGCTGCTGTCAATCACTACTTACATTTTGTGTAAGTCATTTGAGTAGTATATACGACTTTGTAAAAACCACGTAGTCGTATCGACTAACATTGGAGTTAGTGCAACTTTTTCAGATGACAAAATTACTACAAACAGACTAGCTGATGATGAAATTAAGAGAATATTGGTGATGTCCGATGATAATCAATATGATATTTGTGCTTTCGAGAGTGAATACCAACCAAGCTTATCTGAAGAATGAATGTCAGAAAGTTCTTTGGGAGATGCGGGAAAAAGTGTAACTTTTGAATGCGGTGATAACGATTTGGAACAGTATAGATAAGCGGACGCATAAAAATATTATACCATTTTCAAAAAAAACATTTTAAATTTTAAACTAAAAGAAAATGGCATTGTTCAGCAGTAAATATATGCTATAGGTCCATCACGAGCAGCAAAGGATGTTACTAATTGCCTAGAAGCGTTCAATCTTTTTAACACCGACAAAAACATAAAAACCATAATTCACTATACCAATATGGAAATTAAAAAAAAGGAAACTTAGTGCTAATGAAGGCCTTGCTACTGAAAATTCAGTTGACAAAAAAGACCTTGGGCTCACGCCACACATCGTAGTAACCCAGCAAAAAATTTCAAAACAGGTAATCGGGTTTGGAATTAAGCATTTTTGGTGGAAGCTGTTCCTTACTGGATTACCAACTTAATGATTTTAACAAGGCATGAGACTAAAATAATCGATTCTTGAGAAGTACTTGCTTTTTTTATTTGACAACTTGTTCACGTAATCTAGTTAATGTAAAAAAATTATTCTCCTCAGTTAGCAGCTTGTACATAATTTTTTTAAATTTTAGGTAATGTGATTTGTGTAATGTGTAATTTTTTGCTGGGAACCTTAAACTTTAAGGCGTAAAGCGTCTACAGTCTTGCATGATGCAAAACATACAACAAATTTTATCGCTGTTAGTTCAGGAGACGAATATTGAGAATACAGCCCCAAAAAAAAGTTCACAAAAGCAAAATTTGCGCATTCTTGCCTTATCAAAAACATCGCTTTCGAAGACTGTATGCACAAAATGCAAAAAAAAGTACAAAAGGCAAACACAAAGTTGAGCTTTGTGCAAACCATTAAAATACAAATTTGTATCTATTTGAATTACCCAACTTATGGCGTTTTCTTTGCTAAAAGAAAAGTGTAACATATATGTTACATGTAATTTGGTAACATTTTTAAATGCTCACCTGATTTTTAAGAAGTGTTGCATATTTTGCGTTTACAAAAGAACAATTTTCCAACAAGTTTCGGCATAAAACAATGACGAACTATAAAATGATTCATTTTTTTCATAGACAATAACAAAAACAGCTGTTAATATAATGCTGCACTCATGCCCCTTTAATGAAAATGAGTGTTGAACATGTAGCATTTTTCTTCTTTTTAAGGGCAACATCATGAGAAAAGAACGCGTTGATTTTTAAAATAATACATACTTTTCAGAAAAGAACACAAAGAAATGTAAAAGGGAGCATAAATGCAGCATATTGCTCAGAAAAGAAAACGCCATTAATGCCTAAATTTTATAACGGCAGAAAGCCTTTCAAGTTTTTAAAGTCTATTTTATTTATTTTTAATTTTTTTCCAGACACCAATTGACGTTGCTGAGATTGCAAAAAAGAGCAAGTAGTATTAAAAAAGCATCAAAAACCAAACCATATATAAATGTTTTTTATATTTATATATAAAAAGGTATAGCTTTTTACTTTTTCAGTAACTTCTAAGCATTGGTAGTACCGCCGGTTCCATAAAATTGACACCTCTCGGATGTTAGTCGAAGCGATTAACATTGGTCATAACGCATAAAAAATATGATTAGGCATGCAGGGTTAAGAATGTACATAGGAACATACAATAGTGGCAAAAACTAAAGCAACTGAGCTAATATTATTACAATTCCGTACCAGTATTATAAAAAAAAAGTATTTAAATAGGTTTAATCAATTTCGCTTTTAGAAATGGTTTCTTGGGCTTCTTTTCTTTCAAGGAAAAAATTTTGGTTATTCGATCCTTGGTCCCGTTTTATCTTTCTGTCGGCCATATCCTACAAGTTCTCTATAGGGTTTAAATCATGTGATTGGGCTGGCCACTTAAACTAATATTTTGATCTTGAATACAGGTTAAGTTGTGAAATATGCTTTGGATTGTTATCGTGCTGAAAGATCCATCCAGCAGGCATTTTATCTCTTGCAAACGGAAACATGACAGTTTCTAAAATGTTTTTGTAGAGGTAGCGGTCCATGCTTTCTCTAATTTCATGAAAAGACCAGATTTCAATGAGTAAAAAACACCTCCACAGTTCTCTGTTAGATCGAAATACCTTCATCAAATCTGATTACCAATTCAAATAAACTCGTGTTTATCGGAAACAAAGCATGAATAAATGAATCTGTGGTTATCGTAATTGTGGATTGAGGTAGTCGCCAGGTGCCATAATGAAAATAATCCCAATCGTTTAATTCTGTCAAGTTCTCTGTTAGATCGAAATACCTTCATCAAATCTGATTACCAATTGAATAATTGAGGATTTGAAGATCAGACCGTAATCCAGGAAAACTGCAAAAACCATTTATTTCCCCGAAGTACTACCAGGCAAGAAAAGAGTTTGCAACTGAAAATTTTCATTAGAGTTTTGAAGAATGGCGAGAAATATTGTTTTCTGATTAACTAAATTTAACCTTAAAGGATCCATCTCAAAAAAATAAGGCCATTCGACGACTTCGAAGTATTATACTTATTGTATTGTACGAATTGTTAAGCATGGTGGTGGAAATGTCATAGTGTGGAGGTATTTTTCACTCAATGGTATCGGGTCTCCGCATGAAATTAGTGAAACCATGGACCGTTACCTCTACAAAAACATTTCAGAAACTGTCATGTTTCCCTTTTGCAAAAAATAAAATGCCTCTCCAATCAGCTGATTAAACCCCTATAGAGAGCTTGAGGGATGTGGTCGACAGAAAGATTAAGCGGGACCATGGGTCGAAGAAACGCAGGGCCTAATTTTGTAAAACACAACGCCAAAAGTTGAAAAATTTTGTATGGAAAAAATTACAAAAACAAAATACATAAAAAATTTGTCAACGTTGCGATTTACAAAATTAGGCCTTATATCCCTATGTATGCTTACATCTTTAAAACTACGCAACGGATTTTTATGCTGTTTTTTTAAATAGATATAGTGATTGAAGTGAAAGGTTTATATGTATAATAACATGCATTATATAGAGAAGAAATACTGTTATTTTTGAGGTTTCTAATGTGATGTCGTAAATAATTAAATTTTTTTCCGCTTACATTGCAAACGCAGGTTGAACCCTACGAGATTTATCAAAATAGTGTACTAAGTATTGTACATATTAAAAAGCTCTACAGAAAACTCCGCTGTGGTATATGTCTATCTCTCATGGATATCCCACAATAACATTTTTAACCGACTTTAAAAAAGAAGGAGGTATCAATTCGTGTGTACTTTTTTACTTTTTTTATGTTTGTACACGCATAATGCTAGGAACACAATTGGGACGAACGACGAGTTTCGCTCACGTTGACCAGTTCGTCGATAAGAATTCGCTGAGTAAATTCGTCGTATGAAGCACAATAACGACGAGTTTACTCACCGAATTCTGCTCTCATAATTGATAAAGTTGGTTATTGTGTATGCAAAGAGAGAGAGAAAATAGGTTTTTCGTCATTCGTCGGCGTACAAAATAGAAATAAACCTATCTCAGAGTTCGTCACACACGACAAATTTCGTTCTACAGCAGTGTTGTGTTCATTTTCATATGCACAAATGTGTTTTATTTCTTATGACGAAAGTTCGCACCGCTAAAAAAAGCCTCAAAATCGACTAAGCGTTCGCAAACTTGGACCTTATTTCGTAGCAGCTGGCGGCTACAATGCTTGAACATAAGTTCTAGGGTTCGCGTCGTATCACACCCAAAAATCGAGCATTGTTCAAAAAAATTTCAAAAACGGGCCAAAATTTTAGTTAAGACCCCACTTATTGGCCTACTGACATACAAAAAATTCAGGATGCTATAGATCTTGGCGTCATAAAAAATATCTCTAGGGATATAATTCACGTTGAAGCTTCTCTAGATCTCTCGTTTGATCACTCTACCACGATCATTACAATCTGTAGCCCACTGAGAAATACTTTCCATTACTCATTTGTGAAGATGATCAATCATGTTAATTGACTGGGATTAAAAAAATATCTTAGTAGTCATTGCAAGGAAGCCATTACGCTAAGAACACCCGATGATATTGAATCTAACATTACCAACCTTAATAGAAGGGAATGGCAACAGCATATATCACCTCAACAAAAAAATCAGACTTAAAGAGTGCCTTCAACGACTCCAAGAGTTGCTTGCATTTGAAAAAACTGCATCTCTAAACACATGTATTGGTAGTGTTGTTGATTTGCAGAGTGTAGTTGCTCTACCCCCTCGATCAATAAAGTTTAAGCCGAGTGATGTACAAAAACTAATTGCTGAACTCAACCCGAAGAAAGATACGGGTATTGATGGAATTAGTAACCAAATGCTGATGATGTTGCCTTATATTACAATTAGAATCCTGTTATTCATTTTAATGCCATTTTACGACTTTAGTACTATCCAAACAGCTGACAACTTGCCAAAGTTGAAGTGATTCCAAAGCCGGGCAGGAATCTTACCCAGGGTGATTCATATAGACCATTAAGTTTACGGTCAACAATGTCAAAGGTCTTCGAAAAACTACTCATGATAAAACTCTGATAATGGGTGCATACCGGACCATCAATTTAGTTTTAGAAGTCAGCATAGCACCATTGAGCAAGCCCATAGATTGGTTCCATTTATAAGAAGAACATTTGAAGAAGAGAAGTATTGTTCTGCCTGGTTATCGCTATTTCTTAGGCATTTGATAAACTGTGACATGAAGGCCTAATTTAAAAATTTAAGACATATCAAGCAAAATTATTATAAAGCTTTTGGAAAGTTAAATTTTCGCTGGGAAGTTTACTCTTGTAGAAGCAGACTTCATGAGTGTACCCGAATCTATATCTTCAGATATACCACAGATGATTATACTGGGACCAATTTTGTATTTGATGTGTACTTCTGATTTGACTTTGACGAGTAATGTCCACACATCTACATTTGCAGATGATACAGCCTATCTTAATATGCATAAAAACACTCACGACGCATCCCAATATCTTTAGGAACATATTACTCAGCTGGAACTATGGTCGAAACTATGTAGAATAAAGGTAAATGAACAGAAGTGTGTTCAGGTAATATTTACACTACGAAAAGATACTTGTTCCACCATTAGAATCAATAATAAAAATGTTTCTCAACATTCACATGTGAAATACCTTGGTATACATCTTGACTGACGGCTTACATGGAAACACCATATTGACTCTAAGCTAACAAAACCGAAACTAAAATTAACTCAGGTACATTGGCTGATTGGTAGAAATTCAACCCTCAGTCTAGATTATAAACATTTAATATACAAATCTCTTTTGAAACTTCTGTGGTGCTACGGAATTCAGCTACTACTGTTTCAGTTTCAAATGTAGAGCAAATTCAACGATGGTAAAATAAAATTTTACGGTTAATAACATCGGCTCAATTGTACTTAAAAAAAATCAAGTTTACGTCGTGATTTAAAAATGTCACTAGTATCTCAAGAAATTGCAAAATACGCAGGCAAATATCTAACAAAACTCGAGTCATATTGTAGTGTACCTCACTTACTGTAATACACTGTATCATAATATAATTGCATTGCAACACAGTTTATTGTATTAATTAACAAAACGCTTACTTTGTTAAATTTAAATGACACACTTTTGTTTTCATTACAAAATTATGTTATTATAGATGGTCAGCAAAAGTAAAGACATAAAGAAACACAAAAATAATAAAATGTAAAATAGTATATAAGTAGAGTTAAACCTTTCAATAAATCAGACTTTAATTTGTGAACATAAACTGGCAACAACTTGCCTTGTTTCAATTAAATTCTCAAAATCTTTTGGCACCTCTTTTGAGCGCCTACTGATAAGCTGGTCTCCCTGACAGCTGTATTAACAAAACAAGGGACTACAGGGCCACACTTAAATACACACATACAGAGATAGGGCCATACTGAGCACATCCTACAAATAACTTTACATGGCGATCCTGCCGACCAAAAAGAACCCCGATTCTTCAATCAGCAAACATTGAAAACATTATTTTAAATTTCTACATACATCCTACCTGCATAGGGCCATACTGAGATAGTGCCATGCTAGGACCACATCCTTTATTGTTAACATATTACATAACTTTACAATATCCCAATCCCCTTGCTCGTAATATATTCAACTTTACTGGACACATCCGCTTAAAGAAGAGGGACACAAGGGATCTAATACTCAACGCTACAGATGAAACCGCTTGAAAATATTTGTTTGCTTTGGACGACTCATGATTATTAATTACTTTAACTGGCAAAAAAAATATGATATAAGTCCCCAAAAAAATCTACAGAAAGCAATAACAACGATTTTTGGGGACTTATTTCGTTATTTTGGGGACTTATTTCATTTATATTTTGGGAACTTATTTCATATGAAATAACTCCCCAAAATTCTGTAATGAAATAAATCCATAAAAATGTTTTGGGGAATTATTTCATTTTCAAATTTATTCAAAAATCGTAATGAATGCATCTCTTAGTTAGTTAAAGACATTGAATATTTTGAAGGGTTGTACGAATTATCGGCCAAGTTACTATCGCCCGAAACAGCTAAATGAGAGAACGCCCAAAATTGTTGGGTGATTAGTCGTTGTGAAGAAATACCCAAAAAACAGTGCCCGATCGCCCAAAAAATTTAAGAATAACCCAAAAATGTAAAATGAATAATCACCCGAAGCTTTTGGGTGTTTGTTCATTACGTACAATCACCTGAAATTGGAATGAATATTCGCCCAAAATTTTTTTTTGGGTTCTTTAACATTTTGCGGAAATTTGGCTATTATTCATTATGAACAAATATCCAAATATCTAAAAATGTTGAGTCGCCCAAAGTCAATGAACTATCACCCAATTTTTTTTACAACAATTTTTGGGCGATGCAACATTTTTGTTTTTCGGCCGGTAGTCACTTAGTCAATAATTCATACAGCCATTTTGAAGACGTGAGAAGTTAAATGCAATTCAAAAAATTTTACTTTACTTAAATATTATTTATTTTTCATGTGTTTTTTGTTATTATTGGTAAAAAATATACTTCTGAAATGCATAAAAGACAACGTCTTTGATTTCGATCCAACTATATTTGTAACAGACTATGAATAAGCTATGATAAAAAGTATTTTCAATATTTTCCCACGGGCAAAGGCAGTTGGATGTTTATAAATAAAAAAATACATATGGTGTTTCTCTTTACCTTATGGAGATTTTTTTAAAGTTTTTTAACGTAAATTGTCAAAAAATATATATACATATATATATATATATAGATATATATATATGTATATATATATCATATATATATATATATATATATATATATATATATATATATATATATATAATAAATATCTACATGTAGACATGTGTATACATATAAATATGTAGATATGTAGGTATATGTTGTGTACTTTATCTAAATATTTGTAAATATGGTGCCTAGTGAGAACATTTTTAACGAATAATCTAGTGAAGAAAAATCGCCAGATACGATTTTTGAGCCCACGGTTTTAGTCAAAACTTGGGTGTGTTTTGTAAGGACAAGGCTCTAAATATTGTCCTTTTTCATGCAAGCGTCTAAAAATATAATATGACACTTACGTGACGCAAAATTAATGGTCTTACTCTTATTGTAAATAAAAAGTAAGTTAATTTGTTTCAATATGTTGAATGTCTATTGGGGGCTTATTTAATTTTTAAAATTGGGGTTTTATTTCATATGAAATACGTCCCTAAAAACTAGGGCATTATTTCATTTCTGTTTGGGGCGTTCTTTCATTTCGTTGAGGACTTATTTCATTTTTAAAATCAGGGAATTATTTCATTTTGTTTTTGGGGATTTATTTCGTGGGGAGTTATTTCATGCGGCCCTTTTACTAAGTATATGTCTGACACTGATTGAGGTTAATAATAATATTTAGATTTAAGATGTGGATACTTATTGTTAATTCATTTAAATATATAAAACGCTCTCTCTCCTTGAAAACTTTTTTGATCAATCTTACAAATTCGGTAAAATTTTAGGTAAATGAACACACCTTATATATTTGGATCATATAAAAATATTTCTCATTTTGACATGTATGTAGAGTTTTACACTTATAAAGATGGGTGCATGTACATTACTAATATGACTATAATAAAATCTTTTTTTTCTTTCTTTTGCCATCTAACACTTAAAAATTAAACATACTCTATTGATAATGAAAACAAATGTTTATATTAATAGTTGCTCTTAAAGGGTTAATTTGTTTATATATCTTGCCTGTCATTTAGTCACAAAGTGTCTCGGCCGTATATTTGGTTGAGGATCTAAAAAACTTACAAAGAGGTAACTTTGACCTACAACAGCGAGAAGCAATGGTATTGCAAGGTGGCTCACGCCAAATACAACAAAAACAGCAACAACAACAACAAATACCTCATAACACTAGCTCCCATTCGCAAGTGTATAAGGACTGCAATAGTAATATGGGTAAATATAAGGCAACATATTCTCGAAACAATGAACAAGGTTATCACCAACGTCTTTTATGTAAAGAACAACACACATATTCTATGCGAGCTGATAATGATAATTTGGTGATGGGATTGGAGGAAAATGACTCTGATCATGGTGGTGTATATGATTTGCGCACTTTGGGTGGAGGAGAATTTACCGGTGTTAATTTGAATGACGAAACTAGTTCAATTTCTAGCGATAAGTATGAAAGGGATGTCAATGTACTCAATCATTGTTTTGACGACATCGAGAAGTTTATAGCTCGTCTACAGCATGCAGCAGCAGCCTCACGAGAGCTTGAAAGAAGAAGACGGAATCGAAAGTCAAAGAAAAAAGATCCAGGAGAGGGTCTTTTAACATTGCGTACACGACCACCACATGAAAAGGAATTTATTGATATATTTGCGAAATTTAAGCTCTCTTTTAATCTGTTGGCTAAACTTAAGGCACATATTCATGACCCAAATGCTCCAGAGCTGGTACATTTTTTGTTTACACCTCTGGCTCTAATTGTTGAAGCAGCAAGCGATACATATTATGAGTCTCAGCTTCCAGCTAGAGTCATAAATCCCTTACTAACACGTGAAGCTATTAACCTACTAATCAATTGTGTGACAAGCAAAGAGACCGAACTTTGGCGGTCCTTAGGTGACGCTTGGACAGTTCCAAGGGATCAGTGGAAAGATGATGTTGGTTCTTATCATCCAGTCTTTCTAGATGGTTGGTCTCCGGACTACTTAATAATTGACGAATTAGAAAAACCAACTGCCATTACACCTCCGCCAGCTATTATAAGCAGTTTGAAAAAACGTACTCATACCGACAATGGCCACGAATTACCTCTAGACATTACAGGTAATTGCGGGTCAGCTACGCATGACAATAATGTGCTCAGCTACGATGACTGTGATGAAAGTGATAAGTATAATTTTGAATTTACAAATGATACAGCAGATCGTTTTAGTGAAGTGGCTTTGGCATATAGTGACCACCAACAAAATACCAAAAATCCTTCTAACGCTGCATCACCAACAATTGATACTGGGGAAAATGTCGGTGCTGTATGCGTTCAGGCAATCACAACTGGAGTACAAAATCTTTACAGCAGGGGCACACGTTCTTCAGCTCATAGCTACACGTTGGATAAACCCAACTCATCTTCACCACATGAAGTATGTAAAGCAGCACCAGACTCGTCTAATAGCAACATACGCTCCACGGATGAGGAAATCGTTGAGCAGTGGCTAGATGAATTACAAGCTGCTGGTTCTAAAATCGTATTAGTTACATATCCCCGTACTGCAAATAATGACAAAGAACTTAGTGTCGTTCGAGGTGAATATCTTGAGGTGTGTTTTTCCTCCTTTTTATTTATTTTATATTACTTTAACGTATACTTATAAACATATTTATGCTTATTAGATTCTTGATGACTCAAGGAAATGGTGGAAGGCAAGGAATATACGAGGACAAATGGCTCATGTACCACACACAATTATCACACCTTATAATTATGGTGACATGGAAACGGTACGCAACCAGAATATTTATGAAGGCCAGCATCAACAGATCAACTATACGAAGCCACGGAATTCTAGTACTGCAGTAAGTTTATTTCCATTGCATATACTTAAGTAAATATGTATACCATATACATATATATATATATATATATATATACATATATGTATATCTAATCTAATCTATAATCTATATATATATATATATATATATATATATATATATATATATATATATATATATATATACATATATATATATATATATATATATATATATATATATATATATATATATATATATATATTAGGGGTGAAAACTATCGACAGTACATTTTTTGTAACTATCGATTAGGGTGATCGATTATTCGACTTTTTCCAGAAACCGGTTTTCGAATAGTTCGAATATTTTAAATTATGAAAAATCCGGTTTCGGTTTTACAATTCAGGAAAAACCGCTCAACCGGTTTTTTAAATTAAGAAAATTATTATACAAAAGTTTGGATTCTAAATTCCTTTATTAAAAAGAAAGAGTTAACAGTTCATTAGTAAATGCTATAAAATAAATTTTTGTAAGAAAAAACACAAAAATTAACTTCATATACTTATGTATAGTAAATATATAATATATATAACGTCGCGTTTCTTCTTAAACTACGTAAGCGACAACAATTAATTTTTCAGAAAACGAAAAACACTCAATAACTTTTTAAATATGGACTTAAAAATGTTTTTTTTTTCTTTTACAAAGCACGGGTTTGCGACTCTGTGAAGGGTGTAGAAACATTTTTTGCAAAAAACTTTTAGTTACAAGTAGCTTTAGCCATATTTGTCACTTAAGTGTTTTTTTTTGGCGCAAACAGCAATGTGCAACCTCGCTTACGAGGTTTTTCTAAAATTAATAAACATAAGTTTCAGTGTGAAAATTTACATTTATTCTTATATTTAAAAGAAATTTATATATAAAATGTTATATGTTATGACGGCTCTCGAATAGACTTGAAGAAAAATACTTTCTCTACTAAAAACTCTCGAGTCGATTCTATAACTGTAATAAGGTCCATTATAACGCAAAAATATAACAAATAAACCGAAGATAACACTAAAAACTATATTAGTAAATAAAACAGTTCATGTAAAGACCTTGTCAATTATTTTGTAATTTAATTAACCGGATTTCTCTCGTTAAATGAATTTAATATACGTACTCGTATAATTAAATTTTAAAATTATTTTTAATTTTATTATATATGCTAAAAATTTAAATTGCGGAGTTGTTATACATACCGAATCGAAAAGGAAATTATTCGTACTTGTATACTTATACATTGTATTTCTAAAATGTTTTCATTGGAATATAAATACATAATAACCTCCCACGTATTCCAATTTCTCTGGCGTCAAAAGAGCAACAACTCAGCTTTGAGTTCTTTAAAAGAAATATTGGTTATGTAAAAATAATTGGGGCCGGTCTTAGAAATTAATTTTCAATGGGCATGCGTTAGCCCCTTAGGGTCCGAAAACAAATTTCGGGCTCAGAACGGCTATTTGTACAGAAACCATGTTTAGGTATCGAGATAGAGCTTTAGCATACAGGAAAAAAAGTGCATTTAATTAAAATAGTGGGGGCATTATTAAAATAGTGCTGCGTAGAATATATAGTTTTTCAGTTACTCGACGAAAAGTGTCGATTTTACCGAAGTTACTGATTTTGAGAGCCTGGCGCTGTATCAAAAGTGCTCCGATTGGACTGAAACTTTCCAGGCTTTTTCTTTATCTCAAAAATAAAAAATTAGTGGGTAATCCTCTAATATTTCCAACTTAAAATATAAAAGCCATTCATTATGCATGTAAATGTCATTTTGTATGGCGCTTACGAGGTTTTCGAAATGGTTTAAATTTTTGTTTTTTCATACAAAGTTGTCAAGATGAAAATGTTATTTTATACCGTAAAAACCAAAAAGTCAATTTTGAAAAATGGCGCTTGCGTGGTTTGAGAAGGAAGGCGACGATATACATATGATTGCATGGACAAGGTGGATACCTACCTCTCTACAAAATATGAATCAAAATGCCGGCAAAACTTAAAAACACTTTTTACAAATGGATTTTGACATCCATTGCACACCATAAGGCCAATTTAATTCGCCTCTGCTACCATCTCATAAAATATTTCGCTTTAATTTCATGTTTCACTAAGTGTTGCCATGCCCAAAAAAAGCCTAGAACTTTTACACTGAAAAAAATACTTAGGAATATCAACAGGTCACGGTGGTATAAGTTTTAACGTAGTAAAAACTGATTTTATTGCAAAATATACAAATAGAAAAGTATTCGACTCAGTCGGTTTTTAAATTAAAAAAAAACCGGACTATTCAAAATTCGAAAAATCTACATTTTGAAAAAAACCGACAACCGTATTGTGAAAAACCGGGTTTTAAAACCGGTTGAAAAACCGATTCGATCAACTACTATCAATGTTTTAATTCAGCAATCGATTAATACTTGAAAACAATCGATATTTTTTAGTCACTGTCGATAGTAAATGATACACCACTAAAACCAAAATGAATGACTGTAAAATTTGTTCCGCAGATCTCACTTATTTTTCATACAATTATTTGAGTTTTGCTATTTATTGAACTGACAAACAAAATTTTCTTTCATTTTCTTTAAAAATATTTTGTTTTGAATTTTCAGTGTAAATAAATATGTACATTATACGAGAACCATACAACTTCGATAATATCACTTTCGTTTGTCGTGAATCGATATATTCATAAAGTTTTTCGAACTATCGAAAACTTTCAACACTGTCTTTAGTTTTCCACCACTAATACATATACATATATATACATACATACATATATATATACATATATATGATTCTAAAACTCTTTTTTATTCAAGGACAATTTTGATTCTCGTGCATCTAGCAACGACAACGCCGATTGGATACGTAACAAACACTTGGGTAAGAAGGGAGAGTTTCGATACTTCTAACCGTGCTTAGACTAAAGTTTTCCATATTAATATCTAGTATGTATTTAGTACTGCATAGAACTTTTATAAATATTATATGTATTGTATATGCAACCTGTCAGTTTTTGTAATAGAAAGCACCTTCTTATACATACATATGTATGTACATATGTATTTGTTTTAATATGCTTCTTTTATCTTTACAGTGAGATTACAGGAGACATAAGTTCGGAAATTTTTGTTTTCGCAATTGTCAAAATATGTTGCCAACACAAAAAATTACTGTGTAAACCGTAAATGTTAGTGTTTGAACACATGTTTGGAAATAATTGCTCGAACACAAGTCTGTGCAATTATGTTAGAGCACAAGCTGTCAAATTTACCTTTTTCGTAGAAAATAGTTGCAGGAAACTTTAAATAAGTTTATTACAAAAAAAAACAGTCAAACAGAAGCACAAGATATACGCTCTGTGGCAGAAGTATAAAAAAAACTTAAAACGCACAATTTGTATGCATACGAGAACTTAAATTTTGAGTTTTAACATTATACGTCTAGCCACGCCTTAAAATAAGTTTGAACACAAACTTTTTTGTGACGTCATTCTGCCGACGTCATTGTTTATGTTCAGAAATAAAAATTACTAGCCTATTCTTACTGTTAAGACAATCTGGAAATCCAACGTAAACGAGCAAAATTTATTTTGCATGCAGTGGTTTATTATCCACGCTGTGTCTTTTTTCCTTCACATTTCACTGCGTCTTAGTAAGTACAAACATACAAATATACATATCGTCTCATGAAATTTAAATGACCTTATATTAAAGAAATTGCATGTACCAACAACATTTTACTTCTATACAGTGCTTGAAAAATTTCCAGCAAAACAGAAAAATATTTATTTTTTAAACTTTTGTTGTGAGTTGCTGTGCACATGTCTACACTTAAAATACAGCACACCTACATTGCGCGTTTCAGTGGGCATGATAAGTAGAATGGTAATGGTGGCGTTAGTCCTGTTTTGGGAATTCAAAAGCGGGAAAAACAAAAAATCATGGCAACCGTTTTACAAATGGGGAGTGTTTGAGTCTGTAAGCTTTTTTCAGGCTATTTGTTGCAAAAACAATGAAAGACAATTTCCAAATTACTTTGATATTAAAATATTCAAACCTTATTGTTTCATTTCTACAATTCGAATGACAAAATTAAATATTTAAATAAAAGAACAAAGTCAAAGCAACAAGCGACAAGTAAGCGACAAAAAAACTTCATTATCAATTCAATTATCTCGCTGAACCGCTACGTAATAAAATTCTTTAATTTTTAATAAACATTGTTGTTTTTGTTAATTGTTCATTTAACTTATTTAAAACTAAAGGCTCAGTTACCCGACTGTAATGTAAAGTAACTGCAACAGTAGGAAACAGCTGATTGATACTTTTATATGAAAAGTAGGTTACGTTACATTACATATTTATAACCATTTGCATTACTTTTCACATAACAATATCGATCAGCTGTTTCCTATTGTTGCAGTTACTTTACATTACAGTCGGGTAACTGAGCCTTTAAGTGAATAATAAAATGTAACGTAAGAAAATATGTATGTATGTAAGTATGCATAAATACATTTTACAATTGCATAAAGCAAAAGCAGAAGGAACTGCACAGTGGTAACTTCGAACCTCCTCCCCCGTTGAAGGGCTGTGACTTTCAACAGAATCATCAATTGGTAGAACTGCTAATTTTGAAATCTTTCGTCGAAATGTAATGTTGCATGTTTTAACTATTGCAACTCGGGCAACTCCATCGTTGCCAAAAATAACTTCTAACACGCGGCCTAGCTGCCACCTTAAAGGTAATGTATTTTCTTCGAGTACCAACGTACCTTTTTTAGATTTGGTGTTGTAGAACGCCATTTTAAACGCTCTTGTAATAGTGTTAAGTATGAATGTGACCGCTTCTTCCAAAAAACTTGCTGCATGAAACTAATTTTTTGCCACTGGCTTAAAAGATTTGGATTTAGTTCAGTTAAATCAGGTTCTGGAAATGCTGTCGATGATGTGCCGATTAAAGATGTGCTGGGGTTAGTACCTCGCGGTCATCTGGATTTTCTGTTAGCGGATATAATGGCCTTGAGTTTAGGATTGCTCATATTTGATAGACTAATGTTCGCAATTCGTCAAAGGTTAATAATATCGATTCTCCCACAGTTCTATAAAAATGATATTTTGCAGATTTCACTGCTGCCTCCCAAAGGCCTCCAAAATGTGGAGACCTTGGGGGCATAAATTTCCAGCTTATACCATCTTCTGAGCATTGTTGATATATTTTTTTCATTTTAGTTTGATCAAAGAACAATTGACGTAGTTTCGCCAACTCATTTTTTCCTCCAACAAAATTTGTAGTATTGTCTGACAATATTGTGTTTGGCTTTCCGCGAATTGAGATGAAACGTTTAAGCGACGATAAAAAAAGATGCTGTCGACAAATCTTGCATCAACTCTAGATTTGTTGCCTTTGTTACAAAACAAACGAAAATACAAATATAAGATTTTAAAGGCGGACGATTTCTTATGAACGAGTTATAATAAAATGGCCCACAAAAGTCAATACCTGTCGTATTAAATGTTTTTTGTTGTTGTACGCGCTCTGCCTAGCAATTTTTGGCCTTACACGAAAACATTTGATGCATTTCCCTATGACAGAACTTACAGTCTACCACCAATAGGCCAGTATTGTAATCGAATGTTGGCTAATAGACACTGTGGGCCGGCATGCAATAGCTGTTGATGAAACAACAAAATTAGTGCTGATGTAACAGGATGATAATTTGGAAGAATAATGGAATGTTTGGCAGCAAAATTTAAGAATAAGTTATGCAAGCGGCCACCAACTCTAATAAGACCTTCAGTATCCATGAAAGGCGACAATGTCTGAAGTTTACTTGTTAGTGGTAGATTTTCATTATTTTTTAAAGCTTTGTATTCCAAAGCAAAATTTACAAACTGAATATTACGAACTAATATATTAGTTCCCGCCTTTATTTCGTCCGGTGACAATTCCTCAGCAAATTTCATACCTTTCTTATATCTCAAATATCTACTTACATAGGCAAAGATTTTTAGTTTTAGAAATGAATTGTGATATTTACAAGGTATCGAAAAATCATGTACGGATGATGTAATTTATGCAACACGGCGACATTCAGGAAGCTCATTAATAAAGTTTGTAGTTTCTGGCCAATTATCTTCGTTCTTGTGTAAAAAATCTGGACCTTTTTTTCCAAATATTCGAGTAGAAAAGTTCTTCTGGGGTAGCTCCTCTTGATAGAATATCCGTAGGGTTTAAAGCAGTGGAAACGTGATGCCATAACATATTTTTCATTATATGTTGTATTTGACTTATTCTGTTTGCCACAAATACATTAAAATTTGCTGAATCGTGACGTAACCAATGCAAAACTACAACAGAATCCGACCAACAGTGATATTCGTATTCACAATTTAAAGCTTCTGTAAACTCGTGCAAAAGTTCTGCTAATAGTAATGCAGCTGACAGTTCAAGCTTAGTAACTGTAAGAGCCTTGAGAGGTGCTACTCTTGATTTGGAGTATAACAAATTTACCCTTATTTCATCATTTAGCTACGATCTAACGTATATGCAGGCACCGTATGCAGAAAGACTGGGGTCGCAAAAGGCATGTATTTGACCGGCAGAATCTGGAAAGGAAACAAAGCGAGGAAATGTAAATTTATGCAAAGTTGACAAAGTCGATGCGAATTGAATCCAAGCAGAATATAAATGTTGCGGTAGGCCTTCATCCCAATCTAGATTTGCTTTCTATAAGGCTTGCATGAAGACCTCTGCCTTGGTGATAACTGGTCCAATTAATCCCAAGGGGTCGTAAAATCGCGCGATTATAGCCAAAATGGATCGTTTTGAAATTGGTTTATCGTCATCAGTAGGAGAAAAGGTAAGTATGAAGGAATAGGCATTCGGGTCCCACAATAAGCCTAATGTTTTTGTGACATCATAAAATTGTAAATACTCTTCTCGATCCGATAGCGGGACTTCATTTAAAACAGCCGCATTGTTTGAACACCATTTCCTTACTTGAAATTTTCCCCGTGCGAGCAAATTCGTTATTTGTCGTCTGATTTCAATAACTTCATGAATTGAGTCTCCACCTATTATCAAGTCATCGACATAAAAATTATTTTCACAATGCGAGTTAAGGATCTTTAATAATATCCAATACTATTATTATAACTTGTTCATGTTTTGTACATATACTAATTTTTATTATTTAATAGTATTAATTATATAATTTTCATTTTCATTGAAATATTCATTAAAAAAATTTCAGTTTTCAGTTTGAAATATATATTTGTTAAATGAACACTTATTTATATTTTTTAAATAGTGTATTTTATTAAAATTACATACTTGGCGCAGTAGGTTATTGAACCAATTCAAAACTTAAGTTAAAAAAAGCGCTAAAAAATTAATTGTTTTAAAGAAAACAATCTAAAAATCTTTCAGATAATTGGAACACCCAATCAATGTCCACGATGACGGCATGAAATCAATGACCCAATATTTGATGTTAAACTTTATATCTGCAAAATAAAATAATAACAAAATAAAACCAATTAAATTACTAAAATTTAATTTGATTTAAAACAAAATGCAACTAATTTCGTTATCATTAAACGAAGGATGCTGATGGAATCAATATATTTCGAGGGGATGATTCATTTGCTTTAAGTTCGTTTTTACGAGAAGTTGTAAGCGTTATTGCTATCGTAGAGTCACAACCGGATGTCAAAAAATATATATACAAGAGGATAGTATTGAATAAGCTACAAGGTGAGGCGCTTCATATTCTGAGAACGTTGGGGCCTAATGTAAGATGGGAAGAAACAAAAGAAGCTTTTATAAACATACATATTACTTTAATTGCTTGAAAAACATTTTATGTAAGTTAAACGAAAAATATGAACATGTAGAGAAAATTACTTTGAAAACTTTTTTAAATAACATAGACATTAATTTAGCTTCTGTTGTAATTAATAGAAACGTTAATTCAATAAGAGACGTTTTTAACTTGTTAGATAGATAAGGTTTAATAAGAAATGAAATAACTAAAACCAAAAATATAAGAACCGAATATAATCAAAGCCATCGTACTTTTGTAAATAATGATAGAATCAGAGAGTATACAAATAATAACAGTATAAACGAAAATAATATAAACCGCTCTAATCACAACAATTTCTTTAGGCAGAACAACAATACAAATTTTAGAAACAATAATTCAAAAGGAGGTCATCAAAGTTCTAATTCTAGAACTTTTCTTAATCAGGCTAAGAGTTTAAGTACTACAAATCAAAGATATAACTATTCTCAAAATAATAACAGTAGTTTTAGGTATACTGATAATTCTCAAATAGAAATAGATCATATTCAAGAAGTGGATGATAGTTTTGAACAACAAGTAAATTTTCATTTAACCGATTCGACCAGACACTTCCCATAATACAAATTACTATTTGTAATGAAAAAATAAGTGCCCTTATCGATTCAGGTTCAACTATCTCATTAATAAACGAGAGAAAGTTTCCAGAATATAAAAGATTAACACTTAGACTCCTATAATACTTTTTTATATGAACGGCAAGACTATAATAAAATATGAAATTATTTCTAAATTACCTAAAATTCAGAAAATATGCTACAACGGCATGGAAAATCACAGACTTTAGTGAAAAAAAGTCGATGCTTTTCTGGGAGGGAATATTCTAAAACCATTAGATGCCATTTTAGACTATGGAAATGAAACTTTTACTATAAATGGGAGTATAATTGATTTTGTCAAACATTTTTCTTATAGTAATGTTGAGATATGCCAATTGTATGCAATTGGTATTAATCAGAATGTCTTAGATACTTTATACCGTGAATTGAATGAAGAAGGACAGTCTACTTTAGGAACTATTTTAGCGGCATATGAAAATTTAATAATTCTTGACGGACAAAAACTAGGCAACATCAATATAATCCAACATAATATAAAAACATTACATAAAAGACCAGTTTACACTAAAATATATCGCTATCCACATGAGCAAGAAATTTGTAACTTAATTGAGGAAATGTTACGGCATGATATAATAAGGGAAAGTAATTCACCATACAACAGTCCATTGTGGATAGTCCCAAAGAAAGTAGATAACTCTGGAGAAAAGAAATGGAGAATCGTTGTTGATTACCGTAAACTCAATGAAATTACGGTGGATGACAAATTCCCTATCTCTAGCATCTATGCTATTTTAGATAAACTTGGTAGAGCTCAGTACTTTTCAACTAAGCTAAGGGCTTTCACCAAATTCTGGTAAGTAAAGAAGATCGTTCAAAAACAGCATTCTCTACGACGTATGGACACTATGAGTTCATCAGAATGCCTTTCGGCTTAAAAAACACTCCAGCTGCATTCCAACGATTAATAAACTATGTACTTCGCGATCTAATATATAAGATGATATCTTAATTTTTTCTACCAGTTTCCAGAAACATTTTAACAATATCAAAATAGTTTTTAACACACTAAGAGATGCAAATCTCAAAATACAAATAAATAAATGCAAGCTTTTTGCAAAAGAAATATTGTATTTAGGCCATGTTTTAACTTCTGAAGGAGTTAAGCCAAATCCATTCAAGATTAATACAATTCTTGATTTAAAATTACCGACGACAGTCAAAGGAATAAAATCTTTTCTTAGTCTAACTGGATATTATTGACAATTTGTAAGGGACTATTCCAAAATTGCTTATCCTATGATCAAGTATTAAATTAAACACAAATGATCCAAATTTTATTAAGTCGTTTGAAAAGTTGAAAAGAATCTTGACCGCAAGTCCTGTTCTTAAGTATCCGGACTTTGGAAAACAGTTTCTAGTTTGAATTCAATTGGTGCTGTTTTGCAACAGAATAATCATCCCATTTGTTTTGCTAGCAGAACCTTAAACAGTCATAAAAAAATTATTCGCCAACTGAAAGAGAACTCTTAGCAATTGTTTGGGCAATCAATTATTTTCGTCCTTATTTGTTTGGTTTAAAGTTTCAAATTCTTTCTGACCATCAGCCAGTCATTAAAATGGTTGTGTATAAAATCACAAGGCAGAGAATTGAGTCCTAGAATTTATAGATGGTTGATAAAACTTAGTGACTTCAATTTTTCTGTCAATTATATTAAAGGAAAATATAACTTAGTTGGAGATTTGCTTAGCAAGATAGCTGCAAATTCTGGTGAAATAATTTTTTTTGATGATGAAATTAGTAGTGGTTGTATACATAATAATGTCAGTACAACTATGGCAACTGCTCATTCTCAGTCCGAGGAAAGATTTGATAACATTGGTATTTTAGATACTGTTGTAAATAGGTTTGAAACACAAATTATTTTAACGGAAAATAAAACAACGGAGTTTGAAATTAAACATGGCAATAGGAAAGTCTATATAAATTCTTCTGATTTGGGCGATGATCTAGAAAATATCCTAAAGCGATCACAAATATGATGTACTTCAAAAAAAAAAAGATAGATATTTATGGCGGAAATAATGCTGTAAGATTTGTAAGATTTTCGCATCATGCTCTGGATATGTCATCCAAAGATGAAACATACAAACAAATTCTCTTGTATCATCGTAACGAGACGGGTCATACAGGAATAAATCAGAATTATGAAGGACTGAAGAGAATAATTTATTGTCCGAGCTTAAAGGTCTTAGTTCAAAAATATGTTAATAATTGCGATATATGTAACAGGGCAAAATTTGATAGGAAACCCATAAGGTCTAAATTTATATCACAGAAACTCCAAATGATGTTAGCAAATAATTCACATGGATATTTATACGAATTCGAAATCAAATTTTTTAGCATTTACTGATAAATTTTCAAAATTTCCCGCTGCTTACTATTTGGAGGATAGAACAAATCAAACTATAATAGAAAACTAAGACTGTATAAATTCCATAAAGGAAATTTTATTAAATTAGTAACCGACAACTAGTTTAAAAGTATTAATATAAAAGATTTTTTGCAAATCGAGAATATTGACCTTAATCTTGTAAAACCTAATAATCACACAGGAAATGCTGATGTTGAAAGGCTACATAACACACTTAACGAAAAAATAAGAGTATTAACGATCGATCAAAAATCAATGAGTATAAAAGAGAAAATAAGTAAATCTATAGAATTTTACAATAATAGTTTTCATTCTATTATTAAAGAAAAGCCCTTTATTGTTGAGTACGGCTATTGCGATCGTAAAGGTATATACGAAAGAATGGTTTTAAGTAAAAGCAATTATATAGAAAAGAAGAATAAAATAAGGAAAGAATATGTAGAACAAAGGGATAAGGGATATATTAAAAATTACAAAGCCTTAAGACACAAACAGGAATCAAAATTTCGATTATAAGAATTAGAAAATATCCATAATTCAAATATTAAAAGGAAAACAAAGTACGATGGTATGATTGATGTAAATAATTATGTGACTCCTTCGGAGGACAGAAATACAAAATTGGGGCTACAAAGCCGGATTCCTCGTCTCCTAAATAAATAATAGTATAAATATTCAATTCTATAATTTTATCTTATTGAATTAAAATTTCTTGTTAAATTTGTATTAGATTTTACTTTATAATTTAAATTTAAATATTTCTTTTAAATTTATTTTCTATTGTATGTACATATACAAATATGTATATTCTGTTTGAAGTTCTGTAAAAAAAATCTATCTTTATATTTTTGTTTGTTCAGTGTTTATTCAACTGTATAAAATGTAAACACATTATAAAATTATATATACATATATAAAAAGGACTCGGGAGTGCTAAGTAATTACGGGAGTAGTAAAGGATCTTTAATAATATCCAATACAATAATATATTACTATAACTTGTTCATATTTTGTACATATACTATTTTTTCTTATTTAATAGTATTAATTATATAATTTTCATTTTCATTGAAATATTATTCATTCAACAAATTTCAGTTTTCAGTTTGAAATATATATCTGTTAAATAAACACTTATTTACATTTTTAAATGGTGTATTTTATTATAATTACATAATTTGCGTGCACCAACTGGGACACAACTTTTTTTATCTGAAGCAAGTTGATGCATGGTGCGTATTGCAAGAAAGGATGCGGGTTTTGTACCAAAGGTAACGGTATTTAATTTATAATTTTTTTTTTTTATTAATACATATGTTTATTTATTGAATCTTTAAATATGAACTAACAATAAGTATTCAAATCTTAAATCTAAATATAATTAATTAGGCCCGACCAGTGTCGGACATAAACTTAGTGAAAGTTATTAATAATACATAAGTCGTGATAAGCAAAAACAAAAGTATATTCAAGCAGTTTATTCTGCAGTGTTGACTATTAGAGCCCTTGTGTCCCTCTTTTTTAAGCGGATGTGTCCAGTAAAATTCAAGATATTACGAGCAAGGGGATTAGGATGGGTCTCGAGTTTTGTTATGTATTTGCCTGCGTATTTCTTCAGTCACTAGTGGTATATTTAAATCACGATGTATATTTGAACTTTTAATGTACCATGGAGCCGATGTTATTAGTCTTAAAATCTTATTTTACCTTCGTTGGATTCTCTCTATATTGGATGCTGAAGCAGTGCCCCATAACTGTATTCCGTAGCACCATATTGGTTTCAAAATCGCCTTGTATATTAAAAGTTTACAATCTAGACTGAGTGTTGAATTTCTACCAATCAGCCAATGTATCTGAGTTAATTTCAATTTCATTTGTGTTAGCTTTGAGTCAATATGGGGCTTCCATGTAAGCCGTCGATCAAGGTGTATACCAAGGTATTTTACGTGTGAATGTTGAAGAACAACTTGATTGTTGATTCGAATTGGCGAACAAGTATCTCTTCGCAGGATAAATGTTACCTGGACACACTTTTGCTCATTTACTTTGATTCTCCATAAATTTGACCATAGTTCCTGTTGTGTAATATGTTCTTGTAGATATCGGGAAGCCTCGTGAGGGTTTTCGTGCATACTAAGGCAAGCTGTATCATCGGCAAACGTAGATGTATGGATATTGCTGCTTAAAGGCATATCACAAGTGCAAATCAAATACAAAACTGGCCCCAGTATGCTCCCCTGTGGCACACCGGATGATATAGATTCGGGCACACTCATGAAGTCTCCTTCCACAACCGTAATCTTCCGGGTAGTAATATAACTTTCTAATAGTTGCAGAAAATTTATTGGTAAATATGATTTCAATTTTAAAATAAGACCTTCATGCCACACTTTATCAAATGCCTGAGAAACGTCGATAAACAGCGCAGAACAATACTTCTTTTCTTCAAATGTTCTTCTTATAAATTGAACCAATCTATGAGTTTGTTCGATAGTGCTATGCGGACTTCTAAAACCAAATTGATGGTCCAGTATAGGGATGGGCAAATGAAAAAAATTTATCGATATATATCGTATCGATATTTTTGAACAGTATCGATATATATTTTTTGAAAACATCGATATTTTGATATATCGATATTTTTTGCTGCATTAATTTCGAATGCACAATTAGTCACTTTAAGAAATTTAATGCAAAAGAACTATTTATTTATGTTAAGTTATATGTAACCTACTGTAGCTCCTTAAGAGTTCATTAGCCTTTACTTTTTGTTCCTGCTCTGTGCTGTGCCGTTCTGTTTCTAAATTTTAATAGTTACTTTTCAAAGTTTTCCACTAAAGTGATGAGTTTTGCATCGTATATTGTTATTAGAGTTTTTCTTTTCCCGGGAAAGCGGGAACGACTTTTCGGTTTCCCGGTAATTCCCGCCCGGTGCAAATCAATACAAAACATTTTTTATTTGATTTTAATTTATTTATTTCAACAAAAAACAAATTATAATTCATGATATCGATTAAATAATAAGGTTTTATAAACACATGTCAAAAAAGTAATACAATTTCAGTTCCTGGCCGTAATTGTTGTGAAGTTTTTGCTATAGTTTTACCATCGCATTCATGAAGTGAATCGGGGAATGTGTACATTTGTACAAACTAAGGTTGCCCGCAAAAATTTCCCAAGATTTCTTTCCCGGAAAATGTGCGGGATCCCAGGAAATCCCGTATGAAAAACACTAACTGTTATGTTTCAATATAGTTTTTATGTTTTCCTGGTAAAAATTAAATTTTTTTAAATTCTTAAAGCACAATCACAGTTTATTTCGAAATGTTATTATTTTATTCATACTGATGCTTACAATTAGCTAACAGTTTTTTATTTTCACAGGTTGAACCAAAACAGAACAGAATGAAAGAGAAAAACTAACGGCTTGTATGTGATTTCTATAAACCAAAAAGAGTAAGCTGATTCGTAATAGAACAGAAAGTAAAAACAAGTAAGAGTGCTATATTCGGCTGTGCCGAATCTTATATAGCCTTTACTAAAGTTATTTAACAAAAAAATTAAAAAAATTGTGTTATCTAGTTACTTTTATATGTCAAAATCAAGTTTCAGTTTTCCAGCTCTGAAACCGTCTGCTCGATTTTGCTGATTTTCAATACCAATCTAAGTTGGACAATTTCTGACATACCAGTCCAAGAACGAAGTCTCTAACTTTTCTGGGAGCTTCGGAAAACCGATTTCACGTACACCAGACGGACGGACGGACATCGCTTATTCGTCTTCCCTATTCATAAGGACCCAGAATATATACATTTTATGGGTCGCATATGAATATTATGGAAATTACACACGGAATGACAAACCTATACATATATACCCTTTTCCATTTTTGGTAAAGAGTATAAAAAATTCAGTAAAGTGCGACTTTGACTCGCGCACGAAGGGTTCCATTCGTACATTCGGTTTTGAGCATTTTTTAATGTGGCTTATTTGCTTTTTCGAAGTTTTTTTCAGTTTAAACGATTTATTTAGTTTTGTCGCTTCTTTTTCGTTTTGGCGATTTTTTTTTCTGTTTTTGGAGGTTTTTTCATTTTGGCGATTTTTTTCTGTTTTTGAGGCCTTTTTTCATTTTGGCGATTTTTCCTGTTTTTGGGGCTTTTTTTCATTTTGGAGACTTATATCATTTTGGCCATTTTTTTTCTTTTTTTCGATTTTTTCCTTTTGGCGGTTTTTTTGCCTGGGGTTTTTTTTTCATTTTGGCGAATTTTTTATTTTGGATATTTTTTCTGTTGCTTGGGGTTTTTTTATTTTGGCGATTTTTTGTTTAGGGTTTTTTTTTCATTTTAGCGATTTTTTTGTTTTGGCAATTTTGTGTTGTTTTTGGGGTTTTTTTCATTTTGGCAATTTTTTTTCTGTTTTTGGAATTTTTTTTCGTTTGGGCGATTTTTTTTTAATTTTGGCGATTTTTTTTCATTTTGGCGATTTTTACCTGTTTTTTTCGTTTTGGCGATTTTTTTTTCATTTTGGCGTTTTTTTTCATTTTGGCGATTTTCTTTCGTTTTCGCGATTTTATTTTTCATTTTATCAATTTTTCCGGTTTTTCGCGATTTATTTTAGTCTTAGACATTTTTATTAATTTGGTGCTTTATTTCGTTTTGGCGATTTTTTTTGTTTTTGGTGAGTTTTTCCTGTTTTGGGGTTTTTTTCATTTTGGCGATTGTTTTCTGCTCTTTTTTGGGTTTTTTTTCGTTTTGGCGATTTTTTTTCATTTTGGCGATTTTTTTAATTTTTGCGATTTTCTCTCATTTTGGCGATTTTTTTCATTTTAGTAATTTATCGGGTTTTTCGCAATTTATTTTAGTCGTAGACATTTTTTTTAATTTGGTGCTTTTTTTTCATTTTGGCGATTTTTTTTGGTTTTTGGCGATTTTTTTCGGTCTTGCGATTTTATAATTTTTTGATTTTTAGTTTTACCGTTTTTGAAAATTTCAAGAGTTTAGCTAAGGTAAGGTTTCCAAGATACAGCAAGTTGTCAAAATTGCATAGTCTAAATTGCATTAACTGATGGAACACCCTTTAATTTAAATTTTAGTGTTAATTTTTGTAGTCTGTATACAAATACACTAACCTTACAAATTTCAAGTGTATGTACATACATGCATTCAATTGTATGTATATTACATGAGATTTTAAAATTTTTCGTTGCTCGTTTTGGAACACCCTTTAATTTCCAATTCTCATTTTTTTTGTTGTAGCGGTCAAAGGTCTATACACTGTGTCCAAATTTCAGGTCTCTAGCTCTTACGGTTCTCGAGAAAATACTCTGCATAGTTTTAGACATAGTTAATTTTACATAACACAAAAAGTTAAAGTTTTCCAACCCTGGAAACGTCTTTTTAACTTTTTTAATATTTTTTTAATTTAAAATACCAATGTTGGTCGTACTGGTGTAAAATAGGTTTATTTATTAAAAAAAATAAAAATTTGTTTTCGGTAGTGACTTTTATATGGCAAAATCAAGTTTCAGTTTTCCAGCTCTGAAACCGTCTACTCGATTTTGCTGATTTTCAATACCAATCTAAGTTGGACCATTTCTGACATACCAGTCCAAGAAAGAAGTCTCTAGATTTTCAGAGAGCTTCGGAAAACCGATTTCACGTACACCGGACGGACGGACGGACAGACGGACATCGCTTATTCGTCTTCGCTATTCATAAGGACCCAGAATATATATATTTTTTTGGTCGCAAATTAATATTACGGAAATTACACACGGAATGACAAACCTATATATACCCTTTTCCATTTTTGGTAAAGGGTATAACAAATTCTCCCTTTAGGCTTATACCCACACAATCCAAAAAGTCACCTGCATAATTCACCTTTGGGTCACCTTATAAATTCGCCTGGGATGTACTTATCAAATTTCTCTTTTTTTGCTTCGCATAACTAGTAGTGATATCAATGTCGTACAGTTAAAAAACGGCTATAGCTCTTAAAAGTATCGAAACCCGATACTCGTAAATAAGAATCGATATATCGATGTGTCGGTTTTTGATATATCGGCGATATATATCGATATTTATTTTCTCAAATATCGATCTTTTTTGCCCATCCCAGTCCAGTATGCACCCACTACTAACTAGAATTGGGGACAATTTTGTCATGAACAGTTTTTCGAAAAGTTTTGACATTGTTGATAGCAGACTTATTAGCCTGTATGACTCAGCCTTGGTAAGGTCTTTGCCCGGCTTTGGAATCATTTTAACTTTGGCAAGCTTCCAGCTATTTGGATAATACTCCAGTCGTAAAATGGCGTTAAAAATAAATAACAGGGATCTAATTGCAATACGAGGCAACTTTATTAGCATCTGGTTACTAATTCCATCAACACCCGGAGCTTTCTTCGGGTTAAGTTCAGCAATTAGTTTTTGTACATCACGCGTTCTAAATTTTATGGGTCGAGGGGGTAGCGCAACTACATTCGGCAAATCAATAACACCAGTACATGTGTTAGGGGTAAATACGTATTTTAAATGATTTGCAAATATTTTACCTTTTTCAGTATTGCTTCTTGCCCAACCACCGGTAGATGTACGCAGAGGTGGTTTAAACGCAACAATTGTTTTAAGCTTTCTAGCAGCACGCCACAAAGAGTAATTAGATGCTGGTGTGGCATCAAGACCTTCCAGATAGTTTTTAAAAGATGCAGTTTTTTCAAATGCAAGCAAGTCTTGGAGTCGTTTAGTGCACTCTTTACATCTGATTTTATGTTGGGGCGATCTGTGCTGTTGCCATTCCCTTCTAGCTTTTCTTGTTTCGCTTACGAGACGTTCAATATCCGTAGAGTAAATGCTATTAAATCCAGTCTGCGGGTGGGAGGTAGTCGCATGTTCAGCAGCCTGTTTTATATTTTTGATAAGATTGCCAATTTTAAATTCAATATGTTCGGATGTTCTTAGCGTAATGTTTTCCGTACAATGACTACTGAGATATTTTCTGAACCCCAGTCAGTTAACACGGTTGATCGTCTTCACATACGGGTGAGGTAAGTCACTTCTTAGTGGGCTACAAATTGTAACGATCGTGGGAGAGTGATCGGAGGAGAGATCTAGAGATGCTTCAACATGAACTAATTCCCTAGAAATATTTTTCATGACTCCAACATCTATAACATCCGGAATTTTTTGCATGTCCGTAGGCCAGTAAGTGGGCTCCCCACTCGAAATGACGTCCAAGCCCATTTTTGAAATTGTGTTGAACAATGCCCGACCTCCAGGTGTAATAAGACGCGAACCCCAGAACGTATGTTTTGCACTGTAGTCGCCAGCTGCTACGAAGCAAGGGCCAAGGCATTTGTAGAAATCCTCGTATGGAACCTCAGTAATTGCGAACCTAGGAGAAGAGTAAATTGATGATATGACAAAATTTGAGCAAAAATTTTCGACACAAATATTTGTTGCTTGTAGATGTTCTTCACAAATGTTGTCCAGAATATAGTGCTTGAGTCTTGACTTTATCAGAATTGCTGATCCACCGCATGGTCTTCCTCTCGGGTCCTTTGAATCATATAAGGTGTAGCCATAAATTTTAAACAGTCAAATGAGTCTCAGAGACCAACATTATATAAATATTGTTTTCCGTGAGGAAGTGCTCAAGTTCGTTTTTGTGTTGGCGAATGCCGTTTGCGTTCCAGAAACATATTTTTAACGTGTTCATGGCTTGTTAACTAATGCTTGAAGCAGAGTATTTTGCATTCTCAGCATTTCTTGCATTATGCTAGTCATACTTGTTGTAAAATTGTTTATAGTTTGCACCAGATTTTCAATAGTAGCTTCAAGGCAATTAAAATTAAAGCCTGAGTTTATATTTGTTGAAGTATTTGGCCGTGGAACATTTTGTGTGGGAATAGAGCTTGCCTTAGCAGCATCGGCATACGATACACGTGAATTAACTGGTTGGCTCACTTGCGCAAGAGTGGCGGAGTAAGTGTTTGCTGTTTGTGCTGGAGCTACTTTAGGTTTTTGCCCCATAGTCATTTTAACGAAAGAATATACAGGACATCCTCTATAGTTAGCGGTGTGATTACCTCCACAATTACTGCATTTTTTTTCTGCTTGATCTTTTGGTTTAGTACAACTAGCAGTACCATGCAATTCACTGCAAATAACACAAACTGTAGGTAATTTGCAGTAAGTTTTTGTGTGGCCATATTCTTGACAGTTATGGTACTGTACGGGTCCAGAACGCTTGTGTGGTTCTTCAACTGTTATTTTTCGGTATAAAAGATATTTCAAATTATAAATTGGGTGCGTCTCATTTTTTCTCAATTTTATATCATTCGGCTCAAGTTCAACGCGAAATAGAGGCTGGTGAATCTTCTCCCTATTTATTATATTGGAAACATTTTTTACCTTGAATCCCTGGAGGACGAGTGCATCTGCGGTGAATTGCATGGTACTGCTAGCTGCACGAAGCCAAAAGATCAAGCAGAAAAAAAATGCAGTAATTGTGGAGGTAACCACACCGCTAACTACAGAGGATGCCCTGTATATTTTTTTGTTAAACAGGCTATGGGTCAAAAACCTAAACTAGCTCCAGCTCAATCAGCAAACGCTTACTCCGCCACTCTTCCTCAAACAAGCCAACCAGTTAGTTCACGTGTATCGTATGCCGATGCTGCTAAGACTAGCTCTATTCCCATACAAAATGTTCCACCGCCAAATAATCCAACGAATGCAAACTCGAGCTTTAACTTTAGTCGCCTTGAAGCTACTATTGAGAATTTGGTGCTCAACAAATAAAGTTTAAGATGCGCGATGTACAAAAACTAATTGCTGAACTTAATCTGAAGAAAGCTCCAGGTATTGATGGAATTAGCAACAAGATGCTGACGAACTTGCCTCATATTGCAATAAGAATCCTGCTATTTATTTTTAATGCCACTTTACGAATGCAGTGTTTTCCACATAACTGGAAACTTGCCAAGATTAAAATGAATCTGAAGCCGGGCAAAGATCTTACCAAGGCTGAGTCATATAGGCCTATAAGCTTACTATCAACAGTTTAAAAACTTTTGGAAAAGCTGCTCATGACTAAATTGTCCACAATTTTAGCTGATAATGGGTGCATCCCGGACCATCATTTTGGCTTTAGAAGTCAGCATACCACTGTTGAGCAAACGCATAGATTGGTTCAAGTTATAAGGAGGACTTTTGAAGAAAAGAAGTATTGTTCTGCCCTGTTTATTGATGTTTCTCAGGCATTTGACAAAGTATGGCACAAAGGCATATTTTTCAAATTGAAGACAGATTTTCCAATAAATATAGAACAAATTTTGGAAGTTACATTGTTGATAGGAAGTTTACTGTTGTGGAAGGAGACTTCATGAGTGTGCCCGAATCTATATCTTCTGGTGTGCCACAGGGTAGTATTTTGGGGCCAGTCTTGTATTTAATATATACTTGTGATATGCCTGTGAGCAATAACATCCACACTTCTACATTTGCCGATGATACAGCCTGTATGAGTATGCACAAAAACCCTGATGAGGCATCCCGCAATCTCCAAGCACACATTACCCAGCTTGAACGATGGCTGAACTTATGGAGAATTAAAGTAAATGAACAAAAGTGTGTTCATATAACGTTTGCCCTAAGAAAAGATACCTGTTCCCCCATTCGAATCAATAATCAAAATATTCCTCAACATTCTCAAGTGAAATACCTTGGCATACACCTTGATCGAAGGCTTACATGGCAACATCATATTGACGCTAAACTAATTCAAATAAAACTTAACTTAAACTCAAATACATTGGTTGATTGACAGAAATTCAACACTCAGTCTAGACTGGAAACTTTTGATATACAAGTCGCTTTTGAAGCCAATATGGTGCTACAGAATTTAGCTATGGGGCACTGCTTCAGCTTCAAATGTGGATAGAATCCAACGACAGCAAAATAAAATTTTACGGTTAATAACATCGGCTCCATGGTACATCAAAAATTCAAATATACATCGTGATTTAGATATGCCACTAGTGACTGAAGAAATCGCAAAATGCGCAGGTAAATATTTAACAAAACTCGAGTCACATCCTAATCCGCTTGCTCGTAATATCTTGAACTTTACTGGACACATCCGCCTAAAAAAGAGGGACACAAGGGCCCTAATAGTCAGCACCCCAAATGATACTTCTTGAAAATAATTATTGTGCTTAATACGAAATTTATGTATTATTAATTACTATCACTAAGTTTATGTCCGATACTGGTCGGCCCTAATAATTATATATAGATTTAAGATTTGAATACTTATTGTTAGTTCATATTTTGAAGATACAATAAATAAATATATGTGTGTAAAAAAAAAAAAAATTTAGATCATCAGAGCTCACAGTAAAATAGGCATTTTTGCCGTTATAACTCACTTCACAATTATTTGTTTTTGAGGTACTCATATAGAGTATTCCTCAAGGGCACTTTGTTAGTGTATTCCTCAAGGGCACTTTGAGTTATTTTGTTTACGGTTGTTTTTTTTTTGTTTTTTTGTTTTAGTTATTACTGTCTATGTAAATTAATATTAGCAAAGCAAAAAAAAAGCTTGTTTATCAAAGTTATTGTACAACGAATATTATGTACTACAAATATTTTTTGTATGGTTTTTTTTGTTTAGCATGTAGTATGTAAAAAAAAATCCGCTAATACGTCTGTTCACTATGAATGTACAACGAAAACTGTACGAAAGATTAAAAAGATTTGATTCTTTAGCAAGTTGTATAGACAGGTTGTAAAATTTAGGAGTTTGTTGTACAACTTCATTTCATTTTGTTCTTATTTTCGTTGTGGTCATATGAAAAACATCACGCTCGAATTCAAATTTGCGTATAGAATGGAGAATTCAACAGAAATAAGTGATTTTATATGTATAATTGCATAAGAGTTTGCGCGGAAGAAATGCTTTTGTATATGCATCGGAACTGACACCCACGTGTAATTTTAATAGTCCATTGGCTCACTTTCTCTTAATATTTCCAAAAGTTTGTTATTAGAACACGTTTTTTTATATAAATCACTCCTGTAACCAAATTCTTTTTTTCTGTAATTTTTTACGTTCTTCTTCTTATTTTGTCACCAAAAAAACCATCCTTTACAACATAACTTCCTATGTCATGTTTACTCCAAAAAAATTAAGAAATAAAGTTGTGCTCTAATGTTGTAAACGTTGTTGTAAGGTTTTTGAGCAAAACACACAACTTGTTAATCCAACGTGTTGTACCAACGGTCGCAAGGTGTATGGCTTGCATAAGAAGCCGATTAATGCTCTGCACTCTGGTGCCAGTTTGAACAGTCTTGATTTAATGGGATTTGAATGAATTTACATCAGTGATGGGAAAGTTGATACGATCGTACTTTTCTTGATAATATTTGACATGAAAAGGTACCGTTATACTTTCCTAACACATTTGACACTCTCACGGACAACTTAGAAATGCAGTCTCAAGAGGCGCTCACATGTATATATTTTTGCCAAGAATTAAGAATTAATTATTTTTCGACAAATGGAACGAAACTTTATTAGTAAAGCTATTTTAGAAAAGTGTAACCTTTCACAATTAAATATAACCGATAATCAAATTTAGCTCAATGATACTTTATGTAGCACAGAAGTTGATCTATTGAAACAACTGTTTTTAATCAGTTTAAAGAAAATTTTAAAAATTGAACTTTGACAACGAAATGTAAGTTTGGTTTAGTAAGTATCCCCCTGAAAATATTTTATCTGGTAAAACCAACATCATTATACCACTTTTAATTAAAATGTTCCCAGGGAAAAGAAAAATGTTTGAAAATATTAACAACCAATAAGAGCATTGGCTGCTATGGAAGAACTGAAACCATTAACAACAGATAATATATGCAGTTTCTGGCTTACAGTAGCTGAAAATAAAAACGCACTAGATGAATACATGTTTCCTGGTAAATCGAGAGTAGCTTACGGAATTTTGTCCATACTTCTCCGTAAATGTTCAAAAGATTTTCTCTTACCAAACTCTCATTACAGCTAAATCTCTATCGCTAAAAATCTATAAAATCAATTTATTTTTTGCTACGAATGCAATTTTGAAACTTGTTTTGATAAATTAGGCAATGACTTAAAAATTTAATTTGCCAAAAATTTAGTCTTTTATGTCATCGCCACAAATTTAAAATTTTCTATTTGTTCAGCATTTTAGCTATCGAGTTTAGCTTTAATGAGTTGCGGAATGCGGGTACAGGCTTTATTTTTCAACAGTATTAAGTATAATCCAAGCTATACCTATTTGTACCTATTTGTTCCTTTTTTAATTTCTTTGTAAATGATTTTTTTTTAATTTTTTGTTAATAAAGTTTAAATACTCGGGATCAAAAAAGTACATTTTGATACCGAAATGCAAATCTCATTTCCCATCACTGATTTACATTGGTATTTTTTTCTGTGTGCAGTAATTTATTAACTTGTGAATTTTTGTAAGTGTTGTGAATCAGAATTGATCAACCCTCGTACCCGTACAGGAGACCAGTAAAATTTCTGAGCGAGTGTGGAGTCTCATAAAGTACCTTAACAATACTAAAGAGTATATTGAGTTAGTAAAACATAAAGTGCCAGGGAAACATAACCAAATTTTAAAAGATAGATATTTTATTGGAAGAACTACAAATGCTACATGAACATCAACAGAGTCCAGCTATGTGTAAGGAAATAGAAGAATACTTGCAAATTAATAGGATATTGAAGCAACAGAACGCTTAAAAAACCATTGAAGAAGCTGAACAACAGATTCAAGACAGCGAAGAGAAAACACAGGCATTTAAAGACTTTGCACAGCTCGTTAACCCTAACTTGACTCCTGATCAGTTGCAGCAAGTCATCGAAAATAGTGATAGATAGTGATAGAGGAAAAAACTGAACAAATAAATTGAAACGCTGAAGTCGAAGATACGAGACTTACAGGAGAGACATGGAAAGTGATTACAATTAACACCACAGCAAATACTAACATGACAACTTTTATTGAACTTTTGAAAACCATATCCCATGTGGTACCAATTTTCTAGAACTGGCAAGGGAAGCAAAGAAGTTTATTGAAGGATGCATGATAGCAATGGATAAACTATGGGAATGTGTCGACATAATCAAATGCATCAAAACTAGATTATTTGGAAATGCTTACTCATATTTACACAATAAAGAGTTCACAACAATATAAGCCTTATGCCAGACTATTAGAGACAAATTTGTAAAAGACAAAACTCTAACAGAATTCAAGAACTAATGTTTAGTAGTAAGCAAGGTCCAACGGAGACAGCATATGAATTTGGAGAGAGACTAGAAGGGCTACTTACAGATGCCACAGAAGTAATTCCAGCATAATGGCAAGAAGTTTCCCATCGAAAATCGATGATAGATATTTGCAACCAATCCACAGTAAGAAGTTACATAAGAGGCTTACCAGATCCTAGGTTGATCTTCAAATTCATCGGATACGAAATCAAGAAGCTATCTGCCCTGCTGAAAATCACAAAGGAGCCTCAAAATCTCTTCGGTTCTAATATGAAACCTTCAAATATCATGACAATGCATACCGAGGAACCTTTATATGAGACGGTCCAGAAGTTTATAAAAGAAGTTCGTTAACTACCCATACATCAAAAAACCTGTAACCATTCAATGCCAAACAGTAATTCACGAGAAAACTCCTTTAACGTCTCAAAGTAATGCAGTCCTATGATAGACGAATGCTAACCAAGGAAACAATACGTGCTATAATCAAGGCAGACACAGGGGCATAACGAATGCAATTTCAGAATGAACATGAAACCTCTCGACTATGGAACAAATAGGCAAAATTGTACAAGCTCGAAAACTCAAAATAAAAGTGTGACTAGGTTTAATAACAACGAGTAGCGACGCTGTTTTAGATGCCATCAATAGGATCACATTTCTTCTGCTTGCCCTGGAAACAGGGAGAGTACAAATAGCAATAGTATAAATGGCAGCAGTAGAGGTAACTATAATGTAAACGGAAACAGATATAATTACAATAGCAATAATTTGGGAAACGAGAATCGGCCTGGCCAAGATTAATGGACCAGAATGACGAAAAATGCAGAGAAATTACTAATCAAGAAAATGAAAATATAACACAACACCCCGTAAGAACTAACCATGAAGAAGATAAATCTTGTAATATCATAAATTTAGATATTAACAACATACACTTGACAGAGGAGCAAGATAATTAGAAGCAGGCAATAAAAACAAATATCAAGAATATAACGGTCAACGCACCAAAAAGTGTGTGTGAGGAAGACAAAGATAACACCAAATTAATATCCGGTGCAAGATGCACAGATTCAGTAAGAAAATCCCTGAATTATATGGCAATGATGACATGTAATAATATAAATAATAGGGTAATCAAGAACAGAAGCGTTGCATAACATCACATAAATCACTCAGAGCACAAGAATGAACTGGAGAGTGATGTTAAGATGTTGGTGGACTCAGATGCTGATACTATACTAGTAAAGGAAGAAGCCTTGACATCGTGCATAAAAGTTAATGAAAATGAGAAGAGAACCTTGACAGGAGCATTTGGAGGAAACATGAGTACTTTTTAAAATGCACATAATACCAAAGGGTACTATTTTGCCAGCAGATGGTCTGTTGGGCAGAGATATGTAGTGGAATAGGTCGGTTACCGACACGATAAACAAAAAATTTAAATTTTTTGAGAACCAGAAAGAAATAGTTTCCTTGCCGCTTGTTTCAGAAATCCCTCCGTTATATATATCCGAAAAATTTTCTATAAAAGGACGTTCCCAGGGAGTCGCATCGGTTGTAGTAACCAATGCTAAGGGAGAAATAATAGTAAATAAACTAGAAATTTTACCAGGGGTTTTTGTGGGTGAAACCTTAACATCGATCAAAAGGGGAATAGCATGTGTTCCCATTCTAAACACCAACAACTATACAGGGAACATAAATAAGAAAACAATGTTGAGTTATGAAAACTCTGAGGACTACCAGATAGAATCGACAATGGCCATTAATACAATGAGTACAGCGGACAGCAAAGAAAGAACCAAATTGCTATTGGAAACAGTACAGCTTACCGCAGATTTGAATTCGGAAGACGTGTTTCAATTACCCGGAGACAGTTTTACTTACACAAATGTTTTTAAGCATAAAATCCCAACTGATTACAGTCAACCCCCAATAAATACTAAACTATATAGACTACCTGAGATCCACCAAAATTAAGTGAATAGACAAGTACGCCAGATGGTCAAAGATGGAATTATCTCTCCTAGTATCTCCCCTTGGAGTTCACCAATACTCCTAGTGCCACAAAAGGCAGGAAAAGATCACCCATTAAGGCTTAAGAGAGTATTAGATATATTAAGAAGGTACAACCTTGAGTTACGCCACAAAAATGTAATTTCCTTCTGGGCCACCAATGCTCGGAAAACGGCGTCTTACCGGGTCCCAATAAAACTATAGCAGTAAAAGACATTTCACCTCCTAGAAGTATCAAAGACCTGCAAGCATTTTTGGGACTGATCAACTACTACAGGAAATTTATACCGAACTCGTCTGAAATGGTCTTACCCCTAAACAAAGTACTAACGAAGATTGTAAAATTTGAATGGAGGCAAGAGTGTCAGCGAGACAAATTAAAAACAGCAGTTGTGAATCCACCTCTATTACAATACCCTGACTTTGCGAAACCATTTGTTCTGACTACGGATGCTAGTAATGAAGCCCTAGGAGCTATCCTTTCTTAAGGAGAGCCTGGTAGCGATTTACCAGTATATTTTGCAAGCAGAGTACTAAGTGCCACAGAAAAACGATACTCTACAATAGAGAAGGAGTTGCTCGTCATGCTATGGGCAACAAAATCTTTTAGGCCATATTTACTCGGGAGACACTTCACCAGTTTTACAGATCTCAAACCCCTATATATATTATAGATTAGCTATAGCTAATCTGAAAGATCAAGTAGGCAGATTGGGGCGCCTTAGACTGAAACTTTTAGAATATTATTTCAAGATACGGTATAAATCAGGAATCAAAACACTGATGCCCTCAGTCGCATTGCAATGATGAAAATGAATGCAGGGGCAATAACCAGATCAAAAGATCGAGAATTACAAAATAACCAGAATGAGGAGAATGAAGGAATTATGCATCAAACAGAGGTAAGCGAGGCTATGGTTGTTTATTTAACGAATGCAGAAGATACTAACAAAGTAATGAAAGCATTTCACGATTCACTTTTGGGTGGACACCAAGGGACATTCAAAACTAATTCCCGCATCAGGAATCAGTATAAAAGGGACAGTATGTATCGACAAATAAAAAATTATGTAACAACGTGCACCTTATGCCAGAAAAAGAAATGTTCGAAAGTCTAAAAAATGTGCCATTGGTTATAACCAGGGAAACCGCAAATATGCAATTGCATGTTTTTTCTTGTGTGGCGTATTAATGGGGGGACACGATATTTATCCGTTTTAAAACATTTTACGAATTTTCGCATCGATTTGTTAGTGCGTATTTTTGCATATTTTACCCTTGAAAGCATGTTTTGCATATATAAGTCCTACGCGCATATTTTTTTTAGCATACAATCGAATTTTTAGAGCATAACTTATGGTTTTTGGGCATATTTTGATAATTTATAGAATTTTTTTTATTTTAACATGCTTACAAGTTAAGGTGTTGGTCAAAGTTTTTATTTTTATTTTTCGCCATCTGTTCCAATGTTCCATGTAGTGTATAAATTTTTCTTATATAGTTGTAAGGACGTTAGTCTCAATACAAATTCGGTTTTGCTATTTGTGATGGACTTTTCCCCGAATAGACATTGAATCAATATTGTCAATGTATAAAAGTTTATTTAGATGTGACAGTAAACGATTTTTATTTGAAATTCTATATCAATATTTTGTTATTTGTTGCAATAAAAATTTAAAATAAAAATCTTGTCTTATTTATCCAAAATACAGTTCCAAAGCCTGAATTCTAATATCGTGATCTTTTTTAAATTGAAGTTAATTTGTACTATTTGTTTTAATCAAAATATGTGTGGTAATTTTGTTTTAAGCTGCACTTCAAGGCTAGTTATTTTTTGTTAGGTTTGTTTCCTTTCTTTGTCTTATTTTATATGCAAATGTTGTTGAATTTTTGAATTGAAAATATATTTACAAATAAACCAATTTACTTTATTTTTAACCCCCGACCAAAAAAGGGGTGTTATAAGTTTGTAGTGTGTGTCTGTGTCTCTGTGTATCTGTGTGTCTGTCCGTGTCCGTACAGACCAAACGGCTGGACCGATTTGGATTTCTGTTTGAAAGGTGACTTAATCGAGAAGGTTCTTAACTATGTTTGAAGAAAATCGGTCCAGCCGTTTAGAAGATATCACACCTGATCTAGATACATATATCGGGGGTGTTAAACATTTTTAATTTTTATTATTAAGAGCATATTTTTTTATTATTTAGTGCATATTTTGGAGCTTTTAGTGCATATTTTCAACTTCAGTGCATATTGAATGCGCATAAAGCACTTTTTTAAGAGCATATTTCTGGTTTTCCTGGTTATAACAAGCACTTTTAGTAAGCCTTTTGAAAAGGTTTTTATGGACCTGGTAGGTCCATTGCCAGAATCTGCTAGGGGAAATAAATATATCGTCACCATTCAAGCAGATTTTTCAAAATGTTTCGCATGTGCAGCCGGTGTCTTTACGTCAGGCAGTTAAAGTTTTTTTTAAGGACATACATAAAGTATCTTGCTTTATTCCCAAGTTGTTGGTAGCGGATAATGGATCAAACTTCACATCCAGATTATTCAAGGAAACGTGTAAGTTGCTAAGAATAAAGAAACTACTAACCACTCTTTATCATCCACAAGCGAATGGTGCTTTAGAAAGAGCTCATCGACCATTGGCCGAATTTCTGAGAAATTTCGTTAACTTGAATGGTACCAACTGGGACGAATGGACCCATCCCGCCATGTGTATAATAACAGCAAACATTCAACAACAAAACAAACACCGACGAGAGTGTTATTCAGGCTTGAATACGAAATACCCATAACTTTGAAAATACCCCCGACACCACTATACAACGCGGATGATTATAGCAAAATTCTGAAATATCACATTCAACGTTCACATGAAATCGTTAGAGAGAATCAAGAGAGGGCAAAATTGAGAGCCAAACAGTATTATGATAAGGGCTCAAAGGACAGAGAGTTTAAAGTAGATCAAAGGGTTTGGTCAAAGAAACAGACTAAAAAAAATTGGTTAGGACCATATGAAGTTATAGACATTTCAAGATCTGTAAACATAAAATTGAGAGTAAAAAGTTGTGAAAAGGTCTACCATAAGAATTAAGTAAAACATACAAAAACTACAAGGAACGGCATTGAATATAAGGTATATGGTAACCTACATACATATATAGGATAATTGATCATCCAGTTACGATCCAGGCTATTTAGTTATAAATTCATAAGGGAGAGTATTGAACTTTAATTATTTTACTTTTTTTAAATTGTTTTGCTTTAAATGTAGAAAATTGTTTAACAACAGCAACGAATTAATTTCCGGGTACTCTAGGACAAACAAAAAACACAAATATGCTTCCTAAAATGTTTCTTCAAATGAAGAAAAAAAAAATTATACAAAAAAAATTTAGTTGAATAAACCAGAGCTGTAAATGAATCATTCTTTTTTGATTTTAATTCCTTACGAATTAGCAAATTTTGAATTAATTATTTTCACACAAAAAATGAATTGAATTAAATTTGAGTCAATTCAAATCAATTTGGTAAAAATGAATTGCAAGTCGTTTTTAATTCAAATGAATTGCAATTCGTTTCTAATTCAAATGAGTTTGTGAAAATTAATTGCAATTCATTTGAATTGAATTGATTTTGAATTCATTAAAATGAATTAGAAAAATGAATTGCAATTCAAATGAATGAAATCAAACATGAGTTGCAATCAATCAAATTCAAAAACAGATCTATTGGAATGAAAAATGGAAATTTCTCCTACCAAAATTAAAATATTCAGTGCAAAAATTTAAAAACCTTGTCCTGGATCCACGCTTGATCAAAGAAAATAAAAGACAAAACACATTTATTATTCCAGTAGCAATTAATAAGTTTTGAAATTTTGTGAACCACGACCACACAACAACAAACTTTTTGGTAATATTTATGTTATATTTATTTAAAAAAAAAAATAAAACTATCTTTCACAAATAAACAAAAATCAGGAAAAATTACAATGTATGTATTTCAAAACATAATTGTGTTTTAAATTTTATCGTAAGAGACATGTTAAAGAAAATAGACTTTTTTATTGAAATTAAAAATCTGTCCAGCCCTTTGCTTAGAATTATCAAAATGCCAAAATGATTGATAACTTTTAAGATACGGGCTGAAAAGTTTAATCGTAAGCGACAATTTACGTATGTAAAACAATTTTGAATATTATAAAAAAAAACTACTCCTGAAAAAATTAATTTTTGTCGCTTACGATTAAATCGAAAGTAACGCTTGAATCTTTTAGCAATCAAGGAACATACGAGTACAATTTATCTCTGTACATATTATGCTGCTTTATAGACAACTAAAAAAATGGGTTGCTGACGTCAGAAAGTGCAATTATGCATTTTGCACAGTTGCAAGATCTGACGTGAATACCTTTAATATTGTAGAGTATCTACCAAGTCTTAACATACTACTTAAAATACTGGAAGAATAAACTTTATATTAATGTTCACTACTGTAAATTATATTAAGTTAATTATTGTAGTTTTGTAGTTAAGGAATATTTGTTAATGATTTGTTATTGTTTAGTTATAAGGAATGGAATTAGTATTATATTTTAATACCGTTATATTAGTATATAAGCGATCAATTTTGGAAATAAAAATCAATCATAAGTCAAGCCTAAAATCGGCTGCATTATTCACTTATATTCTATAGAGCATTCAACTGCTCATAGAATCTCATTTTTCATAAAAGCATTCATTTGCTATTATATTTTAATATTCAGCCAGTGGCGTTAATTAGCGCCGGCAATCACGGGTAGGATATTTAATAAAGCCCCCTTAAAAAGCTGTGCGAAAGTATAAACATTACAATATCTTTGAGTCATCAAAGAGGAATATGCAATAAGAGCAAATGAGTGATTTTGTTAGAATGAGAGTAGACAACTGATAATGCAGATATGTAAGGGCTAATTTTTCACTTTGAAATCAAATTGTAATGATTTTTAAATTCTATTTAAATATGAAATTGTTTTTTTAGTGCATATTTAAATAACAATTAAATACCCAACCTTGTGTAATTAAATACTACTTAAGTTTTATGAACGTACCATAAATTTTTATGCGTGTATGTGTTTATTGAAAACATACACATGACATCATATGGTCGGATTAAAAACAAATTCGTTTAAATTTCATAAATATGTTATATAACATAATAACAAGCTGCTGATCTCTCAATTAAAACAACAATATTTGTACATTTGTTCCGATCTGTTTCAATATAACACTCATTCCTCGTTTAACGCCAAATTTAATTTTATAAAACTTTTACAATGGATTGTCTACAAGGACAATGTAATGTTTCTGGAAATGATCGAATGGTATCTTGTTGGTTATGTATGGGCAGCTTTCATATGAAGTGTACTGGACTGAAGGCAAGGGACGCTGATGGCCTAGGTGACGCGGGGAAATCGCTTCATTGGACTTGTTCTGGCTGCAAAAAATTTTTTTTTTTTTTTTTAATACATGATATTTATTTATTGTATCTTCCTATATGAACTAACAATAAGTATTCAAATCTTAAATCTAAAATATAATTATTAGGCCCGACCACTGTCGGACATAAATTTAGAGATAGTTATAAATAATACATATTTAAGTAGTGATAAACAAAAGGAAGAAAAAATAAATAAAAAATAAAAATTATTTTCAGTTAGTCCCATCTGGAGTGTTGAGTATAAGAACCCTTGTATCCCTCTTTTTTAGGCGGATGTGTCCAGTAAAGTTCAAAATATTACGAGCAAGCGGATTAGGATGTGACTCGAGTTTTGTTAAATATTTGCCAGCGTTTTTTGCAATTTCTTCAGTCACTAGTGGCATATTTAAGTCACGATGTATATTTGAGTTTTTTATATACCATGGAGCCGATGTTATTAATCGCAAAATTTTATTTTGCCTTCGTTGGATTCTCTCGACATTGGAAGCTGAAGCAGTGCCCCATAGTTGAATTCCGTAGCACCATATCGGTTTCAAAAGTGACTTGTATATCAAAAGTTTGCAATCTAGACTGAGGGTTGAATTTCTACCAATCAGCCAATGTACCTGAGTTAATTTTAATTTCATTTGGGTTAACTTAGAGTCAATGTGGTGTTTCCAAGTAAGCCGTCGATCAAGGTGTATACCAAGATATTTCACATGAGTATGTTGAGGGACAACTTGATTGTTAATCCGAATGGGTAAACACGTATCTCTTCGTAATGTATATGTTACTTGAACACACTTTTGTTCGTTTACCTTAATTCTCCATAAGTTTAACCATAGTTCCAGCTGGGTAATGTGTTCTTGAAGATATCGGGATGCCTCGTAAGGATTTTCATGCATACTAAGGCAGGCTGTATCATCAGCAAATGTGGAAGTGTGGATATTGCTGCTCAGAGGCATATCACAAGTATAAATCAAATACAAAACTGGCCCCAGTATACTCCCCTGTGGCACACCGGATGAGATAGTTTCAGGCATGCTCATAAAGTCTCCTTCCACAACAGTGAACTTCCGGGCAGTAATGTAACTTTTCAAAAGACTTACAACGTTTATTGGCAGGTATGTTTTTAATTTTAAAATTAGGCCTTCATGCCACACTTTATCAAATGCCTGAGAAACGTCGATAAACAGCGCAGAACAATACTTCTTTTCTTCAAATGTTCTTCTTATAAATTGGACCAATCTATGAGTTTGTTCAATGGTGCTATGCTGACTTATAAAACCAAATTGATGGTCTGGTATGCACCCACTATTAACTAGAATTGGGGACAATTTTGTCATGAGCAGTTTTTCGAAAAGCTTTGACATTGTTGATAGGAGACTTATTGGCCTGTATGAATCAGCCTTGGTAAGGTCTTTGCCCGGCTTTGGAATCATTTTAACTTTGGCAAGCTTCCAGCTATTTGGATAATACTGCAGTCGTAAAATGGCGTTAAAAATAAATAGCAGTATTCTAATTGCAATACGAGGCAACTTTATTAGCATCTGGTTACTAATTCCATCAAAACCCGGAGCTTTCTTTGGGTTGAGTTCAGAAATTAGTTTTTGCACATCACGCGTCTTAAACCTTATTTGTTGAGGGGGTAGAGCGACTACATTTGGCAAATCAATTACACCAGTACATGTGTTTGGGGTAAATACGTATTTTAAATGGGCAGCAAATATGTTACCTTTTTCAGTATCGCTTCTTGCCCAACCTCCGGTAGATGTGCGCAGAGGTGGTTTAAACTCAACGGGTGTTTTAAGCTTTCTAGCAGCACGCCATAAAGAGTAATCAGATGCTGGTGTGAAATCAAGATTTTCCAGATAGTTTTTAAGAGATGCAGTTTTTTCATGTGCAAGCAGCTCTTGGAGTCGTTTAGTGCACTCTTTAAATCTAATTTTATTCTGGGGTGATCTGTGCTGTTGCCATTCCCTTCTAGCTCTTTTTTTTTCACATACGAGACGTTCAATATCTGTAGAATATAGTCTATTAAACCCAGTCTGCGGATAGGAGGTAGTGGCATGTTTAGCAGCCTGCTTAATATTTTCGTTAAGATTGGCAATGTTAGATTCAACATCATCAGGTGTTCTTAGTGTAATGTTTTCCGTGCAATGACTACTAAGATATTTTTTGAATCGCAGCCAATTTACACGATTTATCAAATTGGCATATGGGTGAGGTAAATCACTTCTTAATGGGCTACAAATTGTAACGATCGTGGGAGAGTGATCGGACGAGAGATCTAGAGAAGCTTCAATTTGAATTAAATCCCTAGAGATATTTTTCATAACGCCAAAGTCTATTACATCCGGAATTTTATGTATGTCAGTAGGCCAATAAGTGGGCTCCCCACTTGAAATGACATCCAAGCCCATTTTGGAAATTGTATTGAACAACGCTCGACCTCTGGGTGTAATAAGACGCGAACCCCAGAACGTGTGTTTATCATTATAGTCGCCAGCTGCTACGAAACAAGGACCCAGAGATTTGTAAAAATCCTCGTATTAATGCTCAGTAATTGCGAATCTAGATGGAGAGTAAATTGATGATATGACACAATTATTGGAAAAATTTTCAATACAAATATTCGTTGCTTGTAAATGTTCTTCACAAATATTATCAATAATATAATGCTTGAGTCTTGACTTTATTAAAATTGGTGATCCACCGCATGCTCCTCCTCTCGGGTCCTTTGAATCATATAAGGTGTAGCCATAAATTTTAAAAAGGCTTCTCGAAGTCAAATGAGTCTCAGAGACCAACATTATATCAATATTTTTTCCGTGAGGAAGTGCTCAAGTTCATTTTTATGTTGGCGAATGCCGTTTGCGTTCCAGAAACATATTGTTAACGTGTTCATGGCTTATTAAGTATTGCTTGAAGCAGAGTATTCTGCATTCGCAACATTTCTTGCATCATGCTAGTCATATTTGTTGTAAAATTGTTTATAGTTTGCACAAGATTTTCAATAGTGGCTTCAAGGCGATTATAATTAAAGTTTGAGTGTGTATTTGTAGAATTATTTTGCGGTGAAACATTTTTTGTCGGAATAGAACTAGCCTTAGCAGCATCTGCATACGATACACGGGAAGTAACTGGTTGGCTCATTTGCTGAAAAGTGGCAGAGTAAATGTTTGCTGATTGAGCTGGAGCTAATTTAGGTTTTTGCACTATAGTCTTCTTTACCAAAGAGTACACACGACAACCTCTGTAGTTAGCGGTGTGATTACCTCCACAACTACTGCATTTTTTATCACTTTGATCTTTTGGTTTGTTGCAGCTAGCGGTGCCGTGTAATTCGCCGCACACAACACAAACAGAGGGTAAATTGCAGTATGTTTTTGTATGGCCATATTCTTGGCAATTATGGCACTGTACAGGACCTGAACGCTTATGTGGCTCTTCAACTGTGATTTTTCGGTACAAGAGGTATTTTAAATTATAAATTGGATGCGTCTCATTTTTTTCAATTTTATATCATTAGGCTCAAGTTCAACACGAAATAGGGGTTGGGGAATCTTTTCTCTATTTATTATATTGGACACATTTTTTACCTTGAACCCCTGGAGGACGAGTACATCTTTTATTTCTTCGGGGGCAACATAAGAATCTATGCACTTCAATACGATGTGCATGCCTTTAGCGCTCTTAAGCTGGTATGTGTAGAAGCTTGTTTTACTTTTTTCAAATTCAGCAACCATTTTGCGGAAATCAGTTTCGTCATAGATTTGAATTTTTTTCGTTTCATGGATATTGCCATGTTTTATTGGAACAATGTGAAATTTATTCTCACCAATTACCGAAATTAATTTCTTAATAAGAGCGTTTGAATTTTTTTCTCTCAAATATATTGGTGGCGGCTTGGAGGTTTTTTTTCGCGGATATATCAGGTGTGTCGTTGTCATCTTGCAATATTTGAAAACGATTAGTAGATGATGCGCTGTTATCCCTAGATACCTTTGAAGCAGATGAAATTTTAGTAGAATTAGGGCTTCGCCCGCGCTTTCCCGCAATAATATATCGGTCCATTCCAATTTGGACCTTGGGTTTTGGGCTTTTTTTATTTTCAGTGACTAATTGGGTAAGTGATGAATCGGATGATATCGCTGATTTAAATGACGAAGTAGTAGGCAACTGTAATGTTAACGAATCAGTTGACATTGGACAAAGCGAAGTTGATCGCTGACGAAAAATTGGCTTAGCCGTTAAAAAAAGCCTGTCATCAAGTTTTTTATTTATTTTTTTTAAATTAAGATCATCAGAACTCACAGTAAGTCTATCATCAAATTTGTTATTTTTATTGTTATCATTAAGATCATCAGAGCTCACAGTAAGATAGGCATTTCTGCCGTTATCACTCACTTCGCAATTATTTGTTGTCGAGGTACTCATATAGAGTATTCCTCAAGCGCACTTTGTAAGTGTATTCCTCAAGGGCACTTTAAGTTATTTTGTTTACGGTTGTTTTTGTTTTTTTTTTTGTTTTAGTTATTACTGTCTATGTAAAAAAAAAATATTAGCAAAGCAAAAATAGCTTGTTTATCAAAGTTAATGTACAACAAATATTATGTACTACAAATATTTTATTTGTATGGTTTTTTTTGGTTTAGTATGTAAAAAGAAATTCCGCTAATACTTCTGTTCACTATGAAGGTACAACGAGAACTGAGAACTGCAAAAATGTTAAAATTAATTTTTCAAATTTCTTAAAACCTTTAAAAATGCTTTTTATCAGCTGAATAATGATTTTATTTCAGTTCAATCTAAGCTTCAAACTTTCAGTAATCTTTTCAATGAATTTTCTACTTTGGATGTTTTCGAGGAAATTCAAAATCCTATGAAAAAATAACAACAAATAAAGATGCTCCTCGATTAAAAAATTTTCTAGTTTTCCATTGACATCTGCGAATGCTTTAACCTCACAGGCGATTCTTTCTCCAGCAGTTAACACCGATAACAACTAATCAAACTCAACATCTTCATTATTAACTCCTAATGTACAACCATCAAATAATTTTACGAAAAAATGGTTTTTGTTTCCCGTTTGGCTAGTGGAACATCTTCGGATGATGTAGACTATTACTTAAAGTCTAAACTTGGTCACAACATTGACATTTCAATTCATGAGCTTAAATTCTCGCAACCGAGGTCTATTGAATCTTTCAAATTAACTATTCCTGATAATTTTTTTACCGTATTATGGATTCAAACTTCTGGCCAGTAAACTGTCTTGTTCGTGAATACTGTTTTAGAGAAAAACGTAAACATAGGACTTTTACCACATTATAATGAATATATTCCAAAAAACTAGATAATCCTTTCTCTGCTACGCATAATTGTTCAAATAATGTTTCTATAACAAGTAACACCATTAGTAATAATTTTCATACTTACTATTCAGTTTATTATCAAAATGTTAGTGGTATGCGAACTAAGGCCAGTGACTTCGTTTTATTTATATCTGCGCTTGAATATGACATTATAATTATTATTGAAACATGGCCCAACGATAAGATAAACAGTGAAGAGTATTTTGATAATTATTATACAGTCTATCGTCATGATCGTTGCTCTACTACATCTGACAAAGTAAGAGGTGGCGGCGTTTTAATAGCCATTAGAGCTGATTTCAAGTCGGAGTTCGTTTTTCTTAATTGTTCTAATATTGTTGAACAATTATGCGTTAAATTATCCTTTGTAAATAATTGCATAATTTTCATTGTTGTATCGTATATTCCACCAAATAGTAGTTTTGATACCCATCGATATCATTTGGAGAATATCCAAAATCTACTAGATAGCTTGGATTATAACCAATTTGTTCTTGTCTTTGGTGATTTTAACCTACCTAATATCCATTGGAATTTTGAAGATAACGTCTTGTTACCTTTCAATATAACCAATGAGATTGATGAATATGTAACTGGAGTTGTTTTTATTAAATAACTTAATTCAACATAATAGATTTAAAAATGATATCGATAGGATTCTTGATCTTATTTTTACTAACGATTTATTTAAAGTATCTTGCAATTTGGCTGGCTCTCCAGTTTCTCATAACTCTGTTCATCATAAGGCAATGGAACTCAACTTTGAGTTTTTTTCTTTTGAAAAAGATATTTCTACTTCCATTTTGGTATATAATTTTAGAAAACCTAATTTTATTGGTTTAAATAATTACTTTCAAGCAGTTGATTGGTCTGTTTTATGTGAATTTGATGATCCAGTTAGAATTTATTATTTTATCTGTAACCATTTTGATATAGCCATTAGTCTTAATGTGCCGGTATTTGTACCAACTTCCATGGTTCAATTCAAAATTATGCCAGTTGAAAAACGCTAAGAACAAAGCTTATGTTAAATATAGAAATTCAAATAGTAATGTTGATGGTAATCCATTCTTTTGAAGGCGTAATGAATACAATTTTTTAAGAAATTTTCTTTATAAACAGTATTTGTTTGAAACTGAAAATAAAATTAGGTCGGACTCCTCTGCTTTTTGGCATTTTATAAAGAGTAAAAAGAATAACAATGGAATTCCTGAACGCATGTTTTATAATGAAATGATATCTGATAGTATTCAAAGTACGTGTGACTTATTTTCGAAATATTTTCAAAGCACATTTGTTAAACCCACAGCAACTGATTCCAGCTCTCGTATCTTTGAAAACGGTAATGTTAATATTGATTTTGAAATACCCGTTGATGATGTAATTAAAACCATAAATAACTTAAAGAAGGACACTAAAAGTTCCGTAGGTATTTATCCTTCGATTTTTTTAAAAAAATTTTCCACAAATATTGCACTCGCTATTACTATGCTTTTCAACTCATGCCTTAAATATGGTAAATTCTTAGATTGCTGGAAGCTATGCTGTATTGTTCCAATTTTTAAATCTGGTGATCGGAGCCTAATTACTAATTAGAGACCCATAGTTCAACAAAGCCCATTTGCAAAGATTTTTGATATTTTAAAGAATATACTTTTTGACCATTTCAAGAGTTTTATTTCCTGTCGACAGCATGGTTTTATGCCGAATAGATCCTCAACAACAAACTTAATCTTAGTGACTCGTGATATTGTTACTGCTGTGGAACGTAGGTCTCAATGCGATGTAATATATACAGATTTTGCTAAGGCATTTGATACAGTTAACCATGATATTTTACTGCGTAAGCGTTGCGCATTTGGCCTTCCAAATAATTTATTAAAATTCTTAGAAAGTTTTCTGTCTAACAGAAAGCTTATAGTTAAACTTGGAAATACTTCATCTTCTCTTTTGATTGATTCTTATTCTGGTATTCCTCAAGGTACGCATATTGGGCCTCTGCTTTTTATAGTTTTTATTAATGGTAAACGATTAGATATTCAAAGTGTCTAATATTTGCCGATGATTTAAAATTATATTCTTCCATCTCCAATGTCGATGACTGTGAAAAGTTACAATTGGATTTAAACAAACTGTCTGACTGGTGTTCTGATACTGGTATTCATATTAATATATCTAAATGTTGCGTTGTTTCATATTATCATATTATGAACCCGATAATTTATGATTATTCCATACGTGGACTCTTGCTTAAACGTGAAGTAAAGGTTAGGGATTTAATTAATTTTAATTTTCGATAATAAACTAAAATTTTCTGACCATATTGATTTCATTATTTCAGAAGTTTATTGTATGCTTGGTTTCATTAGAAGAAATTCTCAAGATTTTAAAGATGTATGTACCCTTAAATCTTTATATATTTCTTTAGTTCGAAGTACATTAGAATATTGTTCTATTGTTTGGAATCCTTATCATTTGGGCCCATCTAATCACATTGAGCGAATTCAGAAAATTTTTACTAAGACTGCTTTAAAGTTAATTTGGCCATATGAGCTTCCACCTTATGATGTGGGAAGAAAGTTATTGGGTATTCAATCCCTAGAAGATCGTAGGTCTTGTTCCTCTCTGTTATTTACCTATAATGTTTTATCTGACAATATTGACTGCCTTGAAATTAAAAATTATTTTATTTTGTATTGCCCTCCAAGGGATTTAAGATGTAATCGCATGTTCGAAGAAAATTTTTCTAGATCAAATTATGCAAAAAATTAGCCTATTGCAAGATGCTTACATTTGTGTAATAGTTTAACCCCTTATTTAAATTTTAATGTTAGCTTTAATATTTTCAAACCTTGGTTATTTAAATATTATAATTGATTTTCATGTAATCTGTAAAAATATTATTCTGTAGATGAAATAGATAAATAAATAAATATACAATACAAAGTTTCATATCACGGAATAAAGTAATAGAAAAATGTATTATGATGTTCGCTTGATTTCATAAAATTAGTTTTTATGCAATTTAAATTTTTTTCATGTTTATAACATAACTTTTTTGTTTATGCTAAACAGCTGTTCTTTAGAAATTTTGCAAGGTAATTTAATAAGAACTTTTAACAACTGAAAAAATGAAATCGTATTTAAATAAAACTTAATTTTTAATAAAAATTAGCTAAGTACGTACTTAAGTTTTAAGTTAAGAACTGCGGGTAAGTAACGGTGTGCGCTTATGTTAATTACACTTTGTATCAATTTTTTCTTATATATTGTTACTTTTTTATTCTCTTTAAAAATGCTTTTCCGTAGATTCGAAGATTTGCAATGAATAAAAGACCCCAGTGTACTAATTAGGGTTAAGAATGATACAATCTTTATTTATCAATAAATAACACTAATCCAAATTTAATTCAAGAGCTTAAATACAAATACAAAGATTACTCAAATATTCACAACTGGTTACCATTACGCCTTCCTCGCTGTTGTATACGCACGTCTCAGACAACCGGCTGCGCTAGTATTGACGCAGTTCTGCTTTCTCTGCTCCTCGTCACACACAATACTCACTCTGCCGACACTCACAGTTGATACACCAATAACAACTCAATGGCAGACTCTCACAGTTTATACACTAATCAAGACTCACTGGCTTCACTTACACACGTCTATCAGCTTCGCTGCTCCCTTACTCTTCACTCGAGAGACTCCACAATAACCTCAAGTCACGACAGACTCTAACTGTCACTATACACTGTACTATAGTATCTTCAATCTTCTACTCACGTATTGTAAAGCACAGACTCAACTATCAACTCACTGCTGTATCACAAATCACGGACTTCGCACAACTTAATTATCAACTGGCTTATTAACGACTCACAGACTTCTGATTAGCAACTGAACTTATTCCCAACTAACTTTTGATCGCAACTGACTTTTGTTCGCAACTAAAATTGGGGGTTACTCTCTATTACGATGCGAAAGAAAAATGGTACGAAATCGCACGATTGGTACTCTCTAATGCGTTTACGCATTTACCTTTCGCATCTTTTATTTTCCGTTTCGCAAGTCTGGTATCACCGTACCCTACAATGCGAAAGCGCCTGTCAAAATCGCTCGATAAGCGCAAAAATCTTGCGTTAGCTAAATACCAAACGCAAAGTGAGAAAAACATGTAAGTACGTTGAAAAAAATTTTTATATATTGACTGTCGTATTCATAAAAAATATTTTTGTTTTATAAGAGGTTTATTAAACTAATTTTCTATGGAAATTTGATTAATAAACCTTTTTTAAAACCAAAATATTTATATTTAAATCGTAGTTTTTAGGGAAAAAGCCAAAAAATTAAAAACAAAACAACGGTAGTTTGAAATTTTAGTGGATTGCATGTGAGCAAATGGCAAATAATTTGTGGACAAAATTGACAGACGACCTAAATTGTAATGGACCTCCTGTAAGGGATATAGCTGGTTGTTTATAATGAAATGTGACACTAATAGTACTTATAATATAACCCATGTATGTTTGTATGTATGTATTCATATTTGATTTTAAAAATCACACCAAGTGAAAATGCGTAAAAATAAATTAAGCATTTCCAGCACAGTTTTGTATTTTCTCAATTGCTACGTAGAGCTCTTTTAAGCGACGGGACATTGGCTGCTGCTATATTCCTAAGGTATGATCCTGGCCAATTTGATGTTGGTATCCAGCTTGGCCAAGTAATTTTAAGGCAGCGGCTAGTTTTATAAACTTTTAGCTAGTGTTAAACAGTGTTTAGAACATACAGAAACGCAAATTTTGTAGAAAGTTAAAATAAAGCAATATGTATTTAATAACATATTCCGCTACAGATTTTTTCTTACCTGCGGTCATTTAAGGAAAGTATACCGGAACTATCTCTTAAGCTTAAATTAGAAGTGACATACCCACAATGCCATAGCCATAACCAAACCAAAATTTAATTGGTTTCTATGGTGACAGTTATGGCTTTAAGGTTGTTTTCTATGGCTATGGTTATGTCACGTCTAATTGAACCTTTAAGACTCGTCTTGCAACTCGTTATACATGGACGTTTTCTTCATAAAACCATAACGCTACAGAATCCATCACTTTATTTTCAATTAAAAGCTGTTACACTTCACTTTTTCGTAAATTTTGATTTTAAATGTCGTTTTTTATACATATTTTGACATTTCAGTAATGCCAACCTTTGCCATATTTTCTTTTGCAATGTCCGTGGTGCCACTTTTTCAAACAATTTTGCGTAAGGTTTTGCGAAAGTAATAGAGAGTACCAAATTTGCATATCAACGCATTTAGCTTTCGCATCGCAATAGAGAGTAACCCCCCTGCTGTTGGATGCGTCACCCCTTTTTATACTGCTCACAACAACCTCTGGAATTTGCATGCAAAGTCTAAACTGAATCATTATTATCTTCAATGCTGTTTACAAAGCGCGTAATTAAGTTCATGTGGTAACTATGTACATACGTGTGTATATGCATACATCATTAAGTGGCTGTTTACTTTATTTCTGCCTTTCGTTGGAATTGTCAGGCATGTATGTATGTATGCATGTAGCTATGTCTATCTTCTTAAGGTCGTTTCACACTATAATACAAGTATTAATACTTTTGTAGAAAATGCAACTCTGACATGTTGAGTTGTTATTGTCTTTTGAAATTTTTGAAAGAGAAATTAGATTAGGGATGCATTTTCGTCAAAAGTATTAATACTTGTATTATAGTGTGAAACAGCCTTTAATAAGCAGACACTTGTAGTTGTTGTTGGTTGTTTACGTTTAATCACGTATGTATGTGCTACGCATGTGTATATAGTTGTTTGCTATAGTGCTTGTATGTGAATACGAGTGTACGTTTAGTTCTTCTGGATATTTCTTTACATTGGCCCTGTTCGAATATTTTTGCACAACACATACATTAACCCTGTTGGAATATACATATTTGCATAATGCTGCATTAATCTGTTGACGGCCATTTCCGTAACACTGCCGCCCACTTAAGCCTATTCGTCCCGAATAGGCACATCATCGCCTTTTTTTGTCTTCGTTTTCTATACGCCTTGTAGTTACGTTGGAGACGACTACCTCTTCCATATTTGTAGGCTTTAGTTCTGGCTATGCCTCGTCTTTCAACTGGTATTTATGTTGCCGTACGCTGGAGATTACTTTTTCGATATTTGCGGCCCCTGGTGGCACTGACTCTGCTTAGTATTTCCTCTACAGCTTGCCTTGTTTTACGCTTTAGGTGACAACTTCTTCCACATTTGTGGTATTTGGCTCTGACTCTATTTTGTCTCTCAACTAGAGCTTGCCTTGCCATACTATGGAGATTACTACTCCTTCCACATTTATGGCCTTTGGCTCTGACTCTTCCTTGTCCCTTGACTAGATCTTGCCTTACCATTCCACATTTATGGCCCTTGGCTCCGACTCTACCTTGACCCTTGACTAGAGCTTGCCTTACTAAATGCTTTAGGCTCTGTATAGAAGTTGTCTTTTTCTTCCCGACTGCTTTTCTCCTGCGTATTTTGTATACTGTAGCAGTTTCTTTACCCTAAGCAAACGAGTCCATTTCAAAAATAGCTGTTCCCGCTGTGTCACACACCACTTGGCTATCATCTAGGTCACGAGCTTTTTTTATTTCGCTGGAAACTTCAGGCTAACGTCCAACTTGTTGATACTGACCACTGTTTATTTCATCTTCTGCATTCAGTTTTTCGTTAGCGTGTTCTTTTGTGCCAGAAATGTCTTCGTTGACACTGTTTCCCAAGTCAAAAATCTCTTCGTCCAATTTACTGATTTGCATTTCTACACCATCTGCCCGTCTGTATACGGTTTTAGCAGTTTCATGGTGTTTCTCACTACTGGCTCCAGATGATTCTTGAACGTTAGCCACGGTTTTTGACTTAAATTTGTCAAATATGGCATCCATCTGACCTAGAAGTTTCTCATTGGTTGATCGATAAGTTTCTTGAAAATCAGCCTTCAGTGGTGTTTCTCACTACTGGCTCCAGATGATTCTTGAACGTTAGCCACGGTTTTTGACTTAAATTTGTCAAATATGGCATCCATCTGACCTAGAAGTTTCTCATTGGTTGATCGATAAGTTTCTTGAAAATCAGCCTTCATTTCAGCTTTCAATTCAGCATTAGCCCTAGAAAACTCTTGAAACTTCTCATTCATTTGCCCTAGAAGTTTTTCGTTGTTTGCCTCCATTTTCTCATTGTTCACTTTTATTGCGTTGATCATGGCAGCAAGCATTGCACTGATTTCATCGAACTCATAACTCTCTATGTCGATGTTGCGCCGCAGAAACTCTTGCAGTAATCTCTCCTGAAGTATTACCTTGTCGCCAGTTGTCGACAGTTTTCCTTACATAACTCTTCCTTGAGTTGCTTCACCTTAAGCTCTTGATATTTCATTTTCCTCAAAACAAATTATTACGTTTAACCTTTTCAAACGTATGTGGTTTTATCCGAGATTAACCTTTTCAAACGTGTGAGGTTCTCCTTTTCGTATCACTCTTACTTTACGTTTAACCTTTTTTTAAACGTGCCACTTTTATTTGCAAATCCCACTTCTGACACCAAATGTTACGTTTTTATTCTCTTTAAAAACGCTTTTCCGTAGATTCGAAGATTTGCTATGAATAAAAGACCCCAGTGTACTAATTAGGGTTAAGAATGATACCATCTTTATTTATCAATAAATAACACTAATCCAAATTTAATTCAAGAGCTTAAATACAAATACAAAGATTTTTTTTATGCATGATTTTTATTTCTTGTATCTTCATATATGAACTAACAATAAGTATTAAAATCTTAAATCTAAAAATATAATTAGGCCCGACCAGGGTCGGACAGAAGCTTAGTAATAGTTATATATAATACATAAGTAGTGATAGTCAAAAGGAAAAAAATAAAAGTATTTTCAAGAAGTCCCATCTGTGAATAAGAGCCTTTGTGTCCCTCTTTTTTAGGCGGATGTGTCCAGTAAAGCTCAAAATATTACGGGCAAGTGGATTAGGATGTGACTCGAGTTTTGTTAAATATTTGCCAGCGTATTTTGCAATTTCTTCAGTCACTAGTGGCATATTTAAATCACAATGTATATTTGAATTTTTTATATACCATGGAGCCAATGTTATTAACCGTAAAATTTTGTTTTGCCTTCGTTGGATTCTCTCGACATTAGAAGCTGAAGCAAAGCCCCATAGCTGTATTCCGTAGCACCATATTGGTTTCAAAATCGACTTGTATATTAAAAGTTTACAATCTAGACTGAGTGTTGAATTTCTACCAAGCAGCCAATGTATCTGAGTTAATTTAAGTTTCATTTGTGTTAGCTTTGAGTCAATATGGGTCTTCCATGTAAGCCGTCGATCAAGGTGTATACCAAGGTATTTTACGTGTGAATGTTGAGGAACAACTTGATTGTTGATTCGAATTGGCGAACAAGTATCTCTTCGCAGGGTAAATGTTACCTGGACACACTTTTGCTCGTTTACTTTGATTCTCCATAAATTTAACCATAGTTCCAGTTGTGTAATATGTTCTTGTAGATATCGGGAAGTCTCATGAGGGTTTTCGTGCATACTAAGGCAGGCTGTATCATCGCCAAACGTAGATGTATGGATATTGCTGCTCAAAGGCATATCACAAGTGTAAATAAAATACATAACTGGCCCCAGTATGCTCCCCTGTGGCACACCGGATGATATAGATTCGGGCACACTCATGAAGTCTCCTTCCACAACCGTAAACTTCCGGGTAGTAATATAACTTTCTAATAGTTTCAGAAAATTTATTGGTAAATATGATTTCAATTTTAAAATAAGACCTTCGTGCCACACTTTATCAAATGCCTGAGAAACGTCGATAAACCCCGCAGAACAATACTTCTTTTCTTCAAATGTTCTTCTTATAAATTGAACCAATCTATGAGTTTGTTCGATAGTGCTATGCTGACTTCTAAAACCAAATTGATGGTCCGGTATGCACCCACTACTAACTAGAATTGGGGACAATTTTGTCATGAGCAGTTTTTCGAAAAGTTTTGACATTGTTGATAGCAGACTAATTGGCCTGTATGACTCAGCCTTGGTAAGGTCTTTGCCCGGCTTTGGAATCATTTTAACTTTGGCAAGCTTCCAGCTATTTGGATAATACTCCAGTCGTAAAATGGCGTTAAAAATAAATAACAGGATTCTAATTGCAATACGAGGCAACTTTATTAGCATCTGATTACTAATTCCATCAATACCCGGAGCTTTCTTCGGGTTAAGTGCAGCAATTAGTTTTTGTACATCACACGTTCTAAATTTTATGGGTCGAAAGGGTAGCGCCACTACATTCGGCAAATCAATAACACCAGTACATGTGTTAGGGGTAAATACTGATTTTAAATGCTCAGCAAATATTTTACCTTTTTCAGTATCGCTTCTTGCCCAACCCCCGGTAGATGTACGCAGAGGTGGTTTAAACGCAATAGGTGTTTTAAGCTTTCTAGCAGCGCACCACAAAGAGTAATTAGATGCTGGTGTGGCATCAAGACCTTCCAGATAGTTTTTAAGAGATGCAGTTTTTTCAAATGCAAGCAAGTCTTGGAGTCGTTTAGTGCACTGTTTAAATCTGATTTTATGTTTGGGCGATCTGTGCTGTTGCCATTCCCTTCTAGCTCTTCTTTTTTCACTTACGAGACGTTCAATATCCGTAGAATAAATTCTATTAAATGCAGTCTGCGGGTAGGAGGTAGTCGCAAAACAGCAGCCTGTTTTATATTTTTGATAAGATTGAAAATGTTAAATTCAATATCTTCGGATGTTCTTAGCGTAATGTTTTCCGTACAATGACTACTGAGATATTTTCTGAACCCCAGCCAATTAACACGGTTGATCGTCTTCACATACGGGTGAGGTAAGTAACTACTTAATGGGCTACAAATTGTAACGATCGTGGGAGAGTGATCGGAGGAAAGATCTTGAGACGCTTCAACATGAACTAATTCCCTACAAATATTTTTCATGACTCCAAAATCTATAACATCCGGAATTTTTTGTATGTCCGTAGGCCAGTAAGTGGGCTCCCCACCCGAAATGACGTCCAAGCCCATTTTTGAAATTGTGTAGAACAATGCCCGACCTCTAGGTGTAATAAGACGCGAACCCCAGAACGTATGTTTTGCATTGTAGTCGCCAGCTGCTACGAAGCAAGGGACAAGGGATTTGTAGAAATCCTCGTATTGGTCCTCAGTAATTGCGAACCTAGGAGGGGAGTAAATTGATGATATGACAAAATTAGTGTAAAAATTTTCGATACAAATATTCGTTGCTTGTAAATGTTCTTCGCAAATGTTGTCAATAATATAATGCTTGAGTCTTGACTTTATTAAAATTGCTGACCCACCGCATGCTCTTCCTCTCGGGTCCTTTGAATCATATAAGGTGTAGCCATAAATTTTAAAAAGGCTTCTCGAAGTCAAATGAGTCTCAGAGACCAACATTATATCAATATTTTTTTCCGTGAGGAAGTGCTCAAGTTCAGTTTTATGTAAGCGAATGCCGTTTGCGTTCCAGAAACATATTTTTAACGTGTTCATGGTTTGTTAACTAAAGCTTGAAGCAATGTATTCTGCATTCGCAGCATTTCTTGCATCATGCTAGTCATACTTGTTGTAAAATTGTTTATAGTTTGCACCAGATTTTCAATAGTAGCTTCAAGGCGATTAAAATTAAAGCCTGAGTTTGTATTTGTTGAAGTATTTGGCCGTGAAACATTTTGTGTGGGAATATAGCTTGTTTTTGCAGCATCGGCATACGATACACGTAAATTAACTGGTTGGCTCACTTGGGCAAGAGTGGCGGAGTAAGTGTTTGCTGTTTGTGCTGGAGCTACTTTAGGTTTTTGCCCCATAGTCATTTTAACGAAAGAATATACAGGACATCCTCTATAGTTAGCGGTGTGATTACCTCCACAATTACTGCATTTTTTTTCTGCTTGATCTTTTGGTTTAGTACAACTAGCAGTACCGTGCAATTCACCGCAAATAACACAAACTGTAGGTAATTTGCAGTAAGTTTTTGTGTGGCCATATTCTTGACAATTATGGCACTGTACGGGTCCAGAACGCTTGTGTGGTTCTTCAACTGTTATTTTTCGGTATAAAAGACATTTTAAATTATAAATTGGGTGCGTCTCATTTTTTCTCAATTTTATATCATTCGGCTCAAGTTCAACGCGAAATAGTGGCTGGGGGATCTTCTCCCTATTTATTATATTTGAAACATTGTTTACCTTGAATCCCTGGAGGACGAGTGCATCTTTTATTTCTTCGGGAACAACATAAGAATCTTCAATACGATCTGCAGGCTTTTAGCACTGTTAAGCTGGTATGTGTAGAAACTTGTTTTATTTTTTTCAAATTCAGAAACCATTTTGCGGAAATCTGTTTCGTCATAAATTTGAATTTTCGTTTCATCGATATTGCCACGTTTTATTGGAACAATGTGAAATTTATTCTCACCTATAACCGAAATTAATTTCTTAATAAGAGCGTTTGAATTTTTTTCTCTCAAATAGATTGATGGCGGCTTGGAGGTTTTGTTCGCGGATATATCAGGTGTGTCGTTGTCATCTTGCAATATTTGAAAACGATTAGTGGAGGATGCGCTGTTATCCCTAGATACCTCTGAAGCAGATGCAATTTTAGTAGAATTTGGGCTTCGCCCGCGCTTTCCCACAATAATATATCGGTTCATTCCGACTTGGACCTTGGGTTTTGGGCTACTCTTATTTACAGTGACTAATTGGGTAAGTGATGAATCGGATGATATCGCTGATTTAAATGACGAAGTAGTAGGCAACTGTAATGTTAACGAATCACTAGTTGGCATTGGACAAAGCGAAGTTGATCGCTGACGAAAAATTGGCTTAGCCGTTAAAAAAGTCTATCATTAGGTTTTTTATTTATTTTATTTAAATTAAGATCATCAGAACTCACAGTAAGTCTATTATCAGATTTTTTATTTATATTGTTATCATTAAGATCATCAGAGCTCACAGTAAGATAGGCATTTCTACCGTTATAACTCACTTCACAATTATTTGTTTTTGAGGTACTCATATAGAGTATTCCTCAAGGGCACTTTGTTAGTGTATTCCTCAAGGGCACTTTGAGTTATTTTGTTTACGGTTGTTTTTGTTTTTTTGTTGTTTTAGTTATTACTGTCTATGTAAAAAATATTAGCAAAGCAAAAAAGCTTGTTTATCAAAGTTAATGTACAACGAATATTATGTACTACAAATATTTTTTGTAGGGTTTTGTTTTGTTTGTATGTAAAAAAAATTCCGCTAATACGTCTGTTCACTATGAAGGTACAACGAGAACGAACAAATACAAAGATTACTCAAATATTCACAACTGGTTACCACTACTCCTTCCTCGCTGTTGTATACGCACGTCTCAAACAACCGGCTGCGCTAGTATTGACGCAGTTCTGCTTTTTCTGCTCCTCGTCACACACAATACTCATGCATTAAACACATTCGACACAGCAGGCTACCGACTACAAGATGTCAAAATTAGAATACACGTATGCTTATGAGAATAAATACATTGACGACAACACGGCTACACGAACACATTTGTAGCCGTCGCCAACTTAGATCTATTTCTATTTTTGTTGGCTACAAAAAATAAGTTAGTGATGTCAACACATAATGGAATGTCAAAGAAATTAGTGCTTTGTAAAGAAAGAAAAGGAAGTTACAAAATGTTAAATTAGCGATTTATATCTAATACAAAAGTAATTCAAGTATTAAGTTTGCAGAATATAACTATGTATTAGAAAATATTTTAAAGCTTTTTTGTTTGACGTTTTCACCGATGTTGGAAGTAAAATCAAAGTTAAATTATTTATAAATCAAAATAAAACTATTAGCAACAGTTCTATAGAATGTACAAGGTCAAAATGAAATATTATTAACTCGCATTTTATTGTGCTTTTAGTTATTGTATGGAATTTCAGGCATCTTCAGTACATTCTAAAAATACTCCAATACTTACTATTGTAGTTATTGGTTCCTTTTGTCAATTTATGTTTGCTAGTGCACAGGTGAAAAAAATTATTTTATGTTTTCCTATTTACAGGTATGTATGTTAAAACAAAAAGTTGTTTGATGCAGGAATAATTTTTACCGTATTCATCAAAAATGAAAAATAAAGTGATGTGTAATTTACTTTTAAGTTTTGCTTCAAGCTTTAACACATTTGGAAATTATATACAAATGGATTTCAATTTGGCTTTCAAATTGTAATTAAATTTTTCTTTGAAGTAAACAGGTAATGACAAGCAGTATGTGTAAAACACTTGAAAGGTGTTTATACATCGTGTAGCCTCATTATTAAGTAAAATTTTTATGAATACTTCGTGTTAAAATATTTCAAACATATTTTATTTCTTTCTTGTCTATATTTGATGAATTTATATTATGATGGTTGTTAAACTTAAATCAGTTGTTTATACAGTTGTTATACTAGTTTTAAGAAAACTTACTCAGACGATGACAAATAAAAGAACAAAACAAAAGTCATTATCATAATGTAAAATCATCAACGTTTTTCCCTACATGTACACTGGTATATATGTACATAATTATGTATACATATGTTGCAGGTATGTCTATCAGTAACCGTCAAATTTCATGGCAGAGAGAATTATGTTACATGTTGTTATAACTCAAAAACTAGGACTCGTCGCCAATTTTTTTATTTAATTTTTTTTTCTTATTTTTGAATTTTCTATAGGATAGAATTTTTTTTTAATTTTTGAGATACCAATATTTGTCATATTCGTTGAAAAACACCGTATAATCCAAATATTGTACTAGAATTTCAGAGGCCCATAACTCAGAAACTAAGCCTCGCCGCCAAAATTTGTATTTAATTTTTGTTTCTAATTTTTCAATTTACTATAGGATGGGATACTTTTTTTTCATTTTTGGGAGGTGCCCCTAAACTAGATTTATTCCGTTTTTAATACTTAAAAAAACGCCAAATAATATTTTAAGTAGCACCACTGAAACACAAAAAGCAGCTGTTCATATTTTCTATGGTTTTATTTCAATTGTGACACAGGATAAATTTAGTTGTGATTGTAAGTATTTAATTTCAATATTTCTTGCTATTAAATTGTAATATTATTTCTAAATTTCAGGTAAATTATGGATATTGACGAACATTTAATAGAGGTGCGCAACCGTTCAATTTTGTACGATCTTGGCCAGCCAGATTACAAAAATGTTAAGAAAAAGGAGCATGCCTGGAGAGAAATTGGCTAGTTTGAAATTAAATGGTAAGTCGATTATAAAATCATTTCCTTCAAATACTCATTATAATTGCTGTTATGCTGTTATAGTTGTCGAGTGCAAGAAAAAGTGGAAGGGGCTCAGAGACTCTTACAAGAGATGTAAGAGGATGCAACAAATTGCGTCAGGCAGTAGTGCAGAAACACTAAAAAAAAGTGGCGGTATTTCGATGCGATGTCCTTTCTAGAAAATGTGACGAGCTCAAGACGGTAAGTTTTACTTAGTCAAAAACAAACTAAATAACTACATACATACATACAAATTTGTTTATATTTTTAATTAATATTGTTTCACCTTACAGTACCATTGGAAATACCCTTTGCAGTGAAGATGATGAAATAGAATCAATTGAGGTTGAATGTACTGGAGGTTTGGTATCACCTGCTTCGAACTCTTCCAGCGTCTTACGGGTAAAGAAGGTATAGATGGGTCAGTTGTAGTTTTGAGCAAAATACATTTTGCAATTTGTTTTTAGAAAGATGACAGCGCGAAATTCCAGGAATTTCTCGATTTGGCAGCATCAAGCATAGCTGACATTGGTAATTCAGCTTTGCGACAAAGGCAGGAGATGGACTCGACTGCAATGCTCTTTGCAGGCCTAGCAGCTAAAATTAAAGAGGCCGACATGCTACCAAGTGCGGTTAATAGAATTGAGGCGAAGGTATCAACCTTAGTTTTCAATGAAATTGAAAAATTCTTCACAGTAAGTTAAAATCCACTTGTTTGCTATTGAATTGATGTTATTTGCGAAGAACCAAATGCTTATTTAGTTTTTCAAACATTAAGATATTCGAAAATATTGGTTTTCTACTATTTGTATTTGCACAAATTTTCATTTTTAACTTAATAATGTTATTAATGATAAATAAGTTCGATGGACAAAAGTTTTAATAACCGAGTATGATTTAGTTATTCGCAAATGCTATCATATCATATTAAATCATTAATTTCATTTCTTCTTTATTTTATTTCCTAATGGAGGACTGATATATTTTAATTTGTTTAGTATTGTAGAACAATTTTTTTTTTGTTTATTTGTGAAGCTGCTTTTTATTTCTATTATACAAGGTTTTATATTTTTTTAATTATTATTTTTTTTTAATTTTAAGTTGCTTTTTATTTATGTTTGCAATGATTTTGTATTTCTTTGGTTTTTTAAATTTTAAGTTGCTTTTTATTTATGTTTGCAATGATTTTGTATTTCTTTGGTTTTTTATTTTTTAAGTTGCTTTTTATTTATGTTTGCAATATTTGGTACTTTGGTTTTTTCAATTTTGTTTCTAAACATCTGTTACATCCATACCTAAATCAGCGCATGAAGCTGTCGTTATCAGCAGAGTTCGCATTTTCAGTGCAATGAAAGTAAATATTATTTGTTTGAATTTATTAAAATTTAATTCAATTCTCTTTTGTTGTGAAAAGAATTAATTATAAATTTAGCTAATCAGTAAAAAATTAAAATCAAAAATCAATGATTCATTTGCAGCTTGGTTTACAATACCTCCAAACAAATAATATTTACTTTCATTGCACTGAAAATGCGAACTCTGCTGATAACGACAGCTTCATGGGTTGATTTAGGTATGGCTATTACTTAAAATGCATTAATTTGTTGGGTCTTATTTTTATGATAAACAATGTATGTACATATATATTAGTTTTAAGTTATGAATATAAATTGTGTTTTGTTTTGCATGTTTATATAATTTACAATATTTAGAGAAATATTTTGTGTTTGTTTCTCATTATGAGTAAATGAATTAAATCACAATTTCAACAATGCCTTTTTTAAATTTTATTTACCAATAAAATTATTTAAATAATAAAAACAAAAATGTGTGTATTATTAAATATAATTATTTGCGATGAAATCTTTTAGAACATCCCGAAGTTGAAAAGATGTTATGGATGAGCGGTTAGCTGATCTATATTGAAATGATGGCAAAGAATTAAGCGGTTGCATCGACTGGTTTTGAATCACTTCATTATTAGAACATTGGTCAGTAAGCTCAATGGTCAAGTAGTTCCTATCATTTTTAAGCATTAAGTAATTGTGAAGTACAACAGTGGCTAATACAATTTTGTCTGCATATTTTGGAGATACGTGTATGGTTGTGTGTAGTATTCTCCATCTGTTGGCTAAAATGCCAAATGCATTTTCAATATGCACTCTTGCTTTAGACAACATCGTGTTGAATTTGTCTTTATCTTGTGGAAGGTTATGCCCAGGATATGGCCGCATCAAATTTTTTTTTAATGGAAATGCGTTATCGCCGACGAAATAAAATGGAAAATTTGTGGAAGTGCCAGGCAAATTTTCATTGCCGGGTAATTCCAAAGTTTCATTCAGCAATTTCCTTCCAAACTCACTTCGTGCAAAAACGCCCCCATCACTTTGGCTTCCTAAAGCTCCCACATCTATATACTTATGTAAAAACATAATTGGCATCACATGCTGCCATTAAAACGATGCTATATGTTTTTTTATAATTGTAAAACAATGAGCCGCTTTTCTTTGGACAAACTATACGAACATGTTTCCCATCAATAGCACCTAAGCAATTTGGCATACCAGTTTTGACATAGAATTTGTCGGATATCAATTTATGGTCGCATAAATTTGGAAGTGACAAATACACATCATGCAGCTCATCCCAAATTGCTTCACATGTTTCGTATATTATTTTGCGAACAGTGGAAATCCCAAGTTTATACGCCCAAGCCAGCATTTGGATATTACATCCTTGCGCCAAATACCTACAGATTTTCATTTAATTTTTGTTAGTTACTAATCACTCGCAACTTCACTTACATTATTGTTACGGCCAAGCGTGTCTCGCTATCAATGGGTGTTCTATTTAAAAAACGTTCCAATTTATTTTTTAAAAGGGTCAACAATAAATTGAAGTTGGCTACGGACATTCTCGTTGCTTTAAAAAAGTGTTCCTCGTCTTTAGCTTTCAGCTGCCGCACACATGTTGTCAAAAATCCTTCTTCCTCCCGAGTTGCGTTTACTGGGCGAATCCACCATCTTCGGTTACTTCTTCTTTTTAAGTTTTACTTTGCATTATATACTGAGGAAGCAATTCGCACAATTTTAGCAATATCAGCAATAGAATTTATTAAGTTTTCCTCAGCCATACTTTAGCAAAACAAATTTTTAATCTTTGTAATGAAATACAAAGTAATAAAACAGATGTTTTTTGCTGCTGTCGCGTTCAAAATATTTATGTAGCTGGCTACACGGCTACATATGTAGCCAACAGGTCTTGTAAATTTGTATTCGTGTAGCCTGCTGTGTCGAATGTGTTTAAAGCTTCACTCTGCCGACACTCACAGTTGATACACCAATAACAACTCAATGGCAGACTCTCACAGTTGATACACTAATCAAGACTCGCTGGCTTCACTTACACACGTCTATCAGCTTCGCTGCTCCCTTATTCTTCACTCGAGAGACTCCACAATAACATCAAGTCACGACAGACTCTAACTGTCACTATACACTGTACTATAGTCTCTTTAATCTTCTACTCACGTATTGTAAAGCGCAGACTCAATTATCAACTCACTGCTGTATCACAAATCACGGACTGCGCACAATTTAATTATCAACTGGCTTATTAACGACTCACAGACTTCTGATTAGCAACTGAACTTATTCGCAACTGAGCTTCTTCGCAACTGACTTATTCGCAACTAACTTTTGATCGCAACTGACTTTTGTTCGCAACTAAAACTGCAGTTGGATGCGTCACCCCTTTTTATACTTCGCACAACAACCTCTAGAATTTTCATGCAAAGCAGTGACCTGCAACGGGTGATTGGTAAAATAATCATACGCAATCAATATCCTAAAAACATGCTATTTTTTTTTTAAAATCAAACTTGTTCAGACACGTATCGCTCAAGTGAGTGGAGTATTGTTGGGTGTGAATTATAATCATGCGTAGCATCATACCAATAAGTTCGGACGATTGGTATTTGGTTCGACAATGAGTGTTTTGAACAAGAATATAATGTTCATTTTAAATCAGCATCAAGTAGTTGATGCAGAGTAAAAGCGAAAATGAAAAAAAATCATTGTGGTAATTCTTAAGACCCAACGCAAACTGCTGTCATAATAACAAACCAATTTTTAAGTATGTATGTGTAAAATATTTTTTATGAATATGCCAGTTAGTTGTTAATACACACTTAAAAAAATTTTGCAACTTTTTTATAATTGGAACAAATACAAACCTCCAATTTTCCATCCCTGTTTGACACGTTTATGTGCACTGAGAAAATTAAAAGCTTTAAAATCAAAGAAAAAACGTCTTTGTAAAATTGTAACGAAAATATCTTTGTTAGAAGGAAAAAATCCTTGCATCAATGATTTATTCTTTAAACAAGCAAATGGTGCGCCTTCAATACAAACGACTACAATTCTTTGAATCTTAATCAAAGAAATTATCTTTTCCGTAAAGATAAAATATTTGCTACAACGATTAATTTCTTTGCTAATGAGGGATTATAAAACTTATTTAAAATTAAAGACTTTTCTTTGTTTTTTTAAAGCTAAGCATCCTTGCTACAAAGACAAAGTCTGTAACTTTAAAGAATTTCGTCTTCAATGCATAAGTGAACATTTTTGCTTGTTCAGACATGTTTGCTTGCAACGGTAAACAAGAGCGGTTAAAAAAATAAAGATAAAGTCTGTATCTTTAAAGAATTTAGTCTTTAAAGTTAAATTTGTTTACGAATGCATAACGAAACTTAACGTTAGTCTTAAGACTAACGAATGAAAGTATTTGTGCCAAAATACTTTTTCCTTAGTTTAAGAAGTTTGAATAAAACCAGTTCGAACACTCCACTTACAATTATTCAAACGATGCGTTCGTTTGTACGATGCTGGTTAAATTCAACATTGAGTTTTGTTGCATGATTAAATGTGAATAAAACATTTCTGGTATGGTGAGTGAATTGATTTAAACATGTTCGATCGCTACACTCACAATCTTTCCAGTGAACAGATATTACTACGACGCTGATTTTATTGAACGCTGAATGTTTTGTACGTGATTAAATATGAGTAAAAATGTTTATGTATGAGTAAATCATCAAAAAGCATGAAATTTGCAGGTCTCTGATGCAAAGTCTAGACCGAATCATTATTATCTTCAATGTTGTTTACAAAGCGCGTAATTAAGTTCATGTCGTAACTATGTACATACGTGTGTATATGCATACATCATTAAGTGGTTGTTTACTTTCTCAGGTAGCATTTTGTATCATAATCCAATCGTTTCCGAATCAGCTTGACGGGAAAAATAACCGTATATGAGAAAATGGTACCCTACAGATGAATCATACCAAAGAATCAGTTATGATACGATTTGCTGATTATTTTTGAGCAATTTTCATATTAAATCATTTAAATCACCTTTTTGCGGTTTGCATGATGTTTCTCTATTTTCAAGAAATCATTATTTGATCACATAGATGAATCATAAGTGAATCCTCTTTCAATCGCCCAAGTGATAAATCACTTTTTAATCATCAAAAGCGATCTGTAGAGAATCATATAAGATATTTCTGCCAAATATGATCACCCAAATGCTAGCTGGGTTATTTCTGCCTTTCGTTGGAATTGTCAGGTATGTATGAGTTTTAACCAACAGTGTTATGGTGACTAAGTGTCCCGTTGTAATATGAATCTTATCATATTTAAACGTACTTGCCAGTTTGGTTCTCATGCAATGTGAATCTTATAATAAACAATTGTAATATGAATCTTATCATACTTACCAATTCGGTTCATGCAATATGAATCTTATAATAAAGAATTGTAATATGAATCTTATCTTATTCGCACATACTTACTAATTTAACTAATGTAATCTGAATCTTTAATAATTGATTTAAGAGAAAGAACATTATTTTCAACATTCGGTGATTCATAGTTTTAAGAGAAATTATTTTTTATCGTGAGTAATCGTTGATCGCATAACTGCAACCAACGATTGCTTCAATTAAAATATAAAACCACAATGTTAGTTTAGAATTTAAGCATTATTTTGACTTTAATAAACGGAAGACGTTCACGTCATTTAAAATTGGCGCAGTCGGTAAAAATATCCTACGAAAAAGGATAAAAAATATCCTACGAAAAAGGATAAGTGATTAAAATTAAATTCATAAATTACAAAATACAAATTGCACAAAAAAAAAATATATAAAAAATAAAAAAGTTTAAATGAATACCTTAAATTAAAATAAAAAAAATAAAATAAAAAAATAAATAAAAAATTTTTAATATACTAAAAAAGAAGTGCTTGTGTCATCAGGCTACGATTTTTGTCTGGGCAGCCTCAAAAAGAAGAGAGAAGAAGAACAAACAACAAAGTGGACATCAAGGACTACAGAGCCCGGAAGAGAGGAATACAATTTGGCGGTAACCGGGAAGACTCAACAATAAAAATGAACCAACAGTTACAACAAGAACAACAGTTACAACAGCAACAGTTACAACAAGAACAACAGCAACAATTTCAACAACAACAGCATCAGTTACAACAACAGCAGGTACAAATGAATCATATAAAGGATATAGATCCCCTTAGATTTTTGGGTTTGATTTCTAATTTTGACGGAAGAAGGGAAGAACTTTATCCATTTTTAGAAGGCATAGATAATGTTATTTCGTGTATGTCAGATTATAATCCCACATCGCAAAGGATGTTTTTGTCAGTTATTAAAAGTAAAATCGTAGGAAAAGCTAGATTGGTTTTGGAGATTCATCCCCATTTAACTATATGGAATGAGATTAAGTCTCTTTTGGAACTTAATTTTGGTGGATTGACTTCTGCCGAACTACTTTATGAAGAGCTGAGGGGCGCCCAATACAGAGGAGACGTCCTACAGTTCTATAACTTCATCCAAACCAAGCTTTCCTTTTTAAATCAAAGACAGAGATTAGACGGCAATATGGCAGAAATAAATCATAATAATAGAATTGCATTAAAAACCTTTATGAATAAGTTACCTATAAATTTAAAAACGGTTCCTTGTGCTCTTAAACCAGATTCACTGGAAAAAGCGCTTCATGAGCTAGGTCAGTCTAACTTACTCTTAAGTGAAAAAAAAATAAAATAAATTATAATAAACAATATGTACAGATTCAAAACTTTCAATCAAGAAACCAAAATCCTAATAATAACCAAAATCCTAATAAAAATTTTAAATATCCCAATTCCAATAATCGAGCTCCTAATTCAAATCCTAACTACCCCAATCCTAATAATAACAGATATCAAAATAATCATACTAATAGAAATTTTTCGTATCAGAATACGTCTAGACAAAACGGAACAGAACCGATGGATATCAGCGGACAGACTCATAGACAAAACCACCACATAGATAGCACACAGACTTCACAGCCTCAAAATTTTCAATTTACGGCCTCTCACATAGAGACTCCTTTGAATATAAGTTGCCCTATATTTTGTTCAAGGGAAAGACTCGAGTCACAAGAATTTTAATAGACTCCGGGTCTACAGAAAATACTATTGAAAAAAATCATTATCCTCCAGAATACATAAAAAAATTAAAGGAACCCCAAAGAATCAAAACAGCTTCAGGTTTTTTGGTAATTAATGAAGAAGCTAAAATCTATAAAGTCTCTTTACAAATTCGCCTTAAAAAGGATGAAGTTTTCAAGATCATTAATTTTCATCCAATGTTTAACGGAATATTTGGTTCAACATTGTTAAGAAATAATAATGCGATTATAAATTACGAAAAACAAACTATAATAATAAATGAACAGGAGATACCTTTATACTTTGAAGGCCAGGACGAAAAAGAACATCCAATTAAGACAGTATACGACACAGTAGAGATAGAAAATTTACCCGAGTTACACCACTTGGACGAATTGGGAATAGTTGACCAATTAAGGACAGAACACCTTAACAAAGAAGAAGACCAATTGCTTGGAAAAGTTATTAAAAAAATTTCGGGTGTCTTCTACAAGAAAGGAGATAGTTTGACATTCACAAATGAAGTGAAACATACAATCCCAACAAATACTGGAAATCCGGTTTATATGAGATCATATAGGTATCCCGAGATACATAGAAATGAAGTTAAGAAACAAATAGACGAAATGTTGGAGCAAGGTATTATCGTTCCAAGTAATTCACCCTATAATTCTCCTATTTGGGTTGTCCCAAAAAAGGAAGATAGAGTAGGAAACAAGGAGTGGAGAATTGTGGTTGATTATAGAAGATTGAACGCTATAACTAGAGAAGATAAATATCCAATACCGGTTATCGAAGATGTATTGGATAAACTAGGAAGAGCAAATTACTTCTCTTCATTAGATTTCACAAAGGGTTTTTACCAAATAGAGGTCGATGAAAACGACCAGGAAAAAACTGCTTTCTCAACAAATGATGGCCATTTTGAGTTTAGACGTATGCCATTTGGCCTCAAAAATGCTCCGGCTACATTTCAAAGAATGCTTAATAATGTGTTGAGGAATTACATTAATAAAATATGCGTCATTTATATGGACGACATATTGGTGTTTGGAACTTCACTTCAAGAGCACTTGGATAATTTGTCCAAGATATTGTGTAGGCTACAAGAAGCCAACTTAAAGGTTTCTTTAAATAAATGCGATTTTCTGCAAAAAGAAACTAATTTCCTTGGTCACGTGGTAACCACAGAAGGCATTAAACTAGACCCCAAAAAAATAGAGTGTATTAAGACTTTTCCAATACCGAAAACGGTAAAACAACTCCAATCATTCTTGGGTTTGAGTGGGTATTACAGAAAGTTTATACCAAATTATGCCAAGATTGCAAAACCTCTCACCCTTAGGCTCAAAAAAGACAGCAAAATTAATGAATGTGACCCTGATTACAAGGAAGCTTTTGGAAAGATGAGGAAAATATTGAGATCGGATATGGTGTTAAGGTACCCAGATTTTGGAAAGGAGTTTGTACTAACCACTGACGCAAGTAATTTTGCGCTCGGTGCCGTGTTGTCCCAGGAAGATGGACCATTAGCCTTTTCTTCGAGAACTTTGAACAACACGAAATAAACTATAGTACAATTGAAAAAGAATTGCTAGCTATGGTTTGGGCTTGTAAGCAGTTTAGACACTATCTTTATGGTAGAAAATTTCGATTGCAAACTGATCACAGACCATTGGTATGGTTGGCCTAACTCAAATAGCCCAATTCAAAATTGGTTCGTTGGAAAATTAAACTCAATGAATATGAGTTTGATATCCAACATGTACAGGGCAAAGAGAATAAAGTGGCAGATGCCTTGTCAAGAATTGTTGCAGAAATAAAATTTTTCGAATGCAACGTGTGCCAAAAAGTGTATAAAAGAAAAGTTGTTTTGGAGCAACACATTAAACAAAAACATGGTGGACAAATCTTTCAATGCAACCTGTGTAAAAGGAATTTTGAGAGTAAGGTAGGGGTAAAGAGACACTTTTTAAGTGTTCACAAAAAAGAAAAATTAAATTTTAAAATAGTGGAGAGAGAAGTTTGTCAACAACAAGTGGAAAAAACAATAAATAGAAATAGGATTGGATCCCCAATTCCAACCGTGCATACCGCCCAGGATGATGGAATGGATCATATCCCAGTGACAGAAAGTCCTTTGCAATTCGCGAATAAACAAATTTTGATTGAGAGACAGGAAAAAGATTCCTATGAGGAAAAAACACAGTTCAATAAAAAATTATATAGGTTTGGAATAGGTGCGGATGACTTTGAGGAGGTTTTGAGAAGGATAATGAATTTAACCAAAAAAGAGGAAAACGTTGTAATATTCTGTGATATTGAGGATTTGTATGTTATGATGCAAGAGGAGGTGAAGAAATTAAGAAATATTAAGAAATTTAAAATATATAGAACTTATACCCTACTGGAAAACATGGAAAGACAAGACTTATTAGAAGTGATAATGAAACATCACAAGTATGAAAATAACCATCCGGGTATCGACAAGACATTTTTTGAGCTCAAGAAAAAATACTATTATGCTAATTTGAAAAAGGAAATAACGAAAGTTATAAACAATTGTGAGATATGCAATTATAAAATTGAACGAAGACCTTTGAAATTACCTTTTGAAAAGACGGAAACTCCGTCATCTCCGCATGAAATTTACCATACGGATATTTGGTATATGGTCCCAAGGAATGCACACATTACGCTTATTGATAAGTTCTCTAAGTATGCTCTGATTCAGAAAGTTGAAGACCGAACACCACTTAGTTTTGTAAAACATTTTACAATATTATTTAACTTGATGAGAACTCCTAAAAAGCTTATTCTGGATAATGAACCAGGCTTTACTTCATCCCTTTTTAGGGATTTCCTGGAAAAAAAAATATAGCTTTCAATTTTACGACCCCTTACAGACATACAGGAAATTCTGATATAGAAAGGTTTCATAGCAGCCTGAATGAAAATATTAGAATATTGAGGAAAAGAGAAGAAACATCAGTTTATAATGTGGATTTGCCAATGCAAGCAAATTTCATTCATAATAAAACTTTTCATCTCACAACGCGCAGGAAACCTGTAGAGATTCATTTTAATAATAACCCGTTAGAAAACCAAAAAATTAGACAAATAATTGAAGAAAGAAAAGAAAAAAATTTAGCATACATTAATAAAAATCGCAAAGATCAGGACGTAAATGAAAATTTTAAAAAAGACTTTAGAGCACATAAGACAGATACAAGACAGGAAAAAGTGACACTGAATAGGTTAGATGACAAAACTTATCAGAATAAAAACCAAAAGGTTTATAAAGACCAACTAATACGTAGCAAGAATACTTTTAGATTTTTGGACGTTCTGGTTGACCCTACGGACAATTATATCGAAGATGCAGTCTCAGAAGATGTTGTTGGTGACGTTAATGGTGTTTGCGACCTGCGTAACACATGGACAGAGAATTGATTTTGGAGGCCTGACTATAGGAAACGGATTCAGCATGATAAAATTGGGACAGAAGCATTTGATTGAAAGCTATTGCAACATTTTGCATTTGTTTAATTCTACTAAGTATGAAGAATATATTGAGGATCTAGAGAAAAGCGTGACTGAACTGAATGATGAATTTCTGAACCATAAGATACAGCACTTAAGGACATCGTTGAAAAGTCTTACTCCTCACAGACAAAAGAGAGGGCTAATAAATGTTTTTGGTGCGGGAATGAAATACTTATTCGGAACAATGGATGACGAAGACAGAAAACAAGTAGAAGAAACATTACAGAGAATGGAAGCAAACACACATGACGTAATCGAACAATCTAATAACCAAAATTGAAATAAATCAGCATTTTGATATGCAACTGGCAAAGCTTTCTAAGATTTATGAATTGGAAGCAAAGAAGAATTATTTGGAATACATAAATATAAATAACGAGACACTTGCTGAAAAGCTCGAAATCGAGAAGACACATTTTAATTTTCAAATTGCTGAACTTGAAAGGATAATTGACAAAGTTGAGGGAATAATACTGACATCCAGACTAGGACTTTTGAGCCAAAACATAATAACCGCTGAAGAAATAACAAAATACAACATTACCTTCGAAAAATTACAAAACGTAAAAATGACTATCGCAACTAATAAACGAAACATACTATTAATAATTCAAATTCCTCAGCTAACCCAGGAACTTTATAATTCCTTGTATATCCAACCCATTCCAAATAATAATAATTTAGAATTAAGTGAAGATAAAAATAGATATATTTCAAGAGATAATAAAATATATTTTGCAACTAATTTTAAGAAAACTCTTACTGTTTTGAAAGATAACTGTATTGAGAACATGTTAAATAATAAGAAAATGTTTTGTGATTACCGGAAAAATCCAATCACATCCATTGTTGAAGTGGACTCTGATTTGTTATTTGCTATAAATATGAATAATGTAACGGTTAATCAAACTTGTAATGATATACCCATTGTACTAAATGGTCATTTCTTAATAAAAATAGAAGAATGTAAAATACAAATACTTAGAAAATGGTACGATAGAAAAGTTTATGGTGAAAATATAATAATACCTAGTTTGTTTAAGGAAATACAAATAAATGTTGAAGAAAAAATAACATTTGAAAACCTAACATATGAACATATTAAAAATATAAAATATATAAATGAATTAAGAGATAACCAACAAATTACTAATATAACCATTTACATTGTAATAATAATTGCAACGACTTTGTTCATTGGATACTTGATCATTAAATTTAAATCTAAGAAAATAATTAAGAAAACAATTGTATCGTTTCCCAAAATTCCTTCAGAAATTGGGAACCAATCTTCGTCCGGGGGAGTTTTACCCAACAGTGTTATGGTGACTAAGTGTCCCGTTGTAATATGAATCTTATCATATTTAAACATATTTGCCAGTTTGGTTCTCATGCAATGTGAATCTTATAATAAACAATTGTAATATGAATCTTATCTTATTCGCACATACTTACTAATTTAACTAATGTAATCTGAATCTTTAATAATTGATTTAAGAGAAAGAACATTATTTTCAACATTCGGTGATTCATAGTTTTAAGAGAAATTATTTGTTATCGTGAGTAATCGTTGATCGCATAACTGCAACCAACGATTGCTTCAATTAAAATATAAAACCACAATGTTAGTTTAGAATTTAAGCATTATTTTGACTTTAATAAACGGAATACGTTCACGTCATTTAAAATTTATGTATGTATGCATGTAGCTTTGTCTATCTTCTTAATAAGCAGACGCTTGTAGTTGTTGTTGGTTGTTTACGTTTAATCACGTACGAGGGCGGTTCGGAAACTTCTTAGCCTAGTACAAAAAGCGCGGTATAAACAGAAATATGTTAAGTGTTTTGGAAACTTCCATCTCTGCTATGAACACATGTTAAATTTTGTTTCGATCTGCTAACTCCTTCATATAGAAACAGGTGTTCACAAAAGACGCATCCGCGATTTTTTAACAATGGAAAAATTAGAAATGCGTGGTGTCATTAAATATTTACATAAAAAAGGTTTATCGGGACAAGAAATTCATAATGATATGATGAATGTGTTAGGTGAAAGTGCTCCTTCATATGCAACAGTAAAAAATTGGTTTGCTGAATTTAAACGTGGTCGTACAAGCATTGAAGATGAACCACGTAGTGGACGTCCAAAAACAGCAACAACAACAGAAATTGTAGCCAAAGTGCATGATATGGTATTAAATGATCGACGAATAAAAGTGCGTGAAATAGCTAATATCATGGGCATCTCAAATGATCGAGTCCATTTAATTTTGCATGAAGAACTACAGATGAAAAAGCTTTCTGCAAGATGGGTGCCGCATTTGTTAACAGTCGACCAAAAACGCATAAGAATGAACATTTCTCAAGCTTGTTTGGATCGTTTTAAGCGAAATAAAATGAATTTTAAGCGTCGTTTCATAACTGTTGATGAGACATGGATCCACCACTATACTCTAGAGACAAAAGAACAATCCAAACAATGGACTGAAGCTGGAGGAAGTGCCCCAAAGAAGGCAAAAACAATTCAATCGGCTGGTAAGGTTATGGCAACGGTTTTTTGGGACTTCAAAGGTATTTTATTGATTGACTATCTGCAAAAGGGTAAAACAATAAATTCAGAGTACTATTGCAACCTTTTGAATCAATTAAATGTACAAATTCGAGAAAAAAGTCCTGGCTTACAACACAAAAAAAAATGTTTCATCAAGACAACGCACCAGCGCACAAGAGTGTTTTAACAATGGCTAAAATCAACGAATTAAAGTACGAGTTGCTTGACCACCCACCTTATTCTCCTGATTTGGCTCCCAGTGACTTTTACCTGTTCCCAAATCTAAAAAAATTCCTTGCTGGCAAGCGTTTTACCTCAAATGAAGATGCAATTACAGTTGTAAACCACTATTTTGAAGACCTTGAGGAAAACTATTTTAATCAAGGGATATAATTGCTAGAAAAGCGTTGGACTAAGTGTATTGAAGTTTCAGGAGATTATATTGAAAAATAAAAATATTTGTTTTGAAAAACTAACTATTCTCTTTCATTGATAGGCTAAGAAGTTTCCGAACCGCCCTCGTATGTATGTGCTACGCATGTGTATATAGTTGTTTGCTATAGTCCTTGTATGTGAATACGAGTGTACGTTTAGTTCTTCTGTTTTGCAGAATATGTTAATTTTGTGATTTTGATAAATTCGTTGAAACAGTTATTTTTTTGCAATTATAAATTTAATAAATGCGAAATATTATATGTACGTACTATATAAAAAACAATTTAAAAACGTAATATAAGTGATTTTATTCTCTTTTGTACGCGGATCTCTTTCAGATGATAATTTTAAAAAGTTATTGTTGTTAATTATATCTAATTAGCATTATTTTGTAACTGAAATAAAAGCATAATTAGTTGATGCAAATAATTCTTATTATATGTCGCTCATTTACTAAAAGAACAGTGTTAAAAATAAAAAAAAAATTTTTTGAGTTAGTTATGTGGAATTATTCGTTATAGTCTACTTCATATTCCGTCAAAATTTCATCATAACATCTTGCACACTCTCCGAGTAAGTATGTACTTTCAATTTAATCGTAAGCGACAAAAATTCAATTTTTCAGGAAAAGGTTTTTTTATAATATTCAAAATTGTTTTACATATGTACGTAAATTGTCGCTTACGATTAAACTTTACAGCCCGTATCATAAAAGTTATCAATAATTATGGTATTTTGATAATTCTAAGGTAAGGTGCCAGACGTACTGTTTTTAGCAGTACATGTACTGTTTTTTTCAATTTTACTGTTTTATGCAGAACACCCAAAACAGTACACAAATGTACTGTTTTTTGGACTTTGTACTTTTTTTGTTTTACTAATGATGTATTTTTATAAAATAATGCAAAACATAAGTATATTTATTTTAATATTTGATAGCAAAAATTTTGTTAAATGTACAGAAACACGAAAATATTAAGAAACACCCTGTCGTAGTAATACACATCGCTTGTTTACAACGTTGTTATTTCTTTAATGTATGTATTTACCACGTATTTACATATATTTGCAAACAGAAAGTCTATTTTTGCAAAAAGATTAATAGAAACACTAAGTTATTTAAAGACAAAAATAGTACAAACATCACGGTAAGATAAATTACGAGTTTAATTATTAGATATATATAGTCGCATAAGTGCATGTGGCCTGTATTTCAAAAAGTTCTTTTTTAGGAATGGATGATGAGGAAATAATTTCCGACGACTCTTTAACAGATAAGTGGACTACAGATGCAGAAGTAGACTTTACAAAAATTACTGCATTTTTTAACTATAACACATTTTGTGATAAAAAGAATATTTTTATTTTTATGTAGAATTGACACGACTTTCAAAATATGTAAAAACATCGCCTCATACAATCTGGGAGCAAATTGAGGCATTCGATACGATTCTAAATTTTAAAATATTTCCAATACACTATTGAAATATTTCGTAATTTCGTTCGATAAACAGTGCTGTAGTTTCCCCCTTGAACAATTTAATTTTACACACAATGCAACTCCGACAAAAAAAATTGAATATTATAATCCAAAAGGCCTTTTATTATGTCTGTATTTATAAAAATATTTTACATTTAATACAGCATATATGTATGTATATTTAAAATGAATTTACCTTTGTGCAAAAACGTTCATAATATTGGCTAAGATCTCATATATTTTAAGTGTTTTTAAATTATTATTTTTTGCTTAGTGAGTTAATAGTTCAAAACATGTAAAGACTTGAATAAATAGCTATTTTTCGTTAAAAAAATTTACTGTTTTTTTCTTAATTGTACTGTTTTTTGTCCCAGGTGTACTGTTTTTCCGAATTCCAGATCTGGATACCCTAGCTGGACTAAAAAGTCCAGTCTATTTTCTTTAACATGTCGCTTACGATAAAATTGAGAAAACAATTGCGTTTTGAAATACATATGTACATACATTGTAATTTTTCCTGATTTTTGTTTATTTGTGAAAGACAGTTTTATTTTTTTTTTAAATAAACATAACAAATATTAATCAGAAATAATTTCTTAATCAGGCTTGAGTTCAGTAATTTCAATTCTTATTGAATGAAATATTTTTATTAATTAATGTGAGTATGCAAAGAAGAGAAGAAAAATTAAACTAGACTTTATTAGCTGGGGGAAATACCGATATTTTTCTGTGCAGCCACGCACTTCATCAGCACCCATGTCTATCTACTGGGGTAGAGATTATTAAATGTCTCATTTAATTCGTCATGGGCACGTGACAAAAATATGTTCACTTAGCGATCACTGTTCACTTGGCTATCACTGCTTCAGAATGCTGAAAAGCGAAGTCAACTGTAGAAAGCAAAAACAAAGTAACATAAAGCCACTACAATAATACTTATATGTATGTACCGATGGTGCATCGAATAAGTAAAAATAATTAATGTGATGATCGTAAAAGATAAGTAAGAACAGTTAAACATACATAGGTAGAGTGATAGAACTTCGTGCTAACCTAAATAGAATATGGAAAAACAGAAAATGAATAGTGATACTTACAAATGTGTTTGCCAAAGGTAAATCAATAATTGTATACATAATCAATTCTCATATTCCAGTTCATAGAAATTTAAGTTAAATAGCTGATGTTAATAATAATCTCTACCCCAGTAGATAGACATGGGTGCTGATGAAGTGCGTGGCTGCACAGAAAAATATCGGTATTTCCCCCAGCTAATAAAGTCTAGTTTAATTTTTCTTCTCTTCTTTGGATACTCACATTAATTAATAAAAATATTTCATTCAATAAGAATTGAAATTACTGAACTCAAGCCTGATTAAGAAATTATTTCTGATTAAAATTCACTACAGTTCAATTAAATCTAAAATTGTCTCATATAACAAATATTATCAAAAAGTTTGCTGTGGGGTGGTTGTGGTTCACAAAATTTCAAAAATTATTAATTGCTACTGGAATATTAAATGTATATTGTCGTTCGGCGTATTTCAAAATAAAAATCAGTTCTTCTTGAAGAAACAAACTCCATACACCATGTTTTCTTTGATCAAGCGCAGATCCAGGACAAGGTTTTTAAATTTTTGCACTGAATATTTTAATTTTGGTAGGAGAAATTTCCATTTTTCAATCCAATAGATCTGCTTTTGAATTTGATTGATTGCAACTCATTTTTGATTTCATTGATTTCAATTGCAATTCATTTTTCAATGAATTCAAAATCAATTCAATTCAAGTGAATTTGAAAAATGAATTGCAATTAGTTTTCACAAACTCATTTGAATTAGAAACGAATTGCAATTCATTTGACAAATTCATTTGAATTAAAAACGAATTGCAATACATTTTTACCAAATTCATTTGAATTGACTCAAATTTAATTCAATTCATTTTTTGTGTGAAAAGAATTAATTCAAAATTTGCTAATTCAGTGCATGAATGGTTCGCGAATTAATTCAAAAATGAGTGATTCATTTACAGCTCTGGAATAAACCCTCGCTGCAATACGTAATTGCAATTAAACAAAACTGTTGGCAAAAGGAAAAAGATACAAAAAGAAAGAATTTTTTAACTGCAATACGAGCTTGGGGAAAGTTAAGCTAGGTCAGTTATGCATTAAATGGTATGAGCTGGCGAATACGCGCATCAACAACCTGAAGTATGTATCAAAGTGCTGATGCGGTATTTATTTGTTCAACAACTTTATGTTGACATACGTTAAGTCTGATGACTATTTAATTCAATAATTTTAGATAAAAAAAAACTACATTAATGACAAACAGTAATTATTTCGCAAAAAAAATGGGCAACTAATGAAATTGCAAAGGCGAAATAAATAATTAAATAATGAATCTTTGAGAAAAATTAATACATTGAAAATCTATAGGTTTATTTCAGTATCGTCAAATAATTAGCAATTAAATAAATATTAAATAAAAAAAATATATGTATATATAAATAATGATAAAATTTTTGTATTTGCAGTGTTGTTAGATATGACGATTTTACGTCATTTTGGTGATTTTTTTAAACAAATTTCTCAAAATGACGATAGACGATTTTGTTTGAAATATTCCGTATATTTTTACGATTTATTGAAATAGTAGCAACACAAATATGCCACTAAGGCCTTGCAGAAAAGAAATTTGATTTCGATAACACAATTATCAAAAATTTTAAGATAATTACAGCATCGGTTATTTTATATATGGACTTTGAAATTCGTCATTTACTAAAAAGTTTTCCAAATCTTATGTCTAAAGAAAGATATTGAGTTTGAAAATTTAGCTTGTTTTTATGGTTAAGCAATTGTCATAAGGTCTTTATTTATATCATTTGAAAATTTAGCTTGTTTTTATGGTTAAACAATTGTCAAATAAATAACTTCGGTATTTCCTGTATGAAAATAAATGTTTTATTTTTCTTTTTGCTTTTGAATACTTTTAATGGGTCTCATGCATAAAAACGAGTAAAAGCGCTGAGTTGAAGCAGGTGAGCAATTGCTCATAAAGTCGAGTTCTATCAAACAGCAACAGCTTTTGCTCAATTTCGTATGCATAAAAACGAGTTCAAACCAATTGCAATTACTTGAGCAAAGGGAGTTCAAACGTGTAATTGTTATTGAAGTGTAAACATGTCGTCAAGTGAAAGGGAAGTAGAAATAGAACTAAATAATAATAATAAAGTAGAAAATTACGACATTTCTAAATTTTTAGTGGAAAAAATAAAACAAAATAAATATTTATTAGAAAAGAGTCAATTACCAAGTATAAAAATAATAAAAAGCAAACTATAGAAGAATGTGTAAAAGAAATTAAGCAGAAATTTGTAATTGAACTAACGGGGAAAAATATAATAAAAAAAATAGCTAATATGAAATGTCGTATAAAAAATAAAATAGACATAAATAAAACAGGCAATAAAAAACTAAATTTAAAAAACTGGGAAACTGATTTGTCACAATTGCTTTGTGCTAATTCAAATCCCTCAACAAACAAACTTCCAGGTAAGTGTAACGTTATCGAATTCAAATTTTGTTTTTGATTTCGCTCTTCGTTTATTTTTTTACAGTTCATCTCTCTCTTGGAACTAATGATGACAACTGTACGTTTGATATTTTAGAAGAGATATCAGCAACAACATCCTCAGAAACAAAAAGAACAGCAACAACAGTAGCAAAACAGCAAGGAAAGCGCCGTTGCACTGATAATGATGACCAACCTGTAATATTTTATTTTATTTTAGATTTTGCTATATGTTGTTTATTTTGAAGGTTAACAAAATTTTGCAAGAAAAACTTGTGTAAAGAAACTTGCAATTAATGAATTTTGATTTTTATTAATATATATTTAATGCCTAAATTGAATTACACATAGTATTTTATTTTTGTATAAAACAATGAAATGTATTTGCGTTTTTTTATTTTTATAGACCAAAAAAATATTTAAGATTTCCATTTATATTATTTGTATAATAAACTAATTTGATAACAAATTTGCGATCATCATCCTTTTGTTTTTTCCAGCTTCTGAATTTCTTGCTCTTTGTTGTTCGATATCATTTTCTAATTGGCATACATCATTATTGTTGTAATCGTCATTGATAAGGATATAATCGTCTTTTAAAAATTTAGCTATGTTATGCAAAATGAAACAACTGGCTATTACGTAGGGCGCTAACTCTGTCGATACACGAATTTTGTATTGAAGTATCGAAAATCTTTGCTTCAATTGCCCAAAACACCGTTCTATAATGACACGTTCCCTTGTAAACACTTTGTTGAATGTTTTTTCTATGTCAGTTGTTGGGTTCCGGAATGGTGCCATTAGCCATGGGCATATTCCATAGCCCTCATCCCCGAGAAGTAATGCATTGTTTGTGGGATTTTGCATAATTCTACATAACTCGCTATTTCGTAAGATACGTGAGTCATGAACTGAACCAGGCCAGTATATGTCAACGCTTGTAAAAAGTTGTTTTCCATCACAAATATTTTCTACAAATATACTCATCGCTTTGATTTGAGGGTTTTTTAATTTTTATATGCGTACAATCAATCACTCCAATTGCAAATGGAAAGCAATAATTTCCTTGCCATTTCATTTGAGCATCTTTTATTTCATCAGCATCTTTCGGGAATTTTATCCACTCGCTTGCTTTGGCAGATATAAGTTTCGCAACTTCCGCAATAGTTCGCGACACAGTTGATTGATGGACTCCAATATCTGTGGCTATACCATTTTCTAATCCAGGATCGGCACAAAATCTTAAATACAGTTTAATTTTATCATAGTTGCTGAGGGCACCACCACGTTTTCTTCTGACTCCTCAAAAAAGTAATTAGCCAACCAGCAGATGCTACTATCATCAAACCTATGTATTTATCATTTTATTATTAATTAAATAAAAAATAATAATAATTAAGAATACAAACCTGTACAATTTTTTATCCTCACTTGCTAAATTTTTTTTACGCTGTTGATAACATTTTGTATTTCTTTGCGGTACAAAATATTCAGCCATGATTCCTTTTTAGTGGACGCGAGTCAACTATAAGGCATGCTCAACAAAATTTGAGCAAGAGCTCACAAAAGAAAGCAAAAGCTTGTTTTTATGCATATGAAAATGAGCACATGCTCATCTAACTTAGTTCAAACTGAGCAAGACGAGTTCAAACGTAAGCAGTGAGTAAAGCTTAAATTAGACGTGACATAGCCATAACGCCATAGCCATAACCAAACCAAAATTCAATTGATTTCTATGGTGAGAGTGAGAGTGAGAGAGACTCGCCATAACTCTCACCATAGAAACCTATTGAATTTTGGTTTGGTTATGGCTATGGCGTTATGGCTATGTCACGTCTAATTTAAGCTTTAAGCTTAAAAGCAAATTCATCAAATTTTATTATGCATACGACAAGCACCTTTTACTCAAAAAAACGAGTCAGAGCTCAAGCTTACGTTTTATGCATAAGGCCCAATGTTGCCCAATGTGGCAGCTAATTGTAAAAAGGTGGTGGTAAATAAAAAAGATGCACAAATCGGATAAAGATGCTTGTTTTGCAAAGATTTTTGTTTGCGGCTTTCAAACTTATTATGTTTGTATATTGTGATTCTCAATATATTATTAAGAGTCTTACTATAAACATACGTAGTTTATCAGCTAAATTCAAAAATTTTTTGGGTTGAAGTCTACCGACGAGTTCCAAAAGCGGAAACGAAATGCATATAGACAATTGAAGCACAGCCGCGAATAACGTTGTAAAAGAAAATTTTAAAAAAATCAGTTTTTTCACAGATTACCATTAACATAACTCTCTTGCGTTATTCAAATATAAAACCATTCAAAATTATACATCTTATCGCCATCAAAATACAATTACAAATGGGTCTGGCAGTGCAAAACTTTGTAAGTAATTTATAAAATCATGCACAGGACATTGTCGAAAATAGTTGATAAATGTAGAAGAGATACACAAAGAAAAGCTAATGCTAGTTATCATTATTTTCAATAAGCTAAAAAAATTTTAACGAAAAAAGCAATCTTGCTTCAAAATACGTTTATTGGCTCTCCTGAAAAATTATTATTTTGTCACTTAAAACGTTATTCGCGGCTAGCCTTCAATTGCTTAACCATAAAAACAAGCTAAATTTTAAAATTAAATAAATAAAGACTTTATGTCAAATAAATATACTTCGGTATTTCATCTATGAAACATACTAAGACATTGAAAATTAAATAATAATGGCTTATATCGATCCTTTTTTTTCGATTTTATCGTAAGCGACATGTTATCGAAAAAATACTTCTTTTATTGACATTAAAATCTTATGGGCCTACCTATAGTTTAGAATTATCAAAATGCCAAAATTGGTAATAACTTTTAAGGTACGTATCGTAAGCAACAATTTACGGACAAAAATATATTTGAGTGTTTTAAAAAAAGCTTCTCCTGAAAATTTTAATTTATGTCGCTTACGACTAAATTGATAATAAGGGTTCTAGCTAGGGATGGGCAAATGAAAAAAATTTATCGATACATATCGTATCGATGTTTTTGGACAGTATCGATACATACTTTTTTAAAACATCTATATTTCGATATATCGATATTTTTTCTGAATTAATTTCGAATGCACAATTAGTCACTTTAAGAAATTTAGTACAATAGAACTATTTATGTTAAGTTATACGTAACTTACTGTAGCTCCTTAAAACTTCATTAGCCTTTACTTTCTGTTGCTGCTCTGTGCTGTGCCATTCTGTTTCTAAATTTTAATAGTTACTTTTTCTGTAATAAATTATAAGCTGTTTCGGACCAGAACGGTTACAGTTTTCCACTAAACTGATGAGTTTTGTATCGTCTATTGTTATTAGAGTTTTTCCGGACTTTTTTATTTCGCGGGAAACGGGGACAACTTTTCGGTTTTCCGGGAATTCCCGCCCGGTGCAAAACAATACAAAATATTTTTTTTATTTAATTTTAATTTATTTATTTCAACAAAAACCAAATTATAATTCATGATATCGATTAAATAATAACGTTTTATAAACACATGTCAAAAAAAAATAATACAATTTCAGCTCCCGGCCACAGAATACACAGAAGTGAAGAAAGTGACAGGTCAAAAAAGCTAGGATCAGGTTTTTAAAATTCGTGGGAAAAAGAGACAACTATAGTGCATTTGTTATTAAGAAAGTATGAAAATAAACAAACTGAAAACGAAAATTATAAGAATGTGAAAAAGCAAAAATGATTAGAAAAGTTTTATAAAATTAAAATTTAATCATTTTTATGTGTTTTAAGCAAAAAAAAAGTGAAATAAAAGGTTGTGAGTGTTCATTAAGTGTTTCCGGCATCTTTAAATGGCAATATTGCTGGATATAGTGCAGAAAACTTCATCTGGGTGAGAAGGAGGAGTCTGTATTGGCCATTAAGTAATTCGCTCAACGTGCCGGAGTTGAATTTGTTACATATATTGGGTAGTATTATAATATTGTCTATAAAATGATTGATTATCCTCAGGAAGATATTTGTAAAGTTTATATCGATGCCTTGTCGACATTCATCAGTGCCACAAAACATTCATTGCCTTGTACAAGCAGAATGGAATACAATACAATATATACATATGTACAAGGTGTTGGAAATGCCATTACCATACTAATTCCTAAATTGGTTCAAATTGTGCCTGACGATAAAAGGTTTCCCTTGTGCTTGCTGCACTTGAAAGTTTCTCCTATATTTTGAAACACAATTCTCTGCCGGGTGAAAATTGAATGATTGCAATTTTGATGAGCCTGCTAGCGGCAATGACGACGAAAGAGAATATGAAGGTGCTGGTAATTTGCTGCCATTATTGTGTCAGGCTATGGAGGCAGCAAAATTTTCCATGTAAATTGTCGCATCTACGTTGGTAAGTAAGCAAAAATTCATGTAAATTTATAGTTTATAATAATTAACACTTGCGGTTTTTAAATATATTTGCAGCAAAAAGCTAAGGATGAGAAACTGGATTCACAAAGGGCCTTTGTACATAGAGCTTTGGCCGAATGTTTTGGTGCTTTGAAAAACTGCACCGGAAACTATTTGGATACATTCTGCTCGTCAAAATACTGGTTTCGTATTGGGTGAATTGGTTTTTTGTTCCGAGGGAAAATCATTCGAGTAAGTGTTAATTTTTTTTTTATTAAATAAATTTACACACAATAACTAAAAAAATAAAATGTATATTTTTCAATTGCAGAGCATATATCTATATTTTGATGGCATTGTCTCAGGACATTGCCAATGAATAGGAACCTGCCGCTCTCGATAATATATGTGGAGCAATTGCCCGCCTTACAAACTGTAACTTAATGGAACAAGTATAGAGTGAAAACAACCCCAATTTTATATTAACTAAATTTGAAGTTGTTACAAAAATAAAAAAACAAATCGATTATTTAAAACGAATTTAACAAAATCTTTAATTTACTTAACGTGTGGTTACAATATTTTGTTCCTATGCTCCTAGGGCCAGATTGCTCAAAGATGAGTTTTGAAATGTTCACCAATTTCAGTGTTCGCAATTCAGCACACTTTTTCCAGTGATAAATTTTGACGCTAGTGTTCACTATAACTATCAAAATTATTCATTCTCACCGTTGAGGATGCACAAAGCAACAAGTGTACACTGGAATTGATGAACACTTCAAAATTCATCTTTGTGGAATCCGGTCTCTGCTCGGCATTCGTAACTTGCCATGTAAATGAGGCGCCGTGAGCCTTTTCTGACTCCAATTCTTTGCTGGAACGAGGAAAAGAGTGGCGCCACAACAGCAGCAATTTGGGTAATAGTCCCTTCACTAATGGGAGATCCCACAGTCATTATGGGTCCAATTAACAATCAACCGGCTTGGGTACGATTTAGCAACATGCTACTCGTGTCGCACTAAATACAATTTTACCCTTGATATGTTGCCGCCAAAGCGCAACTGTAACCTGATATGGACTCCGGTGAAGACCGCATTTGCTCGAGGGCATCAACAAAGCTATCAATAAGTGGTGTTATTAGAATTGGCAGTCTTGGGCTGCTGCACTTGGATGCACCAATACAGCACAAGTCGTATCAATGGCATGCAGAGATTGATCAGCCAGAAGGTTTTGAGGTGTTGTGCATAATCCTAATACCATACAGCCCAGTTCTTGCAATGCACACACTAAGAAGTGTTGACTGAACAGTGTTTCCTGATTCAAGTCCTTGGCATTTTCGGGATTGAAAGCCGAAAAGTTTGCCAATAGTAGTAGGGAATTGTTCATCCTGCGACAATTAAACTTTTGAAATTTTAAAATTTTAATTACCCAAATTTTAAAATTCTTGGAAATTTGTGAAATTTGATACCCTACGAGGGTGGATCAATAAGTCCGTCCAACTTTTTGTTTACATAAGGAATTTTTTGTTTACATAAGGAGTTTTGTTTACATTAACCCATGTGGGAACGGGTGATTTTTTTTGAGGTTGCATTAATTGTGTGAACGGGTGATATTTTTTTTTGAGGTTACCTTAATATAGAAAGGCCCTAACTCATTATTTTTTTTTTTTTTTTTTTTTTGTGGGGTGGATTAAGGGGTTTCATCGATGTCACGTGCGACATTGAAGAACAATATTGGTTATCAAAGATATTTAATACAGTTAAAACTAATGATTTTTCCTAGTACCAAAGGGAAAATCATGAAATGATTTTTCTTAATACCAAAGGGGGAGTGGGGTGAAATAGTGAAAATTAATTTTTCCTAATGCCTACGGCAATATATGAATATTTTTCCTAATGCCTACGGCAATATATGAATATTTTTTCCTAATGCCTACGGCAATATATGAAAATTTTTCCTAATGCCTACGGCAATATATGAATATTTTTCCTAATGCCTACGGCAAAACATGATTAATATATTTTCCAAATGCCGACGGCAAAACATGATTATTATTTTTCCAAATGCCGACGGCAAAACATGATTATTATTTTTTTTTTCTAATACCAAAGGGAAAATTGTCAGTGTTGCCAGACTGTAGAAATTTCTTATCGTAATAATATATCAGTAATATCAGAGAAAATATTTATTTATGTGTTCACATGTATGTGAACACCCATACTTGTGTTCACATGTATGTGAACACCCATACTTGTGTGTGGGGGGTCCAGCTTGATAGTCGCGGGTAATTTAATATTTTGTGTATTTGTTTAAGAAATATGTATGTATGTATGTATGTGTATGTGTATGTGTATGTATGTATGTGTATGTATGTATGTGTGCATGTATGTGTGCATGTATGAATGTGTGATCGTGGGTACTTGTGCGTGGAATATTTTGTAGAATACATATATATTTTGCAAGGTAATCATTTTCTTTGTCTACGATTCTTTAAAAGCAGCAAACTAAGTACAGTCAGCAGCAGAGAAACAAAAAGTAAAATTTATGAATGTTGCAAGGATACTGCTTCCAATTTTAGTATAAATACGCCAACTTTTCTAACCAACACATCAGTACGTTATTGTATTTACAAGAAGTGTCATCAGTAATTGTGTTAAAGTGAAATAATAATAAAATAATTAAAAATGAGTTCATCAGGTTATCAGTGTAATACATGTAATAAGGTATACAAATACCAAAAGTCCTTTTTGGAGCATGTTAAAAACCATAGTGTACAGAATCAAGTGGTCGTAAGCCGGGGCATAAATCAAGAGCTACCGCAGACATCTTTTCAAAATCATCAAAATTCATCATCATCATTCATTCATCAACAATATCCTTCTCTTCAGTATCCTCAATATCAGTTACCATTAAATTTTCAACAATACGGTATGCCATGGAATAATCAGTTTTTGGGATACAATTATAATCCCAATGTGATGCAATGGCAGCCTCTTAATTATCATCAACAAGAGTACCAGCATCAACAACAAGATCATCAAAATCAAGCTCAACAACAACAACAACAAGCTCAACAACAGGGTGTGGGTATCCTTGGAGGTAATTTATTCGACGATGCTATGGACATAAGCTTACCGGAAAGTGATGGAGAAGTAGAAGAAAGAAGAGAAGAAACTCTGCCAACTCCAAGGAATACTTCGCATGCTGGAACAGATGAAGTAGAAGAATTGGGATATTATAAAATATCTAAAGCATTCAAAAACCATATTGCCACTTATGCAATTTTAAACAAAAAAGATCAACTTTTGTTGGAAGAATTTGTTGAAGAAAACAAAAATGTTTTTATGGAGAGACTTCAAGTGAATTTAAGTAAGCATGCAATAATTAAATTTCATGTAAGTATTGTGGCAGAATATATAAAAATTGTTGGAGAAGAATTGGAGTTGTGCATAATATCACATGTAGCCAAAATGAGTTTGCTGACGAAGGCAGATAGCATTGAAGAGTTATTCCGTAAGCAGGTTGCGGAGATTTCAACCAAAATGTCCGAATTTGAAGAGCGAGATTCTGGTTGGACTTTGTCACGCATAGTCCGAGCAGAAATTAACATCAACAAATCTTCGCTCGTCAAAGGATCGAACTGGATATCCACACCTGGAAAATTAGAAAGAAAAAAAGCTTGCATCAACATTGAAAATGATGATGACTACTGCTTCAAGTGGTGTCTAATCGCTGCCGTTGATAGCACAACATACGCTCAACCAAAACGTTGCAGTTCTTATAATATTCAAGACATTGCTGCAGAGACGATTGTTACGCGAAATGGTGTAGCGTTAAATTTCAAAAATTTAAGCTTCCCATTAGGATTAAACAAAATAAAAGAGTTTGAGGTGAACAATCCAGCAATAAGTGTCAATGTATTCGGCTATGATGAGGGAGCCAATCAGATTATTGGTCCTTATTATGTCACCAAGGACGAAAAAATTAGCCATGTAAACTTGTTGCTTTTGGAAAATGGTGAAGTTCATCACTACATTTTGATAAAGAACATATCAAAGTAAGTTAAAAAATTATACTACACTTTAATTTAATGATACATATACTTCTTTTATATATTTTATAATATATACGTTTTACTCATTAACTTTTATTTTACTTTTTATTATTCACAGACTTTTACGGAATCAGACTACCAAAAACCACAATAAATTAATTTTTTGCAATAGCTGTCTCCAATATACTCATACGGACACCATCATGAATACTCATAAGGAGGAATGTGGGAAGATAGTCACAACTATGCCATCAGGTGAGGATGCCATTCTTAGTTTTAAGGGACATCAACGAAAAATGGATGTCCCTTTTGTTATTTACGCGGACTTTGAATGCGTATTAGAGGATATAAGTAATAGTGTAAGTAGTAAAACAAATTTAATAAAAAAGCACACACCTTGTGCCTTTAGTTATTTTATTAAGTGTCTCCATAGTAATAATTTAGATAAGCTTAGAATATATACGGGGGAAGATGCCTCCAAAAAATTTGTAGAATATTTAATTAAGGATTGTGAAGATATATATAATAACTATTTAGTTAACAATAGACAAATGGATACTTTATCCCCTTCAGATACTTATAATTTTTATAGTGCGGTGAATTGCCATATTTGCCAAAAATTTTTAGGCAAAGATCGTGTTAGAGATCACTGCCACATTAGTGGCAAATTTAGAGGCGCAGCCCACAATAAATGTAATTTAAATTACCAAATTCCCAAATTTATACCAGTTTACTTCCACAATTATTCAAATTATGACTCACATCTTTTCATTAAAGAATTAGGTGAAATTTCATTGCAACTGAAAGTACTCCCTCTCAATAAGGAACTTTATATATCCCTCTCCCAATTCACAGAAATGAGTGATGGCCATAAGCTTGAAATAAGATTTCTTGATACTATACGCTTTATGGCTGAGAGTTTGGAATCATTAGCCTGCAATTTGTCGGATAATGATTTCAGCACTATAAGGTCCTTATTTCAATCAGAAAACGAATTTCAGCTTATTAAGAAAAAAGGTATTTTCCCATATGAGTACCTAAATTCATTCGAAAAATTAGATGAATGCCAGCTGCCTTCACGCAGTGATTTTTTTAATAAGTTGAATAATAAAGAGTGTTCTTTAGAGGAATACTCACATGCTGTAGAGGTATGGAATACTTTTGGTTGTGAAACAATGAAAGATTACATGGAACTTTACTTAAAAACAGACGTCCTCTTACTGACAGATATTTTCGAGAACTTTAGAAAAGTTTGTAAGGGTATTTATGAGCTCGATCCTTGCCAGTATTATACAGCACCTGGCCTTTCCTGGGATGCAATGCTCAAATATACAAAAATTGAGTTAGAATTATTGACAGACATAGACATGTACAATTTTATGAAAAAAGGTATACGTGGGGGGATAGTACAGTGTAGTCAAAGATATTCGAAAGCAAATAATAAATATTTGCAAGATTTCGACAAAGAAAAGCCCTCAGAATTTCTCGTTTATTTAGACGCTAACAATTTGTATGGATGGGCGATGTCGGAATATCTTCCTCATGGTGGATTCAGATGGTTATCACAAGACGAGTTGAATCTGGATCCAAACAGCATAGCTGATAATGGAACAGACGGTTATGTATATGAGGTTACGTTGGATTATCCCTCTCATTTACACGACTTGCATAATGATCTTCCTTTTTGCGCTGAAAATAAGAAACCTATGCAAGCGAAGTATAGCAAGTTGATAACCGATTTCTCTACAAAGCAATCATATGTGATACACTTTAGAGTTCTCAAACAGTGCTTAGAATATGGCTTAGTTTTAAAGAAAACTCATCGTATTCTAGCATTTAAACAATCTCCATGGTTAAAAGGCTATATTGACCTAAATACCAGACATAGAGCCACTGCTAAAAATGCTTTTGAAAAAAATTTTTTCAAACTACTTAATAATGCAGTGTATGGTAAAACCATGGAAAATGTGGACAAGAGGAGAGATGTTAAAATTGTTAATAATTGGGAGAAAACGAATCGGAATCATTTGGGTGCCCAAGATTGGATATCAAAACCAAATTTTCATAGTTTATCTATATTTTCCGAAGATCTTGTAGCAATCGAAATGACTAGAGTCAAAACCTGCTACAATAAACCAATTTACTTAGGATTTTGTGTACTCGAGCTGTCAAAATGGAAAATGTATAATTTCCATTACGGGTACATGCAACCTAAGTTTAAGACAAACCTCTCATTAAACTATATGGATACTGACTCTTTTATATATTCAATAAAGACTGATGACTTTTACGCTGACATAAAAAATGACATTCATGAACAATTTGACACATCGGACTATCCTACAGACAATATTTATAATTTCCCAATAGTAAATAAAAAAGTAATTGGTATGATGAAGGATGAAAATTGCGGTAAGATAATGACAGAGTTTGTTGGGCTGCGCTCAAAAATGTATTCATTTAGTGTAGAAAATCAAGATGATATTAAAAGATCGAAGGGGGTAAAGAGAGCCATATTAGATAAATATAGTTTAGCTACATATAAGAATTGTTTATTTAATAAGATTAATGTATATGATAGTATGTTAACATTTAAATCTAAGCTACATCAATTATATACTAGCGAGTTAAATAAGGTAGTATTAAGCTATGGAGACGATAAGAGAAAAATTAGATCAAATAATATTAATACTTATGCATGGTATCATTTTCGTATTAAGGAAACTAACCCTGAATACGAACTTGACATGTTGCTAGATGAGATTGCTAAAATGCAAGAAAATCTTAGTTAATTAGTTAAGAAAAAATATTGTATATAAAATCCTATTTATTAAGAAAAATTGTTGTATATAATATCTTAGTTAATAAGAAAAAATATTGTATTTATATCCTATTTAATCAGAAATAATTGTTGTTAAAATGAATGTAAAAAAAGCCTAAGAAATATTATTGTATTTAAATCCTATTTATTAAGAAAAGTTATTGTAAATAAACTATTGAAAAAAGAATGGAAAATGTGAGTTGTTTTTTTTTTATTTCTTTATTGACTTTACTTCGTTGGATCAAAAATTTTTGTTTTTTGCTTATTTGCAAATTCTTGTTTTCATGTCGCTTAAACATGCACAGTCTTGTTTTCAGGTTACTTAAACATGCACAGTCTTGTTTTCTTTGAGAGGTTCTGCACAAGAGAAATTGAATTTCACAATATTATGAAATTCAATTAGATATTTTCATAAAGAGAAATAATTTAGATAATCGGATAAAATCCTCATATTTTTTCACTACATACAAGTTTCTGTTATTTTATATTCGAACAGATGATTCCTAGTTTTCCTTTAGAAAAAAATAATACAAATCAAGGAATATTTTTATAATTCAATTTAATTTTATTTTATTATTTATACAATTTTATTTCATTTTTATTTAATTTATTTATAATGATGGAAACATTTCGTAATAGCCAATTATTAGATGTTCTAGTATATTTTTTCTTAAAAAATATATGGTACATCTGCAAGTATCAGGTCCCTCCTCACACTCAGGATGATACCAAGGACAGCTGGGGAAGTGTCCTTCAGTGTTGTCTTCATCTTCCATGACCCCATATTCTTCGTTCTCATCCAGCATATTTTGGAAACATTTTATCATCTCCCAATGATCAAAAAGCCTGAAGCTTTCAAAATCTCTTATAAATTGATTAAGAGTACGTCTAATTTGGCTCATTTTATTTGCTGATGAATGAATGATGATGAATGTTGGAAGGTTCCTTTAAGACTAATTTGTTCTGTAAATTTTTAAAATATCTATATGGTCTTTAAAATATCTATACTATCATCTCTATGTCATATTTCTTTTTAGCAGTCTATCTCTCTCTAACCCTTTTCTCTCTATTCCATATTTCTTTTTTACTACTCTATCTCTCTCTAACCGTTTTCTCTCTATAACTATCTCTTTCTGTCTATCACTATCCCCCACTTATTCACTATTTCACCACAATTATTTTCGATTAGCCTTTTTGAAGTCATCATCGCTACTTTTAAGATCATTTCCAGTTAAACATTCAGAGTGACAAGAAGTATCTAAATAAAAAATAAAAAATGGACTCCACAACAAATCTAATTGCAAAATTTAATGCTCTAAATAACAAAACTTTAATACACGTAAAGGAGCTTGATTCTTCAACGAAATATACTATTAGAAATGTGTTACGTGTAACAACTAAATATGGACCAACCCTAAAAGTTGAAATGAATAAACACATAATGTTCCTGCCCAAACGATATAATATTTTAACTGATGACGATATCAAAGATCTCTCAAGCGGATCATATTGCCTAAGTAGAGAAGGTGAAGAAAACCTAATTGTCGAGAGTGAGCTGAGTGAATTTCTAATTCAAAATTCCCAATTTCCTGTTTGGCAATAATATATTAATTATGTATTTTAAATTATGAATAAAAAGACATTAAAGAGTTTTGTAAAATATAAATTTTTGTGTTTTATTTAATATTTTCAGTTATTTCATAAAGAAATTTAAGACATAAATGTCCACAGGTAAATGTATTGAAATTCTGATGCTGATTATAGTTGTATTTTATATTTGCACCAAGATATTTGACTACTTCCCAAGGAGGTTGTAAGTTTCCAAAGCTGTCGAAATATTCTTTTTCATTGTTGTTTTTATAGTATGCTACCCAATGTGTACCAGGTCCTGTTGATACATCTAAGTTGATTATTCCACATTCAATTTTCTTTGTTCGTTTTGGTAGAGTATTCAACATGAAAACTCCTCTAAAATATGGAATTTTTATAGAGAAACGGTTTAGGTCCACATCAGATAGTGGTCTGTTGGGCAGCATCTTTAAGAGTTTTTTGATTCCTCTTTGTGAACTAAACCATAACCTTTTTTATATGGTTTTAAGTAAAGTCCTTTTCCCACTGCTATAGATTCCATCGCTTTATTATGTCTAGTTGCTTCATCAAGTTGATTTTTTGCATTCTTTGTTGCATTTACAGCTTTAGCTATAGCAGCACCTCCAGTTGTTAGACTACCAATTGCACCCAGAGCAGTTAAAATCGGTATTAGAGGTAAAAAACCACCGATTTTTGGAACACGTATTACACGTGGAACTACAATTTGAGACTTTCTTCCTTTTAATGATTTGTTAATAGTTTTTCGTGCAATTTTAATAGCTGAGTTAATATCTAATGGTTTTTCCTTCTTTAGTATTTTTGTTGCAGCTCTAATTGATGTTCTAAACAGTTTTTTATCATTTGGCTTGTTCTTTTTAACATTTTTCTTTTTCTCCACACCCATACCAAATTTAGTTTTGGTTTTCATTGCGTTAGTAACAATGTATTTAGTAAAATGTATTTAGTTACAAAAATGCAGTTAGTGAAACAACATAAAAATATTTTAGTTCGTAATATTGACGATTCAGTCAACATCACTTCAAAAATAAAGCATAGCCCCCTCTTACCAAATTCTATTCGTGCTCTAATAGTTGGACCATCCAATTGTGGAAAGACTAATGTTATGATTGGCTTACTAGAAAGTCCTAATGGACTCAAGTTTGAAAACATCTATTTATACTCAAAATCTCTATATCAACCCAAATATGAATACCTGAAGAAACTAATTTCACCAATTAAAGGAATGGGATATTATACATTTACAGATAATGAATCAGTTATTCCACCTGACGAAGCTAAAACTAATTCAATTATGATATTTGATGATGTTGCATGTGAAAAGCAGAATAATATACGTACATATTTTTGTATGGGGCGACATAGGGATGTCGATTCATTCTACTTGTGTCAAACTTATACTAGAATTCCCAAGCATTTAATAAGAGACAATGCCAATGTTATTATAATGTTTAAACAAGATGAGACGAATATGAAGCATGTTTATAGAGATCATGTTGGTGGCGATATGAGTTATGAAAAGTTTCATGAGATTTGTCGAGAGTGTTGGAAGGATAAATATGGATTTTTGGTGATTAGCAAAGATAATGAATTAAATGATGGACGCTACAGAAAGCAATTTGACTATTTCATAACTATATAAACTACTCTTCATAAACATTTACTTTAGTTATTAATCTAACTTTAAGCTTGATACATCTATTTGCTATAACCTCATCTGATACCTGATAAGCTGATCTGAAAACCAGACCAGCTACCTAATAAGCTGATTTGATACCTGATAACCTGATCTGAAAACCAGACCAGGTCCTGAAAAGCTGATCTGAAAACCAGACCAGGTCCTGAAAAGCTGATCTGAAAACCAGACCAGGTCCTGAAAAGCTGATCTGAAAACCAGACCAGGTCCTGAAAAGCTGATCTGAAAACCAGACCAGGTCCTAAAAAGCTGATCTGAAAACCAGACCAGGTCCTGAAAAGCTGATCTGAAAACCAGACCAGGTCCTGAAAAGCTGATCTGAAAACCAGACCAGGTCCTAAAAAGCTGATCTGAAAACCAGACCAGGTCCTAAAAAGCTGATCTGAAAACCAGACCAGGTCCTGAAAAGCTGATCTGAAAACCAGACCAGGTCCTGAAAAGCTGATCTGAAAACCAGACCAGGTCCTAAAAAGCTGATCTGAAAACCAGACCAGGTCCTAAAAAGCTGATCTGAAAACCAGACCAGGTCCTGAAAAGCTGATCTGAAAACCAGACCAGGTCCTGAAAAGCTGATCTGAAAACCAGACCAGGTCCTAAAAAGCTGATCTGAAAACCAGACCAGGTGCTAATAAGCTGATCTAATAGCTGATACCTCATCTAATAGCTGATACCTTTTATTTATTAAACATGGATGAGAAAATTTTAAAACAGTTGGTGTTGACAAGAAATGTCTTGAAGAAAAAGCTTCGTAGTATAAAAACTGGTGAAATAGATACACGTGAACAACTAAGAGATACATTTAAACCTATAACAGAACCACTGAAAGAATTCATAAATAGTTCTAAGAAAATTAAAAGAATTCCCATTAAAGAAGAAAATAAAATGAAGACAGAATTTGAAAATAATACAAGTTTAAAGTCTGAAAAACCATCACTCAAGATAGAGACAAGTACACCAAAGAAACTAGCAGAAGGAACAATATTTGATAATACCACCTTATTTAATGATACTAATTCTAAAAATGATGATGATGACGATGATGATGAAGATGATTTTTACTCACAAACTTCCAATACAGAAGATACTTATACTGATTTATCAGTCTTGGAAGAAAGAAATGAATTAGATACAAACTATGGTCCACATAAAGATTTCAATAATGAATGGAAATTTGGTGATAGTAAACTTACACTTAGTGAACATAAAATACAAGTTGGTGGCCAAATATGGGCTCTAACACCTGGACTATTTTCTCTAATGTTTTATAAAATACCAAAAAATTATGATAAATTTGAACTCGAAATCTATAAAAAGATTTTAATTACTACTAATGCATATAGAAGAGACTATAAGCCTGATGGTCAAATTAAGGGTACTAGAGGATATAAATATAAACATATTATTAAGAAATTTATTGACGAGAAAAACCAGGATAATTTACCCGAATCAACAGGATCTAAGCATAAAGGTAGCTATTTAGGTGATGGAATGATGGAATTTAACACCCATAAGCCCAACTATATATACTGGGATGATCCAAATGAGCTAGTAGATCGACTTCGACTACTGCTCGCATCACAAGCTGCAGGTCATAATAATCACAATAACGAGATTATATCAATTATTGAAGAACTACGTGAAGCTAATATAATACATTAACTTTAATAAAGTATATAAAGCATGTCTGTTGATAAATTTGGACATTATTTAAACGATACTAGCAACATAGTTTCTTTGAAAAATGCACCTAAACTGCTGGGGTTCTTTGTGGATACGAACAACAACATTGATGTCCAAAACAAAAGGATCAAAAATGTTGCAAAAGCTGTGGAGGAAAACGATGTTATCAATAAATTGTTTCTGCAAACTCAAATCGAAAAACTAGAAGAGAAATTATTAGCATACTTTAAGAGAGACAGTACTATAATTCAAGAAAATATTCAAATGCAAATTGAGGATCTACATCGCGAAACAAAATTAGATATAGAAGAAAATTATAAAATTGAAAAAGATATTCTAAAAATTAAAACATCCTTTGAAGAACAAATTGAACAGCTTAATGAGAAAATTTATAGATTAGAAAATTACATGTTTGTATCAATAGCTGAAAGTGCTTCAACTAGATCACAACACTCTCCAAAAAATCTCTAAAAACAACTTAATGTCTTCAAAAAGAAATTTAGTAAACGAACTCCATAAGCAAGCACGAAAACATTTTGTGCGTCGCAGAGTTATAATGAAAGGAATAGATGATCTTTGGCAAGCTGATTTAGTTGAAATGGGGAACTATTCTAAAGAAAATAGAAATTATCGATTTTTGCTGACTATAATTGACACATTCTCAAAATTTGCATGGGCAGTACCGCTAAAAACAAAAACTGCACTTGAAACAACTAACGCAATGGAAAATATTTTTGAATTGGGGCGAATACCAAAAAACATACAAACAGATGATGGTAAAGAATTTTTCAACAAACACTTTGAAAAATTAATGCATAAATACAACATTAATCACTACTCAACATATAGCATTATGAAAGCATCAATAGTAGAACGATTTAATAGAACACTGAAAGGAATGATGTGGAAAGAATTTAGCTTTAATGGTTCTTATAAGTGGATTGATATATACAAAGATTTACTTAATACCTACAATAGAAAAGTTCATCGTACCATTAAAATGCCTCCAATTAAAGTCAACTCAACAAATGAGGAAAAGCTGCTAAATACAGTATACAGTCATATGAAAATGTATAAAATGTCAAAATTTAATGTAGGAGATCATGTACGCATAAGCAAATATAAGCATACATTTGAAAAAGGTTATACTCCAAATTGGACTACAGAAATTTTCACAATTACAAGAGTTCAAAATACAAATCCTGCAACATACATATTAGAAGACTATCTTGGTAATCCTATTAAAGGTGGATTCTATACTGACGAACTTTCAAAAACCAGATTTCCAAATACATATCTAGTTGAAAAGGTGCTTAAAATTAAAGGGAAGGAGGTATATGTTAAATGGCTGGGATTTTCTAATCAACACAATTCTTGGATAAGTAAAGATGAAATATTATAGATGGAAGAAAAACTAAATCAACAACAACATCATAGCAAAACAATAATAGCATTAATATTAAGAAACTAATGTTAATTTTAAAATAAGAAAATGAAATAAATATGTAAATTATGCTTATAAACCATACTGTCTACTAAACTTTATTTAATTGTAATCAGTCTGTTATAATGTCAATAACACTTACTCTGAGCTCTAACTCATCAGAATTATCTGCTAGTTACTTTCCTCCTATTGAATTACATGGTGCATATGAGTGTGCTCTAACTGATTTTCATTCATACAACAGTATTCCAAATGTAGACACCTACAACAATATGTTTCATATAGGAGAACATACAATAGAAATACCAATTGGATCCTACGAATTAAATGATATAGTTGATTTTATAGAAGAGCAATACAAACTACTCTGTCCAACAAATAAGATTTTTATTGAAGCCAATAACAATACAATGCAAGTTAAAGTTAATAGTTCCAAGGATACTGTATATTTTAATAAAGACAATACAATTGGAAAACTTTTAGGATACAATAGCAAAATCCTAACACCAAACAAATATTATTATTCAGATCTTCCAGTTAATATTTTTAAAGTAAATCTCTTGCGAGTTGAAAGTAGTATCGCTATTAACACATATATGAATAACTCCAAATCGCATACACTTCATGAATTTCCGATTAATGTGCCTCCAGGCTATAAAATAGATGAGGTTCCAAGAAATCTCATCTATTTACCTGTGAACACCAGAGAGATAAGTTCACTAGCGCTGCGCGTAGTTGATCAACACGGTGATTTAATTAATTTCCGAGGAGAGGAAATTACAATAAGAATACATTTAAGGCCAACTAAATAATGCTAATATACAACACAAATACATTGAAAAATATAGCAGCAAGAACAACATCAACATTAAAGCGACCAGTACAACAAAAAGCACTAACAACATCAAATAAAAATTTTCTAAAGTCCTTGAATTTTAAATTGAAGACAAAATGAGTTCAATAATAGATGTCTTAGATAAGCCCTTGTCTGATGAGAATATAATCAAAAAGGACTATCATACATATGTACCATACTTACAATCTTACAACAATAATGATGAAATTAGAATTTCAATACAAAATCAAGATTTGTACGTGCTACCCAGTGAAAGCTACATTTATGTAGAAGGTTTTGTTGCTGATGATAATAACTCTAAATCTACTTCATCATCAGACAACTTTATATTAAAAAACAACTTTGTGGCATATCTATTTGATGAAATTCGCTATGAGCTCAATGGAATTGAAATTGATCATACAAGATATTTAGGAGCCACAAGCACCATAAAAAATTTGGTGTCTATGTCACCAACAGAAAGCAACGTGATGCAAAATGCTGGATGGAACAAAATTGACGATGTCACCCTTGTAAATGGCTTTTTCAATTTCTATGTACCTCTAAAAATGCTTCTAGGATTCGCTGAAGACTACAACAAAGTTATACTAAATGGAAAACATGAATTGATACTCTTGCGCAATAAGAACGACGAAGATCTTGTACGCTCGAGTGTTTCTACTAAAAAAGCTAAACTTACAATTTCACTAATCTCATGGAGAATCCCACATGTACAATTATCCGACTTTAGCAAATTGAATATGATTAAAATTATTAACAATGGTGCTTCTATACCTATGGCATTTCGCAGTTGGGATTGTCATGTCAATCCACAATTAAATATGGGAACTAGCCATATTTGGAATGTTAAACTAGCTGCAAATAGAGAACGCCCTCGTTTTGTATTGATTGCTTTTCAACAAGAAAATAAGTTTGTTCATTGTGATTTGACTAATTTAAAAGTACATTTAAATTCAGTCTCATATCCATATGATGACCTTAACATAAAGTTCAAAAATGAACGATATGCAATTCTATATGATATGTATCTAAGATTCCAACAAAGCTACTATATGAAAGAATCTCAACCGCTTCTAACTGCACCAGAGTTTAAGACAAAAGCTCCTATTATTGTAGTAGATGTCAGTCATCAGAATGAATCACTCAATAATGGACCGATTGATATAAAAATAGAATTTGAAACAGCAACTAATATTGGAGCAAAAACATCAGCTTACTGTATTCTTATTCATGATCGTATAATAGAATATGTACCCATCAAAGGACAAGTGCGAAAAGTCTTATGAATTGACTAATATGGAAAACAACATAATTTTCATAGACGTACAAGGTTTCAAAAATAATTCAAATGATTTCATCGCAAAAGAAGTAGCAATTGTTTTCAACAATTATGAATATAACAATTTCATTATAAAACCCCCATTTGATATCAAATGCTTATCAATAGAAAAGCAAAGAGAAGCAAAGTGGCTAACAAAAAACTATCATCACCTAAGCTGGACTGCTGGATCAGTTTCATTTCAAAGCGTTTGCAATTTTATAAAAGCCAACGCAAGATGTTCTATAATTTATGTAAAAGGTGAAGAAAAAAGACGATGGTTGGAAAAAATTTTATGCCGAAAAATTTCTAACGTTGAGGATATAGGCTGCATCAACTTTAAACAAATGGAAATCAAGTATCCAGAATATTTTTATTGTAATTATCATAAATTTGGTGCTTGCGCACTAAAAAATGCTATTTTACTAACAAAAGAAATGTCTTGCTTTAATTAAACTTTTTCACTTTTTAAAATATGACTGTATGTATCATTATAAAATTTTAAAAAAAATTTTAAACAATAAATGTATCAAAAATAAAATAAAATAATATACAAGTGTTTTCTTATTTCAAATACAAACTACATAAAGGAAAGAGAAGGAAGTGAGGGGAAGTAGAAATTAACTTTTTTGCTTACTTGCAAATTCTTGGTTTTTGTTTCTCTGCTGTTGAGTGTACTTAGTTTGCTGCTTTAAAATAATCGTAGACAAAGAAAATGATTACGTTGCAAAATATATATGTATTCTACAAAATATTCCACGCACAAGTACCCCACGATCACACATTCATACATGCACACATACATGCACACATACATACATACACATACATACATACACATACACATACACATACATACATACATACATATTTCTTAAACAAATACACAAAATATTAAATTACCCGCGACTATCAAGCTGGACCCCCCACACACAAGTATGGGTGTTCACATACATGTGAACACAAGTATGGGTGTTCACATACATGTGAACACATAAATAAATATTTTCTCTGATATTACTGATATATTATTACGATAAGAAATTTCTACAGTCTGGCAACACTGACAATTTTCCCTTTGGTATTAGAAAAAAAAATAATAATCATGTTTTGCCGTCGGCATTTGGAAAAATAATAATCATGTTTTGCCGTCGGCATTTGGAAAATATATTAATCATGTTTTGCCGTAGGCATTAGGAAAAATATTCATATATTGCCGTAGGCATTAGGAAAAATTTTCATATATTGCCGTAGGCATTAGGAAAAAATATTCATATATTGCCGTAGGCATTAGGAAAAATATTCATATATTGCCGTAGGCATTAGGAAAAATTAATTTTCACTATTTCACCCCACTCCCCCTTTGGTATTAAGAAAAATCATTTCATGATTTTCCCTTTGGTACTAGGAAAAATCATTAGTTTTAACTGTATTAAATATCTTTGATAACCAATATTGTTCTTCAATGTCGCACGTGACATCGATGAAACCCCTTAATCCACCCCACAAAAAAAAAAAAAAAAAAAAAAAAAAAAATGAGTTAGGGCCTTTCTATATTAAGGTAACCTCAAAAAAAAATATCACCCGTTCACACAATTAATGCAACCTCAAAAAAAATCACCCGTTCCCACATGGGTTAATGTAAACAAAACTCCTTATGTAAACAAAAAATTCCTTATGTAAACAAAAAGTTGGACGGACTTATTGATCCACCCTCGTAGGGTATCAAATTTCACAAATTTCCAAGAATTTTAAAATTTGGGTAATTAAAATTTTAAAATTTCAAAAGTTTAATTGTCGCAGGATGAACAATTCCCTACTACTGCCAATTTCCCAGAAAAAAGTTTGCCAAATTTCTGAAAGCAAAATATTAATAAATACATATATTTCTTGTAATTTTCCAACTGAGAATTATACTTACATTAAATATTGAGCCAAAGAATGGTTTCCTGAAAATAAACTGAAAATATATCCAACATTAAACACAAATTCATAAAATTAAAAAATGTTTCACCCTTTTACTTACCAATTAACACATGAATAAAAGCACAAAGCATAATCACAAAACAAGCTAAAATTTTGTTGCGCTAGAGCAAAATCAAAGCAAAATCAACTACAAAATTCCGGGGAGAGCGAGCTAGGTATAAAAACACAAAAATCTTCCGTCTCGTGTCACTTCTGTATGTTTTGTGTCCCGGCCGTAATTGTTGTAAAGTTTTAGCTATAGTTCTACCATTGCATTCATAAAGTGAATAACGACATTCATCGAGGAATGTGTACATTTGTACAAGCTAAAGTTGCCTGCACAAATTTCCCGGGATTTCTTTCCCGGAAAATACCGTATGAAAAACACTAATTTTTATGTTTCAATATAGTTTTATGGTAAAAATTAACAGCCTTATTTATAAAATTTATGAAGGCTTTATAAAGGGTTTTTAAAACAAATTTTTATACAAAATTTTTCTTAAAAACCTTTATGAAGCCTTAATAATTTTTATAAATAAGGCTGTAAATTTTTTTAAATTCTTAAAGCACAATTACAGTTTATTTCGAAATGTTTTTATTTTATTTATGCTGCCACTTACAATTAGTAAACAGTTTGTTTATTTTCACAGGTTGAACCGAAACAGAACAGAATGAAAAAGAAAAACTAACGGCTTGTATAAACGAAAAAGAATCAGCTGATTCGTAACAGAACAGAAAGTAAAAACAAATTTTGCCTTTAGGCTTATACCCGCACAATTCAAAAAATCACCTGCCTTACTTGGGTCACCTTAAAAAATTCGCCTGGGATGTTATTATGAAATTTCTCTTTTTTTTCGCATCACTAGTAGTGATGTCAATATCGTACAGTTAAAAAACGGCTATAGCTCTTAAAAGTATCGAAACCAGATACTCGTAAATAAAAATCGATTTATCGATATATCGGTTTTTGAAATATCGGCGACATATATCGATATTTATTTTCACAAATATCGATATTTCGATATATCGATATTTTTTGCCCATCCCTAGTTCTAGACATCTACATCGCCTTCTATTTACTTTTGAATTTGCATAAAATACGCATAGTATTTTTGTGTTTTTCTTCTTTTCTTTTAACATGTCATTTAGAGTACCGTTATAAGCACACAAACTGAAAGATATACAATAATCATATAGTTTTAAGCTAGTGTGGCTCTTCGCTTGCAAACAGTGTGGTTAATTTAAATTTATAATTAACTTAATTTTTTATTTTTATTTTTTTGTATTAATTTCTGAAATCGAACACTGTGAATCGATGCGTATTACAGAATAAACACCATTTTGTTAAACTTAAATTTAAACAAATCAAAAGTTCTACTAATATCAAAGTTAAAACATAAACTCAATAGTCAACGTTATTTTTTATTTTTTGCAGAGCAGTGTTATTATTTGACTTAAGATACTTTCTCTCTGCCCCGGACAATTTCCTTTCTGTACTTTTAATAGGAAAATTGCCGAGCTTCCACTTCTCCAAATTCCGAAATATAAAAATTTAAATGAGTTAAATTTTTATCTTGATTATAAAATGTATTTTATTTTAATATTAAAGTTTGTTACACTTTCTCTGTTTTATTTTTAATTTTATTAATATAAATTCAACGTACATACATAAATACTTGCAAAAGCTGAAACAAAAAAAAATCATTTACAAACTATTTTGAAAGGCATTTGTTATGCACCAAAATTATTATTTTTATTTGCTTTATAAATATTGCTGGTCGTTATAGAAGGTTTTTGCTGGGCGGGTGATGAAGATATTGTGGGTGATGGTGAAGAGATTGTTGTTTGGGATGAATTTCTGCTGGTCTGTGACACCGAAATAGTAGGTATATGTATAGGGGCATATGAAGGAGACGTTGGCACATCTGAGGATTGATCACTAATAATATCGGAAAAGACGTTAGCATTGGACAGAAGTTGATGGGCTGCTAAGTTCATTTCTTCCGGTGTCATGTCTAGAGCTTCTTGCATTTCACGTGTTGCTGAACCAACAAATTCAGAATCACAATATTTTCCAAGACCTTCAGCAATTAATACCTGTAATAACACATAAAAGCTTTTATTTGTTTCAAGTAAATTTGTTTTAATTATTGATTCATAAAACAGAAAAACACTACATTCATTCAACTTTATAAGTGAAGTTTAGCGGTAAAAGGCTCCTCAGATATGATTAAGAAAAAAGTACTAATAATGAATGTATGTACATTGTACATGCACCCAACTCATTTTTACACGTCGTATACGTTCCCAAGGAAATCGTCCAAAAAAATTGTGTAAAAAATACTTGCAACATATGGAACATTTTATTTTAATGATACGTTCCATATCTCTAAAAAATCGTGCAAGTTGAAAAAAAAATCCAAAGTTTCATAAAGTTTTATTAAAAAAATACATATTAAATAACAAAAACAGTTCATTTGCGTAAGAAAAATAAAATAAAACAACATGAAAGATTAAAATTAGAGGTCAATTTTATAGCAACTCGTCGGGTTGGGATAACAGGAGTGCAAACATGATTCAGGATAATATCATCAGTAGATATTCTATGTCAGAAAGGCACACATACATACTAGAGTTAAATTGTTATTCTTTGCGCACATAAAACATTAACACCTTCAACCAAAGACTATAAATATATAAAGATGTTCTACGTCCATACATTGTACTGCCAGTGCTTAATTTGCTGGTGGATTTACTACTAAATCCATTTGTTTCAAAGAGAGTAATTTATTTTCTCAGAGCACTTATTATTCTCAAGCAGTGTGCACACTTCTACCGATATTCGGTAGATTCTACCGAATATGTTTGTGAATTTAACGATCTACCAATTCTACCGAACAAGGCCTGAAATCTACCGAATATTGAACGAACATACAAGATCAAGTTGATCACACATACGGAAAATTAATCACATGTACTTATGTTCTAAAATGTGGAAAACTTTCCGCGGAGAAGATAATATGTTTAGCGAATTGTTATTTAGTAATTTAAGTCGATATATGTATGTATGTGTAAATTGGATATTTTGCCAGATAGCAGTGCGGCCGCACAGCGGTCATTTTCTGCCATGAAAATCATTACAACAGAACATAGAATTGTGCCTTGGGGTTGAAATATTTATTCCTCCCAATAATTTAATAATTTTTGCACAATAGTTTAAATTCATAAATGGATCTTATATATAATCTTTGTAGTAGCAAATGTTTGCCAAATAATATATGTACAAAACTAAATTTTTGTTATTTATGTATATTATTTTATGTATGCATAGCATATCTATATAGAGGGTAAGGGCAAATAACTAAGGATGACACTTGTTTTTTATTGGAAATGCTTCATTGTTTAAAACAGTTTAATTTCCAATCACATCTGAAGTTTTAAATACGCTTTTGGAACCTGTTTAGTTTGATACTCCTTGCACTTAATGATCAAACAGAATATGTCCGCAACTTCAGGAAAAATCGTTGTCAAATTAACAAAGCCCATAATAAAAACTACAGCAGTAACTTCAAATGCTATATAATTTTAGTTTTATTTTCTTTTGTGCTTATTTTTCTTTGTAGTTTTGTTCACAAAATGTATGAAATTTATTGAAAGTATGGTAGCATTCTTGAGAGAACGAGTATTTACATGATATAAATATAGAAGGTACTTCCATTCTCTCTTTGTTTTTAAGAAATAAGTATTTTTGAAGTTTGTTTTTTGAGAGAAATAAAAAAAATGTTCCCATATCGTAAAAAATTTAAGTCTTCCCCCATAAAATTTTTACAGAAATGTGTAATTATCTTAACAAAAACTGCGAATAAATAAAGTGATATACATGACTACACATCTCTGATGTTTAAAAAGTGGTTATGTAATAACTTGGCGCATCTTTTTAAATTTTCTGCCTAAAATAAGTATTTTAACTATATTTCCATCCAAAGTGATTGGTGATTTTCATTAGTTGACAATGAATTTTCATTAAGTTGAACAAATATTGATTGATATTACATCTTGTTTAATCTATATAATTCGCTTCTTGTTGATTGTAACATGTTTTCTATAAAAATTGCTTAAATACCCAATCAGATAATTTGGGCAAGTATATTTCACCGATTTTGCAGGCTCTTAGACACTGTTGGCGAACACTAGATAGTGTAGAGAACTCAAAGAATGATACATTAATATTTTTCCAATGATATTTTGTACGTCCACAGTTTGTAAAATGCAGCTCATTTCCGAATCTTTAACACAACAATACATTTACAATGCATTTCATTGCTTTTTACCATCACAATTTTTTTTATTTGTCTGAATTTATAAAAAAACTTCTGAAATAATTTTTCAATAAAATTTTCAAACAAACAGGAAACAGAGGGGAAATATTAAATTAATACGGTAGCACGATTTTACCGGAAACTTCAGAATACCTATCCTTGTCAGAAGGTGAATGTCAAGAAAAAATGAGAGAATGGAAGTACATTCTATATATATATCATGATAGATTCTATCTATCGACTGCTTTCTGGTGCTGATTTTTTGTGTCAATTTGTATGGAAAATGTGTTTATGCCGCAATTCTGTTTGATCATTTACTCTTTATATATAAGTACATATATTTTGTTATTTTTTATGTTTCTTTGAATTAAAAAATATGTTCTACCGAATTTTATTCAAATCTACCGATTTTTTTTGTTGATTCTACCGAATTAAAAAAAAATTAAGTGTGCACACTGTTCTCAAGTCTTCGCTATTCATCTGCATACGCATGCATGTGTGTGTGCCTTTGCATGCGTAAGTATGAATGGATGTGTGTATTTAATTTAAAGCAAAGAAAAAATTTACACAAACAAAAAGAACTTGTGTTTTCGCACATATGCATAAGTGTATGGACATAAGCTACATAAAATTTAATGTTACCGATTGTCTATTTATAGGGCAAAAATATGTATTTTATTGTTGTACCTTTGCAAATACATGGATTCGCACCGAATATAAATTTACTTATTTAATTTAAATATAAGTCCAAACGAAAAACATTTTGCAAAATGCTCCTAAAGATAAATAGAGGGACAAATGCGCGTTGGGAAGCGCATGAGATAAGCTTTTCTCAAAGTATATTTTAAAGATCAACCTCCACATATGTACTTCTTCTTAAGAAATATATTGAAATTGAACCTTCAGAGTCCTTCATCCTTTAGTGGATGGAGTAGCATTAAAAATTTGCAGCCAGGTAACAATTCATGTATATACAATGCGCTCACAGAAACTGTGAAAAAGATGCAACCTTTTGAAAAAGAATGCATTTTAATTTTTGATGAAGTATCTATAAGAAAAAAATTTACTTATAATAAATGTGCAGATGTTATAGATGGAGTTGTCGATTTAGGATATGAACGAGTGAATCAAATGGGGTCCCAAGTTTGCGTTTTTATGATAAGAGGAGTTGTAAAAAGTTGGAAGTTCGTTTTAAACTATTTTGTTACTTCCAGTTCAATAAAAGGTGATGTACTAAAAAAACTTGTGTAGTCAAACTTTGACATTTTAAGAGAAATGGGGCTAAATGTGCGTGGGCTTACGTGTGATCAAGGACCCAATAATAGAAAATGCTATGATATGCTAGGCGGATCTTGTGAAAAACCTTATTTTATTTATAAAAATGAAAAAATTTACCTGATGTACGACGTACCCCATATTTTCAAATCCATAACAAATGCTTTCATCAAAGCCGATTTTAAAACACTGCATGGCGTAGCGCGATTCGACGTTGTTAGAGAAATATTCGAGTTGGAGTATGGAAAAGTAACCAAAATGACAAAATTAACAACGGTGCACATAAACCCAAATAATTTTCAGAAGATGCGTGTTGGCCTAGCTGTCCAAACTTTAAGCAATTCAGTTGCTGCTGCAATCCAATCTGTAAATGAAAATCGCCAGTTTACACGAAGTTCCGCAACAATAGCCACTTCAACGTGCTCTTTTATAAAAAAACTCGATAGCTATTTTGATTGCTTAAACAGCATGTATTTTAACGATGCAAAGCCCCTGAAGCGTGGCCTGAAGCCGAAAAGCACAACTTGGTAGTTACTCGAAGAGCTAATTACCTATATGAAACAGGTTGAATACGCAGGAAATAAAATATTTTCAATTGATGGCCTAATTCAAACTACGAGAGCTATTTTATCGTTATCGTGAATTTTTTGCGGAAAACTCAAATTTGATATGCATTTTAACGAGCCATTTTAATCAAGATCCATTGGAAAACTTGTTTTCATATATACCTACGTCCCAAGGGCGGACACTGCAAAAATCCTTCGGTCTATGAATTAAATGTCGCAGTAGCTAAACTGCTATCTCTTAAAATAACGCAATTTAGTACCTCTTCAAATTGTGCAAACGACGATGCGATATTTTTACCTATTGAGTTCCAAACAATTTTAGAAGATACTCAAAGAAGTCGAAGTACAGCAGAAAGTAGTCGCACACCTGACGTTAATGTAACAAACATATTCGATGAAAATGAAGATTATTTTAATGAAGATGCAGATTGTTTTAACTCTAATAATGTTCCAATAGAGTTAACATCAAGCCGATATTTTGTTGGTTATATATGTAGCTCAACGAATTACTTGCGCTAAATGTCGTGTGGATATAATTAAACCAGCACAAGGTGCCAGCAGCGCTCTATTTAAGTGTTTAGTTTTCTCTTGACCGGACAGTTCCCTTGTACGGACACATTTCAATGGTCCCTTCAGTGTCCGCTCAATAGAGATTCCACTGTAATTGAAATATATAATTGATATACATATAATTGAAATTTCTAAATAAAATAATTATAGTTCGGTGCGAATCAACTTATTTTTAATTTTACAACAATAAAACACGCATTTTTACCCTACAATAACACAATCGGTCGCATTTGATTTTCATGATTTATTTGCACATGAATGTATCAAAACAAGAAACTTCTTTTAGTTATTTCATATTTTTGCTCCTACTTGACTGCGCTTTAAACAAGAAATATAACACACACACAACTAAATTTCTCTATAAGCTTCAATTATGTGTGTGCATACATTGTATGCCATACAACATTACTACATACATATTTATATAAGTGTGAATGCTCAAAAATTTTGTGCTCTCTTTGTGGTTTCGTTCAAATAACAAACAATTTATTTTTCTCTTGTTACTTCCCCCACAGCATCTATAAACACAAAAAATTTTAGTTTTCATTTAATGTTCTACGTGGAACATCTTTATATATTTATAGTCTTTGCTTCAACTGTGCTCAAACATTAAATAATTAAACACTTTATTTTAGACTTTAACCTCACGCTTTGATCGCAATTCAAAGACTGCCTTTTAATTTAACTTTCTTTCATTACTTAAACTAAACTACACAAAGTACTCTTAAAATATAACCGTTAATAAAAAACTAAAATACTAACAACAAAATATAAGAATTATGCAATTGCAATATTTATTTTAGAGAATAAATCAAGGTGAACCTCGAGGTGAACATCAAGGTCGTTAACCTGAATAAGGAATAAGTAATGAATGTTAGTAATATATAACTCGCCTTTCCTTATAAAATTCGAGTCCCAGCGAATTTTTAATATTAATATATAATTTATTTATTTATTATAACTTTTTTTTTAACTAAAACAAATTTAAGTGAAATTATTTCTTAATGTTAAAAAAAATTTATAATATTACAGTCTTATTCTCCATATTTTATATTGTTTTTTTATGATTTTGCTCAGTATACATATTGATAAAAAGTAAGAAATAATATTTCATTTATTTTATGGACCTAGGTGGTCTTCGAATTTGGGCTATATCTATTTTATTTGAATTGCTGTAATGTTATTTGGTAAATCTTTTTGCAACTTTTTGCCTAACAGCAGCTGGGTTTCTTATATAAATATTTGGTCCTCTTAAATTTATGGTTGTTTCTTCCCTTTTCTCGTTAACCCTGTCAATTGCCTTTCTTTTATTAGTTTCCATTCCATTATTAAATTTTGTATAATTTATTTATAAAATCAATTGGTCTTACTTTCCTTGTACTGTGCATTGTATTATTGTAAAAATTTACTGCTTTTAGCACTAACTGCTCAGAGTCATTAACGCCCTCAGAGTTCTTAATTATTCTTATATGTTCTAATAGTGTGGAATGAAACCTTTCTACATCCGAATTTCCCGTGTGCGAATTCGGTATCGTAAAATGGGTTTCAATGTTATTTTCGTGACAAAATAATCTAATAAGTGCGTTGTTAAATTCATTTTCCATGATTAATTTTTTACAAAAAAAAAATATTATTGTAAAGGTTGAAAGATAGAGGTGTGTAGTCCTAGCATGGCAGGTTCGCCATGTAATGTTATTTGTAGGATGTATGTAAGTGTGGCCCTGTAGTCCCTTGTTTTGTTTATACAGCTGTCAGGGAGACCAGCTTATCAGTAGGCGCTCAAAAGAGGTGCCAAAAGATTTTGAGAATTTAATTGAAACAAGGCAAGTTGTTGCCAGTTTATGTTCACAAATTAAAGTCTGATTTATTGAATGTTTAACTCTACTTATATACTATTTTACATTTTATTACTTTTATGTTTCTTTGTCTTTACTTTTGCTGACCATAGAATAATTTTGTAATGAAAACAAAAGTGTGTCATTTATATTTAATAAAGTAAGCGTTTTGTTAATTAATACAATAAACTGTGTTGCAATACAATTATATTATGATACAGTGTATTACAGTAAGTGAGGTACACTACACCCTCACCCTTAAGAGAAAAATTATGCAAGTAATTTTTTTGTTTTTGTCATTATGATTGTAAGTTATAAACTGTTTTAAGTTACAATGTAAATAGTGCCATTATGTAATTATAAACTTTTTAAAAATAAATCATTAAATACTAATAAATTTTTTTTTTAAACAATGTTAAAATTTTCTTAAATTTAAATATATTCTTATAATGTTAATGATTTTTTTTTAATTTTTAGCTTTAAACAGGTTTATATGGTTTTGAGTTGTTATTATGAACTTATTTTATTGTTAAATTAAATTCTTTTATATTCTATTTATGTGGAGTTTGTTTATTTTTTTTCTTCTACCTTAACTAATGCTAAGTCTTGATATAGGAGTAATATTTAATTTATTGTAATAATAATTGTTTAATATTAATTTTCTTTTGCTTTTGCAGTTAGTTCATTATGTTCAGTGTAAATTGTAACGTGAGTCGTGGTTCTTGTACGTAGTCATGATAATTATTAAATTTCTTCTAATTGTGGAAAACATTGGATGGTAATTTTGCATATAATAATTCATATGACGAATGGCTTGTATCTACATGTGGTTTTCGTCCGTTGAAATATGTCATCAGTTATCTTTGTTTGGGCATTGTTTATTAGTATTTTTAGTTGAGGACGTTTATTATTTATATTTATCTCGGCATATGCTTCTTTTATTTCTTCTTTTGTATATATTTTGAAGATTTCATCATTATTTGATAGCGCTAATTCTTTTATATTTTCTTTCTTCATTTTTGATATCAGTTTCCTCAGAATCGAATCTAGTTTCGCTGAGTTATCGCTGAATCTTGCTAGCTTATTAATTTCATTATTAATTTCATTATTCATATTTTGGGTATGTAACTTCTTCATAGTCGAATCTGGTTTCGATGAATTATCATTACATCCTATATTCATATTTTTGGTACGCAACTTCTTCATAGTCGAATCTGGTTTCGATGAATTATCATTACGTCCTATGTGCACAATATTATTTTCAATAAATATATATTTTTCTTTTATATTTTCAAGCTTGTTAAATTTCTATTTCTTCATATTTTTGATGTCATTAATGGATATGAATTCCCATATTTGAAGTTGATCAGACTTCTGAGAATCATATTTTTCCATATTTCTTTCTGTTGCGCGCTCATTATTTTCATTTAAATTATTTTATGTGTGCCTCATTAGTTTAATTTTTCATTGCCCTACTAGTTAAAATAATTTTCTTTCTTTTTCATTGTTTTCTTACGGTATCATCTGTTTTAGTATGTGCAAATCTATTTTTTTATATACATTTGAAAAGTCTAAATCTATTTAGTGAAAATTCGAAGTTTACGATTCTGTTGTTCAGATTCCTAAAATCTATTACTAGTCTCAATTTCGTTAGTCTTCCATGTTCTTCTTGGGTACCAAGAGGAGTGGAGCGTTGTACAGGCTAATTGATGGTTCTATTATGTCGTCCGTGTTTATTAATTATTTCTCTACGTGTATGTCGTAGTCTGTAGTTTTTTTATGTACGTCATGATCTTTGAATGTAAAATTATTTTTCATTATTCTTTTCCTATAATACATGAGTGAAATGCACTTTGTTTGTCAATTCTATTTTTGCATAGTCGTCATTAATATTTATTTGCAAGTCATTTAGTATTTCTTCAAAACGTTTGGGGTTATTAACATTATTGTAATTTAATATTTCATATTTCTTAAGTTGGTCAGTTTGGAGTTTAATGCCTTTTAAAATTATTTCATCATTTGTTGTATTTAATATTTTTAAATGAGTCATTGTTAATTTTTTTGTAATTTAATATCTCATAGTTTTTAACTATGTTAGTGTAAAAGTGAATGTGTTTAAAATTTAATATATTTAACATTTGAAGATAAACATATGAATATTTTTTTTGCATATTAATATTTTTAGTTAATGATACATAGTTACATTTTTATAAGAGTTAAAAATGTTTTTGTTTAAAAAAATAATAATTTATTCTAAAGTTAAGTTCTCATTGTACCTTCATAGTGAACAGACGTAATAGCGGAATTTTTCTTACATACAAACTAAACAAAAAAAAAAGCATACAAAAAATATTCGTAGTACATATTAACTTTGATAAATAAGCCTTTTTTTGCTTTGCTAATATTTTTACATATAGAAGTAACAAAAACAAAAAAAAAACCGTAAACAAAAAAAAAACATACAAAGTACCCTTGAGGAATACTCTATATGAGTACCCCAAAGGAAAAAAATAGTGAAGTGAGTTCTAACGGCAGAAATGCCTATTTTACTGTGAGTTTTGATGCTCATAATGATAACAATAAAAATAAAAAATCTGATAATAGACTTGCTGTGAGTTCTGAAGCTCTTAATAAAAATCAAAAATCTGATAACAGACTTTCTCTAACGGCAAAACCACAGTTTCGTCAGCGATCAACTTCGCTTTGCCCAATGCCAAGTAGTGAATCATTGACATTATTACCTAGTACTTCTACATTTAACTCAGCGATATCATCTGTTTCGGGCTCGTGGTCATCACTTAAACAAGTTGCCACTGAAGATAAGAGCAGCCCAAAACCCAAGGTCCAAGTCGGAATGGACAGATACATTACAATTTTAAAGCGCGGGCGAAGCTCAAATTCTACTAAAATTGCATCTGCTCCAAAGATGTCTAGGGATAACAGCGCATCCTCTACTAATCGGCAAAACCGTTTTAAAATGTTGCAAGATGACAATGACAAACCCGCTGAATCTGCGAACAAAACCTCCAAGCCGCCGCCAATCTATTTGAGAGAAAAAAATTCAAACGCTCTTATTAAGAAATTAATTTCGGTCATTGGTGAGAATAAATTTCACATTGTTCCAATAAAACCTGGTAATATTGATGAAACAAAAATTCAAATTTATGAAGAAAAAGATTTTCGCACAATGGTTTCTGAACTTGAAAAATGTAAAACAAATTTCTACACATATCAGCTCAAGAGTGCTAAAGGTATGCAGATTGTGTTGAAGGGCATAGATTCCTATGTTGCTCCCGAAAAAGTAAAAGATGCTCTCGTCCTCCAGGGCTTTAAAGTAAAAAATGTATCGAACATAATAAATAGGGAAAAGATCCCTCAACCTCTATTTCGCGTTGAACTTGAGCCAAATGATATAAAATTGAAAAAAAAGTGAGACCCATCCAATATATAATTTAAAATATCTCTTATATCGAAAAATAACCGTTGAAGAACCACACAAGCGTTCAGGACCCGTACAGTGCCATAATTGTCAAGAATATGGCCATACTAAAACTTACTGCAAATTACCTGCTGTTTGTGTTGTGTGCGGCGAGTTACACGGCACTGCTAGTTGCAATAAACCGAAAGATCAAAGTAACAAAAAATGCAGTAATTGTGGAGAAAATCACACCGCTAACTACAGAGGTTGTCCTGTGTACTCTTTCGTCAAACAGACTATGAGGCAAATACCTAAATCGGCCCCAGCTCAATCAGCAAACGCTTTATCAGCCAATTTTACGCAAGTGAGCCAACCAGTTAGTTCCCGTGTATCGTATGCCGATGCTGCTAAGACAAATTCTATTCATACACAAAATGTTTCACCTCCAAATAATTCAACAAATACAAATTCGAATTTTAATTTCAATCGCCTTGAAGCTACTATTGATAATCTGGTGCAAACTATAACTAATTTTACAACAAATATGACTAGCATGATGCAAGAAATGCTGCGAATGCAGAATACTCTGCTTCAAGCTTTAGTTAATAAACCATGAACACGTTAAAAATATGTTTCTGGAACGCAAACGGCATTCGCCAACATAAAAATGAACTTGAGCACTTCCTCACGGAAAAAAATATTGATATAATGTTGGTCTCTGAGACTCATTTGACTTCGAGAAGCCTTTTTAAAATTTATGGATACACCTTATATGATTCAAAGGACCCGAGAGGAAGAGCATGCGGTGGATCAGCAATTTTAATAAAGTCAAGACTCAAGCATTATATTATTGATAACATTTGTGAAGAACATTTACAAGCAACGAATATTTGTGTTGAAAATTTTTCCAATAATTTTGTCATATCATGAATTTACTCTCCTCCTAGATTCGCAATTACTGAGCATCAATACGAGGATTTTTACAAATCTCTGGGTCCTTGTTTCGTAGCAGCTGGCGACTATAATGCTAAACACACGTTCTGGGGTTCGCGTCTTATTACACCCAGAGGTCGAGCGTTGTTCAATACAATTTCCAAAATGGGCTTGGATGTCATTTCAAGTGGGGAGCCCACTTATTGGCCTACTGACATACATAAAATTCCGGATGTAATAGACTTTGGCGTTATGAAAAATATCTCTAGGGATTTAATTCAAATTGAAGCTTCTCTAGATCTCTCGTCCGATCACTCTCCCACGATCGTTACAATTTGTAGCCCATTAAGAAGTGATTTACCTCACCCATATGCGAATTTGATAAATCGTGTAAATTGGCTGCGATTCAAAAAATATCTTAGTAGTCATTGCACGGAAAACATTACACTAAGAACACCTGATGATGTTGAATCTAACATTGCCAATCTTAAAGAAAATATTAAGCAGGCTGCTAAACATGCCACTACCTCCCATCCGCAGACTGGGTTTAATAGACTATATTCTACAGATATTGAACGTCTCGTATGTGAAAAAAGAAGAGCTAGAAGGGAATGGCAACAGCACAGATCACCCCAGAATAAAATTAGATTTAAAGAGTGCACTAAACGACTCCAAGAGCTGCTGGCACATGAAAAAACTGCATCTCTTAAAAACTATCTGGAAAATCTTAATGTCACACCAGCATCTGATTACTCTTTATGGCGTGCTGCTAGAAAGCTTAAAACACCCATTGAATTTAAACCACCTCTGCGCACATCTACCGGAGGTTGGGCAAGAAGCGATACTGAAAAAGGTAACATATTTGCTGCCCATTTAAAATACGTATTTACCCCAAACACATGTACTGGTGTAATTGATTTGCCAAATGTAGTCGCTCTACCCCCTCAACAAATAAAGTTTAAGACGCGTGATGTGCAAAAACTAATTGCTGAACTCAACCCAAAGAAAGCTCCGGGTTTTGATGGAATTTGTAACCAGATGCTAATAAAGTTGCCTCGTATTGCAATTAGAATACTGTTATTTATTTTTAACGCCATTTTACGACTGCAGTATTATCCAAATAGCTGGAAGCTTGCCAAAGTTAAAATGATTCCAAAGCCGGGCAAAGACCTTACCAAGGCTGATTCATACAGGCCAATAAGTCTCCTATCAACAATGTCAAAGCTTTTCGAAAAACTGCTCATGACAAAATTGTCCCCAATTCTAGTTAATAGTGGGTGCATACCGGACCATCAATTTGGTTTTAGAAGTCAGCATAGCACCATTGAACAAACTCATAGATTGGTCCAATTTATAAGAAGAACATTTGAAGAAAAGAAGTATTGTTCTGCGCTGTTTATCGACGTTTCTCAGGCATTTGATAAAGTGTGGCATGAAGGCTTAATTTTAAAATTAAAAACATACCTGCCAAGAAACGTTGTAAGTCTTTTGGAAAGTTACATTACTGCCCGGAAGTTCACTGTTGTTGAAGGAGACTTTATGAGCATGCCTGAAACTATCTCATCCGGTGTGCCACAGGGGAGTATACTGGGGCCAGTTTTGTATTTGATTTATACTTGTGATATGCCTCTGAGCAGCAATATCCACACTTCCACATTTGCTGATGATACAGCCTGCCTTAGTATGCATGAAAATCCTTACGAGGCATCCCGATATCTTCAAGAACACATTACTCAGCTGGAACTATGGTTAAATTTATGGAGAATTAAGGTAAACGAACAAAAGTGTGTTCAAGTAACATATACATTACGAAGAGATACGTGTTTACCCATTCGGATTAACAATCAAGTTGTCCCTCAACATACTCATGTGAAATATCTTGGTATACACCTTGATCGACGGCTTACTTGGAAACACTACATTGACTCTAAGTTAACCCAAATGAAACTAAAATTAACTCAGGTACAATGGCTGATTGGTAGAAATTCAACACTCAGTCTAGATTGTAAACTTTTAATATACAAGTCGATTTTGAAACCAATATGGTGCTACGGAATACAGCTATGGGGCACTGCTTCAGTTTCTAATGTCGAGAGAATCCAACGAAGGCAAAACAAAATTTTACGGTTAATAACATCGGCTCCATGGTATATAAAAATCTCAAATATACATCGTGATTTAAATATGCCACTAGTGACTGAAGAAATTGCAAAATACGCTGGCAAATATTTAACAAAACTCGAGTCACATCCTAATCCGCTTGCTCGTAATATTTTGAACTTTACTGGACACATCCGCCTAAAAAAGAGGGATACAAGGGCTCTTATACTCAACACTCCAGATGGGACTGACTGAAAATAATTTTTATTTATTTTTTCTTCCTTTTGTTTATCACTACTTAAATATGTATTATTTATAACTATCTCTAAATTTATGTCCGACAGTGGTCGGGCCTAATAATTATATATTAGATTTAAGATTTGAATACTTATTGTTAGTTCATATTTGAAGATACAATAAATAAAAAATATGTATTAAAAAAAAAAAAAAAAAAAGTTAAGCATGTGTGCAATTGAATACAAATTGTTTTTCGTTTTCCGTTTGGCCTTTAGAAAGTGTGATTTTGTTGGTAATTTCAAAAACTTATTTCGAATGCGAAATTCTGCATTTATTGTAGACATCATGTTGTTTTGTGTTGCAAAGATATTGCGAAGTTTTTGTAGATATTTTGTATTTGTTGAAGACATCTTGTAAATCAGTTGCTTATAGTCACAAGTTTTAGGTAAATTTTTTTTTATTTAAAGTATGTAAGTGTTTTAGGGTTGCGATAAAATTTGCTTGTTCTTCTTTCTATTAGTTCATGGTAGTTTTTTGGTCTTAGGATCATAGTTGCAATATCGTGGTTGCAGTTGTCTCAGGATCGTAGTCGCAGGATCACAGGATCGTAGTTGCAGGATCGCCATGTAATGATAGCAGTTGGGATGTGTGTAGAAATGTAAAATAATGTTTTCAATGTTTGCTGATTGAAGATTCGGGGTTCTTTTTGGTCGGCAGGATCGCCATGTAAGGGTTGAAAGATAGAGGTGTGTAGTCCTAGCATGGCAGGTTCGCCATGTAATGTTATTTGTAGGATGTATGTAAGTGTGGCCCTGTAGTCCCTTGTTTTGTTTATACAGCTGTCAGGGAGACCACCTTATCAGTAGGCGCTCAAAAGAGGTGCCAAAAGATTTTGAGAATTTAATTGAAACAAGGCAAGTTGTTGCCAGTTTATGTTCACAAATTAAAGTCTGATTTATTGAATGTTTAACTCTACTTATATACTATTTTACATTTTATTACTTTTATGTTTCTTTATGTCTTTACTTTTGCTGACCATAGAATAATTTTGTAATGAAAACAAAAGTGTGTCATTTAAATTTAATAAAGTAAGCGTTTTGTTAATTAATACAATAAACTGTGTTGCAATGCAATTATATTATGATACAGTGTATTACAGTAAGTGAGGTACACTACATTATCTAAGCGCACGGCAGTGTGTATATTTACACGAAGCCATTCGAGCTGTTTTAACCCCCACAAATGCAAAATTATGAAATTTAAACCATAATTAGAATTAATGTAACATTATATACGAAGTTGTACAACGAAAGCTTCCTGAGATATGAAGCTGCAAAAAGTTCAGATTTTAAGATTTTAAGACATACTCACTGACTCACTGACACACTCATCAAATTGATGAAGCCCTCCCGCTATAGCTAGAGAGCTGAAATTTGGTACACAAGTAGACCTAGGTAAACACTTAACTAGAAAAATCTGAAAACCGGGAAATTTTAGCCAAGAGGGAGGGGATTCGCCCATAAAAATTAAAATTTGTGATATTTAGCTGAAGTTTAATACACAAGTTGCTCTTGATGAAAAATTAACTAGAAAAATCTGAAATCCCGGAAATTTTAGTCAACAGGGTGAGGCTACGCCTATAAAGCTCAGAATTAAAATATCTAAGGCGTTTGACTCAAGCGATTTTATTGAAACTTGGCATAGATGTTTCAATAAACAACGTTATACATTTTTGTCTAAAAAAGTGGGCGTTATCACGCCCATATTATTTAAGCCCCATATTTCATGTACTTCGGGTCAGCACATTTAAATGTACTATTTATGTATTTACTATTACAGGAAAGATATACACTGGCCAAAGAAAATCTTGAGTTTAAAAAAAGTGGGCAGGATTATGCCCATAAGAATAAAAAATTTAAATTTGCGCTAGTGAGCTGAAATTTTATAAACAAGTAGGTCTAGATTAGCAAACTAGCTAAGAAAATCTAAGAACCCGGAATTTATTGCCAGGAGGGCGGGGCTACGCCTATAATTCTCAGAATTAAAAACACAAATCTAAGCGTTTAAATTAAGCGATTTTATTGAAATTTAGAATACATAATGCAATAATGCAGGGCTATACATTTTCGTGGAAAGAAGTAGGCGTTAATACGCCTATAAAGTTTAACCCTCCATTTTCATATACTTCGGCTCAACACATTTAAATACACTTTTAATATATTTATTATTATATATACATATACTTCGTTGGAATGATACGCACCGGCCAAAAAATGTGTTCTTTTGAAAAAGTGGAAATAAAAATAATAAAGTTAAATTTGCGCTAGAGAGCTGAAATTTGATACGCAAGTAGGTTAAGGTGAGAAACCAACTAGAAAAATCCAAAAACCCAAAAATGTTAACCAGGAGCTTAGGGGCCACGCTAATATTGCACTGAATTGCAACTTTAATATACAGCTTTTAATCGGTGGGGGGGGGGTAGAACCCATAATATTTAAATCTAAAATTTCGCCCAATAAAGTTTAAATTCTATAAATCTAAATCAGAGATCACGAAGAAAACTCTATTGAAACTGTGCATATAGAAATTATATGACAACCTTGCGATTACAGATTTATATAACACTGGGTCTTCACGTAGCAATATCGATTGAGGCAATTGTCAAATTTGATTGCGTCCATAAATTTTCCTACGTGTAGACAGCGATTGCCATAAATGTCAATCTATTGAGCAATGATTGCTGTGCTGATTGCTCGAGCAATTATTGCCAAGCAATAAGCTGTCACTTTTGTTGCATTTTTCATTAATTTTTGCAAAACAGTTAAATGGAAGAAAATATAAAAGTGCATCATCCAAAAACATAATATAAGAAAAACTAAACATACATTTTTCGTATTTTTGCATTGGAAATATATATTTTAGGCAATACCTGCCCTAAGAATGTGTAAGAATTGTGGAAAAAATTGCCGTACGTGTTCGCCGCTTCAAGCAAAAAGCAAAAAAAATTAAATTATTCTGCCGACGTTATTGCTTGTTCTCAGCAATGAAATTGTTACGTGAAGACCCAGTGTAATGCATAGCATATTTCACAGGTATTGTGCCAAAAAAGAACTTGGTCAACATTTTTATCTCACTACTTTTGATGGCCGAAATTTTGGAAGGAACTTGGCCTTTTTCACATTTAATGTTTTTGTGAGGATATACATTTACTTGTTACATAATAACAATTTTGGTTTAACATTTCGGTACATATGTTTTCAACTAGTTTAGGTTTTATATACATATATGCTCTGAATTATGAATGTGGTCTAAATCATATATTTCTTTGGTCGCGATATTTAGTAGATTACATTTAAACAAATCAAACAGTGTTTTTATTTATGTATTTATATTAATTAAGAGTTATGCTAGTGTCGATTAATATAACTTTATTTAATATTTATTAACAATTCATTGGTGTTTTTTCAAGTTTTATTTAATATTTCGAAGCACAAAAGCATATTACTTAAACCACTTTCATAATTAAGAGCACATATTAACAAGCAAATTCGAAAATACATACATACATATGTATATTTTTACAGATATGATTGTTCTCACATGGATTTAAAGTTCGACTGGTTTTGACAATTATTTTGAGAACCTTTTTTCAAAATATTGTTATAGAAACACTTTTTCTCAGATTCGCCCAATAAGCGCTGTAAATTTAATATATGAGAGATATCTCTCGCAAAGTAAAAATAGAGAAATATTTGCGCAAGAAAACCATTTTTAACTTCCCGCTATAGGAAGTTACTGATTTTATCCCATTTTTCTGACTATTTTCGCGATGATGTCACTTTTTATGTATGTATGTATGCGTGTATCTAATTATGTATTTAAACATTTATAACTAAAGAATGGTTCAACGGATCGAGTGAATGTTTGCCGCATTCGAAAGATGTTGAGCTCGCTTCGATGTCCTAAGGTAGTGAATCGATTCGGATTTCAAAAATAAAATTTTTACATATCTGTTTTTCTTGAAACATTTTTAACTGTTGGGCCAATCAGCACTTAACCTCAAAAACACACGTCGATTTTTGCCAATTTGACTAAAATCGGGAAATTCATTCGCGATATATCGTTAAATTTTGTGTGTGTAAACATACGAGTGGGGGTGGCGGTGGCGTTGGCTGAAGTAGTTAGCACGTTGACTACAAAAAGCTGCAGCCTGGGTTCGAACCTGGTCTCCGACAGTCACTAAAAATAACAACACCACGATGTGCATTAGTGTCCTTTGTATCAGTTGTTGTGGGAAAAGTTTTAGTGATGCAGGCATAAGGCACTGGTCACTTAAAAAAAAAACTATACCGGCTTCATCAGATAATTATCCTAATGTACATCAGAGCGCCCTCCTTCGTTGTGTAGCAGAATAATTGGCGAAGTAAAATAATCAATAATATGGCTACTAAAACACAGCTTCAAAATTTAATACGTCCTCATTTAACACCAGATGGCGCTGCAACACTGCATTATCAAAAATGTGCAAAGAGCAGAGTTGTAAAAGAATGAAGCCTTCCTCTATCCTCTATCTCTTCCTTCACCACCTGTCTTCTCTATCACTATCATTTCCCTATCACCCTCTCTCACTATCTTCTCTTCAATTAACAGGTAACACAAAGGGATCATTGTGATTGGACCCAAGTGAGCTGGACTCTAAATTTCACCCCTCCTTACCAGCAGCCTGCTAACCTAACCTAACCTAAACATACGAGTATCATAATCTGAAAATAGATTAACAAAACGGATGCAAATTTTCCACAATCATTCACAAACTCACTTAGGTATCGTATGATAGTAATTCGATTCTGTTCAACAGACTTCGAAAATTATCGAAAATTAAATTTTCACAAAACGGTTTTTTAAACAAATTTTAAACTATTGAGCCGATCAAGTTCAAAACCTAATCAGCTCTTAACCACAAAAGGACACGTCGATTGTCACCAATTTAAATAGAATTCGGAGATTCCTTCGAGAGATATTGTTGACGAAAAATTAAAAAAAAATTGTTTTTATCTAATAACCAAAAAAAAAATTCATCAAATAGACTTTAGATATTCACTTATTTTTATAGACTTAAGAAGTGTCTCGGTTGCCAAAAATTTTAAAAAGATCTATACTATAGTTCCAGAGATATCGTCGTTTAAAAATTTAAAAAAAAATTATGTTTTATTACCACGTAATTTATTCTCAAATTAATTTTCGATACACATTAATTTTTTCTCTACAGAAATTATATGTCGAATACTGCCAATTTGATTTGGCTCATGAGATAACGTTATCTAAGTTTTTTGAAAAGAAAAACTTTTAACTGCATATCATGTATGCAATTGATAATATAAGGTTGGCTCAACCACATGAATCAAATTAAAAGTAATCTCATTTCGCACACTTAGATCTAATATGCTAATGTGCCTAATAGGCTCAGCAAATTTTAGAAACAAAAAAAATCAGAAAGAAGTTTTTTAAAAAAGTGGTTTATTGCAATAACTCTAAATAACGTAAAAAATTAATTGGTAATATTAAAGACGTGTTTAAACTTAAGAAATTTCAAAATTTATCGTAACGGCTCAGGAAAATTGGTATCAGTAAATATTTTTTATAATTTGTAGAATAGTGTGTCGTAAAATTTTGTGCACATGACGATGCATAATAGTAGAAAAAAGTCGGTAGTTTCAACACAAATTTGATAACTTTTTTATGAAATTCAATGAATATTTGCACGAAACTTTTTCCATTTATTAACTGCAGTGCTTTAAAAGAAAGTGATTTGTGAAAAATGACGTAGCATAATTATCTTGGACATTTTTAGAAACCTTTTTCATCTGATTTGCTTCTGCAGGATTCTTTTGACAAATTCATAAAATTTCATGCAACTAATTTCATGAAAAAAGGCTTAATATAAATTACCCTGCAGAAAATTTGGTCAAAATTTATCCAAACGTACTCGTCCTATGAATTGAGAAAATTCGAGTGTTATCAAAAGTACGGAGTAGTGTATTGTGGAAAAAGACACCTCGTGTAAATGGTAGCAGATTCACCATATTCGTGATGTATCGTCTTCATCTTGAGCCAATTTAATTGGGATTCGGTCTAGCACTGAACCAGGGTAAGAAAATACGCGGAGCAGCTCCGCTCTTTTCAGCTCTTTTGGCACTTTTACGCAAAGAGCGGAGTGTAAATGTTATTGCTCTTGCTCTGCGCCACTATGTCGACGCTGCTCATTACAAAATCGGAGCAAGAAGAGCAGTACCATGGTTGGCTCTTTGCATGCTCCGCTCCTGTTGTTTACGCAATGTGCAAAAGAGGTGCAAAGAGCAAAAAATGCGCATTGCTCCTTTACTGTGGTACAAAATACATATTTTCTTTTAAAAGATTCTGTTTCGTTGTAATGATTATTATAATAAAATAAGAAAATGTTAACGGATGACATTTTGTAAAAACCTTAATAATTTTTATTTTTAGTTTTGATTGATGTAGTAGTAATGTAGTATTTATTTTATTAGGGTTTTTAAATTATCTGAAAAATCGACTGATTTCAAGTTCTTTAATTGGACCTTTTTATACCCTTTACCGAAAAAATGGTATAAGGGTATATTAGGTTTGTCATTCCGTTTGTAATTTCTATAATATCAATAAGCGACCCATAAAGTATATATATTCTGGATCCTTATGGATAGGGAAGACGAATAAGCGATGTCCGTCTGTCTGTACGTGAAATCGGTTTTCCGAAGCTCCCAGTAAAGTTAGAGACTTCGTTCTTGGACTGATGTGTCAGAAAATATAAGCTAGATTGGTATTGAAACTCAGCAAAATCGAGCAGACGATTGCAGAGCTGGAAAACTTAAACTTTATTTTTCCATATAAAAGTAACTAGATAATACAAATTTTTTGTTTTTTTGTTAAATAAACTTATTTTACACTTCAGTACTACTAAAATTGGTATTTCAAATTTTAAAAAATAAAAAAATTAAAAAGACGTTTCCAGGGTTGGAAAACTTTTTGTGTTATGTAAAATTAACTATGTCTAAAACTATATTAGGATTTTCTCGAGAACCGTAAGAGCTACAAACCTGAAATTTGGACACAGTGTGTAGACCTTTGGCCGCTACAACAACAAATACATGAGAATTGGAAATGAAAGGGTGTGCCAAAACGAGCAACGAAAAATGTTAAAATCCCATGTAATATACATACAATTGTATGTATATATACTAGAAATTTTGTAAGGTTAGTATATTTTTATACAGACTACAACAATTAACACTAAAATTTCAAAAAATTAAAATAAAGGGTGTTCCATCAGTTTATGCAATTTTGACTATGTAATTTTGACAACTTGCTCTATCTTGGAAACCGTAAGAGGTAGAGACCTGAAATTTGGACACAGTGTGTAGACCTTTGGCCGCTACAACAACAAATACATGAGAGTTGGAAATTAAAGGGTGTGTGCGAGCAACGAAAAATTTTAAAATCCCATGTAATATACATACAAATGCACTTGAAATTTGTAAAGTTAGTGTATTTTTATGCAGACTACAAAAGTTAACACTAAAATTTAAAAAATTTTAATTAAAGGGTGTACCATCAGTTAATGTAATTTCGACTATGTAATTTTGATAAGTTGCTGTATCTTGGAAACCGTAAGAGCAAATTTCTTGAAATTTTCAAAAACGGTAAAACAAAAAAATCTCAAAATTATAAAATCGCAAAACCGAAAAAAAGTCGCCAACATAAAAAAAAATCGCCAAAACGAAAAAAGCACCAAATTAAAAAAATTTCTAAATCGAAAATAAATCGCAAAAAACCGAAAAAATCGCCAATTTAAAAAAAAATCGCCAATTTAAAAAAAAATCGCCAAAATTAAAAAATAGCCAAAATTAAAAAATCTCCAAAATTAAAAAAAAATCACCAAAACTAAAAAAATCGATAAAACTAAAAAAATCGTCAAAATAAAAAAAATCGCCAAAATTAAAAAATCGCCAAAATTAAAAAAAAAATCGCCAAAATTAAAAAATCGCCAAAATTAAAAAAATCTCCAAAATTAAAAAAAATCGCCAAAACTAAAAAAATCGCCAAATTAAAAAAAATCTCCAAAATTAAAAAAATCTGCAAAATTAAAAAAAAAATCGCCAAAATTAAAAAATCGCCAAAATTAAAAAAATCTCCAAAATTAAAAAAAAATCGCCAAAACTAAAAAAATCGCCAAATTAAAAAAAAATCGCCAAAATTAAAAAAATCTCCAAAATTAAAAAAAAATCGCCAAAAATAAAAAAACGCCAAAATTAAAAAAAAAATCGCCAAAATTAAAAATATCGCCAAATTACAAAAAAGTGACTAAGACTAAAATAAATCGCGAAAAACAGGAAAAATCGCCAAAATGAAAAAATCGCCAAAATTAAAAAAATCGCCAAAATTAAAAAATCGCCAAATTTAAAAAATCTCCAAAATTAAAAAATCGCCAAAATTAAAAAAAAATCGCCAAATTAAAAAAAAGCGAAAAAAAATTATTTCAACTGAAAAAACATCAACAAAACAAAAAAAAAACATTGCGTGCGCGAGTCAAAGCCGCACTTTCTGAATTTATTTTTAACTAGGTCTAAAGGAAAGAAAATGAATATGTATAATTGGGAATATACACATACTACTTACATATGTACATGCATGTATGTTTGTATACTTATTGTGAGTAGGTATGTGCAAACTATTTCGACAATACCAGCAACATAACTGTGAAGCTCAGCGATGCCAACTATTTATAACCCAAACGCGCTATACCCCGCCTCAAAACGCGTTAGAACGCGCTAAGTTACAGCATTATCAACAATTTATAGTTAAAACGCGCTATTTTTCTACGCGTTAAATTAAGTTTTAATAAAGGTTGATGTATGTATTAGTAAATACAATTACAATTAGTTTTTTATTAACTCTTTTTCAGATTATGCAATATTGCTTCTTCGAAATTATATCCTAAATAACTAAAATCATTTAATACAGAATCAGTCTCGCCTTCCAAATATTCGAAATTCTTAGTTTTGACTTTAATTTTATTTGTCAAACTTTGTAACAACTTATATAAATTGTCAAATAGTGTTGCGATTCAAATGCTTTTTGAAGTACAAAAAGAATAGATGCTTAATAAGTTATATACATATGTACATTTTTTGGGTCACGACTACGAGTACATATTTTTAACTGTGAAATTTCAAAATATTTGCCATTTACAATATTTTTTTTTTCAATGTATTTATTTACAATCTATTTTACAATAATAAGTAAATTTGATAAAAAGAGACAATTTAACAGTTGTTATTAAGCTTCAGCAAGCTTAATAAACTAAACCTAATATTATATTTACATATAAATATTATTATTAATACTATTACCTATACGGTAAATCTAATATGTGAAACCTTTTTAGTCTCCTAACTTCATCTGTTTCATCAAGAAGAGCTATTGCTAATGTATTGCAGTGACTACTAAGACGCTTTAAGTATCTAAAGCTAAATTTATTTATTTCATCGTGAATAAAGGGAATTCGAAGATCTTTATGAATTTGTTTATTTGTTACAAACCATGGAGCATTGACTATCATTCTAAGAGTTTTAGATTGATATCTTTGTAAAATTTCTACATTAGAATTGCTTGAAGTACCCCATAGTTGAATGCCATAAGTCCAAACTGGTTTCAATATTGCCTTATATATTTTAATTTTATTTTCAATGTTAAGTTCTGATCTTGATCCAAGTAACCAATACAACTTTTTTGTTTTTATATTTAAATGATCTCTTTTTGCCTTAATATGTTGCTTCCACGTTAATCGTTTGTCAATATGCATTCCTAGGTATTTCACAGAACTAGAAGTTGGCATCGGTGCACCATTTAGAAATAATGTTGGACACTCTTCTCTTCTTAAAGAAAAAGTTACATGAGTTGATTTATCGTTATTAATGCTTATCTTCCATTTTAATAACCATTGTTGTAAATTATCAATCTGTCTTTGAATTAAAGATGATGCATCACTTGGAGATTGATGAGATGCTAATAATGCAGTATCATCAGCATAAGTGGCTATTGTAATATTATCATTTACAGGAATATCAGCTGTGAAGATTGTATATAAAACGGGTCCAAGTACACTGCCTTGCGGTACACCTGCTTTTATGCTACATATATTTGATTTTTCATCACTTATTTTAACATAATATGTTCTATCTTCCAAGTAAGATTTCAAAAATAAATAATATGGAGTTGGTAGAATATTTTTAATTTTAAACAAGAGTCCTTCATGCCACACTCTATCAAATGCTTGCTTAACGTCTAAAAATACAGCACAGCAGTATAATTTCTTTTCAAGCGATTCTGATATGACATTCACTATACGATGACATTGCTCCGGAGTTCCATGTCTATACCGAAATCCAAATTGGTGATCTGGTATTATATTTTGATCTTCCAAGATTGGAATTAGTCTGCTTTTAAACAATCTCTCAAATATTTTAGAAAATATTGGCAATAGACTGATGGGCCTATACGAAGATACTTCATTTTCAGGTTTATTTGGTTTACACACCATTATAATTTCAGCGCATTTCCACTGCATTGGAAAATGTGATAATCTGAGCACAGAATTGTACAACAAGGTCAAGAAAGTAATGCATTTTTTTGATAGTGATTTTATTGCTTTCGATCCAATTTTGTCGTAACCTGGAGACTTAGAATTATTTAGTTTTGATATTTCAATTTGAACTTCTCTTGGTGAAAAAGGTTTTATTGGAAAATCCATTGGACATGGAACGTCTAAAAATTTAAGAGTTTTGTCCTCTTCAACCGAAGTTGCCATTGGGCATATTTGAAAAGTTTGTTCGAGATGTCTAGAGAACGCATCGGCCTTACTTTTACTGTTTCTACACCAAATTCCATTTGAATCTTTTATAGGGACATTTCTTTTTATTGGAGTCTTAAGATACTTTGTTGCTTTCCATAATCTGTACTCACTATTACTTTCACAACCTAGACGTCTTAAGAAATTTGACACTTCCTCATTTTTAATTTCATCAATTCGTTTTTTCAAATAATTTGCTGCTTGATTATAATTTGTTTTATCCAATATATTTCTGCTTGTCTGCCAGATTCTTCTAAGTCTTCTTTTACTCCTTAACAATTGCCTTATTTCTGTGGTTATAAACTGATTGTTTTAATGTCGTGGTATTGTCTGTGGTGTAGACAAAAATGCTGCTTCTTGAATTAAATTAGTAAAACTTTCTATGACATCCTCTAATTCATCTCCTGTTTTTATGCTTGCATTAAGTTGAATGTTTTCATTCATACAATTCTGAAAGGCTTCCACATTCGTTTTTGCAGTAAATATTTGTATATTATGTAACGCTGTCTGTAAGGTAGTACTGAAGGTAGCAATTATTGGTGTGTGATCAGAGCTCAGATCGTCATTATGCTCAATGTTGAAGAATTGATTTGATAATCCTGAGCAAATAAAGAAGTCCAGTAGGTCTGGTATCTTGTTTGGATCGCTAGGCCAATAAGTTGGCCTACCAGTGGATAGTGCCATATAGTTATTCATTTGAATGCATTTGTAAAGCTCTCTACCTTTTGGATTCGTCAGTCTGGAGCCCCACCAAGGATGTTTAGCATTAAAATCTCCACCTACAATAAATTTTGGACCTAACATTCTGAAAAAGTTATTGTATTCTGTTAACAAAATAGAATGCCTAGGTGGGAAATAAACTGAATATATGCACACCTCCATGTTGTTACATTTAATTTTAATACCACTACATTGCACAGATGATTTAATGATTGGATCCAATATCTCAAATTTTAGACTTGATTTTATTAATATTGCAGAACCTGCATGTGCTCGTCCATCAGGATGATTGGCTTGCACTAGATCATAATTTTTTATTTTAAAAAATGTTCTAGATGTGAAGTGAGTTTCTGATATCAATAAAATATCTAAATAATTTGTTTTAAGAAAAATTTCTATTTCTTTCGTATGATTAGAAGCACCATTAGCATTCCATGTTGCAATTCTTAGATTTATCTGCATAATTTTATCATGATTTGGGTCATCATTTCAAACATTTTATCCATCATTCTTTCAAGTCTTTCCATAAAATGATTTTCTACATTAGAAGTTAATCCTTTAACTGCTTGTGAATATGATATTCCTTCACTGCTGTTACCGTTATCGACCTCATTTACTTGTGTGTTGTTACTTTTTAGATTGTTTTGATTAGGGAATTGCTGAGTTGTCGAAACATATTGTCTTCTTGACTCATTAGAATATCTAGGATTTGTTGTTCTTCTTTTCTGTAAAAGTTCTTGATATATTTGGCATCCCTTATAATTAGCTGTATGATCCTTAAGACAATTTACATATTTTGGAGGAATATTCAGATTTTTAGTGCAGTTTGTAGTTGGATGATTTAATCCACATTTAACACATTGAAATGGCTTTTTGCAGTATGATTTTGTGTGACCGAACTGCTGACAGCGGTGGCATTGAACTAAATCTTCAACTTTTTTGGGTGGCTCAATTGATACAACTGCATTATTAATAGATTTTACATTAAAAATATCTTTATTATTTTGATTAGGATCCATGTCAACAAAAAACATTGGGAGGGGAAGTTTAGTCACTCGACTTTTAACATTAACAATAGCTCTTACCTGATGTCCTAACTGTAACAATTCAGACTTGATATCATCAATTGGTGTAGATGGATGTAAACCTTTAATTACAATTCTATAAGCTCGTTCCTGCTTCAATTGATATGTATGAAAACTAATATCTTTTCCTTCTAAGAACTTGATAATTTTTCTATAAGAATCAACTTTTTTAATCAATAGTCTAATTTGACTATCTCTCATTGATTTATAATTAAAATCGCTATTTGGTATAACACTGGTTATGTCTTTCAACATAATGTTAATATTTGAAACATTAGGTATAAATATAGGCGGTGGCTTAGGAAGGTTGACTTCTCTTTCGGTATTAGTATCTTCATCAGCATCTTCTACATCAAGTATATGAAATTGATTTTGATTTAAGGAAACTGGTTGGTCATTTAGATTTAATTTTTTATATTGATTTATATTTGGAGAATCTCTTAACTTCCGTTTTTTGTAATTTGATGTTGGTACGTCTTGCCATATACCATTACTTTCTTCACTCTCATCTTCATTTGAACTAAGCATGATATTGTTATATTTTTATATTATTTGGCTTTTTCCCTTCTCACGTTCAACTTCTTTGTGCAATTCGCTTTAATAGTTGTTGGCCAAAATTGACAAATTATTATTAGTATAAAATTTTTGATATGTAGATACAAATATTTTATACGACAAGACCAATTAAATATTTTTTTTTTCAATATTTTTCCGTACGAGTTGTTGAAATTCCAACAAACTTTTGATTTACAATATTAAAATGCGTTTTTAATTCTAACCACAGTCAAGGGAATTTTATTTGCAACATGTGAATCATTAACGAATTTAAACAAAAAGTTAAATTTATACAAAAAAGTAAAAAGATATTAAACTCAAATGATATTTTTGACTTTAATCAAAACGCGCTAATTTAGCGCTTTTTTTATTAAACGCGCTAGGACGAAAAAAACCGCATTTGGAATAGTTAAAACGCGCTAAAACTAGCGCGAAAGGCGCTAAATTGGCATCGCTGGTGAAGCGGTACTCTGCTATGAAAGCAAAAAGAACTCGTATACAGGTACGAACTCGTACTGACATATTTTTGTCGTTTGTTTGAAAATTTATTTTTTATGAGGAATGCAAACCAAATTGGTTTTTATGATGTGATGTGTACCTTAATATATGTATGTATGTACGTGCTACATACATACATATGTTGTTGAAACGGATGTATTTTTGGTTGAAAAGAAATTTTTTTGTATTTTGTTATTGCAGAAATAAATGTAAGTGGTAGGCATGTATGTAAGTATGCATGTTTGTATATATGTACATAGATATCAACGTAAATACGCATGTATAACACATATGTATGTAGTTAGGGACGCATGATGACTTTATTAAAACAAAAAATTATTTAATTTAATTTATTTTATATTTACATAAAATATGGTAGGCCTAATAGCTGAATTATATAAACAACAACACATAAAATTTCGATTGGCCAAAACTAATATTTATAGGTAATTATTAAATTTTCAAACAAACAACAAAAATTTAAGTATACAAACAAGTATGAGTATGTATATTCCCACCTATGCATACCTATTCACTTTCTTTCCTTTTTCATATTGTACACAATTTAAATTCTTTGGTCCCGTTTCACACGTTTCAACTTTTGTTGCTCAACTCATAATTCAGCTGGCGATTTTTCCTGTTTTTCGCGATTTATTTTAGTCTTGGTCACTTTTTTTTTAATCTTGGAGATTTTTTAATTTTGGCGATTTTTTATTTTTGGCGATTTTTTTAATTTTCGCGATTTATTTTAGTCTTAGTCACTTTTTTGTAATTTGGCGATATTTTTAATTTTGGCGATTTTTTTTTTAATTTTGGCGTTTTTTTATTTTTGGCAATTTTTTTTTTTAATTTTGGAGCTTTTTTTTTATTTTGGCGATTTTTTAATTTTGGCGATTTTTTTTTTGACGATTTTTTTAGTTTTGGCGATTTTTTTTAGTTTTGGCGATTTTTTTTTTAATTTTGGAGATTTTTTTAATTTTGGCGATTTATTAATTTTGGCGATTTTTTTTAAATAGGCGATTTTTTCATTTTGGCGATTTTTCCGGTTTTTTGCGATTTATTTTCGATTTAGAAATTTTTTTAATTTGGTGCTTTTTTTCGTTTTGGCGATTTTTTTTATGTTGGCGACTTTTTTTCGGTTTTGCGATTTTATAATTTTGAGTTTTTTTTTGTTTTACCGTTTTTGAAAATTTCAAGAAATTTGCTCTTACGGTTTCCAAGATACAGCAAGTTATCAAAATTACATAGTTGAAATTACATTAACTGATGGTACACCCTTTAATTAAAATTTTTTAAATTTTAGTGTTAACTTTTGTAGTCTGTATAAAAATACACTAACTTTACAAATTTCAAGTGCATTTGTATGTATATTACATGGGATTTTAAAATTTTTCGTTGCTCGTTTTGGCACACCCTTTAATTTCCAACTCTTATGTATTTGTTGTTGTAGCGGCCAAAGGTCTACACACTGTGTCCAAATTTCAGGTCTGTACCTCTTACAGTTTCCAAGATAGAGCAAGTTGTCAAAATTACATAGTCAAAATTGCATTAACTGATGGAACACCCTTTATTTTAATTTTTTGAAATTTTAGTGTTAATTGTTGTAGTCTGTATAAAAATACACTAACCTTACAAATTTCAAGTGTATATACATACAATTGTATGTATATAACATGGGACTTTAACATTTTTCGTTGCTCGTTTTGGAACACCCTTTAATTTCCAACTCTCATGTATTTGTTGTTGTAGCGGCCAAGGGTCTACACACTCTATCCAAATTTCAGATCCTTAGCTCTTACGGTTCTTGAGAAAATAAGACTTAGGCCATTATTATTTATTGCCACAGATATGTATGTATATGTACATGTAAATATATGTACATGTACATACATACATACATTAATATGTACATACATATGTATGTATGTAAATACAAAAAATTTAATGGCGAGAAAATCGATATTATTTATTTTAATACTTTATATTATTTAATTTAACCCAAAGTAACCACTGTTAATATCAAAAAGAGCAAGCGTAATGCGCCACTCAATGTACACAATACGCGGAGCAAAAGCGCAAAAGAGTAACATCGTTGCTACTTGCTCAAAGAGTTTGCTCCTACAGGTAAGGAGCAAACGCAAAGCGCAAACAGTGGTTGCGCTTTTTTTGTACTCCGCTCTTTGCGCATGCTCTACATTTTAAGGCGCAAGACAACAGTACGCAATGAGCAAAAGAGTGCGCATTTACCTACCCTGCACTGAACATGTTCGATGTGGTTGAATAAGGGACCTATCAAATAGTGTAAATATAATATTAATTGCTCCCTTCAATGTGACTCTGGAACCAGTCTAACCAGTAAATATTCTTATGTAGATAGCAACCTAAGCTTAACTGGTATATATATTTTTGAAATATGAGTGGCCCTATGGTCGAGTGGGTAATGTGGAAGCCTGTCATGAACTTCATTGTCGGTTCGAATCTTAAAAAGTTTTCAGATTAAAAATAAAATTTCATTGTATTTGTAACAATAAAAAATTTATAAGTGTTAATTGTTAAGTGTCGGACTGACATTTATATATGACAAGTCGCAAGGTGTATACAAATCATCAATTAACCCCATCCTACGCCACTTCATAGGAAGTGTTAGAACTCGGACTGGTCCCTGTCACTTGGGGACCGGTCACGTGACTAGTGTTGTGTCAGTTCGATTTCCTGCAGGGTACGTATACGTTATTAAATGTAAATAAGCATATCTCAGTAAATAGTAAAAAATAATGTAAAACTAATGAATATAAGATGCAACCAAAAATAAAAAATAAATCGATTGAAAAATATATGCAAAAAAACAATATATAAAATAAATGAAACGAAAATGTCGCGTAAAATAACATTATTAAAACTTAAATGCACATTTTATTAGAAAATTCTATATGTAAGTTAAAGCAGAGTATTAATTGTTTTATTATTATTGTTGTTATTGCATTAAAATTGTTCTTTTATTTATTAATGTTACCAGATTTCAATAAAAATAGTATCCCTGAAGATGTTGGAAAATCCCAACGAAACGTCGGATATGAATAAATGAAATAAAAAAATTTTCTTTTATTTGCATTTAAATTAATGAATGACCTTGGAAGGCTGAATAGAGTAATTCTATAAAATACACATTATATTTTAAATAAAAAGGTCGAATAATTATTCATATAAATATACATGAAAATTTTAATAATATAAATGGAAACAAAAGCTTATCAGGAGTATTTTCTAAAACAATAACAGAATTATACATTTTTGAATGACATACTTATAGTACATTTATAGTCCACTTTCTACTAATTAACTGCATATTTTTAATATATCGCACACTAAATCATAAAGAGTCACAACTCAAAAAATTTCAGATGCTGAGTAGTTGTAAACAACTGTTGATACTGTACAAATGATGCAAGTATGTGACATAAAAACAAGCATAACGGTATTTTATATTTATATTATATCTTATTTATAAAAAAACAAAAGTACTTTTATAATTTTGAGTTGTGACTCTTTATGATTAAGTGTACGATATGTAGATTCTTTGGAAGCAATGAAAATTTAATTCCTTAAAAATCACTTCCAATTTTTTACTTGCATAAGTAATAACCAGGGCAACCGAAAATATGCTATAAAAAAAGCGTTTTATGTGCATAAAAAATGCTGTAAAAATAGAAAAAATCCTCTTATAATGTAAAAAATATGCTCTAAAAAGTTTAGTTTTTGTGAAAAATTTAAAAATTTTATTTAAAATATAATGAAAAAATAAATTAAAAATAAACACGTTATCGAATTCATTAATATAAATTGTTAATTTAAGAACATTACGTGTGTAATACAACATATAGTACATACATGCTAAATTATGTAGGATAATATATGATATAAATTTTACTTTGTGAGCTAATATGTACAAGTATAAGTCTGTAAAATATATTAACTTAATTCATGTTGGAATTGCAATAAATTACGACGTGTTGACTTAAGTTCTCAAAAAGAAAGTTTTGTCTGTTACTTCTAAAAATAGTTTTATAAAAAGAAAAACTTTTTTCTACATCCGCTGAATTCATTGGAGCATATTTAAAAGACAAAACTTCGCCCACGTTGTATTCTGAATTTGGGTTTACCTTAGAACCATTGAGCTGACTACAAATATTTTGTATTGTTTCAAGCCCTTTGTTTTTATCCACAATTTGTTTTAACTTATTTTGAACAATATGCTTAGAATCGGAGTCAGGTACATTATCGATCTTTTTAACTGTGTCGTTCAGTATTTTTATTTGCTCATTTACGGAAAAACCAGCAATTTGCAATTTTTTATATTGTTGGCAATAAATCCACAATTCGATGCAATAAAAGCTAAATCTGTTTTTGTTTTAGATTTACGTAAAGCTTATTTGGCAATTTTGACCGATCGAGCATCATCTTTCAAACTATCTAAAACTTTCAAAACTTTTTCGTTGTTGGTAGCATAATAATTTACAGCCTCAATCCACGTACCCAAACGTGTTGTTATTATTTCAGGAGGGAGAGGAAGGTCCGGATACATTTCTTTAGATGCTTCTGCTCTGCATGGAGCTTTTAGAAAAATCTTCTTAGTATTATAAATTATTTTGTCCACATTTTCATAATGATCCCTTATAGTTTCACAAACTCTATGAAGACCATGGGCTAAACATGATATATGTGTCATTTTTGGGTAAAATGTTTTAATGGATTTGGCAGCTTTCACCATGTATGGATCAGCGTCTGTTACAAAAAGTAAAACTAAATCCTTAACATCCAAGATTTTAATGGAATCATCAAAAACTTTTGCGATTGTCGAATGATTAGTCTTATTTTGGGTTACGGAGTTTAATAAAAACTTGTTTTTTGCAATTTCTTCATCAGAACTCAATATTCCAACTATAACGTTTGCTACATTTCTTCCTTTGCCATCCATTGTTTCGTCAATCGATACCCATATATCAGTGTTAACCAAGCCCCGAACGCACGCACACACGCATACAAAGATATTATGTGCTTGTGTGCGGTCGCAAACAGAAGCAGAATTATTGAACATTGTTGCTCTGTGTGCTTTTGTGTTCATTACGAAAAAGAAACAAAAAACAAAGCCAAACAAGCGTGCGTGGTGTTGCTTTCACAAAGCTTGAGCAGAGACTGATGTTTTGAAACGAACAAAGTTGTTGTATACATGTGAATTGCCGAACGTGTCTGCGTGAAAAATACGATTATTGACTGCCTCGCGAGGCTATGGAGTGGTTATCACCAGTGTGACCAGATTTTAAAATAATATTAAGCTAAATCACGTTTGAAAAGAAGCTAAAATAAGCTAAAAAGTTACATTTTAGGCTAGAAAATAAAGCTAAACTTTTTTCCACTTCTTTGATCACTTTTCAATAGTTTCTTATTGCTAAACTAACGTTAAATATTACACAAACATATTTTTTTATTATACATATAGAATATTTGCTTAATGAAATTATTTATTAATTATTATATTTTAGATTTAATGAAGAACAAAACAAAAACTTCCCCAAAATAATCTTAAAAAGTTTTTAAAAATGTAAAAACATTTATACTAAAATACGAAAGCTTTTTAAGTGAATTAATGCTATTTAAGGTAAAGCATGGATCACACTATCTGCACAATGTACCGAGTTTCGTCAGATCAGTGAAATAAAGTCATAAGTAAAGATTTTGTTATAATTTATCGACTACTTGAAATACAAGGACATATTTGCGCCACACTGCATTGGTAATAAGCCCATATAGACTTATTCCAGAATTAATTGAGTAATAATGCCCTTTTGGCTTATTACTTATGACTTTATTGAGGTGGCCCGACGAAAATCGGTACATAGTGTTATCCAGGCTTGAGGCTATTTCAGGTTTTTGTTTTAAGTTAATTGATGCCGCTGAATGAACGTTCAACTCAAGTCAAATAATTTTATACCCAAAAAACTCAAAAAGTGTTTTGACCACTAATATGAATTTAACTTTTTCCGTTGTAATTCTAACCATTCTGCCATTATCTGCTACTTTTCAACTTTCCATTTCTGTTATAAAATTGTCGTATAATTTACATTTTGTATTTTTTGTAAACTATTTTACAATGCTAAAAAATTATAATTTTTATAAGTTGTTTATGTTTTTAATATATTTTTAGAGAACACGCAATTTAGACTAAAAAAAGGCTAAAAAAGCTAAATGAGTTTTTAAAAAAAGCTAAAAAATAAGCTAAGAGCTAAATGAAAATTTTAAGGCTAAATCTGAAACAAATAAGCTAAATTTAGCTCAAAATAAGCTAATATGGTCACGCTGGTTATCACTGCCATATATATATATTTATTTTTTAATGAAGTTTTTATATTTTCTATACAGTTTGTGTAAAGTCTGTTGACGTGTTTCCAACGAAGGGTAGATTCACATGGAACTTTATAATCCGTAAATGTTACGAAAATTTTTTTTGTGTTTTCATTTCTAAGCTTGTACAAAGGGATGTCAGCAGACACAAATGCTTCACATAATTTTTCCTCGAAAAAAATATTGTTGGAAGATTGCCCAGCCGATTCAAACAAGAACGCCTGAGGTTTCTCTTTATTTCCATGCCTTTCCTTTAATTGGACATGTTTCGCACTTTCTACCAGTGATGCCAAAAGTAAGGAATTTTCCCTTTTTGTAGGGATTTTTTTGTAAAATTTTAAGCGTAGGGAAAAAAGGACAGATTTTTTATTTTGAGCAAAGTGTAGGGAACTTTTACAATTATTGCTTTTTCAAATTTTTAGACATAAAATGCAAACATATTTGGAGGATTTTTATTTAAGAGCTGAAATTTTCCACATAACTTAAATTTTTTTTGCAGAAACTCTACATTATGAATTCTAACAATCTGAAAATCAATTGCAAAATCCACAAATATGTATATAGCTAAATATAACAAATCGCAATAATAATGTTTTAATGTTTGTATATATTGAGTTTTTTTTTTGACAGACAGTCACAAAATAAAAAGAAATGGTCTTGTGTTTTGTAAGCTATCCATCGTGTAAAATTGTGTCACCAATGCTCCACAAACTAATATTTTTTGCATGGACATTTTTTTAAATACTTAAAAGAAATAAATAAGATAGTTAATTTTAATTATTATTTTTCGAACTGTATTTGTTTCTATATTCTTATGAATTGAACAGGCTAATGTTCGTATTAGTGCTGGGATACTATCGATACTATCGATAGTTTGAAAATATCGAAAATATCGATAGAAAAAAATATCGACATCGATATTATTTCAAATGCAGTTTTGAAAACGTAAATTTTTTTTTTTTTTTTTTTTTTATTTATTTTTATATATTTATTTACTTATTGGTTTATTTCCTGTACAACAAGAGTTAATCTTATATTTACAGTACAGAAACGGATTTTGTTAAAAAAAAAATAAAAAATTAAAAGCATTTGTAATTATTACATTCGAATTAGAAGTTAATTAATAAAAATATATAAAAAATATAATTAAAAAAACAAATTTATATGTATGTATGTATATTAGAAGATTGCACATAATATAATATAAAAGAATTATCTACACATTTTTATTTAAAAGAGTTAACTACAAATCTTTTGAAACTATTAGCGTTGCTGTTCATTTGCTGACATAGTGGAAGATTATTCCAAAGTCTAGCGGCATGCACATAAAACTGTCATTCGGAGACCAGGTATTGATGTCGAGGTATTATAATGTTTCGGTTTCGTGGCGATTGACAAAAACGTATATTTTCAAAAATGTATTTGGGAGTTTGAGTGTGTATTATTTTATGCAGAAAAACCAGAGTGCGGATTTTTAACAGGCTATCGAAGCTTACACCATAAAGTTTCTTAGAAACAGAGGAAACATGATCAGATCTTCTCAATCCATACACATACCGTATAATATTGTTAAATAAAACATTTAATTTTCTTCGACTAACAGAGTCGCAGTTTGCAAATAATTCACACCCATATAATAAGGAAGGAACCAAATATGTCTTGGCAAGCAAGATTCTAATTCTGATAGGTGTAAAGTATTGTGTAGACCAGAGCGCTCGTAACTTAAAATACGATTGACCAACCAGTGAGTTTACATGATCTGTCCAAGTTAAATGGTTATTAAAAACTATTCCTAAATTTTTTGCCCTCTTAACGATTTCAATTTTCTCACCATTTAAAACGATATCCCCAGAAATACAAGGATCTATAGCTTTTTTACAGATTAAAATACATTTAGATTTTTTAGGGTTCAAACAGAGCCCATTTGCATTAGCCCAGATATAAATTTGATTTAATTCATGATTTAACTGTGAGATACCTGTGGCAATGTTTTCAGCTGCGATACTTAAAGTAAGTTGTATGTCATCTGCATAAAGGTGGATATTACACTTTGAAAGAATTTTTGGCAAGTCATTTGCATATATTGAAAATAAAAGCGGACCTAAAATAGAGCCCTGAGGCACTCCCCTTTTAAGTGTTAATTTGTCTGACCAAATATTATTTGCAAGAACCGATTGTGTTCGATTTGAAAGGTATGATGAAATAAGTTTAACTGATGTAGCTGAAAATCTAAAAAAGTGTTTTAATTTGTTAATTAATGTGGCATGGTCTACCATGTCAAATGCCTTGGAGTGGTCAAGAAGTACCAAGAAATTTATGTTCCCATTCTCCAAACCCTGCCGTATGTGTTCACCTACTTCAACAAGAGCCGTAACGCAGCTATGACTTTCGCGGAAACCAGATTGTTTAACAGAAAGCATGTTGTTGATATTTATATATGAAATCATTTGCTTATATAAAATTTTTTCCAGTATTTTCGAAAGAAAGCATAAGATGGCTATTGGTCTGTATTCACCATTTTCTTTCGGTAAAGGAATAATTTTTGCATGTTTCCAATTTGAAGGAAACGTAGAAGACGTAATAATATTGTTTAAAAGGTGAGTGACGTATGGGAGAATTAGAGGCATAAGTATTCTCATAAATTTAGGATGTAAGTTGTCAGTTCCCACTGCGTTTGATTTTATTAGTGAACACGTAGACATAACGTCAAATTGTGATATACATGAAAATTTAAAATAATTACCGTTTACATCATTATCTACATTTGTGGCGGATGAGGAAAAATTATAAAACAACGGATTTGCTTGGATCACAGGAGCTTTAGTGAATGTTTTATTAAGCATGTTTGCATCTACATTTATGTCTATGTTGTTCAACTGCTTGCCAATACCTATTTCACGAATAGTATTCCAGGTTTGTCGAGAATCAACTGCAGTACTGAATCGTGTGGAATAATATTCGGTTTTAGCAAGTCTTATATGTTTATTAACGTTGTTTCTAGCAGCTGTGTATTGCAATTTTATATCGAAAGTTTTATACCTTTTCAACTGACATCAGCAAAATTTTCAAAAACTGTCACCTGAAATAGCGTTCGCAAATACATACATACATATTAAAATATATATAAGACTATATACTTTCAATAAAGTGATAAAAAACTAACTTTAACCCGATCAAAAATTGTTATATTTTACTTTCTCAAGTACAAACATTCAGTCGATAGATATCGATAGTAGAAAATATCGATAGTATCCCAGCACTAGTTCGTATCGCATTTTAAGCCAAATTAGATGGTGCAATTATGTCCTTATATTTCAATTAATTGAGTAATAATACAAATTTAGCTTATTAATTATGAGCCGACGAAAATCGGTACATTGTGCTGATAGCGTGATCTAGGCTTAATAATTTGTATAATTAATATTTGTTACACCATAATCTTTAAGTACAATTTTCATATTGATGCAAGGATATACATATTTTTAATTTGTTTTTGTTAATTCATGCTTTAATTACTTTTCTACCTGGTACCCAACTAATGCTGAGTACACATCTGGCATTTCTTGTGATATCATTTTCAATATGTGTTTTTTATATGGAAATTAATGCCACACAACGAAAAGTATAGGAAATGACAAACGTTGCGACTAATGTACACTATTGCGATGTCAAAAAAGACCATAGTGAATACTCGGCATACGACTATAGTCTGTTTTGTACAAAATATGAAACAAAGTTTTGCAAAAAATCTACAATATTCACAAAATGTACGTTTATTTGGTTTTTTTGTTGTTAAAAATAAAAAATTTTGAGCGTAGGGAAAAATGTAGGGAAAATATTTTTGGTTGGAGAGAAAAAAAGGGTTTTTTTTTCAATCGTGTAGGGAATTTCCAAAATGTTTACTGGCATCACTGCTTTCTACGTGTTGTTTGACGAAAAAAGTTCTATCTACGGACACAGATTTATTGCACAATGTGCACAGAAGGACTTTTCCATCCGTTTTTAATTTCGGGTACTCTTTGACAATATTCCTTAACGTAATTGGCTGAGACAACTTTTGTTTTGGCATTTTCTAAAAAAAACTGCAGTTATCAACAATTTTCTTTTAGGTACATACATACATATATACATATGTATATTCAACTTAACTCACATTTCTTTTTGTTTTGTTTTATTTTTAATCTTTTATATATTAAATTAAATCATCCGGTATAGTCGATGTATCAAAACAATTGAATAAAATTTAAGTGGAAATGTTTTGAAATGTTGGTCCCTGTAGAGTGCCCTAGTTATACTATTAAAATAATTCATAGCGCTAAAACCTCTTTTCACCTCAGTATATTAATATGGTACTGTTAATGGTAATAGAGGGAAAATTAAGGTTTAGAAATGGACTATTTTTATTAGCTAAATTTCTATAATTATGACCTTCAATCCAAAATTGATCAGTCTGAGCAAATTTTTCCATTTATGTAGCCTTAAATTTGCAATGCTTCGTTCTTCTGTATTTCTTCAACTTCATCGTATTTGTTATTATATTCTTTTATAACGTATATGTGTCCTCTGTAATTTCTAGAAATATGTTATTAACGCTACATAAAGTTTTATATTACAATTTTGAAATGATGTAGCGATTTCGCTCTTAAATCAATTAATTTTTTCATGATACCTGTTTTTGCACACTGTGAATGAGAAAATATTTCCCTATATGTCTTTCATCCAATTGAATAATGACTTTGCAAAGAAATCTGCGTATCTAAAAGGGTCTAATCAGGTATATTTTGTCAAAGAAAATTTATATTATTGTATCATGCATACAACCAAGATGCTACGTCCAATTTTAAAATTTCATATGTATCTAAAAAGCAAAAAGAATATTGTTATTATGTTTTTTCAGTGTTTTTATAGGAAATTTGATAATTAAGAAGGAACACGTTATAATCAAAGAAACAAATACAGTCAGTAACCTTGTTGGATTTTCATTGAGTATGTGTGTATGTGTTTAAATTTAAAGTTTCAAAAAAGTGGGAAAATCCTAATTTACCTTTTTTATGAAGCTACTACACTATAACAAATTAATATTTAGTCTAATTGCAAAAGGCACTAAAAGCAATAAAATCAAAGTTAAAAAAGCACAAATTTAGTGCCTTTTTTAAAAAAGCACCTACTTGAAAAAAAATGCGCACTGTTATGCATAAGAAGCACTAAATCTATTGCTAAAGGCACTAAATTGGCGTCGCTGGCTAATTGAGTTCACCGTAGCCAATTCACTTGGAACGCCACCTGGATGTCAATTTGACTTGGCGAATACAGTTCGCCGTAGTCGATTTACTAAACGCCATCTGGTTGTAAATTTTTTCAATTACACATAAAAAATAGCTAGAAAATACGCTAAAATATGCCCGTATGAGCGAAAAAATGCATTTAAAAATGCTCGTAAAAGTGATATATGCTCATAAAAAAATATGCTAAACAATGCCCTTATGGGCAAAATATGCTCTAACAAATCGATGCCAAAATTCTTAATTCTACCTTATATTTTTGTAAGACAACCAGCAAAAAATATGATATATCATATTTTTGGTTGCCCTGGTAATAACTAATCAATTAAAATGGAGGCTTTTGCGTACAAAATCATCGGCACTAAGGATTCATGCATTTTGGACGACTGAATCGCGGTGAATGTTACTTAAGAAGATAAAGGCCAGAATTCACTATGAAAACAATTACACGACTTTTGAAGAAATACAACCCTGGCATGATAGAGTTTATAGAAAGACAAAAAAATTTATTAGATCAGTCTTAAATTTTTTCCATAGTCGTGCGATTGTGTAAGATAGTGAGTTGTGTTCTTAACTAATGTAAAATTCGGGGAAACGAAAAAATTTAAATTTCATAACCAGGGAAACCGCAAATATGCAATTGCATGTTTTTTCTTGTATCACGTATTAATGCGGGGACAAGATATTTATCCGTTTCAGAACTTTTAATGAATTTTGGCATCGATTTGTTAGTGCATATTTTTGCATATTTTACCCTTTAAAGCATGTTTATGCATATATCAGTTTTACACGCATAATTTTAGCATATTTTCGAATTTTTAGAGCATAATTTACGCTTTTAGTGCATATTTTGATACTTTATAGAATCTATTTTATTTCAACCCGCTTGGCACCACCATCCTTAAAAAACACTCCATTCCGAAAAAAATTGTATGAAATTTTGTTTTCTAGAAACTCGTTAAAATTTCGTTTTCGAAATAAAAATTTAAGTTTTAAAGAACATTTTTTCCTGCGCTATCTGGGTTAATATGCTTACAAATTATTTATAATTTTCGCCATCTAAATCTCTGTTCCAATGTTCCATGTAGTGTATAATTTTTTTTATATATAACGCAGTTTTACGGACGTTAGTTGCAATACAAATTTAGTTTAGCTATGTGTGATTTACTCTGCCCCGAAAAGACCTTGAAGGAACATTGTAAATGTATGAAAGTTCATTAAGATGGGACAGAAAAGATTTTTATTTGAGATTCTAGGTGAATATTTTGTTATTTATTGCAATAAAAATTATAAATTAAAATCTTGTCTTATTTATCAAAAATACAATTCCAAATCCTTAATTCTGATATCGTGATCTTTTGAAATTAAAGTTAAATTCTTATGCATCCAATCAAAATTAATTTGTATTATTTGTTAAAATTATAGTAATTTTGTTTTAACCTGCACCCAGTTATTCTTTGTTAATTATGTTTCCGTTTTTTGGTTATTTATTTTTTTCTTATTTTATATGCAAATGTTGTTGAATTTTTGATTAAAAAATTTATTTTCATTTACAAATAAACCAATTTATTATATTTTTAAGAGCATATTTTTTTACTTTTAAGCGCATATTTACAAGTTTTTGATGCATATTGAGTGCGCATAAAACACTTTTTTTTAGGGCATATTTGTGGTTTCCCTGTTCATAACAAATTCAATAGAACGGGGAGTAACTACTTCAGCACAAAAGCAAATACATTTCAAAAATTCCTTGCTTCTGCCATGCATTTATTCGACAACAATAAATAAATTCAGTAAAGTGCGACTTTGACTCGCGCACGAAGGGTTCCGTACGTTGGGCTTTGAGCATTTTTTTAATACATTGTTTTTTACGTTTTTTCAGCTGAAATAATTTTTTTTGATTATTTTTCACTTTTTTCTCGTTTTGGCGATTTTTTAAATTTTGGCGATTTTTTTTTAATTTTGGCGATTTTTTTCATTTGGGCAATTTTTTTAATTTTGGCGATTTTTTTTTCATTTTGGCAATTTTTTTCATTTTGGCGATTTTTTTAATTTTGGCGATTTTTTCATTTTGGCGATTTTTTTTTCATTTTAGCGATTTTTTCATTTTGGTGATTTTTCCGGTTTTTTGCGATTTATTTTCGATTTAGAAATTTTTTTTAATTTGATGCTTTTTTCGTTTTGGCGATTTTTTTTTATTTTGGCGATTTTTTTTCGGTTTGGCGATTTTATAATTTTGAGATTTTTTTGTTTTACCGGTTTAGAAAATTTCAAGAAGTTTGCTCTTACCGTTTCCAAGATACAGCAAGTTATCAAAATTACATAGTCGAAATTACATTAACTGATGGTACACCCTTTAATTAAAATTTTTTAAATTTTAGTGTTAATTGTTGTAGTGTGTATAAAAATACACTAACTTTACAAATTTCAAGTGCATATACATACAATTGTATGTATATTACATGGGATTTTAACATTTTTCGTTGCTCGTTTTGGCACACCCTTTAATTTCCAACTCTTATGTATTTGTTGTTGTAGCGGCCAAGGGTCTACACACTGTGTCCAAATTTCAGGTCCGTAGCTCTTACGGTTCTCGATAAAATACCCTGTGACGGACAGACGGACAGCGTAGCGAAAACAATAGGGTTCCATTTCACCTTTGGTGTACGGAACCCTAAAAATGTAATTGCTATAATACAATTAATTTTCGATTTATTGATTTCTCGGACGCACTCTGTTATTACAATGCCGTTATAACACAGAATGGATTTATTTCATACCCTTCACTAAGTATTCGCTAATGTTTTGTATATCACGTTTAAATAACAAATTTCCCATAGAAATATGTCAAGCGCTTAATAAACCTGAAATATTTTCTATGAATATGGCAGTAAATGATTTTAATGGTTATAAACAAAAAAAAAATCCAGTGTGAGGGAGGAGATTTTAGCAAAAATAAATGCCGATATTTACGGTGTTATTAAAACAGAAAATAGAAAATGTAAAAAGTAAAATGGATCTGAAATATATTTCAAATACATATGGATGAAACTGTTTCATATAAAATTTTACATAAAATACATTTCAAATCAATATCGTGTTTAATGAATACCAATACAAAGTACAAAGAATACGTCGTGTTCAATCATAGTAAGAAGTATTCGCATTCACTGAGTATTCTCGTTGCTTTTGACAAGACCAGTGAACATTTATATAAAACAAAGCAAGCTTATATATAAAGCAATGCAAGCAATAAAATTCGCCACACTCATCTTTTTCGATTATGCCATGCGTAGTTTTTTATAATGTTGTGGATTGACAACAATATGCAGGTTTTTTGTAATTGAATTACAAAATAAGGCATTCAATCTGCTCTCTGATATGTACTCGAGCAACCCTGCTGTTTTATTTATGTAAAAAACATATACATACATTAGGTCAATCGTTACCCTGAAGGAAATGTGGGGTTAAGTGTACCCAAGTCACCACTTTTGTCAACTATTTTGGTGACATTGTCAACGGAGCGTCTACATATTAATATTGTTTTTGATGCGTAGAAAATATTTTTTCAGATACACACAACTATGCTTCTTCTTAATGTTTTATTGGTTGATTGAAAATAAAAGTGGCGTCAAACAAAATTTAAGTGTTTATAAAAATTAGCTTAAGAAATCAACTTAAAAGGTTAGTAAAGGTGTATTGAACAATAATTAAAAAAACATTTATATAAAAGAAATTACAAAAAAAACAAGTAAGAGTGCTATATTCGGCTGTGCCGAATCTTATTTACCCTTTACCAACGTACGTACATATACATATATAGTATACAGACACATACATACATATTTGTTTTGTGAAAAAATTTATAATTTTTTTAAAGTTTCCATCTTTGGAGCTGTAATTTTCTTTCAGAAGCATAAAATATATTCAATTTATAAAGAAAAAGAAAAAAATTTTTAGACCTATTTAATTTTACATAACACAAAAAGTGTGAGTTTTCCAACCCTGGAGTCATAATTTTGGATTTTTTTGATTATTGATACCAATCTAGTTCTTTAAAGAATACATAAAATATGTTAAGTGAAAAAAGCAAAAACGAAATAAGGAAAGACTTAAGGTCAGATTTTGTAAATTCAAACGATTTTTTCGTTTTGAAATTTGTATGGAAAAAATATTTTTTGAAAAGAATTTTCGTTATTTTTCATACAAATTTGAAACGTTTAGAAACAAAATTTTTTACAAAATCTGCTTATTAGTTTCATTTAATTCCTTTAATATTAAAAACTTCAGTAAAATGCGACTTTGAATCGCGCACGAAATGTAGGCTTTTTTGAAGTTTTTTTTTTCAGTTTAAGCGATTTGTTCAATTTTGTCGCTTTTTTCTCGTTTTGACGATTTTTTTTCTGTTTTTGGAGGTTTTTTTTATTTTGGTTATTTTTTTCTGTTATTGGGATTTTCTTCATTTTGTAGATTTTTCTCATTTTGACGATTTTTTTTAATTTTTGCGATTTTTTTCTGTTTTTGGGTTTTTTTTATTTAGTTTTTTTTTTTTTTCATTTTGGCGATTTTTTTCATTTTGGCGATTTTTTTTTTAATTTTGGCGATTTTTTTCTGTATTTTAGGTTTTTTTTCGTTTTGGCGATTTTTTTTAATTTCGGTGATTTTTTTAATTTTGGCGATTTTCTTTCCTTTTGGCGATTGTTTTTGTCATTTTAGCAATTTTTCCGTATAATGCGATTTATTTTAGTCTTAGAAATTTTTTTTGTTAATTTAGTGCTTTTTTCGTTTTGGCGATTTTTTGTTTGTTTTTGGCGATTTTTTTCGGTTTGGCGATTTTATAATTTTTTTAGTTTTACCGTTTTTAAAAATTTCAAGAGTTTTGCTCTTACGGTTTGCTAGATACAGCAAGTTGTCAAAATTGCATAGTGAAAATTGCGTTAACTGATGGAACACCCTTTAATTAAAATTTTTGGAAATTTTAGTATTAATTTTTGTATTCTGTATAAAAATACACTAACCTTACAAATTCCAAGTGTATATACATATAATTGTATGTATATTACATGGGACTTAAAATTTTTCGTTGCTCGTTTTGGAACACCCTTTAATTTCCAATTCTCATGTATTTGTTGTTGTAGCGGCCGAAGGTCTACACACTGTGTCCAAATTTCAGGTCTGTAGCTCTTACGGTTGTCGAGAAAATACTAATATAGTTTTAGACATAGTTAATTTTACATAACACAAAAAGTTAAAGTTTTCCAACCCTGGAAACGTCTTTTTAATTTTTTTTATATTTCTTTTAATTTAAAATACCAATTTTAGTCGTACTGAAGTGTAAAATAAATTTATTTATTAAAAAAATAAAAATTTGTTTTCGGTAGTTACTTTTATATGGCAAAATATAGTTTACGTTTTCCAGCTCTGCTAAGTTGGACCATTTCTGATACATCAGTCCAAGAACGAAGTCTCTAGCTTTTCTGGGAGCTTCGGAAAACTGATTTCACGTACACCGGACGAACGGACGGACGGACAGACGGACATCGCTTATTCGTCTTCGCTATTCATAAGGACCCAGAATATATATATTTTTTTGGTCGCAAATTAAAATTATGGAAATTATACACGGAATGACAAACCTATATATACCCTTTTCCATTTTTGGTAAAGGGTATAAAAACAAATAACTTAACAATCCATATTGTATAAAAATAGAAGATTAAAAAATTTCAAGTGGAAGTGCTAATTATGAAATCTTTTTTGACCTTGTGGAAGATTTTGTGCCATCAGTTAAGGATTTGTCACACTTTCAGATCCATACTTAAATAATCAGTATAATTTTGTTATTGGCATTTTCAGCAGGTGGTGATAGCGTCCATAGTGAATCAGTACAGTTTTAATACGGACATTTCCGACAGTGTGGTGATATCGTCAATAGTCAGTCAATACAATCTTACTACTGACATTTTCGCCATATGGTCCCACAAGAACTACCTAGTCAGTATTGACGAGGTCTACTGGTAGATTTCGTAGGACAAGCCTGTGTTAAATGTCAAAAGTAGATAGCATTAGTTGGGGTATAATTTGTCAGTAGTACTGGTGACATCGTCAATAGATAATCAGTATAATTTTACTATTGACATTTCCTGCAGGGTAAGAACAGGTTGACTGATCTGCCACGGATTATCGTATAACCTTGCGGTACTTTTGTGGAATTTCTTTAAAAACCACATTGCTACTTCCTATGTGAAGGCATATGTCGTGTACAGTCAGTCACAAAACTTTTTTGAAATACTATTAATAACATCTTGGGCATATGGTCTAGATACTCCGCCCATATTTGTGCAACACCATGTTGTGCAAATTTACTTTGTATAGTATGTTATAATCAGGGAAACCGCAAATATGCAATTGCATGTTTTTTCTTGTGCAACGTATTAATGCGGTGACAAGATATTTATCCGTTTCAGAGCTTTTTATGAATTTTGGCATCGATTTTTTACTGCATATTTTTGCATATTTTACACTTTAAAGCATGTTTTTGCATATATCAGTCATACACGCATATTTTCAGCATATTTTTTAATTTTTAGAGCATAATTTACGCTTTTTAGGCATATTTTGACACTTTATATAATTATTTACCTATTTCAACCCATTTGGCGCAACCGTCCTTTTAAAAGAACACCCCATTCCGAAAAAAATATACAATTTTTTTTTTCTAGAAACTTTTTAAAATGTAATTTTCGAAATAAAAATTTAAGTTTTAAAGAAAAATTTTTTTTGGCGACATCTGGGTTAATATGGTTACAAGTTAAGGGGTTGGTCAAAATTTTTATTTTTCGCCATCTAAATCTCTGTTCCAATGTTCCATGTAGTGTATACATTTTTCTTATATGAATATTACTCAGTTTTACGGATGTTAGTTTCAATACAAATTCAGTTTTGCCATTTGGGATGCACTCTGTATCCGAGTAAACATTGAAGGAATATTGTCAATGTATAAACGTTTATATAGATGAGACAGAAACGATGTTTATTTGAAATTCTAGGTCAATATTTTGTTATTTGTTGCAATACAAATTGTAAATAAAAATCTTGTCTTATTTATTCAAATTCTGATATCGTGATCTTTTGAAATTGAAGTTAAGTTCTCATGAGAGCATCCAATAAATTTTAATTTGTATAATATGTTGAATTTTTGAATTAAAAATATATTTTCGTTTACAAATAAATTAATTTATTTTATTTTTAAGAGCATATTTTTTCACTTTTTAGTGCATATGTTCAAGTTTTTAGTACATATTGAATGCGCATAAAACACTTCTTTTAGAGCATATTTCTGGTTTCCCTGGTTATAATAAATAAATAAAATAAGTATACATTAGGTATGGCAAGGCGGACGACTTTTAGATTTCGACATGCACGCATCCCTTATTTTGTGATGTTCGGAAAACAAAATATATGAGCCAAAAAATGGTGGCGGTCAGATGGGTCGCCTTTTCGCGCTCAAAGTTGAGGGTAAAAGAAAAAAATTTACAAAAAATCATAGAACTTTGCCGGGGTCACCGCTACAAGGGTCAAATATGTATATGATCAGCACAAACTAATTTTCTCCGCCCAACATCTTTTTGAAACACACCGACCGCCTAACTCCTCTCCTTAAGTGGCTCTCTTACAAAGGGGAAATTTTTATAAAATTTACTCGTAGGGCTCTGACTGCCCCTAAGGCGCACCTATCTACGTCAATTGTACGAGCAACCTCTAATATTTTTTCAATACAAAGATTTTCTCTAAAGATAATTATCGTCTATCTTCAACCATTAAGGTTGTCCCCATACAAAAAATAATTTTTTTTAAGAAATCCGCTTGTTCCGCTTTTATGGTGCCTCCCAGGGGGTTAAGGGGGTCCGATATAAAGCGGAAATTTGTATAAAATTTACTGGCAGGGCTCTAACTGCCCCTAGGGCTTATCTATCAAAGTCAAATATATGATCGACCCATACAAAAAAAGAATTCTTTATTAAATCATTAATTTATTTCAGGCATTGTTGGATATATCTTTTTATTTTGGGCAACGACTTGAAGTAAAAATATTTTTTCTTTCTTGTCGCGCCACAACGCACTGCTGTAATCTTCTTATAATTTTACGCCTCTATCTGCAGCGTTGTTGACAACTTGCAGTATTTGCAGTATCTCTAGCGATTGTCCCAAGTTTCTGGATCGCTATTTAAGAAACTTATTGGTTAAAATCGTTCATTATTTATGGGTGTACTTCTGTGACAGCTATGGTAATTCACTTCACACCATTGACGTGAATGAATTCAGTCAGCAATTTGCAAACTTGCCAATGCCACAAATTGATATTAATTACTACAACACCAATAACTTTTGCTATTTCAATAATCAACAGTTACAGCATTTTAATGTCATACATGTTGCACATTAAGAGGTATTAAAATATTTTTGTGAAATAAAATCTAACTTCGTTGGTAATGATGGGATGCATCCCAAGTTCGTTAAACTTACCCTTTGGTCTACTTTACACACATGTTTAATACAATTATTTCAACATCTTCATATCCGGCAATGTGGAAGCATGAACAAATAATACCGATCCCAAAAGCAGACAAGAGCTATAGATCCATAGGTATTTTGCCATTCTTATCTAAGTTATTCGAAAAATTAATACATGTTCAGATGAGCTCATATTTATATGATCACTCTTTACTTATTGCTAGATAGTCTGGGTTTAGGCTACACCATAGCTGCATATCGACTTTGCTTGAGATCTCGGAGGAAATCAGCAGTCAAATAGATAACCGAAATATGGTATCTTTGCTTATACTTCTTGATCACTCTAAAGCCTTTGATACTGTTCACCACAGCATTCTCTGCCTCAAACTTAAACAGATATCTAATTTCTCAACAACTTCCTTAAAGCTAATAACTTCGTATCTCAGTGGTAGGAGTCAGTCAGTTTCTCATAAATCAAATACTTTCACTCCCTGCTTTATGTCTAGAGAAGTGCCACAAGGCTCAAAACTTAGTCCTTTATTATATTTAATATATTGTTACTGTTAATGCACGAGCATTATTTCTTTTAAGTTCAACAAACCTTAACACATTTGGCCAATACATTTATTTACTTTTACTTTATTCTTGCCTACAATTGTAATTTAATATGGCACACTTTTCCTAAATTAATACATAATAATGCACAAGAATCATTTATTATTTTATTTAAGTTCAATAAACTGTTGCACACTTGACCTAAATTAATACATTTTTATTACAATTTATTTTTATTTTTACTTTTCCTACAATGTAATTTAATACCTCACAATTTAATACAAGTCATTATTGCAATTTAATTTGTTTTTTATTGCTGCAAAATTTATGTAAACTAATCATATTTCTTTGATAAAACTAGTATATAAGACTAAGAAAATTCTGAATAAAATAATTCTTAATTTGAAACTGAAAGAAACGGTCTTTTTCAATTAAGATAAGCATCACGGTTCAAGTGCTGTTGTTGCGCCAACTAAATAAATTTACCTCCAAGTTAAAGTGCTTGAGAGGTCATACAATAAACAAAACTCTTCAGGTTTATGCGCCTGTAAGAAAATTATTATTCTAAAAACATTGAAGTAATCTTCCCATTTCTTTGAGCTACAAGTGCTTGGAAGAAAGCCCAAGGCGAAGATTCTCAACATTTTGGTGACCCCGACGTGATCCTGTTACAAGAGCAGGACGTCTAAATTCATTACTTAACATATCACCAGTTCAGCAATACATTATTCAACTGGAAATACTAGCAGCAGTGATAGCCAGCTAGATATAATCCACAATGGCAAATTCAACTTCAGACAAAATTCCACCACAAGAGGGCTGTGGTGTGTTAGCAGCTGAGACGAATGAGTTCATAAAGCTCAAACGTCGACAAGCGGTAATGATATCTTCTTTAGAACGGTTGCTTAATGACGAATATACTCATCAGAACCGAAACATCGCATTAAATATATGGCAAGGCATTGAAGCCATACATTTCCAAATTTTTGAGCTCTATGACAACCCAGAGCAACTAGGCTACGACTCCGTGCGCTTTATACAAATCGAGACTAAATTGCGAAAGGTAATCAATACTGTAAGCAGTATTGAACAATCTCAGCAGAACATCAGTGATCCAGATTCCTTGCCTATGCCGAAGGTCGCATTACCAAAATTCGATGGAAATCACCTCAAGTGGCAAGAATTCTATGATATATTCTTATCTCTGGTGATAAAGCGATCAATGCCTAAAATTCAAAAGATGTGGTATTTAAAAACACTGTTAGTAGGAGAAGCAGCAAATTTGATAAAACACTTCGCTGCTACTGAAGAAAATTTTGACGCTGCATGGACCATGGTGGTGGAGAGGTATAACAACAAAAGATTACTGGTCAACAAGCTTGTGCAAGAGTTAGTAGATACCCCAATTAAAGGCTATACTGACAACTACAAGTCGCTCCATGACAGAACTAAGGAGTGCCTTTTAGCGCTTCAAAATCTTCAGCTGGATACGAAATCATGGGATCCAATACTATGCTACCTACTACTAAAGAAATTGGACCAAGCAACGCGTCTCCGATACGAGCAAGCACTGAAGAATCCTCGGGAGGTTCCGACAATCACAGAGTTACTGGAATTCTTGGAAAGAAATTTCCAATCAATGGAAGTGCTTTCTGAAAAAATGCCGCAGTCAAAATCAAGGGTCTGTACTTCCATCACCACAAAGCAAGTCAACAATTCATGTGTTATGTGCAAAAATGGAAATCATCCGTTATTCGCATGTACCAAGTTTCGTCAGTTATCGACATCAGCGAGACTACAATTCATTCAAAAGCAAAAATACTGTGTGAACTGTTTGAAGCCCGGTCACAATTCTAAAACCTGTATATCAAGGGGTTGCAAGGAATGCAGTAAAAAGCATAATACATTGCTGCACTTGGAGGGCACAAATCAAGGCAATAACCCAGCAAAATCATCAACACCAGCAACAAACATTTCAAACAACAAAGATCTGCAAGGCAATCATTTATCATCTGGAAATCAAGACGCCATATCACTTACAACGTACAACCAATCCAAAAGTCCCAGCTACGTCCTTCTGAGCACAGCCATGATAAAAATACGAGCTAATGAGAAGGAGATACAATGCAGAGCACTTCTCGATTCAGGATCCCAATTGAATTTCGTCAGCGAACGTCTAGTAAAACGTCTCGGAATTTCAACTAAACCAACATCAATCTCCATTAGTGGCATCGCTTCTAGTGACACTAGAGTAACACGCCGAGTAAACGTAGCATTACATTCAAGAATCAATAATTATACCGCACGGCTTGAAGCAGCGGTCCTTCCGCACATAATTTCACCTCAACCATCACAAGTTATCAATATAGATCATTGGCCAATTCCAAAGAATATTATGCTAGCAGACCCACAATTCAATCGTCCTGACAAAATAGATGTTCTACTTGGGGCAGAATTTCATCACCAACTACTGTCAGGTGGGCAGATTCAACTAGGTAACGATTTACCCATTTTGAATAACTCTTTACTTGGCTGGGAAATTTCTGGGAGAATTAGAGGACATGAATCATCAATTGCAGCATGCGGAATATGTACTGAAGACGAAGTTAATTTGGAAGAAGCTATTGCTCGGCGCTGGGAACTGGAAACTATCAGCACATCTGACAGATGTCTTTCGATGGCTGAAAGACAATGTGAAAACCATTTTTCACAAACTCACTCCATTGACAAAAATGGAAGATTCGTGGTCAAAATTCCATTCTGCACTAGCTCAAACACTCTTGGCGAATCCCATGGAGTAGCTTTCAACAGATTTCTATCATTAGAAAGGCGATTATCAAAGACTCCAGAAATCAAAGCTCAATATATAAATTTCATGAAAGAATATGAAGCATTAGGGCATATGGCCCAAATAGACATAAACTCTATGCAAACACCAAATTACTTCATTCCTCACCACTGTGTACTTAGACCTGAAAGTCTAACAACAAAATTACGAGTGGTTTTTGATGCCTCCACTAAAACTACTAACGGAGCTTCATTGAACGACATAATGTATACAGGACCCATAGTACAGAGTGAATTATTTTCTATTCTACTACGCTTTCGGTGTCCACGATTTGTCTTCACAACCGACATCAAAAAAATGTACCGCCAAATAGTAATGCACCCAGATGATAGAAACTTTCCAATAATCATTTGGAGAGAAAATCCCACCAAGCCAATAAGGTATTATAAACTAAATACAGTCACATATGGATCGAGATCTGCACCTTATTTAGCGACAAAATGCTTAGAACAAATTGCTAAGACAAACATGATACGATACCCACATGGAGCTCAATTTTTACTCGAAAACTTCTATGTAGATGACGGTATTGGCGGAGGGGATGACTTGCACACTGTTCTAGCAATTCAGTCGGAACTACAACACATATTGCACCAGCATGGTTTTGAATTACAAAAATGGGCAGCAAATCATTCAAAACTACTTCAAAATGTTGCCGAGGAACAACAAGAGGTTAATTTTGACTTCGATAGTGAGAATAACCATATTGTGAAAACTTTGGGCTTAACATGGATGCCACAATATGATAAATTGTGTGTGAAAGTATGCCTAAGGGAGATTAATCACATAACAAAACGCACAGTTAGCTCCGATTTAGCTAGTTTGTTTGATCCTTTGGGACTACTATCGCCGATTGTAGTTACCGCCAAAATATTCATCCAAGAACTATGGCAGAAAAAGTTAGACTGGGATGAAGCACTGCCAGAAAATCTTCATTCAACTTGGGTTACATTCAGACAAGAGTTAGAACACATAAAAGATCTAAGAATCACGCGACATATTTTCGAAGGACATGTGACATCCAACATACAAATTCATGCCTTTGCAGACGCATCAGAAAAGGCATACGGCGCAGCAGTCTACATTAGATCAACAACGAAAAATAATCAGATTATTGTGAGATTATTATGCTCAAGGTCCCGAGTCGCACCTCTAAAGCGTCAAACTTTACCTCGTCTCGAACTCTGTGCAGCACTATTAAGCGCTCAGCTCACTTCAAGAGTGAAGAAAGACTTAAAATACAAGGATGTTCCTACTTATTTATGGACAGATTCAGAGATCGTCTTGGCCTGGATCAATTCACAATCGTCATCATATCAAACATTTGTGGCTAACAGAATAGCTGCAATACAAGAATTGTCAATAGCAGAACAGTGGCGACATGTCAGCTCAAAAGATAATCCTGCAGATATCTTGTCGCGTGGCATCTCTCCAAGAAAACTCGCATCAAACAATTTGTGGTTCTACGGACCCATATTTCTACATGGACAACAGGAGATATGGCCAAAAGAAGTCTCCAAAGCAAATATCATCGATCAGAATTCTGATATAGAGCGAAAAAGGGTAGCAGCAGCAACCACAGCCAGTGATCCTACAGATAGTGTGATCTACAACATTAAACATAATGGCTCATTCAGAACTCTACAACGAGTAGTTGGCTACATTGTGAGATTCATCAACAATACAAGAAGGGGCAATCAACAATCCAAGCTATTATTATCAGTTCCAGAACTGGAACAAGCTCTTACTTTGATTGTACGGGCAATGCAACACTCAGATTTTGACGAAGAACTAAAACACCTAATAAGGTACAAGCAAGTAAGCAAGAATAGCCCATATAATAACCTTGCCCCATTTTTGGACACCAACGGCATCATCAGAGTGGGAGGAAGATTAGAAGCATCAGAGCTTCCGTATGACACCAAACACCCAATGCTTATCCCTTATAATGACCCGATATCAAAATTGCTGATGCAGATGGTGCATGAGGAAAATCGTCATTGTGGTCCTCAGGCACTGTTATCACACATAAGACAAAAATACTGGCCAATCAAGGGAAAGTCAATGGCCCGATCAATTGTCCAACATTGCATAAAATGCTCTAGAGCTAAACCAAAACTTCTTACTCAAATTATGGGAAATCTGCCATCTACAAGAATCAGTCCAGCTCGACCCTTCATTAACTCTGGAGTTGACTTTTGTGGTCCATTTTGGGTCCACTATAAGAGCAGGCCTCAGAAGGCTTACATCGCGGTATTTTGCTGTTTTGCTACCAAAGCAGTGCACCTAGAATTAGTTAGCAGTTTAACAACAGATGCATTTATAGGGGCATTAAAAAGATTCATGAGCAGACGAGGCCATTGCAAAAACTTATACTGTGATAATGCCACCAATTTTGTTGGTGCCAAAAATCAACTGGCAGAGTTGTCAGAAGCAGTTTACGGAGAGTCAGCTACCGAAAAAATAGATAAAGAATGTACAGCTCGAGGCATCATGTTTCATTTTATACCACCAAGAGCACCTCATTTCGGAGGCTTATGGGAGGCAGCAGTAAAATCGGCCAAACATCTCCTTGTACGAAGTGTATCAACAGCATCACTAACATATGAGGAACTTGACACAGTGGTCATAGAGATTGAAGGAATTCTTAATTCCCGACCCATAAGTCCGATGTCAGATAATCCGAACGATTTGGCGGCATTAACCCCTGGCCATTTTCTTATAGGAGCACCACTCAACTCCCAAATTGACGTAGCAGCCACCGAAAACCGAAAGAATCTTCTCACCAGATGGAAGTTAGTTACACATTTAAAATCAGAATTTTGGAGGCGTTGGTCAAAAGAGTATCTGTCAGAACTCCAATACAGACACAAATGGAATAAACAACAGGATAACATTAAATCGGGAGACATGGTAATAATAAAGGAGGACAACACAACTCCTTTACAGTGGCCTCTAGGAAGAGTTGTAAAAACACATAACGGCGATGATGGCTTCATTCGAGTAGTTGATGTCAAAACATCAAAAGGAGTTTGCAGAAGACCAATTTCTAGGCTGGCACTATTACCAATTAATAATTCTGAAAATGACGAAATCCCTCAACAAGATGACTCGACTAGCACAAGCATTCACCAGAACGAAAGGCCTCAAGGTGATAAAAAACAGAAAAGAATATCGATAAGCCAAAACATCTTCACTATTATGATGGCGATCATATTAATGCCGCTAGCATTAGGGGCACAAATACATAATAAAAGGTTCGAAAATCGTCTGGGCATACATTTTGAAGGAATTGGATCCGCTACAATTTCAACTACAGAATGGCAATTATTAGTTTACTATGACTTAAAAGAATTTTGGACTGAAGCGGCAACTTTTTCGCAAGGAACACAAACCTTAAACGATCTATGCAAGCAAATGCCGGACAAAACTACATGCACAAGCCTGGTCAAGCATTTTGAACACACAGAAGCTGAATTAAAATTAGACAGCACTCTGTTGTCTGGGCGGATAAAAAAGAGAGCAGCAATCGATCTAGTTGGAAATATCGCCCATTCACTTTTTGGTGTATTAGACTCCGAATACGCCAAAGATATGGCTGGTACAATCTCTCAAGTTAAAGAAAACGAAGAACATCTTCTCGATCTCTTAAAAAATCAAACCTCAATCATTGACGCTACAATAAACATAATGAGATTAGATCAAGAAGCAGTAAAGAAAAAATTCGATCAAATTGATTTCCAAATTGAACAAATACGCAATATGGTAAGCGACGAATGGCAGCAAGAAAAGATTTACCGTATTTTTCTTTCGTTGTGCATCCAATTGACAATTACAGCAGCGAAGCTCCAACAAACACAATTATCAATACTTGACATTTTAACAAACACTCACCATGGTATTATAAGTCCACTACTCTTAACTCCTCATCAATTACAACAAGAAGTAAGGAAAATTAAAATGCATCTCAGCGAATCACTGGAACTGCCGGTAAGCCAAGAAAATACGTTACAACTATACAAGCTCATGAAGGTTAAAGGAGGGCTCACTGACAATATAGTAGTTTTTCTTTTAATCATCAACACTGCTCTCAACCAATACTTTAGCATTAGCAAATCTGAACTCAGCTTATGCTCACTCATCACAGAAGATATGTATCTATGCCCTAAAGGCCAAATAAGGCATCAAAATGGCTCATCAACATGTGCCTGCGAGCTGAATTTATTTCACAACAACACCCAATCAGACTGCTCAGTACAGCAAATAAAAGATAAAGAAGTTTGGATTCCCCTTCATCAACAAAACAAATGGATATATTCAGTTTCAAGTCCGTCTCAGGCAACAGCACTATGCAAAACGGAAATCACACAATTCACACTTGAAGGATCTGGCTTGCTTGCATTGGAACCAGAGTGCACTTTTAAATACAAATTCACGACGTTGCGTGCACAAAACCAGGTATCCAGCAAGATTGAAAATTCATATACTAGCTTCTGGGAACTCACGCAACAACGACACGAAGAACGCATTAAACCATTGTTACCACAAGAAGATGTGAATCAATATATTTCCCAAGTAAAAAATTTAAAGGCTCTACAACAATCATTAGCAACAAAAGAGATATTAAGACCCCCAAACAAACTTGAAGCTCACAACTATCATCACATGACGGTTGGGTATACATCATTAGTGATTGCTTTTAGCATTGTCATATATCTACTAGTAAAACAAAAGTGCAAACAACGGTCAACTCCAATTCCAGCACCTCGCATTCAACAACTAGACTCAGACTTCACTGTTCACATATAATAACCAACACAACATTCAACAATAGCCCTACAGCAAGAAATATTTTGAGCTGCACTCAACGGGGGGAGAATGTTAATGCACGAGCATTATTTCTTTTAAGTTCAACAAACCTTAACACATTTGGCCAATACATTTATTTACTTTTACTTTATTCTTGCCTACAATTGTAATTTAATATGGCACACTTTTCCTAAATTAATACATAATAATGCACAAGAATCATTTATTATTTTATTTAAGTTCAATAAACTGTTGCACACTTGACCTAAATTAATACATTTTTATTACAATTTATTTTTATTTTTACTTTTCCTACAATGTAATTTAATACCTCACAATTTAATACAAGTCATTATTGCAATTTAATTTGTTTTTTATTGCTGCAAAATTTATGTAAACTAATCATATTTCTTTGATAAAACTAGTATATAAGACTAAGAAAATTCTGAATAAAATAATTCTTAATTTGAAACTGAAAATGTTGCCGAGGAACAACAAGAGGTTAATTTTGACTTCGATAGTGAGAATAACCATATTGTGAAAACTTTGGGCTTAACATGGATGCCACAACATGATAAATTGTGTGTGAAAGTATGCCTAAGGGAGATTAATCACATAACAAAACGCACAGTTAGCTCCGATTTAGCTAGTTTGTTTGATCCTTTGGGACTACTATCGCCGATTGTAGTTACCGCCAAAATATTCATCCAAGAACTATGGCAGAAAAAGTTAGACTGGGATGAAGCACTGCCAGAAAATCTTCATTCAACTTGGGTTACATTCAGACAAGAGTTAGAACACATAAAAGATCTAAGAATCACGCGACATATTTTCGAAGGACATGTGACATCCAACATACAAATTCATGCCTTTGCAGACGCATCAGAAAAGGCATACGGCGCAGTAGTCTACATTAGATCAACAACGAAAAATAATCAGATTATTGTGAGATTATTATGCTCAAGGTCCCGAGTCGCACCTCTAAAGCGTCAAACTTTACCTCGTCTCGAACTCTGTGCAGCACTATTAAGCGCTCAGCTCACTTCAAGAGTGAAGAAAGACTTAAAATACAAGGATGTTCCTACTTATTTATGGACAGATTCAGAGATCGTCTTGGCCTGGATCAATTCACAATCGTCATCATATCAAACATTTGTGGCTAACAGAATAGCTGCAATACAAGAATTGTCAATAGCAGAACAGTGGCGACATGTCAGCTCAAAAGATAATCCTGCAGATATCTTGTCGCGTGGCATCTCTCCAAGAAAACTCGCATCAAACAATTTGTGGTTCTACGGACCCATATTTCTACATGGACAACAGGAGATATGGCCAAAAGAAGTCTCCAAAGCAAATATCATCGATCAGAATTCTGATATAGAGCGAAAAAGGGTAGCAGCAGCAACCACAGCCAGTGATCCTACAGATAGTGTGATCTACAACATTAAACATAATGGCTCATTCAGAACTCTACAACGAGTAGTTGGCTACATTGTGAGATTCATCAACAATACAAGAAGGGGCAATCAACAATCCAAGCTATTATTATCAGTTCCAGAACTGGAACAAGCTCTTACTTTGATTGTACGGGCAATGCAACACTCAGATTTTGACGAAGAACTAAAACACCTAATAAGGTACAAGCAAGTAAGCAAGAATAGCCCATATAATAACCTTGCCCCATTTTTGGACACCAACGGCATCATCAGAGTGGGAGGAAGATTAGAAGCATCAGAGCTTCCGTATGACACCAAACACCCAATGCTTATCCCTTATAATGACCCGATATCAAAATTGCTGATGCAGATGGTGCATGAGGAAAATCGTCATTGTGGTCCTCAGGCACTGTTATCACACATAAGACAAAAATACTGGCCAATCAAGGGAAAGTCAATGGCCCGATCAATTGTCCAACATTGCATAAAATGCTCTAGAGCTAAACCAAAACTTCTTACTCAAATTATGGGAAATCTGCCATCTACAAGAATCAGTCCAGCTCGACCCTTCATTAACTCTGGAGTTGACTTTTGTGGTCCATTTTGGGTCCACTATAAGAGCAGGCCTCAGAAGGCTTACATCGCGGTATTTTGCTGTTTTGTTACCAAAGCAGTGCACCTAGAATTAGTTAGCAGTTTAACAACAGATGCATTTATAGGGGCATTAAAAAGATTCATGAGCAGACGAGGCCATTGCAAAAACTTATACTGTGATAATGCCACCAATTTTGTTGGTGCCAAAAATCAACTGGCAGAGTTGTCAGAAGCAGTTTACGGAGAGTCAGCTACCGAAAAAATAGATAAAGAATGTACAGCTCGAGGCATCATGTTTCATTTTATACCACCAAGAGCACCTCATTTCGGAGGCTTATGGGAGGCAGCAGTAAAATCGGCCAAACATCTCCTTGTACGAAGTGTATCAACAGCATCACTAACATATGAGGAACTTGACACAGTGGTCATAGAGATTGAAGGAATTCTTAATTCCCGACCCATAAGTCCGATGTCAGATAATCCGAACGATTTGGCGGCATTAACCCCTGGCCATTTTCTTATAGGAGCACCACTCAACTCCCAAATTGACGTAGCAGCCACCGAAAACCGAAAGAATCTTCTCACCAGATGGAAGTTAGTTACACATTTAAAATCAGAATTTTGGAGGCGTTGGTCAAAAGAGTATCTGTCAGAACTCCAATACAGACACAAATGGAATAAACAACAGGATAACATTAAATCGGGAGACATGGTAATAATAAAGGAGGACAACACAACTCCTTTACAGTGGCCTCTAGGAAGAGTTGTAAAAACACATAACGGCGATGATGGCTTCATTCGAGTAGTTGATGTCAAAACATCAAAAGGAGTTTGCAGAAGACCAATTTCTAGGCTGGCACTATTACCAATTAATAATTCTGAAAATGACGAAATCCCTCAACAAGATGACTCGACTAGCACAAGCATTCACCAGAACGAAAGGCCTCAAGGTGATAAAAAACAGAAAAGAATATCGATAAGCCAAAACATCTTCACTATTATGATGGCGATCATATTAATGCCGCTAGCATTAGGGGCACAAATACATAATAAAAGGTTCGAAAATCGTCTGGGCATACATTTTGAAGGAATTGGATCCGCTACAATTTCAACTACAGAATGGCAATTATTAGTTTACTATGACTTAAAAGAATTTTGGACTGAAGCGGCAACTTTTTCGCAAGGAACACAAACCTTAAACGATCTATGCAAGCAAATGCCGGACAAAACTACATGCACAAGCCTGGTCAAGCATTTTGAACACACAGAAGCTGAATTAAAATTAGACAGCACTCTGTTGTCTGGGCGGATAAAAAAGAGAGCAGCAATCGATCTAGTTGGAAATATCGCCCATTCACTTTTTGGTGTATTAGACTCCGAATACGCCAAAGATATGGCTGGTACAATCTCTCAAGTTAAAGAAAACGAAGAACATCTTCTCGATCTCTTAAAAAATCAAACCTCAATCATTGACGCTACAATAAACATAATGAGATTAGATCAAGAAGCAGTAAAGAAAAAATTCGATCAAATTGATTTCCAAATTGAACAAATACGCAATATGGTAAGCGACGAATGGCAGCAAGAAAAGATTTACCGTATTTTTCTTTCGTTGTGCATCCAATTGACAATTACAGCAGCGAAGCTCCAACAAACACAATTATCAATACTTGACATTTTAACAAACACTCACCATGGTATTATAAGTCCACTACTCTTAACTCCTCATCAATTACAACAAGAAGTAAGGAAAATTAAAATGCATCTCAGCGAATCACTGGAACTGCCGGTAAGCCAAGAAAATACGTTACAACTATACAAGCTCATGAAGGTTAAAGGAGGGCTCACTGACAATATAGTAGTTTTTCTTTTAATCATCAACACTGCTCTCAACCAATACTTTAGCATTAGCAAATCTGAACTCAGCTTATGCTCACTCATCACAGAAGATATGTATCTATGCCCTAAAGGCCAAATAAGGCATCAAAATGGCTCATCAACATGTGCCTGCGAGCTGAATTTATTTCACAACAACACCCAATCAGACTGCTCAGTACAGCAAATAAAAGATAAAGAAGTTTGGATTCCCCTTCATCAACAAAACAAATGGATATATTCAGTTTCAAGTCCGTCTCAGGCAACAGCACTATGCAAAACGGAAATCACACAATTCACACTTGAAGGATCTGGCTTGCTTGCATTGGAACCAGAGTGCACTTTTAAATACAAATTCACGACGTTGCGTGCACAAAACCAGGTATCCAGCAAGATTGAAAATTCATATACTAGCTTCTGGGAACTCACGCAACAACGACACGAAGAACGCATTAAACCATTGTTACCACAAGAAGATGTGAATCAATATATTTCCCAAGTAAAAAATTTAAAGGCTCTACAACAATCATTAGCAACAAAAGAGATATTAAGACCCCCAAACAAACTTGAAGCTCACAACTATCATCACATGACGGTTGGGTATACATCATTAGTGATTGCTTTTAGCATTGTCATATATCTACTAGTAAAACAAAAGTGCAAACAACGGTCAACTCCAATTCCAGCACCTCGCATTCAACAACTAGACTCAGACTTCACTGTTCACATAAATAACCAACACAACATTCAACAATAGCCCTACAGCAAGAAATATTTTGAGCTGCACTCAACGGGGGGAGAATGTTAATGCACGAGCATTATTTCTTTTAAGTTCAACAAACCTTAACACATTTGGCCAATACATTTATTTACTTTTACTTTATTCTTGCCTACAATTGTAATTTAATATGGCACACTTTTCCTAAATTAATACATAATAATGCACAAGAATCATTTATTATTTTATTTAAGTTCAATAAACTGTTGCACACTTGACCTAAATTAATACATTTTTATTACAATTTATTTTTATTTTTACTTTTCCTAAAATGTAATTTAATACCTCACAATTTAATACAAGTCATTATTGCAATTTAATTTGTTTTTTATTGCTGCAAAATTTATGTAAACTAATCATATTTCTTTGATAAAACTAGTATATAAGACTAAGAAAATTCTGAATAAAATAATTCTTAATTTGAAACTGAAAGAAACGGTCTTTTTCAATTAAGATAAGCATCACGGTTCAAGTGCTGTTGTTGCGCCAACTAAATAAATTTACCTCCAAGTTAAAGTGCTTGAGAGGTCATACAATAAACAAAACTCTTCAGGTTTATGCGCCTGTAAGAAAATTATTATTCTAAAAACATTGAAGTAATCTTCCCATTTCTTTGAGCTACAAGTGCTTGGATAAAGCCCAAGGCGAAGATTCTCAACAGTTACGGAAATGGCCGTCGGGTTAATATAAGTGTTACGCAAGAGTATTCGAACAGGGCCAATATAAAGAAACATCCAGAAGTATTTAAATAAATAACTAAACGTACACTCGTATTCACATACAAGCACTATAGCAAACAACTATATACACATGCGTAGCACATACATACGTGATTAAACGTAAACAACCAACAACAACTACAAGCTTCTGCTTGTTATAAAGATAGACATAGCTACATGCATACATACATACATGCCTGACAATTCCAACTAAAGGCAGAAATAAAAGTAAATAACCACTTAATGATGTATGCATATACACACGTATGTACATAGTTACCACATGAACTTAATTACGCGCTTTGTAAACAACATTGAAGATAATGATGATTCGGTCTAGACTTTACATGAAAATTCTAGTGGTTGTTGTGCGAAGTATAAAAAGGGGTTGACGCATCCAACAGCAGTTCATTCGCGATCAAAAGTTAGTTGGGAATAAATCAGTTGCGAAGAAGCTCAGTTGCTAATAAGAAGTCTGTTGTTAATCAAGTGAGTTGACAATTAAGTTGTGCGCAGTCCGTGATTTGTGATACAACATCTATAGTGACAGTTAGAGTCTGTCGTGATTTGAGTTTATTGTGGAGTCCCTTGAGTGAAGAGTAAGGGAGCAGCGAAGCTGATAGACGTGTAAGTGAAGCCAGCGAGTCCTGATTAGTGTATCAACTGCGAGAGTCTGCCATAGAGTTGTTATTGGTGTATCAACTGGAAGTGTCGGCAGAGTGAGTCTTGCGAGTGACGAGCAACAGAGAAAGCAGAATTGTGTCAACACTAGCGCAGCCAGTGGTCTAAGACGTACGTATACAACAGCGAAGAAGGCATAGTGGTAACCAGTTGTGAATATTGAAGTAAACTTTGTGTTTGTATTTAAGCTCTTTAATTGAATTTAGATTAGTGATATTTATTAATTAATAAAGATTGTATCATTCTTAACCCTAATTAGTACACTGGGGTCTTTTATTTATTGCAAATCTACGAATCTACGGAAAAGCGTTTTTAACAGAGAATAAAAACGTAACAATATGCAAAAGATCTACCTTTTCAACTTGAAAACGGTAAAATGCAAATGTACGCTGATGATGTCCAACTCTATATAAATTGTAATGCGTCAGATGCTAATAATTGCATAAAATTGATCAATGAAGACTTAAATCGAATTTATATATGGGCAACTGGAAATGGAATCAGCCTTAATCCAAAAAAGTCAGTGGCTATGATTATTGGCAATTCGAGGTACTTACCAACCGTCTTAGACCCATTAAAAATAGATAACGAAGTAGTTGACTTTGCTGATACCGCAAAAAACCTAGGCGTTTGTTTTAATAAACAATTGTATTGGTCAGACCATATTAAAGCAAATTGTGGTAAAACATTTGCTATGTTAAGAACCCTTTGGATGTCACAATGCTATACTCCGTTTCATATATGAATGTTATTCGCAAAAACCTACCTATTGCCAAGCCTCATGTACGCTTGTGAGCTATTCTCTAGATGTGACAGTATGAGCAAACGGAGACTGAATGTTGCATACAACAATATTGCAAGATACATCCTTGGAATTAAAAGATATTGCTGCATTTCCCAATATGCTATACAAATATGTATATAATATGACGTTCGATAACCTGTTAAAATGCGATTGGATCTTCTTGCATAAAATAATCTATAAGCTACAAACAGACTATCTTTATCAAAGACTTATATTCTCTAGATCCAACAGATGGACAAAATAAATAATATCATGTACAACAAGGCCATATCTGAGCAACATTTCTTTATAAACACTATACGTCTCTGGAACCAATTACACCCTCAAACTCAAGTTATAAGCAAAGCAAGCCAATTTAAATCCACAACGTTTATGTTTTATAATCACACTTTTTAATTCTAATTATACTTCTCAAAGCCAAATAATATGTAAATATGTATCAAAATGACAACTTTATTTCATAACTAGCTGACCCCGGTCCGCGTTGCTGGCCCTAAGCAAACATTAGTGTTGTATATGGCATTGGTGGTACAATATGAAAATTGGATTTTGCCCACGAATAAACTAAATATTGAGCCATCTGTCGGACGAACTTCAAACTACACCGAAACACTCCTCACGCCCTATAGAGCATGTATATAAAGTTTGGTCTAAATCGGAGCAGTAGTTCTTGAGTTACGGTGCAAAATCACAAAAAAAAAAACTAAATATGGCGCCATCTGTCGGACGAACTTCAAACTACACAGAAACACTCCTTACGCCCCATAGAGCATGTATATAAAGTTTGGTCTAAATCGGTGCAGTAGTTCTTGAGTTACGGTGCAAAATCACAAAAAAAAACTAAATATGAAAAAATAAATATGGCGCCATCTGTCGGACGAACTTCAAACTACACAGAAACACTCCTCACGCCCCATAGAGCATGTATATAAAGTTTTGTCAACATCGGTGCAGTAGTTCTTGAGTTATGATTGTCCCCTTTGTTAGTTTGTGCGTAGAAAAAATGAATAGTAGGCATTTTTTTAATTTTTTTTCTTTACAAACCATGTCCTGAAAATTTCTAATCGAATAAAAACAAAATCAGCAAAATCGCTCCAGCCATTCTCATGTTATGCGATTACATACATGGACCGTTTCATTTTTATATATATAAGATTATATTTGATGTTTTATTTTAGGTTATTTGAACGTAAGTTCCTGGCGCGCCATGCATGTAAAACTTTTTTTTTTTTTTTAATGCATGTTTTTATTTATTGTATCTTCAAATATGAACTAACAATAAGTGTTCAAATCTTAAATCTATAAAAAAAATTTTATTATGCCCGACCAATGTCCGACATAAGTTTAGTGATAGTTATTAATAATACATAAGTAGTGATCGTAACAAAAAGAAAAAGGTGTTTTCAAGCAGCTTCATCATCTGGAATGTTGAATATTAGGGCCCGTGTATTTCTCTTTTTTAATCGGATGTGTCCAGTAAAGTTCAAAATATTACGAGCAAGCGGATAAGGATGTGATTCGAGTTTTTTTAGATATTTGCCTGCGTATTTTGCAATTTCTTCAGTCACTAGAGGCATATTCAAATCACGATGTATATTTGAATTTTTGATGTACCATGGAGCCGATGTTATCATGCGTAAAATTTTGTTTTGCCTGCGTTGAATTTTCTCTACATTTGAAGCTGAAGCAGTGCCCCATAGTTGAATTCCGTAGCACCATATTGGCTTTAAAAGCGACTTGTATATTAAAAGTTTACAGTCTAGGCTAAGTGTTGAATTTCGACCAATCAGCCAATGTACCTGAGTTAGTTTAAGTTTCATTTGAGTTAACTTAGAATCAATGTGGTGTTTCCATGTAAGTCGTCGATCAAGGTGTATACCAAGATATTTCACATGTGAATGTTGAGAAACAACTTGATTGTTAATCCGAATGGGGGAACAAGTATCTCTTCGTAAAGTAAATGTTACTTGAACACACTTTTGTTCATTTACCTTGATTCTCCATAAGTTTAACCAAAACTCCATCTGGCTAATGTGTTCCTGGAGTTTGCGGGATGCCTCATCAGGGTTTTCATGCATACTAAGGCAGGCTGTATCGTCGGCAAATGTGAAAGAATGTATACTACTGCTCACAGGCATATCACAAGTATAAATTAAATATAAAACTGGTCCCAGTATACTCCCCTGTGGCACACCAGATGAAATTGTTTCAGGCCTACTTGTAAAGTCTCCTTCCGCAACAGTGAACTTACGGGAAATAATGTAACTTTCCAAAAGATTTAAAATGTTTATTGGTAAGTAAGTCTTCAATTTTAATATTAGGCCTTCATGCCACACTTTATCAAATGCCTGGGAAATGTCAATAAACAGCGCAGAACAATACTTTTTTTCCTCAAAAGTTCTTCTTATAAATTGAACCAATCTGTGAGTTTGTTCAATGGTGCTATGCTGACTTCTAAAACCAAATTGATGGTCTGGTATGCACCCACTACTAATTAGAATTGGGGACAATTTTGTTTTGAGCAGTTTTTCGAAAAGCTTTGACATTGTAGATATGTAGTAGACTTATTGGCCTATATGACTCAGCCTTGTTTATATCTTTGCCCGGCTTTGGAATCATTTTAACCTTGGCAAGTTTCCAGTTGTGTGGATAATACTCCAGTCGTAAAATAGCATTAAATATGAATAACAGGATTCTCATTGCAATACGAGGCAAGTTCATCAGCATCTGATTATTAATTCCATCAATACCCGGAGCTTTCTTCGGGTTGAGTTCGGCAATTAATTTTTGTAAATCACGCGTCTTAAGGCAGAATTACCCGACTGTAAATGTAGAACTGTAAATGTAAATGTGTCAGCTGATCGAATCTGTTGCAGGAAAAGCTATGCAAATGCTTACCTGACTGAAATGTCACGTAAATGTAATGTCTGAACCTGCAGAAAATAGAATTTCATGACGACGTTACGTGACATTTGTAGACAGTGATGGGATGTATGTATATTGAATGAGAGTGTGGCACAATAGCCCTAGTTTGGTACTTTTGTTTCTTTTGATAATTTAAGCTTTTGAGTTGCTAAATTTGTATACGTACATGACATATTTAATAAATTTAGTTTTCTAATAAAGTTTTTTTCTTTATAAAATCCAACCACAGGCTGCCAATCGTATTTGTTTATTTTTTTGTTAATATACATATACATATATGTATGAATATGTAACATACATATAGTACATTTGTGCGAACTAACAGCATAAAACGCACAAAAACTATTTTTATTTAATAATACCAAAAAAAATTATAATATGTGCGTTTAATCATAACAATTCTAATGTTAATAAAAATATAAATATTTTTTTAATTATAATACGATGTAATGTATGTATGTATACATATGAAGCTAAAATTGTAATTTCACTAAATATCAAAGTCATAACATTGTTTGTAAGTATAAAATAATGATTTGATACCATTTAAATAATTTTCGTACTTTTTCCACACAATCAAAAATAATGTGAAGACATTGAACTCCCATCAATGTTTCGAAACAGCTGTTGCCCATTTTATTTGAATTTGTTATACTGATAAACACCCAGCAAACAAAAAGTATTATATATGTGTTCTTGTTCAAAAATATACATATGTAAATGTATATTGTTTGTGATTAAAATTAATTATTATTAGTAGGTAGGGACATTAATAAGAAATGGATAAAACGATAAAGTGGATATATGATTGAGGTGCTACTGAAACCATAGGCATTCCTGGAAATTAAGAAGTCATGCACTTCGTTGTTCCGATGAAATTGCTCAAAATCTGTTTTGCTACTTGTAGTTGTATGTAACGCTTAAGCGTTACAGCTGCTATTAAAATTATTACAATTGAGTTCTTTTACATAAAATAATAATTTTTAAAACCTCTAGGCACATTTTCATTATAAAAGATGTCTTATTTCAAAAACTCCATTACTTTTTTCCAACAGTATAAAAGAAAGTAAATTATAACAGCTTCAACGAAATTATGAAAGAAATCTTGAATTAATTGAAACATTACCATTTTATATATTATTAACTTATAAGCAGCAATGCATACATACATATGTATGTATGATCACACAATCACACATTTCAATCAAATTGAATTTAATTATATGAACTTTCACGTTTGACTTCAAATAACTCGCAATTTAAAATCAAAAATTATTGTTTGCTGGGCACAATGCAATTAGCATGTATGTATGTGTGCACAAGGAAGTTTTTTTGTTTGTGTCGAAAACACATGACACGTTTTTAAGCATTCTATAAGCGTTCAAACATTTACATTTACATTACATTTACATTTACATTACATCTACGATTTCTACAGTCGGCTAACGAGGCCTTTAAACTTTATGTGTTGAGGGGGTAGAGCGACTATATTCGGCAAATCAGCAACACCAGTACATATATTTGGCGTAAAAACGGATTTTAAGTGCTCAACAAATATTTTACCTTTTTCAGCATCGCTTCTTGCCCGACCTCCGGTAGATGTGCGTAGAGGTGGCTTATACTCAACGGGTGTTTTAAGCTTTCTAGCAGCGCGCCACAAAGAGTAATTAGACGCCGGTGTAACATCAAGACCCTCCAGATAATTTTTAAGAGATGCAATTTTTTCAGATGCAAGCAACTCTTGGAGTCGTTTAGTGCACTCTTTAAATCTGATTTTATTTTGTGGTGATCTGTGCTGTTGCCATTCCCTTCTAGCCCTTCTTTTTTCACGTACAAGATGTTCAGTGTCTGTAGAATAAATTTTATTAAACCCAATCTGCGGATGGGAGATAGTGGCATGTTCAGCAGCCTGTTTAATATTCTCGCTGAGATTGGCAATGTTCGATTCAATATCATCGGGTGTTCTAAGCGTAATGTTTTCCGTACAATGACTGCTGAGATATTTTTTGAACCCCAGCCAATTAACACGATTGATCATCTTCACATATGGGTCAGGTAAGTTACTTCAATGGGCTACAAATTGTAATGATCGTCGGGGAGTGATCGGACGAGAGATCAAGAGAAGCTTGAACTTGAATTAAGTCCCTAGAGATATTTTTTATGACGCCAAAATCTATAACATCCGGAATTTTTTGTATGTCAGTAGGCCAATAAGTGGGCTCCCCACTCGAAATGACATCCAAGCCCATTTTTGAAATAGTGTTGAACAACGCTCGACTTCTGGGTGTAACAAGGCGCGAACCCTAGAACGTATGTTTCGCGTTGTAGTCTCCAGCTGCTACAAAACAAGGTCCAAGAGATTTGTAGAAATCCTCATATTGATTCTCAGTGATTGAAAATCTGGGAGGGGAGTAAATTGATGATATAACGAAATTTGAACAAAAACTTTCAATGCCAATATTTGTTGCTTGTAGGTATTCTTCACAAATGTTATCAATAACATAGTGCTTGAGTCTTGACTTTATTAGAATTGCTGATCCACCGCAAGCCCTTCCTCTAGGGTCCTTTGTATCATATATAGTGTAGCCATAAATTTTAAAAAGACTTCTCGAAGTCAAATGAGTCTCAGATACTAACATTATATCAATATTTTTCTCCGTGAGGAAGTGCTCAAGTTCATTTTTATGTTGGCGAATGCTGTTTGCGTTCCAGAAACATATTGTTAACGTGTTCATGGCTTATTAAGTATTGCTTGAGGCAGAGTATTCTGCATTCGCAACATTTCTTGCATCATGCTAGTCATATTTGTTGTAAAATTGTTTATAGTTTGCACAAGATTTTCAATAGTGGCTTCAAGGCGATTAAAATTAAAGTTTGAGTTTGTATTTGTTGAATTATTTTGCGGTGAAACATTTTGTGTCGGAATAGAACTAGCCTTAGCAGCATCTGCATACGATACACGGGAAGTAACTGGTTGGCTCGTTTGCGGAAAAGTGGCAGAGTAAGCGTTTGCTGATTGAGCTGGAGCTAATTTAGGTTTTTGCACCATAGTCTTCTTTACAAAAGAGTACACAGGACAACCTCTGTAGTTAGCGGTGTGATTACGTCCACAATTACTGCATTTTTTATCACTTTGATCTTTTGGTTTGTTGCAGCTAGCGGTGCCGTGTAATTCGCAGCACACAACACAAACAGAGGGTAAATTGCAGTATGTTTTTGTATGGCCATATTCTTGGCAATTATGGCACTGTACAGGACCTGAACGCTTATGTGGCTCTTCAACTGTGATTTTTCGGTACAAGAGGTATTTTAAATTATAAATTGGATGCGTCTCATTTTTTTTCAATTTTATATCATTAGGCTCAAGTTCAACACGAAATAGGGGTTGGGGAATCTTTTCTCTATTTATTATATTGGACACATTTTTTACCTTGAACCCCTGGAGGACGAGTGCATCTTTTATTTCTTCGGGGACAACATAAGAATCTATGCCCTTCAATACGATCTGCATGCCTTTAGCGCTGTTAAGCTGGTATGTGTAGAAGCTTGTTTTACTTTTTTCAAATTCAGCAACCATTTTGCGGAAATCTTTTTCGTCATAAATTTGGATTTTAGTTTCATCGATGTTGCCACGTTTTATTGGAACAATGTGAAATTTATTCTCACCAATGACCGAAATTAATTTTAATAAGGGCATTTGAATTTTTTTGTCTCAAATAGATTGGTGGCGGCTTGGATGTTATGTTCGAGGATACCTCGGGTTTGTCATTGTCATCTTGAAAAATTTTAAAGCGGTTTTGGCGATTAGTTGAGGCTGCGCTGTTATCCCTAGACACTTTTGGAGCAGATGCAGTTTTAGTAGAATTAGGGCTTCGCCCGCGCTTTAAAATTGTAATGTATCTGTCCATTCCGACTTGGACCTTGGGTTTTTGGGCTGCTCTTATCTTCAGTGGCAACTTGTTTAAGTGATGACCACGAGCCCGAAGCGGCTGATATCGCTGAGTTAAATGTAGAAGTAGTAGGCAATAATGTCAACGATTCACTAGTTGGCATTGGACAAAGCGAAGTTGATCGCTGACGAAACTGTGGTTTTGCCGTTAGAAAAAGTCTATTATCAGATTTTTGATTTTTATTAAGAGCTTCAGAACTCACAGCAAGTCTATTATCAGATTTTTTATTTTTATTGTTATCATTACGAGCATCAAAACTCACAGTAAAATAGGCATTTCTGCCGTTAGAACTCACTTCACTATTTTTTTCCTTTGGGGTACTCATATAGAGTATTCCTCAAGGGTACTTTGTATGTTTTTTTGTTTACGGTTTTTTTTTGTTTATGTTATTTCTATATGTAAAAATATTATCAAGGCAAAAAATGCTTATTTATCAAAGTTAATATGTACTACGAATATTTTTTGTATGCTTTTTTTTTGTTTAGTTTGTATATAAAAAAAATTCCGCTATTACGTCTGTTCACTATGAAGGTACAACGAGAACTGATGCATGTAAAATAAAAATTTTTTTCAAAATAAAAAAATACTGGGGAATACCGATTACAAATAGTGGTAAATACTATATATATCCCAACAAACCACTCCATAAGCTAAATATAACTGCAATGGTGAATAAGATTGTCATAAACAGTTATTTTTGTTGTTGTTTATGATGTCCATTTATGTTGAACGCGTTAATTTTATATTATTTGTTAAAAAAGGGTAATTAGAATATAAATTTTCATTTTAACTATGCCTACTACAATAGGGCCGCCAGAAGTATGAGCCTGTCGACCAGGACTCTCATACACACATGCTTTCGTTTAGGCATTTCCTGGAAAATAAAAGCATAATAAGGGGTTTCATGAGAACTCTCAAAATCGCCATTTGTGCAAGAGGGCAAACTTGCGAGACTTGTTTCATGAAGCCCCTTTTAATCCTTTGTGCAAACAAATTATGTAAATTTGAAAGAAACGTCAATTATTTCATTTAATAATAACAAAATAAGAAAATGTCAAGCAATTTTTAATTTAAAAACATATTTATATATTTCTATGAAAATAAAAAGATAAGGATAGCCAAAAAAGCAAGAAGTTGTGGTTTAGAAAATGCACAAGTGTACAGCTTAAGTTTACAAGTCAAAATTCTTGGGCAAACTTAACAGGTTTGTGTGAATAAATTTCTATAAAATTTTTGACATTTTATTTACGTGAGCCTAAGAATGCACAATTGTATAGTTTGCGAGACTTTTGAACATTTTCATGCAAACTCTTAATATTTTAAACAAATAAAACAAAAATAAAATAATATTATGAAACTCAGCAATTCACAAATGAAACAGATGTTTAACATGTTAGAAAAAACAATTTGTGTTCGGTTCTCGATCACTTGTAGCAGTTGTTTAAACGGTCCAATTTTTTACGGCAATTAGTTGAAACAAAAATTTTATCAGAGTGGCTCTCGTTTAACTTTATTGTAGTTGGTGGTAAATTTTCCGGTACAAAAAACCAGGACAATTTAAGATTGGACCAGGACACCAGGACAATATATCTAAATCCAGGACAAATCCTGGAAAACCAGGACGTATGGCAGACCTATACTACAAGCATGATTATAAAACTGTTTTCCAGTAAGCATATTCTATAATTAGAATTACAAGCTTGTTGTATACTATAGGGTAGCAATATTATCGCAAGTTTTCAATTTTCTTTATAAAATAATTGTTAATAAACAATTCAAAATAAAAAAATATTGGGGAATACCGGTTACAAATAGTGGTAAATACTATATACCAACAAACCACTCCATAAGCTAAATATAACTGCAATGGTGAATAAGATTGTCATAAACAGTTATTTTTGTTGTTGTTTATGATGTCCATTTATGTTGAACGCGTTAATTTTATATTATTTGTTAAAAAAGGGTAATTAGAATATAAATTTTCATTTTAAATATGCCTACTACAATAGCGCCGCCAGAAGTATGAGCCTGTCAACCAGGACTCTCATACACACATGATTTCGTTTAGGCATTTCCTGGAAAATAAAAGCATAATAAGGGTTTTCATGAGAACTCTCAAAATCGCCATTTGTGCAAGAGGGCAAACTTGCGAGACTTGTTTCATGAAGCCCCTTTTAATCCTTTGTGCAAACAAATTATGTAAATTTGAAAGAAACGTCAATTATTTCATTTAATAATAACAAAATAAGAAAATGTCAAGCAATTTTTAATTTAAAAACATATTTATATATTTCTATGAAAATAAAAAGATAAGGATAGCCAAAAAAGCAAGAAGTTGTGGTTTAGAAAATGCACAAGTGTACAGCTTAAGTTTACAAGTCAAAATTCTTGGGCAAACTTAACAGGTTTGTGTGAATAAATTTCTATAAAATTTTTGACATTTTATTTACGTGAGCCTAAGAATGCACAATTGTATAGTTTGCGAGACTTTTGAACATTTTCATGCAAACTCTTAATATTTTAAACAAATAAAACAAAAATAAAATAATATTATGAAACTCAGCAATTCACAAATGAAACAGATGTTTAACATGTTAGAAAAAACAATTTGTGTTCGGTTCTCGATCACTTGTAGCAGTTGTTTAAACGGTCCAATTTTTTACGGCAATTAGTTGAAACAAAAATTTTATCAGAGTGGCTCTCGTTTAACTTTATTGTAGTTGGTGGTAAATTTTCCGGTACAAAAAACCAGGACAATTTAAGGTTGGACCAGGACACCAGGACAATATATCTAAATCCAGGACAAATCCTGGAAAACCAGGACGTATGGCAGACCTATACTACAATCATGATTATAAAACTGTTTTCCAGTAAGCATATTCTATAATTAGAATTACAAGCTTGTTGTATACTATAGGGTAGCAATATTATCGCAAATTTTTAATTTTCTTTATAAAATAATTGTTAATAAACCTTTCTTAATATATTCACAACATTTTGCTAAGCTTGAGGCTTATGGTAGTAAGTTTGTTATTAACTATTTGCATAGCGTTTTTGTTTGTTGGGATACCATAATGTTGCTGCCACTGCGGATGTTTAGATTTTCAATGTTGCCGTAATTTTCTGTATAAGTGCCGGGGAACTCCACGGATTCTTAGCCTAGCTTGTGTCCTCGCTAAAATGTTCGTGACTTGGATAAGTGGTTCGTGGCAGTGATAGCTGAAGGTGTCTCCTAACTAATATTATAAATGCGAAAGTAAATTGATTGTTTGTTTTTTGCTGTAACGGCTAAACCACGGAACCGTTTTTGATGAAATTTAGAACATAGATAGATCTTAATCTATATGGACACATTGGTTATATGTTTTTAAAAAACTAGGAGCACGAGGGTATGTAGGGGAAAATTTCTTCCTCTAAGAACTATCTATCCGATTTTTATGAAATTCAAAGCATATATAGATCTGAGGCTATACACTTTTTAAAAAATAAAAGCACGAGGAAGGGTGAGGAGCGATTTCCACTTCTTTGAAACTATCTAACCAATTTTGATGAAATTCAATATATGGATAGATCTAAGCCTGGAAGCACACAAACACTATATATTTTATAAAAAAAAATACGTCTACCAGGGGGTAAGGGGCAACTTCTAAGGTAAGTAAAACATAAGGAACTACGTTCCTACCTGGTGTCCCATGATACCGTGCGCCCTTGTTTTTATTCCTTTATTTATTATTAAAATCAAAATATTAATTTTAATAATCTTTTAATTCGTGTTGCTGTTTTTATGCCAAATTACGCATGCCGATATTCTACCCAATACTGTAGTATAAGACTTGTTCCTGCTGTATTGTATTCTACATAAATAAATAAATAATAATAAATTAAGCCAATGACCAGGCGAGAACGACCTTCCTCTCCACTGGCGCCGCTTTTTATTTTGTCGTCTTCTGCCTCATTATCATCTACGCCGTCGCTGTCTTCGTTTGATGATTCGCCGACCTCTTTGTCGGAAAACTCTTCCTAATATTTTTCTTTATCTTCTGCAAAAATAAGAATATCATTCGACATTTTCCTTTTGATGTCACAGGAAACATTCTGGCCAAATAATGCGAGAGCAACAGGTTCATCACTAAGGTACCAGAGATTTCCACAAAATTTTCAAAACGCTGCGAAATTGTGTTATTAATTGCATCATAATGATCAATAGCTTTTAAAAAGCTCAAATCGTTATTTGGAGCTTCGATTGCTTTAGTTGCACTAAACCAAGCTTTTACATAAAGTAACGATGTCTATACTGACATCGCGAATTCCATTAAATTAATTTTTGGTTAAATCAAGATATTCTCGAAATAAGAACATTTTAAGGCAGTATATCCCTCTATTTTCCAATGAGTATGACAGTCATAGTTGGCAGATGAAAAAGATGTGAATTCGTAAAATTTCGAACAAAAAATCGTCAATATTATTATCTGGAAACGTCCAAAATTCGTTAAAAATAAAACAAACACTTTTATCAAACGAAAACATAGCAAAATAAATAAATTCGTAGTTTTTGTATAAAATAAGCTAAACTCTTATCAATAAAGGCATCAATTGTTTAAAAAACAAAATAATTACATGTCTTACTTTGGTTTTGTTTAAGTTAACTTGAGTAAATACTCCTCCTACGTTTCCTGAAATTCGGTATTTTCAATTCTTATTGAATAAAATATTTTTATTTATTAATGTGAGTTACTATAGAAGAGAAGAAAAATTAAACTAGACTTCATTAGCTTGGGGAAATTTTTTGGATAAAATTAGTTATGGTGGAAATTAAAAGACTAGAGTCCTTTTTTTCGTTTTGGGAATTTTTTCCACAAATCTTAAAGTCTTAAGCATGTATCATGGAAAATTTTTACAATTTTAATAACTTTAATTGCCTGAATTTAGATTCAATTTCCTGACCTTCATACTCTTTAACAATGTGAGAAATCTCTTTTAGAATATCGTAGAAAGAAGTTTTGTTTTCTGTAATAATATTGTAGGATCTTCGAAGTCTTAATCTTATTACAATTTTACCACACGGTTGCATAGGAAAAATTTGAATGATGTCACATTTTTCAATTTGATTAACCTTAACATCAGCAAATACTAATATTCTTAAATAAATTTCAACAATGTCTAAACAATTATTTATAATCCTCCAAAGAAAAATTATCACATTAAAGCAAATCTGTTTTTAAAATATTACTCATAGCTTTTTTAAATAGTTTTTGCATTTTACCGTATAAATTTTATATTTCTGTTGTTTTAGTTGATAAATTCTGTACAATAACAGGCTTAGAAAACATTTAATTCCAAAATGATTAATACAAAAATTAAGGTTGATTGCCTTTTACTTTTTAGTTTTATTGCATATTGTTTCAAAGGCTGCGAAGTTCTTGGTCAAGCTCAAAATTGTTTTAAAGTTCTAATAAATGGTCTATATTTATAATTATTTTAAAGTTCGCAAATTGAAGGCGAAAATCGTGCAGTCGTCAAAATGCTATTTTTTTCAACCCAAAATCGTCAAAATGACGATAAATCGTCAAATCTGGCAATCATGATAACAGTATCAAATGAAGACAGCGACGGTGTAGATGATAATGAGGCAGAAGACGACAAAATAATTAGCGACGCCAGTGGAGAGGAAGGTCGTTCTCGCCCAGTCATTGGCTTGACAGGTGTGAAGTGAATTACCTTAGCTCCCACAGAAGTACACCCATAAATGGTGAATGATTTGAGCCACTACGTACAGCAAACTTTTTTAACGCTTTGGATTACCAACAAGTTTTTTAAATAGCGATCCAGAAACCTGGGACAACGCGAAGACTATAACCAAGCGCTAGAGATATTGCAAAAACTGCAAGTTATCAACAATGCTGCAGACAGAGGCGTAAATTTATAAGAAAATTACAGCAGTGCGTTGTGCCGCGACAAGAAAGAACAAATATTTTTACTTCAAGTCGTTGCCCAAAATAAAAAGATATATCCAACAATGCCAAAAATAAATTAATGATTTAACAAAGAATTTTTTTTTGTATGAGGACAACCTTAATGGTTGAAGATAGATACAAGTATGTTTAGAGTAAATCTTCGTATTAAAAAAATATTTAGGGTCGATCATACATTTAACTTCGATGGGTACGCCCTAGGGGCATTTAGAGCCCTGCGAGCATATTTTATACAAATTTCCCCTTTGTATGGGAGCCCCCTTAAGGAGTCAAGATAGGTCATGGGTATATTCGGAGGAAATGTTGAAAATAAAAAATTATTGTGGGTCGATTTTACCCCCCCGGGGATGCAACATAAAAGCGAAACAAGCGGCTTTCTTAAAAAAAGTTATTAGAAAAATTATTTTCTGTATGGGACAATCTTATTGGGTGAAGATAAAAATAGACGATAAGTATGTTTAGAGAAAATCAACGTATTGAAAAAACATCAGAGGTTGGTCGTACAGTTGACTTCCATAGGTACGCCCTAGGGGCAGTTAAAGCCCTACAAGTACATTTTTTAAAAAGTTCCCCTTTGTAAGGGAGCCACCTTAAGGAGATGAGTTAGGCGGTCGGTGTGTTTAAAAAGATTTTGGGCGAAGAAAATTATTGGGTGCTGATCATACATTTAACCCTTGTAGCTGCAAAGTTATATGATTTTTTGTAAATTCTTTTTCTTTTACTCTCAACTTTGAGCACGAAGAGGCGACCTTTGCCCCCATCTGACCGCCACGATTTTTTGGGTCAAATGTTTTTTTTTCGAACCTCATAAAATGAGGGGTCCTTGCAAGTCGAAATCTCGTTACTAAGAATTCTCATATAACACTATGCCATAGCTATTATACATACATATGTACGTGTATCGTTCATTATAAAAAAATTACTTACACCTCCAATAAGACTTTCGGCCAAACCATTCATTTCACACGAAACCGGTTCCATTTGCTGTGCATGTGTTAAATATAGACTGCTTGGAGTAGATGACTTCGTTCGTTCTTGACCCGGTAGATTGCCATTACCTAAATAAATATTTAATTTAAATAAAATATATGGATATGATATGTAAGTATTTATGTATATCGATCTACCCATTACTAGGGATAGGATTTTAATGAAAATACATGTTTTTTGGAGTTTGGTTGTAGTTCAACGTCAATAAAATATCTTTGCGAATATTTTAAAATAAATACATGTTTTTGAATATTTTATTATAAATACAGATTTTAATGTATGTTTTAGTTTTTTCATGCAATAAAACAAACTTTGTTATTCCTTGATTAGTTGCAAGGTCTTTAAAAGTTTCAGTTTTTTCTACTGTTTAAGAACAAAGAAGAGGAAAACGAAAACAATTTCAACAGTGATGGAAAATTTACGATCGCAATTTTTGTGATATAATTGATATTCAAAAACACCGTAGGACTCTTTCAACTCATTTGAAAAATGCCAACGTATTGCATTATGTCAAGAATACCAACACATTTGAAAATAAAAGCATTGGATTATAGCTCTTTTAAGCCCAAAGGTTTATGTGGATCCTTTTAGGACGCTTTCAGCTGGTTCGATACTAATTTCATGTATATAGAAAGTGTTTTTGAAAGCTCCTTTGCATGTTACGGCCTTTGAAACAAATATCCAGGTATACGACTACCTCCACATCCTAGAGTAACTCATAGTATTTAAATGCTGAACGTGGTTGCAGGCTGTCGGATAACATATTTCTACTAAAAAAGGTAAATACATTTTAAAGTCAAAACACTTTGGCAATGAATTGATATTTTTGCACACAGAGTATGGATTTTTTGTTGACACTATAACCCAATTATAAGGTTTTGATTTTTTAACAGCTCAAGTTGAATTAATTGATTATGCGGTAAAAAAATATATGCTCTGGAAAGCGGAATAAGTGAAGAAATTCAAAATGTACAAAAAAGTATGTACAAAAAATTATGGACTAAAAAATGCAACATATACATCAATATTTTATAGTTCGAACAACGAAAATTTAGCAACTGAATATTCCAAAAACGAACTAGCAGCATTATATATGCACCCATAACTTCTGCTGAAGAAAAATGTTAATTTTTACTATATAAGTTTTTTTCAGAAAAAATCGTCAACAATTTATTTACCTTTGAGAACTTAAAAACCATTTGTTCATGTACGTAAATAAAAGTTCGAGTTACCTTTATTTTGTATTCCATATAATTTGACATAATGTTTATTAAGAACGCAATGAAGCTGAGCTTTTTATGTTTTTAAGATAAAAATTTTATCCAGAAACAAATGAAGCTGCTTTTACCGGCTCCATGAAAATTGCCCAAAACCAAATCACCCAAAAATAAAAATGAAAAAAGGAAAAAAAATTTTTTCATGCATATTTCAAATAATTTTTCACATGAAAAATCGCCCAAAATTTTTCAAACATTTAAAAATTAAAGGGAAAAATACACCCAAAAAATGTGGCAATCGTTAAAATCGAACATTCAATTTAAAATACATGTGTATATGTGTGTTTATTCAATGTATTCCATCTCCACCATTATTTGGCTTCTATAGCAGTAAAAGTGGTTCACCAAATTGAAAAAAACAAATCGAAATCGGTCCAGCCGTTTGGTCTGTACGTGGACACGGACAGACACACAAATACACAGACACACACTACAAACTTATAACGCCCCTTTTTTTGGTCGGGGGTTAAAAATTATATGATAGATAAAACACAAATACAAATATATACATACATACATTAAATCATAATTATATTTTAATCAATTTATTTCTAAAACAAAGATACAAATAAACAAGAATACGAAAAATAAAATACAAAAATAATTATTATAAATAAACAAAATTTTGATATTGATTAATTTTCCAGAAAGCAAGAAAAAATAAAGGAAGTCACTGTACTGTTTGGAAATGAACAAAAGGAAAACAACTAAAGATATATTATTTAGACCATATCCTAGTGCATAAGGGAAACTATTTAAAAGTAGAAGTCTTAACTCGATTCCCGAAGATTGCCTCTCGGAAGATATACAATTTCAACTAGAAACAAGCAATATGGCAACTCCTCCAAACGAACAACCAAACTCTGCAGGAAATTCTGTCCTAAGTCTTCCATTTATACCCTCCTTTGTATCTCTTCGCATCCCAGATGCAATAAAGGATCTGCCAACATATGAAGGCAATCCACGCCTTTTAAATGAATTCATTAACAACGTGGAAGAAATTTTGCTTCACATAAGGCCTACGATGCAACACCTCAGGGTCAAATATTATTGCGAGCCATACGCAACAAAATACCGGACAAGCTAACGAGGTGTTAAGCATGTACGAGGCACAGCTTAATTGGGACGACATTAAACAAAACCTTATCCTGCACTACTCTGACAAAAGGCCTGAAACGTCTTTAATTCGAGACCTACATAACATTCGTCAAAAGTTTAACAATGTAGAAAAATTTTATAGTGAGATTATAGAAATTCAAGCATCTTTATTCAATAATATCCAAATACATGAAAGAGACGAAAGGGTAGTATAATAAAAAAAAAATCAGTAAAGTGCGACTTTCACTCGCGCACGAAGGGTTCCGTACATTGCGCTTAGAGCATTTTCTTAATACAGCGTTTTTTTAAGTTTTTTTCAGCTAAAAAAATTTTTTTTTTTGTTTATTTGTCGCTTTTTTCTTGTTTTGGCGATTTTATTTCATTTGGAGATTTTTTTCGTTTTGGCGATGTTTTTCATTTTAGCGATTTTTTTCATTTTGCGATTCTTAAATTTTGGCGATTTTTCCGGTTTTTCGCGATTTATTTTCGTTTTAGAAATTTTTTTTTAATATGGTTCCTTATTTCGTTTTGGCGATTTTTTTTTGTTTTGGCGATTTTATAATTTTGGGATTTTTTTCTTTTACCGTTTTTGAAAATTTCAAGAAGTTTGCTCTTACGGTTTCCAAGATACAGCAAGTTGTCAAAATTACATTAACTGATGGTACACCCTTTAATTAAAATTTTTTAAATTTTAGTGTTAATTGTTGTAGTCTGTATAAAAATACAATAACCTTACAAAATTCAAGTGTATTTACATACAATTTTATATAGTATATTACATGGGATTTTAAATTTTCCGTTGCTCATTTTGGATCACCCTTCAATTTCCAACTCTCATGTATTTGTTGTGATAGCGGTCAAAGGTCTACACACTGTGTCCAAATTTCAGGCCCGTAGCTCTTACGGTTTTCGAGAAAATACCCTGTGACAGACGGATGGGCAGACGGACAGCGTAGCGAAAACAATAGGGTTTCTTTTCACCTTTGGTGTACGAAACCCTAAAAAGAACTTTACTCTGAAATGTATTTAAATAGCTTTATGATCGGGTTAAGAGAACCATTAGGCTCGACAATAAGAGTGGATGCTCTGCATCATTAGCAGAAGCCTTCTCTTTATGCATTAAAGAGCAAAATGTTTTCTACATGAAAACAGATCCCACTGCTACTCAAAGCAAATGGCAGCCGAGATCAAACAATTCTTTTTATAATAGAAATAGGTATAATAATAGGTTTACACCATTTTCGCAACAACACGAGTTTACCTTCAGAAACCAATATACATGTCCCCAACAAACTACATATTATAATGCCCAACCTTTACTACATACAGCAAACAATAATTCCTTTAACCAAAACTATAACCAAAATTACACACGTACCCAAAGCTACAACCAAAATCCCTTTAGAAACAATACGTTTAAGGGATATAGCCAACCAGAGCCAATGGAAGTAAGTTCCGGCTATGTAAAAGCTTAACCACCAACTACAACGCAAATATCCTTTAAAACTGACCAAACTATGAGAACCCAGAACTCTGGAAATCAATATAAAAGAGGGAAGCTTTTTAACTTTCAAAACAATTATAGTTTAGAACCATTACCACCAATCGTAGGTTACCAACAAAACTTAGATCAGCACCAAGAAGCAGAAGCCCACATAAACATTGAAGACAATACAAATTTTCAAAAATTTGCCTTGAACAACAGACGGGGTACTTAGATATCAATAAACATGGGTTCGGGTTAGGTTACATTAACATTTCATCTCCATTCGGACGTCCCCTCAAATTCCCAATCGATAATGGTGCCTCCTCATTGTTTATAAACCCAAAATTCATAAGTCCTTCAGACCAAAGAATTTGTAAACCAATTACAATAAGGACAATACTTAACAGATACGAACTAAACAAACAAGTTAGACTCGAAACATTTATTTAATTTAATCAACCAGGCGAATTAAGATTCCTTTTATTTAAATTTCACAACTATTTTGACCAGTGAAGCCAACTTTTTAGACTCAAAACGCGTAAAAATGTTTGAAAAAAGGGCTTAAAACGGCTAAATAAAAAAATATACGTTTAATGCAACGTAAAGTAAAATTTTTAGAAAAAGCGCGAAAAGGGGCTAGTTTTAAATGTTTCTGTTGAAACTCAAAGCCAAAGTAAAGTAATTTGTCAGAAAATAAATAACTACCATGAGATGAACACATACATAGCTTGATATATAACATTTCAATAAGGTACATACATATTTCATTTATATTTCATATTACATTTCAATAATATACATACCAAGGCACATTCACAAGATAGTAGCGGAAATGCAGCTGAGCTATTTTTGTTTTCAAATTAAAGTTCATCCGAAACTTCAAACATTTTTTACGAAAGAGAAATTAAAAGAAACTGTTAAAAAATTTCAATATGAAAAATATTTTATTAAAAAAAATCTGTGAAAAGAAATCTAAAAATATGAAAAAACTATTAAAAAATTGTGAAAAGTGCTAAACGTTGCAAATTTTGTTAGTGGTAGCTGCCGTGGAGAAATATTTTAAAATGTATGTGAATAATTTTTATTATTATTATGTTAAACAAATTATATTTATGAAGTTTTGGATGAACTACAACCCATGTTGTTTTTAGCATTGTTGTATTTTTTCATTGTTTTTGTAATCCTGATATTACCTGGAAATGAATCTGCCTTGGTACATACTAGAGCTGTGCAAACGATGGTTGTTTGTGTAGCCTTCATGTTGTACATTTTTGAATTGTTCTCTCATTTTAGTGCTCTTGATTTTATGAGAATACTAAATATGGTATTCAATCTCATCAAAAGCATGCAACAGCATTTGTTTATCTGCCAAGCGAGGGCATCGGTTATTATTGTGTCGAAGCACATTTCACTAGTGCACACCGAATGACAATCAGCGATGCCAACTTGGCTATTTTGGAGCTAGATTTAGCTCTTTTTAATTGCTTCTAACTCGAAATTTTTCTCTTTAGCTCTTTTTTTAAAAAAAGAGCTAACACAGCTCTTTTCAATTGTGGAAACGGCACCTTTAGCACTTTTCGCATTTTATAGTAAGTTTTCCCGTTTTTAGGCTATTGTTTCGTCTTTGAGGCATTTACGTTTTTGTAACTATGTAAGATGTATTTATGTATGTACTGTGTGTTTCTGAATAATTAGAAAATGTTTGAAAAATTATTGAAATGGATTATTACTGCCAAAAATATATAAATCTTGGAAATCAAATCCCGCGTTTAAAAATGGATTAAAACAACAAAAGGTCCATCTAAAGGTTTGTGCAAATATTGCAATTCAATTATAAAAGCGAAATTTTGATTTAGTACGCCATTAGGAGACTCAAAAGCATAAAACATGTATGGCTCAATTTAACGATTTTGTGCTATCCTAACCAGACATATCATTCTCACCAGACGTTCCAACACAAACGAGAATTGCGCACGCAAATCTTGCATTATATGCTGCAGTACATACACCGTTTTTAGCAACGGATCTTTCTATTTTTATTAATGTTAAAAAATCTTGAAGTACAAATTGAATAATAAATAATTCATAGATTTTTATACGCAAAAATCTAAAATTTTTAAATTTAGCTCTTTTTAGCTCTTTTTGACTACTCGGTTGGCTCGTTTTGCCTCTAAATTGTTGGCATCACTGATGACAATTGTAAAATGAGCATTCAAGCAAAGACTATAAATATATAAAGATGTTCTACGTCCATACATTGTACTGCCAGTGCTTAATTTGCTGGTGGATTTACTACTAAATCCATTTGTTTCAAAGAGAGTAATTTATTTTCTCAGAGCACTTATTATTCTTCAAGTCTTCGCTATTCATCTGCATACGCATGCATGTGTGTGTGCCTTTGCATGCGTAAGTATGAATGGATGTGTGTATTTAATTTAAAAAAATTTACACAAACAAAAAGAACTTGTGTTTTCGCACATATGCATAAGTGTATGGACATAAGCTACATAAAATTTAATGTTACCGATTGTCTATTTATAGGGCAAAAATATGTATTTTATTGTTGTACTTTTGCAAATACATGGATTCGCACCGAATATAAATTTACTTATTTAATTTAAATATAAGTCCAAACGAAAAACATTTTGCAAAATGCTCCTAAAGATAAATAGAGGGACAAATGCGCGTTGGGAAGAGCATGAGATAAGCTTTTCTCAAAGTATATTTTAAAGATCAACCTCCACATACTTGTTCTTAAGAAATATATTGAAATTGAACCTTCAGAGTCCTTCATTCTTTAGTGGATGGAGTAGCATTAAAAATTTGCAGCCAGGTAACAATTCATGTATATACAATGCGCTCACAGAAACTGTGAAAAAGATGCAACCTTTTGAAAAAGAATACATTTTAATTTTTGATGAAGTATCTATAAGAAAAAAATTTACTTATAATAAATGTGCAGATGTTATAGATGGAGTTGTCGATTTAGGATATGAACGAGTGAATCAAATGGGGTCCCAAGTTTGCGTTTTTATGATAAGAGGAGTTGTAAAAAGTTGGAAGTTCGTTTTAAACTATTTTGTTACTTCCAGTTCAATAAAAGGTGATGTACTAAAAAAACTTGTGGAGTCAAACTTTGACATTTTAAGAGAAATGGGACTAAATGTGCGTGGGCTTACGTGTGATCAAGGACCCAATAATAGAAAATGCTATGATATGCTAGGCGCATCTTGTGAAAAACCTTATTTTATTTATAAAAATGCAAAAATTTACCTGATGTACGACGTACCCCATATTTTCAAATCCATAACAAATGCTTTCATCAAAGCCGATTTTAAAACACTGCATGGCGTAGCGCGATTCGACGTTGTTAGAGAAATATTCGAGTTGGAGTATGGAAAAGTAACCAAAATGACAAAATTAACAACGGTGCACATAAACCCAAATAATTTTCAGAAGATGCGTGTTGGCCTAGCTGTCCAAACTTTAAGCAATTCAGTTGCTGCTGCAATCCAATCTGTAAATGAAAATCGCCAGTTTACACGAAGTTCCGCAACAATAGCCACTTCAACGTGCTCTTTTATAAAAAAACTCGATAGCTATTTTGATTTCTTAAACAGCATGTATTTTAACGATGCAAAGCCCCTGTAGCGTGGCCTGAAGCCGAAAAGCACAACTTGGTAATTACTCGAAGAGCTAATTACCTATATGAAACAGGTTGAATACGCAGGAAATAAAATATTTTCAATTGATGGCCTAATTCAAACTACGAGAGCTATTTTATCGTTATCGTGAATTGTTTGCGGAAAACTCAAATTTGATATGCATTTTAACGAGCCATTTTAATCAAGATCCATTGGAAAACTTGTTTTCATATATACCTACGTCCCAAGGGCGGACACTGCAAAAATCCTTTGGTCTATGAATTAAATGTCGCAGTAGCTAAACTGCTATCTCTTAAAATAACGCAATTTAGTACCTCTTCAAATTGTGCAAACGACGATGCGATATTTTTACCTATTGAGTTCCATACAAGTTTAGAAGATACTCAAAGAAGTCGAAGTACAGCAGAAAGTAGTCGCACACCTGACGTTAATGTAACAAACATATTCGATGAAAATGAAGATTATTTTAATGAAGATGCAGATTGTTTTAACTCTAATAATGTTCCAATCAGTGTTGCCATAAGATGTAAGAGGAAAAGTGCTAGATTGCAGAAATAAAAGTGCTAAAATGTTCTACAGCACACACAACAAAGTGCTAAAATCATTTAACATTTTTAGTTTCTCTTATTTCTTAAGCGGCCCATACACTTGCAATAAAATTATGAATTTATTGTATTCTATATTATATTCATAGGCGGCACAATACATTTTTTCATAACCAAGAAAGTAGAAGTATATTGTGTAATGTGTTGGCAAAATTATGTATATACTAATTATTATGTTAAGTATTTTAGTGTGAGAAAAATTTCGCCATTTTTTTGAAAGATTTGTAACAGTCATTCAATAGTAAAGGTAAAACCGACAATAATATCGATAATTTTGCGTAAATTGTGAGAAATTTGACCTTAGCTTAACCTAAAGTGAGCGCTTAGTTAAAGCTTTCTTCAAGCTCAATAACCTAATTAACACTATAAGCTCTTAAAAAGTATAAAACTTAGAACAAGTTTTGTTAATTTAGTATTTCAATGGTGTACTTTAATATATTTGTACCCATATGTGTATCTCAGAGCGGTTCAGTTATATGATTCCTGTCATACTAAACACTTAATGAAGATAAATAATTTTGATAAAAATATAATATTAATTGGCTCGCAATTTGTCTTAAGGAATTATCTGTGAAAAATTTATAAATTTAATGAAATAAAAAAGTGCAAAAAATGCCAAATAGTTTTCAGAAAGTGCTAAACTAGCACTTAGCTTTATTTTTAAAATCTTTAGTGCTAAACGAAGAAAAAAAGTGCTAAATCTAGCACTAAAAGTGCTAAAATGGCAAGCCTGGTTCCAATAGAGTTAACATCAAGCCGATATTTTGTTGGTTATATATGTAGCTCAACGAATTACTTGCGCTAAATGTCGTGTGGATATAATTAAACCAGCACAAGTTTTGTCATATCCTTCAGAAATGTTTGTTCACGCTAAAAATTATGATAAAGAAACAGATAATACAGTGGAATCTCCCTTAACGGACACTTCCTATAGGCGGACACCCCCTGTAGACGGACACTTTTGACAGGTCCCAGCAGCGCTCCATTTAAATGTTTAGTTTTCTCTTGACCGGACAGTTCCCTTGTACGGACACATTTCAATGGTCCCTTCAGTGTCCGCTCAAGAGAGATTCCACTGTAATTGAAATATATAATTGATATACATATAATTGAAATTTCTAAATAAAATAATTATAGTTCGGTGCGAATCAACTTATTTTTAATTTTACAACAATAAAACACGCATTTTTACCCTACAATAACACAATCGGTCGCATTTGATTTTCATGATTTATTTGCACATGAATGTATCAAAACAAGAAACTTCTTTTAGTTATTTCATATTTTTGCTCCTACTTGACTGCGCTTTAAAGCTTAAATTAGACGTGACATAGCCATAACGCCATAGCCATAACCAAACCAAAATGCAATTGGTTTCTATGGTGAGAGTTATGGCGACTCTCTCTCACTCTCACTCTCACCATAGAAATCAATTGAATTTTGGTTTGGTTATGACTATGGCGTTATGGCTATGTCACGTCTAATTCAAGCTTAAACAAGAAATATAACACACACACATCTAAATTTCTCTATAAGCTTCAATTATGTGTGTGCATACATTGTATGCCATACAACATTACTACATACATACATATTTATATAAGTGTGAATGCTCAAAAATTTTGTGCTCTCTTTGTGGTTTCGTTCAAATAACAAACAATTTATTTTTCCCTTGTTACTTCCCCCACATCATCTATAAACACAAAAAATTTTAGTTTTCATTTAATGTTCTACGTGGAACATCTTTATATATTTATAGTCTTTGATCAAAGACTATAAATATATAAAGATGTTCCACGTAGAACATTAAATGAAAACTAAAATTTTTTGTGTTTATAGATGATGTGGGGGAAGTAACAAGGGAAAAATAAATTGTTTGTTATTTGAACGAAACCACAAAGAGAGCACAAAATTTTTGAGCATTCACACTTATATAAATATGTATGTAGTAATGTTGTATGGCATACAATGTATGCACACACATAATTGAAGCTTATAGAGAAATTTAGTTGTGTGTGTGTTATATTTCTTGTTTAAAGCGCAGTCAAGTAGGAGCAAAAATATGAAATAACTAAAAGAAGTTTCTTGTTTTGATACATTCATGTGCAAATAAATCATGAAAATCAAATGCGACCGATTGTGTTATTGTAGGGTAAAAATACGTGTTTTATTGTTGTAAAATTAAAAATAAGTTGATTCGCACCGAACTATAATTATTTTATTTAGAAATTTCAATTATATGTATGTATATCAATTATATATTTCAATTACAGTGGAATCTCTCTTGAGCGGACACTGAAGGGACCATTGAAATGTGTCCGTACAAGGGAACTGTCCGGTCAAGAGAAAACTAAACATTTAAATGGAGCGCTGCTGGGACCTGTCAAAAGTGTCCGTCTACAGGGGGTGTCCGCCTATAGGAAGTGTCCGTTAAGGGAGATTCCACTGTATTATCTGTTTCTTTATCATAATTTTTAGCGTGAACAAACATTTCTGAAGGATATGACAAAACTTGTGCTGGTTTAATTATATCCACACGACATTTAGCGCAAGTAATTCGTTGAGCTACATATATAACCAACAAAATATCGGCTTGATGTTAACTCTATTGGAACCAGGCTTGCCATTTTATCACTTTTAGTGCTAGATTTAGCACTTTTTTTCTTCGTTTAGCACTAAAGATTTTAAAAATAAAGCTAAGTGCTAGTTTAGCACTTTCTGAAAACTATTTGGCATTTTTTGCACTTTTTTATTTCATTAAATTTATAAATTTTTCACAGATAATTCCTTAAGACAAATTGCGAGCCAATTAATATTATATTTTTATCAAAATTATTTTTCTTCATTAAGTGTTTAGTATGACAGGAATCATATAACTGAACCGCTCTGAGATACACATATGGGTACAAATATATTAAAGTACACCATTTGAAATACTAAATTAACAAAACTTGTTCTAAGTTTTATACTTTTTAAGAGCTTATAGTGTTAATTAGGTTATTGAGCTTGAAGAAAGCTTTAACTAAGCGCTCACTTTAGGTTAAGCTAAGGTCAAATTTCTCACAATTTACGCAAAATTATCGATATTATTGTCGGTTTTACCTTTACTATTGAATGACTGTTACAAATCTTTCAAAAAAATGGCGAAATTTTTCTCACACTAAAATACTTAACATAATAATTAGTATATACATAATTTTGCCAACACATTACACAATATAATTCTACTTTCTTGGTTATGAAAAAATATATTGTGCCGCCTATGAATATAATATAGAATACAATAAATTCATAATTTTATTGCAAGTGTATGGGCCGCTTAAGAAATAAGAGAAACTAAAAATGTTAAATGATTTTAGCACTTTGTTGTGTGTGCTGTAGAACATTTTAGCACTTTTATTTCTGCAATCTAGCACTTTTCCTCTTACATCTTATGGCAACACTGATTGGAACATTATTAGAGTTAAAACAATCTGCATCTTCATTAAAATAATCTTCATTTTCATCGAATATGTTTGTTACATTAACGTCAGGTGTGCGACTACTTTCTGCTGTAGTTCGACTTCTTTGAGTATCTTCTAAAATTGTATGGAACTCAATAGGTAAAAATATCGCATCGTCGTTTGCACAATTTGAAGAGGTACTAAATTGCGTTATTTTAAGAGATAGCAGTTTAGCTACTGCGACATTTAATTCATAGACCAAAGGATTTTTGCAGTGTCCGCCCTTGGGACGTAGGTATATATGAAAACAAGTTTTCCAATGGATCTTGATTAAAATGGCTCGTTAAAATGCATATCAAATTTGAGTTTTCCGCAAACAATTCACGACAACGATAAAATAGCTCTCGTAGTTTGAATTAGGCCATCAATTGAAAATATTTTATTTCCTGCGTATTCAACCTGTTTCATATAGGTAATTAGCTCTTCGAGTAATTACCAAGTTGTGCTTTTCGGCTTCAGGCCACGCTTCAGGGGCTTTGCATCGTTAAAATACATGCTGTTTAAGCAATCAAAATAGCTATCGAGTTTTTTTATAAAAGAGCACGTTGAAGTGGCTATTGTTGCGGAACTTCGTGTAAACTGGCGATTTTCATTTACAGATTGGATTGCAGCAGCAACTGAATTGCTTAAAGTTTGGGCAGCTAGGCCAACACGCATCTTCTGAAAATTATTTGGGTTTATGTGCACCGTTGTTAATTTTGTCATTTTGGTTACTTTTCCATACTCCAACTCGAATATTTCTCTAACAACGTCGAATCGCGCTACGCCATGCAGTGTTTTAAAATCGGCTTTGATGAAAGCATTTGTTATGGATTTGAAAATATGGGGTACGTCGTACATCAGGTAAATTTTTGCATTTTTATAAATAAAATAAGGTTTTTCACAAGATCCGCCTAGCATATCATAGCATTTTCTATTATTGGGTCCTTGATCACACGTAAGCCCACGCACATTTAGTTCCATTTCTCTTAAAATGTCAAAGTTTGACTCCACAAGTTTTTTAGTACATCACCTTTTATTGAACTGGAAGTAACAAAATAGTTTAAAACGAACTTCCAACTTTTTACAACTCCTCTTATCATAAAAACGCAAACTTGGGACCCCATTTGATTCACTCGTTCATATCCTAAATCGACAACTCCATCTATAACATCTGCACATTTATTATAAGTAAATTTTTTTCTTATAGATACTTCATCAAAAATTAAAATGCATTCTTTTTCAAAAGGTTGCATCTTTTTCACAGTTTCTATGAGCGCATTGTATATACATGAATTGTTACCTGGCTGCAAATTTTTAATGCTACTCCATCCACTAAAGGATGAAGGACTCTGAAGGTTCAATTTCAATATATTTCTTAAGAACAAGTATGTGGAGGTTGATCTTTAAAATATACTTTGAGAAAAGCTTATCTCATGCTCTTCCCAACGCGCATTTGTCCCTCTATTTATCTTTAGGAGCATTTTGCAAAATGTTTTTCGTTTGGACTTATATTTAAATTAAATAAGTAAATTTATATTCGGTGCGAATCCATGTATTTGCAAAAGTACAACAATAAAATACATATTTTTGCCCTATAAATAGACAATCGGTAACATTAAATTTTATGTAGCTTATGTCCATACACTTATGCATATGTGCGAAAACACGAGTTCTTTTTGTTTGTGTAAATTTTTTCTTTGCTTTAAATTAAATACACACATCCATTCATACTTACGCATGCAAAGGCACACACACATGCATGCGTATGCAGATGAATAGCGAAGACTTGAGAATAATAAGTGCTCTGAGAAAATAAATTACTCTCTTTGAAACAAATGGATTTAGTAGTAAATCCACCAGCAAATTAAGCACTGGCAGTACAATGTATGGACGTAGAACATCTTTATATATTTATAGTCTTTGCTTTGATTCAAGTGTAAAATTATGTGTATGTGCAAAAGAAAAAACAAACAACGAAGAATCTATGTATGTGCGTCGTAGATTATTTGAGCGTGTTAGTTCGCATGCTACTGTTTTAAGCAGTGTGACCACATCCTAAAAATTTTTGATGCTAAATTGATTTTAAAAAAATCTAAAAAATAATTATAGAGCTGAAACCTAATGCTAAAATTTAATACATACTTCTTTTTAATTACATTGTTTCTTTTAAAGTGCTTATTTTTGCTATTTATTCTTTTATTGCATTACAAAATTATATTTCCTTTAAATGAACCAAAAATTTGTTTAAATTCTTGAAAACCTGCCATGAGTTTAGCATAAATAAGTGTAAAAATTTAATGTCTTAACGAGTTTTGCTATACAATTTCACATTAAAAACCACGCTAGGATGTAATTGTTAGTTAAAAATACATTATTTATTTATTTATTTATATATTTATTACTAAGGCTAGGAATCTCATGCAAATGCATGTTTTCACTGGGCATCATAAAACGGAAACGGTTAAGTTATCTTTGCGAATCGTGAAATTTCCTTTGAAATGGCATTCAATCGTTTTTGCATATTTTGCTAAAAATACTCGTTTTTGCATATTTTTGTGCATATTTTTCAATAAATTCATGTTTTTGGTGCATATTTTTGCTATTTTGGTTAGCATCCATTTGAAAAAGTAAAACGCTCCTGATACTTAGTGCGACATCTTCTGGTAAAAGATGACACATAATAAATAATACAATAATAAATTTTCTAAAGTTATTGTTGTTTGCAATACAAGTTGTCGATCGAACGATATCTGGTGACATCGTGGGCCAGGCCGTTAATTTAACTTAATTTTTTGTTGTTGAATTTATTGTTTTGTTTTTCTTTATACTAATTTTATATGTAGATACATATGTATATTAAATGAATTGTTTTCTGGCTTTTTTTGTTAAATTGTTTTTAAATAAAATATTAAAAAAATATTTTTAATTGCATATTTTCTGTGTTTTTAGTGCATATTTTAAAATTTTAAGTGCATGTTTTATGCGCATATTTTCGATTTTTTAGTGCATGAGATTCCTTGCCCTATTTATTACCAATAACCTAGCCAATGCAGGCCATAGACGGTTACAAATTTCTACTATAATAATAACATAAACATTATGAGCAAATTGTTTATATTAAATTGTATGATGGAATTCTTTAAAACATTGTTAAATTTCATCACTTATACTAACTTTCAGTTATTCATTTTACATAATGCATTATGCACTAATAAATTAAAAATATATAAAATTTACTGACCTAAAGCCTAAAAAATTAGTTTTGTTGAACATATGTATATAAAAGGTCGAAAAATTAGATAAACAATATTTTAATTTGTCCACCCTTTTTAACTTCACCAATCATATCTCGAGCTAGAAATGTCGAATATCGTTAAATTAAATAGCAAATCATCGTGTACATTTATATATGAGTAAATTTACAACTATGAGAAATAAAATTTTTAAATTCAATATGAAATTAAACGAAGGTTGAAAATTATTATATTTATGAAAATTTTTTAAGAAAAATTTGTATAAGTGTAACAAAGAATTTACTCAACTGAAAAAAGTACTTCAATGTATGCCGCAGTGAATAAGATGTTTGCGAAATCAACTCAAATGTCAAATGTATAAACACTTTTCATTTCGTTCGTGATTTCAGCTTGAAATGACTTAATATGTGTCAGCCTGAATGGGCTATTAACCAGCTTTCAAAAGTATAACAGCATTTATGCTGAAATACGAAACCTTTTTTAGTGAAGTAGTGCTATTTACAGTAAATATATTTCTAATTTTTGTTTTAAGTAAATTCATGCTGCTGACGTTCAACTCAAAAAAAGTCGTATGGCTAATATTAGGTTTGATCCCGTACTCCACATTGGGCGCCCGCGGGATCCCAATTTTACCGAAAACTGTTCCCGTACTCAAAGTTTGGGCAAGTAAGAGAGCTTTTGAGAGAGTAATGTTCTTCTTCTTCTTGACCGAAACAGCCCGTAATTTTTCTTTGAGCTAGTTTGGGCAAGCCGATAAACGATCAGCTGTTTGAAAAATAACCAATTACAAAGTAAAATTAAATTGTCCTAAACACTAAAAACATTGAAAATTTTTATCAAAAAGGTTTATAAACAAGTGGTGAACTAAGTTTTATCAGTTTTTATGTAAAATTAAGAAACAAAACGTTCTAGATATGCCACAACATGTAAGTAAACGCATGCATGTGTATGTGTGTAAGTATGTATTTACTTGTGCTTTGGCTTTTGGTAAACATTTTTGGTTTTTCTTGTTCCCGTACTTTTGTAAATTTTTTGTATTATTGAGAGAAATTATAGCTTGTTCTCATTTTACCGAACTTTGCCCAAAAAGTACGGGATCAAACCTATTAATGTAACTTTTGCCATTGTAATTCCAAAATTGCAATCAATTTCCTCTATTTTTATATGTGCCATTTCTCTTACAAATAAGCAATTTACATTATGTATATTCTAAAATATTTTCCAAATTTATATTTTTAACCGTAACAAATTATAATTCTTACAAAAATGTTATGTCTTTAACAATTTAGATTAAAAAACAGGCTAAATGAGTTTCCAAAAAAAGCGAAAAAATAAGCTAAGAGCTAAATGAAAATTTTGAAGCTAAATCCAAAACAATAAGCTAAATTTAACTTAAAATAAGCTAATATGGTCACGCTGATCACAGTTCTAGTACCTACATCAACTTATATATTTATAAGCATAATTAACATTTCTCGTGTTACAAACACATCATGAAATGGGTTACTCGTGAAAATTACTAATATACCGAAAGTTGCATAAATTATATTGTTAAAAAGTGTGTGTGATTATGGCCCCTATTATAAGCAACTATCGATATTCGACTGTAGTCGAAAGTAGGGATGTTAAAAAAAATATCGATATATCGAAATATCGATATTTGAGAAAATAAATATCGATATATATCGCCGATATTTCAAAAACCGATATATCGATACATCGATTCTTATTTACGAGTATCGGGTTTCGATACTTTTAAGAGCTATAGCCGTTTTTTAACTGTATGATATTGACATCACTACTAGTGATGCGAAGAAAAAAAGAGAAATTTCATAACATCCCAGACGAATTTATAAGGTGACCCAACTAAGGCAGGTGACTTTTTAGATTGTGTGGGTATAAGCCTAAAGGCAGAATTTGTTTTTACTTTCTGTTCTGCTTCGAATCAGCTGACTCTTTTTGGTTTATAGAAATCATATACAAGCCGTTAGTTTTTCTTTTTCATTCTGTTCTGTTTCGGTTCAACATGTGAAAATAAAAAAACTGTTAACTAATTGTAAGTGGCAGTATAAATAAAATAAAAACATTTTGAAATAAACTGTGATTGTGCTTTAAGAATTTAAAAAAATTAGTTTTTACCAAAAAAACATAAAATTATATTGAAACATAACAATAGGAAAAAATTTCCCGGGATCCCGCGCATTTTCCTAGAAAGAAATCCCGGGAAATTTGTACGGGCAACTTTAGTTGGTACAAATGTACACATTCCTCGATGAGTGTCGTTATTCACTTTATGAATGCGATGGTGCAATAATAAGGTGATGGCAGTAGAACTAAAGCTAAAACTTTACAACAATTAAGGCCGGGAACTGAAATTGTATTATTTTTTTGACTAATGTGTTTATAAAACGTTATTTCCCGGGAAATGAAAACGTCCGGGAAAAGAAAAACTCTAATAAGAATGGACGATGCAAACCTCATCATTTTAGTGGAATACTGTGACCGTTGTGGTCCAAAACAGCAACAGAAAGCAAAGACTAATGAAGAAGGAGCTACAGTAGGTTACTTAACATAAATAGTTATTTTGTATTAAATTTCTTAAAGTGACTAATTGTGCATTCGAAATTAATGCAGCAAAAAATATCGATATATCGAAATATCGATGTTTTCAAAAAATATATATCGATACTGTTCAAAAATATCGATACGATATATATCGATACATTTGTTTCATTTGCCCATCCCTAGTCGAAAGTACCGATCGAACGAATTTTCATTTGGTATTAAAACGAGCATTCCACAAAGAACGTTGTTATTGTGAATGAAACCGGCAAAAAATAGCTAAGAATTTGAGTTTGTGTACTTAAAAATAAACATAGCTTAACACTTGGACTTTTTACTAATTTTTCCCATTAAAATACTGCATCGAAAGCTAAATTCTGTTCGATAGAAAATTCGTTGCTCAGCGAAATTTTCGGTGCTCATAATATGAATTTAACATTTGAATTTCGATGCTCGATACCCAGCGAATGTCGAAAATCGAATGCAACTCATAATATGGCCTTATATTACAAAAAAATGCTAGAAAAATCTATATATATTATTGAAAAATGCTATAGAAAATGCTAACTGTTTAAACAAAAATTTTGCAGCTAAATAAAAAAAAATGCTAAATTTAGCTGCAAAAATGGTCACACTGGCTCTTCGTTTTATAATTTATTAATTTAAGACTAACAAACAACATAAAAATAATATCTTTCTCAATGAATATATGTATGTAGTTGTAAAAAGTTTTATTATCACTTAATATTTTATGAAATTTTTAGTTTGTGAAATGAAGTATTGTGCACTATGAAGTATACAATAAAAATATTGCACACTTGACACAACTGTCTATTCAACTGTTGTACAATGATTGTGTGTGTTTTTTGTTTCCTTGTTCTCTATTTTTGTTTCACACTCAATTACGATCACCACTACAAACACTATTTGCTTTTGAAAAAAATACAATACTGTGCACATTTTCATAGCTTGTGCTTCCCTCTAGTACATATGTACGTAGATTAAATAGTGTATATGAATGTGTCACGGATGGAAATCATGGTACAATTGTACTTTTTATGGTACATTTTTGACCTCGTTGGTACCGTGGTACTACCGCGAATAACCGATGTCTAACAAGTCTTATCTACGAATGTACCCTTATGAATGTAATATTTAATATTTTTTTATGTTATTTTTGATTTTTTATACTGAATTTTTATACACATTTTGGTTAAGTTTCTGTTTATTGTTTACTTCTGAATTTTTACACATTTTTTTACGTTTCCGCTCATATTAATAAATATTAAAAAATGGTACCGTCATGGTCCAAAAAGTACGTTTTGTTTTCACAGTTGGTACAAAATCCAAGAAGTCATTTTCCTTCCCTGGAATGTGTGTATACAGTAGTAGTACACATACATACAGTAGTAGTATACATACATATGGCTACGTAAGTAAATTTTAAATTTATTAAATAAAAATCTGTTTTTAGGCTATACTGAAAATCTTTAAAAGCACAAAAAATGTTGAAGAAATAGAACATTTTTCCATATTGATTCTTCTTTTTTAAATTGGTAAAGCAAAATAAGAGAAGAAAAATAGTAAAACAATGCTGTCACGTTATTTCATAAGTCGATATTGCTAGATTAAAGGAAGAAAAAAGGGAGCAAAAAGTTAAAAGGGGCTAAAAGGGCTGAAAGATAATTGTAAAAAGTGCTAGAGAAACGCGTTTTATAGTTTCGGGCCAAAAATTTTTTTGGCGTTTTGAGCAAGGTTGGCAAACGGTATCGTAAAAATACCGATACCGATTCAAATACCGCTAAAATCAGATAGCGGTATCGTTACCGATACCGAAATCCATTTCGGTTAGAAAATACCGGTATCCAGACTACCGTTTATGTCGTTTATTATGGTACGTACCGGTATACCGATTCCGGCCAAAAAATAAATGATAGTTGAGTTGTAGTTGCCAAATTTTTATTATGTATTACAACTTTTTTCACCATGAGAAAACTGCTTTTTATCAGTTATATTTTGGTTTTTATTTCGACCATTGTGTTCGTTTTGCTTTACTATTCCAGACGCCAACCAATCCCATTTGTCACCCAATATTATTGCCATGTTCATAAAACATAGAATCTCAAGAAAAAAATAGCAAGGCCAAAACTAAAAATATTTAAAATGTTTTATAATGGATACTATGGTTTCAAAACATATAGCATAGATAAGAACCTTTGTTTTTTGTGCATTGTTTAAAGTCAACTAAAATTAGTTGTTATTCAGAATACCAAGAAACAGTTGTTTAAAAGTTAAGTTCTTTCAGTTTCAATCCAACTTAGTTGAGCTGTAAGCCGTAATATGTGCAAAAATTGCAAAAATATATTTCAATTAACTCTCTTTCTTTGGTCTTGGTCTTGTTTACACACTTCACCGTAATATATAAGGTTGGTAGAGAAAAAACTTCTAAACTTTTATATTTGCAGTTAAAGATTCCTCTCTCAAAAGTACTCAAAAGTACTTTTGAAATGAAAGACCAATTTTGTACTCTGGAAGCTTAAATCATACAGGTAGTTTTTTTAACAAATAGTCTTCTAACAATATATTTAAAACAGTCCTGTGAATTACTCTTATTCAATTATGTTTTATAAACAAAGTTATAAACAATATGGGTCCAGTACAAAAATATTGCCTAAAAACGTCTCCAAAGTAGAAAAGTATCGAAAAAAAACCGAAAAAATCATATTTGGTAAAAAAATAAAGACATGTTTGGCATTTACTGAAACAAGATATATCTACATATATGGTTCAAAAGGTCTTAGTCACTTCTTTCTGTATCCGTTTATAAATTTAAAATGGATTGATATTTAACTTAGTTGGAGGTTGATAAGTGTCTACGGGTACGAAACCCCGGTTTTTACCCGTAACTCAAGATTTTGGAGGTCTCTGGAAAATTTCAAATACAATTTGTATTGTTATACTCGACAATACCTAGCAGAAAAATAGTAACACGTCCCAGGTATTTCGATTTCATCAAAATTTGTCACACAGTGTAATATATCAGTATAGAGAAAACTTTTATTTTTACTATTTTGTTTAATTAACCAAAATGTATACTTTATATATGTAAAGTTTGAACTGCAGTCTCCTTGTTTCCCTTTTTTGATAAATTAGTTTTTAATAATAATAGCATAAAAACATATATAGAGTACATATGTTAATGTAAAAATACTGCCTTTTTGAAGACATTTAATAAAAAAGATTTTTTGTTATGTCCACTGCCTGAAATAATAAATTTATCAGTAATATCGGTATACCGGTATTATAAACTCGATAACGGTATGTACCGGTAATACCGATACCGAAATAAAAAAATACCGATACCGCTACCGATACCGAAATTTAAAAAATAATTGTACCGGTATCAATACCGATACCGTTATTTTTTTCGGTTTCCAACCTTGGTTTTGAGTGACTGAAAATGGGCTAAATCTAGCCCGAAAAGGGCTAAGTTGGCATCACTGATTTTGACGGTCTGATTGACCTCGACATATTGTCACAATTGGGAGCAACTATAGATTTAGCAAAAAAAAATACAGTCATTACACAAAATTCCACAATCCCTTTACAATTTAAGCCAAATTTTTCCTCTGGAAAACATATTATACCGGATAACTCTAAAGTTATGAAAAAAATCCACGTGGATGTTAAGTGTGGAGACATTTACGTAACTAAAACTTATATTACTGATTAACTTTATATACAGGAAGGTATATACTAGGGATGGGCAAATGAAAGAAATGTATCGATATATATCGTATCGATATTTTTGAACAGCATCGATATATATTTTTTGAAAACATCGATATTTCGATATATCGATATTTTTTGTCTTATGGGTTTTAAGGGTTTTTCAAAAAGATTTCCATAAAAAAATTTCGTATTAAGCCTTTAGAAAGCCTTAATAATTTTTATAAATAATGATGTTAATAATTGATTAATGAATCCCGTGTTTAACACTTCAAAGTTCATCATTGCGGAATACGAGAAATATTCACTTTGCATCCAAACAATAATATTTAAAGAAATCGCGAACAACTAACTTAAAACTTAATGAACTGCTTGAGTCGAGAAAACCCAAATTGATATTGGTATCGAAAAAGGAAATAAATTTAGCCATACATCTGTATGTTTAATTTGTATTATAGGATAATATCTGAAAAACTGCATTCATTTCGAATGCACAATTAGTCACTTTAAGAAATGTAATACAAAGGAACTACGTAAGTTAAGTTATACGTAACCTACTGTAACTCCTTAACGCTTCCTTAGTTTTTACTTAATGTGGCTGTTCTGTGCTGTGCCGTTCTATTTCTAAATTTTAATAGCTGCTTTTTCTGTAATAAATTAGCTGTTCCTGACCAGAACAGTCACAGTTTTCGACTGAATTGATGACTTTTGCATCGTCCATTGTTATATTTCAATATAGTGTTTATTTTTTCTGGTAAAAATTAAATTTTTTTAATTCTTAAAGCACAATCACAGTTTATTTGGAAATTTTTATATTTTATTTATGTTTTTTGATTTTCAGAGGTTGCACCGAAAAGGAACAGGGGCCTGTTTTTAAACCTACAAGTTACCAACTTACAAGTAAAATAGACACAAAACAACAACACTTTTACAAATTTTATAGTTGTTTTGTGTGTATTTTATTTTTAGATTTGTAACTTGTCGATTTCAGAAACGGGCCCCTAAACGAAATAGAAAAACTAACGGCTTGTATAAGATTTCTATAAACAAAAAAGAGTTAGCTGATTCGTAACAGAACAGAAAGTAAAAACTAATCTGCCTTCAGGCTTATACACACACAAACCAAATTTGGCATTTAACTTAGTTAACAAATAAAAGTCACCTGGCTTAGTGGGGTCACCTTATAGATGAGCCTTGTTATTATGAAATTTCTCTTTTTTTCTTCGCATCACTAGCAGTGATGCCAATATCGTACAGTTAAAGCCCGGCTAAAATTTTAAGATCTCTTAAAAATATCGAAACCCGATACTCATAAATAAGAATCGATGTATCGATATATCGGTTTTTGAAATATCGGCGATATATGTATGTCGATATTTATTTTCGCAAATATCGATATTTCGATATATCGATATTTGTTGCCCATCCCTAGTATATACCAAGCAAAAGATTGGCATAGCCTGCTTGAAGTTATTAATATCTCGGACAGCAGATATTATATTTGGAACAACCATTAAAGGTTATTAACCTTCGTATACCCGCGCTAATTTTTATAACACATATACCCGCGCACGGTCTCACAGACCGAAAGTTTATACAAGATGAAATACTAGTTTTTTTTAAACAAAACTAAAAACAAAAGATTCTTGTTAATTTCAATGATATAATAAAAAAATAAAATCATGCATTAAATATTTATTCACTTATTTTATTGATTTTTAGTCCTTAACAAATAAGCCATCAAAATCGATATGTAGTTTTAAAAAAATCGGTTTGTCGGTCTCACAGACCAACGCGAATTATGAGACTTGTCTTCTCCTTTGAAATGTTCAACTAAAACTCTGCTTTATTTTTCACATTTTTCTTTTTTTATACAATTTTTCTTAATCTAAAACTTATTTCCTATAGATACAACTTATTATCGTTGTTATTATAATTTTTTATGAGTAGTATGTTTATCAAGCAAAATCGATCGTAAGCTTTCTGTACGTCGATATTGCTTGGTCATTGAATAATTGAATTTGTATATTTTTTGTTTCAACGACAATTTGAGTTTATTTTCTTTTTTCTTTTTTTTATATTCAGCGATTTTACATTTTAATTGTCATTGCCCTCTTACCCAGCAACAAAGATATACAGTGAATGAATTCTGTCTATATTCTGTTGTTGGCAAAAAAACGGAAATTGCATCAAATTTCAAGAACTCAGAAAAACCAGAACTTTAACAGAAGTAATCACTTTTTTTAAACTTGTGCCAAAGACACACTCAAAATGTCATTGACTCAGTTCAAGGTCTGTTTATTGTACTTGGCAATAATTGTATCGATGTCCACGAGGGGTGGTTGTGGAAGTATATACGTAACTCGCGCGGGTATAGGAAGGTTAAATACGATTGTCACGAATTTATAGAAGTCTTTAGTTTTGACACAATTCCAGTAGGAAATAGTGAGGATAGCGATATTTTAGAAAAACTTAGAACAGAACATATAAACAGTGAAGAAAAATTACATTTATTAAATTTATGCCGTAGGTATAAAGATACATTTTTTAGAGAAAATATGAATCTTACCATCACGAATCAAGTCAAACATAAAATAACAACAACGGACGATATACCTATACACTTAAAATCATATAGATACCCCCAAATACACAAAACTGAAGTAAAACGACAAATAGCGGACATGTTAGAACAGGAAATAATACGGCCAAGCTATTTTCCGTGGAGTGCTCCCGTATGGATAACCAAAAAAAAAAAAATAGACGCCATATGCAAACAGAAATGACGGCTGGTAATGGATTACAGGAAACTTAACGAAAAGACCATATCCGATAGGTATCTCTTCCTAATATAAGCGACATTCTAGACAAATTAGGAAAGTGTATGTATTTTACCACACTCGATCTGACAAGCGATTTTCACCAAATTGAGATGCATGTTAAAGATATTCCGAAAACTGCGTTTACAGTTGAAGGTGGACATTATGAGCACGTTAGAATGCCATTCGGGCTCAAAAACGCACCATCGACCTTTCAAAGAGTCATGGATAATATATTAGGCGAGCTCATAGGTAAAACATGTTACGTATACCTGGACGACATTATTATCTATTCCACATCCTTACAAGAACACTTACAAAACCTTCAATTAGTTTTCGATAAGCTCCGATCGTCCAATCTTAAAATACAAACTGATAAGTCAGAATTTTTGCAAAAATAAACCAAGTTTCTTGGGCATATTATTTCCAAATTGACGCCATAAAAAACTTACCAATCCCTAAAACTCAGAAGCAAATCAAAAGCTTCATATCGTTGGGTATTACCGAAAATTTATTAAAGACGTTTCCAAATTAACCAAACCCTTAACGGAATGTCTAAAAAAGGGCAGAAGCATAGACTTTAACGATAACTACCTGAACGTTTTCCGAACATGTAACTCCATCCTAACTAACGACTAAATTCTACAGTACCCTGATTTCAGAAAACCTTTCTTCCTAACCACGGATGCAAGCAATTTTGCATTAGGAGCTGTACTACCTCAAGGTTGAATAGGAAATGACAAACCTATTTGTTATGTCAGTTGCACTCTCTCGGAATCAGAATGCAATTATTCCACTATAGAAAAAGAACTATTGGCCATCGTATGGGCGGCAAAATATTTCCGCCCGTATCTATTTTGACGCAAATTTTTTATTGTTACTGACCATAGACCACTCACTTGGATAATGAGCTTGAAATAGCCTAATTCAAAACTGGTGAAGTGGCCACTTAAACTGGAAGAAATTGACTACCAGATAGTGTATAAGAAAGGAAAATTAAACACGAATGCTGATGCATTAAGTAGAACAAAAGTAGATACACCTAAATTATTGGAGAGAAACATAAATGATGTTGCCTCAAATATAGGTACATCTGGTACTACCGTGCACTCAGCAGAGGAAAATCTAAATGACGGTATATACATTTCAGAAAAGCCCTTAAACGACTTTAATTTACAAGTACTTTTAGAAAAAACTACAATGACCCCAGAAATGTCAGTTATGATGCCATTCAAGAGCAAACAACGTCGAATATTTAGGAAACCTTTATATACAGAAGAGATAATAGAAATTCTTAAAAAATTCCTTAATTCAAACAATTTGACAGCAATATTTACCGACGATGACACTTTTCGCATTATTTAATCAGTTTATTAAAAATTTTTCTCAAATAACAAAATATTCCGATTGATACGCTGCACAGAAAAATTAGAAGATATAACAGAGAGTGACAAACAGGAAGAACTTATAAAAAGTTATCATGAAAATAACAACCACCGCGGAATCAGCGAAACTCATCTTTATCTTAAAAGAGAATTTTATTTCCCTTTTATGAAAAACAAAACAATACAAATAATTAACAACTGGGATAAATGTCAAACACTTAAATACGACAGAAATCCTTCAAAACCCTTATTCCAAAAACCGGAATCCCACTTAAAGCCTCTAGACATTTTACATATAGACATCTACAGCATAAACCATAAACAAATTCTAACAATAATTGACAAATTTTCAAAATTCGCTGCAGCATACACACTTTCATCACGAAATTCTGTATGCATATTAAAATCTTTAAAACATTTCATTAACCTTTATGGTATTCCGAGAAAAATAATTGCTGACCAAGGGTCAGAATTTGTAGCCAATATTTTTAAAGAATTTTGTAGGCAGTTTCAAATTCATCTGCATATTACTTCATTTCAACAGAGCACAAGTAACGCACCCGTCGTAAGATTACATTCCACTCTGACAGAAATATATAGAATCGTAATAACTACCAGAAAAGAAAACCACCTTAGCAAAGACCATGAAGATATACTCATGGAGACCCTTATAACCTATAATAACTCAATACATTCCACAGCTAAATTGACCCCATTTGAATTATTTTTCGGCAGAACATTCAAATTCAACAACACTGTTACGTTTAACAACGAACATGAATACATTACAAAACTTAACGAATTCCAAAACATTTTATACCCACAAATCAAAGAAAAAATAGAAAACAAAAATGAGAATAGAATAAACAAACTAAACAAAAACCGCTCAGAGCCGGAAATTTTGGAAAATCAAACAATTTATCGGAAAGAAACAAAACGCAATAAAATAACACCTAGATTCACAAAATACAAAGTAAAAAGAACAATAAAGTAACCATAATTACAGAACACAACAAAAAATTTTATAAATAAAAAAACACGCAAGGTTCCAAAAACCTCTAATTAAAATTATTTTTCTATCTATAGGCTACCACTAGCACTCCCTCAAACTATAGTCATTCGAGAAATAACTCAACAACAGAAAGTAGTTAGATTTCGATTAGGCCCTGCAAGGATAATTACCAGTTACAACAACCTCATACACATTATCAACCTTGACGAATACGCAAAAAATATAGAAAGAATACAAGATACTATATCCACCTTTGAGAACACCCACAGAACTACAAGCTTCACAAAAGTAACTACGTTAAAACTTGAAGAACTAGAAAACAAAGTACATACACCGTACCAACGAAGTAAACGTGGACTCATAAACGGACTAGGCACCGCAGTAAAATTCATTACCGGCAACATGGACGCCAGCGACGCACTTACTATAAACAAACAAATACAAGAAATCAAAACTAATAAATCTCATGTCAACACTATACTGATACATCAGAACCAAATAAATTCAATTATACAGGGAAGGTTGCAAAATCACTGATCACATAAATAGAGAACAAGATAAAATAACCACTTATATTAACAAACTAGGAAACAAAATTTTGCAAGAACATGACCAACGTTTCGAACTTCAATACATTAACCAAATTAATTATAGCATATATCTCTTAAACAATCACCTGGAAACCATCGCTGAATCAATTCTTCTCTGGACCGAATATACAATTACATGAAAAATCAATCAATAAAAATTAGATACAAAGCAGAAATATACCAACTGCTTGGACTTCAATCATATTATAACAATTCAAATATTATATTTAATGTACATATACTAAATTTATCAAAAGAAAATTATGAACTTTTTCACATACTTCCACTTCCTTTAACTAACACTAAAAAGATAAAAATAAAACCATACATAACATTCAACAAAAACCACATCCAATTTTTTGGCGAACCTTGTCCAAAAGTCGAGAGATCCTACTACTGCAAGAAATCACCATACACTGAGCATACAACTAATTCCACCTGCATTGCAAAAATAATCAACAACATAGATGAACAGTGCGATCTAGAAGATGTTGGCAATATAAATCTTATTATGCAGCCTGAGCCAAACTATATACTTTTTATCAATGCAAACAAAACTGCTATTACAACTAACTGCAATTACGATTCCTATGAAATTAATGGTACCACACTCCTTTACTACAACAACTGCACAATCAACATCAACGGTGAAACTAAAAGGAACAATTTGCTTATTAAGCATATACCTTTTCTTTTTCCTCTTATGTTAAGATAGGTTAAGCATTATTCACATAGTTAGTATATTTTCAGATGTAATTTAGTTTTAAAGATTTAGTTATTAAACAACGTTCCTAAGAGCTCCTAGCTGAGCTCAGGAAATCATAATAATTGAAAAACACTTCTTTTATTTAAAATAACTTTCTTTACATGGCGATCCTGCCAATTCCTGAGAGTGCTACATTTAGCACCCGGAAATATTTTTTAGGGTCCTGGCAGATCAGCCAAAAACGATCTGCCAGTGGAAGATGTCCGCGTGGCCAAAAGGCAGAATAAATCAGACGAAGCAAAAAGAACTAGGCAACAAATCAGTTAGAACATCAGCACCAGCGAAAGCAACCAGAGAGCAACAACAACTACAGCAATACCCATAGCTTATGGGATGTTTACCAAATTTTGCATCATTAACATTACAATTTGTGGTAAATTATGACCTGCTACAACCTAAATAACCACCGGCAAATATAACAAGCCACCACCATAAGGGGAAGACAGCAATATAAATCAACCAAGGAAGTTTGAAGATGCCAGCAAAATTTAACAACAAATAAGTATAAGAAAAACAAACACTAAAAATTAATAAAAAAGTGCACTAATTCCGGCGCACTCTTAGGTCAGTAGGCGTTAACCGCCGTTGACAAATATTATTATTACATATTTTTTTTTACTTTTCCTCAATATTATTATATAATTAAATATGAACAAAAATAAATTTAAAGTTAGATAATATTTTTGTAATTAATTTTCTAAGGCCTTTATAATGGATAATATAAGGAGAAAACAAAACAACAAACAGATTAATGTTGTTGTTGAAGAAGAAGGAATTTCGTTAGAACAACAAATATAATATTTAGCACAGATTTGGAAAATAAAAGGAATGCCAGGTGTCCCAAATGAGGACGATATTTTAAACAATACTCATGTAGAAGAAATGACAGTTCGTGCAATAAGGTGGTCAGAACGCGTAGAAAAAAGAAAATAATAAGCACCAATAATTCAGTAAAATACATAAATTTGTAAATATGGGTAAAACAGAATCAAAAATGGACAAAATATAACCAAATTAAACGTTTTGGCAATTTTTTATTTATTTTTTGCTAATGGAATGGAAGGATATTATGAATAAAGCACGAATTATAAAAGAAGATTTTGAACGGTCATATAAGTGTATCAATATTGATAGACCAATTAAAAGTGAAACAATTATTCATCATTTTCAAAAAATGCTTACAAAATTAGAAGAAATGAGAGTTTTATTTAATGTTTATTACAATAGACTAACAGTAGCTCATCAAAGAGCAGCAGGCGCATTTTTCCTTGATTTAACAAGCAGAATTTCAAAACTAGCCGATAAAAAAATCGATACAAATCGCACTACCAAATTCAGTATACAAAAGTGTAACATTTAATATTTCTATGTCTATAACTGAATCTACAATGACTCAAACTGTAGTACACTTTTTGAATACAGCTTCAAAGCTGATTATAGACTTTGATGGAAAATCAGAAACTTTACGCTCCTTTGTTGATTCCTTGTCCCTAGTAGACTCAATAAAAGGTACTCACGAAGCAGTAGCAGTGACACTAATAAAAACAAAGCTAAAAGGAAACGCCAGAAATCTAATCCATAATGAGTCAACCGCATACATTTCAGATGGATTGTCATGCGACCTAGCTACAAAGTATTCCCCACAAGCTGCCGTAAAGGCATTAACTAAAAACTGCACCATAGATAAAGTTAAGCTTATCATGAAAGCAGGTCAATTCAATAGCATGAACGATGCTATTAGTAAATTTGTCAATAGTTGTACAGATGCCACAGGTCAACAAAATACCATTTTGTACTATGGACAAAAGTACAAATCTGGAAACAATTACCGTGGTAATAACACACGATCACGTGGAAGAAATAATTACCCACGTAGAAATAATAACAACTATAATAATAACAATAATACTAACAATTATTACAGAAACCGACAAAGATTTAATAATAATCGTAGGAAGAATAACTACGTAAGAGCAACTGAATCAAATGAAAACAAATCGGAAAACTCGGAACTTCCCGTAGGATCAAATCAGTAAAAATTTACCATCTTAATCTAAACTTGAGCTTCTTTATACATGTTCAATTAGGCAATACTGTGAGTGTAGTCACACTCTTAGTAGACACTGGTGTAGACATTTCATTAATAAAATCAAAATTCTTTAAACTAAACCAAATTAACACTAATAAAACAACAACTTTAAATGGAATAGGACAGGGTAATATCAAATCTATTGGAGATACATTTTGCGATTTAAAATTTAAAAAATTTTTAATACAACATTGTTTCCAAGTAGTAGATACTAATTTTCCAATACCATGCGATGGAATCATTGGCATGGACTTTATGAAACGTTATAATTGTATATTGGATTTCAACCAAGACAATGATTACCTTATCCTTAGACCATTTAATATACCACATACAATAGATATACCGATTACGAATAACTGCAATGAAATTAATATACCTCCAAGATGTGAAGTAACACGTCAAGTAAATTTTACCAATTCAAATAATGAATTATTATTCCAAATCAAGAAATTGACAGGTGTTTTTATACCAAATACATTAGTTAAACCTGACAAAGTACTTATTCGTGTTCTAAACACTAATAACACCATTACTAAAATCAAACAAAGTAACATAAAAACCGAAAACATCTCTGATTATGAAATTATCAAAGAAAATTTAGGCAAAAATTCAAAAAGAAAATCAGAAATATTAAAAATTTTACAGAAACATTTTCCACAACAATTTAACACAACATTAACAGAACTATGTTTAACATATAGTGATATTTTCGGTTTGGAATCAGAAATAATAACAACTAATAATTTTTATGAACAAAAATTGAGAGTAGAAGATAAAGAACCAGTATATATTAAAAATTATCGTGTACCACATACACATAAAGAAGAAATTGACAAACAAGTGAAAAAATTAATAGATGATAAGATTATTGAACCTTCCTATTCTGAATACAACAGTCCAGTATTGTTAGTACCAAAGAAATCACTTCCTAACTCTGACCAGAAAAGATGGAAACTTGTAATAGATTACAGACAAATAAATAAAAAATTAGTTGCAGATAAATTCCCATTACCTAGAATTGATGATATATTAGACCAACTAGGTAGAGCAAAATATTTTTCCTGTTTAGACTTAATGTCAGGCTTTCACCAGATCAGTTTAGAGAAAAACTCTAGAGACTTAACAGCTTTTTCAACCAACAATGGTTCATACAGATTTACTAGATTACCTTACGGTTTAAAGATAGCACCCAATTCCTTTCAACGAACGATGAAGTGTCATCAGTGGTTTAAAACCAGACCAAGCCTTTCTATATATGGATGACTTAGTCATACTGGGATGCTCCGAAAAGCACATGCTTTGGAATTTGAAAAACGTTTTCGATCTATGTCGAAAGTACAATCTTAAATTACATCCTGATTTTCATTTCATTCATTATTCATGAGAGAATTAACATACCTTGGTCACAAATGTACAGACAAAGCAATATTACCAGACGATAGTAAATATTCAATAATTGAAAAATATCCAACACCAACAGATGCAGACAGTGCAAAGAGACTCGTAGCATTTTGTAATTACTATCGAAGATATATTAAACAATTTTCTGAATACTCCAGACATTTAACAAAATTATCCAAGAAGAATACACGCTTTGAATGGACGAAAGATTGTGATTTTGCATTTAAATATCTCAAAAGCGCATTAATGAGTCCAACCTTATTACAGTATCCTGATTTTGCCAAGGAATTTTGTATAACAACAGATGCAAGTAAACACGCTTGTGGTGCTGTTTTAACACAACAACACGAAGATAAACATTTACCTATTGCTTATGCATCCAAAACATTCACAAAAGGAGAAAGTAATAAATCAACAATTGAGCAAGAATTGACTGCAATTCATTGGGCAATTGCCCACTTCAGACCATATATATATGGAAAACATTTTCTTGTCCGTACTGATCATAGACCACTTTCTTATTTATTTTCAATGAAAAACCCAAGCTCCAAGTTAACAAGAATTAGACTAGATTTAGAAGAACATGACTTTACAGTAGAATATCTTAGGGGAAAAGATAACTATGTTGCCGACGCTCTATCGCGAATTACAATAAATGACCTAAAAGACAAGAATAATAAAATTTGTTCTATATTAAATGTCACGACTAGATCGACGACCAATACAGAAAAAGAAATGAATAGTAATAAACAGTATAAATTTGATAAAAATAAAAATAATGATAAGCCCAGTATATATGTACCTTTAACAAACACTGACGTCAGAAAATACTATAAACTAAAGATTTCCCCCGGAAGATGTTATATCAAACGTGGAAAATCTATAGTAACATATATACAAATTAATGATTTGTTTACTAACGAGAATTTTGACTTAGGACAATTTTTCTCTAGGCTCGAAAAAGTGGCCGGTAAACACAATATATATAATTTACAAGTGGCACCTAGAGAGAAAATTTTCGAATTTATATCTATTAATGAATTTAAACTTATGGGCAATAAAATATTAAATAAAATTAAAGTAGCGCTACTAAATGAGGTGACCCAAATCAATAATAAGAATGCCAAGGCAATTCTTGAAATTATGCTGAAATATCACGATGATCCAATAGAAGGAGGACATTGTGGAATATATAGAACAAAAGAAAAAATAAAAAGATATTACTATTGGAAAAATATGTCCAAGGACATATCTAAATATGTAAGAACATGTCACAAATGTCAAACTGCTAAAACTTTAAAACATAACAAAAGTTCAATGACTGTGACACCAAAGCCAACAAAACCATTTGATACGGTAGTGGTAGACACAATAGGACCATTCCCAAAATCATTATTTGGAAATGAATACGCAATCACAATAATATGTGATTTAACTAAATATTTAGTTACTATACCAATAAGAGACAAAAGCGCTAAAAGAATCGCTAAGGCAATATTTGAAAATTTTATACTTACCTATGGTCCAATGAAGACGTTCATTTCGGACATGGGAACAGAATATAAAAATTCAATATTAACAGAACTTTGTAATCTACTAAAAATTGAAAAATTAACTTCGACAGCTCATCACCACCAAACATTAGGCACAATAGAAAGAAGTCATACAACTTTCAATGAATACGTACGTTCCTATATATCTATAGACAAATATGATTGGGACGAATGGCTAAAATATTTTACTTATTGTTTTAATACAACACGTTCAACAATACATAATTATTGTCCTTATGAGTTAGTCTTTGCAAAAACTCCTAACAGTTTTCAAATATTCAATGTAGATAAAGTAGAACCACTATATAACATAGATGACTATGCCAAAGAAACAAAATTTAGGTTAGAAATAGCATATAAGAGAGCTCAACAATTATTAGATAAAAATAAACTTAAGCAAAAATTAAACTATGATAAGGATATAATTGATTATAACTTTAAAATAGGAGATCTAGTTTTACTGAAAAATGAAGCAGGTCATAAGTTAGAAATACAATATAGAGGACCTTACAAAATTAAGAAAATAGACTTAAGAAATAATGTAACTATATTTGATAAGAAAACAAATAAAACACATATAGTTCATAAGAATAGACTTAAGTTATATAATATTAAATAATTAAAACAGTATGCGCGCTACTAATAAAACCTAATATTTTACAATAAAATTTAAATTATTAATTATACTTCAAAAATACTTTTTATGTGTAAAAGAATGTCCATAAAACTAACGTTATATGAACATTCTTATAAAAGGTGGAGGTGTAGCGTGTTCTAACTATCACTACGACTAACATTGCGTAGTAAACATTTAAAGTCAACTTGACCGCAATATACATAACATCCAATGGCATTGAAATTATTTTTGCGCTGGACATTTGACACTCATGCAAATGCATTAGACAGACTGCAACGTAAATATGTACATATTTTGTACAAATGATATTTGACACTCACCAGTCTGATCGAAGGCCGCATCAAAATGCACTTGAATGAATCAAAATTAATAACCACATGTGTTTATATAATAAATATAAACAACACAAAATCCATGTTTTCCAAATTTCTTATGAGACACACGCCGCACGCCTACCGTGGGAAACTAAAAGGAACAATTTGCTTATTAAGCATATACCTTTTCTTTTCCCTCTTATGTTAAGATAGGTTAAGCTTTATTCTCATAACTAGTATATAAGACAATGTATTTTTATTTTTAAATTAATGAATAAACAACTTTCTTGTGAGCTCCTTGCTGAGCTCTAATAATAAAAGAAATAGTTTACTTCATTCAGGCATTCATCTGCCTTCAACTATTTTGAGCCAGTGGCGTTTATTAGCGCCGGCACCCTCGGGCAGGTAGACAGTAGGAATTTTTAAATTATTACAAGCATAATTATTACACTACTAACTAATAAGCTTAGCAATAAGACTTGCATAGTGTAAATTAGGACTTATTTTTTAATGTCCACAGTGAAATTCTATTTTATCTTCGTCTGAAAAGTTTAAAAAAATCTGTTCCAATTTTTTTTATTATTCAAATAATTATGTTTTAACACCAGTAATTGGATTTAATTTTGTTTTAATTATTAAGGTAAGCTTAAGTTAATGACTTATCTATAGAAGAACTTACCATTATTATATGTATTCAATAAGACTCCACAATTGACATTTCTGAAATTAAAAATATTCAGATATTAGAGTTCAAACAAATAAAATTTAAAAATTTGCCAAAAACTGGCACAATTAATTTTTTTAAATCGGTAAGAGCATCAGTTGATGTAAATTCAATCGTTTTATTCGTAATCTTGATACAAGTATGTATGTGTATAATAACGATGCTCTTAATTATGCAGAATATACATATATTAATTTTACCTTACATTCATTCACATCTAATGAATATAAAAATAAAAAATAATTGATGAAATCCGAAAAATAAATATTTAAAAATGCTTGGGAGATCTGTATGCAATCTGCAATCAGATTAATAGCGATTTCCTTTCTGACAAATATGTTGCAAATGTATGTACATTAGAGTGCCCCTTAGCTATATGGGGAAATTTTCAACTTTTCCTTACTCTCATTCTGCAAATTGGTGGCAATAGGCAAAAAAATATGATGTGCAAGATTTCAAGTCAATTAGTGAAGATCAAGTTCTGCCTCAAGCCCACTGAAATTCCGGGAAAACCATAATTTCTCTGAAAATCTGAATTTAATGTATTGTAACTTGAAAGATATTCTGCCTTATCGTGGTTGGTGTATTTCAAATACGACTACGACTGTTTGGTAATAGATTAAAGAAGACTTCAACAGCTTTTCTTTAATCTATTACCAAACAGTCGTAGTCGTATTTGAAATACGCCAACCACGATAAGGCAGATTAATTTTGCAACAAAATAGTGTAATAGTAAATTGTTTGCCAGGAAGTTTACAACATATCTGACCTCAACAAATTTTCCCCTAGTCTGATATTTAAGAACTTAATTGAGAAGAGTTGAATAAAACCAACAGGTATGAAAATGTTGAAAATGAAAACAAATTTTTTTCTTTTCTATGTATACATATACATTACGATGGCCGTTATTTTTGATGTGTAAACATATACACGCTAGGGGGTAAAAACCTTTTTCGCAATACAATCACAAATTTTGAGTAAGATCGTCATCACACCGCATTATGAAGTATGAGTGTATTAGTGTTTGGAAGAAGCAACACAATACAATCACAAATACAATAAAAAATTTTGTAAGATCGTCATCACACCGTATTATGAAGTATGAGTGTAATAGCAAAGACTATAAATATATAAAGATGTTCCACGTAGAACATTAAATGAAAACTAAAATTTTTTGTGTTTATAGGTGATGTGGGGGAAGTAACAAGGGAAAAATAAATTGTTTGTTATTTGAACGAAACCACAAAGAGAGCACAAAATTTTTGAGCATTCACACTTATATAAATATGTATGTATGTAGTAATGTTGTATGGCATACAATGTATGCACACACATAATTGAAGCTTATAGAGAAATTTAGTTGTGTGTGTGTTATATTTCTTGTTTAAGCTTGAATTAGACGTGACATAGCCATAACGCCATAGTCATAACCAAACCAAAATTCAATTGATTTCTATGGTGAGAGTGAGAGTGATAGAGAGTCGCCATAACTCTCACCATAGAAACCAATTGCATTTTGGTTTGGTTATGGCTATGGCGTTATGGCTATGTCACGTCTAATTTAAGCTTTAAAGCGCAGTCAAGTAGGAGCAAAAATATGAAATAACTAAAAGAAGTTTCTTGTTTTGATACATTCATGTGCAAATAAAACATGAAAATCAAATGCGACCGATTGTGTTATTGTAGGGTAAAAATACGTGTTTTATTGTTGTAAAATTAAAAATAAGTTGATTCGCACCGAACTATAATTATTTTATTTAGAAATTTCAATTATATGTATATCAATTATATATTTCAATTACAGTGGAATCTCTCTTGAGCGGACACTGAAGGGACCATTGAAATGTGTCCGTACAAGGGAACTGTCCGGTCAAGAGAAAACTAAACATTTAAATGGAGCGCTGCTGGGACCTGTCAAAAGTGTCCGTCTACAGGGGGTGTCCGCCTATAGGAAGTGTCCGTTAAGGGAGATTCCACTGTATTATCTGTTTCTTTATCATAATTTTTAGCGTGAACAAACATTTCTGAAGGATATGACAAAACTTGTGCTGGTTTAATTATATCCACACGACATTTAGCGCAAGTAATTCGTTGAGCTACATATATAACCAACAAAATATCGGCTTGATGTTAACTCTATTGGAACCAGGCTTGCCATTTTAGCACTTTTAGTGCTAGATTTAGCACTTTTTTTCTTCGTTTAGCACTAAAGATTTTAAAAATAAAGCTAAGTGCTAGTTTAGCACTTTCTGAAAACTATTTGGCATTTTTTGCACTTTTTTATTTCATTAAATTTATACATTTTTCACAGATAATTCCTTAAGACAAATTGCGAGCCAATTAATATTATATTTTTATCAAAATTATTTATCTTCATTAAGTGTTTAGTATGACAGGAATCATATAACTGAACCGCTCTGAGATACACATATGGGTACAAATATATTAAAGTACACCATTTGAAATACTAAATTAACAAAACTTGTTCTAAGTTTTATACTTTTTAAGAGCTTATAGTGTTAATTAGGTTATTGAGCTTGAAGAAAGCTTTAACTAAGCGTTCACTTTAGGTTAAGCTAAGGTCAAATTTCTCACAATTTACGCAAAATTATCGATATTATTGTCGGTTTTACCTTTACTATTGAATGACTGTTACAAATCTTTCAAAAAAATGGCGAAATTTTTCTCACACTAAAATACTTAACATAATAATTAGTATATACATAATTTTGCCAACACATTACACAATATACTTCTACTTTCTTGGTTATGAAAAAATGTATTGTGCCGCCTATGAATATAATATAGAATACAATAAATTCATAATTTTATTGCAAGTGTATGGGCCGCTTAAGAAATAAGAGAAACTAAAAATGTTAAATGATTTTAGCACTTTGTTGTGTGTGCTGTAGAACATTTTAGCACTTTTATTTCTGCAATCTAGCACTTTTCCTCTTACATCTTATGGCAACACTGATTATTAGAGTTTAAACAATCTGCATCTTCATTAAAATAATCTTCATTTTCATCGAATATGTTTGTTACATTAACGTCAGGTGTGCGACTACTTTCTGCTGTACTTCGACTTCTTTGAATATCTTCTAAACTTGTATGGAACTCAATAGGTAAAAATATCGCATCGTCGTTTGCACAATTTGAAGAGGTACTAAATTGCGTTATTTTAAGAGATAGCAGTTTAGCTACTGCGACATTTAATTCATAGACCAAAGGATTTTTGCAGTGTCCGCCCTTGGGACGTAGGTATATATGAAAACAAGTTTTCCAATGGATCTTGATTAAAATGGCTCGTTAAAATGCATATCAAATTTGAGTTTTCCGCAAACAATTCACGATAACGATAAAATAGCTCTCGTAGTTTGAATTAGGCCATCAATTGAAAATATTTTATTTCCTGCGTATTCAACCTGTTTCATATAGGTAATTAGCTCTTCGAGTAATTACCAAGTTGTGCTTTTCGGCTTCAGGCCACGCTTCAGGGGCTTTGCATCGTTAAAATACATGCTGTTTAAGCAATCAAAATAGCTATCGAGTTTTTTTTATAAAAGAGCACGTTGAAGTGGCTATTGTTGCGGAACTTCGTGTAAACTGGCGATTTTCATTTACAGATTGGATTGCAGCAGCAACTGAATTGCTTAAAGTTTGGACAGCTAGGCCAACACGCATCTTCTGAAAATTATTTGGGTTTATGTGCACCGTTGTTAATTTTGTCATTTTGGTTACTTTTCCATACTCCAACTCGAATATTTCTCTAACAACGTCGAATCGCGCTACGCCATGCAGTGTTTTAAAATCGGCTTTGATGAAAGCATTTGTTATGGATTTGAAAATATGGGGTACGTCGTACATCAGGTAATTTTTTGCATTTTTATAAATAAAATAAGGTTTTTCACAAGATCCGCCTAGCATATCATAGCATTTTCTATTATTGGGTCCTTGATCACACGTAAGCCCACGCACATTTAGTCCCATTTCTCTTAAAATGTCAAAGTTTGACTCCACAAGTTTTTTTAGTACATCACCTTTTATTGAACTGGAAGTAACAAAATAGTTTAAAACGAACTTCCAACTTTTTACAACTCCTCTTATCATAAAAACGCAAACTTGGGACCCCATTTGATTCACTCGTTCATATCCTAAATCGACAACTCCATCTATAACATCTGCACATTTATTATAAGTAAATTTTTTTCTTATAGATACTTCATCAAAAATTAAAATGCATTCTTTTTCAAAAGGTTGCATCGTTTTCACAGTTTCTGTGAGCGCATTGTATATACATGAATTGTTACCTGGCTGCAAATTTTTAATGCTACTCCATCCACTAAAGAATGAAGGACTCTGAAGGTTCAATTTCAATATATTTCTTAAGAACAAGTATGTGGAGGTTGATCTTTAAAATATACTTTGAGAAAAGCTTATCTCATGCTCTTCCCAACGCGCATTTGTCCCTCTATTTATCTTTAGGAGCATTTTGCAAAATGTTTTTCGTTTGGACTTATATTTAAATTAAATAAGTAAATTTATATTCGGTGCGAATCCATGTATTTGCAAAAGTACAACAATAAAATACATATTTTTGCCCTATAAATAGACAATCGGTAACATTAAATTTTATGTAGCTTATGTCCATACACTTATGCATATGTGCGAAAACACAAGTTCTTTTTGTTTGTGTAAATTTTTTCTTTGCTTTAAATTAAATACACACATCCATTCATACTTACGCATGCAAAGGCACACACACATGCATGCGTATGCAGATGAATAGCGAAGACTTGAGAATAATAAGTGCTCTGAGAAAATAAATTAATCTCTTTGAAACAAATGGATTTAGTAGTAAATCCACCAGCAAATTAAGCACTGGCAGTACAATGTATGGACGTAGAACATCTTTATATATTTATAGTCTTTGGTAATAGTGTTTGAAAGAAACAACACAAACTTATTTAAAATATTATAAATAGGTACATAGGAATTTGCTGGTTTTTGTTTGTTTTATTTAACTTGATAATTGCTTTATTTTAATTGCAATACGTACACAACAACAAGAACAGCAACAACTAAACGATGAACAACAGGAATTAAAAATTAAAAAGTAAAAGTAAGGAAATTTACCATACATGGGCACTTTGCAGTACTACTAAAATTTCAGTAAAAATAATTTTTAACCAGTAAATTTTTACTGATTGCTAAAATTTTTTCTACAATTTTTATAAAGTGCCTAAATGATTTATTATATGAAGAGGTGCATTGAGTTTTCAGTAATCAGTAATGCCCGTATTCATAATGAATTTCTACCAGGTGGCTAAATTTTTTTCATACAAAAATTAAAAAATTTGAATAAAAAAAACTTTGCCACTTGCTACAAGTAGATAGGTAATGGTGGCGTTAGACATGTTTTGAGAATTCAAAAATTGGGGTGTGTGTGTGTGTGTATGAGTATGTGTTTTTGTATTTACTTGTATGTTTGATGGTGTCCGATACTTTTGTTGTAGTGGCAGACAATCATTATACCCAGTAGGAAATGTTGATGGTGAAAATGTGCTGACTAGCTTTTGACTAGGTTGTCATCAGTACTACTATATAATTATACCCCATACAATACTTTGTACTATAGACATTTAGCATGTGCTTGTCATTGAAAATATACTAGTCACACTAAACCAACCACTCCCTAATCGTAGTGACCACGTAGTTGTCATGGGAACATGGAGACATACTAACCAGGCATTTATTTACTGGTACATTTCTATAATTTATGAACATACAAATGTGTGTATATTGACAATTCTACCTCTCTCCTTCTTTTATACTGACGGATAGTAGAAAACTTATTATACCAAAGTTGTAACTTGAATTTTAGTGTTAACACAAAGATACGAGTACTTGCACCCAGGCTGACTGCAAGGTAGTTACAAGGGATCTGTGTATTTGTGTGTATGTAGTGATTGTTATTTAATAGACTTTGGGTTGCTGTTTTGAGTTATCGTTGGTATGCTTATGTACGGTTATTGTATGTATGCATTTATATTTGCGATCTCTGGGGAAATAATCTAATAGCTGCAGAGAGTGGCAAACCTGTTGTACATGGAAGTGGATAGGAAATGTATTTGGTAATGTATCTATATGTTGCTGTATTAATGTATGTGATCGTATCTATTTTTACTTTGAAGAATATCATTGCTTGTGTGTATTGTTTAGCCTTCGAGAGTTTTTCATACATATTTACAAATTAATGTGTATATGTTTTCTAGGCTATTGACGTTGCTATTCTTATGGAGATAGAAAATATTGTGTTGACATATGGTTTATATGTACAAGTGAATTTCAGATGTTAAATATTTTGAATCAAATCAGGTTGATAAGCAGAGTTTTTTGAATAGGGGTACTGATATTTTTATTTCAGTATATTTTACTTTAATGTAACAATTATAGGAAATAGCTTTTGGAGGCATACACCAAAACTTACAGAAGCACCTACTCTTTTACGTGTTCCGATTTTTCTCGTACCTTTAAATTACAAACTGATGCTAGCGATTTTGTTCTGGGTGTTGCTGTGTATATGAATTTCATCATATGTCGTAATACCATCAGATAAATTAGATTTGACGACTACTACACGATTATCATATGAATTGTGGGAATTTGTATGTGTGTATGTATGTATGTGTGTGTGTGTGCGTGAGTGTGTGTGTATGAATTTCATAATATTATAAAATTTCATTATGTATGTTTGTGTTTGTGTATTACGTCATCACCTCTTTGTGTGTCATGCCAGACATTTGGTAGTGTAAAATATTGGCATATATGTAGGTATCAGAACTTTTTTTTTTATCCTAGTATGTTTTTATACTCAAGATTGCTTTATATTTTCTAATTCTTAAAATTGTCCAGCGTTAAAGTCTGCCTGTGAGAAATTTGTTTATATTACAGATTTTATTTATTTAACTACGTCCGGCTTCTTTGGCTGAACTTCTTTTCATACGATCATGGGAATTTATAGTTTCTCTGTCCATAATAAGGTCGTTTAGCTTTGGCATGTGGTCTGACTGAATGGTTTGCGCTGTTCATAAATTTTCATGATGTAGATATGTAAGTGTGATTATCAAGATCTAATAAATACTTGAGTATTGATAAGAAATATGATATTATAAGTATCTACAAATTGATTTTATGTATGTATGTACATATGTATGTACATACAAATATGTGTTGGACACCGTGCTTGAATACCTTTTTTTTTGTCATGTGTGGTCTTTTGTTGTTGTTGTAAATATTCGCCTGGTCTTTTATGTATACATACATGTGAAATATCTTCAGTTTTTTTTATTTGAAATTAAAAAACGTTGTTTTAATTTTTATCTGTATTTACTTAAAAGTTTGTGAGGATCTTCTGTTTTAAGTAAAACTGAATTCCTTGAGATACATACTTTCAAGTAATGGTAACTATAATAGAAATATTTCCTTTATTTAATTTACTGTAATAATTTATAACGTTCCTAAGGTTCTACCTGCCCGAGGGTGCCAGCGCTAATTAACGCCACTGGCTCTAAATAGTTGAAAGCAGATGAATGCCTTTGTTAAAGCAGATGAATGCTTTAATTTTAAATGAAGTAAACTATTTCTTTTGATGGTTAGAGCTCAGCAAGGAGCTCCCAAGAAAGTTGTTTATTCATTAATTTAAATACAAAATTGTATTGGCTTATATACTACTTATGAGAATAATGCTTAACCTATCTTAACATAAGAGAGAAAAGAAAAGGTATATGCTTAATAAGCAAATTGTTCCTTTTAGTTTCCCACGGTAGGCGTGCGGCGTGTGTCTCATAAGAAATTTGGAAAACATAGATTCTGTATTGTTTATATTTATATATAAACACATTATTGGTTATTAAATATGATTTATTCAAGTGCATTATGTTGCGGCCTTTGAGCAGACTGGTGAGTGTCAAATAGCCGTTGTACAAAATACATATTTACGTTGCAGTCTGCCAATGCATTTATCTAACACTTCATGCAGCGGTATTTGCCCGAATGCATGAGTGTCAAATGTCCAAAATACTTTCAATGCAATTGGATGTTATGTATGTTGCGGTCAAGTTGACTTTAAATGTTTACTACGCAATGTTTGTCGTAGTGATAGTTAGAACACGCTACATTACATTTGTTTAAAGTTGATGCAGCCTAATAGTCATTCTTGGAAATATTTTGATATTACATTTTTTCCAGCCGTAGAAAAAAGCCTACGGCCACATTTTACCTTTCTTTTAGAACATCTCGCATTGCCTTTTATACATTTATAAAAATTTTTAAATTAAACTAATCCGGCAGTCCAGCTAGGTAATGATATTTTTTTTTGTTAGCCAGCTTGCTTCTTTTTTTATTTATTTTTTATTGATAAGCATTTAAAATCAAAAGGGAGTTTTATATTGAAATTATTATATTCTTAATTGTTGAAAGAAATCGCTACTTCTTTTCCAAAGAAATCATTTTAATTACTTTTGAAACTTTACGAGTATATAAAAATTATGTTATTTTCCATATTGCTTAGTTTATAAGACTTTTAGAATTTGACCTTTGATAGGTATATACATATTCTAGTATATGATCATGAATAAGAATAGAGTAAGCTGATTTCTTTGCTTACTATTTCCAATTAAAATTTTATTCAATTGCCCCACTATTGAATAAAAGGAGCTTTTATCTTAAACTCTGGTACAGTTAGAAGCGCTTGAGATTCTTTCATATAGTAGCTTTGCTGCAATCTTAGATACATATAATAACTATATAGAATTGCATTACTTTTATTTTTAAATTTTATGTTAGGATCATCATCATATGGATATGAGACTGAACTTAAATGTACTTTTAAATTATATAATTCATAATGAACAGTCTTGTTTTCTTTTTGACTAGCGATCAACAGAAAACGAAGTCGTTTTCTTACAATTTCGGTCTGGCCTCTCAACTGCTCCTCTAGTATACAATATAACTTTGTATGTCGGCATTTCTGTATACTCTTTGTGAGCGTTAGGGATAATTAAATTTTAAACTTTTTATTCTTCAAATTGTGTTACTTCATACTCATAATATGTTTACATTAATAAGGTACGAGTGTGCCTATGGCTTTTATTTGATGTTCTGTGATTTTTTTTCTCATTTTACTAAAGTTCAGCGTATTGCGTATATATTTCTAATATATTTAAGTGAGCTTTTTGTACCTGTCAGACAGAGTGTACGTATCAGTCGGTCAGACAGTCTCTCTTTTTAATTAATTTTTCTTCTAATGTGTCACTACTATTTTTCAGATTTTACTAGTTGAAATAGAAAATATTTTTATAATTTTTAAATGGATGTGTAGAGAAATTAGTTTATATAAAAAGAAATACATGCTTAATAATAATATATTCTAGAAAATCGATCCCAAATAACACAGTTACCTCCATCATCAATTCACCATCGGTATCAGAAACATTACAATATCTATGTTTGGGAGAATTTTTACCTCAAGTGTTTCTATATAAGGTTTGCTGGTTGAGCCCTTAAAGTTGTTGTTGTTAACGTAGGCTGGGTTGTATCGAATTCAGATGTAATGATTTCTCACTTACAGATAGTCCTCATTACCATCAATCATACCTGTATATAATACATTCATGAGTTGAGTTTATCCAGATACAATTGTTGTCTACAAATTAATGATTAGAAAAAAGCTTTCTAATCACCTTCTAACAGGTTTAACATTTTGCTAACATGCATGCTTTAGCATGCTTTTATCGATAGTGACGCGAGAGTCCGACATTTAGTGATGTTTTAATTAAAAATCTATACTATTAGAATTACGAATTCACTCTTTTGAATTTTTAACAAAGTAGGTACCAGTGTTACCAAAATATATATTTAAAATTACACCTCGTAGAAGACAAAATTACCCGATTTCAAAGGAATTGCACCCAATATTAAAATAAATATTTGACAAATTTCAAAAATCTTGTTTAAGGTCTACTTATGATTTGGTATCAGCCTCAGTGAAATGCAACACAAATTTTCTCAAAATGAGTTTCCGATGGCAAATAACTCTTCTATATAATGTTCATCTGTAATATAAATTTCGAATCCAAAAAAAATATTTTTTCTTGTTTTGTATAAATTTTTTATGTGTTTTAACATCCAAACTCACAAGAAACATGTGAAAACGATGTGAAAGCCAGAACACTCACGACTAATTATATAAAACAAACGAATTTAAAATTACCCGTAAATTACACCTGAGAGCAATTACCCATGCGCTACACATGCACATAAAAATTACACCTGATTCGGGTAATTACCCACGATTCGGCAACACTGGTAGATATATATGCATGTATTTGATTTCCCACAAAGTCTTAAAATTTCTTTGCTTATAAAAGTATGACGTGAGGAATTTTTTTAAATTATACATGCTTCGGCATGCTTCCAATATTTTTTTCGGTAAATTTATTTCATGCTCATACAGATACAGATATAAAGTAAGATCTGTTTACATTACATTTTACAATTTATGCATGCTTCAGCATGATTCTAGTTGAAGTATATATTTATTTAGTAAGTTTGTTTGATACCAATTCATACACATGTACATTCATAAAGATTGGATATCAAAGTCTAATTTTTTTAGTTTATCTAGAAATAAACAGAGTGAATATCTATTATAATAACCCCATACTCATAATTTAAAATTTTGTGTGCTACAGCTTTCGAAATGGAAAATGTAAAAATTTTACTATAAAAAGTGATAATATGATGTGTTGCTGAATATTGCACTGTGTTATAGTTCATTTTGAACTCTTAAGTTTTCACAATATTTCATACAGACCATCAAGCTCAGAGAATTCCTGTACATTAAGCTAATTATCTTCCCTGAGACTTAACATTCCTAATCAATCCTTCAAAAAAACCAATACAAACTAGATTTTTCCTTTCTAATTTTATTTATATTTTCATTAAATTTCAACATTTTGTACATCTTTAAATTACGGTATTTTGCACCTTTTTCTCATTTGTTGAGTTAACTTTAATCGGAAACAGTTTAATGGTGAGATGAACTTTTTTATTGTAGGCATTAAGTAAATCTTTGTATATATCAATCCACTTATATGAACCATTATAGCTAAATTCTTTCCACCTCATTCCTTTCAGTGTTCTATTAAATCGTTCTACTATTGATGCTTTCATAATGCTATATGTTGAGTAGTGATTAATGGTGTATTTATGCATTAATTTTCCAAAGTGTTTGTTGAAAACTTCTTTACCATCATCTGTTTGTATGTTTTTTGGTACTCGTATCATTTCAAAAATATTTTCCCGAGTGCAGTTTTTATCTTCAGCTGCACTGACCATATAAATTTTGAGAATGTGTATATTACAGTCTAAAAATTCAATAATTTCTATTTTCTCTAGAATAGTTACCCACTTCATCTAAATCAGCTCCATAAAATATAATCTATTCCTTTCAGTACATCTCTACAATGCACAAACAATTTTCGAAATTTATTGTGGAGTTCGTTGACATAATTTCTTTTTAAAGACATTGAGTTGATTTACAGATAGATAGAAGAGTCTTGTAATCTACTTGATGTATTTTCAGCTATTTATACTAAAATGTAGTTAATTTTGCAATCTTTAAATTCTATTGTTCAGCTATTCAATTTCTTTCTCAGAAGATAATTTAATTTTTAGAATGTCTTTTTCAATTTTATACCTATCTTCTATCGTTAAATTTATTTCACAATCCACTCCATCAATTTGCATTTCAATATATCCTTGAATTATGTTAATGCCTTAAGCTTTATTATTAATTCATCCTTTAGTTTCTCGATTTGAGTTTCCAGAAACAATTTACTGATAACATCGTTCTCCGTCAGTGAATGATAATGATTCTCTATGTATGCATTGGTAGAAATTATATATTTTATTTAGATTTCAAAATCAAATTTGTCATAGTATTTACACGTTTTATTAATCATTAAAGAAAATAAACCCACTTTTAAGCCCCATATTTGACCATCAACTTGTATTTTATCCTCATACAGTTTTAGATTTCTATCACCAAATTTTCATTCATTATTGAAATCTTTAGGTGAGCCATTGTTTGTACACACAAAAAAATTAAAATAGAGTTTAATTAAAAAATTTGTAATATCAATTAAAATTTTAATTGATTTTTCACCTATAAACGAATTGATAACATTGATTAAATTAAAATTTTTTAATTAATTAAATTTATTTTTAATTAAAAATTTAATTATAACAATTAAATGGTTAATTTTACAAAGTATTTTTAATTAATTTTTTTATTATATCAATTAAAAATTTAATTGAGTTTTAACAAAATTTTTAATTATATTTCTAATTATAATAATTAAAATCTTAATCAAGAATTTTGGAAAATGCGACCTATAAAGAAAATTTCTAAGAACAATAAAAAATCTTTATTTATTTGAAATGGACTAAAAAATTTTATTGGAACTCATTTTCAAAGTAACTACACATGTATGTTAATATATTTTTAAAAAGCAAGATATAGATACATATTTATTGAGATTAATATTTATTAAATTAATTTAAGAAATAAGTATTCATAAGTAATACAGTTATATTATAATAAAAATGCTATATTAAAAAAATTTAAACTCCTTTTTAGTTTTTGTTCAATTCATATGTATGTACATATATAACATATTAAAAAATGTACATATATTTTTTCATACATTCATATAATAACAAAAACTATAAAATAATAAGTAAATACAACATGAACCAAATAATAATAATACATTAAAAGAAAGAATAACTACAATTTTAAAATCTCATGTTATAACGAGGACACTCTTGTGATTTTCTTTGATGTTTCAGATTCTGAGGGAAACTTAAGATTAAAAACAAAAAAAGTTTTAAATAATAAATCTAAGCCATCTAAAATTGTGATACATGGAAATCTTATTTTATCAATGTAAACATACATCTTTTGAATTTCAAACAAGTCACCAATTATAAGAAGCCTGGGCTGGATGCTTCTACCTTGAATTTGAAGGAGTTTTATTTTTGCTTCTAGTTCTTCAGCGGACGCAGCCAATAGTACACAACTTTCTTGTGAATCTGCGACTGAATATCGCTTTCTTACTTTTTCTCCGCTTGGAAAAGTTTGCAAAGATTGTTGTGGTGGTAGAAGCTTATGCGAATGCCAAAGTGTTGTAAATGTAATTGATTCTAAGAAATAAAAATTAAGATAAACTAAAAACAATTAATAAAATTAAATTTTCTACTTACCTGCAGATTGAGCTCTTTGGATATCTTTGCAAATCAGCGCACAATTTGACTTATTTTTCACAATGTTTAAAATATTATTTCCGAACTGATTCCACGAATCCTTCAATCGTTTTGCTGCAGGATATTTTAGGGCGAAATCTATATTAATCTGCGAATAGTTAAATATTAAATATTAAATCAACTTAATTTTTAATTTAAACTCACAAACTGAAAAGCTGATGGCTTTGTGTACTCTGGCCGCAAATAAAAAATTTCAAGTTGTTTTGGAATCTTCAATTTGCTTAAAACGAAATGCTGCACACTTTCTCCAAAAGAGGTCGAAGTCATCAGCACTTATTTTTTCATTCCTAAGGGCTTCAACCATGGATGCGTAGTTTTCTGGTATTTCTAAATAAGTAGAAAGAAGAAAAGTAAATGATAAACATTTCTTAAAATTTATAATACAATTAAGAACTTACCATTTTAAAATTTTTCCTCAGGAGTGTCCGTATTTTTAAAAATACCTCTTGACTGACGTTTAAAATTGGCTAGCTTATTATAAATCTTACCACGTTTTCCGTTAGTGTAAAAAGCCTAAAAAAATTTAAACTTTAGTACATCATGATAAATAGTCAAAGGACAAATATGTATGTACCAAATCCTCCGATGGAAAAATTCATATGCTTCAGAGATAGAATTACTATCAACGCTTTCTGTATTTGGAATATATCTCCTTTTGGTGTCACTTGATGCAAAATGCTTTGTCACATGTCTTTTGAAAGAAAATTTTCTGTTAAACTTTTGAAAACAGCCACTATAAGTGCACTCATATGACACTTCCGTTGGAACTACGTGTTCATTTAAATGGTTCAAATAGATCTTCGTGGAACTACACGTCCTTTCACATAGAAAACACTTAATTTCCATATTCTTATTGGCAAGATAAGATTGCTTCTTCACGGAAGAAGAACTTATTTAAAAATATGTATAATGCAACACAATTAAATGCTTAAATTATATACTTACGATTTGATATGAAGATATATCGCTGATAAAATGCGGATTAATTTCAAACGAAAAAAAATTCAACACAAATTTAATAATCCCCCTTATTGTGAATGGCGTCGTCGACGTCACATCAAGACGACAGTAAAAATTGTCACTTGTCTGCTCTTTGTCGACAAGAGTTGACTACTATTAACATGCTCCATTAATTTACAATGCCTTAGAGATTAGTAAGAGATTGTCAACAAGATCCAATTGTTGCCGATAAAGAGGATACAAGCGACAAAATTTACTGTCGTCTTGATGTGACGTCGACGACGCCATTCACAATAAGGGGGAATATTTGAAATGTCTGTATATTTATTTTTCAGTTGTGCACGATGCTGATTGACTAGAATACGTAGATTGGCCGCCGACAAAATGTCTGTCATATTAAAATTAAATTGTGTTTTAATGCTATTTTTCCAGTATTTAATAAAAAATATGTCGAAATTGACTAAGTTCAGTTTAAAATTAAACCAATTTTATTGTTTTTTTTTATTACTTTTATAATTAAATTTAAAGCATTTGCATCAGTACTAGCACTACTACCAGGTGCAACAATACCTACAATCTGCAAAAACTATAACCAAGTTGTTTTTGTAAAATTAGTCATATATTTTTCACACAATTTTGACATTATATTTGAAAAATAAAAGAAAAATGTAATTACTGCGCTGTTACTTTCATGTGACATGCACGCTTTGATTACTACGAAATTATAAAACAGGGGAATTTCCTACAAATATACTTTTATTATATACCTATACACATATGTTTTTATTGTGGACTTAATTTTTAAACACAAACAATGTGGCTACATGTTATTTGTGGCTACCATTTGATACATAACTGTAATATAAAATAAATTTGAGTTAAGAAAAATGGTCATGGCATTATTGCCTTTGAGACGTCTATTAAATACCAATGGTTAAAAATGTTGCAGTCGGCGTCGATTATTTCTTATTGACTTTGATACCTGTATATAAAAAAAGTGTTGTGTATGTTAAATGAAATTCATTATATAAGCGTAAATTTAAAAGAAACAAACGTTTTTTGTAGTTATACAGTTATTGATAACATTTTTTTTACATGTAGCATCGGAAGCAATTAAAAACTTAATTGTGTCAATTAAATTTTTGATTAAAAATTCATATATTTTTAAACAAGGGCATTAATTGAAACAGGATTATTAATATTTTTTTGTGTGTATCTAATTCATTTCTTCCTTCCAAGACTAATAAGTCAATATAAGTGTCTTCGGAATTTGAAGTCTGTGAGTAAAAATCACCTTCATAATCGTCATCATCATTTTCAGTATTAACATCATTAAATAAGATGGTATTATCAAATATTGTTCCTTATGCTAGGTTCTTTGGTGAACTTGTCTCTATCTTGACTGATGGGTTTTCAGGCCTTAAACTTGTATTATTTTCAACTTCTGTCTTCATTTTATTTTCTTCTTTAATGGGAATTCTTTTAATTTTTTTAGAACTATTTATGAATTCTTTGAGTGCTTCTGTTATAGGTTTAAATGTATTTCTCAGTTGTTCACGTGTATCTATTTCACCAGTTTTTATACTACGAAGCTTTTTCTTCAAGACATTTCTTGTTGTAACCAGCTCTTTTAAAACTTTCTCATCCATGTTTATTAGCGTCAAATATCAGATCAGATTATCAGCTATCAGATCTAGTAACTATATATTTTATTAGGCTATCAGATCGGGTTTTCAGGTATCAGATCAGATTATCAGATCGATTATCAGTTCCAGTTATCAGATCAGTTATCAGGTATCAGTTCAGCTTATCAGATTAGGATTTCAGATATTATAACAGGTTATCAGATCAGGTATCAGATCAGTTTTTCAGGTATCAGATCGGTTATTAGGTATCAGATCGGCTATCAATTATCAGTTCTGGTTATCAGATCAGTTATCAGCTATCAGTTAATGTTATCGGATCAGGTTTTATGCATCTGACCAATTATAAAAAAATAGATGTATGAAGTTTAAAGTCAGATTAAGAACTAAAGACTACCTTTTCTGTAAACTAATTTATATTCTTATGAAACAGTCACATTGTTTTCTGTGATGACCATTATTTAATTCATTGTCTTTACTTATCATCAAAAATCTATATTTATCCTTCCAACACTCTCGACAAATTTCTTGAAACTTTACAAAATTCATGTCGCTTGCCACTATAAGCATGCTTCATATTTTTCTCATCTTGTTTAAACATTACAATTACATTGGCATTGTCACTTTTCAAATGGTTTGGAATTCTGGTATAAGTTTGACATAAGTAAAATGAATCAACATTCTTATGTCGCCCCATAAAAAAGTATTTTGCTTCTCGCATGCAATATCGTCAAATATCATAATTGAATTACTTTTAGCTTCGTTAGGGAAAATAACATATTCATTATCTGTAAATGTGTAATATCCCATTCCTTTTATTGGTAAAATTAAGTTTCTCAGAAATTCATATTTCGGCTGATATAAGGATTTTGAGTATAAATGTATGTTTTTAGACTTGAGACCATTAGAATCAAGTCTAATATTAGTCTTTCCACAATTTGATGGACCAACTATTAGAGAACGAATAGAATTTGGTAAGAGGGAACTATGCTTTATTTTTGTGCTGATGTTTGATGAAGCATCAATATTACGGATTAAAATATTTTTATGTTGTTTTACTAACTGCATTTTTGTAACTAAATGCAATTCATAAATACTAACTTTTATTATAGAAAAAATAAAATAATACGGTTATACGATATCAGAAATCGTTTAGTCATAAAAAAAACTGTTATTGGAGAAGGTTCGGTTAACAATATAATAAACTCTCTACCTATTGAACTTCATCTTCCTGGATATCAGTACTGTGGACCTGGAACAAAACTACAAAAACGTTTAAGTAGAGGTGATAAAGGAATTAATTTATTAGACTCTGCTTGTAAAGAACATGACATTGCTTATTCCAAAAATTAGGATTTAAGTACTAGAAATAAATCTGATAAAATACTTAAAAACCAAGCTTGGAAGCGAGTTCTTTCAAAAGATAGCACTCTCACAGAAAAATCATTTGCATATATGATAACCAGGGAAACCAGAAATATGCTCTAAAAAAAGTGTTTTATGCGCATTCAATATGCACTAAAAACTTGAAAATATGCACAAAAAACTCAAAAAATATGCTTTTAAAATAAAATAAATTGGTTTATTTTAAATGAAAATATATTTTTAATTAAGAAATTCAACAACATTTGCATATAAAATAAGCAAAAAAGCAAACAATAAAAAATTAACAAAGAACAACTGCCGAATTGAATCAAAATTGCCATACATATTTTGACTAAAGCAAATAATACAAATTATTATTTTTTTTGATAATCTCGTAAAAATTTAACTTCAAGTTCAAACGAGATCACGATATCAGAATTAAAACTCTGAAACTATATTTTCGATAAATAAGACAAGATTTGTATGTATAATATTTATTTCAATAAACAACAATCTAGGTCAATATAGATTTTCAAATAAAATCGTTGTATGCCACATCTAAATAAACTTTTATATATTGACAATGTTCCTTCAACGTCTACTCGGGGTAGAGTCCGTCACAAATAGAAAAAGCGATTTTTTTATTGAAACTAACGTCCGTAATAACTACGAAAATTTATACACTACATGGAACATTAAAAATGAGACTTAGATGGCGAAAAATAAAAATTTTGTGCAACACTTAAGCTTGTAAGAAAATTAAAATAAAAATTTTTATTTATTTTATTTTATTTATTTAATTTGAAAATATGCCCTAAAAGCGTAAATTATGCTCTAAAAATTAGAAAATATGCTAAAAAAATATGCGTGTTTGAGTGATAAATGCAAAAACATGCTTTAAAGGGTAAAATATGCCAAAATATGCTTTAAAGGGCAAAATATGCAAAAATATGCACTAACAAATCGATGCCAAAATTAATAAAAAGTTCTGAAACGGATAAATATCTTGTCCCCGCATGAAAACGTCGCACAAGAAAAAACATGCAATTGCATATTTGCGGTTTCCCTGATGATAACTAACGCAATGAAAGCCAAAACAAAATTCGGAATGGGCGTGGGAAAAAAGAAAAATGGTAAAACAATTAATTTAAATACTGTAACGAACAGTTTGCACACAAACTGTGTGCAAACTGTTCCTGTAAAGTAGTAAAACATAAAATAACAAATATGATCGACGAACTGATCTATAAAACAAAGGACACTAACAAAACATAGGAACAACCGTATGACTTTCAAGACCAACAAAATAAAAAAAATACAAGAAATATACTAAAGAACAAAACATGCAACAACAAACACATCCAACAAAATAATTTACAAACAAAGGGATTAACGGTCACTAACAAAATATACATATAAACATGTACATTTAAATAAGCTAGGGACAACAACAACAACAAAACATAAGCATGCAGAAATCTCTGTAAATATTACAATGTAAAGGGAAAATAGTATAAAAGGCCGAAGAATTTGCAAACATTCATTCAGTCGTTGCATAGACATCAGTGGATCAGGATTAAGCACGGTAAGCAAGTAGATATAATAAACCATTGTTAGCGATTACGTAGTCACGAAACAATACAGTAGAACACGTCTAAGTAGATATTAATAAACATTGTCAGCGATTACCTAGTCGCGAAACAATACAGTAGCACCTAGATAACTAGATATTAATAAACATTGTCAGCGATTACCTGGTCGCGAAACAATATAGTAGCACCTAGATAATCAGATATTAATACACATTGTTAGCGATTGCCTAGTCGCGAAACAATACAGTAGAACACGTCTAAGTAGATATTAATAAACATTGTTAGCGATTGCCTAGTCGCGAAACAATACAGTAGAACCTAGATAAGTAAATATTAATAAACATTGTCAGCGATTACCTAGTCGCGAAACAATACAGTAGCACCTAGATAATCAGATATTAATAAACATTGTCAGCGATTACCTGGTCGCGAAACAATACAGTAGCACCTAGATAATCAGATATTAATACACATTGTTAGCGATTGCCTAGTCGCGAAACAATACAGTAGAACACGTCTAAGTAGATATTAATAAACATTGTTAGCGATTGCCTAGTCGCGAAACAATACAGTAGAACCTAGATAAGTAAATATTAATAAACATTGTCAGCGATTACCTAGTCGCGAAACAATACAGTAGCACCTAGATAATCAGATATTAATACACATTGTTAGCGATTGCCTAGTCGCGAAACAATACAATAGAACCTAGATAAGTAAATATTAATAAACATTGTTAGCGATTGTCTAGTCTCGAAACGATACAGTAGAACCTTGATAAATAGATATTAATAAACATTGTTAGCTATTATCTAGTCGCGAACCAATACAGTAGAACCTAGATAAGTAAATATTATTAAACATTGTTAGCGATTGCCTAATCGCGAAACGATACAGTAGAGCCTGGAAAAATAGATATTAATAAACATTGTCAGCGATTATCTAGTCGCTAAACAATATAGTAGAACCTGAATAAATAAATATTAATAAACATTGTTAGCGATTTCCTAGTCGCGAAACAATACAGTAGAACATCGACAAGGAGATATTAATAAATATTGTTAGCGATTCCCTAGTCGATAAACAATACAGTAAAACACCGAGAACTAGATATCAAAAACACTATCAGCGATTACCTAGTCGCGAAACAATACAGAAGCGCATCGATAAGCAAATATTTACAAATATTATCGCAAGGCAATATAGGGTAATATCGGTAGTATTGCCACGATTGTTCTCACCACTAAAACAATACAACGCCACCACTGAAACGGGAGTAGTAGGCCAGTAGCCGATACGCTCAACTGTGCGGAAACATAAGTAAAATATCCATAAGGCCCCAATTTTCCTGATAAGGCACTACAGAGGACCACAGGAGTAATACAAAGGTTGACTACGGAAACATTGAAGATAACTCGCAGAAAACCAAGTCAAAACTAATCCGAGAAGCTGAGAGGCCATAAGCGAAAGAGATGGTATAATACTACGGAATTGAAAAAACTAAATTTATTAATTTTAAATAAAGAATAGTAATAATTAAGGATAAAAAAACGTGTTATTTCTTGTAACGACCTTGGCATTTTCAGGCTGAGTATACCCGGCAGAAAACGACGTTACAAGTGGCGCCCGAGCAAATTCTGGATAAAAACAAGAAAAACACGGAACAAAGAAAAAAAGGATACAATTTTTTGTTTGGAAAAAAGTAGCACGAAGCAGGAAGCCACGTTACAAGTGGCGCCCGAGCGAATTCTGGATGAAAGAAAGAAAAACGCGGGGCAGGGAAAAAAAAGGATACAGTTTTCTTTTAAACATACCACGAAGCAGGAAGCTACGTTACAAGTGGCGTTGGAGCAAATTCTGGATAAAAACACGGAACAAATAAAAAATTAGATTTTTTTGAAAAACAAAATACCACGAAGCAGGAAGCCACGTTACAAGTGGCACCCGAGCAAATTCTGGATAAAAACAAGAAAAACACGGGGCAGGGGGAAGGATAAATTAAAAAAAAAAATACCACGAAGCAGGAAGCCAAGTCACAAGTGGCACCCGAGCAAATTCTGGATAAAAAGACGTAACAAATATAAAATAAAAAAAAAATAAAAAATTAAGATATATTTTTTTGAAAAAACACCACTAATCAGGATGGTAAAAATAAACTCGATCTACAGTCTTTGAAAGGAAGAGCTGATACAATATACAGGAACAGTCGAGGAACTTCGGAAACGAATGGCTGAGTTCATTAAAATGGATTTACAAGAAGATATAGTACAACGACTAGAAGAACTGGAGTAAAAACACACCAGGGCTACGTCGCTTTACACGGAGGGAGCTAGCACAAGCAAAGGAATCGTTAAGAAACAACAACAGGCGTTACCTCATGGTGAGCACTCCGGAGGAAGACACAAGGAATACGGAAAAAACGTACCAACAAGCAATTGACCAAATTCGGCGATGGTCATTCAAATATGACGACAGCAAAAACCCGATGACATTTATAAAAAGAGTAGAAGAATTAGCTGAAGCTTACGATCTCCACTTAGACCTTGTACCACGTACCATGCCAGAATTGTTAAAAGACCTAGCGTTGACATGGTTTCATAACAATAAAAAAATGGGAGACTTGGAAAAATTTCAATCAAGATTTCTTGAAATACTTTTTACCAACAGGATATTTCGACAAACTGCAAGATATGATACGGGACAGAAAACAACGACCGGAGGAAAAATTCAAAGTATATATGGTGACATTACAGGTTCTCATGAGACAAGCAGGGTATGAAGAACATAAGCAATTAGACAGCATATACCAAAATATCGACCCAAGCTACAAACTGTACATAAAGAGACGGGATTTCAATACGATACAGGAACTAACAGAATTGGCAGAGAATTTTGAAAGTATCCGAATTACATTAGTTCCACATACAACTCGAACACCAACACCACGAGCAAGAACACAGGTACAAGGCAACAGCTTAGCTATACAACAAAGCGCAGTACAAACTCCAGGAAACCAAACTATAAAACCTCAGAAAGCATATCGTCACTGCGGTAGGGAAGGGCACAGTTATAAGTGCTGCCAAAACCCCGCAATAATTTTTTGCTGGGAGTGTGGCCAAAGAGAGATTCGGATTAAATGCTGCAAGAGAAAAACGGGAACTGTTCAAGGGCCCCACCAATAAGGGAGGGCGGGGTCAGAAAAAATAGACCCTTTTCACAGCTAGCAACAGCATCAGCTTTACTTCAGAATAGCTTACGGCAAAATCATGCAAGGCTCAAACTTAAGGTGGGAGGCAAGGTAATGGACGCATTTATTGATACGGGGGATACCAATAGCTTCATTAGCATAACAAAAGCAAACGAAGTAGCAAACAAACACGAATTTAAGCAAATGCACATGAACATAGTTTTAGCAGATGGTACAACAGTAAGAATAAGGAATATAACGTTATTCATACTACCTAATGTCTCGGACGGAGTACTTATCGGTACGGATTTCCTGATCAAAGTAGCGGCCACATTAAATATCGGTGGAACCACCATTGAATTTAGCAAAGAAGAAAGTAACAATACTATAAATGAAGACCAATGCGTACCAAAAACGGATATACAGACAGAAGATGTAAATATGATTGAGAAGTTACTTTATACCGAACTCGCCAAATTTGAAAAATTATCAGGGACATCAAGCATATTAAAACATGAAATAGTATATAGAAAAAATATATATATAAAATAGAAGGATGAAACAACGTTTAAACATCGATACACAATAAACAACCACTACGCAAAACAGAAGATCATAAGTGAACTCTTGGATGAATTAATAGCCAACGATTGTATAGATCCATCACATAGCCCTTATAGCTCACCAATCGTCTTAGCCCCGAAGAAAAATGGAAAATGGCGGTTGTATTGTGATTTTTGACAGTTAAACGACAAATCTGTCACGGACTCATATCCACTACCAAGGATAAATTCTATACTGGAAAGACTACAGAATGCAAAATATTTTAGTACTCTGGATTTGAAAAACGGTTACTGGCAAATCCCATTGGATATAAGCAGCCAACATTACACTGCATTTACGGTACCTGGAAGAGGATTATATCAATGGAAAGTTATGCCGTTTGGATTACATTCCGCACCAGCTACATTCCAAAGAGCCCTGGATAAAGTTATAGGACCAGAGCTAGCGCCCTATGCATTTGCCTACCTAGACGACATCGTCGTCACCGGTGGAACAATACAGGAACACATGAGGAACTTAAGGACAACACTCCATAAGCTCAAATTAGCCAATTTAAAAATAAACCCTGAAAAATTTTCATTTTTTAAATCAGAAATAAAATATCTAGGCCAAACCGATCCAGAAAAGGTAGCGGCAGTATGAGAGATGCAGCCACCAACCAACCTAAGAGGCGAAAGGAGAATAATCGGCATGGCATCCTGGTATCGTAGATTTGTAACAGATTTTTCCACCCTAGTGGCACCAATAACAAATTTACGCAAGAAAAATAGAAAATTTAAATGGAATCCCAAGCAACAAAGAGCATTCGAAGAATTAAAGAAACGTTTAACGGAAACACCAGTATTGGCATGCCCGGATTTCAGTAAACAGTTTAAGCTACAAACAGACGCCAGTGATTTTGGACTAGGGGCAGTGTTAACACAAGACATCGAAGGAGAAGAACGTGTAATATCCTATGCAAGCAGACGGTTGGAGAAAGCCGAAAAGAACTACTCAGCAACAGAAAAGGAATGCTTGGCAATAGTGTGGGGAGTAAGAAAAATGCAACACTACATAGAGGGATATCATTTTAAAATAATAACCGATCACCTGTCACAAAAATGGTTGAATAGTATTGATAGCCCAATGGGTAGAATTGCAAGATGGGCGTTGGAATTACAACAATATTCATTCGAAATAGAATACAGAAGAGGAAAAAGTAATGTAATAGCAGACGCTTTGTCACAAGACCCAATAGGCAAATTATGCAACATAAACAAAGACGTAAAAAAACAAGAATGCGCATGGCTAGATCGAATTTTCAAGCAAGTACAAGACAAACCTGAACAATGCCCCGACTTCACAATCGAAAATGGCCAGTTATATCGCCACATAGCTAGTAAGGACAAAGCTGACGGTTGCATACCATGGAAGCTGTGTGTATCAAAGTCTCTAAGAAAAAGGGTATTGATGGAAAACCACGATAACCCTACCGCAGGACACATGGGTATATGAAAAACTATTGCAAAAATTGCAAACCGCTACTACTGGCCAGGAATGTTTAAAGATGTGGGCAAATAAGTAAGAAGTTGCGAATCCTGCCAAAGATACAAAGAAAGCCAACAAAAACCAGCAGGTAAAATGCTATCGGAGATCGCAGAAGAGCCATGGGCAATAGTTTGCTCAGACTTTGTAGGACCGCTACTACGATAAAATTACGGAAACACAATGCTATTGGTATTTATCGACAAATTTTCTAAATGAGTTGAGTTGGTCCCAGCACGAAAAGCAAGAAGTGAGGTGGTACAAAAAGCATTACGAGAGCGTATAATGAGTCGATTTGGAGTACCAAAGGTTCTAATCACCGATAATGGGACGCAGTTCACCAGCCGCGGGTTCATGAACTTCATAAAAGAACTGGGAATAAAAAAACAACTAACAGCACAATACACTCCCCAAAATCCTACGGAACGTGCCAACCGAACAATCAAGACAATGATTTCACAACTATCAGGGGAAAATCAACGCACTTGGGACGATAAACTACCAGAAATAATGGTTGCAATAAATTCAAGTGTATCGGAATCAACAGGTTATACCCCGAGTTTCATAACACAACAAAGAGAGCCCAGATTACCCAAGGCTCTATACGACGAAGTTACTAGCGGTACAGGCACAGAAAATCAGGAAATAGGAACACACTTCCAAATGCTGCAAGACGTTTTTAAATTAGTAAGACGAAATTTGGAATTAGCATTACAAAAACAACAGACATATTACAATCTAAGAAGAAGAAACTGGAAACCCAAAAAAGGAGATCAAGTACTAATAAAACAACACCATTTATCAAAGGCGGTCGAGGGGTTTGCTGCAAAATTGGCTCCAAAATACGATGACCCGTACATAGTAAAAGGTTTTATTTCATCCGTGATAGTAAAAATAGCAGCAGAAGGAAGGAAAGAACAAATATGATCGACGAACTGATCTATAAAACAAAAGACACTAACAAAACATAGGTACAACCGTATGACTTTCAAGACCAACAAAATAAAAAAAATACAAGAAATAAACTAAAGAACAAAACATGCAACAACAAACACATCCAACAAAATAATTTACAAGCAAAGGGATTAACGGTCACTAACAAAATATACATACAAACATGTACATTAAAATCAGACCTGGGCAATATGCATTACTTTTGCATTAGCATTAAATTAAAAAAAACAATGCAAATGAAAATTTAATGCATTAGCACTAAATCATATGCTTTTAGTGCACTATATTTTGCATTGACATTAAATTTGATATTTTTAATGCACTATTTTTTTCATTGAATTAAAATATCCTCAAAGTATTGCATTAGCATTAAATTTCATATTTTTAATGCACTAGTTTTTCCATTAAATTAAAATCACTTCAAGGTAATGCATTAATATTGCATTGGCACTAAATCACACGTAAAAATTGCACTGATTTTGCATTACCACTAATGAAGTAATGCAATATGATTGCATTGTCGCTAAAACCTATTGTACATAATAAAATTAAACAGAGGATGAAGAAAACAAATAAATATTAAAAAATACAGTAAAGCTCACACTGAGGCCACCTACATATGTATGAAGAATGTCCATTGAACATACGTATGTACATTAGCTATGGCATAGTGTTATATGGGAATTCTTAGTAACGAGATTTCGACTTGCACGAACCCCTCATTTTGTAAGGTTTGGAAAAAAAATATTCGAGCCAAAAAATGGTGGCGGTCAGATGGGGGCAAAGGTCTCCGCTTCGTGCTCAAAGTTGAGGGTCAAAGCAAAAAAAAAAAAATACAAATAATCATTTAACTTTCCCGGGGTCAACGTTACAATGGTCAAAGGTATGACGAGCATCCATTAATTTTTTCCGCCCAACATCATTTTTAAGCACACCAACTGCCTAACTCCTCTCCTTAAGGGGGCTCCCATACAAAGGAGAAATTTTTGTAACATTTACTCGCAGGGCTCTAACTGCCCCTAGGGCGTACCTATCGAAGTCAAATGTATGACTGAACTCCAATATTTTTTCATTACAAAGATTTTCTTTGAACATACTTATCGTCTATCTTCAACCATTAAGGTGGTCCCCATACACAAAAAAAAAGAATTCTTTGTCAATTAACTAATTTATTTTTGGCATGTGTTGGATACATTTTTCTATTTTGGGCAACGACTTAAAGTAAAAGTATTTTTTCTTCTTCGTCGCGGCATAACGCACTGCTATAATCTTCTATTAATTTTACGCCTGACAAATGGATCTTTTGCAATATGTTTAGCGCTTGCTTATAGTCTTCACGTTGTTCCCAGGTTTAAGGATCGCTATTTAAAGAAGTTATTGTTAATCCAAAGCGTGGAAAAAAGTTTGCTGTCCCAGGTGTTACATAGTGGCTCAAATCCTTCATTACTTTTTGTAGTACTTCTGTGGGAGCTAAGGTAATTCTCTTCACACCCGTGAACCCAATGACTGGGCGAGAACGACCTTTCTCTTCACTGGCGCCGCTATTTATTTTGTCGTCTTTTGCCGCATTATCATCTACGCCGTTGGTGTCTTCGTTTGATGATTCGTCCACCTCTTCGTCGGACAACTCTTCCTCATATTTATCTCTATCTTCTGCAAAAATACGAATATCATTCGCAGTCACAGGTAACATTCTGGTCAAATAATGCGAGAGCAACAGGTTCATCACTACCAGAGATGTCCACAAAAGCTTTTACATAAAGTGTGACGATTAATAACTGACCTCGCGGACTCCATCAAATTCATTCTTGGTTAAGCCCAGATATTCTCGAAATAAGAAAATTTTAAGGCAGTATATTCCTTTCACCATCCAACAGGCATGACTGATGGGTCCTGGTGGTGCGAAGTGAAACTTTTTTATACCTTCACCTAGAAACAGTAACACCATTGCAAGAAATTCCTTGTAGTCACCTCTGGGTTGCTAAAGATATTGCAAAAACTCCATGTTGTCAACGACGCTGCCGAAAGAGGCGTAAAATTAATAGAAGAGTCGAAATAGGATATAGGTATGTTCGGAGGAAATGTTGAAGATGAAAAATTACTGTGGGTCAGTCTTACAATTTTGTACAAATTCCGCCTTTGTATGGGAGCCCCCTTAATGAGTCGAGATAGGACATATGTATGTTCAGAGGAAATATTCAAAATAAAAAATTACTGTGGGTCGGTCCTACATTTTACCCCCTAGGAGGCAACATAAAAGCGGAAAAAGCGGATTTCTTAAAAAAAATTATTCAAAAAACAATTTTTTTTATTGGGATCTAGGGATGGGCAAATGAAAAAAATGTATCGATATATATCGTATCGATATTTTTGAACAGTATCGATATATATTTTTTGAAAACATCGATATTTCGATGTATCGATATTTTTTGCTGCATTAATTTCGAATGCACTATTAGTAACTTTAAGAAATTTAATACAAAAGAACTATGTATGTTAAGTTATACGTAAGCTACTGTAGACTTCATTAGTCTTTACTTTCTGTTGCTGCTCTGTGCTGTGCCGTTCTGTTTCTAAATTTTAATAGTTACTTTTTCTGAAATAAATTATTCAGATCGGTCACAGTTTTCCACTAAAGTGTTGAGTTTTGCATCGTACATTGTTATTAGAGTTTTTCTTTTCCCGGACCGAAAAGTCGTTCCCGCTTTCCCGGGAATTCCCGGTGCAAAACAATACAAAATATTTTTTTATTTAATTTTAATTTATTTATTTCAACAAAAAAACAAATTATAATTCATGATATCGATTAAATAATAATAACGTTTTATAAGCACATGTCAAACAAATAATATAATTTGATTTCCCGGCCGTAATTGTTCTAAGTTTTAGCTATAGTTCTACCATCGCATTCATATAGTGAATAACGACACTCATCGAGGAATGTGTACATTTGTGCAAACTAAAGTTGCCAGCACAAATTTTCCGGGATTTCTTTCCCGGAAAATGTGCGGGATCCCGGGAAATCTCGTGTGAAAAACACTAATCGCTATGTTTCAATATAGTTTTATGTTTCTCTGGTAAATATTAAATATTTTCAAATTCTTGAAGCACAATCACAGTTTATTTCGAAATGTTTTTATTTTATTTATGCTGCCACTTACAATTAGTTACAGTTTGTTTATTTTCACAGGTTGAACCGAAACAGAACAAAATGAAAGAGAAAAACTAACGGCTTGTATATGATTTCTATAAACCAAAAAGAGTCAGCTGATTCGTAACAGAACACAAAGTTAAAACAAATTCTACCTTTAGGCTTATACCCACAATATTCAAAAAGTCACCTGCATTAGTTGGGTAATCTTATAAATTTGAATGGGATGTTATTATGAAATTTATCTTTTTTTTCTTCGCATCACTAGTAGTGATGTCAATATACAGTTAAAAACGGCTATAGCTCTTAAAAGTATCGAAACCCGATACTCGTAAATAAGAATCGATGTATCGATATACCGGTTTTTGAAATATCGGCGATATATATCGATATTTATTTTCTCAAATATCGATATTTTTTGCCCATCCCTATTGGGATCACCTTAATGGTTGAAGATAGACGATAAGTATGTTCAAAGAAAATCTTCGTAATGAAAAAATATTGGAGGTCAGTCATACACTTGACTTCGACAGGTACGCCCTAAGGGCAGTTAGAGCACTGCGAATAAATGTTATAAAGATTTCTCCTTTGAATGGGAGCCTCCTTAAAGAGAGGAGTTAGGCGGTCGGTGTGCTTAAAAAGATGTTGGGCAGAGAAAAATAATGGGTGCTCGTCATACATTTGACCATTGTAGCGTTGACCCCGGGAAAGTTATATGATTATTTGTATTTTTTTTTTGCTTTGACCCTCAACTTTGAGCACGAAGCGGAGACCTTTGCCCCCATCTGACCGCCACCATTTTGTGGCTCGAATATTTTTTTTCCAAACCTTACAAAATCTCGTTGCTAAGAATTCCCGTATAACACTATGCCATAGCTAATGTACATACGAATGTTCAATGAACATTCTTCATACATATGTAGGTGGCCTCAGTGTGAGCTTTGCTGTATTTTTCAATATTTATTTGTTTTGTTCATCCTTTGTTTAATTTTATTATGTACAATAGGTTTTAGCGACAATGCAATCATAATGCATTACTTCATTAGTGGTAATGCAAAATCAGTGCAATTTTTACGTTTGATTTAGTGCCAATGCAATATCAATGCATTACCTTGAAGTGATTTTAATTCAATGCAAAAACTAGTGCATTAAAAATAATGTCAATGCAATATTAATGCATTATTTTAAAGAGATTTTAGTTTAATGCAAAATATAGTGCACTAAAAGCATATGATTTAGTGCTAATGCAATAAATTTGCATTTGCATTGATTTGGTTTAATGTAGGAAAATGCTCAATGCATTACCTTATTTAATGCAAATTTCCCAGGTCTGATTAAAATAAGTTAGGGACAACAACAGCAACAAAACATAAGCATGCAGAAATCTCTGTAAATATTACAACAATAATGTAAAGGGAAAATAGTATAAAAGGCCGAAGAATTTGCAAACATTCATTCAGTCGTTGCATAGACATCAGTGGATCAGTAGTGCGATTCACTAACTTTTTTTTAACGATAATCGCATCGTTAAAACAATTATAGCAAAAATTTATCGAATTTGCTAGTCAGTAACATTTTTAGCGATATTCGCTGTAGGTTAATGTCAGCTGTGTTGTTATTTAAGCGACAATAATTTATGTGCTGTTAATTTTATCGACAAAAATCAACACAAAATATCAGCTGAGTACTATCGTTAAAAAGAAGTTATAGAATCGCACAATCGTTCTTGCAAGCTACAAAATGTGTAGACAAAAATTACAATAGTTGCATCCTTAAAAGTTACTGAATCGCACCACAGGATTAAGCACGGTAAGCAACACCAGTCAATGACCAATATAAAGAACATAAGTTCAATGTCTTCAGTGGTCAGCGACTTTACAAATTCAGCATTTTTGTTATTTTCTTTTTACCTTGCATTAATAAGTGACCTAATTATTTAGCGTATAAATTTAGTTAGCTATAATATTTTGTATAAATATAGAAGAAAAATAAAGACATAGCGTAGTAGACAAATTGACTTGTTTTACTGCACCTTTCTTTGTTACATGGTCCCAAGTACCTTGTGACACCAAACAAATTCTTGGTTTATGTACCTAGAATTTAACAGCAACCTTAACATTGGTGACCCCAAACAGCTCTGAACTTCAAGTTCCCCCCACCAGCGGTAAGGATCTTGTAAGCACTCATTGCTGAATACAACACGCTACCTGAGCGATCAAGCACCATAACATTGGTGACCCCAAACAGCTCTGAACTTCAAGTTCCCCCCACCAGCGGTAAGGATCTTGTAAGCACTCATTGCTGAATACAACACGCTACCTGAGCGATCAAGCACCATAACATTGGTGACCCCAAACAGCTCTGAACTTCAAGTTCCCCCCACCAGCGGTAAGGATCTTGTAAGCACTCATTGCTGAATACAACACGCTACCTGAGCGATCAAGCACCTTCGAACTTCCACTGGACCTAGTGGGAGCTTCAGGTTGATCTTTAGGTTCGGCCCTAAGACGTAAAGTTTCCTTATTAAATATTTCCAAGTATTCCTCGGCTATTTTTTGGATTTTGTCATAATAGCCCTCCGCGAAGTAGTCTAACTTCATTGGGTCATCGCAATCTTCCCGAATATCCGAATCCGTGTTTTGAAATTTATCCCAACACTCCTGAAGACGTCTCGAACGTTCCTCGAAGTAAGCCGCTGTTTTTCTTTCAGCTGGGTCTTTTTTGAAGTTTCTTATTATCTTCTGGATATCTTCACCCGTTGAGATTTGAAGGTCCAATAATTTTTTAATTGTCTCCATTTTTACCCAGATTATTTGTTATAAAAACGTTTTGTATCACCAATGTTAATCAATCAATTGTCCTGTTAAGGTGCTTGATCGCTCAGGTAGCGTGTTGAATTTAGCAATGAGTGCTTACAAGATCCTTACCGCTGGTGGGTGGAACTTGAAGTTCAGAACTGTTTTGGGTCACCACTGTTATGGTGCTTGATCGCTCAGGTAGCGTGTTGAATTTAGCAATGAGTGCTTACAAGATCCTTACCGCTGGTGGGGGGAACTTGAAGTTCAGAACTGTTTTGGGTCACCAATGTTATGGTGCTTGATCGCTCAGGTAGCTTTTTGAATTTAGCAATGAGTGCTTACAAGATCCTTACCGCTGGTGGGGGGAACTTGAAGTTCAGAGCTGTTTGGGGTCACCAATGTTATGGTGCTTGATCGCTCAGGTAGCGTGTTGTATTCAGCAATGAGTGCTTACAAGATCCTTACCGCTGGTGGGGGGAACTTGAAGTTCAGAGCTGTTTGGGGTCACCAATGTTATGGTGCTTGATCGCTCAGGTAGCGTGTTGAATTTAGCAATGAGTGCTTACAAGATCCTTACCGCTGGTGGGGGGAACTTGAAGTTCAGAGCTGTTTGGGGTCACCAATGTTAAGGTTGCTGTTAAATTCTAGGTACATAAACCAAGAATTTGTTTGGTGTCACAAGGTACTTGGGACCATGTAACAAAGAAAGGTGCAGTAAAACAAGTCAATTTGTCTACTACGCTATGTCTTTATTTTTCTTCTATATTTATACAAAATATTATAGCTAACTAAACTTATACGCTAAATAATTAGGTCACTTATTAATGCAAGGTAAAAAGAAAATAACTAAAATGCTGAATTTGTAAAGTCGCTGACCACTGAAGACATTGAACTTATGTTCTTTATTTTGGTCATTGCCTGGTGTTGAATAAACAAAAAAAACTTATTGGTAATATGACTACACATGTGTATGCATGGGTGTATGTTATGCTGTGACTGCAATATGATTCTTCGGTCACTAACCATTAATGCATTGCACTTATTGTTTATGTTTTTTTTATAAACAAATAATTGCAAATGCATTTACATACATACACATGTGTTTGGATGTTTATGAATTTAATTTTAATGAGTTGAATAATTATGATGAACTTAATTTAAGGGTTGCCAACAGATATTATAAAACATTATTAGCGATTACCTAGTCGCGAAACAATACAGTAGAACCTAGATAAGTAAATATTAATAAACATTGTTAGCGATTGCCTAGTCTCGAAACGATACAGTAGAACCTTGATAAATAGATATTAATAAACATTGTTAGCTATTATCTAGTCGCGAACCAATACAGTAGAACCTAGATAAGTAAATATTATTAAACATTGTTAGCGATTGCCTAATCGCGAAACGATACAGTAGAGCATTGAAAAATAGATATTAATAAACATTGTCAGCGATTATCTAGTCGCGAAAAAATATAGTAGAACCTGAATAAATAAATATTAATAAACATTGTTAGCGATTTCCTAGTCGCGAAACAATACAGTAGAACATCGACAAGGAGATATTAATAAATATTGTTAGCGATTCCCTAGTCGCTAAACAATACAGTAAAACACCGAGAACTAGATATTATAAACACCATCAGCGATTACCTTGTCGCTAAACAATACAGTAGCGCATTGATAAGCAAATATTTACAAATATTATCGCAAGGCAATATAGGGTAATCTCGGTAGTATTGCAACGATTGTTCTCACCACTAAAACAATACAACGCCACCACTGAAACGGGAGTAGTAGGCCAGTAGCCGATACGCTCAACTGTGCGGAAACATAAGTAAAATATCCATAAGGCCCCAATTTTCCTGATAAGGCACTACAGAGGACCACAGGAGTAACACAAAGGTTGACTACGGAAACATTGAAGATAACTCGCAGAAAACCAAGTCAAAACTAATCCGAGAAGCTGACAGGCCATAAGCGAAAGAGATGGTATAATACTACGGAATTGAAGTCAAGTGAATTGTATATCAGAAAAAACTAAATTTATTAATTTTAAATAAAGAATAGTAATACTTAAGGATACAAAAACGTGTTATTTCTTGTAACGACCTTGGCATTTTCAGGCTGAGTATACCTGGCAGAAAACGACGTTACAATTCTAAAAAGCTGTTTAATACATCAATTAGAGCTGCATCAAAAATGTTGAAGAAGGAAAAACCACTGGATATTAACTCAGCCATTAGAATTGCACGAAAAACTATTAACAGTTCTTTGAAGGGGAAAAATTACAAATTATTACACCACGTATAATACGTTTTCCAAAAATTGGTGGTTTTCTACCATTAATTCCAATATTAACTGCTCTGGGTGCAATTGGCAGTTTATCGACTGGAGGTGCTGCTATAGCGAAGACTGTAAATGCAACAAAAAATGCCAAAAGGCAACTTGAGGAAGCAGCTAGACATAATAGAGCGATAGAATCTATAGCGGTATGTGAAGGACTTTTCCTCAAACCTTATAATAAAGGTTATGGTTTGATTTGCAAAGAAAACTAAAAAAACTATTTCAAATGCTGCCCACTAGCCCATTGACTGATGTTGATCTACAAAATTTTTCATCAGAAATTCGATACTTTAGAGGAGTTTATATGTTGAACACTCTACCAAAACGTGCTAGGTCAACAGGACTCGGCACACATTGGGTAGCACATTTTAAAAACATCAAAGAAATATAATATTTCGATAGCTTCGGAAACTTACAAGCTCCTGTAGAAGTAATCAAATATCTGGGTAAAAATATAAGATACAACTATAATCAATATTAGAAGTCTAATACATTTAATTGTGGTAATTTATTCAATTTCTTTATGATATAAATAAAAATATTAAAATTCAATAATTTATATAAAATTTTGTTTTATTAGCTGTAGAATATATATGTATACAATAAATTTATTCCTCGTCGGATAAAGAGTTATACCTACTTGGCAAGAACATAAATTGGTCCTTCATCTCTATCTTCACAGTTGATATGGATCAAGGACTTGTTGTTCTAGGAACTAAATTTTGTGATTCCATTTTAATGTGTTGTATCTTTGAGTATTTTACTTAAATTGATATTAAATGTAGATTCGATGAGTCTAAAAAGCCTACATGAAAATATTTGTTGTGAAATATTGAATATGTCTATATATGAGGAAAAGTCGAGGAGAGAAAGAGAAAGAGAGAGAGAGAGAGAGAAAACAGCAATATCAGTCGAAAATTTATCATTGTGAAATTAAAATTTTAACACAATATCAAATAGTCATTCAATACGTTAAGAGCTTGACAATGAAATCTGTAGCAGAACAATTTCTTAAGGAATATGAAAGATATTTAATGCACGAAAATAAGGATGCAGTACTATGTTTTCGTTACATGCTTAAAGAAAACAAAGACTTTGGTTGGGAGGATAATAATGATGCAGAACACTTTTCTTGTTGTCCTTGGTACAGCTCAGATTGTATATAAGGACCAGACACGTGCAGAAGCACGATATTCAATGTAAGAAAAATCAATGTAATAAATATAATTTATTCATATACGTTTATTTTTAATATCAAAAATTAATAAAAGTACAGTAGTTTTCGCTTATAGTCACATTTAAAATTGCACAGAAATTGTGGACTATATCGCTAATGTGACTATAAGCCTAACTTTTTTATATGCCACACAGAGGTATATAAAAGAATTTCCATACAATCCAATTATGTGAATATAAACCAAATAAACTAAATTCATATTTATTATTAAAAAAAAAATAAACAAAATGACTTCATTTTACAAAATATTTGCACATTTCACAAAAGTTGTAGTTAAAAATAGATTATTAATTGCTTTCAAAAAAGTCAGTAATTTTAGATTGCTTCAATATATGTAAGTGATTGTTTTAGAGTCATGTCCTCTATTTTGTCAAACAAAGAATGACACTCAATATCATTTTCTAAGCAAAAAATTCTTAAATTCTTTTGGTGTTGGAAGGTGTTTTTGTTTTTTGTTGTATTTAAAAGGCAAGTTTTTGTGGCCTTTTATGCAACAATGTTTTATTCTAAAGACATGTTCTTCTACTAAACAATAGATGGGGGTTGAAATTTAGATTTACTTTTTGGTTTATGGCTTAAATAAATAACTAAAAAAATCTGTTGAAAATTTTTGTGACTATAACGCGAATTGTTTGCATACAATTTGGATTTTGACTACCAAAAACGCGGTGCATATATGTCAAATATGACTATATATTAAATGGACTATATCGCCAACTTTTTGAATGAAATTAAGTTCAAAAGTCACAAAAAACATTAAATATGGACTATATCATTAATGTGACAATAAGCGGTAGTGACTATAAACGAAAACTACTGTATAAATAAAATGTTCAAGTATATTTTTAGTTTGTAAGATTATATCTAAAAGACACAGCAAAAAAATTATCAAACAAAATATATAAATAAATATATATACGTATGTATATGTTTATATTTGTAACAATTTGTTTCCTTAATAATTATTTATAAGCTAAACAACTTTATATTTATAACTAGATGTTAAATGATATAGATATAATTTTTCACAAATTTCAACCTTCTTCAAGTCTGTCAATTTCCATCAGTAGCATATCTAATTCATAATGCGGATTAGTTTCCTCAATTTGGTAATGAGAATACGCAAATGTATTTATACCATCAGGTTTAATTTTTCTTTTATCATCTTCAAAGCTTAAAATTACTTTTCTTAGTTCACTAAAATTTCAATAAAAAATATAATTTTATAAAAAAAAATATACAAAGTTTAAGTTAAAAACAAAACAACTTCCTTCGTTCGAACGAGGAACAACAATATTTTAAAAACAAAACAAAAACAAATAAATTCATACCGCCGTATTCATAAAAATTATTTTAGGTTTATGAAAGTCTTATTTGACATATTTCTATAAGAAACTTGTCAAATAAGCCTGTAAGAAACCTGGGGGCAAATCACGGCATTCGATATGACTCGTAATTTAAAAATATTTCCATATAAACTCTATTGAAATATTTTTAAATTACGACTCGTATCGAATGCCGTGATTTTCCCCCTGAAATATTTTTTATAAATACGGCAGATATGCTTTGAGTTATAGCATGGATGGAAATTCCATCGGCATCTAGATACTATTTCATATACAGTATGTCAAGAAAATGTTTTGACATAGTTAAAATCGTTATAAATTTTAATTTGTATCATAAATATTTTTATTTTTCTTTGCATTATGAAATTTTTGGTTATGGATTTCATTTTATTTACATTTAAGTGAACCAATAGTAGTAAGTTATACGCAAAATTAAAAAGTGAGAGCATAAAAATTACATGAAAGCAAAAAAAAACTCAAAAATTTCTCTGTCAAGAAAATGTTTTTACATCCTTGTATTATATAGTAAGAAAATAGGAAAGATTTTAAGGTGTACAAAAATATTTTTTTTTGGCTCCATTGGTATTAAATCGGCTTGTAAGACGACTTCTCATGGACAAAAATTTTCTTTTCCAAATATTCCGCCGAAATTTCTCATATTGCCCTCGTATTACTGTTTTAAACTCCATTTACTTCTTGAAATACCCTTTGGAAATACTATTTTTCAAATAAACCCATAAATTTTGAATAGGGTATAGATCTGGACCTTGAGATGGAGTATCCACAACCTTACCGCAATTGAAAGGACACCATGTTCCTACCCAAAGTGCCTCATGTCAATACATTAATAAAAATTTAAAACTTCCATATTTAGCAGCTATAAAGCCAACCTTACTCGCGCTGTCAACGAAAAACCATTTCAACGTATTGATATACCACTCACACAGTTTCCCATGAGACAAAGGCAATTGCTCAAAAGAATCGACTGTACTTCAATAAATGGTCGGAAGTCCCCGGTTTCTAGAGTGTAGCCCAAACAGCAACAATTGTCTTTTGTGATAACGCATACTTACAAGCTTGATGGCTTCTACGATAATGTGATTTTCGGCGACGAAACCAAACTTCTGCTTTATTAGAATGATGGATCTAACAAAGTATGGAGGAAAAAAAATCTTTAAAAATATTGGAAAGTGAAACCGTAAACCCATCTGTAAAACTTAAAAAAGGTTGGCTGATGGATTGGAGGTATATATACATACATATGTACATATGTATATATATGGTGTAAAACGTGGGATAAATTTGCTTTATTGAAAACACCATGAATGCGGGGCAGTGCCTTAATATATTGAAGCATTTTTTTGGATGACAGCTCGAGTAAATTTTGGTTTATTGCTGGAAAACATGTAAGTTTCCAGTTGTTATCAATCTAATGACACCAAACACAAGGCACTTTCGGTAAGAACATGGTGTCTTTTCAATTGCGACAAAGTTGTGGATACTCCATCTCAAGGTCCAGATCTATACCCTATTCAAAATTTATGGGTTTATTTGAAAAATAGTATTTCCAAAGGGTATTTTAAGAAGTAAATGGAGTTCAAAACAGTAATACGAGGGCAATATGAGAAATTTCGGCGGAATATTTGGAAAAGAAAATTTTTTCCATGAGAAGTCGTCTTACAAGCCGATTTAATACCAATGGAGCCAAAAAAAAAAAATTATTTTTGTACACCTTAAAATCTTTCCTATTTTCTTACTATATAATACAAGGATGTAAAAACATTTTCTTGACAGAGAAATTTTTGAGTTTTTTTGGCTTTCATGTAATTTTTATGCTCTCACTTTTTAATTTTGCGTATAACTTACTACTATTGGTTCACTTAAATGTAAATAAAATGAAATCCATAACCAAAAATTTCATAATGCAAAGAAAAATAAAAATATTTATGATACAAATCAAAATTTATAACGATTTTAACTATGTCAAAACATTTTCTTGACATACTGTAAATAGTTTTTAGGTTGAAAATATTTTGTAACGCTTGAAGTTGTTGCAGTCTTATATTATGCATCGTTACAAAATTGTATTTTTAATTAATAAAACAACGAACAGCGATGTAAAAAAAGCAAGTTCCAAAAACGTAAATATTAAATTCCCGAAAATTCCCGATGAAAGTTTCCCGGGATTTGTAAAAAAATAATACCCGGGAATTCCCGGGATTTTTTTCCCGCGTAGAAACTCTATAAACTATACTTATCAAGAATATATTTCTTTACTCCCTTTATATTTTTTAGTATCATTTTTATATTGGATGCTAAATGAGTCAATTTTAGATCGCAATCCCACAAACTCTTTCATAACCTTTCCACAATTCTCATCCTTAATCATTCCCAACACCTTCTTGTTTAGACGAGGGAAACCATATTTGTTGTCCTCAGGGTAATCAGAAGTATCAAATTCTTGTGTAAGGTCAGTTTTTATATCAATACAAAAGTCGTCAGTTTTTATGGTATATATAAATGAGTCCGTATTCATATAATTAAGGGATAAATTTGATTTGAATTTAGGTTGAACATATCGATAATGGAAATCATACATTTTCCAGTTAGAAAGTTTCAAGACACAAAATCCTAAATATATAAGCTTATTATAATATGTCTTATCTCTATTCGTTTCAATTGCAACCATATCGTCCGAAAATACAAATAAACTGTGAAAATTGGATTTGGATATCCACTCTTGAGCTCCTAAGCGGTTTCGGTTTATTTTACTCCAGTTTGTTATTATTCGTATATCTTTTCTTTTGTCCACATTCTTCATGGTTTTGCCATATACTGCGTTATTGAGGAGCTTGAAGAAATTATTTTAAAAATAATTTTTCGCAACAGCTCTGTGTTGAGTATTTAAATCTATATAATCTTTTAACCATGGAGATTACTTGAAAGTCAGAATGCGATGAAATTTCCGTAGAACTAAACCATATTCCAAACATTGCTTAAGAACTCTGTAGTGTATAACATACGAATGTTTCACAGAGAAGTTGGTAATCAACTTCTTTTGTCTTGTTCCTAAAGGTCCTTTATTTTCAGGACAAAAAGGTAGATCATTGTGCGACTCATATAAATAAGAAGGATATTCTAAGCTTACTTCATATACATAACCATCATTTGTATTATCCTCTATATATCTACGATCCAAACTACACACATAACTAATGTAAGTGCATGTGAACGTTTGTATGTGCGCAGAAAAATAAAAGAGCATACACACAACGTGTGTGTGTATGTACATGCATGACGCTTGTATACGCGCCCATGCGTAGAAAGAAGCAAGCTTAAAAAAAATTTTCAGTCACAAAGTATTTTCTTCTTTACTCCTATACCTGCAATAACTGAAACAAATTATTGCAAACAGTGTTGTTTAGCGTTTGTTTTAGAGGATTTCTCTGTAGTAAAGCGTTTAAAAAATCCCTCATGTCTTGAAAGTTCTTATAATAAATGGTCTTATGCAGGACTTGAGTACCATTCTTTATTAAGCGGAATGACTTTCAAAGTATTTTCAATTTTACGTAACTCCTTTACGAAAAGGTGGGAGTCGTAGCACGAGTAGTTATGAAACTAGATTGGTATAAACTTACCCTGAGTTTACATCTGGCATTTTTTGTGTGTCATTTGCCCAAAAAAGCGTAACCAACTAATTCCTAATGAAAAATTGTTTGATTCAGATATGTATTTATTGATTTAAACATTTTCCAATCATGTTGGATTCTATAAAATTGTCTATTAGTTATCTATGGAACTGTTTAACTTAATAAATACATGTCTGAATCAAACAGTTTTGCATTAGTAATTAGTGGTTACGATTTTTTTACGCTTGTGTGGCATTTGGTACACCAATGTAAACCCGGCCTTAGGGATTTGATTAATTTAAGTTACAACTTTTGCGCACCGCTCCTCTAAATTTGCCACTTATGTGACAGTGACACGTTCCGTGTGCTCAAAAAAACTAAGCAAAAAACCAGAAAAAATATTCGTACATGCGTCCACAACTTCATTCCTCGCTTTCTCAGTGCCGACTAAATAAAAGAGCATAAGCATGTATGTGTATGTATTTGTCCACAATTGTGGTATGGCTTGCGGGTTACTGATTTACTTACTCTTTAAATATTCAGAAACAACTTCACAATTTAGGTCCCTCAGAAGTTGGAACAGTTTGGAGTCGTCATTTGCTTCCACTTTTTATTTTATTTATTTACTAGCTACACCCGGAGTGCTTCGCTACCCCGATCGACTTTAAAATTTACCCCTATCGACTTCTAAATTTCATTTACATCGATTTGAAAGTGTTAAAGGGGCAGAAATAAGGTACATAGACTATGTCTTTTTCTATGCTTTAAATTTCATTAGAATCTATTTTAACGTTTGGAAGGAGCAGGACTTATCCCTGGATCTTTGCTCGTCTTACTTTCGAGAAGCTACCTACATAGAGTATGTCTCATTCTAAACGAAGGGGTATCTATATTTTAAGTTTCACTAATATCGAGTTGAGACTCAAAAATTGTCCCCCTACTTCCTCGTGGTCCTACTTTAGAAGATATCTATGGTCATTTTGTGACTTTCTAGACGCAGATTTATGTTCTGAGTTTCATCAAAATCGGTTGCAACGTTTCGGAGGGGCAGAAATTTCCCCCTTTCGCCCTTCTGGTTCTAGTTTTGAAAACGTACATAGCATATGTAAGTTTTTAGATGCAGATCTATCTATGTTCTAAATTTTATTACAATCGGTTTGAAAGTTTCGGAGGGCAGAAATCTCCCCCTATCGGCCTCCTTTTCCTAGTTTTAAAAATTTGGATAGCCTCTGTGGCTCCTTAGACGCAGATCTATCTATGTTCTAAATTGTATTAAAATCGGTTTGAACGTTTCGGAGGGACAGAAATGTTCCCCATAACGCCCTCCGTGGTCTAGTTTTGAAAATATGCAGTGACTATTTAAGCTTTTATATGTGACTTTTTAAACTCAGATCTATCTTTGTTCTAACTTTTATTAAAATCGGGTTTAAGGTTTTTGAGGGGCGGAAATTTCCCCCTATTCGAACGGGATAAAAAGTATCTTATGTCCGTCTCCTGGTTCTAAGCTACCTCTCCACCAATTTTCAGCCAAATCGGTTCATCCGTTCTTGAGTTATAAATAGTGTAACTAACACCACTTTCTTTTATATATATACAGGGTAGAGCTGCAAAACTATCGATAGTCGGCCCCGTTGGAGGCCGTCGCACAGTACAGTGAGCCCATACAAAAGTGAGGAAAAAATACAAGGAGTCGTCCGATTGTTATGAAATTTTGCATGATTATAATATCTGGGTCACTGACTTCGAAAATCAAATTGAATTTTACGTAACTCAATTATATGCGCTTAAAATAAGAGTCTAAATTAAATATATATATATGAATATTTCTCGTCTTAAGTTTAATTTTAAAGTATTAAAACCAGTAAAAAAACAAAAGAAAAATTGGTTTTGCAACAAGGAAGCTTTAAGTTTTTAATATTGAAAACCGTTTGTCAATATCTTTTAAAAAAAATATTTGTATTGTTGAAGTTTTCTTTTTAACTAAGATAACAAAATTAAATAAAAGAAAACCAAAACAAAATAGATTTAGCTTATTTTATAACAATATGCGTATTTTTAATCTATATTTTAAAAAAATAACTTGCAAAATATCATTTTGGATAATTTTTCAAAACGCGATATCTCGAAGAATCGGAAAAAGCCGGATGAAGTGAAATAAGATTCTAAGAGATAACAAATCATACAAAAATAAAATGTTTAAATAAAACTGGACATATTTGGAAATTTTTTTCTTGACGGTCAAAACAAAACATTTTTAATTTTTTTTCATAATTTTTTGATCATATAACATATTTTTCTATAAATAATTTCCATTTATTTGTCAACAATTTTTCTTTATTATGTTTTTAAAATCTTAAAAAAAATTACTTGAATAGTGCAAAAAATGTGCTAAAAGCATTAATTTCTATGGATGATGCGCAAAATCGAAAAGTTCACCAAATAAAAAACCCATAAAAATTTTGAACCTTAAAAGGCTGTAGCTTATTCAAAAATTTAGATTCTTCTTAATGAAAGTCTTATCTATCATTTGATATATAATTTGTTAGATTTTGTCATATAAAATATTTTGATTTATTTCCACTGATCACCGCACTGTGTGTCGCGGTGTCAGTACCACTGCAATTTATTTTTGTGTCAAAGACGCTGATGAATTTATGATTTTGGCTACTATCGAGTTATAATAAATTTATATACATATCGCTCATTTACTTCATTAGGGTTATAACTCAAAAAATAAGTTTTTTGAGTTAATAATGCATAATTTTGTATTTTATCTTGTTTAAAAATTTCATATTAATAGCTTATATCATCACCCCCCGAGAGAAGAATATTTTTTCATGTCTTCAGTGAGTTGTATGCAAATTGAAAGCTTAAAACGCGTTTTCTGCAAAACAGGTTTTTTTTTTAGTTGTGACACTATTGAAGTAAATGAGCGATATGTATTCAAGTACAAGAAACTGCTGATAATTTGCTTCAAAGCTGCCATCAGCTACTGTTTACCGACTTCGATTTTTATTCTTTTAATTACATGCTTTTTTTTTGTCGATAGTATCGATAGTGGAAAAAACTATCGATATTGCATTAAAAATTAAACTACCGATAGTACTATCGATAGGTTTGCAGCTCTAATACGGGGCAATTATGAATAAAATTCCGCGACAAATTTCTCCCATTTCCAATTAGAATTTTTTGTTTTCTCTATTGCTTGCTATTAGTTGGAATTATTCTCCGCGAAAAATTTCTCACGGAATTTTACTCATAATTGCCCTCGAAGATTCATATTCAGGGCAATCATGAATAAAATTCCACGTGAATTTTCTCCCTTTTCCAATTAGATTTTTGTTTGTTTTCCCTATTACTTGCTGTTGTTTGAAATTGCTCCCCGAGAAAATTTTCTTGCTGAATTTTATTCATGATTGCCCTCATTGATATTATACGAGTAGTTTTATTTTATTTACCTTTATATTATTAAAAGACACTTTTGCACACGAGTATTAAAAACCAAATGCACTTAGTCACACATAAATAAAATATTTTCCGTCAAGAAGTACAAATGTTAAGTTATTTTTATTTTAATGTATTGATTTTTTAATTCATATTTTTATTTTATTGAATTTCAATCATAAGCACACTAAAGAACTTAAAATTTTTTGGTTAAAAGGTGTATAAAGTTTGTACTCGCAGTCGTGCTTTAAATAAGTTTTTTATACTCAATTCAAGAATTTTGTACTTGATTTAAATTTTTCTTACCTGATTTAAGCACTCAATTTAAGAAACTCCAGGATAAGCTTCCCAAGGTAATCCAGTTTTCTACTTGTTTTAAGTAAATGTTAGTGCTATTCATACTTAAGTGTTTACAATTCTTACTAAAAGTAAGTAGAAAAAACTTGAATTTAATATGTCTTATTTCTTTCTGTGTATGGGTATAAGCCCAAAAATATCACACTGTTTGCGTTACTGCTAAGCACCCCACATATATTTAGTCTTGTATGGTATTTCATATTTCTTACAAGAGACATACATATGTACATGGCAATTATGAATAAAATTCTGCTAGAAATTTCTCCCTTTTCCAATTAGAATTTTTTGTTTTCCCTATTATAGTATGTTTCTGCGCATGATTTAGGCAAATCATGGTGATTTAAGTAGCCGCAAAAGTGAAAAATTTCCCGAAAATTTTTTAATATCTGGTTCGTGTTTTATTTTTGGGAATTGTGACAATTTAAGTTGAAGATTTATTAACGCACAATAATCTCAAATTACTATTTTACTTATGCAGTAAAATAATTTTTTACTAATAATATATTGAAATTGATTATTGAAGGGCTTAGCAGAATCCTATGCGCATTTCACTGTTGCTAATGCAGATCATCAGGGAACCTTTACTAAAAAATCTTAGAAAAACTAGAGTTATTATGTTATAAACTTTAATTTAAACAAATAAGAGGCTCGATTAATAATTTTAATTCATTTGCTTGGAAATTTTTCACTTTTGCGGCTACCTACACAGAGAAAACAGTGCCTAATAAATACCTCATAAAATAGAACAAAATTAATAAGATATCTCTATGGTTTTTTTTTCAATAAGGAAATCTTATTAATTTAATAAGGAAAACCTTTTTGAAAAAATCTAGAAGAAGGTTATCTTATTGATTTTTTCAATAAGGTTTTCTTCTTGTTTTTATTAGACGGCATAGTAAAAAATAAAAAAAATGTGTGTCTTTATTCTCTGTACTTATGTATTTTCATTTAAACTTTGTACCATATACATGTATGTATGTATGTAGTATATTGTAGATGTTATTTATTTATACATACATACATACACATTATTTTATATTCTTAACTAACTTACTCACCAAGTATTGAACCAGCAAACTTCTGACTGATAGACAAGCACTCTAACCAATATGCTAACAAGCATCCTAATCACCATTGAAATAATTGTGCAAACATTATTATACAAAAGCGAAAAAGATCAAGAAAAAATTTTTTCTATGTCTATTTATAGATATGAAATAACAAGACACCACATAAAATTAAAAATATTTCCTTATTAAACAAATTAATAAGATGCCTTACACATAATCATATAGGAACCTCATAAAATCAAGAAGAAAACCTTATTGAAAAAATCAATAAGAAAACCTACAAATCAAGAAGAAAGCCTTTTTAAAAAAATTAATAAGCCAACCTAATAAAATCAATAAGAAATCCCTATAGTTTACAATTTATAAGAAAACCTAATAGAATCAAGAGATTTTTCTCTATGTATTTTTTTTTGGTGCCAAAAATAACGGAAAAAAAAGTTGTGAATAACAAGATTTCTTCTTGATTTTATATGGTTTTCTTCTTGATAAAATTAATAAGATTTACCACATAAAAACAATAAGGAATCTTTATGAAAAAATCTTTGCTTCTTTCTGCTGGGATACCCCTTAGCCTAAATACATTTCATAGAGAAAATCTTCTTGATTCCATTAGGCAGTTCAATAAAACTATTTCTTTAAGCTTTAGGTCAGTAAATTTTATATATTTTTAGTTTTGATCAATATTTCGTTAACCTTTGGTTAACTTCTTCAGGATTATTCTTATTTTATTTGTTTTATAATTAGTTTTTGCCTTTTTTGTTTTCAATCAAAAAAATGTTTTTTACAATTACATATACATATATAAAATTTACTGACCTAAAGCTTTAAAAAATAGTTTTATTGAACTGCCTAATGGAATCAAGAAGATTTTCTCTATGAAATGTATTTAGGCTAAGGGGTATCCCAGCAGAAAGAAGCAAAGATTTTTTCATAAAGATTGCTTTCTTGAATTTTGAATGGTTTGCTACATATGGACCTGAACAGGGGAAAAAATTAAAAAATATATAATTTTTTTTTAATTTTTTTATAAAAATAAGTGCGTGACTTTCGACAAAACTGGGAGACACGGGTCTTTTTTTTGGTCTTTTATCACGTAGTGGTGTCCATATATAGTTATAATTCCATGACTTAAAAAATTACACACAGTTTTATGTTATATTTTTGCCGAATTTTGAACGTTTTTGGATAATCGTTTTCGATTATCGATTTCGCTCGAAAAGTGACGAATTTACACATTTTGTGAAATTAAAAATATTTTTTTAATTCACAACCTTTTGTAAGTGTAGTAGGTCGTCAAGTTGTACAATAGTTCTAAGTATGTTGTAGGTAATTTCCATAGAAAAGTTTGCTACGACATTTACAACATTTTTCCTTATGTTTGATGAATGTCGTAGAATAGCATCAGGAGTGCATAAGCTTATAGAATTGCTAATGTGTTTTAATTACATTTACCTTAATTTTTCTTTATTAAGTTAATAAAAATTAATGAAATTGTACAAGTATACTTAAACAAATAAAAAAAAATTCGCAAAATAACGAAAATTGGCAAAAAGCTACCAACGGCAAGCTAAAAACCACGCAAAAAGACGTTTTTATTGCGAACTTTGCAAAAAAAAATCGCGAAAATGGGCAACATTTTTATTAAAAATCGCTAAAACAGTATGGAATGCAAACAACAATTCGACAAAAATCTCGAAAATTACGTAAGTTTGCAAAAACTTATTAACAGCGATATGATAACAGAAAGAGAAAGTATTTCTTTCTCTGTCTTGCACACAGCTGAATTAAGACTTTGCTAAGTGAACTTTGCGTGTCTAAAAGCGCTATATTTTTAATCGAAATTTCTCATAATTATTCATGGATGCCCTTGATCGTGCTAAACAGCCCACGAAAATTCAAATACTGCTAAGGTTTTTTTAACTACATTAGAATTTTATGGGCTCGCGTTGCTGAACTCTACGCAGCATAACATAAAACCACTCATATTTAATATTTTGAAAAAATATTTAATATATAAATATCTAACATTAAAACAAATCCGATGCATAAGTGGCACACATTACAATATTTTTAATTTCACAAAATGTGCACAAAATTTAAAAAGGCTATAACCTTGGAACGGTAAGTGCAAATTCAATATTTTTTCTTTAAATGACTCAGAATTTATCCACCATTTAAACTGCATTATTAGTTTTTTTACCTTGAATAGAAATCTTAAAAGTTGCAATGCATTAGTTTTAAAATTTATACTAAATTTACAAAAAAAAAAATGTCATAAAGGGTACCCAAATGAGCAAAAAACTAACCGAAACTTATAATATTTGCACAGAGAAGTAAAGTTTGAACAGTTTTCTTTTAAAAAAATTGACTTAGCAATAATAAAAAGATCGTGCTAAGGGGTCGCGTAATGAACAAAATTAAAAAAAACGTCGAAAACCCCGATTTTCGGGTTCCGAAAAATCTGAAAAAAAATCACAAAAATACTTTACCCTATAAGCTTTCAAAACATGCTGAGGCAAAAGAAAAAAAATTGTTTGGGACACACTAATGTACATACCAGAGAATGACAATAAGTACTAAAAAAACATAAGTAAATAGTCTTAATTTTAGCAACTGTGCATAATCTTAATTATAGCACAAACAATTTGTCCGCACACATATTTGTTCTCAAACAACTATGACTTCAACCAATCCCAACATACAAGAGCATCTCTACTTTGTTTATGCAAAAAACGAAACTACCCTACAACTATAAATAAAAAGGGGCATGCGTATTAAACTAATTGACTCTGTCTGACACAGAATATTAATATTTATTCAGTAAAAAAAATAATACAGTCATATTCGGAATATTTATTGCTCATTCGCCATTGTATACAATCATTTGTGTACATAAAATGGAATGGAAAATGTTTGGCTGTTTGAAAACATACTTTATGTGTGTGTATATAAAATAGCTCTGTGTTACGCATGTGTATTGGCTTTAATATTCAGAATATTTTTGTATTAATTAATTAAGCCTTAATAATTTTTATAAATAAGAATGTTAATCATTGTTTAATGAATGCCTAGTGTTGAACACTTCAAAGTTCATCATTGCGGTATACTAGAAATATACACTGGGCATCCATTAAACAATAATATTTAAAGAAATCGCGAAGAACTAACTTAAAACTTCATGAACTCCATGATTGGAGAAAACAAAAATTAATATTTAGTGTTTTTATGGGAATTGTTCAAATTTAAGTTTAAAATTTGTGTGTGGCAACACTCTATTCTTTAATAGCTGTTGTTGTTATTTACATTTATTTTCCTTTACATACTCTTACAACTACAATTTGAAGCTGAAAAAAAGTCAGCCAATGTAGCAATGATCAAGTAAGAAAATAAAAAAACATGTTGATTATTGAGTTCTTGTTTCAACTTTGTTATTTGTTGTTAGGCTTCTCATTTGTTTAAATGAAAGTTTATAACATAATAACTCTAGTTGTTCTAAGAAATTTGGGTAAAGGTTCCCTGATGATCTGCATTAACAACAGTGAAATGCGCATAGGATCCAGCTAAACCCCTCAATAATCAATTTCAATGTATTTTTAATAATAAAAAATATGTTAATTAATAAGTAAAATAATAATTTGGGATTATTAGTACGTTTAAAAATTTTAAACTTAAATTTTAACAATTCCCATAAAAATCACTAATTAAATTTTTTAAATTCTTAAAGCACAATCACAGTTTATTTAGAAAGTTGTTGTTTCCAAGCGAGTTTAAGTTGCTTTTTCCACCTTTTGAACATTTATATTGTGCATATCTACAGAAAAATACATTTTAAACCATATATATTTGAACAATATTGGTGGACGATGAGGTATTTAAAAGTGTACGACAAAAAAATTTGTGCCGTATTTATACATATACATACATATATAAGATTTATGCTGCCACTTACAATTACAAGTACAGTTTTTTTTGTTTTCACAGGTTGAACCGAAACAGAACAGAACGAAAGAGAACAACTAACGGCTTGTATAAGGTTTCTATAAACTAAAAAGAGTCATCTGATTCGTAACAGAACACAATGCAAAAACTAATTCTGCCTTTAGGCTTATACCCACATAAACCAAATTTGGCATTTAGCTTAGTTAACAAATAAAAGTCACCTGGTATAATCGTCGCTTTCGATAACGAGCTGATTCGATCACGTTTTTTCAGTTTGAGATTAAGCCATTCGATATCGAGCCATATTATTACATTATTCGATAACGAATGAATTAATCTCAAACTGAACAAGTAAGAGTGCTATATTCGGCTGTGCCGAATCTTATATCCCCTTTACCAATGTACGTACATATATATAGTATACAGACACATACATACATATTTGTTTTGTGAAAAATTTATCATTTTTTTAAAGTTTCCATCTTTGGAGCTGTAATTTTCTTTCAGAAGCATAAAATATATTCAATTTATAAAGAAAAAGAAAAAAATTTTTAGACCTATTTAATTTTACATAACACAAAAAGTGTGAGTTTTCCAACCCTGGAGTCATAATTTTGGATTTTTTTGATTATTGATACCAATCTAGTTCTTTAAAAAATACACAAAATATGTTAAGTGAAAAAAGCAAAAACGAAATAAGGAAAAACTTAAGGTCAGATTTTGTAAATTCAAACGATTTTTTCGTTTTGAAATTTGTATGAAAAAAATATTTTTTGAAAAGAATTTTCGTTATTTTTCATACAAATTTGAAACGTTTAGAAACAAAATTTTTTACAAAATCTGCTTATTAGTTTCATTTAATTCCTTTAATATTAAAAAGTTCAGTAAAGTGCGACTTTGAATCGCGCACGAAAGGTAGGCTTTTTTGAAGTTTTTTTTTCAGTTTAAACGATTTTTTCAGTTTTGTCGCTTTTTTCTCGTTTTGGCGATTTTTTTCTGTTTTTGGAGGTTTTTTTATTTTGGTGATTTTTTCTGTTATTGGGATTTTCTTCATTTTGTAGATTTTTCTCATTTTGACGATTTTTTTTCATTTTTGCGATTTTTTTCTGTTTTTGGGTTTTTTTTATTTAGGATTTTTTTTTCTTTTTTTTCATTTTGGCGACTTTTTTCTGTTTTTTTGGGGTTTTTTTTTCGTTTTGGCGATTTTCTTTTATTTAAGCAATTTTTCCGGTTTTTCGCGATTTATTTTAGTCCTAGAAATTTATTTTAATATGGCGATTTTTTTCTGTTTTTGGGTTTTTTTCATTATGGCGTTTTTTCCTGCTTTGGGGTTTTTTTATTTAGGCGATTTTTTTCTCTTTTTTGGGGTTTTTCATTTTGGCGATTTTTTTCATTTTGTCGTTTTTTTCCTGTTTTGGGGTTTGTTGCGAATTAAATAAAAAGACCCAACTGATGTCTTAATTTGGATTACTCAAAGTTTATTTCATATGTAATATATATATAACAACGTGTCACCCTGATGGAATTCAGAAAAGAGAGAGGGCTTACAAAAAAGGAAGTTGAATATGACATAATTTATGAATAAAAAAAATCTACAAAAAACAGATTATTTGATATTACAGTGTTGCAATAAATTGTTACCATATTAATCAAAAGCAAAAATATTGAGCATCAATATGTTTAGTCCTTTTTGAAGAGTCTGGATTTTGTACCAATGTGATTGCTCTTTGGTTGTCGCATTTGATTGGTGTTGTACCCTTCAATTTTATGTCAATGCTTATCATTAGTTTTCGAAGCCACATCACTGATTTAGTTGCTGCACATAACGCTACAAATTCGGCCTCTGTGGTTGAAGTGGCTGTAATTGTTTGCTTCTTTGAACTCCATGCAATAGGTCCACCGTTTATCGTTGCTATCCATCCTGTCGTACTTCGTCTAGTGTCTAAATCTCCAGCCCAATCTGCGTCACAGTACATTACTAAATTTGTGCAGTTCGAGCCAATATCAAATGAAATTCCTCTATCTGTTGTTCCTTTCAAATATTTAAAAATACGTTTAACACCTTGCCAATGAAGCCGTGATGGACTTTCAACATATCGGCTTAATACACAAACACTAAAAGCTATATCAGGACGCGTAGAGACCATCAAATACATCACCGATCCAATGGCCTCTCTATAAGGAAATATTTCCTCAGACTTAGTATCTGATTTCGAAAAACGAATACCTGGTTCTGCTGGAGTCGCTACTATGGAACAATTCTCGTGGTTAAAACGTTGAAGTATTCTGTTAACATAAGCCTGTTGATGAATTTTTAATTTCATTGTTTTTCTGCAAATCTGAATCTGTATTCCAACGAACGACTCTGCGGGTCCATAAGTTATGTTGAACTCGCAATTCAAAGCTTTAAGAAGATCTAGAATGAAAGAAATATTATTGCCACAAACCAAACCGTCATCTACATAAAGTGCTAAGTATGTTTTAACTTCTGTCGAATTGTAATAAAAAACACATAAGTCTGCAAATGATTGAATAAAACCGAAATTGCAGAGAAAATTCACGATTCGTTTATTCCACTGGCGTGAAGCCTGTTTTAGACCATAAAGCCCCTTTTTCAATTTACATACTTGTTCATCCATTTCATATCCATATGGTTGCTCCATGTATATAGTCTCTTCCAACTCACCATGTAAGAACGCCGTCTTCACGTCAAACTGATACATGTTCATATCAAACGCAGCAGCTATTGACAACAGCAAACGCACAGACTCATACCTCACAACTGGTGAATAGATTTCATCATAATCTATACCGCGTTTTTGTGAACAACCCCTTACTACCAAACGGGCCTTGTATTTATCTATTTGTCCATCTGACTTATATTTTCGTTTGAAAATCCAACGATTTGAAATCACATGCATGTTTGGTTGACGTGGTACCAGAATCCAGGTGTTGTTTTTGTATAAGGAGTTTAATTCATCTTTAATTGCTACAATCCACTTTTCAGACTCTTCCCCTTTTAAAGCTTCTTCTAAGGTGTTTGGTTCCAGCTGTACACCACATACTTCAGAATTGATTTTAATGTCAAGTTTCTTTTTGTTACTTCTGGTATTATATGGGCTTCGATTATTTTGTTCACGTACACATTTTTCACTTTTGTTATTTTTATCAGCTGTTATTTGTAATTCTTCGTGTTGTTGTAATTTGGGTTGATCAATACTTTTAATTTCATTAATTTCTTCATTCGTTTTTACACTCTCTTCTTGTTGTTTCCCATTGATTTCAATTATTTGATTGAAGTCTTCAATACGTTTTTCAGGTAAAGATACCTGTTCCCCCATTCGAATCAACAATCAAAATATTCCTCAACATTCTCAAGTCAAATACCTTGGCATACACCTTGATCGAAGGCTTACATGGAAATATCATATTGACTCTAAGTTAACCCAAATGAAACTTAAATTGACTCAAATATATTGGTTAATTGGCAGAAATTCAACACTCAGCCTAGACTGCAAACTTTTGATATACAAGTCGCTTTTGAAGCCAATATGGTGCTATGGAATTCAGCTGTGGGGCACTGCTTCAGCTTCAAATGTCGAGAGAATCCAACGAAGGCAAAACAAAATTTTACGTTTGATAACATCTGCTCCATGGTACGTTAAAAATTCAAATATTCATCGTGATTTAAATATGCCACTAGTGAGTGAAGAAATTGCAAAATACGCAGGCAAATATTTAACTAAACTCGAGTCACATCCTAATCCGCTTGCCCGTAATATTTTGAGCTTTACTGGACACATCCGCTTAAAAAAAAGGGACACAAGGGCTCTTATACCCAACACTCCAGATGGGACTGCTTAAAAATACTTCTTTTTGATTATCACTACTTATGTATTATTTATAACTATCACTAAGCTTATGTCCGATATTGGTCGGGCCTAATAATTATATTTAGATTTAAGATTTGATTACTTATTGTTAGTTCATTTTTGAAGATACAATAAATAAAAATGTATATGAAAAAAAAAAAAAAATTAAATATTATATCTCTTCTAATAAACAATTTTCTGGTTTCTGGGTCATAGACACGATAAGCTTTACTGGGATCGTTATAACCAACCATTATATATTTTATAGAGTTCTTTTGATACTTTGTACGTTGCTCCTTTGGGATGTGTACAAAAGCTTCACAGCCAAAAATTCGCAAATGATTTACCGCTGGCTTTTTACCATACCATAACTCGTATGGTGTACGTCCTCCAATAACATCAGAAGCGATTCTGTTTCTTAAATAAACAGCTGTGTTTGTTGCTTCAGACCACAAGTATATTGGCAAGTTTCTAGCATGCAGCATTGACTTGGCACTTTCTACTACTGTGCGATTTTGGCGTTCTATAAAACCGTTTTGTTCTGGAGCTCGCGGAGTAGAAATTTCATGCTTAATGCCATTGTGCACTAGAAAATTTCGTACCGCGTCATTACAGAACTCAAGACCCCCATCAGAACGAAGCCTTCTTAATGCATGACCATCAGCTCTCACATCAGCATGAAATGACATCAAATTTAACAAAACATCTGTCTTATTTTTGAGAAAATATATAAAACAAAATCTAGAATGATCATCTTTTAACAGCATGAAATAATTTGCTCCAGTTATTGAAGGCGTGCTCATTTTTCCACATAAGTCAACATGAAATACTTCTCCTGGCTTAGATGACCGCTTGGCTTGGTATTTTGGAAAACCTTTTCTGTGTTGTTTCCCATATGCACAGCCCTCACAAAAAGGTGAATAATTAAAGTTTTTTAAACTCATTATATTTAGTCCACTCACCGTTTTATTTTTAATCATGCCTTGAAGAGTTTTATAATTAACATGGCCAAATCTTTCGTGCCAGCATTCTAAAGATTCTACAATTGCCACATTCAAAGCAGCTGATAATGGCTTTAAATCCATTTTGTATAAGCCTGCTTCACGTATGCCATTAACAATTACAATATTACCTTTCATAAAACAAACTCGTCTACCACCTTCTTTAAAAATAACATCCATACCTTTTTCCGTTGCTCTTGAGACAGACAAAAAATTCTTGTCAAGGTGTGGAACTAGTAGCACATCCTTAATTGTGTGTATTGGGCCGCATAGTTGACTTCTGACTTCAATATCGTCTATGCCTTCAACAACTAACTTACGACCATCTCCAACTCTGACGTAATAATCTCCTGCTGTAAAGCTTGTTATATTCTTAAATAGCTCCCTCTGAAACGACATGTGATCTGTTGCTCCAGAATCAGCGTAGAAAACATTTTTAGATTTTTGTGTATATTTCATAGTTTGCAAAACAAACAGTTGTGAATTATTATTATCTATTTCATTTTTTCGGTCAATCGTTTCTCGTTCAAGCATAAGTGAGTGCATTCGATTGTTTGTATTTTGCTTGTTACGTTGATCACTTACTTTTTTAGAACATTCTCTTGCCCAATGGCCCTTCTTGTGACAATAATTACAGCTCCCATTTCGTTTTGCATTTTGATTAAATTTTTTTTGCTGTGATGGTTGTTTTCATTTTTGTGATTTTTATGAGTACTTACTGTGAATGCTGATTTTGATGTATCATTGTCGCTTATGTCTGCTGTTCGTAAATTAAGCAATGATTCTTCATTAACTAGATGATCGGTCAATCTTTCTAAAGTTTGTTCTTTTCTTGGAACAGCATACCACGCAGTTCTTACATGGTCAAATCTAGATGGAAGGCTGCTTAATATTTTGGCAATAATCATTGGTTCTTTTTGTTCTAGATCTATATCTTTCAATCTTTGGCTCAGAGAACATATATCTGCTACAAAATTTGCTATACTCTCTCCTTCATCCATTTTGCAATTGATAAATTTCTCAAGTAATATTTGCGCTGACTGCTCACTTCTTTCTGCATGCACTGCTTTTAATCTAGACCACATCTGAGCTGCAGTATTACAGTCAGTTAGATATTTTAGCTGGTCCAACATTAAACCTCTCATGATAAATGCTTGCGCTTCAGCATCTTTTTCATCCCATGCTTGCGGGTTAGTCGCGGGTCGTGTAGTAGTTCCCAAAATATATTGTTTCAACTTATTTTCAGCCATAAAAATTTCCATTTGGCGGCGCCACAATTGATAATTTTGTCCATCGAAGCGATGCAAATTGTATATTTTGGATTCGGACATACTTATGCAACTACTTACAAATTGTGCCACCTGATCAGTTGAATTTGCAAGCTCAGATAAAACTTCTTGCTCGACAAAACTTTGTTGCGTAATTGAATCTTGATGTAATCCAGAATCTTCTCCAATAAGTTTTCGATTTAATACAGAAGTTTCTTTCGAATTGTTCATGTAACTTTGCTTATTAAAAAAAAATGCTTATATGTATATTTCCGTAGATATATATGTGTATGTATTTTCAGGAAAATATTCTTAAATGTATACATCCACTGGGCCCATAACCTGTTGCGAATTAAATAAAATGACCCAACTGATGTCTTAATTTGGATCACTCAAAGTTTATTTCATATGTAATATGTATAACAACGTGTCACCCTGATGGAATGCAGAAAAGAGAGAGGGCTTACAAAAAAGGAAGTTGAATATGACATAATTTATGAATAAAAAAAGTCTACAAAAAACAGATTATTTGATATTACAGTGTTGCAATAAATTGTTACCATATTAATCAAAAGCAATTAATTCTTAATTCTATGTTTTAATCAATATTGAAAGCGTTATTTTTAACAGGGTTTTTTTCATTTTGGCGATTTTTTAATGTTTTTTGGGGTATTTTTCGTTTTGGCGATTTTTTTTTGTTTTTCCCGATTTTTTTCGGTTTGGCGATTTTATAATTCCTTGATTTTTTAGTTTTACCGTTTTTGAAAATTTCAAGAGTTCTGCTCTTACGGTTTCCAAGATACAGCAAGTTGTCAAAATTGCATAGTCAAAATTGCATTAACTGATGGAACACCCTTTAATTGAAATTTTTTGAAATTTTAGTGTTAATTTTTGTAGTCTGTATAAAAATACACTAACCTTACAAATTTCAAGTGTATATACATATAATTGTATGTATATATTACATGGGATTTTAGAATTTTTCGTTGCTCGTTTTGGAACACCCTTTAATTTCCAATTCTCATGTATTTGTTGTTGTAGCGGCCAAGGGTCTACACACTATGTCTAAATTTCAGGTCCGTAGCTCTTACGGTTCTCGAGAAAATACCCTGTGACAGACAGACGGACAGCGTAGCGAAAACAATAGGGTTCCTTTTTCACCTTTGGTGTACGGAACCCTAAAAACATGTTGATTATTGAGTTCTTGTTTCAACTTTGTTATTTGTTTTTAGGCTTCTCATTTGTTTAAATGAAAGTTTATAACATAATAACTCTAGTTGTTCTAAGAAATTTGGGTAAAGGTTCCCTGATGATCTGCATTAGCAACAGTGAAATGCGCATAGGATCCAGCTAAACCCCTCAATAATCAATTTCAATGTATTTTTAATAATAAAAAATATGTTAATTAATAAGTAAAATAATAATTTGGGATTATTAGTACGTTTAAAAATTTTAAACTTAAATTTTAACAATTCCCATAAAAATCACTAATTAAATTTTTTAAATTCTTAAAGCACAATCACAGTTTATTTAGAAAGTTGTTGTTTCCAAGCGAGTTTAAGTTGCTTTTTCCACCTTTTGAACATTTATACTGTGCATATCTACAGAAAAATACATTTTAAACCATATATATTTGAACAATATTGGTGGACGATGATGTATTTAAAAGTGTACGACAAAAAAATTTGTGCCGTATTTATACATATACATATATAAGATTTATGCTGCCACTTACAATTACAAGTACAGTTTTTTTTTGTTTTCACAGGTTGAACCGAAACAGAACAGAACGAAAGAGAACAATTAACGGCTTGTATAAGATTTCTATAAACCAAAAAGAGTCAGCTGATTCGTAACAGAACACAATGCAAAAACTAATTCTGCCTTTAGGCTTATACCCACATAAACCAAATTTGGCATTTAGCTTAGTTAACAAATAAAAGTCACCTGGTATAATCGTCGCTTTCGATAACGAGCTGATTCGATCACGTTTTTTCAGTTTGAGATTAAGCCATTCGATATCGAGCCATATTATTACATTGTTCGATAACGAATGAATTAATCTCAAACTGAAAAACGTGATTGAAAGCGACGATTAGACCCCTGGCTTAGTGAGGTCACTTTTAGAGCTGTGCCAAGTCGTTCATTTAAGCGACCGCTCATTTTCGTTCATTTCCTAAAAAAGAACGAGTTCGTTCATTTCGTTCATCCGCTCTTTTGAAGAAATAGAACGAAATAAGAAGAAACAAACAGTTAATTCCTTCCATCAAAAGGACAAATGCAGTGTGTTTGTTATGAATTGTTTAGCTAAATAATAAATAACAAAAAATAGAAAATATAAGAAACACAAAGAAAAAATCCGCAAGTAAAATTTTGTACAATATTAAAATATTTTAAATTCTTAAGAATAAGAAATTACAAATTACAAGTATCTGCTCCCTGTCTTTCAAAACATGGCTGGATATTCCTAACATATAACTTTGCGACTGAGTTTGCTGAACAGGTATTTAGCTTTTGCGACTTCAAGAACTTAAATACTAATTCTTTATTCGAAAATTTTTCCCAATTACCTTGGAGTGATTATATTATATGCCTTCTGTTGACGACCAAGATATTGCGCAGTCTGCAATATCTCTTTGATATCGTTGTACCAATTAGACATATGGAAATTACACATAAACAAAAACCATGGTTTTCTAATACAATAAAAAATGCCATACAGTTAAGGGACATTGCATATTCAAGGTGTAAGAGATTTAAAAATACTCAATTAAAAATGCAGTATAGTATTGGCAGAAGGAACGTGAACAAACAAATTAAATGTGCTAAAATTTTATATTATTCGAGCCGGTTTTGTTCTGCAATCGAATCTAAGCATACATACCTGGAAAACTATTCGAGAAAAAGGAATTTGTAATAGGAATATGGTCAATGACTGCCACATTGATGCAAACATTCCTGTGATCCAACCAACCCCCAGTTTCTAAAGTTTTTCTTCGAGCTCTTCGAATTCACGTTATGAGCTAGTTGAGGAAAACACCCAGTAAAAAAAGACACTCCAAAAAAGTCATGGAAATGTAGAGTTTGCGATCTGGAAGTAGTGCAAATTTCGATCCGATCTAATGATTTTTACATAGGGTTGTCATTGCAAGAAGTTCTCTTTTTCGATGCCTGGTCACCGAATTGGAAGCGATTTTAAGAAAAATTTCCTTTTTTGTGTTCTATGATAATATTTTCATCTAGGAAAAATGGCCAATAGTTACCTATTTTAACAATTAGTTTCTTTTTATAGGAATTTAAACGTGAAACAGTATTTTCATGTAAATTTAAGCAAATAACTTCAAAATTTTAGACCAAAATTAGTTCATAAATTTCTTCAAAAAAATCGATTTTTTAAAAATTCTGGTGAGAAATTTCTAAAACTATTGAGGAATTACAAGGTTATGTGTAACTAAAATAAACTTCTACTTGGTTTTCTACTAACTATCGGCAAATTAAAAATATCGATTTTTTGGAAGCAATGAAAATGTAGTTCCCTTAGAATGACTTCCAATTTTTTTTACTGGGCATGTTTAAGTTTACATGTGTTACTCAGTATGACGTCTTATCAACATTTTCTCTGGTAAAGTCAGATGCAGTGGGTTATGACCAGGGAAACCGCAAATATGCAATTGCATGTTTTTTGCGGTGTGACGTAAGAATACGGGGATAAGATATTTAACGTTTCAGAACTTTTTATGAATTTTGGCATCGATTTGTTAGTGCACATTTTTGCATATTTTGCCCTTTAACGCATGTTTTCGCATATATCAGTCTTACACGCATATTTTAAAATTTTTAGAGGATAATTTACGATTTTACGGCATATTTTGATACTCTATAGACTTTTTTTTATTTTAACTTGCTTTTCACAATCACCCATTCAAAAGGGCACCCTATTCCGAAAAAAAAACAAATTATACAATTTTTTCTCTAGAAACTTATTAAAATTTAACTTTCGAAATAAATATTTAAGTTTTAAAGAAAAAATTCTTCCGGCGCTATCTGGGTTAATATGCTTACAAGTTAAAGGGTTGTCCAAATTTTTCTTTTTATATTTTGCCATCTAAATCTCATTTCTAATGTTCGATGTAGTGTATACATTTTTGTTATATATTACGAAGTTTTACGGACGTTAGTTTCAATACAAATTCAGTTTTGCTATTTGTGACGGACTCTGTCCAGAGTAAGACTTTGAAGGAAAATTGTCAATGTATAAAAGTTTATTTAGATGTGACAGAAATGATTTTTATTTGAAATTCTAGGTCAATATTTAGTTGTTTATTTCAATAAAAATTTTAAATAAAGATCCTGCCTTATTTAGTTATCCAAAATACAGTTCCAAATGCTTAATTCTGATATCGTGATCTTTTGAAATTAAAGTTAAATTCGTATGAGAGTATCCAATAAAAATTAATTTGTATTATTTGCTTTAGTCGAAATTTGTATTGTAATTTTGTTTTAACGTCCACTTCTAACTCAAATTATTTCTTTAGCACGCCAGTTATTCTGTGTTAATTTTTTATTGCTTCCTTGTTTTGTTTATTTCATTTTTGTCTTATTTTATATGGAAACACTGTTGAATTTTTGAATTAAAAATAAATTTTCACCTACAAATAAACCAATTTATTTTATATTTAAGAGCATATTTTTTTAATTTTTAATGCATATTGAATGCGCATAAAACATATTTTTAGAGCATATTTCTGGTTTCCCTGGTTATGACAATATGCACCCTAAATTTATAAGGTTACTACTACCATTGATTCTTCCTTACATTACACACTTATTCAATACTATTATAATGTCAAGCACGTACCCGTTGAAATGGAAACATGCAAAGATTACACCGCTACCCAAATCGAAGTGTGAATATCGCCCAATAGCTATTTTGTGTTTTCTTTCCAAGCTCTTGGAGAAGCTATTATATAAACAAATGATAAAATACATCGATGGGAATAGTCTGTTTTGTAATTTACAATCTGGCTTTCGGCCAAATCATAGCTGCGTTACTGCCCTTTTAGAAGTTAGTGAATATATACTACAGTATTTAGAAAAAGGTCATATCAATTTTTTAGTGCTTTTAGATCATTCCAAGGCTTTTGATACGGTAGAACAAAGCATTCTAATAATCAAACTTAGACATTTCTTCAAATTTGCAAATACTTCGACTAGTCTTTTATCTTCCTATCTATCAGGCCACACATAATTCGTCTTTGTGAACAATAAGTGGTCTAATAGTATTTCTTTAACTAGAGGAGTGCCTCAAGGCTCTATTTTATGGCCACTTCTTTTTTCACTTTATACTCGTATAAATGACTTGCCAAACCAACTCACTCATTGCAAAATCCACCTGTATGCAGATGATGTACAACTTACATGGGCAGCTCGGTATCAAGTATTGCCTCAAGCATAGATACATTAAACGATTAGTTAAATAAAGTTCACATTTGCGCAACTGCAAATGGGCTGTGTTCGAATCCGCTGAAGTATTGTATTGTATTGTAATACATAAGAGAAGTATTAATCCTATTATTTGTAATGATATTGTATTGAATGGCGAAAAAATTTAGGTTCTACAAACAGCAAAAAATCTTGGGATAATTTTCAATAATAGCTTGACATGGGATAATCATATAAATTTGCTGATATGCCAAACTTATATTAAGTTGCGGGCGCTCTGGTCGACACAACATTTCACTCCTTTGACAATAAGACTTCTACTAGCCAAATCTTATCTTATTCCCGGGTTAATTTTTGGGTGTGAACTATTTTCAAATTGTAATGCAGTTAGCAAGCGAAAATTTAACGTTCTGTTCAACAACATTTTAAGGTAATAATCTTTACGGCGTTAGTTTTGAAAATTTTTTAAAAATACAAACCCTATTATTATTATTACACAAAATAATATACTGTCACAAGCCAAGTTATCTGTTTGATAAAATACAATTTTTCCACTCTCTACGAGGGCGAAAGGTTGTAATGCCTCGACACCATTGCCCGGTCTCAGAATATCAATTTTTTTTTTTTTTTTTTTTTTTTTTTTTTTTTTTAAAGAGAAGTAACACTCAGGCAATTAATGCCTACTACTATTACTAGGTGTTACCTTCTTTAGGAAAGGGATAGTGATAGAGAAGACAGGTGGTGAAGGGAGAGATAGAGGAAAGCTTCATTCTTTTACAACTCTGCTTTTTTGCACGTTTTTGATAATGCAGTGTTGCTGCGCCATCTGGTGTCAAATGAGGCGTATTAAATTTTTGAAGCTGTGTTTTGTAGCCATTTTATTGATTATTTTACTTCGCCGTTGATTTTGCTACACAACGATTTTATATTAATGCAGTTCGTATTTGGAATTTTCTTCCACCAGAACAACAGGTAAATAGCTACGCTAATAGTTTTAAAATATTTCTATTTAATTACTTTTAGTAAATTTTTTAAAAGCTTTGTATATGCCGGCTTAAATATTTGTATTAATTTTATTATTTGTATTCAATTTTTGTGATATGTATATTAGATTATAATGTGTTTATTGTACTGTATACTTATATTTTGGTGTTATAATTAATTATATTTTTATTTATTCTGCAACGAAAATCTTTATCGTAATGCGTCCCTGTACTATAAATATAAGACTATGTCTTGTTGTGCAGGAAATAAAAATGTGAATAAATAAATAAATGAAATAAATAAATAAGATTCACATTGCCAAAAAAAAGATCTACACATACACAATTTTGAATGAAAACAAAATTTATATAATAGCTACCAAAATTAAATTTGTTAAAAAACTCTTTTTAGATATGTATGTAAGTCTTAAGAACTCAAGAAATATTAATGGCAATTTAACTACTAAAAGTAGGCAAGAAGGCAAATGAAAATGAGAATATGACAGCAAATCACACATGAACAAAGAAAAAGCTAAACAAAACATACGGCTAAGAAGTTTCCGAACCGCCATCGTAAAATGAGCTAAGTGCGCTCGGTCGTTCATTTCGTTCAATTGTAAATTTTATCAGCACTACTGAGCCAAAACATCTGAGTAAAGTGACCGGGTCACTTCGTGCATTTTACTGATTCATTCAATTATACTCGTTCGTTCTTGAACGAGACAGCTCTAGTCACCTTATAGATGCGCCTGGGCTGTTATTATGAAATTTCTCGTACAGTTAAAAAACGGCTATAGCTGTTAAAAGTATCGAAACCCGATACTCGTAAATATGAATCGATATATCGGTTTTTACAATATCGGCGATATATATCGATATTTATTTTCACAAATATCGATATTTCGATATATCGAAAAAGCTTTAATGTTCGAAAAAAATACTGAGAACGTCTTAAATTGATATAATTTTGAGCCTTCACTCATACGTATAACATAACACAAAAGGTTCATATTAATTTTGCTCTAAGTTTGTCGTTTATTAAGCCCAAAAATTGTACGACTTGTCTTTGAGAAAGATAGAATCAAAATAAATAGTCTGCTAATTATTATTTAAATGATTTAAATATGATCATTTGTATTTATTTAGAAATTTTACATTTAAGTATTTTAAACCAGGTACACTAATACTGGTGTCAACTATACATATCCAAATATGCAAAATCCTGGGGTAACAAGTGCTTAAGAACATGTTTTTAACGTATGTATATAAATTCAGTTGATTAATTCGCATTTAAGCAGTATTAGAAAGTACTTTTTTTTGTTATTGATGACAAATCATCTAGTTACTATGAACATTAAACTTACTCATTTGATTTTAACCTCGAAGTTGGACTTAAACCACTAGTAGTACCACCACGGCTATTGATACTCTTCATCATTAGTGGTCGCATTGAAATTGCCTCGCTGTAGGATCGCAACTCTTCATTAGCTCTAATGTCGCTCATGGTATTAGCAAAATTATTTCCACCATTAATTGCCAGTCTAGTCTGCATTAAATTCTTGGTCAGATGATTAATACCATCTGCTACACTACAGTGCACGGAATCGTAAATATATTCGGAATCTAAATTTGATGCATCGGAACGGATTTGCATGTCGCCTGGGCCTCCTTTTATATCGGTATTCCTTTGCGATTTTTGATGCAGGGTATTGCCATGGCGCCGGATGGAAGACCAAACACTACCAAACAGTGTATGTTGACGCTGTAATTAGGTTGATAGCTATTTTTTATTTGATACACTTATTTATATTAATAATAGTTACTCTATGCATAGGTTCTGGTTCTTCTGCGAGCTCTTCCAAATTGCCAGATATCGCTCTCTTCAAAGCTGGTGATACTTCATGTAATGTTCTCAATCCAGCCTGTAAAGTGACTGTGCTGTTTTCCATTTGGCCTTCTTTGCCTTCTTGTTCTTTGCGTTTTTTAAAACGCCTAAAATAGTCCTGTATAAGGTAAGTGGCATAAAATTTGCCAACAGTGACTTCATCTTCATTTCCAGGTGGAGGCACAACTTGATCCAACAGTTTGGGGTTGGTCCGTTTCCAAATCTGCTTAATTGTTGTGCGCAACTCTGCATTTGCATCGTCAATGTTGCCATCGGTCTTTATGCTTAAAGAAGTGCGTACTACAGCAAATAATGTTGCATTAAACAAGACAGTGCCATCTGAATTCAAAGGCATATTCATTGAAACTAAACGCTTGCAAGCCATACGATGGGGACACAATTTTCCAAAGCCTAAAGGTGGGGAAATTTTTCTTAACAAAGTCACCACATCCAAATGCTTGATGCGCCCTTTAGCATCCGGATCATATTCACTCCATAAGCGAATAAACTCATCTAAATGATGTGGACCCAAAATCGACCAATCTCGTGTTAGATAGTCAAAGTTATCCATAATAACAGCAACGAAAAGGTTTATAATCTGCAAAAACAAAAAACTTTTCGATTCAGACAGATTCTTAGTTATAATTTTACATTGTCAGGTGTTCAGTCCAGTTGTGTGCGATTTCAATATATTTCTTTATCTATATAAATATATATAGGTATATTTAAGGTTGATTTTTTCGATTTTATTTACAATTGACATACTTACATCTGTGGATAATAACAAAAAGCAAAAATTTTTCCAACTATAACTATACATTTAAAGAGAAAAATAAAAGTAACTGAATTTCTATCGCTCAACGAATAATCGGACAAAACATTTACGGCCTGTCTTACGATGTCACCAGAATTCGTTCGATCGACAACCTTAGAAAATGTGTTGTTGCTTGCAACACAAGTTGTAGATCGAACGATTCCTGATGACATCGTGGGACAGGCCGTTAATATAAAATAATTAAACAATTAATTTTTCGTGTTTTATTTTTGGGAATTGTTACAATTTATGTTTAACGTTTATTAATGCGTTAATAAATGTTAAAAATTTATTTTTCGTTGGATATCCTGTAAGCGTTTTTTCGAATCGACATTTTTGGCATACTTCAGGCTCTATAGAGTTCCGATCTTCTTCAGCTGGACTAATGAGTTGCTTTTTTTTGACACACTCTTTTACCTAATTCTTCCTAAAATTGTTCAATTACTTTAAGGTCAGGGCTCTGTGTAGGTGCTTCTATAAGTTTAAGGAAGTTGTGAATTGTAGGTGCTTACAATAATCTACTTATTTTTTATATGCACTTTGTTATTTAATTTATAATTGTTATTTTTAAAATATAAGTTACTGTTTATTTTTATATTTTTCAAATTGTAATCAAAAATGTTCAGTTGTTAATATAAACTTGAAGAATAAACTTAAATAATTTTTAATAAGCGGCTATAATTGGGGATCCTGCCTAAAAGAATCTATAATTTATCGTTTAATCAAATAAATGGTTCGTGTTGTATCAATTGTTCATCAAAACAAAAAGGTTTTCCAATCAAAACAAATTAAATTGGAACATCAATCATCACAAATATTTTAAATATATTGAAAAAGCAGACGTATGGCATATATGCCTTTCCATTTCAATCAATAAACGAAGAGGCAAGAATACGACCAAATTTTAAATTAAAGAAGATATTCAAGAAAATCAACAAACGAAGAGGAATTTCAAGATATTCAAGATAGTAATTAAACGAAGAGGTAAGAATTCAAACAAATTCAAATTATATTTTAAAGGATATTTAAGATACTCCTATTTCAATATTTGTCAATAAAAGGCAGAAATCAAAACGCTCAGGACCTCAAGTTTTATTTATTACTAAAACATAATATTTTATATTAATAGATTAAAAATTGGTATTGTTTTAAGTTTAGATACGATTTAAAATTTTCTTCCAGAATGTTACACTCACCTACACATCCACACAGTTCCAATAGGGCGAAAAATTCACCAATAGCTTTAAACTTTAAGTCAGTCGCACAGTTGTCCTTTAATAACTTCTGATTATAATTATGTTTCAAACATTGAAATTGCAGCCACTTCAGTTAAATTACCCCTATTTTGGACTAATTGTCCAGAGGCATGGTTCATTCATGCGGAAATGCAATTTCTTACGAAGGGAATTACACAGAGTAAAACGAAGTAGGAATATATTATAACATCCTTACCTCAAGATGCTATAATAACAGTTCTTTATTTTATTTAAAACCCTCCCGCCGGAGATTTATATGAACACTTAAAAGGGATATTGATCGAACAACATCCTTTGAGCGAGAGCAAGAAATAAGATAAAATTTTATCTGATTCAGAAACAGGAGATCAAAAGCCTTCCGAATTCTATCGGTCTTTATCATTACTGGCTAGCACAAATTTTAATTCAGATATTTTGAAGACACTGTGGTTGAGAAAATTACCAAAAAATTTAAATATTTCTCTGACGAGTTCCAACTTGTCAGATATATATGAAGTTATTAAGTTGGCTGATAAGCTATGAAAAGTTCTGTGTGGCAAAGAAGTTAGTTGTTTAAAAGGGTCAACGTCAGATTCTAATATGGTAAGTTAGGGATTAAAGAATGTAATAGAAACACTTACACAAGCAACATCGAACATGGTTGAACAGTTTAAAATTTCATCAGTAGAAGTTTCATCGATGGAAATGCAAATAGAGGAAACTCCACATCAATCGCGTTTTAGACAATTCAATAAAAATAGGTCCAGGTCACTGAATAGTTCTAGAAATAGAGAATAGCTATGTAGGTTCCACCATAGATACGGAAGTCGGGCAAGAAGTTGCGAGCAACCTTGTTCTTATTTTAAAACAAAAGAAGCGGAAAACTAAATAAAACCATTGACGAGGCGACAGCCAATGGTGACATAGATTTGTCAACACGTCGCCTATTCATTTATGATAACAGTAATAAATTAAAATTTTTAATTGATAGTGGAGCTGACATATCCGTTCTTCCTTCTTCAAAATTTAAAAAGAATAATCATACATCAGACATAGTTTTAACAGCAGCCAACGAAACATCAATTTCTACGTTTGGAAAGAAGATGTTAAATATCAATCTAGGGCTACGTCGTGAATTCCCTTTCGTTTTTCTTATCCACAACATAGAAAAACCTATTATAGGTGCTGATTGTTTACACAAGTATGGACTTTTAATAGATGTCAAAAACAAATCGTTAATAGATCCTCATACAAACTTTTCAATTAATGCTTTTTGTTTTTTGCAAGATTTCGTTACCAAAATTATTTGCTGAAGGCAAATACATGTTTTTTTATCACGCCGATATCCATCCTTAATTGCAGATCCCGACTACTCTAAACCAGTAAAACATTCAACGGTGCATAAGTTTGTAACAAATTGCGTTTTACCTTTTACTAAGCCTCGAAGATTAGACTCCATTAAATGCAAAGTTGCTAAATCAGAGATTGATTTTCTAGTAAAGTCTGAAATTTGTAGACCCTCTAATTCTAGTGTTGCTTCAGCATTACATTTAGTACCCAAAAAAAGATCCAACTGATTGGCGACCATGTGGCGACTTTAGACGGATAAACTTTGTTACTATCCTAGATAGATATTCATTACCACACATACTCGATTTTAATTTTAACATGAAGAACAAAAGAATATTTCCAAAGCTAGATTTAGTCCGAGCTTACTATCAAATACCAATGGCTGAGGAGGACATTTACAAAACAGCTATTACCACGCCATTTTTAATGTTCGGATTCGTACGTATGCCATTTGGACTAAGAAATTGAGCACAGACATTTCAAAGGTTCATTAACGAAGTGTTTAATGGCTTAGATTTTGTCTTTGTCTACATCAACGATGTACTGCTAGTGAAAACGAAACTGAACATTTCAATCACTTGAAAATGGTCTTCAAGCGGTTAGACGGATATGGACTAAATATTAAACCGGGGAAATGTATATTCGAAATTTCCAACATAGATTTTCTTAGCCACAATATATCAGGAAAATGTATCACACCATCAGAAGATAAAGTCTTTGCTATACGGAATTTTGAAAAACCTAATTCAGTCAAACAAATGCAGAAATTCATTGGAATGGTAAATTATTACCATAGGTGTATTCCACATTTAGCCGGACTAACAAATCATATTTATGAAATGATAACAAACGCTATTAAAAAGAAAAAGAAAATATTGGATTGGGATGATAAAACTGAAACAGCTTTCCAACAAATTAAAGGAAACTTTGCAACACGTGTTTTGTTGAATCATTTTAATCCAGAAGCCAAATTAATATTAACAGTTGATGCATCTACATTTGCTATAGGGGGCGTCTTACAACAAGTATATCATAAAACAGCAGAACCGTTATCATACTTTTCAAAGAAATTAACTCCATCTGAATCAAAATAGAGTGCTTTTAATAGGGAACTATTAGCTGTCTACCTAAACATCAAACATTTTAGGCACATGTTAGAAGATAGACTTTTTACCATCTACACAGATCATAAACCATTGATATTTGAGTTAAACTCCAAAACAGATAGGAGCCCTAGAGAAATAAGGCACCTTGAATATATTTCACAGTTTACGAATGATATTCAACATATACGTGGAAAGACAAATTTAGTAGCCGATACGTTATCAAGGGCTTTTGAAGTTAATGCACTAACAAACACTGATCTCAATATTAAAGTATAAAGAACAACAAAATGATTCAGAACTGACGAATATTCTAAATGATCAAACTATTCACCCTAATTTGAAGCTAACAAAAATTCTTTCTTTTAAAATGGAATTATGGTGTGAAGTTTCATTGAATAATCCACGAACTTTTGTACCAAATAAGTTAAGAAAAACTGTATTCGAGAAATTACATTGCATAGGACATCCGGGTATACGAGCAACCAGAAAAATGATTTCGCTTCGTTATTTCTGGCCAAAAATGAGTAAAGAAATCAAGACATGGGCGAAAGCATGCTTAAGTTGTCAAAAGTCAAAAATTATAAGACATATCAAATCACCAGTTCAGAAAATAGATATTCCCAAGGGTAGGTTTGAACACGTTCATATTGATATTGTTGGTCCTTTATCCCCCTCTCGTGGACATAGGTACATTTTGACTGTCATTGATAGGTTCACTAGATGAGCTGAGGCTTATCCACTTGTAGACATATCGGCTGCAACGATAGCTAAAAAAATTTTGAATAATTATATCAGTCGATTTGGAGTTCCTTTAAGGATTACTACTGATAAGGGAACACAATTTACATCACTATTGTTTACAGAACTCTCCATGATTATTGGTAGCCACAGACTAACTACTTCTTCCTATCACCCCCAAGCAAATGGCATGGTTGAAAGATTTCACCGTCAATTAAAGTCAACTAAAGTCAAGCTAGTAATAAATCAAGACATTGGTACGATGTAATTCTTATGGCACTCCTAGGTCTAAGATCAGTTTTAACGAGGATTTACAATCTTCATCTGCAGAAATGGTGTATGGACAGGGTTTATGATTACCATGGGACATTATAGTACCAAATAACGAGGAAGTATCTACAGATTTTATAAGTAAATTAAAAACGCACTTTAGAAATTTAAACTCAAATTTATTCCACCATTGCAATTCTAAATTGACCACATATATACCAAAAGACCTTTCTAGTTGCCAATATGCATTTTTGAACGGAAGCGACCATTACAATCTCCGTATGATGGATCATCTAAGATAATTGAAAAACTTGAAATTGACGGTAACATTAGGACCATCGCACTCGTTAGGTTAAAACCAGCTTTTGTGGAACAATCAGAACACATATCAAAACAAGAAAACGTGTTACATTTAACTTACTAAACATAGACAAATAAAATAATCTACTTATTTTTTATATGCACTTTGTTATTTAATTTATAATTGTTATTCTTAAAATCTAAGTTACTGTTTATCCTTATGTTTTTCAAATTGTAATCAAAAATTTTCAGTTGTTAATATAAACTTAAATAATTTTTAATAAGAAAAATTAGTATTTTTAACAAGCGGCTACAGAATCAACCAAAGCTTTGCAACTCCTGATGTGTTCTTGGGATAGTTGTCCTGATAAACTTGTTCGCAATGCTAAATTTCCTTGCACTTTGCTTCCAAATGTTGAGGTACACCAATTTGTCCATTTTACCTTCTATAAAATGCAAATTGCCTACTTTATCACTAGACATGCAGCCCCAAACCATTACAGAGCCTCCTCCTCACTGTACCTTTTGCATTGTTATGGTTAAATTTGGTATTTGGCTTACGCCACACTCAGTTGTACAATTCAATTTTTAATTTATTAGGGTATTGGGTAATTTTTACAAGTATTTAAATTGGATTGAGCTAAGTTTCCTTTATGATTATGTTCCAAGACAGATAATAAGTACATAGTTGACTTAGACTTATGTAAATATAATTTAGATTGTAACAAGGCAAGTAAGCTTCACGATGGTTGACAAATAGTTAAGTGAAATATTTAATAATCTTAAGATCGCAAGTCGATTACAAAATATTACAATTAAATTTTATTTAATGAGTCCAGTGCTGGCAAATTATTATTTGACTTACGATATTATATTACATTAAGAGGACGTATATAAATTGTTGGGATTAATATAAAAATTACAATTCATGTTAATATTATAATTTAAGTGTCCAAATCCAGTTTGGACAATGTATTATAAAAGGATTTTTTCTGGCAACTCTCCCATAATCAAGGATTTTTTAAGATTGTTTGCGGTTTTAAAGGGATCTTCTTTGATTTCTTTCAAAATCTAACGTTCTTCTCTTTCATGTAGAGTCTTGCCTTGACCTTCTCTGCTTTTATTGGCCAGTCTTAATTTATTGCTGAAACTTTTAATACTATCGTGTACAGTGGACTTGTTTTTTCCAACCCATTCGGCAATTTCTCGAACAGTTTTACCTTAAAAATTTAAATTAATTGTCTTATTACAATAGTGGTTTGCTTTCTACTTGGAGCTGTTTTCACTTTTACAATTTTCACAATTACTGCTTTTAACACTTCTTACAATTAACAAATGCATATGGCTAAAAAAAATGCAGTTTAGGTTTTTGTAATTGAAAAATAGCGGCATTTTTGCATGTCTCTTTTTTATCCGATTATTCGTTGAGCGCAAACATTTTAGTAATTTTTACTTTTGTTTTAAAATTAATAGTTATACTAAATTTTGGTTCGTGTTGTTGAAAAAGTCTGGTAATACTATGACCGAGTAGACGTGTTTTTTGTGACTGTCAGCTGAATTTTTATTTTCTTAAGATGAAAATTTACTGAAACGTGTAATAAATATACTTTGCTAAAAGACATATGTATTTAACATAAATCTTTATAATTGAATGCTCGTTCATAAATCGTTGCAAGTTTTTTGTATCTTAGTCCTGGTTCTTACGTTTCAACTTTTGTTGCTCAACTCGTAATTCATCTGCAAGAAAAAAATAGATATTTGTATTTCCGTCTCTGTCTTTCTTACAGCTGAATTACGAGTTGAGCAACAAAAGTTGAAACGTGTGAACCAGAACCTATAAACAAAATTGTTCCTTTGTGAATTAGCTGGTTTGGTGGTTGCATATATATGTATATGTACATACATACATATCTACATGTATGGTTGGTGCGTTGAAGTATACTCATGTACCTGCTTCATGAAGACATTTCAATACATACACATTTATAATTGTAATACAAACGCACGTATAAAACAATTAAATATTAAGAAATAAAATAATTAATAAACTATTATTCGCTAAATATAACAACAAAGTCTGTTGTCAAACGGTAGTATTCCGTATATTGTTCTACGCAAGCAAACGCAAACAACACGCATCATTTTTTCATTGTTTTGTATATAAATCGCTGCTCATATACTATATACATTTCGTACAAAATTGCTCATGGCTCCTGCGGCTAAAAGTGGTAAATGTAGCAAAAACGTTACAATTTCCGACCTTGGGATTAACAGCGACAATTGCGAAGCTTGGTACTACATCTCATGTGCCAACATCCTTAAGAAAATTTATGTCGCTTTGGGTAAGACCGATGGTTTATCACTTAACTGCACTGGATGTCGTACCAGTGCAAAAAAATTCAATAATACGACAGTATATTGAGAAACTTGATGAAAAAATTCATCAACACCTTCAACTCTTTCTCTGCAGAACTGCGTACTGAGCAGCGAGATTTAAAAACTTTAATTGAATCGTCACTTACTGAATTACGCTCTGATCTCGTTTCATCTCAAAATGAATTCAAAGCAAAAATGAATAGTTGTATTGATAATATCAAGCAAGTTGAGCTAGAAACTGAGGAAGGGTTTTCACGCTTGGAACTGGAAGAAAATAAATTACAGCGTCGACTTAACCGTGCCGATTTAGTTATTATCGGGCTGCCGTCTGGCATTGACTTTTTGTTGGATCACATTATTGTAATCTGCAGATACTATGGCATTGATGCGGACCTTAAAGACATACACCACTGTTTATATATTCAGCGAGGTAGATCAATTCTCGTCAACGTATTTTTCGGAGATAACCTTATGAAAGCTTATTTTAAGCAGCCTAATATTAAGCTTAGTGATGTAATCAAAACAGATATTACTTCAAGGGCTTACATTAATGATAATTTTACTCCGTCTAGCTTAAAACTACAAGTTCTTTGCCGCTCTTTAAGAAGAGAAAATTTAATCTTATTCAGAATTTGAAATAGAGTTGTTCCTATGGCTAGAGTTAAACTCCAAGGCGGGAAATGTAAGGACTTTACTGCACCTCAATGCTCAGAGCTATGTTCTTCTTGATTGTGATTGAATATCTTTTCTTTTTTATCTCGATCTCCAATTTTATATTAAAACATATAATCAGTTAATACTCGAATAATATGTTTTAGTAACTTTATGTTTATATTATTATAAATTGTTAACATGAATTACCTTTTAAAATTTATTAGTTTCCGTAATCTCTCATCACTGCGTTTTCTCTATTCACCGTCACTGATAGCGTTTGAGTTCTAGAACTAACCTAGGCCCGATAATTAGTGACAACTGTTTCAATTGCATCTTCCCTACTAGATCGGAGGGATTTAGAGTGATCCATATTAATGCACAAAGCTTATGTTCTTCGGGCAGATCCATTAAGCTTGATGAACTAATTTTAATTACAAGAATTATTTCCCCTGATATAATTTGCATTTCAGAAACTTGGTTAGATTCCACTATTCCAGACCAAGCAGTTTGTATATCGGGATATTCAGTTTGCCGTAGCGATAGGCCACAGGGGTGTAGAGGTGGTGGTGTGGCTATTTACATAGCTAAAAGCATAACATTTAAATGTATTTATAAATGTAATGATTATTTTATATGTGAGGGCGTCTTTGTTGAAATCATCGGTACTAAATCTTTGATTGTCGGTGCTATATACCTCGCGAGGGGTGACCTTAATTCATTTGAGGATTCATTCGGTGATATTTTCGTGTGTTATAAGGACATTTTGGTAATGGGTGACTTCAATAATTACCTATTTAATCGTAATAAAGCTGAAAAACTACGCTTGCTTTGCGAGCGCTTTGAGTTGAGTTACGTACATAATTCTGCTCCAACAAATTACGATTCTTTTCATCATTCATCGTCACTGATTGACTATTTTCTCGTTAGCAAAAGTATGACAGTCTGTATTTCGGCCCAATTCCAGGCTCCTATTATTCTTAATCACTACGTGATTTCTGCACCATTTAAATTTAATTGTATGTCTTATTCACAGAATGCGGCAGACGTTAGAGATTTTACCCGTACTGCTACCACCATTGCTATAGAAAGATTTCTATCCAACACAGATTTCTCACAATTATACTTGACTAATGATTCTGACGAAGAGCTTACTTTTTAGGGTTCCGTACAACAAAGGTGAAAAGGAACCCTGTTGTTTTCGGTACGCAGTCCGTCCGTCCGTCTGTCTGTCTGTCCGTCACAGGCTATTTCCTCGAGAGCCGTAAGAGGTACGGAAATTTGAAATTTAGAATTTGAAATTTAGACAGAGCATGTAGAACTTTGGCCGGTATAACAACAAATACATGAGAGTTAAAAATTAAAGGGTGTTCCAAAGCGATCAACGAAAAATTTTAAAATCCCATGCAATATCGGGCCTTATTTTCGATTTTATCGTAAGCGACAAAAATTAAAGTTTTCAGGAGAAGGTGTTTTTAAAATATTCAAATATTTTTTTGTACGTAAATTGTCGCTTACGACAAAATTGAACAGCCCGTATCTTAAAAGTTATCCACAATTTTGGCATTTTGATAATGGATATGGATAGTCCCTTAATATTTTAATTTCAATAAAAAAGTATATTTTCGATAACATGTAGCTTACGATAAAATCGAAAATAAGGCTCGATATACATACAATTGTATGTACATACACTTGAAATTTTGTAAAGTTAGTGTAGTTTTTTACAAGCTACAAAAATTAACACTAAAATCTAAAAAAACTAAATTAAAAAGTGTTCTATCAGTTAATGTAATTTTGACCATGTAATTTTGACAACTTGCTGTATCTTGGAAATTTCCAAAAACGGTAAAACTAAAATATCACAAAATTATAAAATCACCAAACCGAAAAAAAATTGCCAAAATGAAAAAAGTACTAAATAAAAAAAAATATTAAAACTAAAATAAATCACAAAAAACCGGAAAAACCGCCAGAATAAAAAAATCGCCAAAATGAGAAAAAAGCGATAAACTAAAATAAAATAGTTTCAGCTGAAGTCAAAAACGCGAAAAAAAAATCCAAAATAAGTAACTTCAGGAGAACACGTTGCTGAATGGTTAATTTTATGAATAGCAATGAATGTCAACGAAATTAATAAAAAGTTTGTTAGTAATCAACTTGATACCACTGGGATTTTTAAAAATGAGCCTGATTACTTTCCTTTTCTAATATTACTGAATCTGAACTAATTATAGCTTTGTTTAAAATAAAAACTACTTCAGTCGGATCTGATGGCATTTCCATTAAGTTACTTAAAATTACGCTTCCATATATTACTAAACATCTACTTTACTTTATGAACACTATTTTAGCATCCTCCTAATTCCCTAGTGATTGGAAGATTGTACGTAATACCCCTATATTAAAGAATAGACTACAATTAGATATACACAACTTGAGACATATTAGTAGCCTACCTATATTGTCTGAGATAATAGGAAATATTATGAAGGACCAGATTACACAATTTATTATTGATAGAAATCGTTAAAGTGAATCTCAATATGGTTTCAGACAAGGGCGTACTACTTGTTCTCTCTTAATTGAAATGACTGAATCCATTAGGACTGCCCTTAATAATGGTAAAGTGGGAGTTCTTGTTTCAATCGACTTGGCTAAGGCCTTTGACCAAATTCGGTACTCTATGCTTATTAACAAACTTACTTTCAACTACATGTTTTCTACATCTACCTGTCGCCTTGTCTGGTCGTATTTATGTTAACGTAAGCAAATTGTTTTCTGTAATGGGCTGGCTACACAATCATTACCTGTTGTGTCTGGAGTCCCATAAGGATCTGTACTTGGACCTATCCTCTTTATTCTATTTCTGAATTATTTATTCAATTCTCTTTGTTTTTGTAAACCTTTCACCCTTGATGACATACAATTGTTTTGGTTAGGAGAGCCTGAGTTTAATGATTGCCTACAGGAAACGATCAATAATGATTTGCACGCACTTAATAGCTCGATGGTCTCTAATAATCTTCACGTTAATCCAAGTAAAACAAAGGCCATTGTTTTCAAATCTAATAGGAATGGACTGATTGAACTGAACTTAAATATAAGTTTGTTAACAAAATGAAATGTCTTGGTATGTTAATTGATGACAAACTATCATTTGAACCTCATATTGACAACACATCCTTTAAAATTTGTTTTATATTACGCAGATTATATCACAGGAATTTATTCTTGCAGATTAATGAGCAAATTTTTGCAACAGTTTGTCTTTTTACGACAAGTGTATTATTCTCATTTCAGCGATTATTAATTGATTTTGTTTTCGAAATACTTTACAGATTCGCGAACGTGGAACGGAATATCTGACAATGTTTTATAATTTTTAGCATGTATTTTTGTTTGAACTTACCAAAAAACTACAAAGAACATAAAACGATATAAAATAGGGAAATGCTATACTGGAACCACAGTTTCCAGGATGTGAGTCTGATTCTTCGTCACATTTAACTTCATCGCGGGGTGAACAGTCCATCATTATGTCCTGCCAGGCTTCACCTGTTGCTGAGCGAAAAAGTACCAAAACTGCTTGCGGAAATGTTTGGAAATTATTATTTCGATGTATGGCAGTGTCGTCGTCCAAGGCTATTTTCCCAAACACCTAAGATAATACAAGAAGTATGTTCAGCATTCTCTGAAAAGACAGGACATATGTATGTTCTAAAGATTATATACCTGCATTCCAATAACTGCATATATAAAAAAAAGCATGACAATTAAAAGAGCCACATATGGTAGAGCTTGAAATGATTTTATGAATGTCCATAATAATGTTCTTATGCCTTCGCCTTTGCTCAATAGCTTTACCAAGCGCATAACACGGAATAGTCTGAAGAAATTAATTGAAATTAATGTGGAGCCACCCTAAAAAAAGTAAGAAATATATATATATATATTTATATATATTGAAAATAATCATATATTTTTAATGTTTTTGTCAACTTACTTTCGCCTTCGGTTTGCAACCTTGCATCACAGAACACGGTGAGGTCAGTACCTGCTCCTTAGTTTTGATTTCACTATATACTATATCAATGAAGCTACCCAGAACGATAATAAAGTCGAACGTATTCCAGGCGTCTCCAAAATAGTTCTACTCAAGAAAATAATATAAATAATATAAATGTTATGAATTCATCATGGGATATACAACTTTGCTACCATTTTCCTTAAGATACCTTAAACAACTCATATATTTGACAAAGGCAAATTGAGTTAACAAGTGGTGCTAATTCAATTGTAGCGTGTTCTAACTATCACTACGACTAACATTGTGTAGTAAACATTTAAAGTCCACTTGACCGCAACATACATTACATCCAATTGCATTGAAAGTATTTTTGTGTACTGGACATTTGACACTCATGCAATCTGGCAAATACCGCTGCATGAAGTGTTAGATAAATGCATTGACAGACTGCAACGTAAATATGTACAATGGCTATTTGACACTCACAAGTCTGATCAAAGGCCGTAGCATAAATTACTTGAATAAATCATATTTAATAACCACATGTGTTTATATATATAAATATAAACAATACAGAATCTATGTTTTCTAAATCACTTATGAGACACACGCCGCACGTCTACCGTGGGAAACTAAAAGGAACAATTTGCTTATTAAGCATATACATACATTTTCTTTTCCCTCTTATGTTAAGATAGGTTAAGCATTATTCTCATAGTTAGTATATAAGCAGATGTAATTTAGGTTTAGAATCTCAATAATCATTAAACAATATACCTAAGAGCTCCTAGCTGAGCTCAGGAAATTAATTTAAACCTTTTTTATTCAACACAAATAAAACAAGCATTACATCTAGCTATTGTTGCGAAACTTTAAATCGCACTAGCAGCAAAAAAAAAATAAGAAGTAATGCTTTTAAATACCTGACAGAAAGCCGATAATCTGTCAGAAGAGAGGGAAGTTCGCCTGGCATATAATATGGGAAGACCGGGCTCACAATCAGTCACAATTGAGGAATGTAAAAGGCGCCAAAGCAAAGGAGACAAGGAAGAAAAACTTAACATCCCAGTAGTTAAAAAACAAAAGTGCAGGGGAGGATATCTCTGCCCCTTGGAAGGAGAAAGGGCATTTCTCCTCCGAGAGATATACAGAGGGGTTCCACCAATTTGGGAGGATACTACCAAGATGTGGATGAGGATTGATGAGCTAGACCGGCTCATCCAACTTAAAACTTCACGTAACAATTAAAAATAAAAGAAATTTTTCTCTCTTTTAAAGAAGTGCACTAATTGCGGCGCACTCTAAGGTCAGTAGGCGTTAACCGCCGTTGACAAATATTATGATATTATTACATATTTTTTCCTCTTCCTCAATGTTATTATATAATTAAATATTAACAAAAATAAATTTAAATAAGTTAATATTTTTTGTAATTAATTTTGTAAGGCCATTATAATCGATAAGGAGAAAACAAAACAAAAAACAGATTAATGTTATTTTTGAAGAAGAAGGAATTTCGTTAGAACAACAAGTAGAATATTTAGCACAGAGTTGGAAAGTAATAGGAATGCCAGGTGTCCCAAATGAGGACGATATTTTAAATAATACTCATGTAGAAGAAATGACAGTTCGTAAAATAAGGTGGTCAGAACGCATAAAAAAAAAAAATAATAAGCACCAACAATTCAGTAAAATAAATAAATTTGTAAATATGGGTAAAACGGAATCAAAAAATGGAAAAACCCAATGCTAACGTGATTACCAATTTGGAAATTATTGATCATAAGTCAGAAATAAATTCATTATGGATACTAATGCTAATATTAGTAATAATTTCAGCAATCAACTTGTTGCTTAAAATATATTTGTCACATAAAAGCGCTTTAAGAAAAAAAGTTTTTCCGTAAAGCAAACGATTTAGACAAAATATAACTAAATTAAACGTTTTGGCAATTTTTTTTTTGCTAATGGAATGGAAGGATATTATGAATAAAGCACGAATTATAAAAGAAGATTTTGAACGGTCATATAAGTGTATCAATATTGATAGACCAATTAAAAGTGAAACAATTATTCATCATTTTCAAAAAATGCTTACAAAATTAGAAGAAATGAGAGTTTTATTTAATGTTAATTACAAAAGAGCAGCAGGCGCATTTTTCCTTGATTTAACAAGCAGAATTTCAAAACTAGCCGATAAAAAATCGATACAAATCGCACTACCAAATTCAATACACGAAAGTGTAACATTTCATATTTCTATATCTATAACTGAATCCACAATGATTCAAACTGTAGTAGACATTTTGAATACAGCTTCAAAGCTGATTATAGACTTTGATGGAAAATCAGAAAATTTACGCTCCTTTGTTGATTCCTTGTCTCTAGTAGATTCAATAATAGGTACTCACAAAGCAGTTGCAGTATCACTAATAAAAACAAAATTAAAAGGAAACGCCAGAAATCTAATAAATAATGAATCAACTACGAGTATGTATATCCGAAATAATAAACAAATTAAAAAATAGCGTCAAGGGAGAATCTGTGGAAGTATTAACAGCAAAAATTTTAAATATAAAACAAAACAATAAAACTGTTAACGCTTATTGCAGTGAAATAAAAAATTTAACCAAAGCATTAGAAACCGCATACATTTCAGATGGATTGTCATGCGACCTAGCTACAAAATGTTCCACACAAACTGCCGTAAAGGCATTAACTAAAAACTGCACCATTGATAAAGTCAAGCTTATCATGAAGGCAGGTCAATTCAATAGCATGAACGATGCTATTAGTAAATTTGTCAATAGTTGTACAGATGCCACAGTTCAACAAAATGCCATTTTGTACTATGGACAAAAGTACAAATCTGGAAACAATTACCGTGGTAATAACACACGATCACGTGGAAGAAATAATTACCCAAGTAGAAATAATAACAACAACTATAATAATAACAATAATACTAACAATTATTACAGAAACCGACAAAGATTTAATAATAATCGTAGGAACAATAACTACGTAAGAGCAACAGAATCAAATGAAAACAAATCGGAAAACTCGGAACTTCCCGTAGGATCAAATCAGTAAAAATTTACCATCTTAATCTAAACTTGAGCTTTTTTATACATATTCAATTAGGCAATACTGTGAGTGTAGTCACACTCTTAGTAGACACTGGTGTAGACATTTCATTAATAAAATCAAAATTCTTTAAACTAAACCAAATTAACACTAATAAAACAACAACTTTAAGTGGAATAGGACAGGGTAATATCAAATCTATTGGAGATACATTTTGCGATTTAAAATTTAAAAAAATTTTAATACAATATTGTTTCCAAGTAGTAGATACTAATTTTCCAATACCATGCGATGGAATCATTGGCATGGACTTTATGAAACGTTATAATTGTATATTGGATTTCAACCAAGACAATGATTACCTTATCCTTAGACCATTTAATATACCACATACAATAGATATACCGATTACGAATAACTGCAATGAAATTAATATACCTCCAAGATGTGAAGTAATACGTCAAGTAAATTTTACCAATTCAAATAATGAATTATTAATTTCAAATTAAGAAATTGAACCAGGTGGTTTTATACCAAATACATTAGTTAAATCTGACAAAGCATTTATTCGTATTCTAAACACTAAGAACACCATTACTAAAATCAAACAAAGTAACATAAAAACCGAAAACATCTCTGATTATGAAATTATCAAAGAAAATTTAGGCAAAAATTCAAAAAGAAAATCAGAAATATTAAAAATTTTACAGAAACATTTTCCACAACAATTTAACACAACATTAACAGAACTATGTTTAACATATAGTGATATTTTCGGTTTGGAATCAGAAACAATAACAACTAATAATTGTTATAAACAAAAATTAAGAGTAAAAGATAAAGAACCAGTATATATTAAAAATTATCGTATACTACATACACATAAAGAAAAAATTGACAAACAAGTGAAAAAATTAATGGACGATACGATTATTGAACCTTCCTATTCTGAATACAACAGTCCAGTCTTGTTAGTACCAAAGAAATCACTTTCTAACTCTGACCAGAAAAGATGGAGACTTGTAATAGATTACAGACAAATAAATAAAAAATTAATTGCAGATAAATTCCCATTACCTAGAATTGATGATATATTAGACCAACTAGGTAGAGCAAAATATTTTTCCTGTTTAGACTTAATGTCAGGCTTTCACCAGATCAGTTTAGAGAAAAACTCTAGAGACTTAACAGCTTTTTCAACCAACAATGGTTCATACAGATTTACTAGATTACCTTATGGTTTAAAGATAGCACCCAATTCCTTTCAACGAATGATGAAGTGTCATCAGTGGTTTAAAACCAGACCAAGCCTTTCTATATATGGATGACTTAGTCATACTGGGATGCTCCGAAAAGCACATGCTTTCGAATTTGAAAAACGTTTTCGATCTATGTCGAAAGTACAATCTTAAATTACATCCTGAAAAATGTTCATTCTTCATGAGAGAAGTAACATACCTTGGTCACAAATGTACAGACAAAGGAATATTACCAGACGATAGTAAATATTCAATAATTGAAAAATATTCAACACCAACAGACGCAGACAGTGCAAAGAGACTCGTAGCATTTTGTAATTACTATCGAAGATTTATTAAAATTTTTTCTGAATACTCCAGACATTTAACAAAATTATCCAAGAAAAATACACCCTTTGAATGGACGAAAGATTGTGATTTTGCATTTAAATATCTCAAAAAGGCATTAATGAATCCAACCTTATCTTGATTTCGCCAAGGAATTTTGTATAACAACAGATGCAAGTAAACACGGTTGTGGTGCTGTTTTAACACAACAACACGAAGATAAACATTTACCTATTGCCTATGCATCCAAAACATTCACAAAAGGAGAAAGTAATAAATCAACAATTGAGCAAGAATTGACTTCAATTCATTGGGCAATTACCCACTTCAGACCATATATATACGGAAAACATTTTCTTGTCCGTACTGATCATAGACCACTTTCTTATTTGTTTTCAATGAAAAACCCAAGCTCCAACAAGATCTTGACTCGATATAGAAGAATATGACTTTACAGTAGAATATCGTAGGGGCAAAGATAACTGTGTTGCTGACGCTTTATCGCGAATTACAATAAATGACCTAAAAGACATGAATAATAAAATTTGTTCTATATTAAAAGTCACGATTATATCGATGACCAATATGATCGACCACCTGTGATTTATTTTAAAAGAAAACTATTTGGTAAAAAAAGAACTGCCTAAGTTATTGGATTTCGATAGAAAAAAAATTTAAAATATTGGTGGTTGAGCGCCCAATGGTTTTGCAAATAGTGTGTTCAATAACGCTGGCCGGCAAAATAAAAAAATTGGGAATAAAAGCTTTATTATGTGATTTTAATTGACTTTAGTGTGAAAAAGTCATAAATAAAAAAGCCAGAAAGACGTCAGATCTTCTGGATGCCAAACCTCAGAACTTTTCGATAGTCATGTCAAAAGTGTCGTATTCAAATTCCTAAGCTCCGAAGACTTTCCATGTTGCCAGCATCCAGATTACACAGAAAAAATTATTCCCAAAAAATTTTCAATTATACGTTTGTTTGAAATATAATTTATTTTTATTAAATATTTTTTCCTGTTCCAGTAAAAAGTTTGTTCCAATTTCGTTTTAAGCAAATAAAAACCCGTATAGCGTAAAAAAATGATTTTTTTACAACACACATCGATGTTGTATCCATATTTCATAAAAAACATCGATGTTTTTTATACATCGGTTAATTTATTTAATTATTTATTATTGTAATTTCAAAAAATATTATTTATTTTGCCTCTCCCAATAATTTTTTCAATACTGTTTTTAAATTAAAGTTTACCAAGTCTCATCATTCAATGTGTTTCTTTCTTGAAGGTAGAAATATATAACACGCGTTTGTTCGTCGACGAATATCGTGCGCTTGAAAACTTTACCGCATGAAAAATGGCAAGTTACACTACACGCGTTACAAACGCCTTTTCTTTCAGCTTTTTTATTTATTTTTACATTGAAAACTGATCTTGGAAAGTTTTCAATTCCGTTTTTGTGCAATACTGTATAGTTTTCAAACTCTTTATTAAGATTTTCCTTCATGATTCTAATTTTTTTCTTTTTTATTGTCGGCTGATTAGTTGTCAAAACAACACAACGCGTTAAAAAGTTGAAAGTTAACCAACTTTCTGCGGCAAACGCGTCAAAGAGTTTGGTATGTAACTTGTCGTATGCAAAAACACTATTTCAACTTTTTTTGACAGATGCCTACAGTTCGCACGAACGCGTGTTATGTAACTTCACCTTGAGTCATCACCTGCGCCAGACGGTGCCGATGTTCTCACTATTGTAATGTCGAGTACATACTGTGGCAGTTTGTGATATCGTAATAGTGTATACTGGTGACAAAAATTGTCATTTCCAATATTTGTCTTTGTGTGGCATTGCTTTCCATATAAAAAACATAATGGGAAAATTACACCACAAAAAGATAACGCAAGAAATGCCAAATGTGTACTCGGCGTAATGTATTTAAAAGCGATTTTTTAAAGTTTGGGAAACTGCAATTTATTATCTTTCCAAATATCCAACGGATTTTCTTTCAGTCTGCCAACAGGAGTGTTCAAATAAACTGAAAGTTCGTCTGACAACATATCATCTGTCTTATTGCTTTTCCAATTTATATGAACCAGTTTATAATGGCTAGTCCATAATGAAAAAGTATCCTCACTTTTTTCAATAAATGGTCCAATCAAAGACTATCAATTAAAAACCACAACTTTCGGGTATAACTGTGCCGCATATCTCGCAATAGTCACCATGCTTCAACTTGCAGGAAATGGAACTGATACAGACTAGTCACGTGATCGGTTAGGGACCAGTCTGAGTCACGGATGGAAATCATGGTACAATTGTACTTTTTATGGTACATTTTTGACCTCGTTGGTACCGTGGTACTACCGCGAGTTTAGTGGTACAATTTAAAAATGCCAATGTTTCACTATATGGTAACAATAATTTTGTCTATGTTCGCTTTAAAGTTTTTGTGTGTGAAATTTATTTGCTGGTGGTTCAGCGATGTCTATATGCATTTCATTGTTGCTGTAACAAATCGTCAGTAGACTTCAACCACACATTTTGAACAGTCACAAACCTCTTATCTTATGTACAGACTTTCAAAAACTATTTGAGAATTCACAAATAATAATATTTTTGAAAATCACAAAAGAAAAATAAGCATAGTAGGCTTAGTAACTTATACAAAACCCAGCAAATAATTTATTTTCGATATGAATCCATTCGATTTTTCTACACCTTTATACAATTAGAAATCCTTTGGATAGCAATAAAAGTAATTATAAGGCAAAATGAAAAATAAAATCTAAATTTAACATTTAAGAAATTTATTATTCGACATTCAAAATGTGTGGTTGAAGTCTACTGACGATTTGTTACAGCAACAATGAAATGCATATAGACATCGCTGAACCACCAGCAAATAAATTTCAGATTAAAATAAACTTGACAATATGTCGAATAATAAATTTCTTAAATGTTAAATTTAGATTTTATTTTTAATTTTGCCTTATAATTACTTTTATTGTTATCCAAAGGATTTCTAATTGTATAAAGGTGTAGAAAAATAGAATGGATTCATATCGAATATAAATTATTTGCTGGGTTTTGTATAAGTTACTAAGCCTACTATGCTTATTTTTCTTTTGTGATTTTCAAAAATATTATTATTTGTGAATTCTCAAATAGTTTTTGAAAGTCTGTACATAAGATAAGAGGTTTGTGACTGTTCAAAATGTGTGGTTGAAGTCTACTGACGATTTGTTACAGCAACAATGAAATGCATATAGATATCGCTGAACCACCAGCAAATAAATTTCAGATTAAAATAAACTTGACAATATGTCGAATAATAAATTTCTTAAATGTTTTTGTGTGTGTTTTATATGTTTTTTGTGTGTTTTTTTTATGTTGCAATACTGTTGTCATGTACCAGGTGGTGTCAAGTCTGCAACAAAAAAATCTGTCCAGTACTTTAACTGTACCTGTTAACTTGACAGTACCTCGTACATGAACTCGGCTTGACTGTGGTTATATTTATTTTTGTTAACTGCATATCGCTCCTTTACTTCAATAGTGTGTTTTATGTCTTATCGCGCATTTTTTATGTGCATAACTTAGATTTTATAGTGCATGAAAATAACAGGCCTGTTAATAAGCAAAATTTGTAAATTAACCGATCACTAACAAGTCTAATCTGCTAATGTACCTTTAGGAATGTAATATTTAATAATGTTATTTTTTATACTGAATTTGTATACACATTTTTGTTAAGTTTCTGATTTTTATTGTTTACTTCTGAAATTTTAAACATTTTTTTTACGTTTCAGCTCTTATTAATAAATACTAAAAAAATGGCACCGTTATGGTCCAAAAAGTACATTTTGTTTTCACAGTTGGAACAAAATCCAAGAAGTCATTTTCCTTCCCTGGTCTGAGTTCTAGCACTTCCAGTAACTTTTACATGGGGATGGCCTAGGATGGGGTTTATTGATACTTTGTATGCACAATGTGAGTGACAAAATATCCCATAGAATGACATATAAATGTCATTAAAACATTTAACTGTAACAATGGACACTTATAAATTTTTTTATTGTTAGAAATGCAATGACATTTTATTTTTGATTAGAAATTTTTTTGAGATTCTAACCGACAACCTCCTGCATGACTGGCTTTCATGCTACCCACTCGACTACAGCGTCACTCATGTTTCAAAAGTAGTTAAACTTAGGTTAATATCTAGGTATAGTTACGGAACTGGTTCCAGATTCAGATCGGAGGAAACAATTACATTATATTTACACTATTTGATATGTCCTGGATTCAACTACATCATGTTCAGTGCCGCTTACTACAGTACTCGACCGAGTCCTAATTAAATTGACTCAATATCAATACGATACATCAGAAAAATGGCGAATACATAACCATTTACACGATATGTCTTTTTTTTACCGTACACTACTCCGTACTTTTGGTAACACTCACATTTTCTCAAGTCATAGGACCAAATTTTTTGTAGGGTTACAGTCTGTTGCGAATCTAAATTCCCGAAAGCGGGCTCGTAAACGTACGTAGATGATTGACTGTCAGGAAGTTTTTCCATTGTCGAAACTTAACTCTCATGCAACTTGCTCGAACTTATTGCTGGTATAATGTAAAGTAGCTTCTCTACAAACACTCTGCTTACCCCGTTTGGAGCTCAATAGAGGGGCACTCTTGCCAAACCTCATCAAGTACGTAAAGTCGTAATTTAATTTCGAAGTTTTTATGGATGGATTTTTCGATAGTCGTGGGTTGGCTATCAAAACTCACTCAACATGGGCGACTTAAGTAGCAAATAGAATCACCCAAATTTGTCGCCTTGTTCCGATATCAACGTGGAAACATGTCCCAAAGCACGATAACCCTGCAAATCTCGGAACTGGTGGATGTAAGACTCAAGAGCTTCCCAGGAATACCCAGTGGTGGCTAACCAATCCTGAATCCGAGCTGCCAAAAAGAAATCATCTGAAAATAGTAGAGGCCCCAACATAAGTCCATACTTTTCACTTATACACTCAAGAGGAAGATATTTTGACCACATTTTTAACATATAGTAAGGCGCTGCGAGTTCTAGGATATGCATGCTGCACAGTGTCGTGAGTTCATAGAACGAGCGGCCAAAAATAGAAGGACTTAGCGAAAAGAAATTTAATTTGGCACATATGTTTTAATTGGTAAAATTTAATCACACATAAAATTTGGCCACTTAAAATCCAAGGATTCGTGTCCTTCCCATATATCCTGAAATAAAATATTATCATAATAGTGAGAAAAATAATTGTAACTCAATGAAATTGTGTAAAGACACTAATTTTAACACATTTAATGCTTCGTAAAAATTTCGTTCAATTCAGAGAAAGGATACGCATACCTCAAAAATGTCCTTTTTCAAAAAAGTAAGAAACAGCAAAATAAATTGTCTTCACTTATAGTGAGTTAAATGTTTAACTAGACACAATAATATAAATCACACCTACAATTTGGTCATTTAAATTTCAAGGACTAGTATCCTTCCCAAATGTCCTGCAACTAAATAATATACTGAAAATATGCAAATTCTAACTTAAAAAATATTGTAAAATTAATTTGCAAGGGGGGAAAGGTGGACAAGAGTACAAAAATGTTTAAATGTACTTACTTGTAGAAATATAATATGAAAGTATGCAAAATATATTTCTTAATATATTTTTTCTATAGACCACTTAACTCGGTACTTTTTCACTCACAGGTGGCTTTCTTTAAATTTACATTAAAAGCAACGGCACATCGCATATGAGTTACAGAATATAGAAAATATATATTGTAGCCATATTATAACAATATCCCCTTTATGTTTATTGGAATTTGTAGTGCAATATCTAAAGGAGATTTTTAATTAACCTGTTAAAATTTTGCATGTGTCTGTGCCATATTTTCAAATAGTTGCATACTGGCCAAAAACTGTTGACTTTGAATCATCAAAACTCTTTAAAAAGTATACCTTTTTTAAAAAACTCTTTTTTATTTAACTTAATTAGAATATTGCACATGCAACAGAGTAATTTGTTCGTTTTAATTCAAAACAAATTTTTTTTCATTTTTGGCCGCTTTCGCGACAGTGTGTGCCGTTTCTTTAATAGAAGTATTACGAAAGTCATGACTGATATTCATTGTGAACACCAAAATAGACTAATACAATCACTATACTATTATGATTTTTAAGCACACATTGACATCACTAATTATTTCTAAAAAAAACCAAAACAGTCACAATATTTAAATAAATATTCATTTATATTAGGTTTTCTAATAATAATTTTTGTTAATTATACGTTACCACAGTTAGAAAAAATGGCAGTATGTACACCTTGAAATAAAGTGAGGGTAAGATATGTAACATATTAACATGTTTTTCATGCAACATATTCAAAAAAGAAATTGAAAAGTTTTCCCACAGTTGTATTTTTTGTACAAACGAACACAGAAATGTAAAACATGTAACATGGTTGCATACATATTTGTCAGAAAAAAAATCGCTATAAATTTACACGATGAAATTGTTCAGAGCCTCGTTCAAAAATGATACGTTTTTCATCGTCTGTTTAAACACTAATACCCTGTTTATCGATGTCGAAGGAAATTATTCATTCTAACAATTTCATTTAAAACAAAATTTTCTTTCAAATGTAAGTGTAAGAAAGAAATAATTCCTTCAGCACTGATAACAACAAGCAGTAAAATGACCAAACAATTTTTTTATATAAAATAAAAAACAGCAGTTCAAATGTATAACGAAATTTCATAAAAATTCCATAAAATTGAAGTCATATCATTTCTCCTAATTATTCGACGAGAAAAACCATTGTTCTATTTGAAAACTACATGCAAGATCCATTTAGTAAAGGCTAGGGTATTCAATTAATTGGGATTTTCCTTTAATCAGTTAATCGCTCGATTAATTAACTGAGGTTTCGGCTCAATCAGTTAATCTCGGTATTAACCGGTTAACCGATTAATACAGTTTGTCCATAAATAAAGTGTTTTCAACAAATAAAAGCGCTTATATTATTTATTAACAAAAAAATAAAAAAAACACACATAATAATCCTTAAACTAAATCAAGCTAAAAAAATTCATAAATATGTATTCATTAAAAATTAACAAGTTTGTGAGATCATTATATAGTTTAAAGAGATCTTCTAACACAATCTTTCAGAAAAATAATTTGGGTTAAATGTTTAGGACTTAAGCGATTCTCCTCTTTAGTTTTGGTAAAACCTGATGGAAACATCCTTTTACTTATCTTAGATGTTGAGGAAAAAGACAGCAATCCATAATACAGAATATCTAGTACCTCAGTCCTCTTCCTGTATTTCTCAAAACATATAAAATCATTAATTATGCCACTAGAGTCCTGTTTTAATGATTTTTGCAACTTTTCTCTGACCTTTTATTATTATGAATCAACTATTTCATTAAGCTTGAGGTCTTGTTATAATTTTAAAAATGTTTATAAATTTAAACATTTGTTGAGTCGGTTAATCGACTGAAATTAATCGGTTTAACCGTTAATCGAAAAAAGTCAATTATAAATTAATTGATCAGTTAATCGGGTAGTAATTAACCGGTTAACCGAAAGAATACCCTAGTAAATGCTGTTTCAGACTATAATACAAGTATTAATACTAGAGATGTGCAAATGTCGTGATTTGATCGTATCACGCGTGAATCACGTGTAATTCACGCGGAAGTGCGTGAGCGTGACTTAAAAAAATTACTCATCCGTGATCGTGCGTGAGCTATTTTTAAGAGTCACGCACGAACTCTCGGGAGATATCATTCCTGCATAGGTTCATCTGTAACTGCATTGAATCTTTTGAAATAAATTATTTAATAATAAATATGTATGTTTTAATTTGAAATTTAATTGCTGGTGGTTTAGCGTTATGCATTTCATTGTTGATTTAAAAATGGTGAGTAGACTTTACCCACATATTTTGAACAGTCACACAACTTTTTTCTTGTGCACAGAGTTTCAGAAACTATTTAAGAATTCACAAATAAAAATATTTTTGAAAATCTTATAAAAAACCCAGTAGTAACATAATCAGGTAGCACCTCTCAATGCCGCTGCACAGTGGCGTGAAATAAAAAAGTGGTAAAAAGTCCGTAACTTTTGAACTAGTGAACCGATTTCGATAAAACTATGTTTTGGAAAGAAAAAGTATTCAACGTATATTTGGAGGCACCCTGTTATAAGAGACTCAAAGTGGAAAACTACCTCCAAAGAGACTCAAAGTGGGAAACTGCGGGTATCGAAATTCTTTCAGAGCTTGAAACTTTTGTAAATATCGACCGATCTTAATAATTTTCTCAGCGGGACAATCAACGTTAAGAAATAAAAATAAAACATGCGTAGAGCACGCTTTTATCTATTATAGTTTCCAAGTTATTTGACTTGAACATTTTTTTTTTTAATTTTTGGCCCTGACTTTTTTTAATCGTTAGAACTTGGCAACACTCAGTTGGCTTTGTTGTTTTGAAATAAGACTTCATTACAATTCAAATAAAAAAACCTTTTTTGATATTTCAAAAATTGAAGCATGGAAAAATTTTGCAATTTGGATTTTCGAAATTTATGGGAAAATTTTGTATATTTTTTGAAAAAAGTATTCTTAAATTTTTTGGAATATTTTAAAAAAATATTAAGTAATTGATAAAAACGTTTCTTTCTTCTGAGAGGAGAGGCATTAGGAAAGGCTGTGAATTAAATTTTAGAGAGTTTTGATGGTGCACCCTACATCCAGTATTGGTCGAAAATTAGCATTTTTTTTGCAAAAAATCTAATTTTTGGATGTGGCAAAAAAATTTCACGCTCGTTTTTGTAAATTTTTTGGTTTTTTTATTATTACTAAACTTTTTGTAAGCAACCTGTAAGAAACTCTTGACATCCTACACATAAATGTAGGCAGGAGAGGAGATTTTAACAATTTTTCCCAATAAAAAAAGTTTTATAAAATTATATATTGGAAAACATTTTCATTTAATTCAATAGTATACATGTAGAATCGAAAATAAACTGCATCATTAATAGTATTAAATTATATTCAGTTCTTCCGTTTATTCTCTTTTCATTTCTTAGTTTTACAAATATTTAGTTGTGTTTACTTAAGTTTATTTATAACTATTTTCCTTATTATGTTTGTTACACTTTTATTTTACTTCATTTAATTATTACTTATTCTTTTCTAAGTTTAATAATTTGTTTAGTTAATAATAATTGCCGGCGGGGTTTAGCGACCACTTTATTCTTTACTTTCCTGTCTACTACTCTCTTCTATTCTATTCAAGTCTTGCGTTCGTAATTGTCTGCAGTGTTGTCAATTTAGGTACTTCCGTGTTGCCGCCTTGTTAGGTCGGGATCCCACATTCGGCCCTCCTGATGGTACATTCGCCCCGAATGTGCTACTCCACGGCTTCATGAATTCGGCGACCGTCGTGCACTTTTTAGAGCCTTCACCCTCTCCCACTTTCTCGAGCTCGTAACGACCATGATTGACCTTCTTGACTATTTTGTAAGGTCCAAGAAACTTGGGACGTAGCTTTAAGCCGGTGCCGAACTGGGTGCGTTTGATGGCGACCAGGTCATCGATTTTATACTCCCTCTCTAGGACTCGGTGCTCATTAAAAGTCTTCTTGTTCTCTTGTTGAATTTTTTGAATATTGTCACGTGCTCTTTCACGTAAATTGTCGCGCTCCACCTGAAGCTCTTGTGCCACCGTTTCTTCTAGTAAGTTTCGGACGTTCATGTCTTCTTTTACCCTCATTGGTAGTCCCGTCATGAGTTCAAATGGCGTGCTACCGGTCTTTACAGTAGTCACTAAACTCGTTCGACGTAAAAGCGGCTCCCCTGTCAGTAATAACTCTCACGGGGTTCCCGAAGATGGCCGCTTGCCTGTGCAAACGTTCAACCACCTCACTCGTTCCTGTACTCTTCGTTGGATGTAGCCAGACGAAGGCTTGTCTGCCTTGTCAATTGGATGTAATAAGCCCTCCTTTTTACCGGTTTTCGCGTCAGTCATTATACACTCGACGCAGTCTTTTACGACACTCTCGGCCTTTTGGTTTAATTTCCGGATAAAGAAATCCCTTTCTACTAGGTCAGCTGTTTTCCTTGCCGCAAAATGACCTTGCTTGTGGGCCATTTCTATGATCTCCCGCTCCATACTCGACGGGATAACGATAATCTCCCGGGTGGGATCCTTATAGACTATGCCGTGTCTAATATAGAAATCCTCGTAGCTCTGAGTTTCTAATACTTTCTTGACAGCCCGAATCCAGTCATCTTCGTCTTGAGCCGATTTTATCTTATGACGCAACGAGTCTCCCATGAGTAGACATGATACTCTACTTAGGGCATCTACGTGACGCATCTTCGTGCCTGACCTATGCTCTATAACATAATCAAAGTCTTGTAGAAATAACGCCCATCTTGATACTCGTAGGGAAACGTCTCGTTTTTTCATTGTCATAGCGAACGCGTTACAGTCAGTGATAATTTTCACCCTCACCCCCAGAACAAACACTCGCCATTTCTTCAACGCTTCGATGATGGCCAACACTTCAAGCTCGTAGGAGTGATACTTCTCTTCGGTAGGGGTCATCTTCCTACTCATATATTCAACTGGATGCAATTGCCCGTCCTCCGAATCTCATTGCAACAGCACAGCACCGTATCCATATTTGCTGGCGTCTGTGTGTATTTCCGTATCGGCAACTGGATTGAACAATCTGAGGACACTCGCTCCGACTAATGCGGCTTTCAACTGCTGAAAAGCCAGATGAACAACTCCCATTTGAAATTTACTAGTTTTCCTTAACAGGTCTGAGAGAGGCTTCGCTACCAACGCATATCCAGCAATAAAGCGTCGGAAATAAGACGTGAGACCTAAAAACCTTTGTACTGACTTGCGATCTTTTGGAACCGGGAATTTGTCGATTGCCACGGTTTTTTCTTTCGATGGAAGAATTGTGGAGTCCTGCAAAACGTATCCCAGAAATGTGATCTTCTTCAGTAGAAACTGACATTTGCTCCACTTGATGCTAAGTCCGTTTGACGCTGCAACTTTCAGAACTCTTTTCAGTTTTTCGATACCTTCCGCTTCATTTTGAGCGGGTATCACCATATCGTCCGTCCATGTAAATCACCACGGTTCCATCTGTTATAAGGTCGTGAAAAATGGATGATATGTACCGACAAAACACGGCAGGAGAATTTGAGATGCCGAACGGTACATATGCGAACTCGAACTGACCACGGTGCGCGACGAAAGCTGTATAGCGCTGGCTTTCTTGGGATATTGGCACGTGGAAGAAACCGTTTTTAAGATCCAACGTGGTATATAATTTCGCCTCCTGTAGGCGTTGTAAAACGTCGTCAATGACCGCCATTGGGAAATTGTCCCTCACAATTTTTTCGTTTAACCGTCTGTAGTCGCAACACAGCCTCTTGCTGCCGTCTTTCTTAGACACTAAAACCACTGGCGATGAATATTCAGAGTGGCTGCGCTTTATTATGCCCTCCTCCAACCATTCAGTGACTTGACGGTCAACTGTCTGTTGGTCAGCATACGACATCCTTCGAGGTGTAGTACTCACTGGAATCTCATCCTTCAGAATTATTTTCATCTCAACTGGACTAGTATTAGGTTTGACTGGTTTGTAATTTTCTATCAATTTGAAAACTTTTTTACGCAAATTATGCTCAAGGTGCGTCAAGTCGAGATCGTTAGTCTCAAAATTCACTTCAATCTCGCCAAGCTCTTGCACGGCCTCTATATAGTCCTGCTCTCCGCTCGCAACTCCTACTGACACCACTGGTGCTTCAGGAGCTGTAGACTTTAGTGAGAATATCACCCCTTCCGCGTTGACTGTCAGGTCCACATACTCCAGTACATCATTTCCCAGTATTGCAGGAAATAATATGTCCCTTTCATGACACACATGCAATTTTATAGGCACTATCACTTCGTCTAGTTCGACCTCCATTTCGAAAGCACCCATCGTTTCTATTTCCTTCCCGCCGATTCCCAGCATCCTTCTGCGTTCGGCACTTACGTTAACATCAGGTAGCTGCATCATCATGTCATACCTCACACAGCTTATATTGCTGCCGGTATCCACCATCGCGGACACCTCGACGCCCTGTATCGTCACGTCCTTGAAAACTCTGTTTTGTTGGCATTAGCTTGCTTCGTGGCTCCCTACGATTTTTAGACAACGATAGCGTGTGTATGCTACCACTCGACTTCCTTTCTTTGGGTTCAGCCTTTATTCGATTATTTCTTGGATAATTTGATGCTTTATGTCCGATTTCTTGGCATTTGAAACATCTAAGCTGAGTTTCACCACATTCTCTTGATACATGAACCCTCTGGCCACATTTATAACACTTCACATTTATTTCTTCATTCTTCTTAACGTCTCCAGAAGATTCTGGTCTCGTAACTGGTTTCGAAAGTTTTTGAGCTAGAGTTGGTTTGGTGACCTTCTCGTAAACTTTCAGCTTCGAATTGAGATCTTCCAGATCTATGGCCTGGTACAGGATGCTTTTCTTCGCTTTAATATCTGGTATCCCTTCGATGAAATACTCAATAATGCTTTGTTCATCTAGAGCTATCGGCTGTCCTATTTCCATGAGACAGTACAAATATTCTCTTAAGCTTTCGGTGGGGCGCTTTTTCCTATTCCTGAGCATACGATGTACTTCGATAGCAGAGTACCTAACCCCAAACTCTCTCTTTAACGCCTGTTTTAGAGATGGCAAGTCTCGTACACTGGATTGGCTTCGGCAAAAAATCTTAGCGGCTCCAGAAAGCAATTGTCTCGCATACACATACTTTTGTAGGTCGTCCCAGCCAGCAGTCACAGCACAGTCCTCAAAGTCCTCTAACCACACATTTACACCAGGCTGCCCTTCGCCGGAGAACTTACTTAAGCTGTCGTCTATATCGCGTAGGGTGAATGTGGAGCGTATCGATCGTTCTTCAACTACCGGACGCTGTACCATAGACGCTGCTTCACCATAATCTGACTCGACCTCAGCGGATCGTTGCCTATAACCACTATGCGTTATTACCCGTTCCTGCAAATCCAGTTTCGGTCCCTCAGTATCTAGTCCTAGTTCCTCACACTTAGTCCTCAAGTCCTCCACCGTCAGTCCTAAAATCTCTAGTAAGTCCATGTCTGTCACGGCAATATTACAATATTATATTCCAAATAATATCTTCAAATAAATACGATATCAAAATTACCAATATATGTATGTATGCTGTAATCAAAATATTAGCAGGATAACAATTTGCAATTAAATTAAATATGTGTAATTTGAAATTAAAGTAAGTATAATTCAAGATTTAATTATCTAATTATATTATTTCGCTTATTGCAACTTAAAAGCAGTTTTAGTACAACGATTGTACTAATTATTTTTGGCTCTTAAATACTGCTGGTTGCCACAATTTACACCAATGAACAGACAAAAGTACTAAAAGGGTATCACTTTATTCTGGACACAATTCTGTTTATAAATTGTACACCCGTTCGATAAATTACAATTACCACAACAACAGTGTAAATGTCAACTTAGCAATATTTAACTTCCAAATTAGCGTTTTCTTTTTATGATTTCTATTTCTTTTTTTTTCAAACAAAAAAACTTTTAAAATCTCATTTATATTTGTACTTGTAAATTAAATTCTGTGTGATTTACAGAATTAATGACTGTTTAAGTTGAAGAGAAATTTATTACACTTTTATTGACTGCGCAGTTCACTCACAATTGCCCAGCACCACGTATACACAGCGATGCCAATTTAGCGCCTTTCGCGCTAGATTTAGCGCGTTTTAACTACGCCAAACGCGCTTTTTTTCGTGTTAGCGCGTTTAATAAAAAAAGCGCTAACTTAGCGCGTTTTGGATAAAGTCAATAACATCATTTCAGTTAAATTTTTTTCTTTTTTGTATAAATTTACCAATTTTCTAGTATCCAAAACTCTGATAAAAATTTTTTAAATTTCGTTAATGATTCAGCTAATTTAGCGCGTTTTGAATAAAGTTAATATCATCATTTTAGTTCAATATATTTTAACTTTTTTATATATATATTTCAAAATTTTCTAGTATCCAAAACTTTGATAACAATTTTTTAATTAGTTAATGATGCAGCTGTAGCAAACAAAACTCCCTCAAATGTTGTGAGAATTAAAAACGTATTTTACAAAGTTAAGATGGAAAAAAGTGCGTTGGGCATAGTTAAAACGCGCTAAATTGGCACCGCTGCGAAAGACTATTCGACATTTTATACGAGTATGTTGTTACTCGTACAAAGTTTGTTAAAGAAAATTAAAATAAAAACTAAGGATTTCGATTATTTGGTGATTCTGATTCTGTATTAAATTATTTTAGTTATTTAGGATATAATTTCGAAGAAGCAATATTGCAAAATCTGAAAAAGAGTTGCTTGAAAAAGTATATTTACTAATCCATACATCGACTTTTATTAAAATTTAATTTAGCGCTCAGAAAAATAGCGCGTTTTGGCTATAAATAGTTGACAATGCTCTAACTCAGCGCGTTCTAGCGCGTTTTGAGAAGGTGAATAGCGCGTTTGGGTTGTAAATAGTTGGCATCGCTGCGTATACATAGATGTGTTACAATATCACATACTCGTACACAAACACACTTGAACTTTAACTAATCTCTTAAATCTTGAATACAAAATTCCTCGCAGTGCTTAAATTTCTCTTTCACTTCAACTGTTTACACTCTTTTACACTTTTCTGTACAATAATGCAAATTTAAAATTTTAACACAATGCCAAAGACATTATAATGCTACTAAAATAAAATACTAATTTATACGTCACCGCCTCTGCTTTCACGTCTGCCCGCTTCTCTTCACCAGCTCAGCTCCTGTTTGGCTTTTCGGCGGCACCAACTTCTTGAAATTTGTCGACTTTATTTCTTCACACTCTTCCAAATGATGTATGTGTTTATAACGTTTGTGCTGTTTATGTAGTTATGGGTTATTGTTGTTGTTGGTTGTTGTTGATCTTTTTGTTTTATTAATTTGCTTAGGCTTTTAATTAAATTCAGCTTTAACTCTTTTATGCATTTTAGTTTTCACAAGCACTAGGCTTTTTTCAAGTATTTATTTTATTTTTACTTTGTCTCTCGGTAAATCACTTTGACGAATTAACAACAACGTAAATCTCTCAACAAAATCGCTTTTTATTACATATGTACTACTGCACAAAACAACACCACCAAGTATTTTTTTTTTGTTAAGCCGTTTCGTTTCAGCTTTGTTCTTTTGGACAGTATAGTCTTTTACCGTTACTACGGGTTTTTTCAATTGTACCAAATTCTTTTCTTTTAAAAGTCACTTTTAGTACAGTCACTATTGTTAAATGTCTTAAATATTTTCAGGACGTTCGATATATTAACAAATTTCTTTCTTATTTGCAATGAGTTTGCGTTGTAAGTTTTGTCTAACTTGCACTGTCTATTTTCATACTCTTTTACTTTACATAGGTATCTACTATAGACCTGCGTAAATTGTCTTGAAATTTAAATACGTCTTGTTTTTTAAATGTATTCTCGTGGCTGCATTATAACGGGTGTTTTTTTAGAGGTATAGAACTTCGAATTGAAATAAAACACAAGAAAATCGTTTTAATGTCCATCAATTTGGCTTTATTGGAAGGATAATTTTATGCCATTAATGTTTAAATATGATTTCGGGCAATTTTCAACCACTTTTTCAAGCATATGGGGCCGTATGTTGGCAATAACGCCACGAATGTTGGCTTCCAAGTCCCCTAACGTTTCTGGTTTGTTGGCGTAGACGAGCGACTTCACATATCCCCAAAGAAAATAATCCAATGGTGTCAAATCACACGATCTTGGTGGCCAATTGACAGGTCCATTCCGCGAAATTATGCGCTCATCGAATGTTTCCTTCAATAAATCGATTGTGACGTGCGCTGTGTGGCATGTAGCGCCGTCTTGTTGGAACCACAACTCATCCACATTCAAAATCTTCCATAAAGTTGATGGACAAAGCTCCAATTGCTGTGCATGGTGGCGAATCGATTCATTCGGGTCCTCTTCAACACTTTGCTCTACAGCGGCAATTGTTTCTTCGGTGCGCACTGTTCGACGTCTCTGCGGATGCGTATTATCACATAGAGTAAACGTAGTGCGAAAACGATCCATGGTTAACCGAATTAATTGCTCTGATGGACGATTATGTCGACCATAAAATGGACGGAGCTTGCGGTAAACTTCGCGAACTGAACCATTATTTTCGAAATAAATTTGCACGATTTGCAAGCGTTGTTCTTTTGTCAACCTGTTCATGATGAAATGGCAAACCAAACTAAATATTAATCACTTGACAGCTGACAAAATGGCCGCCAGTTAAAAAAAAGATGCCAACTTAAAGTTCTATACCTCAATAAAAAACACCCAATACTTAACCAATAATAAATGCTGTCGCATTATAAGCAAAGCACGATAGGTGCATTGGTATATGTGTATATGAGTGCTAACAAGCAATGTCGTCAAGACTTCTTGTTACGAACAAACAGTCAACAAAGTAGTGTTGATACGTGTATGCTTGTTATTTTCCATATTGTACGTTTGAGTGTGTGTGTGTGTAAGATGTAGATGGTAAGCTATTATGTGTTTAAGGGAGGTTTTTTTAAGCAAGCGCACACAACTAATGTAAATGCATGTGAACGTTTGTTTGTGTGCAGAAAAATAGAAGAGCATACACACAACGTGTGTGTGTATGTACATGCATGACGCTTTTATACGCGCCCATGCGTAGAAAGAAACAAGCATCACAAATTTTTCAGTCACGAAGTATTTTCTTCTTTACTCCTATACTTGCAATAACTGAAACAAATTCTTGCAAACAGTGTTGCTTAGCGTTTGTTTTAGAAGACTTCGCTGTAGTAAAGCATTTGAAAAATCCCTCATGTCTTGAAAGTTCTTATAAGTGGTCTTGTGCAGGACTTTAGTATCTACTTATGTACATACATATTTTCTTATGTACATTTGCACATTCCTTTGACTTCAACCGTTTTACCGGAGTTTTTTTTCTTTTATTTCTGCGTAAACTTTTTAACCTTGAAGGGTTTTAACGAACATATACACGTATTTCTACTCTTTCAAATCTAATATTTTAGCATTTGAACATTCTTTGCACACCAACACTTTGGGGAAAATAAACTGTTCACATCCCGGTTGAGCCCCCATTTGTAGAATCGAAAATAAACTGCATCATTAATTGTATTAAATTATATTCAGTTCTTCCGTTTATTCTCTTTTCATTTCTTATTTTTACAAATATTTAGTTGTGTTTATATATATATATATATATATGTCCTTTATTTACAACTGAATTATGTATGTAATAGTACATGAAACAATTATAAAAAGTTCAAAGTGAACATAGGGCATCGACAAGCTCTCTCCATCTAACTCTATCGTTGGCCAATGTTTTTGCGTGATTCCAGGATATTTGGGATGTTTCTAGTTCTCTTTTCGTACATCGTATCCAGGTGTTTCTGGGGCGGCCTCTTCTACGATGCCCTTGGGGGTTCCAGTCTAAGGCGGCTCTAGCAATATCATTGTGCGGGCGGCTTCTATTTCGATAGGACTAGTATTTGTCCGTAGTTGTGTTTACTTAAGTTTATTTATAACTATTTTCCTTATTATGTTTGTTACACTTTTATTTTACTTCATTTCATTTCATTTAATTATTATTTATTCTTTTCTAAGTTTAATAATTTGTTTAGTTAATAATAATTGCCGGCGGGGTTTAGCGACCACTTTATTCTTTACTGTCCTGTAGAGCTGTGTCGTTCATGAACGAACGAGTACAATTGAACGAATCAGTGAAATGAACGAAGTGAGCCGGTCACTTTACTGAGCTGTTTTGGCTCAGCAGTACTGGTAAAAAGTACAATCTCAAAACTGTGGTACAATTGAACGAAATGAACGACCGAGCACACTTGGCTCTTTTTTTGTATTGTTTGGCTTTTTCTTTGTTCATGTGAGATTAGTTGTCATATTCTTGTTTTCATTTGACTTTTTACATACATACTTTTAGTAACACTGTGGCCATTATGAAATTAATTAAATTACCATTCATATTTATTACGTTTTTAGAACATAGGTATTAATAGTTTTTTTTTAGCAAAATTGATTTAGATATGTATATAGAGTTTATTTTCATTGTCATTATTGTGTATAAGTATGTGGCTCCTTTGGCGATATTAATCTTTTTTCATTTCTTTACTTTCAATTCAAAACAAAATGCAGTGCATGTTTCCCTTTTTATGTACCGAATCAACTGCTTGTTTGTTTTCACTTTTTTCTATTTCTTGAAAAGAGCGGATGAACGAAATGAACGAACTCGTTCTTTTTTAGAAAATGAACGAAAATGAGCGGTCACTTGAATGAACGATTTGGCACAGCTCTACTGTCCTGTCTACTACTCTCTTCTATTCTATTCAAGTCTTGCGTTCGTAGTTGACTGCAGTGTTGTCAATTTAGGTACTTCCGTGTTGCCGCCTTGTTAGGTTGGGATCCCACATACATTTAGCTTTGGAAACTGAAAAAATTTACTTTCATACTTTCAATATTTTTCGAAATATTCAAAATCCAATTTTTATTACAAAATTAAAAGTAGTATATTTATGGGCATTCTGGCACATGTGTATTTTCCCCATAAGGATCATTCTAATTAGAATAGTTATGGGCATTCTGGCACACGTGTATTTTCCCCATAAGGATCATTCTAATTAGAATAGTTATGGGCATTCTGGCACACGTGTATTTTTCCATAAGGATCATTCTATTAGAAAAAAATTCTAATTGGATCTAATTAGAATAGTAGATTATTCTAGTTAGATCTAATTAGAATAGTAGATCATTCTAATTAGTATATATATGTGCATTCCAATACATGTATTTTCCCACAAGGAAGGATATTCCAATACATGTATTTTCCCATTAGGAAGGATATTCCAATACATGTATTTTCGCATAAGGACGGATATTCCAATATGTACATGTATTTTCTCATAAGAAAGGATATTCTAATACATACATATATTCCTACAACAAAGTTAACTTCAAATGAGAATATATATTTTTCTCATAAAAAGTTTAACGAAGACATTTTTGTAAATGGAACAATTCGAATGAGATTCTCATTTGAGTAATTGTATTAAAATGAAAGTTCGATTGACTCACAAATATGTATATAAAAGACCAATTAGAAATTAGTTTTAGTTATTGTTATTCAAAGATCCTTGAAATTACGTTCAACAACAATGGTAAGAATGAAGTTTAACATAATATTAGAATTTTTTATTTATTATATGAAAGTTTAAGAAATACATATAAAATTTAACTAATTTTTGTTTGTTTTTAGATCTATCAACAAATAATTAATATTGCCCAAGGAATAAAATCAGAATACACAAAAATTGATGATATTCCCTTAAATGAACCTTACAAGATTTTAAATTTTGAATGGAAGGTTACACAATATGGATCCAAAGTTATTGCATATTTAAACAACAATAAGTGGTTTTATCTTCCGCAAAGAATCGTTAAATATTTAAACAGAGAGGATCCTTAGTTATCAAAAATGAATGACAAAATTTGGACAATTATTTACAAAGGACGTCAATCACCAAATGGTTCAGCAATATTCGAACTAAACTATAGCTAAATTTTGATTTGTCATAAGAAATTTTATGTAGTTACACAATTTTAAAACAATAAAGATATTTAGTAAAGTGAAGCGACCCCTATTATTTATTGATTTTTGTTTTTATGTTAAACATGCACATGCACGTTAACAAAGTGAATTTGAAATCCATTTCAGGAAAATTTAGTTCAAAAAAATTAAAATAAAATGCATATATTTCAAATTCATTTAAATTTTATGAAAATGAGAGTTTATGCTTAAAATAAGTTATCTTATTTATTTTCATTTTAAGAAAAAGGATAGGACATTTAAAAATTTGATGAAAGTTAAACATGCATGTACAAGACATGAAATTTAAACATGCATGTGCAAGACACATGGTCATATGTATATGTATGCATTACAAGTTTTTATTACTTTTTGCACTTATATAGAAATTTTCAAAATTCTCACCAAAAAAATAAATTACATGAAAAAATATTCCTATAAGGAAGGATATTTCCATTGCATGTAGTGCGTAAGCATGCTTTTTCATGTCACAGCATTTAGATGTATTTTGCTTTACTCTAATTTTCATTTTAAAAGAAAAAAAAAGGATAGGACATTTAAAAATTAACATGCACATGCAAGACACATGATATTAAGTAGTAAGCATGCTTTTGCATGCTTTTTCATGTCACAGCACCTATATGTACTTTGCTTTACTCTAATTTTCATTTTAAGAGAGAAAAAAAGGATAGGACATTTAAAAATTAACATGCACATGCAAGACACATGATATTAAGTATTTTTAAAGTATTAAGAACGAGAGACATGTGTATGCATGCTTTTTGCGCGTGTAGATTTACGGGGGTGCGTTTGTGAAATTTACATTTTATTTGTTCTGAGAAAAAGGGTATGCGAAAAACTGATTACAAAAAAATATATTTCATGAAGGACAAACAAATATTTTGCCTTTATTGCTTAAACTCACTAATTTACAAGATCATAAATGTAGATAAATATGAATATTTTCCAATCACAGGTAATTTTCTATAGATGAATGTATGCATATATTGCGTGTAGAAAAAAAAGTATAAAATAAAACATTTTTCTGAACAAAATTCTAGTCTTGTGACATCATTCAAAAACCAAGTGTTGTGCGAAGAAAGGAAAACTAAAATAATATTCAAAAATGAACAATAGCAATTTATTTTGTCATATATGCGAAGTAATTACTTTTTCTACTAATTCAAATAAAAAACGCCATTATTTGAAGCAACACGGTATTAAATTAAAATCAAAAAAAATTTGGGATACTCCTTTATACAGGAGAATAATTAAAAAAAATAAGGACATTAGAGAAGCTGAGGCATTATCATATATAAAAGCCACAACCCCAACTACAGTAACAGATAATGAGGCCGCACCGTCAACATCGACATCTACTATAGCAGTCGCAACACCTACAGCAATTACAGAATCATCAACAGCAACAACAACACACGAGAGCTACCATCATCTATTAGAAGGCAATGAAGATATATTTTTAAACATTAAAGAGCCCATCGATATTAGGGAGGTAATAGTTTTGCCACCGGTGGATGTAGCAGCATATTTATTGTTACATGATGGGCAGGATGAAATTCTTTTAGACGCATTAAGAAGGGTCGAAAATATGGGTTAAGAGAATCATGTAAAATATTTTTCTATTTTTTATTATTAAATAAATGAATATTTTTTTTTCTTTTAAATAAATATTTTTATTATCTAAACTTTTTGAAAATTACAGTTTTTACATTTACTGACATTATATATGTTATAATAGAATTTCATTAGTTTGTTTGCTTCTTCCTCTATTCTCATATTTTCTCTTCTTTTGTATGAACATGAACAAGTGTCGGGTCCACAAGTTTCATTCTCATTAGACTATGAACAATCTTCATAATGCTCTCCAAATTTGTTTTTCGTTGTTTTTAAGTTATTTACTTCTTCGAGATGTGATTGAATATTAATCAGTTTATATCTATCTTCGTTGGAGACAATGTGTGAACATCTTTTTAAAAATTCATATATATCGTTGAGTAACATCCTTACAAATAAGTGTGACTGAGTATGTAGACCAAATGTTTGTGAATAAACAATAATGTTATTACAGTTAACATTTATATAAATTGTATACAAGTACTTTTTAGTTTATATATATCTATAATTATTAGTCTCTTAAACTAACTAAAAATAAAGTTATATCAATTTTCTAATTTCGTTTGTTAGTGGAATATATTCAAATATTTTATCATGAATAATTAAACAATACGCAGATGTATTAGGTAATATATTTTTTGAAGTCTTCAATTCAATTCTAATATCGATTGGTCCAGTTTTGACTAATTCATTTTGATGTGTAACATCCAAGACAGCTATTGGCGCCATAGTTTTGAAGTTTTCTGGTGTTAATAATGGTTGGGTGTTGCGTGAATAATAACTTTGTTGAAATTTTAAGTACATATCATATAGAATAGCAAAACGATTTCTATCAAACTTAAGATTTAGATCATCATAAGGATATGTATCAGAGTTAAGATGTACTTTTACATCACTTAAATCACAATGTTGAAACTTGTTGTCATTATTTCGAAGACCTAACAATAGGAAGCATGGTCTTTCGTTGTGAGCAGCTAGCTTAACATTCCACAAAACTGTTGTACTTTCTAGAAGTGAAGGATAATAATACATATCCCAACTTCTACAACATATACTTAATGGATGACGGTTATTTATTGTTTTATATATCTGCAATTTGTATGCATCAGCAAGTTGAATGTGTGGTACTTTCCAAGTTATATTTAAAATTGTTAACTTGGTTTTTTCAGTTGATAGTTGAGATTTAAAAACTTGCTTATCATCTTTAGATCGTAACAGAATCAATTCATGCTTAGAGTTAACTATTATTTTGTGAAAATCTTCGGCAAATCCAAGTAGTAATTTTAGTGGTACACAAAAATTAAAATATCCATTTTCGGGTATAAATGGTGACCATCCTGCATTTAGTAGACTATCACTTTCAAATTTATTCAACGAAACATAGTTTTTTAATTCTAAATGACGTGTGCGATCAATTTCTATACCATTAATTTCATAACGAATTTCATCAAATAGGTGTGCCATACAATTGTTTAAGAGACGTATGGATGTAGAAACTGTTGAATCTTCCTTTGTTGCAAGACCTTCGATATATAGAAAACTTTCACTTGGTAAAACATACAAATCTTGGTTTTGAATTGATATACGAATTTCATCATTATTTTTAAATGACTGTAAATATGATGTATAACTGTGGTACTCCTTCTTGATAATTGAATTATCCACTTGAGGCTTTTGCAATATATTAATTATACTACTCATTTGTTTGTTTTCCTTGGTTGTAACTACGTGATTAATTTTATTATTTTAATTTAAAACCTAAACTTTTTAAAAAATGCTGATTAGTTTTATTTAAAACGTTAGCTTTTTTAGGCTTTCGATGTTTATTATTTTTATAGTATTGTATTTTTAACTTTTTGCAAAAATTTGATGAATTTTCACCTTCGTCTTCGGCTGATGGTGATTGAATAAATGTTAAATCATTCGATAGATCACTTTTGTTGTATATTATCATTCTTTCATAGGCTTTAAATGTAATAGTATTGTTATTTTTTCACCGCGAAAGTTTATTAAGTTTCCGTCTTGGTCAACAACTTTCAAAATTATATTATTTATTGTTCTTGAACTTACAGGTAAGTATATTACAGTGGTTGGAGTCTCTGTTATTTTATATCCAGGACTAACGTTAAGCGAAAACTGATGTAAAATATGCGTAGACATGTTGTTTATATACGAACCGCATACAATATTGCATTCAACGATTACTGTATTAATTTTGGTTATATCTATCGTTTTATCGGAGTAATGTTCTATTCCAGGTGCTAGTACTTTTCTACTAAGGCCTAATAATGATCCAATTGAGGATTTTTTATTAAAATAAATTGAATCAGAAGTGCTTTTTATACATGTTTGTAGTGTATTATAATTTGCTCGTACATCAAGAGAACCGGTTGGATTCATATCATGATATTTAATTTTTAGTAGTTCAGCTATATCAGTTAATTCATATGACCCAACTGGAACTGTTATTTCATGATTTCCAATATGAAATAAATTGTTTTCAACATCTACATTTGGAATTGAATGATATGTATCAAAACTTATTAAGCCACAAACATAATTTTCATTTAGTTCAATTGGCGGAAAATAGTTTGCGACAAGATGCGAAGAGTCTCCGTTTAAAGTTAATGTAATTGACATTTTAGTGGTTCATGAATGATTAAGTTAATTATTAAATTTTTCACAGTTTTTATTATTAATCATAATTTGTATTAATCCAAGAATTATGTTCTGAAGAAAAACCAAGCCATTTAACATAAATTTTGTTGCTTTTCCTTTTCAAAACCTTTTCAACCAAATAAGTTTCAGGAAATCTAGTTTTCATTAATTCAGACTCATAAAACCCTCCTTTAATTTCATGTCCTTGATAATCTTTTAATATATATGTATTTGGATTAGTATTTTTTATAGTTTTAACCGTAAATACTTCAGTAGTCCAATTTGGTGTATAACCTTTTTCAAATGATAACAAGAAAACCATATTTATTTTTCCAACATTCACTACATATATTTGTAAATTCTTTAAATGACATATCACCAAATACATGATCATTATATATATATGTCGTAAATTCATTTCATCCTGTTTAAATATTATAATCATATTCGCATTATCACGCATAAGATGTTTAGGGATTTTTGTGTACGTTTGACATAAATAAAAACAATCTATATTCTTATGTCTGCCCATACAAAATAATCTCTTATAGTGTCTTGTTTTCCACAAATAACATCATCAAATATTATGATAGAATGTGAGTTCGCTTCTGTAGGACTAATAACTTTCTCGTTTTCCGCAAATGTAAAAATATTTATTCCTTTTATTGGGTGTATCAATTCCTTGAGATAACAGTATTTTGGTTGATATAAAGATTTTGAATATATGTAAATGTTTTTAAAACTTAAACCGTTGGGGCTCTCTATTAGACTAATCATAACATTAGTTTTGCCACAATTTGAAGGACCTACAATTAATGCTCGTATTGAATTTGGTAAAAGTGTACTATGTTTAATTTTCGGTTCGTTTTCTTGTGCTTCATCCGCATTTCTTACTACAATTTGTTTAGCTTGTTTTACTAATCGCATTTTTATAACTAACTTGGTTTTGATATAAATTTCTTATTATATAGCGAAACCTCATCATTTAAGTTTATAGTGTCAATCCCATTACACATAGCATATAATTAATAAAAAATGAATATAAACTATAAAAAGGGAGTTAAAGATAATCAGTATAATATTGGTAGTGGATTAGTAAACAACTTAATAAACAAATTACCTGTTGAACTACATTTACCTGGTTATCAGTTTTGTGGACCTGGAACAAAACTTGAAAAACGTTTAGCAAGAGGTGATAAGGGAATAAATTCATTGGATGCAGCTTGTAGGGAACACGATATTACATATTCAGAAACAAACGATATTAATAAGAGACATAAAGCGGATAAAATTTTAGTTGAAAAAGCTTGGCAACAAGTGCAATCTAAAGATAGTGATTTCAAAGAAAAGGCTAACGCTTGGTTCGTAACAAACGCTATGAAATCAAAACTTAAATTCGGATTAGGTATGAACAATATAAAAATTCATAAATCTAAAAAGTCACAGAAAAAAAAGAGTCAAATGAAAAAAACATGTGATAGAAAATTGTTTTCAAAAGCTGTTAAAAATACTCTTAACCTCTTGGGAAATGAAAAACCAGACAATTTAAAGGCTGCTGTTAAAATTGCGTTAAAATCCATTACTTCGAACTTCAAAGGGAAGAAGAGGGCTAATATTGTGATACCGAGAGTTATACCAATGCCCAAAATCGGTGGATTTCTTCCACTAATTCCAATCCTAACAGCTTTATCCGCACTTGGTGGTTTGGCTACGGGTGGATCGTCTATTATTAAGGCTGTAAATGATATTAAAAATGGAAAAGAACAACTAGCCGAGGCTACTCGGCATAATAGACACATGGAATCAATTGCTATGGGAAAAGGCTTATATCTTAAACCATATAAATCTGGATATGGAATGTATTATAAACCGATTCCAAAAAACTTTTAGATAACCTACCCAATCGACCATTAACTGATCTAGATTTAATAAAATATGGTAAAAAACTCGAAAATTTTAGAGGTGTGTTTATGCGAGATCGTTTGCCTAAAAAACCATTAGTTCAAGAATGTGGTATTGTTAATCTAGATAACTCTCGTGGTGCTGGAACTCACTGGGTAGCCTATTATAAAAATCATAATTATAAAGAATATTTTGATAGCTTTGGAAACTTACAACCTCCAATTGAACTTGTTAATTATTTAAAGATACCCATTAAATATAATTATGAGCGAAAACAAAACTTTAATACATTTAATTGTGGTCACCTATGTTTAAAATTCTTAGTTAATAAATGTAATTTAAAATAATTCAAACAAATATTTATATAAATATATCCACAAACGGATACGTTAAAGTTTATTTATATTTTTCTTATTAATTAACGATGTCGTTTTGAATTACAATATAATTTGAATTTATAAAACAAAATTTTAATAAATAAATAAAATTAATATTCAATTTGCATAAAAATATCGTCATCATCATTTAAAAATTGATCTATAATACAATTAGTTGTATTACGATTATCTCTATCATCAATTTCCATTACAAAATCATCATCATCATCATTTAAAAATTGATCTATAATACAATTAGTTGTGTTTTGATTAGCTCTATTATCAATTTCCATTACAAAATCATCATCATCATTTAAAAATTGATCTATAATACAATTAGTTGTGTTTTGATTAGCTCTAGTATCAATTTCCATTACAAAATCATCATCATTTAAAAATTCTCGTTGTACCTTCATAGTGAACAGACATAATAGCGGAATTTTTCTTACATACAAACTAAATAAAAAAAAATCATACAAAAATATTCGTAGTACATATTGACTATAATAAATAAGCTTTATTTGCTTTGCAAATATTTTTTACATATAGAAGTAACAAAAACAAAAAAAAAACCGTAAACAAAAAAACATACAAACATACCCTTGAGGAATACTCTATATGAGTACCCCAAAGGAAAAAAATAGTGAAGTGAGTTCTAACGGCAGAAATGCCTATTTTACTGTGAGTTTTGATGCTCATAATGATATCAATAAAAATAAAATATCTGATAATAGACTTGCTGTGAGTTCTGAAGCTCTTAATAAAAATCAAAAATCTGATAATAGACTTTTTCTAACGGCAAAACCACAGTTTCGTCAGCGATCAACTTCGCTTTGTCCAATGCCAACTAGTGAATCGTTGACAATATTGCCTAGTACTTCCACATTTAACTCAGCGATATCACCCGCCTCGGGCTCGGGGTCACCACTTAACCAAGTTGTCACTGAAAATAAGAGTAGCCCAAAACCCAAGGTCCAAGTCGGAATGGACAGATATTTTACAATTTTAAAGCGCGGGCGAAGCCCTAATTCTACTAAAATTGCATCTGCTCCAAAGATGTCTAGGGATAACAGCGCATCCTCAACTAATCGCCAAAACCGCTTTAAAATTCTTCAAGATGACAACGACAAACCCGAGGTATCCTCGAACAAAACATCCAAGCCGCCACCAATCTACTTGAGACAAAGAAATTCAAATGCCCTTATTAAAAAATTAATTTCGGACATTGGTGAGAATAAATTTCACATTGTTCCAATAAAACGTGGCAACATCGATGAAACTAAAATCCAAATTTATGACGAAAAAGATTTCCGCAAAATGGTTGCTGAATTTGAAAAAAGTAAAACAAGCTTCTACACATACCAGCTTAAGAGCACTAAAGGCATGCAGATCGTATTGAAGGGCATAGATTCTTATGTTGCCCCCAAAAAAATAAAAGATGCACTCGTCCTCCAGGGGTTCAAGGTAAAAAATGTGTCCAATATAATAAATAGAGAAAAGATTCCCCAACCCCTATTTCATGTTGAACTTGAGCCTAATGATCAGTGTGACCAGATTTTAAAATAATATTAAGCTAAATCACGTTTGAAAAAAAGCTAAAATAAGCTAAAAAGTTACATTTTAGGCTAGAAAATAAAGCTAAACTTTTTTCCACTTCTTTGATCACTTTTCAATAGTTTCTTATTGCTAAACTAACGTTAAATATTACACAAACATATTTTTGTATTATACATATAGAATATTTGCTTAATGAAATTATTTATTAATTATTATATTTTAGATTTAATGAAGAACAAAACAAAAACTTCCCCAAAATAATCTTAAAAAGTTTTTAAAAATGTAAAAACATTTATACTAAAATACGAAAGCCTTTTAAGTGAATTAATGCTATTTAAGCTAAAGCATGGATCACACTATCTGCACAATGTACCGAGTTTCGTCAGATCAGTGAAATAAAGTCATAAGTAAAGATTTTGCTCTAATTTATCGACTACTTGAAATACAAGGACATAATTGCGCCACACTGCACTGGTAATAAGCCCATATAGACTTATTCCAGAATTAATTGAGTAATAATGCCATTTTGGCTTATTACTTATGACTTTATTGAGGTGGCCCGACGAAAATCGGTACATAGTGTTATCCAGGCTTAAGGGTATTTCAGGTTTTTGTTTTAAGTTAATTGATGCCGCTGAAAAAAAAAACTCAAAAAGTGTTTTGGCCACTAATATTTTTTTTTTTTGTAATACATGATTTTTATTTATTGTATCTTCATATATGAACTAACAATAAGTATTCATATCTTAAATATAAAAATATAATTAGGCCCGACCAGTGTCGGACATAAGCTTAGTAGTAGTTATATATAATACATAAGTATTGATAATCAAAAGGAAAGAATATAAAAAATAAAAGAATTTTCAGGAAGTCCCATCTGGAGTGCAGTGAATAAGAGCCCTTGTATCCCTCTTTTTTAGGCGGATGTGTCCAGTAAAGTTCAAAATATTACGGGCAAGCGGATTAGGATGTGACTCGAGTTTTGTTAAATATTTGCCAGCGTTTTTTGCAATTTCTTCAGTCACTAGTGGCATATTTAAGTCACGATGTATATTTGAATTTTTTATATACCATGGAGCCGATGTTATTAACCGTAAAATTTTGTTTTGCCTTCGTTGGATTCTCTCGACATTAGAAGCTGAAGCAGTACCCCATAGCTGAATTCCGTAGCACCATATAGGTTTTAAGAGCGACTTGTATATTAAAAGTTTACAATCTAGGGTGAGGGTTGAGTTTCTACCAACCAGCCAATGTATCTGAGTTAGTTTAAGTTTCATTTGCGTTAGCTTGGAGTCAATGTGGTATTTCCATGTGAGCCTTCGATCAAGATGTATACCAAGGTATTTCACATGTAAGTTTTGAGAAACAATTTGATTATTGATTGTAACGGGGGAACAACTGTCTTTTCTTAAGGTAAATGTTACCTGAGCACACTTCTGTTCGTTTACCTTTATTCTCCACATGTTTAACCATAGTTCTAGCTGAGTAATATGTTGCTGAAGATATCGGGAAGCCTCGTGTGGGTTTTCGTGCATACTAAGGCAGGCTGTATCATCGGTAAACGTAGATGTATGGATATTGCTGCTCAAGGGCATATCACAAGTATAAATCAAATATAAAACTGGCCCCAGTATACTCCCCTGTGGCACACCGGATGAGATTATTTCAGGCGTACTCATAAAGTCTCCTTCCACAACAGTAACTTTCCAGCAGATTTAGAATGTTTATTGGTAGGTAAGTCTTTAATTTTAAAATTAGGCCTTTAATATGAATTTAACTTTTTCCATTGGAATTCTAACCATTCTGCCATTATCTACTATTTTTCTTCTTTCCATTTCTGTTATAAAATTGTCGTATAATTTACATTTTGTATTTTTTGTAAACTATTTTACAATACTAAAAAATTATAATTTTTATGAGTAGTTTATGTTTTTAATATATTTTTAGAGAACATGCAATTTAGACTAAAAAAGGCTAAAAAAGCTAAATGAGTTTTTAAAAAAAGCTAAAAAATAAGCTAAGAGCTAAATGAAAATTTTAAGGCTAAATCTGAAGCAAATAAGCTAAATTTAGCTCAAAATAAGCTAATATGGTCACGCTGCTAATGATATAAAATTGAAAAAAAATGAGACGCATCCAATTTATAATTTAAAATACCTCTTGTACCGAAAAATCACAGTTGAAGAGCCACATAAGCGTTCAGGTCCTGTACAGTGCCATAATTGCCAAGAATATGGCCATACAAAAACATACTGCAATTTACCCTCTGTTTGTGTTGTGTGTGGCGAATTACACGGCACCGCTAGCTGCAACAAACCAAAAGATCAAAGTGATAAAAAATGCAGTAATTGTGGACGTAATCACACCGCTAACTACAGAGGTTGTCCTGTGTACTCTTCTGTAAAGAAGACTATGATGCAAAAACCTAAATTAGCTCCAGCTCAATCAGCAAACTCTTACTCTGCCACTTTTCTGCTAATGAGCCAACCAGTTACTTCCCGTGTATCGTATGCAGATGCTGCTAAGGCTAGTTCTATTCCGACACAAAATGTTTCACCGCAAAATAATTCAACAAATACAAACTCAAACTTTAATTTTAATCGCCTTGAAGCCACTATTGAAAATCTTGTGCAAACTATAAACAATTTTACAACAAATATGACTAGCATGATTCACGAAATGTTGCGAATGCAGAATACTCTGCTTCAAGCAATACTTAATAAGCCATGAACACGTTAACAATATGTTTCTGGAACGCAAACGGCATTCGCCAACATAAAAATGAACTTAAGCACTTCCTCACGGAGAAAAATATTGATATAATGATATGGCCCTATGTATAAGCAAAAATTGGCATGAAGTTAGCATAAGTGGCGAAATTGAATTAAGTGTTAACGAGTTCCTCCATACAATTTGACATTAAAAATGGTCGCATTACCTAATTTTAACTTACCTCTAAGTCCTACCATAATTTATAGTACAAAGTTTCATCGCAAAACTCTTTAAGATCATCTTCAAGTTTGCCACTTATGCTAACTTCATGCCAATTTTTGCTTATACATAGGGCCGTTAGTATCTGAGACTCATTTGACTTCGAGAAGTCTTTTTAAAATTTATGGCTACACTATATATGATACAAAGGACCCTAGAGGAAGGGCTTGCGGTGGATCAGCAATTCTAATAAAGTCAAGACTCAAGCACTATGTTCTTGATAACATTTGTGAAGAATACCTACAAGCAACAAATATTGGCATTGAAAGTTTTTGTTCAAATTTCGTTATATCATCAATTTACTCCCCTCCCAGATTTTCAATCACTGAGAATCAATATGAGGATTTCTACAAATCTCTTGGACCTTGTTTTGTAGCAGCTGGAGACTACAATGCGAAACATACGTTCTGGGGTTCACGCCTTGTTACACCCAGAGGTCGAGCATTGTTCAACACTATTTCAAAAATGGGCTTGGATGTTATTTCGAGTGGGGAGCCCACTTATTGGCCTACTGACATACAAAAAATTCCGGATGTTATAGATCTTGGAGTCATAAAAAATATCTCTAGGGATTTAATTCAAGTTCAAGCTTCTCTTGATCTCTCGTCCGATCACTCCCCGACGATCATTACAATTTGTAGCCCATTAAGAAGTAACTTACATGACCCATATGTGAAGATGATCAATCGTGTTAATTGGCTGGGGTTCAAAAAATATCTCAGCAGTCATTGTACGGAAAACATTACGCTTAGAACACCCGATGATATTGAATCGAACATTGCCAATCTCAGCGAGAATATTAAACAGGCTGCTGAACATGCCACTATCTCCCATCCGCAGATTGGGTTTAATAAAATTTATTCTACAGACATTGAACGTCTCGTACGTGAAAAAAGAAGGGCTAGAAGGGAATGCAACAACACAGATCACCACAAAATAAAATCAGATTTAAAGAGTGCACTAAACGACTCCAAGAGTTGCTTGCATCTGAAAAAATTGCATCTCTTAAAAATTATCTGGAGGGTTTTGATGTTACACCGGCGTCTAATTACTCCTTGTGGCGCGCTGCCAGAAAACTTAAAACACCCGTTGAGTATAAGCCACCTCTACGCACATCTACCGGAGGTTGGGCAAGAAGCGATACTGAAAAAGGTAAAATATTTGCTGAGCACTTAAAATCCGTTTTTACGCCAAATATATGTACTGGTGTTGCTGATTTGCCGAATATAGTCGCTCTACCCCCTCAACACATAAAATTTAAGACGCGTGATTTACAAAAATTAATTGCCGAACTCAACCCGAAGAAAGCTCCGAGTATTGATGGAATTTGGTAATCAGATGCTGATGAACTTGCCTCGTATTGCAATGAGAATCCTGTTATTCATATTTAATGCTATTTTACGACTGGAGTATTATCCACACAACTGGAAACTTGCCAAGGTTAAAATGATTCCAAAGCCGGGCAAAGATATAACAAAGGCTGAGTCATATAGGTCAATAAGTCTACTATCTACAATGTCAAAGCTTTTCGAAAAACTGCTCAAAACAAAATTGTCCCCAATTCTAATTAGTAGTGGGTGCATACCAGACCATCAATTTGGTTTTAGAAGTCAGCATAGCACCATTGAACAAACTCACAGATTGGTTCAAGTTATAAGAAGAACTTTTGAGGAAAAAAAGTATTGTTCTGCGCTGTTTATAGACATTTTCCAGGCATTTGATAAAGTGTGGCATGAAGGCCTAATATTAAAATCCTGTGAGCAGTAGTATCCATACTTCTACATTTGCCGACGATACAGCCTGCCTTAGTATGCATGAAAACCCTGATGAGGCATCCCGCAAACTCCAGGAACACATTAGCCAGATGGAGCTTTGGTTAAACTTATGGAGAATCAAGGTAAATGAACAAAAGTGTGTTCAAGTAACATTTACTTTACGAAGAGATACTTGTTCCCCCATTCGGATTAACAATCAAGTTGTTTCTCAACATTCATATGTGAAATATCTTGGTATACACCTTGATCGACGACTTACATGGAAACACCACATTGACTCTAAGTTAACTCAAATGAAACTTAAATTAACTCAGGTACATTGGCTGATTGGTCGAAATTCAACACTTAGCCTAGACTGTAAACTTTTAATATACAAGTCGCTTTTAAAGCCAATATGGTGCTACGGAATTCAACTATGGGGCACTGCTTCAGCTTCAAATGTAGAGAAAATTCAACGCAGGCAAAACAAAATTTTACGCATGATCACATCGGCTCCATGGTACATCAAAAATTCAAATATACATCGTGATTTGAATATGCCTCTAGTGACTGAAGAAATTGCAAAATACGCAGGCAAATATCTAACAAAACTCGAATCACATCCTAATCCGCTTGCTCGTAATATTTTTAACTTTACTGGACACATCCGCCTAAAAAAGAGGGATACAAGGGCTCTTATTCACAGCACTCCAGATGGGACTTCCTGAAAATACTTTTATTTTTTTTTTATATTTTTTTCCTTTTGATTATCACTACTTATGTATTATATATAACTATTACTAAGCCTATGTCCGACACTGGTCGGGCCTAATTATATATTTATATTTAAGATTTGAATACTTATTGTTAGTTCATATATGAAGATATAATAAATAAAATATGTATTAATAAAAAAAAAAAAAAATTTAAAAATTGATCTATAATGCAATTAGTTGTGTTTTGATTATCTCTATTATAAATTTCCATTACAAAATCATCATCTCTTTCATTGATAAATTCTTCTTTGTAATGCCCCCAAGCAAGTGTATTTACATTATTATATACAATCCTTTTATTATCTAGATAACTTAAAGATATCTTATTTATTGGAGAAGTATATAAATCATGAAGTTTGGATTTAAAAATATACATATTTCCATAATATATTTTCTTATTATATAAACAGTTTTTATAACCTAATAGACTTAAATTTCTAGTTATATTACTTTTAATGCCCTTAACCTTTTTGATTTCATTCATATCTATCGTTTTGAATGCATACATTTTTGCTCTTAGACCCACAAATTCCTTCATTAACTTACCATTATTTTCATCCTTCATCATACCTAATTGTTTTTTATTTTCTGTGGAATACCAAACTTATTATTCGCTTCATAATCTGATGTATCAAAGTGTGTATCAATATCGTTTATTATATCTTTATAAAAATAATCAGTTTCTACTGTGTATATAAACGAATCTGTATCCATATAGTTTAGATCTGCTTTGATGTTATATTTAAAAGCATATAATCATAATGAAAGTTATACATCTTCCACTTTGAAAGTTCTAGGATTGTAAATCCTAAATAAATGGGTTTATTATAAAACGAATAACTTCTGTTTAGCTCCACTGCTATCATGTTTTCTTGAAATATGCTAAAGGAATGAAATTCTGGTTTGGCAATAAGGGCATGCGCTCCCATTTTCTTTCCAATGATTTCCCACCGATTAACAATTTTTATATTCTTACGCTTGTCAACGTTTTCCATCGTTTTACCGTAGACAGCATTATTTAGTAACTTAAAGAAATTTTTTTCAAAAGAGTTTTTTGCATTAGTTCTATGTAAATTGTTTATTTAACTATGTTGATTGCTTAAATTTCAAAATTCGGTGAATTTTTTTTAACTTCAACCCATGTTTTAAACATTGTTGTAAGTTTTTGTAATGTATTACATATTCATTTTTATCATTTAAATCACAAATTAATTTCTTTTCCTTAGAATTTGGAGGATTTTTATTTTCACTACAAAATGGTAAGTTATTATGAATATCATGAATTTCTATTGGATACGTCAAATCTACTTCTAATATACATATATCCAGTAGTTGAATCTTCTGGTATAGTATCCAAACAAAAATTTTCAATGTCTGTTTCCCATTCAAAATTACCTTCTGGTACAGCTTCAGACATTGCCCAACCATATAAATTATTTGCATCTAAATACATTAAATATTTAGATGGAAGATGTTCATTGTAATCACTCATATATTTATTGTTTGCAATGGCATGTCGTTGAGAATATTGTACTATTCCTCCCCTTATCCCCTTTTGTATGAATAAAATCATATCTATGTCGCTCAATAACTCTAATTTAATATCTGTTATTTTTAACATTGCGTCCCAAGAAAATCCTGGAGCGGTATAGTAATAACAAGGATCTAGTTTATAAATATCATTGCAAAGAAATCTAAAGTTTTCGAAAACATCAGCTAATAACAAGACATCAGTTTTCAAATATAAAATTAAATAATCTTCTAAAGTTGTACACTCAAAACTACTCCATACCTCTTTCGCATGTGTGTAATCTTCTTGAGAACAATCTTCATCTGTTAATTTATTATAAAAATTCTCAATATTCGGTAGAGAAGTTTCTTTGAGTTTTTCGATAGAATTTAAATAACTATATGGAAAGACACCTTTTCTAACAAGTAAATTAAATTTACTTTCATTTTCACCAAACATTGATTTAACTATTTTCAAATCCTGCTTACATAAATTTTTAACTAAATCATTTAAGCTTGATTGTAAAAATCTATATGAATCTAAAAATCGAATTTCTATATTACCAAAATGTTTGTCGCTTATGGTTTTAGAGAGTGATATATATAGCTCTTTATTGAGTGGAATGATATTAATTGGACCATCATTTACTATATTATTTAGCTCCTTCACAAATAAGTGACAGTCATAACTAGAAAAATTGTGAAAAATAACAGGGACAAATTTCGGTACTTTATAATTAAGATTACAAGAACTATGTGCAACCCCCCTGTATTTGCCAGTCAAATGACAATGATCTCTAACTTTTGATTCATCTAAAATTATTTTAGAGCAAATGTGGCATATATTATTAGCATGGAAGTTTAAATTTTCCACTTCAGTTAATGGGGTCATTGGTTTTACTTTTGTCAAATAATTATTATTTAAATCTCTTATATCCCGAATTAAACTTTCTATAAATAGTTTAGCCGATTCTAATCCTTTAAAGGTACGTTACTTGTTTAATTTGTCATTAAAACTACATTTAATAAAATACGACATTGCGTAGGGAATATGTCTATCAACTAATGTTGTTGACGAAACATCACCACGCGGAATGCAAGTTTGAATATTTTCAAATATGCATTCCGAATCAGCGTATATTACAAAAGGTACATTTATACTATTATTATAATTATTAAATTGTAATATTGACTTATCTTGTTGGGGGGCATAAGAAACCTGTCTTTTACAATGCTGTCGATGTTTTTCTAAGTCTTGATGATAATGGAAACTCTGTAAACAGTCATCACAGAGAATAATGCTTCCATGATGGCTAGTTTGTTGTAATCGAACCAATCTATGTAAAATAAATATAAAAATTAAACATATAATTATTATGATTTTTTTTTTATAATAATCACATTTACCTTGAAATATTTTTGATATATACATAGTGTGAAACTATATTTCCTCCATTATCTTTCTGTAAAAACAATAGCTGTATATGCTTAGATTTTATTGCTTTTGTTTTGTAATATGGGCCAACAACTAAGTCTTTTTCCATCTCATAACCAAAAACGTTTATACTAATATTAGGATTATTGGTCTCAAAAATTTGTATATCTTTTATTTTAAGTGGGAAGCATAACCCGCTAAAATTTAAAGAAAATCCATTTAGATTTATTATTTCATCAGCAATGTTGACCCCATAAATACTAGTTCGTTGCGCATTTCTATGAGTTGATATGGCTGATAAAATTGCCCATTTGAAACAAAAATCATCATCATTTTGTACATTTATACATGCTTTTTTTGACATCAGTTTAGGCGGGAGAGCTATAAAACTAGAACCTTTCAGTGGTTGATATTTATTTAAGTTCAGGTGAAGTTTTAAAAGTTGAACTAGAGTCCAACCACTATCCCGCTCTTGAAACTCTTCCATCTTTGTTAATATATTTTGAATATTAGTGAAATATTCATTTGTGAATTCATCAATATCGAAAACTTCTTTCATTTTGGTTTGGAAATGCTTTACCTCTATTGGAGTATTTTCTAGGTCGCTCATTTTGGGGCAAGCATATTATATTTCAGAGCACCATTATTTTTTCAAAAGTAGTCAACTTCTTTCTTTAATGACTCCACAGCTTCTTTCATAAACACTTCTGGGAGGAGGCATTCCTCGTTGTCGTTTATGTAAACAAGTGTCACAAGTCTTTTTTTTAACGCACTTTTTACAAGCTTTACACGACTGGAGCTTGAAGCATGACTTCGTTCGTGCTCTCTGTAATTTTCCTCAGTTAGGAAAGCTCTTTTGCATTCTAAATTCGATATCATTTTATTTTTGTATAAACGTTTTTAAATATACTAAAAAATGTATAAAACAAATTTACAGACTGTTTGTGTAAAACGTTAAACGTTAGAAATCAATGGTTACTATTTTTAAAATTATTTAACTTACCTATTATGAATTAAAAATATTTAAATCTATACACATATGTATATAACAATAAAAATTTCGAGTTTTCTTTTTTTTTCGCACAACACTTGGTTTTTGAATGATGTCACAAGACTAGAATTTTGTTCAGAAAAATGTTTTATTTTATACTTTTTTTTCTACACGCAATATATGCATACATTCATCTATAGAAAATTACCTGTGATTGGAAAATATTCATATTTATCTACATTTATGATCTTGTAAATTAGTGAGTTTAAGCAATAAAGGAAAAATATTTGTTTGTCCTTCATGAAATATATTTTTTTGTAATCAGTTTTTCGCATACCCTTTTTCTCAGAACAAATAAAATGTAAATTTCACCAACGCACCCACGTAAATCTACACGCGCAAAAAGCATGCATACACATGTCTCTCGTTCTTAATACTTTAAAAATACTTAATATCATGTGTCTTGCATGTGCATGCTAATTTTTAAATGTCCTATCCTTTTTTTCTCTCTTAAAATGAAAATTAGAGTAAAGCAAAATACATCTAAATGCTGTGACATGAAAAAGCATGCTTACGCACTACATGCAATGGAAATATCCTTCCTTATAGGAATATTTTTTCATGTAATTTATTTTTTTGGTGAGAATTTTGAAAATTTCTATATAAGTGCAAAAAGTAATAAAAACTTGTAATGCATACATATACATATGACCATGTGTCTTGCACATGCATGTTTAAATTTCATGTCTTGTACATGCATGTTTAACTTTCATCAAATTTTTAAATGTCCTATCCTTTTTCTTAAAATGAAAATAAATAAGATAACTTACTTTAAGCATAAACTCTCATTTTCATAAAAGTTAAATGAATTTGAAATATATGCATTTTATTTTAATTTTTTTGAACTAAATTTTCCTGAAATGGATTTCAAATTCACTTTGTTAACGTGCATGTGCATGTTTAACATAAAAACAAAAATCAATAAATAATAGGGGTCACTTCACTTTACTAAATATCTTTATTGTTTTAAAATTGTGTAACTACATAAAATTTCTTATGACAAATCAAAATTTAGCTATAGTTTAGTTCGAATATTGCTGAACCATTTGGTGATTGACGTCCTTTGTAAATAATTGTCCAAATTTTGTCATTCATTTTTGATAACTAAGGATCCTCTCTGTTTAAATATTTAACGATTCTTTGCGGAAGATAAAACCACTTATTGTTGTTTAAATATGCAATAACTTTGGATCCATATTGTGTAACCTTCCATTCAAAATTTAAAATCTTGTAAGGTTCATTTAAGGGAATATCATAAATTTTTGTGTATTCTGATTTTATTCCTTGGGCAATGTTAATTATTTGTTGATAGATCTAAAAACAAACAAAAATTAGTTAAATTTTATATGTATTTCTTAAACTTTCATATAATAAATAAAAAATTCTAATATTATGTTAAACTTCATTCTTACCATTGTTGTTGAACGTAATTTCAAGGATCTTTGAATAACAATAACTAAAACTAATTTCTAATTGGTCTTTTATATACATATTTGTGAGTCAATCGAACTCTCATTTTAATACAATTACTCAAATGAGAATCTCATTCGAATTGTTCCATTTACAAAAATGTCTTCGTTAAACTTTTTATGAGAAAAATATATATTCTCATTTGAAGTTAACTTTGTTGTAGGAATATATGTATGTATTAGAATATCCTTTCTTATGAGAAAATACATGTATTGAAATATCCGTCCTTATGCGAAAATACATGTATTGGAATATCCTTCCTAATGGGAAAATACATGTATTGGAATATCCTTCCTTATGGGAAAATACATGTATTGGAATGCACATATATATACTAATTAGAATGATCTACTATTCTAATTAGATCTAACTAGAATAATCTACTGTTCTAATTAGATCCAATTAGAATTTTTTTCTAATAGAATGATCCTTATGGAAAAATAAACGTGTGCCAGAATGCCCATAACTATTCTAATTAGAATGATCCTTATGGGGAAAATACACGTGTGCCAGAATGCCCATAATTATTCTAATTAGAATGATCCTTTTGGGGAAAATACACGTGTGCCAGAATGCCCATAAATATACTACTATTAAATTTTCTACATTTTTTATTTTTGCCTAAATTATTGATCACATTTTCTTTACTTCAAATGGTTTTTAATTTTTTCTATGTTATTACAATAGTAGAGATAATTTTCTATTCAATGTATACTCAAATATGACACCTCAGGAGAAAGTATACGTGTTTTTTCCTATTTAAACAAACCCACATGTTTTATGACCTCTTGAAGGTGAGTAGATAGGTAATGGAGGATGCAAATATCTATCTCTTTCTAACACTATATCTATCTCTCTCTATCTTTGTCTGTTGTGGAAGGTCATGGTTTGTGACGTCAGATATGAGTATGTATGTGTGTAATTGAGAGAGAGGGGGAGTTGACTTTAATATTTGTAGTTTTTGAGAGAGATGGAGGTGTTGGCCTATAATTTCTGATATCCCATGATTAGGGATTTAGAGGATTGGTATTTGGTATTAATAAATATTGTGATCATGAAATTTGATTCTCTAGTTTAATATTTATCTCATGATTAGGGATTTAGAGGTTTGTCATTGCCTGCCTATCAATAATATGTTGACCACTGTAGTTTTTTTTTTTTGTTTGTTGTTGGATAAATGTACATATGTTTGCTTGTATCAGAGGGGTTGGTTCTTCAGTTGGGATATATGCTCCCTCAGCTACTACAAAAAATTATGTAGTGGGTGTGTACATTTTTTAGTGTTGGATCTATGTGTGCTCGTATCAGAGGGGTATGGATATAGTGTTAGAAAGAGATGGATTTTGCGGTAACTTATCCATAATTGATAGCGTTTAGTTGTATGTGTACATATTTTATATTTTTAATATTCTATGTATTGGTGTATGCATGGGAATGTTATAGAGGGATAATTTTTTTCTCGTGCTGGAATTGATGTTGCCCAAGCAAAAAATTTGTATGCTGCTGTATTCATTGATCTACATACTTAGTCCCCGTTCACGCTACGCAAGTGTTATTGCTAAGCTTATCACTTTTTATTCTTTGAACTTTCATCGACGCCCTCACAAAAAAAAAACGTATTGCCAGCACATGTATAGTGTGAACTGGGACTTCTATCATTTGTTCTTTTTCGCGTTTGATGTAGTTGAATTGCTTGGGTGGTAATTGTATACATGTAGGTATGTATGTATGTAAGTAAGCTGCATGTGTATCGATTTGTAAATTCGTGTGCGTAGTTCAATGATTTTTGGGGATCATAGAAACTGTTTAGCTTGTTGGAATATCTGTTCTCCTAGTTGGAATTTGTTTGCTGATGCTGATTGCTTCTACTGTTGTTATTTTTTTCTTCGTCTTCTATTACTCTGAGTGGTATGTACATTCGTATGCGTACTTGACAATTTTTTATTTTATGCATATACAAACATACATATATACATACAGTGAACAAAGAAAAAACTTGTACAGCAAACGCTCCGCTCTTCTAATCAAAATATCTCTGTTGCTTTGTAAGATTTTAAGATAAAACCAAAAGCGATTTCAAGGAAAATTAATCAGCTTTCTATGAAAATCTTTAATTTTATTAACAAATTTATTTTAATGCGAAAAAAATAACCTAAAATATAATAACACTATTTTCCAGAGCAAAAAAAAAAACTTGTACACTAACTCTTCTTTCAGGAAGGAGCTATGAAATAAGGAATACACTAAAAATTAGTACTAAATGTGGCCACGTCTAGCATCTAATAGATTATTTCATAGGATGAACTGGGTTTTTCGTAATTTTGGGAGCTATATGGTCCAATATGCCCTGGAGAGCACTTCTGAGTTAATTTTTACACATAATCTACAGCTCGCGTAATTTTTTGTTCACATACGCCCACAGAATTTCATTTGTACTAAGGCCAAGGATCTAGGGAGGATGTGCCTGCAATTTTTTCCCATTGAATGGAAGCCATTCTCTTATTATTGAAGACGAATGTTTCGGGTATTTAACTCTAACTAATCAATAGTCTCCACTTACATTTAATTTGGCAGCTAACTGTGCTAAATTATCTCTTAGTATTATTAAATAATTCATTTTATTTATTGTACGTTCTATAAAAACCGGATTTCATATACCACTCGATCCCATTGAGCCCCATACCATCATATTACACCCCCCATGCTTCACCGTGTTATTCAGGTTATTATCGTTAAGGCTGGAGCTTTTCTTTGCCACGCAAAGAAAGATTATATTGATCACTATGATGACTTTTGGGACACTGAATCCAAATTTAATATATTTGGATGTTATCGTTGTAGATTTTTGTGGGAAGAGGAATTCCAGCATTAGTGATAAAAACCTGAATAACACGGTGAAGCATGGGGGGTGTAATATGATGGTATGGGGCTCAATGGGATCGAGTGGTGTATGAAATCCGGTTTTTATAGAACGTACAATAAATAAAATGAATTATTTAAAAATACTAAGAGATAATTTAGCACAGTTAGCTGCCAAATTAAATGTAAGTGGAGACTATTGATTAGTTAGAGTTAAGTACCCGAAACATTTGTCTTCAATAATAAGAGAATGGCTTCCATTCAATGGAAAAAAATTGCAGGTACATCCTCCCTAGATCCTTGGCCTTAGTACAAATGAAATTCTGTGGGCGTATGTGAACAAAAAATTACGCGAGCTGTAGATTATGTGTAAATATTAACTCAAAATTGCTCTCCAGGGCATATTGGACCATATAGCTCCCAAAATTACCAAAAACCCAGTTCATTCTATGAAAATAATCTATTAGATGCTAGACATGGCCACATTTAGTACTAATTTTTAGTGTATTCCTTATTTCATAGCTCCTTCCAGAAAGAAGAGTTAGTGTACAAGTTTTTTTTTTGCTCTTGAAAATAGTGTTATTTTATGTTAGGTTATTTTTTTAGTATTAAAATAAATTTGTTAATAAAATTAAAGATTTTCATAGAAAGCTGATTAATTTTCCTTCAAATCGCTTTTGGTTTTATCTTAAAATCTTACAAAGCAACAGAGATACTTTGATTAGAAGAGCGGAGCGTTTGCTGTACAAGTTTTTTCTTTGTTCACTGTACATACATACATATGTACATACTTATGCAAATGTGCTGATATTGCTTTTTCCCGTTTTACAGTATCCAAGGGAACTTTTTTATTCTTTTGTATTTATCGTTCCTGCTATGTCCATTGGATACTTTTTTATGTTATTGTTTTTTTTTCTAATACGCATGTACATACATGTGCGTGTATATTTTGCTTTGCAAATTTAAGCTGGCTCGATCTTGTTAGAATTGAATGTTTTGCAAATTCAGCGATTTGTTTCTATGTAGGTACTACATACATACATACATATTTATGTACATACATACATATATAGAATAACGCATAAAGTAAAAAATGAAAATAAAAAATATGGGATCACAGCACATTTTATTATGATACAAGACATACATACATACATACATACATATACTCCCAGACCAATTTATGTATGTGCGATCATGTATGTGTAAGTATGTTTTACTTGTTCAATAGTTTTGACTTGAAGAAGTGTCGTCATAGCTTTTGCGATTATATGCCACTTTTGTTGGGGAAGGTTATGGTTTTTAGGTTTCTGTGCAAAGTGAAGCTACATACATACATATCTACATACTACATGCATATGTACGTATGTATATATCTGCTATTCTTCTGTTCTTATTTGCTCTTTCATAGGTTTCGCGATTGCTTGACTCTTTTTGTTGGGGAAGGTTAGGGTTTTCCGTTTGCTGTGCAAAGTTTAGTAATATAAAACAATTTAAAAAATTCAAGAATGAATGTTTTTCGCATTATTATACAATTTTTTATTTTGTATACCAATAACATCCTATTGGTTTGAAATTAAAAAAGTTTTAAACATTTTTTGATTTTGTTGTAATATTTATTTATTTTTTTAATAATGTTTTATAATACAAGCATCACATTTATATTGCAATATAAAAATTTATCATTAACATTTTATTTATACTTTTATTAATTTTTAATATTAAAAATAAACGTATATGAAATAATTATATTTATTACATTGATTTTTCTTATTTTAAATATCATACATCTGCACGTGTCTGGTCCTTCTATACAATCTGAGCAGTGCCAAGGACAACAAGAAAAGTGTTCTGCATCATTATTATCCTCCACACCAAAGTCTTCGTTTTCTTTAAGCATGTGAAGAAAACATAGTAGTGCATCCTTATGTTCGTGCATTAACCATCCTTCATATTCCTCAAGAAATTGTTCTACTGCAGATTTCATTGTCAAGTTCTTAACGTGTTGAATGGCTATTTGATATTGTATTAAAATTTTAATTTCATAATGATACAGACAAATTTTTGATTGGAATTGCTGTTTTCTCTCTCTATCTCTCTCTCTCCCTCTCTCTACGAATATTCCACATATAGACATATTCACTATTTCACAGCAAATATTTTCATGTAGGCTTCTCAGACTCATCGAATCTACATTTAATATCAATTCAATTCAAATACTCAAAGACATTAAACATAAAATCATTATGGAATCGTTAAATTTAATTAAAAAATTCAGTTCATTAAATAACAAGTCCTTGATACATATAAAGGACTTAGATGTTTCAAGGAAATATAGAGTGGTGTCGGCGCAAAGGACAACGACAAAATATGGTCCAACAGTAAAAATTGAGATGGAGGACCACTTCATGTTCCTACCAAATAGGTATAACACTCTTACCGATGAGGAGCTCACGCACCTCTCAGATGGCACATTCCGGGTGCAGAGGCAAGGAGAACGGAATTTGCTTCTCGATAAGGAGGAGGATGTGGAGGAGTTTTTAATTCCTAATGCCCAATACCCCATTTGGCAGTAATATAAATTTTTTTTTTACATATATATTTTGCAAGAATAAAACAAAATTTTATATAAATGATGGAATTTTAAATTTAATTTTTTTTATTTAATTCATAAAGAAATTGAAGGCATAAATGACCACAATTAAATGTATTAAACTTCTGATATTGATTATAGTTGTATCTTATATTTTTACCCAGATATTTGATTACTTCTGCAGGAGGTTGTAAGTTTCCAAAGCTATCGAAATATTCTATTTCTTTGTTGTTTTTAAAATATGCTACCCAATGTGTACCGAGTCCTGTTGACATATCTAAATTGATTATTCCACATTCCTTTCTCCTCGGACGTTTTGGTAGAGTGTTCAGCATATAAACTCCTCTAAAGTATGGAATTTTTGATGAAAAATTTTGTAGATCAACATCCGTTAATGGTCTAGTGGGTAGCATTTGTATTAGTTTTTTGAGTTCTCTTTACAAATCAAACCATAACCTTTTTTATAGGGTTTGAGAAAAAGTCCTTCGCCTACCGCTATAGATTCTATCGCTCTATTATGTCTAGCTGCTTCCTCAAGTTGTCTTTTTGCATTTTTTGTTGCATTTACAGTCTTTGCTATAGCAGCACCTCCAGTAGCTAAACTACCAATTGCACCCAGAGCAGTTAATATTGGAATTAATGGTAGAAAACCACCAATTTTTGGAACACGTATTATACGTGGTGCAATAATTTGTGATTTTTTCCCCTTCAAAGAACTGTTAATAGTTTTTCGTGCAATTCTAATGGCTGTGTTAATATGCAACGGTTTTTCCTTCTTCAACATTTTTGATGCAGCTCTAATTGATGTATTAAACAGTTTTTTAGCATTTAAATTATTTTTTTTAGCATTTTTCTTTTTTTCCACACCCATTCCAAATTTTGTTTTGGCTTTCATTGCGTTAGTTATCATATATGCAAATGATTTCTCCGTGAGAGTGCTATCTTTTGAGAGAACTCGGTTCCAAGCTTTGTTTTCAAGTATTTTATCAGCTTTATGTCTAGTAATTAAATCCTTATTTTTAGAGTAAGCAATGTCGTGCTCTTTACAAGCAGAGTCCAATAAATTAATTCCTTTATCACCTCTATCTAAACGTTTTTGTAGTTTTGTTCCAGGTCCACAGTACTGATATCCAGGAAGATGAATTTCAAAAGGTATACAGTTTATTATATTGTTAACTAAACCTTCTCCAATGACAGTTTTTTTATGACTAAACGATTTCCGATATCGTATAACCATATTATTTTATATTTTCTATAATAAAAGGAAGTATTTATGAATTGCATTTAGTTACAAAAATGCAGTTAGTAAAACAACATAAAAATATTTTAGTCCGTAATATTGACGCTTCATCAAACATCAGCTCAAAAATAAAGCATAGTTCCCTCTTGCCAAATTCTATTCGCGCTCTAATAGTTGGCCCATCAAATTGTGGAAAGACTAATATTATGATTAGCTTGATAGAAAGTCCTAATGGTCTCAAGTTTAAAAACATATTTATACTCAAAATCTTTATATCAGCCGAAATATGAATACCTGAGAAACTTAAAGGCAAATTTTGTAAATAGAAACGTTTTTTTCGTTTTGAAATTTGTATGAAATAAATATTTTTTGAAACGAATTTTCGTTATTTTTCATACAAATTTGAAACGTTTAGAAACGAAATTTTTTACAAAATCTGCCTATTAATTTTACCAATTAAAGGAATGGGATATTACACATTTACAGATAATGAATCTGTTATTTCCCCTAACGAAGCTAAAAGCAACTCAATTATGATATTTGATGATGTTGCATGCGAAAAGCAAAATAATATACGTGCATATTTTTGTATGGGACGACATAAGAATGTTGATTCATTTTACTTATGTCAAACTTATACCAGAATTCCAAAACATTTGATAAGGGACAATGCCAATGTAATTATAATGTTTAAACAAGATGAGAAAAATATGAAGCATGTTTATAGTGATCATGTGGCAAGCGACATGAATTTTGTAAAGTTTCAAGAAATTTGTCGAGAGTGTTGGAAGAATAAATATGGATTTTTGATGATAAGCAAAGATAATGAATTAAATAATGGTCGTTACAGAAAACAATTTGACTGTTTCATAACAATATAAGTTACTATACAGAAAAGGTAGTCTTTAGTTCTTAATCTGACTTTAAACTTCATACATCAATTTTTTATAATTGGTCAGATACGTAAAACCTGATCTGATAACATTAACTGATAACTGATCTGATAACCGGAACTGATAACCAATCTGATACCTAATAACCGATCTGATACCTAATAACCGATCTGATAACATTAACTGATAACTGATCTGATAACCGGAACTGATAACCGATCTGATACCTAATAACCGATCTGATACCTAATAACCGATCTGATACCTGAAAAACTGATCTGATACCTGATAACTGATCTGATAACCTGTTCTGATATCTGAAAACCTAATCAGATAAGCTGAACAGATACCTGATAACTGATCTGATAACCGAAACTGATTGCTGATAACCGATCTGATACCTGATAACCGATCTGATAACCTGATCTGATACCTGAAAAACTGATCTGATAACCGAAACTGATTGCTGATAACCGATCTGATACCTGATAACCGATCTGATAACCTGATCTGATACCTGAAAAACTGATCTGATAACCGAAACTGATTGCTGATAACCGATCTGATACCTGATAACCGATCTGATAACCTGATCTGATACCTGAAAAACTGATCTGATAACCGAAACTGATCTGATAACCGAAACTGATTGCTGATAACCGATCTGATACCTAATCTGATACCTGAAAAACAGCTCTGATATTTGACGCTAATAAACATGGATGAGAAAGTTTTAAAAGAGCTGGTTACAACAAGAAATGTCTTGAAGAAAAAGCTCCGTAGTATAAAAACGGGTGAAATAGAATCATTTGAACAACTAAGAGATACATTTAAATCTATAACAGAACCTCTTAAAGAATTTATAAATACTTCTAAAAATATTGGAAGAATCCCCAAGAAAGAAGAAAGTAAATTCCAAACAAAAATTGAGACCAACAAAAGTTTAAAGCCCTTGAAAACATCAGTCAAGGTAGAGACAAGTACACCGAAGAAAATTGTAGAAGGAACAATATTTGATAACACAATCTTATTTAATGATGCTAATGACGTGAGTGATAAGGATGAAGACGAGTTTTACTCACAGACTTCTAATACTGAAGAGAGTTGTACAGACTTATCACTCTTGGAAGCGAGAAATGAATTAGATACTTACTACGGTCCACATAGAGATCACAATAATGAATGGAAATTTGGTAGTAGTAACATTGAGCTAACTGAAGATAAAATTCACGTTGGCGGACAAAGATGGGCTCTAACACCGGGTTTGTTTTCTTTAATGTTTCATAAAACACCAAAAAACTATGACAAATTTGAACTTGAAATCTACAAAAAAATTTTGATTACAACTAATGCATGCAGGAGAGACTATAAACCCGATGGTCAGATCAAGGGGACTAGAGGATATAAATATAAGCATATAATTCAAAAAATATTTAAAGAAAATAGTCAGAAGAAAATATCTAACGCAGTAGCAAATGCAGCAATTCCTGGTTATAAGGGTGATGGAATGATGCGCTTTAACCCCCAAAAACAAAACTATATATATTGGGATGACCCCAATGAGTTAGTAGATCGACTTCGACTACTGCTCGCATCACAAGCTGCAGGTCATACTAATCACAATAACGAAATTGTATCAATTATTGAAGAATTACGTGAAGCGAATATAATACATTAACTGTAATAATTAATACATATATATGAAGTATGTCTGTTGATAAGTTTGGATAGATACTAGTGCTATAATTTCTATTAAAAATGCACCTAAGCTGCTGGGGTTCTTTATGGATACGAACAAGAACATTGATGTCCAAAACAAAAGGATCAAAAATGTTGCAAATGCTCTGGAGGAAAACTATGCTATCAATAAATTGTTTCTGCAAACTCAAATCGAAAAAATAGAAGTCAAATTATTAAATTGCTTTAAGGAAGACAATAATCAAATTCAAGAAAGTCTTCAAGAACAGATAGAGGAATTACAAAGCGAAATAAAATTACAAATAGAAGACAATTATAAAATTGAAAAAGAAATTCTAAAAATTAAATCATCTTTTGAAGAACAAATTGAACAGCTGAATGAGAAAATTTATAGATTAGAAAATTACATGTTCGTATCAATAGCTGAAAGTGCATCAAATAGATCACAACACTCCCAAACAAATCCGTAAAACTACTCAATGTCTCCAAAAAGAAAGTTAGTTGACGAACTCCATAAGCAAGCTCGAAGACATTTTGTACGCCGTAGAGTTGTGATGAAAGGATTAGATGATCTTTGGCAAGCTGATTTAGTTGAAATGGGTAGTTATTCATCGAAAAATAGAAATGATCGATTTTTGTTGACTGTAATTGACACATTCTCAAAATTTGCATGGGCAGTACCGCTGAAAACAAAAACTGCACTCGAAACAAGCAAGGCGATGGAAAATATTTTTCAATTAGGACGAGTTCCAAAAAACTTGCAAACGGATGATGGTAAAGAATTTTTCAATACACACTTTGGAAAATTAATGCATAAATACAACATTAATCACTACTCAACATATAGCATTATGAAAGCATCAATAGTAGAACGATTTAATAGAACATTAAAAGGAATGATGTGGAAAGAATTTAGCTTTAATGGTTCATATAAGTGGATTGATATATACAAAGATTTACTTAATACCTACAACAGAAAAGTTCATCGTACCATTAAAATGCCTCTAATTAAAGTCAACTCAACAAATGAGGAAAAGCTGCTAAATACAGTATACAGTCATTTGAAGATGTATAAAATGTCAAAATTTAATGTTGGAGATCATGTTCGCATAAGCAAATATAAGCATACTTTTGAAAAGGGGTATACACCAAATTGGACAACAGAAATATTCACAATTAAAAGAGTTCAAAATACATATCCTACAACATACATATTAGAAGATTATCTCGGAAATCCTATCAAAGGTGGATTTTATGAAGAAGAACTTTCAAAAACTAGATATCCAAATAATTATCTAGTTGAAAAGGTTCTTAAAACTAAAGGAGAGGAGGCATATGTTAAATGGTTGGGATTTTCTAGTCAACACAATTCTTGGATAAGTAAGGATGATATATCGTAGTTGGAGTAAAAGAAAAATAACATTACTTATATGTATTTAGCACATTCTGTAATAATTTATGTTTAGAATAAGAAATAAAATCATTTTTATAAACAATGTTGTAGTAAGTTCCATTTATTTGCAATCAGATTCCCATAATGTCAATAACACTTACTTTGAGCTCTAACTCTTCAGAGTTATCTGCAAATTACTTCCCTCCTATCGAGTTAAATGGAGCTTATGAGTGCGCTCTAACTGCTTTTCATTCATATAATAGCATACCGAATGTAGACGTCTATAACAATATGTTTCACATAGGAGAACATGTAATTAAAATACCAATTGGATCTTATGAATTAAATGATATAGTTGATTACTTAGATCAGCAATATAAAGACTGCTGTCCAACAAATAAAATTCGAATAGAAGCTAATAACAATACAATGCAAGTTAAAATTAACAGCTCTAAAGATTTAATAGATTTTAATAAAGAAAATACAATTGGAAAACTTTTGGGATTTAATACTAAAATCCTGACTCCAAACCATGATCATTACTCAGATCTACCAGTCAATATATTTAAGGTGAATCTCTTGCGAGTTGAAAGCAGTATCGCTGTTAATACATACATGAACAATTCCAAGGCGCATACACTACATGAATTTCCGATTAATGTTCCTCCAGGCTATAAAATAGATGAAATCCCTAGAAATCTAATTTATTTACCAGTCAACTCCCAAGAGATTAGTTCACTTACTCTACGCGTGGTTGATCAGCACGGTGACTTAATAAATTTCCGAGGAGAGGAAATAACCATTCGCATACATTTGAGACCATCTAAATAATGATAATATATAACACAAACATATCAAAGAATAAAGCTGTATATAATTCTAAAACTATACTAGAACCTAAGCGACAGTTGAAGAGATCAGTCCAACAAAATCTGACCAAATCAAATCAAAACTTTCTCAAGTCGTTAAATTTAAAATTGAAAACGAAAAAATGAATTCAATAATGGATGTACTAGATAAGCCATTATCTGATGAGAGTATAATCAAAAAAGACTATCACACATATGTACCATATCTACAATCATATAACAATAATGACGAAATTCGTATTTCAATACAAAATCAAGATCTGTACGTATTGCCCAGTGAAAGTTATATATATGTGGAAGGATTTATTGTAGATGATAAGAGCCCAAAATCCTCTAATTTAAGCTTTAAATTAAAAAACAACTTTGTAGCGTATCTCTTTGATGAAATCCGTTATGAACTTAATGGTATTGAAATTGATCACACAAGGCATTTAGGACAGACAAGCACCATAAAAAATCTGATTTCTTTATCACCAACGGAAATCGCTGTCATGCAAAATGCTGGATGGAACAAAATTGATAATTTGAATATTGAAAATGGATATTTTAATTTCTATGTTCCACTTAAAATGCTCTTAGGATTTGCGGAAGACTATAACAAAATAATACTAAATGGTAAACATGAATTAATACTCTTGCGAAACAAGAATGATGAAGATCTTGTACAATCGAGCACTTCTACTGACAAACCAAAACTTACAATTTCGCTAATCTCTTGGAGAATTCCCCATGTACACTTATCCGATCATAGTAAATTGAATATGATTAAAATTATCAACAATGCTGCTTCTATACCAATAGCATTCCGCAGTTGGGATTGTCATGTAAATCCACAATTAACTACAGGAACTAGCCATATCTGGAATGTTAAGATGGCTGCAAGTAGAGAGCGACCCCGCTTTGTATTGATTGCATTTCAACAAGATAAAAAGTTTGTTCATTGCGATCTCACTAACTTAAAAGTACATTTGAATTCAGTTTCATATCCATATGATGATCTTAACTTAAAATTTAAAAATGAACGCTACGCAATTCTATATGATATGTATGTAAGATTTCAACAAAACTATTATATGAAGGAGTCACAACCTCTTCTAACTTCCCAAGAGTTTAAGAATAATGCACCCATTATTGTAGTAGATGTTAGTTATCAAAACGAAACACTTAACAACGGACCAATTGACATAAAAATTGAATTTGAAACAGCAACAAATATTCCAGCCAAAACATCAGCTTATTGCATTCTTATTCATGATCGTCTAATTGAATACATACCTATAAGAGGACAAGTTCGTAAAATCTTATAAATTAAAAAAGATGAACAATAATATAGTTTTTATAGACTTGCAAGGTTTCAAGAGTAATGCAAATGACTTTATCGTAAAAGAACTCGCAATCGTTTTCAAAAATAATCAACACATAAATTTTATCATAAAACCTCCTTTTGATTTTAAATGTTTATCAACAAAAAAGCAAAGAGAAGCAAACTGGTTAACAAAACATTATCATCATCTAAGCTGGAACGATGGGACTGTTTCATTTAAAAGCATTTGCGAATTTCTAAGAGCTAATGTAGGTGATTCATATACTATATATGTTAAAGGTGAGGAAAAGAGGCAATGGTTAGAAAAAATGGTGCAAAAAAGTGTTTTTAATATTGAAGATATTGGCTGTATCAACTTTAGTCAAATAGGGGTGAAGTATCGAGACCTATTTTATTGCAGCTATCACATCAATGGTATTTGTGCTTTACGGAATGCAATCTTACTTGAAAAAGAAACATCGGAATGAAAACAAATTGTTATCAGTTATTTTTAGTATATTATTGGTTTTATTTTCAAATATATTATAATACATGTATGTTGATATGTTACAATTTTAAATTTAATTGAAGTGTATAAATAAAAATGTTGTAAAAACTAAATAATTATATACATATATATATATATGTTACAAATTTATATACTTATGTATACATAAAAATAATACTTTAATAAAAATATAAAAAATAAATAAATACACAAAAAAAAACATATGAGATTGTTTCTTAAAACTGAATTAAACAAAATTCATGTCGCTTGCCACATGATCACTATAAACATGCTTCATATTTTTCTCATCTTGTTTAAACATTATAATTACATTGGCATTGTCCCTTATCAAATGTTTTGGAATTCTGGTATAAGTTTGACATAAGTAAAATGAATCAACATTCTTATGTCGTCCCATACAAAAATATGCACGTATATTATTTTGCTTCTCGCATGCAACATCATCAAATATCATAATTGAGTTGCTTTTAGCTTCGTTAGGGGAAATAACAGATTCATTATCTGTAAATGTGTAATATCCCATTCCTTTAATTGGTAAAATTAAGTTTCTCAGGTATTCATATTTCGGCTGATATAAAGATTTTGAGTATAAATATATGTTTTTAAACTTGAGACCATTAGGGCTTTCTATCAAGCTAATCATAATATTAGTCTTTCCACAATTTGATGGGCCAACTATTAGAGCGCGAATAGAATTTGGCAAGAGGGAACTATGCTTTATTTTTGAGCTGATGTTTGATGAAGCGTCAATATTACGGACTAAAATATTTTTATGTTGTTTTACTAACTGCATTTTTGTAACTAAATGCAATTCCTTTTATTATAGAAAATATAAAATAATATGGTTATACGATATCGGAAATCGTTTAGTCATAAAAAAACTGTCATTGGAGAAGGTTTAGTTAACAATATAATAAACTGTATACCTTTTGAAATTCATCTTCCTGGATATCAGTACTGTGGACCTGGAACAAAACTACAAAAACGTTTAGATAGAGGTGATAAAGGAATTAATTTATTGGACTCTGCTTGTAAAGAGCACGACATTGCTTACTCTAAAAATAAGGATTTAATTACTAGACATAAAGCTGATAAAATACTTGAAAACAAAGCTTGGAACCGAGTTCTCTCAAAAGATAGCACTCTCACGGAGAAATCATTTGCATATATGATAACTAACGCAATGAAAGCCAAAACAAAATTTGGAATGGGTGTGGAAAAAAAGAAAAATGCTAAAAAAAAATAATTTAAATGCTAAAAAACTGTTTAATACATCAATTAGAGCTGCATCAAAAATGTTGAAGAAGGAAAAACCGTTGGATATTAACACAGCCATTAGAATTGCACGAAAAACTATTAACAGTTCTTTGAAGGGGAAAAAATCACAAATTATTGCACCACGTATAATACGTGTTCCAAAAATTGGTGGTTTTCTACCATTAATTCCAATATTAACTGCTCTGGGTGCAATTGGTAGTTTAGCTACTGGAGGTGCTGCTATAGCAGACTGTAAATGCAACAAAAAATGCAAAAAGAAGGAAGAAGAAAATTGTAGAAGGAACAATATTTGATAACACAATCTTATTTAATGATGCTAATGACGTGAGTGATAAGGATGAAGACGAGTTTTACTCACAGACTTCTAATACTGAAGAGAGTTGTACAGACTTATCACTCTTGGAAGCGAGAAATGAATTAGATACTTACTACGGTCCACATAGAGATCACAATAATGAATGGAAATTTGGTAGTAGTAACATTGAGCTAACTGAAGATAAAATTCACGTTGGCGGACAAAGATGGGCTCTAACACCGGGTTTGTTTTCTTTAATGTTTCATAAAACACCAAAAAACTATGACAAATTTGAACTTGAAATCTACAAAAAAATTTTGATTACAACTAATGCATGCAGGAGAGACTATAAACCCGATGGTCAGATCAAGGGGACTAGAGGATATAAATATAAGCATATAATTCAAAAAATATTTAAAGAAAATAGTCAGAAGAAAATATCTAACGCAGTAGCAAATGCAGCAATTCCTGGTTATAAGGGTGATGGAATGATGCGCTTTAACCCCCAAAAACAAAACTATATATATTGGGATGAACCCAATGAGTTAGTAGATCGACTTCGACTACTGCTCGCATCACAAGCTGCAGGTCATACTAATCACAATAACGAAATTGTATCAATTATTGACGAATTACGTGAAGCGAATATAATACATTAACTGTAATAATTAATACATATATATGAAGTATGTCTGTTGATAAGTTTGGATAGATACTAGTGCTATAATTTCTATTAAAAATGCACCTAAGCTGCTGGGGTTCTTTATGGATACGAACAACAACATTGATGTCCAAAACAAAAGGATCAAAAATGTTGCAAATGCTCTGGAGGAAAACTATGCTATCAATAAATTGTTTCTGCAAACTCAAATCGAAAAAATAGAAGTCAAATTATTAAATTGCTTTAAGGAAGACAATAATCAAATTCAAGAAAGTCTTCAAGAACAGATAGAGGAATTACAAAGCGAAATAAAATTACAAATAGAAGACAATTATAAAATTGAAAAAGAAATTCTAAAAATTAAATCATCTTTTGAAGAACAAATTGAACAGCTGAATGAGAAAATTTATAGATTAGAAAATTACATGTTCGTATCAATAGCTGAAAGTGCATCAAATAGATCACAACACTCCCAAACAAATCCGTAAAACTACTCAATGTCTCCAAAAAGAAAGTTAGTTGACGAACTCCATAAGCAAGCTCGAAGACATTTTGTACGCCGTAGAGTTGTGATGAAAGGATTAGATGATCTTTGGCAAGCTGATTTAGTTGAAATGGGTAGTTATTCATCGAAAAATAGAAATGATCGATTTTTGTTGACTGTAATTGACACATTCTCAAAATTTGCATGGGCAGTACCGCTGAAAACAAAAACTGCACTCGAAACAAGCAAGGCGATGGAAAATATTTTTCAATTAGGACGAGTTCCAAAAAACTTGCAAACGGATGATGGTAAAGAATTTTTCAATACACACTTTGGAAAATTAATGCATAAATACAACATTAATCACTACTCAACATATAGCATTATGAAAGCATCAATAGTAGAACGATTTAATAGAACATTAAAAGGAATGATGTGGAAAGAATTTAGCTTTAATGGTTCATATAAGTGGATTGATATATACAAAGATTTACTTAATACCTACAACAGAAAAGTTCATCGTACCATTAAAATGCCTCCAATTAAAGTCAACTCAACAAATGAGGAAAAGCTGCTAAATACAGTATACAGTCATTTGAAGATGTATAAAATGTCAAAATTTAATGTTGGAGATCTGTTCGCATAAGCAAATATAAGCATACTTTTGAAAAGGGGTATACACCAAATTGGACAACAGAAATATTCACAATTAAAAGAGTTCAAAATACATATCCTACAACATACATATTAGAAGATTATCTCGGAAATCCTATCAAAGGTGGATTTTATGAAGAAGAACTTTCAAAAACTAGATATCCAAATAATTATCTAGTTGAAAAGGTTCTTAAAACTAAAGGAGAGGAGGCATATGTTAAATGGTTGGGATTTTCTAGTCAACACAATTCTTGGATAAGTAAGGATGATATATCGTAGTTGGAGTAAAAGAAAAATAACATTACTTATATGTATTTAGCACATTCTGTAATAATTTATGTTTAGAATAAGAAATAAAATCATTTTTATAAACAATGTTGTAGTAAGTTCCATTTATTTGCAATCAGATTCCCATAATGTCAATAACACTTACTTTGAGCTCTAACTCTTCAGAGTTATCTGCAAATTACTTCCCTCCTATCGAGTTAAATGGAGCTTATGAGTGCGCTCTAACTGCTTTTCATTCATATAATAGCATACCGAATGTAGACGTCTATAACAATATGTTTCACATAGGAGAACATGTAATTAAAATACCAATTGGATCTTATGAATTAAATGATATAGTTGATTACTTAGATCAGCAATATAAAGACTGCTGTCCAACAAATAAAATTCGAATAGAAGCTAATAACAATACAATGCAAGTTAAAATTAACAGCTCTAAAGATTTAATAGATTTTAATAAAGAAAATACAATTGGAAAACTTTTGGGATTTAATACTAAAATCCTGACTCCAAACCATGATCATTACTCAGATCTACCAGTCAATATATTTAAGGTGAATCTCTTGCGAGTTGAAAGCAGTATCGCTGTTAATACATACATGAACAATTCCAAGGCGCATACACTACATGAATTTCCGATTAATGTTCCTCCAGGCTATAAAATAGATGAAATCCCTAGAAATCTAATTTATTTACCAGTCAACTCCCAAGAGATTAGTTCACTTACTCTACGCGTGGTTGATCAGCACGGTGACTTAATAAATTTCCGAGGAGAGGAAATAACCATTCGCATACATTTGAGACCATCTAAATAATGATAATATATAACACAAACATATCAAAGAATAAAGCTGTATATAATTCTAAAACTATACTAGAACCTAAGCGACAGTTGAAGAGATCAGTCCAACAAAATCTGACCAAATCAAATCAAAACTTTCTCAAGTCGTTAAATTTAAAATTGAAAACGAAAAAATGAATTCAATAATGGATGTACTAGATAAGCCATTATCTGATGAGAGTATAATCAAAAAAGACTATCACACATATGTACCATATCTACAATCATATAACAATAATGACGAAATTCGTATTTCAATACAAAATCAAGATCTGTACGTATTGCCCAGTGAAAGTTATATATATGTGGAAGGATTTATTGTAGATGATAAGAGCCCAAAATCCTCTAATTTAAGCTTTAAATTAAAAAACAACTTTGTAGCGTATCTCTTTGATGAAATCCGTTATGAACTTAATGGTATTGAAATTGATCACACAAGGCATTTAGGACAGACAAGCACCATAAAAAATCTGATTTCTTTATCACCAACGGAAAGCGCTGTCATGCAAAATGCTGGATGGAACAAAATTGATAATTTGAATATTGAAAATGGATATTTTAATTTCTATGTTCCACTTAAAATGCTCTTAGGATTTGCGGAAGACTATAACAAAATAATACTAAATGGTAAACATGAATTAATACTCTTGCGTAACAAGAATGATGAAGATCTTGTTCAATCGAGCACTTCTACTGACAAACCAAAACTTACAATTTCGCTAATCTCTTGGAGAATTCCCCATGTACACTTATCCGATCATAGTAAATTGAATATGATTAAAATTATCAACAATGCTGCTTCTATACCAATAGCATTCCGCAGTTGGGATTGTCATGTAAATCCACAATTAACTACAGGAACTAGCCATATCTGGAATGTTAAGATGGCTGCAAGTAGAGAGCGACCCCGCTTTGTATTGATTGCATTTCAACAAGATAAAAAGTTTGTTCATTGCGATCTCACTAACTTAAAAGTACATTTGAATTCAGTTTCATATCCATATGATGATCTTAACTTAAAATTTAAAAATGAACGCTACGCAATTCTATATGATATGTATGTAAGATTTCAACAAAACTATTATATGAAGGAGTCACAACCTCTTCTAACTTCCCAAGAGTTTAAGAATAATGCACCCATTATTGTAGTAGATGTTAGTTATCAAAACGAAACACTTAACAACGGACCAATTGACATAAAAATTGAATTTGAAACAGCAACAAATATTCCAGCCAAAACATCAGCTTATTGCATTCTTATTCATGATCGTCTAATTGAATACATACCTATAAGAGGACAAGTTCGTAAAATCTTATAAATTAAAAAAGATGAACAATAATATAGTTTTTATAGACTTGCAAGGTTTCAAGAGTAATGCAAATGACTTTATCGTAAAAGAACTCGCAATCGTTTTCAAAAATAATCAACACATAAATTTTATCATAAAACCTCCTTTTGATTTTAAATGTTTATCAACAAAAAAGCAAAGAGAAGCAAACTGGTTAACAAAACATTATCATCATCTAAGCTGGAACGATGGGACTGTTTCATTTAAAAGCATTTGCGAATTTCTAAGAGCTAATGTAGGTGATTCATATACTATATATGTTAAAGGTGAGGAAAAGAGGCAATGGTTAGAAAAAATGGTGCAAAAAAGTGTTTTTAATATTGAAGATATTGGCTGTATCAACTTTAGTCAAATAGGGGTGAAGTATCGAGACCTATTTTATTGCAGCTATCACATCAATGGTATTTGTGCTTTACGGAATGCAATCTTACTTGAAAAAGAAACATCGGAATGAAAACAAATTGTTATCAGTTATTTTTAGTATATTATTGGTTTTATTTTCAAATATATTATAATACATGTATGTTGATATGTTACAATTTTAAATTTAATTGAAGTGTATAAATAAAAATGTTGTAAAAACTAAATAATTATATACATATATATATATATGTTACAAATTTATATACTTATGTATACATAAAAATAATACTTTAATAAAAATATAAAAAATAAATAAATACACAAAAAAAAACATATGAGATTGTTTCTTAAAACTGAATTAAACAAAATTCATGTCGCTTGCCACATGATCACTATAAACATGCTTCATATTTTTCTCATCTTGTTTAAACATTATAATTACATTGGCATTGTCCCTTATCAAATGTTTTGGAATTCTGGTATAAGTTTGACATAAGTAAAATGAATCAACATTCTTATGTCGTCCCATACAAAAATATGCACGTATATTATTTTGCTTCTCGCATGCAACATCATCAAATATCATAATTGAGTTGCTTTTAGCTTCGTTAGGGGAAATAACAGATTCATTATCTGTAAATGTGTAATATCCCATTCCTTTAATTGGTAAAATTAAGTTTCTCAGGTATTCATATTTCGGCTGATATAAAGATTTTGAGTATAAATATATGTTTTTAAACTTGAGACCATTAGGGCTTTCTATCAAGCTAATCATAATATTAGTCTTTCCACAATTTGATGGGCCAACTATTAGAGCGCGAATAGAATTTGGCAAGAGGGAACTATGCTTTATTTTTGAGCTGATGTTTGATGAAGCGTCAATATTACGGACTAAAATATTTTTATGTTGTTTTACTAACTGCATTTTTGTAACTAAATGCAATTCCTTTTATTATAGAAAATATAAAATAATATGGTTATACGATATCGGAAATCGTTTAGTCATAAAAAAACTGTCATTGGAGAAGGTTTAGTTAACAATATAATAAACTGTATACCTTTTGAAATTCATCTTCCTGGATATCAGTACTGTGGACCTGGAACAAAACTACAAAAACGTTTAGATAGAGGTGATAAAGGAATTAATTTATTGGACTCTGCTTGTAAAGAGCACGACATTGCTTACTCTAAAAATAAGGATTTAATTACTAGACATAAAGCTGATAAAATACTTGAAAACAAAGCTTGGAACCGAGTTCTCTCAAAAGATAGCACTCTCACGGAGAAATCATTTGCATATATGATAACTAACGCAATGAAAGCCAAAACAAAATTTGGAATGGGTGTGGAAAAAAAGAAAAATGCTAAAAAAAAATAATTTAAATGCTAAAAAACTGTTTAATACATCAATTAGAGCTGCATCAAAAATGTTGAAGAAGGAAAAACCGTTGGATATTAACACAGCCATTAGAATTGCACGAAAAACTATTAACAGTTCTTTGAAGGGGAAAAAATCACAAATTATTGCACCACGTATAATACGTGTTCCAAAAATTGGTGGTTTTCTACCATTAATTCCAATATTAACTGCTCTGGGTGCAATTGGTAGTTTAGCTACTGGAGGTGCTGCTATAGCAAAGACTGTAAATGCAACAAAAAATGCAAAAAGACAACTTGAGGAAGCAGCTAGACATAATAGAGCGATAGAATCTATAGCGGTAGGCGAAGGACTTTTTCTCAAACCCTATAAAAAAGGTTATGGTTTGATTTGTAAAGAGAACTCAAAAAACTAATACAAATGCTACCCACTAGACCATTAACGGATGTTAATATACAAAATTTTTCATCAAAAATTCCATACTTTAGAGGAGTTTATATGCTGAACACTCTACCAAAACGTCCGAGGAGAAAGGAATGTGGAATAATCAATTTAGATATGTCAACAGGACTCGGTACACATTGGGTAGCATATTTTAAAAACAACAAAGAAATAGAATATTTCGATAGCTTTGGAAACTTACAACCTCCTGCAGAAGTAATCAAATATCTGGGTAAAAATATAAGATACAACTATAATCAATATCAGAAGTTTAATACATTTAATTGTGGTCATTTATGCCTTCAATTTCTTTATGAATTAAATAAAAAAAATTAAATTTAAAATTCCATCATTTATATAAAATTTTGTTTTATTCTTGCAAAATATATATGTAAAAAAAAAAATTTATATTACTGCCAAATGGGGTATTGGGCATTGGGAATTAAAAACTCCTCCACATCCTCCTCCTTATCGAGAAGCAAATTCCGTTCTCCTTGCCTCTGCACCCGGAATGTGCCATCTGAGAGGTGCGTGAGCTCCTCATCGGTAAGAGTGTTATACCTATTTGGTAGGAACATGAAGTGGTCCTCCATCTCAATTTTTACTGTTGGACCATATTTTGTCGTTGTCCTTTGCGCCGACACCACTCTATATTTCCTTGAAACATCTAAGTCCTTTATATGTATCAAGGACTTGTTATTTAATGAACTGAATTTTTTAATTAAATTTAACGATTCCATAATGATTTTATGTTTAATGTCTTTGAGTATTTGAATTGAATTGATATTAAATGTAGATTCGATGAGTCTAAGAGATGAGGGTGGCGTTGGCTGAAGTAGTTAGCACGTTGACTACAAAATCGAAGGTCCTGGGTTCAATCCCTGTATCCAACAGTCATTGAATAACAACACCACGCATTTTTCTGATGTGCATTAGTGTCCCTTTGTATCAGTTGTTATAGGAAAGTTCAAGTGATGAAGGCATAGTCACTGGTCACTTAACTATACCGACTTCAGAAGATACTAGTCCTAATGTAACATCGGAGCGCCCTCCTTCGTTGTGTAGCAAAATCATCAGCGAAGTAAAATAATCAATGAAATGGCTACAAAACACAGCTTCAAAAACTTAATACGCCTCATTTGACACCAGATGGCGCTGCAACACTGCATTATCAAAAAACGTGCAAAAAAAAAGCAGAGTTGTAAAAGAATGAAACTTTCCTCTATCTCTCCCTTCACCACCTGTCTTTTCTATCACTATCCCTTTCCTAAGGAAGGTAACACCTAGTAATAGTAGTAGGCATTAATTGCCTGAGTGTTACTTCTCTTTAAAAAAAAAAAAAAAAAAAAAAAAAAAAAGAAGCCTACATGAAAATATTTGCTGTGAAATAGTGAATATGTCTATATGTGGAATATTCGTAGAGAGAGGGAGAGAGAGAGATAGAGAGAGAAAACAGCAATTCCAATCAAAAATTTGTCTGTATCATTATGAAATTAAAATTTTAATACAATATCAAATAGCCATTCAACACGTTAAGAACTTGACAATGAAATCTGCAGTAGAACAATTTCTTGAGGAATATGAAGGATGGTTAATGCACGAACATAAGGATGCACTACTATGTTTTCTTCACATGCTTAAAGAAAACGAAGACTTTGGTGTGGAGGATAATAATGATGCAGAACACTTTTCTTGTTGTCCTTGGCACTGCTCAGATTGTATAGAAGGACCAGACACGTGCAGATGTATGATATTTAAAATAAGAAAAATCAATGTAATAAATATAATTATTTCATATACGTTTATTTTTAATATTAAAAATTAATAAAAGTATAAATAAAATGTTAATGATAAATTTTTATATTGCAATATAAATGTGATGCTTGTATTATAAAACATTATTAAAAAAATAAATAAATATTACAACAAAATCAAAAAATGTTTAAAACTTTTTTAATTTCAAACCAATAGGATGTTATTGGTATACAAAATAAAAAATTGTATAATAATGCGAAAAACATTCATTCTTGAATTTTTTAAATTGTTTTATATTACTAAACTTTGCACAGCAAACGGAAAACCCTAACCTTCCCCAACAAAAAGAGTCAAGCAATCGCGAAACCTATGAAAGAGCAAATAAGAACAGAAGAATAGCAGATATATACATACGTACATATGCATGTAGTATGTAGATATGTATGTATGTAGCTTCACTTTGCACAGAAACCTAAAAACCATAACCTTCCCCAACAAAAGTGGCATATAATCGCAAAAGCTATGACGACACTTCTTCAAGTCAAAACTATTGAACAAGTAAAACATACTTACACATACATGATCGCACATACATAAATTGGTCTGGGAGTATATGTATGTATGTATGTATGTATGTCTTGTATCATAATAAAATGTGCTGTGATCCCATATTTTTTATTTTCATTTTTTACTTTATGCGTTATTCTATATATGTATGTATGTACATAAATATGTATGTATGTATGTATGTAGTACCTACATAGAAACAAATCGCTGAATTTGCAAAACATTAAATTCTAACAAGATCGAGCCAGCTTAAATTTGCAAAGCAAAATATACACGCACATGTATGTACATGCGTATTAGAAAAAAAAAAACAATAACATAAAAAAGTATCCAATGGACATAGCAGGAACGATAAATACAAAAGAATAAAAAAGTTCCCTTGGATACTGTAAAACGGGAAAAAGCAATATCAGCACATTTGCATAAGTATGTACATATGTATGTATGTATGTATATATGTATGTTTGTATATGCATAAAATCAAAAATTGTCAAGAACGCATACGAATGTACGTACATACATACATACCACTCAGAGTAATAGAAGACGAAGAAAAAAATAACAACAGTAGAAGCAATCAGCATCAGCAAACAAATTCCAACTAGGAGAACAGATATTCCAACAAGCTAAACAGTTTCTATGATCCCCAAAAATCATTGAACTACGCACACGAATTTACAAATCGATACACATGCATGCTTACTTACATACATACATACCTACATGTATACAATTACCACCCAAGCAATTCAACTACATCAAACGCGAAAAAGAACAAATGATAGAAGTCCCAGTTCACACTATACATGTGCTGGCAATACGTTTTGTTTTGTGAGGGCGTCGATGAAAGTTCAAAGAATAAAAAGTGATAAGCTTAGCAATAACACTTGCGTAGCGTGAACGGGGACTAAGTATGTAGATCAATGAATACAGCAGCATACAAATTTTTTGCTTGGGCAACATCAATTCCAGCACGAGAAAAATATTATCCCTCTATAACATTCCCATGCATACACCAATACATAGAATATTAAAAATATAAAATATGTACACATACAACTAAACGCTATCAATTATGGATAAGTTACCGCAAAATCCATCTCTTTCTAACACTATATCCATACCCCTCTGATACGAGCACACATAGATCCAACACTAAAAAATTTACACACCCACTACATAATTTTTTGTAGTAGCTGAGGGAGCATATATCCCAACTGAAGAACCAACCCCTCTGATACAAGCAAACATATGTACATTTATCCAACAACAAACAAAAAAAAAAAACTACAGTGGTCAACATATTATTGATAGGCAGGCAATGACAAACCTCTAAATCCCTAATCATGAGATAAATATTAAACTAGAGAACCAAATTTCATGATCACAATATTTATTAATACCAAATACCAATCCTCTTAATCCCTAATCATGGGATATCAGAAATTATAGGCCAACACCTCCATCTCTCTCAAAAACTACAAATATTAAAGTCAACGCCCCCTCTCTCTCAATTACACACATACATACTCATATCTGACGTCACAAACCATGACCTTCCACAACAGACAAAGATAGAGAGAGATAGATATAGTGTTAGAAAGAGATAGATATTTGCATCCTCCATTACCTATCTACTAAGGTGTATTAAATATTTTTTTTTTTTGTAATTAATTACATTTATTTAGCTCAAATATATAAAAATTAATATATACAGACAGTATATATACCCACTAGACTGGTCGCATTTTTTTTTTTGAAATTTGATTGTGTGCGCTGCTTAAAATATGAGGTTTGGTGTAAGAAATCATGTCCTAATTTTTCAGCTCAATCCGACGGTGCCTAGTCTTGCCTAGTGGGGCCCAAAGTTCCCCATATTATAAAAAAAACATCTAATCAATCAGATTCTAGTTGAAAAGCTAGTCCCATAGAACGAAAATCAAAAATCTGGCTTTGTTACGATCTTCCGCAGAGAAAGTACTTTAAGTATGCCAAATTTCAGCTTCCTATGTCATCAGATGGCTTCAGAAAGTTGCGGAAAGAATAGGACATACAGTGAACAAAGAAAAAACTTGTACAGCAAACGCTCCGCTCTTCTAATCAAAATATCTCTGTTGCTTTGTAAGATTTTAAGATAAAACCAAAAGCGATTTCAAGGAAAATTAATCAGCTTTCTATGAAAATCTTTAATTTTATTAACAAATTTATTTTAATGCGAAAACAATTACCTAAAATATAATAACACTATTTTCCAGAGCAAAAAAAAAACTTGTACACTAACTCTTCTTTCAGGAAGGAGCTATGAAATAAGGAATACACTAAAAATTAGTACTAAATGTGGCCACGTCTAGCATCTAATAGACTATTTTCATAGAATGAACTGGGTTTTTGGTAATTTTGGGAGCTATATGGTCCAATATGCCCTGGAGAGCACTTTTGAGTTAATTTTTACACATAATCTACAGCTCGCGTAATTTTTTGTTCACATACGCCCACAGAATTTCATTTGTACTAAGGCCAAGGATCTAGGGAGGATGTGACTGCAATTTTTTTCCATTGAATGGAAGCCATTCTCTTATTATTGAAGACGAATGTTTCGGGTATTTAACTCTAACTAATCAATAGTCTCCACTTACATTTAATTTGGCAGCTAACTGTGCTTAGTATTTTTAAATAATTCATTTTATTTATTGTACGTTCTATAAAAACCGGATTTCATACACCACTGGATCCCATTGAGCCCCATACCATCATATTACACTCCCCATGCTTCACCGTATTATTCGAGTTAAAGAAGAATCCAATAGTGAAATATGCCGGACACCTCCAAAATCCGGATTTACGGTTAAAAAACCGGTTTTTTTACCTTTCCGCACTTATAAGCCTGTAACTTTTTTGATAATGATCCGATTTTAAATTTCTTACCAGATATGGAAAGAAGAAACTGAGATCTTTCGAATGATATATAATTTTGTTAAGAAAACTTGAGAAATTTTGGTGTTATTGTCCAGCAAACACAAATTTTGTAGATTTTTCAAAAATTGTTCAACTTTGGTGACGTTTTTATACACTATTTTATTAAGAAACTATAATGCTATTGAATTTATTCAAAAAGTACATTTACAATGCATATTTGGGGTTAAAAATAGATAAGCAATTGACTGAGTTATTTAACTTTTCATGAAAACAAAATTTTTTCCCAAATGCCTGCACAATATTTTTGGTATTGTTTTTATCACAAAGGATACCAGAGGTGACACGAGACGGAAGAAAATTGCGTTTTCTTTACGTCTCGCTCACACAGTCATCAAATCCCCTTTACGTACCTTTTCACAATGTATGGTTAAAAGATAACAGACTTTAACTGCAAGTTTTGTATGAAGAACTGTCAGTTAAAGTTCACGTTAACTCTTAACCAAACATTGTGAAAAGGGACGTTAATGATTTTCTATGCCATTTTTGTAAAATATTTTCGTGTTGTGCTTTGTTGCCTCATTCGCTGTGTGATTTTGGTAAGTAATAGGAGAAAATTTTTTATTTTTGAAGAAATATGTTTTAAATTTAATTTATTTGCAGATTTTTGTGAGAAAAACACAATCTCGGTTGAAATTAAAGGTGAGTAGTTTCTGAAATTGATAATTTGTGTCTGTATATTGCCATAATAACTAGTTTTTTCTCTATATTTTCAGAAGCACATTTTTGGCAAAGCTGAAAAATACCTACATATGTGAGTAAAAAACTATAATTTTATTTAATATATGCATATTAATTTAAATACTTTTAATTTCTTAGGACCAACAAATGCATAAAAGGCTGCGCGCCTGGGGAGAAGCTGCACAACTGCCAACTGGCTGAAAAGTTTTCTCAACCAATTTTGCAAGCCACAATTTGTACCTACACATACCTGTCTTGTGCTGCGCGGCAGCATGAGCTGCCATGGCCAAAACGCCTTTAATCAATTGCACATCCAATTGGACGTCACTTCTGTGAACTCACGTGTTCGGCGCAGCCCGAGAAAACCATGGGTCTCGTCGCATTCCGGCAGCGGTAAAATTAGCCTTACGACTTGTTCCATGGATGTACAAAAATCAACAAACTCTGCCGTTTCTTCCACATCAACTTCTACTTCAAATGCGGTTACAAGCTCCGTAACGCGCAAACTTCAATTGGAGGAGGATGGAGACGTATATAAACCCGATAAGTATGTTTTTAAAACAAAAGCTAAGCCACCATCAGAGAACGGCGACGATGATAGTATGTAGTGAAATAAGTGATCACTAAACGCATAGACGACAATTTCAGCTATAATGAAGATGATGTCTTAGCTGAATATGAAATTAACGATTAGGACGATGGAAAATTGGCCCAAATGGAAATGTAACGCAAAATCTAACAAAAACGTTTGGTAGCCCAACAGCAGAGGCAGCAACAAGTCAAATCGTTTGAAACTGCATTTATACAGGCTTTTGCCAAAATTAGAGATGCACCTACTATATCATCAAAGACAAGTAAAAAAATTGTAAGTATATTGGAACTACATACTTAGGGTCATGTGAAAATAATTTTAATTTACTTGCAGCAGCAGCAAGAGTATCATTCACCCTCACCAACTTTGACCATCAAATACACTGTGAATTCCACCAGTACCAGACCCGCTCGCAGAGCTTCAAAGCGAATTAAAAATCAGGAAGAAAAATTTACAGGCGATGAATGATTTTAATGAAAACAATTACTATGTAGCCCATTACGAAAATGTTGATGCAAGTCAATTACCCAAAAATATCGAACCACAAATGCACGTCAATGGCAAATCTAAATATAGATGTGTTATTTGCGGTCTAAACTGTAAATTACGTAAATGAACATCGCGGCTGCGAATTGTACCATTCTCGTCATTCTATGATCGAAACATGCCTGCTACATATTTTACATATTTTTGTATATACAGCTTTTATCGTTTTCAAGTCTTACCGTAATTGTAATATAAATGCTTTCCTTTGAACTAAAAACACTAAAATTTAATTATTTATTTTTTTAAGTTTTTATTTGTGTTTAATGCATATTCAACTCTTTTTTGTACATTTATATAACTGGAATTGTACACTCTTTTACTAGTTTTACAATTTTTAAATAAACATTTTGACAACACAATAATAAATTCAATTAAGTATTAATATAAATTGAATTCAATACACTTTACAATCTTATAATTAAAATTTAAAAACAAAATAGAAAAATAAATTGCATATATTTATTTGCAAAATAAAATAAGTTGTTTTTAATTAGATGAAGAAAAATCCAAATGAACTTAATCTATTCACAAATAATTACTCTTATCGGGAATAAAAGGAGAACAATTTGTTCACCTGAAATATTTCCCATGAACAAGAAATGGACAAAATGGTATAATGACACAACAACGCAAACATTGGCGATCACAGTTTTAGGAAAAGGGAACACATTCCATGCGAACCTTCATTCCCGATAATTGATCAATTTCATTATTTTTCCAAGTTGAAAAGTTAGATCAAGTAATTTATGACCACAGTGGACGTAGCATAACATCCGGATGTTTAGAATACCATGTTTCAAGCGCACTGAATGATGAAAAGAAACCAAATTATTATTTTCTTTAAATAAATAAAATACTGTTTCATTACCTTCGTAATAGGTATCGTATTATCATCATCAGATGAATGTCTTGCAGCCATCAACCCCAATCCCAAATAAGACACATGACGTACGCCGGTGAAAGTATTTGTCTTTCAATGATTGAGTATATCCATTTGCTACTCATTTTCACTTTTATTTCTTATAAATTTCATGTTTTTTATATATTGGCCACAGTTTTCTTGTAGGCAGGGACTTGATTATGGCATTTTAATTTTTTTTACACACACGCACACACACCGATACTATTCAAAAACAAATCCAATATGTACACATTTTAATGCAAATAATCTTTTCCGCATTATATTTTTTCAATTAGAAGTAAATAAATACTTTTAATTTAAATTATTTTAATATTGTAAAACTTTAAAATTGCCTTATTATATTTTCTGTTGTTTGTTTTGATTATTTTGCTAAGCAATTTTCATAACAAACACACACTATTTGTCCCTTTTTAACAGTGATCAAATCAGATGATTTTAGCTTTTTTCATAAGTCAGTTTCTTCAACTCTGGTATCCTCTGTGGTTTTTATGCATCTTCTATTAAGTTACAAATCAATGTTATCCTAAACACAAAAAAAATTTGTAATGAGAGTTTTAGTCATTCAAAAATATTGTTTTTTTTCGTGTTCTTTTTACGCACTTTCCTTAAAATTACAAATCACTGTTAGCGTAAACACAACAAAAATTATAGTTTTTCTTTTAATATGACGTTTTGTTAATGTCTTCTTTTTCACTTTGAATCTCAGTATTTAAAAAAATTTTCACAATTTAATAAAAATCGTGTGCAATTTAAATTAAAATTAATTAAAAAATGTGTGACAATCGTAACAAATTTTGCTATATTTGTGGCTTATTTACTGATATCAGTCACCGGCGTGGTTTTAAAAACAATATTGGAGTGGTAGAAGTGTACAATAAAGCATTTAATCGTTTTTTTGATACTAGCCGCTGGTACGAGCCAGCATTTGTTTGTCAATATTTCTGTAAAACATTAAAAAAAAAAGAAAATTCAACCTTCGTTTGTTTTGCCCTTTTCTACGCCTATGATTTGGCATCATCAGCCATATCATAAACCAAATGATTGCTACTTTTGTCAAACCGATGTTTTAGGTCACTGTTTTAAAACGCGCAAAAACATTAAGTATGCAAATGTTGCAACTGTTATAAAACCGATACCTGATAGAAAAAGATTTTGAACAAGAAGAGTTCCTTCCATCCACACATTTTTTATTTAATTTTAATTTAAATTGCACACGATTTTTATTAAATTGTGAAAATGCGTTAAAATTACATTACGTGCGTGCAGATTATAAAGAGTTGCTTCAGTTAACACTCCACTTTATTGGGGAGCGGGTACCAGATTTTTCACAATTTCGTTTGCCTGGTGCAACATCGCATGCACGATTCATGTCAAAGTGCATTGTTACAAAATATTTCATTTCGTGAACAGTTCAAATTGACAGCAGCGGAATTGAAAAGTCTTCGGAGCATTTGCTTATTTTTGACTATCATATATGTTCCTTATTGGTTCCGATGTGTGAATGCTATAGAAGCGCCAAAACTTGATCTTGATTTCATTCAAAACGTTGTATCTTATTTTGATAAAGAAGTTTCAACCGCGTTATTGCAAAAAATAAGAAACCATTTGTGGTATTTGTCAGAAGAAACTGTTGGCCTTGCATTTTTTGATGAAAGCGTGCCGTTGGAAGTAAAAAAGATGATGGTCCAAAAACTCGACATCGGCAATGATATACACGGAAATAATGAAAAAAGTTCGAAAAGGAATGTTGTCAATATGGATGAAATTTTCTCTTACGCGTCTACTTCTCCACTGACAAAGAAATTTTTTTCTCGATTGGCCATAGATCCAAAATTTTTAGAATCGGAACCTTCTCAATGGCAGCAGAGGGATGATTATTGCGCTGGAAAAGCTGTCTGTCAACATTTGAAGGTTGTGAATGATGCAGCAGAAAGAGCAATTAAACTTATCACGGACTACAATAAATCGTTAACATACGATGAGAAAGATAAGCAGTACTTACTCCAAGTTGTTGAACACTATCGTCATTTATATCCTTCTCACAACAAATCTTCTCTTATAAATTAATCAACTCAATAAAATTAATCAAATAAATATATATATTTTTCATCATTATATTAACTTTCAAAACCATTTATAAATTAAATTTATATTTCAAGCATATTATTCAATATAACTATAAATATCTGATTGAATAGATGTTTTTTTATAATATGGGGAACTTTGGGCCCCACCAGGCACGACTAGGCACCGTCGGATTAAGCTGAAAAATTAGGACATGATTTCTTACACCAAACCTCATATTTTAAGCAGCGCACACAATCAAATTTAAAAAAAAAATCCCATACAAGATGCGACCAGTCTAATACCCACACCCCTATTATGGGTAAAATAGGGGTGTGCTATGTGCTTGTAAAATATATAGTATACTTTTAAGTTCCGATGGGTTCAATGTTATTATTTCAGTTATAGCTATCATAGAGATAACAATTAAAAATAAATCGCTCTACAAATTGATATGGGAAAACCTCTCTATTGAAATTACTCGGTCGGACAAGGTTGACTAAATGTTGTACATAATAACTACTACATATGATTTATCGGCAAACACCGATTGAAATTGAAAATTTTTTGAATTAAGTGAAAAAAAGATTAGTGAATGCAATAAATAAATTCTTAAATGTCAGAATAGAAATAAGGTTGATAAGCAGACTTTTTGCATAGGGGTAATGATATTTTTATTTCAGTATAGTTTACTTTAATGTAACAATTATAGGAAATAGCTTTTGGAGAAATGCAGCAAAAACTTGTACAAGCACCTACTTTCACGTGTCCCGATTTTTCTCGTACCTTTGTATTACAAACCGATGCTAGCGATTTTGTTCTGGGTGTTGCTGTGTATACGAATTTTATCATATATCGTAATACCAACAGAGAAATTAGATTTGACGGCTATTACAAGATTCTCATTGGAATTGTGCGAATGTGTAATTGTGTGTGTGTATGTATATATATATATATATATATATATATATATATATATATATATATATATATATATATATATATATATATATGAGTGTGCATGTATGTGTGTGTATATAAATTTCATCATATGTCGTAATACCATCAGATAAATTAGATTTGATGGCTACTCCGCGATTCTCATATAAAGTATACAAGTAGAAGAAATTATGTAGATTCTCATCAGTCTGCTCTGATATCTCAACAAGTCACAACCTATTTTCCCAACCAAAATTTCTAAAGCGTTTGAAATCGAAAATCTATAAAAAGGCTCTAGAACTAGTTACTCTTTGTTAAACAAGTTTATAGTGTATATAAAACAATTAAATAAATTGTTTATAGCTAAAATAAATTGTTTATAAATGAAATAATTAAATAAATTGATTATAATTAAAATAATTTAATTAATTAATAAGCAAATAAATAAATAATTAAATAAAATGAATAATACAAAATGTACCATCTGCAATAACGTATTTATGACTCAAACAAAAACTAAATCAGCATATTGAAACGCACTCCTATGCTAACCAATCGAAGGCTATGTTCGGAACTAGTAAACTAAATCGTCCAAACAAATATTGTGAGGATTGTGATGAGATGCTCCCATGAAATGGTTATATGGCTCATGTCAGAACCACAAAACACAAAAACATTTGTCACCAAGAACGGATTGGATATTTTTCGCTAAAAGAGAAAGCAACTTCAATGGGAGGATCTAGACATATATCCTCCGCAACAAAAATGTAAGTGTTATGTTTCCGGAGGAGTTTCTGAAATCTGCCAAAAGCTCCATACTACAACAACTCTCTCTCTCTCTCAGATGACATAGAGGAGATGTACATGAAACAGACCGAGGATAAGAACCAAAATGGAAGAATTTCAAGAGAGGAATAGCGTATGGACCTTGATTTCAATAAATTCACTTAAAGTTAATATAAACAAGGCGTCCATAAGAGGATCAAGCTTTATCCCTCTCCAAAAAAATATTGCAGCAAAACATGTCGAGAACAATTATATTTATTGCTTTAAATGGTGTCTCATTGCGGCTTTGAAAGTAAATAGTGGTCTGAATCCTAAACAGCGGAAAAACTATAGAAACTATAATATTGCAAACATTTCTGATGAGAATATTAATATAAGGACAATTGTATTACATTTTGAAGACCTAGAGTTTCCACTCTCATTGAAGCAGATAAAACAATTCGAGAATCAAAATGATGTGAGCATCAATGTATTTGGTCATAATGGAACATCGCTTATACTACATACCGAAAGGACAAAAATACATTCATCTTAATCTCTTATTGCTCCAGTCCAACAAAAATTTCCACTATGTACTCATTAAGGATATATCAAAGAAAGTTTCAAATGTGTTTTCATCGCTATTTAAAAAGTTCCTTCTTATTGTTATATTTATTTACATATTATTTTAATTTCCTCTTTTCCTTAGACTCCTTCGTTCCAGCATAACATCTCACGTAAATAAGATACATATTTGCAACACCTGCCTATTCCATACACATGATGATTACGTGTATAATCACCATAAAAATTTTTGTGGGAAAAAAGTCATCAGAATGCCCGAAGATGCATCTATCATCAAGTTTGAAAACTACTGCAAACAGTTAGATGTACCATTTGGAATCTACGCGGACTTTGAGTCTATTTTGGAAAAAGTTAATAGTCTTGTAACTAAAAGCACTACAAATTTACAGAAACAGCATGCATGTGCATTCGGTTATTTTATTAATTCTAGCTTTAAGAGAGAAAATAATTTATATAGACATTATTTTGGTGAAGATATGCAATTTGAATTATAAAACACCTCAGTTTATACATATAATATGTGCATATAATATGCACCTATTTTTCAAGGAATTTTCTACTTTAAAAAATGTCTCAATAAAAGTGATTCCCCAGAACACGGAGCGTTATATCTTCTTTCAATTTTCATCACATTAAATGAAAAACATGGATTCGAAATAAGATTTATTGACTCGTTTAAAGTTCTGGCTTCCAGTTTAGATATTATTTTAATACTACTCGATCATCTTTCGTTGATGAAGGTCATTGCAACCTGATTAGAAGAACCTTGTTTCGTAGCAACTGCCGACTACAATACAAGACATACGTTCTGGGATTCACGTCTTATTACACCTAGAGGTCGACCGTTATTCAAAATAATTTCAAAAATGGGCCTGGACGTCATTTCAAATGCGAAGCCCACTTACTGGTCTACGGATATAAAAAAAAAATTCCGGATGTTATAGATTTTTGCGTTATGAAAAATATCTTTAGGGATTTAATTCATGTTAAAGCTTCTCTAGATCTTTCCTCCGATTACTCTTACATACTCGTTACAATATGTAGCGCACTAAGAAGTGACTTAGCGCACCCATATGCGAAGATAATCAGTCGTGTTAATTGGCTGAAGTTAAAAAATATCTCAGTAGTAGTTGTATGGAAAACATCCGATGATATTTAATCTAACATTGCCAACCATGACAAAAACATTAAACAGGATGCTGAACATTCTACTACCTCCCATCCGAAGACTGGGTTTAAGATAATTTATTCTTCTGAAAACAGAGCTAGAATATTGGTTGGACATTTAAAATCCGTACTCGTATTTTCCCCGCAGGTATTGATGGAATCAATAACAAGATGCTGATGAATTTGACTTGTATTGCAATTAGAATTGTGCTATTTATTTTTGGATGCCATATTAGTACTAGAGTATTATCCACACCACTAAAGCTTGCCAAGGTCAAAATGATTCCGAAACTGGGAAAATATCTTACCAAGGCTGACTCATACAGGCCTATAAGTCTACTATCAACAATATCAAATCATTTCGAAAAATTGCTCATGTCAAAATTGTCCTCAATTATATTGGTAGTGGGTGCATCCCGGACCATCAAATTGGTTTTAGAAGTCAGCATATCACCATTGAACAAACGCATAGATTGGTTGAAGTTATAAGAAGAACATTTGAAGAAAAGAAGTACTCTTCTGCCCTCTTTATTAATGTTTCTCAGGCATTTGATAAAGTTTGGGATGAAGGCCTAATTTTTGAAATTGAGGACATATCAACCAATTAATTTTATAAAGCTATTGAAAAGTTATGTTATAGCCCAGAAATTTATTGTTGTGGAAGAAGACTTCATGAGTGTGCCCGAATCTATCTCTGGTGGTGTGGGCAACATAAAGCAGTACTTACTAGATAACATTGATAACATTGGAGTTCGTGGCGTAGAATTATTAAAGTCTTCGATTACTTGGGCAAATCTCACTAAATCCTGTTTTTCGAATAATTTAAACTTTGATGGTTTTCCCCTGCTAAATATTGATGGTGTAGTATCACAGCCAGTAAAAGCATATAAAAATAAATCATGGCATCTACATTTAGGGAAAGCCGGTAAACTCTCATTTAAAAAATTTATGAATATTATTGAGCCTTGCCATGTTTCAAACAATTAATAAATTTGTGTGGTTAGGACATCTGTGGCTGACTGGTAGCGATGATAGCTTGTCAGTCCAGAGGTTATGGGTTTGATTACCGCCATAGACATTGGGTGTTTTTCGCAAGCAAGCTAATCGCTTAGCGGGTTGTGTTTGTTAAAAAAAAAATAACACCACCAGATCAAGGTCTTCACCAACGAAAACGTTTATATTTCCTGGATTAAATAATAACAATAAATACATCAGCATCATTTTCAGCTTGCTTAGCTAATATGTATATTCTCGGTAGTAAATTTATCTTTTAGCATTATAATAAGCCGAGAATTATTATGAACATTAGATTAAAATTGTTGTTGGCATTTTGAATCTGCCATATGTTGGTCAAGCAGAATATTAGAGCAAGCTGCTGTCATATGGCGGCGTTTTTCGGAAGATGTAATATTTTTTGTTGAATCGTTATAACCAGGGACAGGGGGTTCATGCAAATGCATGTTTTTTCCCTTAACTCTGATAATGGCAGGAATGAAATATATTTACGAAACAATGAATTTGCGTAAAAATGGCATCGATTTGTTAGTGCATATTTTTGCATATTTTGCTGAAAATACATATTATTGCAAAGTTTAGTCATAAATGCATATTTTTGTCTCATATTTTGGCAAAAATGTATGATTTGTGTTATATTTTGTCAAAAATTTAAATTTCAAAATATATTGCTGACAAATTACACTAGTTTACAAAATAAAATTTTTTTCATGTACATTTGATAAGATTTATATTTCCTTATGTATTTTTTTCCGCTGAATCATATGTTATAAATAAAACGAGCCAAATTTATTAAAAATCATTGCATTAATTCTGAATTTATTCACAATTAAGAGCTAGCATACGAGTATATTTTACGGAATTTTTTAATTTTTATTTATGTTATTATTATTATTTTATTCTTTAAAATATACTCGTATGGTAGCACTTAATTGTGAATAAATTCAGAATTAATGCAATGATTTTTAATAAATTTGGTTCGTTTTATTTATAACATATGAATGTATCACAATTAGTAATAAAATATAAAATTTTCATCAGTTTAAAATTTTAATGAGTCTTTTAAGAAACAAACGATTTTCTAAATTTTTTTAAAAAAATTCATTTTTTTTGTATAAAACTTTCTGAATATCTCTGAAACTATAGGACTGTTAAAAAATTCATGAAGACGTAATTTAAAGGTCAATTGGTTTCTTAGCCTTCTGTGTAATTTTTTAATGACTCGAAAGCCTGGTTCTCGATTTAATACCAATTATGTGATACAGCATCCTCTTTTTTTTATAACGGAAAATCTCGAGATACAGAGCCAATTCTAAAAAACTTATTCAAAGGGATTGATACTCAGTACTTAGTATATAAAAATTTACTATGAAACCTTTGACCTTACATAATAAATTTCATTTTGTTGACCTGTGTTATTTGTTATTTTTATGTATTTTTACTTTGGATTTATTCAATACATTGCTTATATCTTTGTAATTTTTTGGTCGATTTTCTTTTGGTTGGTCTAAGTTCTTACGTAAAAGTGTTATCTTTACGTACATGGACCGAAACCAGACGATTTTTTAACGATTTGTACTTTTTTGTCGGTATATAATCACTGTAAAATATGATTTTTATGAAAATGTGCCCTATTTTCGTCGATATATTTTGAACCGCTATACCAATTAAAGATCCGATTATACATATTTATTTGTCATCTCAATACCTTTCATTTGAGTACCAAGAACGACCCAATCGGACAAGTCTAGCTCGAGATATTATGGATCAGGTGAAAAAGGTCGAAAAACTGAAAAAATCACAATATCTCAAAAACTGGTCCATAAAAAAAAATTTAACATTGATTTTCGAATTCAGCGAAAGAAAATACATAAGGAAAATCACCTCTCGTCAAGTGTACATTTTCAGTGTAAACTAGTGTTATTAATGTAAAACAGTTTTTTTTAGCAAATTTATTCGCTTGAATTGTTGTAGAATTGCAAAACGATTGTGCACGCACACTCCTACCAAATTAAAAGGAGTGTGTGTGATGATTTCAAGAGGAAATTGTGTGCTAAAGTCGAAAGTAGTGAAACAATTCTGCTGAAACTTTATATTGTTTTTAAAAATTATAATTAAAAAACAAGTGTAATAGCTAGTATTCAATTCATTACACAGACGTTACAAGGCCTTTTTCAATGCACAAAACATTGATTGAACTTCACATTTGAAAATATAAAAAATATACAATTTTAAATGAAACTAAATAACTAACAACAACAAAGTATCGCTCCTACGCTGCAAAATAAACATATCTCGAAAAATTAGTGTTTGAAATCTATAATGCAAAAAATCCTTATATCACATTTAATATTGAGAAAAAATTTAGTATTAAAGGCTTGTACACGCACCAATTGAGGAAAGAAAATATTTTTATGTCTTTATTTAGTTGTATGTAAACTGAAAACTTTTCTTTTGAATAAAAAGTTTTTAAAATATGTGCATATTTTGTTGTTTTTAGTGCATACTTTGCGTTTTTGATGTCATATCTTAGGCGCATAAAATACCTTTTTTAAGTGTATGAAGTCCTTTTCCCTGGTTATAACCATCCAATACTACCCAGTAACAAAAATTGGAAGTCATTCTGAAGGAACTACATTTCATTGCTTCCAAAAAATCGATATTTTTAAAATGCCGAGAGTTAGCAGAAAACCAATTCGAAGATTATTTTAATTATACAAAACCTTGTAATTCCTCCATAGCTTTAGAAAATACTCACCAGAATTTTAAAAAAATCGATTTTTTATAGAAATTTTTGAACTAATTTTAGTCTAAAATTTAAAAGTAATTGACTTAAATTTACATGAAAACACTGTTTCGGAATTAAATTCGTATAAAAAGTAACGAATTGTTAAAATAGGTAACTATTTACCATTTTAACTAGAGGAAAATATTATCATAGAATACAAAAAAGGAATTTTTTTCTTAAAATCGTTTCCAATTCGGTGACCAGGCATCGAAAAAGAGAACTTCTTGCAATGACGACCCTATGTAAAAATCATTAGAACGGATCGAAATTTGCACTACTTCCAGATCGCAAACTCTACATTTTCATGACTTTTTGGGAGTGTATTTTTTTACTGGGTATGGTTACTTTTTGACCAAAATTTCTCCGTGCGTATTGAACACATTTGTCAAAAATGCTTTTCTGAAAGTATTTTATCTATGTATCCCTTACCGCACGATGCAATAAATATCCGCCATTTATAGTATACTTAGTATTTATGTTGTCAATATCGATTTTTATATGTTCAAAGCAGACATAAATGGATAATTTTTGCGACTTCCGCCTTCCAGTGTCATCAAATAATGATAACGGGTAGGGAGAGATTTCATTTTTAAAATATTGTTCGATGTTAGTCTCAAATGCCGATGTAATACTCATGCATTGAAATAATAACACAGGTACAATAGGTGAAAATCTTCGCAATTAAAGCCGAAGCAATAGAAACAGAATATTGATTTTATTTCGCTTTGTTTTAGCTAAGCTCAACGTCTTTTTTTTATTTTTATTTTTTAACAAACACAACCCATGAAGCGATTAGCTTGTCTGCGGAAAACACTCAGATAAACAAGTCGATCGGCTCGATGTCGACGCCGCGCTGCCGCCTGTAATTTTTTTGTTTATCCCGCCGCCGCTGATGCATCAGCTCAAAACCAGCCGAAATTTTATTTGCTCAAAAAGACAAATTTCGGAGAAAAAATTATGAAAATCGATTTTCAATTTCAATTTTAAATTTTCTCTTTAAATTTGCATATTTGAGCCGCCGAAAAATTTCTCGGCACGCCACCGATAATTTTTCCTCGACTTGTTTCTCTGGCTGGCTCGACTTGTTATCCCCATCGGGATAACTACCTTGTCGTGGTGTGGTGGCTTAACTACAGACTGTGGTCTATGTCTTCAACCCAGAACCATAGCTGACCTTAAGGGTCCCCTATGGTACTGGGTGAAGACAAATGACTCTAAAGGTCTGTGAACCAAAGGTTATCCAACCCTAAACCGGGGTGTGATGCGACCCGTGCCCATCGGATTTTTGCAGTCAGGGTCAATAGACTGTATTAGAACGGAGCCTTGCTGATACCTGGGCACCTCAGCAAGTAGACGACGCCCTCACCACGTTATCGGGGGCTATGACGTGGTGGCCTTCAAATCCCCCATACTCGTGGGACCAAAATATGAAAAACAAAATACAAATATAAATAACAACAAAACAAAAAACAATACTGGGACCGGTGAACTGACGGTGCTCTCCAGAGCGGAACGACAGGGGACCGGTTTCACGCAACCGTCTGGCACGAGAAAACTCGTTCAGACGAAGGCTGCCGAGAATACTAGGCAGATAGTCGGTACATGCAGCAGTGCGAGCTCGGCCACGCCGGCTTCGACCAAGCATGTCCGACCACCTAAAATGAGGCATAACCAAAAAAGGTTATGCCTACGAATTGTAAAGACGTTGGGCACTCAAGACCCATCCAAACTGTCCGAGGAACAGAAATCATCCCTTGGATGGGCAAAAGGTGTCCTTGAAAACATGGACACTCCTGATCCTCGTAGTAGCGGTGCTAGCACGTCGTCAAAACCGTCTGGTAAAAGACTGCGATCGCCGGACGACAAACCATTGCCTAAGCGGCCTAAGGCTAATAATAATATTGGCGTTAGGTCGTTTAGTGAGGTTGCGAAAGACAACCTCATAATGGCCGTTGTCGACAGGGGAGATATGGATGGAACCATCCCCAAGGGCAAATGGAGTACTGTGGAAGCTAAGCTTGCAACCACGTACTACCAGGTCCTTGCGGAGAATCCAGGCATACCTCCTGTCTGTCGTTACGCAAGCTGGTATCAAGGCAGATTCAAGCTGATGGCCTTTAGAGATCAGAGATCGGCGGACCTGTACAAGGTAGCTATCAGCAGGATGGGAGAGCCGTAGCCGGGGGCGAAGATCGATCTTGTCAACAAGAGCGACATTCCATCCCGACCACGTGCGCATGCGTGGATTCCGGCATTCCCAGACACTGCTGAAGCGGCGATAAAGTTGTTAAAGGATTGTAATCCCTCACTTCCAACCGGCAATTGGAAGATGGGGAGGTTCGGTGAGGCTGAGGGGGACAGACGTGGTATAATTATTATACTAAACGTTGAAACCCTCCCTCACTTGGCCAAGTCCAATAACATTATATCGTATGCCTTTGGACAGGTTACGCTGAATGTGTACAAAGGTGATCAGCCTCCAGTGACGGATAATTCCAAAACAGTGTGTGGAAACGCTGTGGAGGAAGAATCTGTAGAGGAGGAGAAGAAGGCCAGCTTGCGAGAATCTTCGGAAAAGGATGGCTACGTTACATCCGACTCTGAAATTCTCGGAGGCGCCTCAGGCCTGTTCGACGCTGATTACGGCGAAGACAGTGACCTTCTTCTTGAGACTGACGACGAGTCAGATAAAACGGTCGTGGAGATGGATTTCGTAGCGGATGTTGAACCTGCTGCAGATAAATCTCCACCACTCTAAAGCAGCCTCAGCTGCTCTTCAGCTTCGCATGATGACATGCGAAGTTGACATAGTCCTGGTCCAAGAACCCTGGATTAGTGGTGGAAGGGTTTGCGGACTTAGGGCCAAGGATTTTAAGATGCTAGCCGTCAAGAATGAAGGTAATAATAGAACCTGCATCTTGGCAAGGAACCACCTTAATACATTTTTATTATCTAACTTCAGCGGCAGAGACATAACGGCGGTTAGCGTGGAAGTCGGCAATACATGCTACTGGCTGGCGTCGGTGTACTGCGTTCACGACGATCAAGGCCCTCTACCGTCAGTAGTGGTGAGAAATTTTGTGGATGCGGCGGTAAACGCTGGACACCATATCATCCTGTGCTGTGATGCCAACGCACATCATACTATCTGGGGAAGTACGGATACTAATGAAAGAGCTGAGGAACTTTTAGAATTTGTAGTTAGTACTAACCTTAACATTTGTAATAGAGGTCAAGAACCTACTTTTATAACAAGGAACAGACAGGAAGTCCTGGATGTTACCTTTTCTTCTGATTCGGTAGCTGATAGGATCATGAATTGGCGTGTGCTTCAGGAACATTCCTTTTCTGATCATAGGTTTATTGAGTTCGGTATCAGGGAGCGGGCACCAGAGGTAGAAATCTCCCGGAATATTAGGCAGACAAACTGGCGTCTGTACAGGTATATTTTTTCTAGACAATTAGGAGCGATTGGAGACTCGTCACTTCTAGAAACTTCTGACTTAGATTGTGAGGTTGATAATATTACTACAATCTTTAGACATGCAAGGGAGTCGTCTTGCCCTTTGAATAAGCCAAGGGGGAAAAAGAAACCGCTTTGGTGGAATAATGAGTTGCAATTGTGCAGGTGTACAGGTAGGAAACTCTTCAATAAGGCTAAATCATCCAGAAATGAACTGGACTGGACAGCTTATAAGGGTAAATTAAAAGAGTATAAAAAGCAGATAAGAATTGCTAAAAATACAACATGGAAGAAGTTTTGTGAAAATATTGATAATATTTCAGAAGCCTCTCGCATGAGAAAAATCTTGTCCGCTACTCCCTGCACCCTGGGATATTTGAAGAATCCCAATGGGACGTGGACTACATCAAGCGAGGAGTCGTTAAGAACCCTGCTGGACACTCACTTTCCGGGTAACTCAGTGTCTGAGATTCAAACATCTGATCCTTACCCCATACCTGCGGAAAATATATCTGACATAGTCAATATGCAGACATTAAATTGGGCTCTGAGAAGTTTCAAGCCTTACAAGTCACCAGGACCCGACGGTATCATACCGGTCGAGATATGGAAGGTATCGAATCTCATAGCCTTAAGGCTACTGAGAATTTACACCAGTTGTCTAAGACTGGGTTATGTTCCTGACAAGTGGAGGGAAGCGAGAGTGGTCTTTATACCGAAGGCCGGTAAAAGCTCTCACACCACACCGAAGGACTTCAGACCTATAAGTCTATCATCCTTTCTTCTGAAAGCATTAGAAAGGATGGTTGATCATTATATCCGCAAAACCATCAATGACAAACTACTTTCCCCGCATCAACATGCATATCAAACGGGAAAGTCAACAGAATCGGCTCTACATGAGCTGGTTGGCACAATAGAGAAATCTCTTTCTGTAGGTGAATACGACTTTGTGGCCTTCGTGGATATTGAGGGGGCTTTTAATAATATATCTCCAGATGCGATAATTGATGCATTGTCGAATTTGGGGGTTGGTGCGGGATTGTGTAAGTGGGTTCAGAATCTACTAACTCACCGCAGGATAAATGCGGCTCTAGGAGCTTCTAGACAGACCCGCTTTGCAAATAGGGGTACACCACAGGGAGCAGTTCTTTCGCCACTTTTGTGGAAACTAGCTCTAAGTCCTGTGCTACTATCTCTAGAATCGCGGGGTTGCAGAATCGTGGCTTATGCTGATGATGTGGCAATAGCTGTAAGAGGAAAATTCCTCACAACTCTAAGGGACATCCTACAGGATGGTCTCTTACATTTAACAAGATGGGCGGAGAAACGAGGGCTCGCCGTTAATCCTAATAAAACGGAACTAGTCCTTTTCTCTAGGAAGTATAAGATACCTGATTTCCGGCCTATCACACTTAATAATACGGAGATAAAAGTGTCCAACACTGCAAAGTATCTCGGTGTTATTCTTGATTCAAAACTGAGTTTCAAAGCAAATATTCTAGAGAGAGTGAGAAAAGCAACAATATCACTGTATCTATGCAAAAAATCCATTGGAAAGAAATGGGGTCTTACCCTAAAAATTGTTCACTGGATCTATACTGCAGTAGTACGTCCAATTCTCATGTATGGCATAATCGTGTGGTGGCCATCCCTGGAGAAAAAGACGTATCTATACATCTTACACAAGGTGCAAAGACTCGCATCCTTGTATGTAACCAGTGCTATTCGCATCACTCCTACGGATGCACTGGGGATGCTTCTTCATCTACTACCATTAGATCTAGTAGGGAAGGAGATGGCAACGTCCTCGGCAATCCGTCTTCGATGTACCTCTCTGTGGAACGGAAATGGAACCGGCCACTGCAGAATACTCGATGATGAAGTTAGGGGATGGAGGATTGACCGAACCTCCCCTGCTCTACTACACGAACGTCTTTATAAAACCTGGATACCATCCACAGAAATGTGGATGAATGGTACTCCAGGTAGAAGAAAAAGTGTTGATTTTTATACGGACGGCTCCAAAACACAGGAAGGTGTGGGCTATGGGGTATTTTCGAGGGCTTTAGGTCTTCGTATTGCACGGCGACTTCCGGATCACTCCAGTGTCTTTCAGGCAGAGATCCTTGCTATAAGAGAAGTTGCGAATTGGTTGAGAGTGAATGTCACTTCAACGACTTTGATTAACATTTACACCGATAGTCGAGCAGCTATTATGGCCCTAGAATCCCCGCTTCTAAGAACAACAACAGCCCTCGACTGCCGATCATCTCTAAATGAGATGGCAGAGCAGTTTTATATTAGAATCATCTGGATTCCGGGGCATAGAGGCTTCCAGGGGAACTCTAGGGCTGACGAGCTTGCTAGGATTGGGACAACCTTACAGGTTGCACCGGATTTGGAACGTGTAGGTCTACCCCTACTCTCTTGCAAACTCAGACTTACGCGCAAGACAGAGGAAGAAACGAATAGAAGGTGGGTCACTAGAAATGACTGCGTGATCACAGTTTTCCAAACATTGTCCAACAATGTTCAGAGATAGCGTAATCATGCATATTATGGACAATACAGCTAAAGATAACTTTCAAATGGTTTTTTCTCAAAAATGATAAATCTTAGAGAATTTTTGTCATTAGACTAACCGTTTGGCCAAAAAAAAAATCCAGAAACACCTTTTTTGTGATCTTTGACCTTGAATATAACTTCTTGCTCACACAGGATCAATGGGCTCTTTTCAGGATTTCATCAGAGTCATGATATAAATATAGAAGGTAGTTCCATTCTTTAACTTTTTCTTGACATTCACCATCTGACAAGCATAAGTATAATGAAGTTTCCGGTATAATCGTGCTACCGTATTAATTTAATATTTCCCTCTGTTTCCTGTTTGTTTCAAAATTTTATTGAAAAATTATTACAGGAGTTTTTTATTTATTTATTTATTTATTTATTTATTAATATTGATATTATAGATAAATACAATAACAATATAAGAGGGGTAGAAGCACTAGCTACTAAGGCCATCGGCTAAGAGATGTTTTTTTTATAAATTCAAATAATTAAAAAAACAATTGTGATGATAAATATTTTATTATCTTGAAAAGCAATGAAATGTATTGTAAATGCATTCTTGTATTAAAGAAAGCGAAAATGAGCTGCATATTCCCAACTATGGACGTACAAAACATCATTGTAAGAATATGAATATAGCATTTTTTGACTCCTCTACACTATCTGGTGTTCGCCAACAGTGTCTAAGAAGCTGCAAAATCTGTGAAATAGACTTGCCAAAATTACCTGATCGGGTATTTTAGCCATTTTTTAGAAAATCATGTTACATCAACAAGAAGCGAATTACTCGTATATATGTAGATTAAACATGATGTAACCCAGCAAAAAATTACGCATTACCATCAGAACTACTTGCCATATAATGACTTACTTTTCTGATTACCAAACTTCATTACTCGCTTACAAATCACATTACCTAAAATCTAAAAAAAAATTTGTACAAGTTGCTAAATGAGGAGAATAATTTTTTTAGATTAAACAAGTTCCCAAATAAAAAAGTAAGTACTTCTCAAGAATCGATTATTTTAGTCTCACTTCTTGTTAAAATCATGAAGTCGGCAATCCAGTAAGGAGAAGCTTCCATCAAAAATTCTTAATTCAAAACCCAATTACCTTTTTTGAAATTTTTTGCTGGGAATATCACTCAATATTTGTTAAACTTAATGAAAATTCATTATCAACTAAGATGCGTCAAGTTATTATATAACCACTTTTTAAACTTCACAGATGTGTAGTCATGTATATCATTTTATTTATTAAGAAATTTATTTATTAAATGTTAAATTTAGATTTTATTTTTAATTTTGCCTTATAATTACTTTTATTGTTATCCAAAGGATTTCTAATTGTATAAAGGTGTAGAAAAATAGAATAGATTCATATCGAATATAAATTATGTGCTGGGTTTTGTATAAGTTTCTAAGCCTACTAGCTTATTTTTCTTTTGTGATTTTCAAAAATATTATTATTTGTGAATTCTCAAATAGTTTTTGAAAGTCTGTACATAAGATAAGAGGTTTGTGACTGTTCAAAATGTGTGGTTGAAGTCTACTGACGATTTGTTACAGCAACAATGAAATGCATGTGGGCATCGCTGAACCACCAGCAAATAAATTTCAGATTGGGATTAATTATACTTTTAGATAGCAGAATAAAAAAATGTATACAAAAAAAATTTTTTTTGATTCGAAATTTATATTACAGGTGAATATTCTATAGGAGATTTTTTTTGGCATCGGAAACTCATTTTGGGAAAATTTGAGTTGGCGTATTTTGAATACACGCTCTCTATATGTTGCATTTCACTGGGGCTAATACCAAATCATAAGTAGACCTTAAACAAGATTTTTGAAATGTGTCAAATATTTATTTTAATATTGGGTGTAATTCCTTTGAAATCGGGTAATTTTGGCTCCTACGACGTGTAACTTTGAATGTATATTTTGGTAACACTGATACATACCTACATATGTATGTATGTATGCATGTACAAATAAGTATCCCAGTTGGCCGTGTCCTTAAGACATCTTTGACGACGGGTACAAGACAATGGTAAGTCGTAGAAGACATATTGAAGACAGCTCCACAAAAATCTTCGAAGAAATTTTCATACAAATGGCGGCGAGGTCACACAAGACGACCCACGATGTCGCTCAGAATGTCGTCAACAGGGTAGGGAAAAATTCTGCTCGCGAGAAAAATTTTTATTAACTTGCTCGTTTTAAAACTTTAGCTCGCGGGTTCTAATTTTGAACAAATTTTATAAGACTCGTACTCCTTTTGTGCTCGACTCGTAAACATTAAATTACTAGCCTTAAAATTTGTAATCGCGAGCTTTATTTTAAAATTTGTAAGCACAAATTTTAAAAGAGTGCAAAACGAGGATAAACGAATTCAAAACGAGTAGTTATTACAAATATTTTTTTTGTTTATTCGAAAAAGTATATGTATTTATATGCGAATTTGAAAAGTATAGTACTTACAAATGCATAACATATATAAAAATATATGTTCTTACTTTCATGTCATGAGGTATGTTTCAAATGTTTTAAGGCTTCTGCTTCATGAAAAGTTATGCAAATGCTTACCTGTCAGTAATAAAATATAATTTCAACACTGCGACCTAGAATTTGAGCAAACAAAATTAATAAAACTCGCGAATAATTCTTTTTAACTCGACTCTCGAGTCGAGTTTTATTTTTGACTCTTAAAATTTGAATTCTTCTCGCGAGTCCTATTTTCGATTCTCAAAAATTAAATGCGCTCGCGAGTTTTATTTTTTAACTTGCGAGCAGAGTAGCTCTTTTCAAAACAAAAAATACAACTCGCTCGAGTTGAATTCGTTTGCGAGCGAGTTTAATTCGAGCACTCTCCGCACTCTGGTCGTCAACACTGCTTTATTGAAGACAAAACTTATGCCACTATCGCTCAGATTGTCCTCAACAAAGTCTTATTGAAGACAAAACGTATCACACTTTCGCTCAGATTGTCGTCAACACGGCTTTATTGAAAACAAAACTAAGGACATTGTCGCTCAGATTATCCTCAACAAAGTTTTATTGGAGACAAAACCTGTGACACTGCCGGTGAATTTCGGTCTGTCCTTTGTCAGCGTTATGGGCAACTAAATTTTAATTCCCCAAAATTGTAATACTTCGTACTGTTAAAATGTTTACATTAATAAGGTATACATATGTTTATTTTATGAAGGGTGATCACATATGGCTTTTATTTGATGTTCTAGATGATACGATTTTTTCTCACTCTATTCAAGTTCGCCCTATTGTGTATATATGTATATATGATATGTTTAAGTATGCTTTGTGTGCCTGTCAGACAAAGTGTGCATATCAGTTGGTCAGTCAGTCTCTCTTTTTATTTATTTTTTCTTCTAATGTGTCACTATTTTTTTGATTTTACTACTTGAAATAGAGAATATTTATGTAAATTTTAAATGTATACACACCAGAGAATGACATGAATCGCACTCAAATGTCAATTTTTTGACTTTGAAAAAATTAGTATTGAGCTAGCAATACGCACCAACTAATTGAAAGTTGTTATTGCATGATTAAATTTAGCATGTCTTTTGCTGCAAAATGCTTGTAGTTGATTGCAAATTATTAACACTCCAACCAATCATAAAAGCAGTAAGTATGTTTGAGTATTTCACTGTTTAAATGTGAATAAACCAATTACAATAACACGATTGCAATGAAAAATAATGCAGTTTCTCGTACATTTTTAATAAAATATACTACTTACGTCCCTTTTCATAATGTATGGTTAAGAGTTAACGTGAACTTTAACTGACAGTTCTTCATGTGAAACTTGCAGTTAAAGTCTCTGTTATATTTTAACCACACATTGCGAAAAGGTACGTTAGAAGCATTCTTCTTGCTTTTTATTTATTGGTACTAAAACGTAGTAATAAATATTATTAATTTATAAGAAAAAAAAATAGTTTACAAAATATCAGCTATACTTCAAAAGTTAAGAAACAAGATTATAGTCATTTTTTAAAGTAAATTTTATATTCTTAAAAAATAAACAATTTCTATTTCTAAAGTTTTAAAATAAGAAATCAGGTTATGTTTATTTCACCTTAAATAAAACATTATTTATATAAATTTTTTTTTTAATTTTTATTTTGAAACATTTGTATAAAAAACTATTTACTGCGGTTAGAAATTAAGTCTGAAATTTTTAATTTCTTTATCCTAAAAAATCAAAACGTAACAAAATCAAATCTTAACAAAATGTTTTTTTAAATATTAAAAAAATCAATATCTTTTTAACGTGGTAATAAGATAAGAAAGATTATTGTTAAATATTAAAGTTTTGTTTTGTTCGAAAAATTTTCTGTAGGATGTGTTGATCAAATAACCTATTGCAAAATTAAATTACTTAGTTCAATTTTAATTATTATTAAAATTATTATGCTATTTTTGAATAATTTAAAATTTTAAGCGCTATAATTCGTTATCAAACTTTAAGGAAACAAGAATAAAAATAGGATATACATATGTGCATAAATTTTCTTCAAAATTTAAGGACTTAAGATTGATCATCAAGCTGATTTTTTAAATTGTACTAGACCATTTTCAATTGAAATAAAGAAATTTTCAATTTAAATTGAGAATTTTTAATTGAAATTAAGAATTATCAATTGAAGTTGTGAATTTTCAATTGAACTTTGCTCAATTTTAATTGAAACTTCTCAATTTCAATTAAATATTTCTCAATTTCGATTGAAAATTCTTAATTTCAATTGAAAATTCTTAATTTCAGTTGAAAATATCTCAATTACAATTGATAATGGTGTAGTAATAAATATTACAGTTGTTTATTCATATTTGCATAGGGAATTTAAAAAAAGTAAATTATTCACGGTTTTTGGGCCAATTCGGTTACGCTTTTCTGTAATTATATTACCTGCTGCAGAAAAAACTCTCTCAGAAGAGGCACTGCTGGCTGGTATAGCCAGAATTTTTTGGGCAAATTTGTATAAACGGGGAAATTCTGAACTATGGCTTTCCCACAATTGCAACACGTCAAAGTTTACATCAAAGTTTGTTTTCAAATGACTATATCGATTAACTTCATCAGAAACACTTTCTTCCGCAGTAGGATTTGTTGAGGTCATAAAATTGGAGAAAAATAGTTGGAAATCCTGTGGAGGATCGTCATGTGTTGAAGAATTGACTGGGCTATATGATATCGGAACAGATTTCATTATTTCGGAAACACAAAAATCTTTCACTTCATTCAGTTTACTTCCATCCAAACAAGAATTGGTTGGTGGATATAGAAAACAAGCCGTATAGTGTACTGTAGATAAATTAGCAATGTACTTATTTTCCATTTCTCTTAAAATATTTATTTTAAGTGCCTTTATTACTTGGTTATCCCAATCTTTTTCTTCGCAAATAGTTTTAATGGTATTGATGGTTAAATAAACGTAATTTATTGTAACATAGTTTGCACCTTGCAATTTTCTGCTTACGATATCCAATTTTTCAAACATTTCCACTAATGCATTAAGAATAGGTAAACTTATATCAGAAATTCTTTCTGTTTCATTTCGGGAAGAAAGAATTTCTTGTATTTTGAGGTAATTCTTTGAAATTGATTGAAATAAATTTAAATGTGAATTTCATCTGGTAACGCAATAATTATTTAGAGAAGTTGAAAGCATGTGCTGCAACGAAGTCTTTTTGAAATATTTGACTAACCTTTTACAACCATCAAAAAGCGGTATCAATTCTTCGGTGCTACTAAAACCGGAATCCAATACATTGTTCAGCAAGTGATTTGCACAGTTAAGCCTTTTTGATCTTTAAGTGCCTTTACTATGTTCGATCCTCTGTCAGTAACAAAAGTTATTTTTTCCATGCTATTTATATCGAAATCTTGCAAAATAGAATTTAATTTTGTTAAAACGTTATTGGCTGTGGATTTTTGCAAATCCATAGATTTCACTCCCAACACAATTTCTTTCAACTTCAAATCTTTTATAAAACGAAACGTTGCACATAAAAAGTTCCTCTTCACGAAATTATCAGTCCAGAGATCAGACGTAATGGACGCAGTACCGCTCGATACAGCAAGACCCAACTCCTCTTTAATTTCTAATTTTTTCTCCTCTGCAATGTCGCTTATTCGGCGAGATATTGTTCTGGAAGCAGGCAACATGTTGGTTAAGTCCACATTACAACCGTATTTTGTACCAATGTCGAGGAGAGATTGTACCATTTTTTTAAATCCTCCACCTTGTACAATTGAAAATGGGCGACAATCCTCCACAACCCATTGCGAACACGCTATCAAAAAACTTTCTTTATCTGCATTACTTACTTTTTTAAAGCAACAGTGCGATTTCGTACGTCATAACACTTGTGGCGGACGAGATTGGATGTTTGTCTTCCATTAAATTTTAAAATACGATTGCATTTTTCACAAATTACCACTCCTTCAATAATTTTACCATCCTCATTTTCAATGTTGGAAAAAACTTCCCAAATTTTACTTCTACTATTTCCCTTTCTTAAGTGAAAAACACCATTTTCAATATTTTTAAAAATTTCTGAATTCATTTTTTCAAAAACATATGCACTTAATAACAAATAATAAAAAACACTATTTTAGTCAAAAGAGTTGAGCTTTAATGAATCACTTGAGTATTTAGTATACAAAGGAATGTTTTGTATGTTGTTATTGCTAACGGTATCGAATAAAAAAGATTAAGTAATAAACAATGCATTTACAAAAGCAAACTCTACAAGCAATGCAATTGCTACTGTTGATGATTGAAAACAAAACAAAAGCAATAAAAATAGGAGTAGGCAGTAAAATTGAATGAACTCATGTCATTCACTGATACACACATGCATATGTATAAATATATAGGCAAATATTTGTACATATGTATGTGGAAATTAGTTTATGGAGAAAGAAATACATGTTTAATAAGCAACGATTGTAGCAAATCGATCTCAAATAACTCAGTTACATACCTCCTCTAGCAATGCACCGTCGGTGTTTTCATAAAGTGTCAGAAATATTGGAATATCTACGTTGGGGAGAAAACTTTACCTCAAGTGTTTCTACATGAGGTTTGTTGGTTGACCCCCTTTAAGTTTTTGTTGTTGACGTAGGCTGGGTTGTATCGAATTCAGATGTAATGCTTTCTCACTTAGAAAATGTCCTCATCACTGTCAACTATATCTGTATACAACACATTCATGAATTGGGTTGATCTAGAATCTAGATTCTAGATACAATTGCTGACTTAAAATGAATGATTAGAAAAATGCTTCTCAACACAACACAACAACACAAGAGTAATTAGAAGCTGATGTGACATCAAGACCTTCTTAATACTTTTCCAGTAATGTAGCTTTTTCCGATGATATCAGCTCTTTAAGTGTAATTTTATTTAAGGGTGATCTGTGTTGTTGCCATTCTCTTCTAGCTTTCCTTTTTAGGGTTCCGTACACCAAAGGTGAAATGGAACCGTATTGTTTTCGCTACGCTGTCCGTCTGTCCGTCCGTCCGTCACAGGGTATTTTCTCGAGAATCGTAAGAGCTACGGACCTGAAATTTGGACACAGTTTGTAGACCCTTAGCATACAACATACAACAACAATACATGAGAGTTGGAAATTAAAGGGTGTGCCAAAACGAGCAACGAAAAATGTTAAAATCCCATGTAATATACATGTATATGCACTTGAAATTTGTAAAGTTAGTGTATTTTTATACACACTACAACAATTAACACTAAAATTTAAAAAATTTTAATTAAAGGGTGTACCATCAGTTAATGTAATTTCGACTATGTAATTTTGATAACTTGCTGTATCTTGGAAACGGTAAGAGCAAACTTCTTGAAATTTTCAAATCCGGTAAAACAAAAAAATCTCAAAATTATAAAATTGCCAAACCGAAAAAAATCGCCAAAATCAAAAAAAAAAATCGCCAAAACGAAAAAAAGCACCAAATTAAAAAAAATTTCTAAATCGAAAATATATCGCAAAAAAACCGGAAAAATCACCAAAATGAAAAAATCGCCAAAATGAAAAAAATCGCCAAAATGAAAAAATCGCCAAAATTAAAAAAATCGCCAAAATGAAAAAAATTGCCAAAATGAAAAAAAAATCGCCAAAATTAAAAAAATCGCCAAAATTAAAAAAATCGCCAAAATTAAAAAAAATCGCCAAAATTTAAAAAATCGCCAAAACGAGAAAAAAGTGAAAAATAATCAAAAAAAATTATTTCAGCTGAAAAAACGTAAAACACACTGTATTAAAAAAATGCTCAAAGCCCAACGTACGGAACCCTTCGTGCGCGAGTCAAAGTCGCACTTTACTGAATTTATTTCATATACAAGACGTTCAATTTCCGTAAAATAAATTCTATTACAGCCAGTCTGCGGATAGGAGGTAGTGGCATGCTCAGCAGCCTGTTTAATATTGTCGTTAAGATTGGCAATGTTAAATTCAATATTATCAGATGATCTTAGCAGAATGTTTTCCACGCAGTGACTACTAAGATATTTTTTGAATCCTAGCCATTAATCATTTTCACATATAAGTTAGATAAATCACTATATAGTAGGTTGAAAATTGTAACTATTGTGGGAGAGTAATCGGAGGAGAGATCAAGAGAAGTCTCCACGTGAATTAAGTCCCTATGGATATTTTTCATGACCCCAAATTCAATAACATCTGTAATTTTTCATACGTCAGTAGGTCAGTAAGTAGGCTCCCCACTCGAAATGACATCTAAGCCCATTTTTGAAATTGTATTAAACAACGCTCGACCTCTAGGTGTAACAAGACGCGAGCCCCAGTACGTATGTTTTGCATTGTAGCCACCAGCTGCAATGAAACAAGATCCAAGTGATTTGTAGAACTTCTCATGCTGATCTTCGGTAAATGAAAATCTGGGAGGTGAGTAAATTGATAACGAAATTCGCACAAAAATTTTCTACGAAGTTTTTTTTTTAATATATATTTATTTATTGTGTCTTCAAAATAAAAATGAACTAAAATAAGTAATCAAAGCTCTAAATATATTTAATGAGCCCGACAAATGCCGAACACAAATTTAGTGATAGCAATTATTAATACAAGAATGATGTACAAAAATATTCTCAAAAAGTTTCATCTACGGTTTTGCGTATTAGAGCCTTAGTGTCCCTCTTTTTTAAGCGGAGCCGACGTTATCAAACGTAAAATATATTTTTGCCTTCGTTGGATTTTTTCGACATTTGAAGCTAAGGCAGTACTCCATAGCTGAATTTCGTAGCACCATATTGGCTTCAAAATCGACTTGTATATTAAAAGTTTGCAGTCTAGGCTGAGTGTTGAATTTCTACCAACTAACCAATATAAGAGATTTGAGTTAACTTAAGTTTCATTTGAGTTAGCTTAGAGTTAATATAATGTTTCCATGTAAGCCTTTGATCAAGGTGTATACCAAGGAATATTTTGATAGTCGATTCGAATGGGGGAACAACTATCTCTTGTCATGGTAAACGTTATATGGACACACTTTTGCTCATTTACTTTAATTCTCCATAAGTTCAACCATATTTCCAACTAAGTAATTTGTTCCTGGATATTTCGAAATGCCTCACAAGGGCTTTCCTGCATATTTATACAGGCTGTATCATCGGTAAATGTAGAGGTGTGTATATTATTGCTCACAGGCGTATCACAAGTATATATTAAATACAAGACTGGCCCCAGAATACTACCCTGTGGTACACAGGAATATATAGACTCGGGCGTGTGTGTGATGATTTCAAGAGGAAATTGTGTGCTAAAGTCGAAAGTAGTGAAACAATTCTGCTGAAACTTTATATTGTTTTTAAAAATTATAATTAAAAAACAAGTGTAATAGCTAGTATTCAATTCATTACACAGACGTTACAAGGCCTTTTTCAATGCACAAAACATTGATTGAACTTCACATTTGAAAATATAAAAAATATACAATTTTAAATGAAACTAAATAACTAACAACAACAAAGTATCGCTCCTACGCTGCAAAATAAACATATCTCGAAAAATTAGTGTTTGAAATCTATAATGCAAAAAATCCTTATATCACATTTAATATTGAGAAAAAATTTAGTATTAAAGGCTTGTACACGCACCAATTGAGGAAAGAAAATATTTTTATGTCTTTATTTAGTTGTATGTAAACTGAAAACTTTTCTTTTGAATAAAAAGTTTTTAAAATATGTGCATATTTTGTTGTTTTTAGTGCATACTTTGCGTTTTTGATGTCATATCTTAGGCTCATAAAATACCTTTTTTAAGTGTATGAAGTCCTTTTCCCTGGTTATAACCATCCAATACTACCCAGTAACAAAAATTGGAAGTCATTCTGAAGGAACTACATTTCATTGCTTCCAAAAAATCGATATTTTTAAAATGCCGAGAGTTAGCAGAAAACCAATTCGAAGATTATTTTAATTATACAAAACCTTGTAATTCCTCCATAGCTTTAGAAAATACTCACCAGAATTTTAAAAAAATCGATTTTTTATAGAAATTTTTGAACTAATTTTAGTCTAAAATTTAAAAGTAATTGACTTAAATTTACATGAAAACACTGTTTCGGAATTAAATTCGTATAAAAAGTAACGAATTGTTAAAATAGGTAACTATTTACCATTTTAACTAGAGGAAAATATTATCATAGAATACAAAAAAGGAATTTTTTTCTTAAAATCGTTTCCAATTCGGTGACCAGGCATCGAAAAAGAGAACTTCTTGCAATGACGACCCTATGTAAAAATCATTAGAACGGATCGAAATTTGCACTACTTCCAGATCGCAAACTCTACATTTTCATGACTTTTTGGGAGTGTATTTTTTTACTGGGTATGGTTACTTTTTGACCAAAATTTCTCCGTGCGTATTGAACACATTTGTCAAAAATGCTTTTCTGAAAGTATTTTATCTATGTATCCCTTACCGCACGATGCAATAAATATCCGCCATTTATAGTATACTTAGTATTTATGTTGTCAATATCGATTTTTATATGTTCAAAGCAGACATAAATGGATAATTTTTGCGACTTCCGCCTTCCAGTGTCATCAAATAATGATAACGGGTAGGGAGAGATTTCATTTTTAAAATATTGTTCGATGTTAGTCTCAAATGCCGATGTAATACTCATGCATTGAAATAATAACACAGGTACAATAGGTGAAAATCTTCGCAATTAAAGCCGAAGCAATAGAAACAGAATATTGATTTTATTTCGCTTTGTTTTAGCTAAGCTCAACGTCTTTTTTTTATTTTTATTTTTTAACAAACACAACCCATGAAGCGATTAGCTTGTCTGCGGAAAACACTCAGATAAACAAGTCGATCGGCTCGATGTCGACGCCGCGCTGCCGCCTGTAATTTTTTTGTTTATCCCGCCGCCGCTGATGCATCAGCTCAAAACCAGCCGAAATTTTATTTGCTCAAAAAGACAAATTTCGGAGAAAAAATTATGAAAATCGATTTTCAATTTCAATTTTAAATTTTCTCTTTAAATTTGCATATTTGAGCCGCCGAAAAATTTCTCGGCACGCCACCGATAATTTTTCCTCGACTTGTTTCTCTGGCTGGCTCGACTTGTTATCCCCATCGGGATAACTACCTTGTCGTGGTGTGGTGGCTTAACTACAGACTGTGGTCTATGTCTTCAACCCAGAACCATAGCTGACCTTAAGGGTCCCCTATGGTACTGGGTGAAGACAAATGACTCTAAAGGTCTGTGAACCAAAGGTTATCCAACCCTAAACCGGGGTGTGATGCGACCCGTGCCCATCGGATTTTTGCAGTCAGGGTCAATAGACTGTATTAGAACGGAGCCTTGCTGATACCTGGGCACCTCAGCAAGTAGACGACGCCCTCACCACGTTATCGGGGGCTATGACGTGGTGGCCTTCAAATCCCCCATACTCGTGGGACCAAAATATGAAAAACAAAATACAAATATAAATAACAACAAAACAAAAAACAATACTGGGACCGGTGAACTGACGGTGCTCTCCAGAGCGGAACGACAGGGGACCGGTTTCACGCAACCGTCTGGCACGAGAAAACTCGTTCAGACGAAGGCTGCCGAGAATACTAGGCAGATAGTCGGTACATGCAGCAGTGCGAGCTCGGCCACGCCGGCTTCGACCAAGCATGTCCGACCACCTAAAATGAGGCATAACCAAAAAAGGTTATGCCTACGAATTGTAAAGACGTTGGGCACTCAAGACCCATCCAAACTGTCCGAGGAACAGAAATCATCCCTTGGATGGGCAAAAGGTGTCCTTGAAAACATGGACACTCCTGATCCTCGTAGTAGCGGTGCTAGCACGTCGTCAAAACCGTCTGGTAAAAGACTGCGATCGCCGGACGACAAACCATTGCCTAAGCGGCCTAAGGCTAATAATAATATTGGCGTTAGGTCGTTTAGTGAGGTTGCGAAAGACAACCTCATAATGGCCGTTGTCGACAGGGGAGATATGGATGGAACCATCCCCAAGGGCAAATGGAGTACTGTGGAAGCTAAGCTTGCAACCACGTACTACCAGGTCCTTGCGGAGAATCCAGGCATACCTCCTGTCTGTCGTTACGCAAGCTGGTATCAAGGCAGATTCAAGCTGATGGCCTTTAGAGATCAGAGATCGGCGGACCTGTACAAGGTAGCTATCAGCAGGATGGGAGAGCCGTAGCCGGGGGCGAAGATCGATCTTGTCAACAAGAGCGACATTCCATCCCGACCACGTGCGCATGCGTGGATTCCGGCATTCCCAGACACTGCTGAAGCGGCGATAAAGTTGTTAAAGGATTGTAATCCCTCACTTCCAACCGGCAATTGGAAGATGGGGAGGTTCGGTGAGGCTGAGGGGGACAGACGTGGTATAATTATTATACTAAACGTTGAAACCCTCCCTCACTTGGCCAAGTCCAATAACATTATATCGTATGCCTTTGGACAGGTTACGCTGAATGTGTACAAAGGTGATCAGCCTCCAGTGACGGATAATTCCAAAACAGTGTGTGGAAACGCTGTGGAGGAAGAATCTGTAGAGGAGGAGAAGAAGGCCAGCTTGCGAGAATCTTCGGAAAAGGATGGCTACGTTACATCCGACTCTGAAATTCTCGGAGGCGCCTCAGGCCTGTTCGACGCTGATTACGGCGAAGACAGTGACCTTCTTCTTGAGACTGACGACGAGTCAGATAAAACGGTCGTGGAGATGGATTTCGTAGCGGATGTTGAACCTGCTGCAGATAAATCTCCACCACTCTAAAGCAGCCTCAGCTGCTCTTCAGCTTCGCATGATGACATGCGAAGTTGACATAGTCCTGGTCCAAGAACCCTGGATTAGTGGTGGAAGGGTTTGCGGACTTAGGGCCAAGGATTTTAAGATGCTAGCCGTCAAGAATGAAGGTAATAATAGAACCTGCATCTTGGCAAGGAACCACCTTAATACATTTTTATTATCTAACTTCAGCGGCAGAGACATAACGGCGGTTAGCGTGGAAGTCGGCAATACATGCTACTGGCTGGCGTCGGTGTACTGCGTTCACGACGATCAAGGCCCTCTACCGTCAGTAGTGGTGAGAAATTTTGTGGATGCGGCGGTAAACGCTGGACACCATATCATCCTGTGCTGTGATGCCAACGCACATCATACTATCTGGGGAAGTACGGATACTAATGAAAGAGCTGAGGAACTTTTAGAATTTGTAGTTAGTACTAACCTTAACATTTGTAATAGAGGTCAAGAACCTACTTTTATAACAAGGAACAGACAGGAAGTCCTGGATGTTACCTTTTCTTCTGATTCGGTAGCTGATAGGATCATGAATTGGCGTGTGCTTCAGGAACATTCCTTTTCTGATCATAGGTTTATTGAGTTCGGTATCAGGGAGCGGGCACCAGAGGTAGAAATCTCCCGGAATATTAGGCAGACAAACTGGCGTCTGTACAGGTATATTTTTTCTAGACAATTAGGAGCGATTGGAGACTCGTCACTTCTAGAAACTTCTGACTTAGATTGTGAGGTTGATAATATTACTACAATCTTTAGACATGCAAGGGAGTCGTCTTGCCCTTTGAATAAGCCAAGGGGGAAAAAGAAACCGCTTTGGTGGAATAATGAGTTGCAATTGTGCAGGTGTACATGTAGGAAACTCTTCAATAAGGCTAAATCATCCAGAAATGAACTGGACTGGACAGCTTATAAGGGTAAATTAAAAGAGTATAAAAAGCAGATAAGAATTGCTAAAAATACAACATGGAAGAAGTTTTGTGAAAATATTGATAATATTTCAGAAGCCTCTCGCATGAGAAAAATCTTGTCCGCTACTCCCTGCACCCTGGGATATTTGAAGAATCCCAATGGGACGTGGACTACATCAAGCGAGGAGTCGTTAAGAACCCTGCTGGACACTCACTTTCCGGGTAACTCAGTGTCTGAGATTCAAACATCTGATCCTTACCCCATACCTGCGGAAAATATATCTGACATAGTCAATATGCAGACATTAAATTGGGCTCTGAGAAGTTTCAAGCCTTACAAGTCACCAGGACCCGACGGTATCATACCGGTCGAGATATGGAAGGTATCGAATCTCATAGCCCCAAGGCTACTGAGAATTTACACCAGTTGTCTAAGACTGGGTTATGTTCCTGACAAGTGGAGGGAAGCGAGAGTGGTCTTTATACCGAAGGCCGGTAAAAGCTCTCACACCACACCGAAGGACTTCAGACCTATAAGTCTATCATCCTTTCTTCTGAAAGCATTAGAAAGGATGGTTGATCATTATATCCGCAAAACCATCAATGACAAACTACTTTCCCCGCATCAACATGCATATCAAACGGGAAAGTCAACAGAATCGGCTCTACATGAGCTGGTTGGCACAATAGAGAAATCTCTTTCTGTAGGTGAATACGACTTTGTGGCCTTCGTGGATATTGAGGGGGCTTTTAATAATATATCTCCAGATGCGATAATTGATGCATTGTCGAATTTGGGGGTTGGTGCGGGATTGTGTAAGTGGGTTCAGAATCTACTAACTCACCGCAGGATAAATGCGGCTCTAGGAGCTTCTAGACAGACCCGCTTTGCAAATAGGGGTACACCACAGGGAGCAGTTCTTTCGCCACTTTTGTGGAAACTAGCTCTAAGTCCTGTGCTACTATCTCTAGAATCGCGGGGTTGCAGAATCGTGGCTTATGCTGATGATGTGGCAATAGCTGTAAGAGGAAAATTCCTCACAACTCTAAGGGACATCCTACAGGATGGTCTCTTACATTTAACAAGATGGGCGGAGAAACGAGGGCTCGCCGTTAATCCTAATAAAACGGAACTAGTCCTTTTCTCTAGGAAGTATAAGATACCTGATTTCCGGCCTATCACACTTAATAATACGGAGATAAAAGTGTCCAACACTGCAAAGTATCTCGGTGTTATTCTTGATTCAAAACTGAGTTTCAAAGCAAATATTCTAGAGAGAGTGAGAAAAGCAACAATATCACTGTATCTATGCAAAAAATCCATTGGAAAGAAATGGGGTCTTACCCTAAAAATTGTTCACTGGATCTATACTGCAGTAGTACGTCCAATTCTCATGTATGGCATAATCGTGTGGTGGCCATCCCTGGAGAAAAAGACGTATCTATACATCTTACACAAGGTGCAAAGACTCGCATCCTTGTATGTAACCAGTGCTATTCGCATCACTCCTACGGATGCACTGGGGATGCTTCTTCATCTACTACCATTAGATCTAGTAGGGAAGGAGATGGCAACGTCCTCGGCAATCCGTCTTCGATGTACCTCTCTGTGGAACGGAAATGGAACCGGCCACTGCAGAATACTCGATGATGAAGTTAGGGGATGGAGGATTGACCGAACCTCCCCTGCTCTACTACACGAACGTCTTTATAAAACCTGGATACCATCCACAGAAATGTGGATGAATGGTACTCCAGGTAGAAGAAAAAGTGTTGATTTTTATACGGACGGCTCCAAAACACAGGAAGGTGTGGGCTATGGGGTATTTTCGAGGGCTTTAGGTCTTCGTATTGCACGGCGACTTCCGGATCACTCCAGTGTCTTTCAGGCAGAGATCCTTGCTATAAGAGAAGTTGCGAATTGGTTGAGAGTGAATGTCACTTCAACGACTTTGATTAACATTTACACCGATAGTCGAGCAGCTATTATGGCCCTAGAATCCCCGCTTCTAAGAACAACAACAGCCCTCGACTGCCGATCATCTCTAAATGAGATGGCAGAGCAGTTTTATATTAGAATCATCTGGATTCCGGGGCATAGAGGCTTCCAGGGGAACTCTAGGGCTGACGAGCTTGCTAGGATTGGGACAACCTTACAGGTTGCACCGGATTTGGAACGTGTAGGTCTACCCCTACTCTCTTGCAAACTCAGACTTACGCGCAAGACAGAGGAAGAAACGAATAGAAGGTGGGTCACTAGAAATGACTGCGTGATCACAGTTTTCCAAACATTGTCCAACAATGTTCAGAGATAGCGTAATCATGCATATTATGGACAATACAGCTAAAGATAACTTTCAAATGGTTTTTTCTCAAAAATGATAAATCTTAGAGAATTTTTGTCATTAGACTAACCGTTTGGCCAAAAAAAAAATCCAGAAACACCTTTTTTGTGATCTTTGACCTTGATTGACCGAACCTCCCCTGCTCTACTACACGAACGTCTTTATAAAACCTGGATACCATCCACAGAAATGTGGATGAATGGTACTCCAGGTAGAAGAAAAAGTGTTGATTTTTATACGGACGGCTCCAAAACACAGGAAGGTGTGGGCTATGGGGTATTTTCGAGGGCTTTAGGTCTTCGTATTGCACGGCGACTTCCGGATCACTCCAGTGTCTTTCAGGCAGAGATCCTTGCTATAAGAGAAGTTGCGAATTGGTTGAGAGTGAATGTCACTTCAACGACTTTGATTAACATTTACACCGATAGTCGAGCAGCTATTATGGCCCTAGAATCCCCGCTTCTAAGAACAACAACAGCCCTCGACTGCCGATCATCTCTAAATGAGATGGCAGAGCAGTTTTATATTAGAATCATCTGGATTCCGGGGCATAGAGGCTTCCAGGGGAACTCTAGGGCTGACGAGCTTGCTAGGATTGGGACAACCTTACAGGTTGCACCGGATTTGGAACGTGTAGGTCTACCCCTACTCTCTTGCAAACTCAGACTTACGCGCAAGACAGAGGAAGAAACGAATAGAAGGTGGGTCACTAGAAATGACTGCGTGATCACAGTTTTCCAAACATTGTCCAACAATGTTCAGAGATAGCGTAATCATGCATATTATGGACAATACAGCTAAAGATAACTTTCAAATGGTTTTTTCTCAAAAATGATAAATCTTAGAGAATTTTTGTCATTAGACTAACCGTTTGGCCAAAAAAAAAATCCAGAAACACCTTTTTTGTGATCTTTGACCTTGAATATAACTTCTTGCTCACACAGGATCAATGGGCTCTTTTCAGGATTTCATCAGAGTCATGATATAAATATAGAAGGTAGTTCCATTCTTTAACTTTTTCTTGACATTCACCATCTGACAAGCATAAGTATAATGAAGTTTCCGGTATAATCGTGCTACCGTATTAATTTAATATTTCCCTCTGTTTCCTGTTTGTTTCAAAATTTTATTGAAAAATTATTACAGGAGTTTTTTATTTATTTATTTATTTATTTATTTATTAATATTGATATTATAGATAAATACAATAACAATATAAGAGGGGTAGAAGCACTAGCTACTAAGGCCATCGGCTAAGAGATGTTTTTTTTATAAATTCAAATAATTAAAAAAACAATTGTGATGATAAATATTTTATTATCTTGAAAAGCAATGAAATGTATTGTAAATGCATTCTTGTATTAAAGAAAGCGAAAATGAGCTGCATATTCCCAACTATGGACGTACAAAACATCATTGTAAGAATATGAATATAGCATTTTTTGACTCCTCTACACTATCTGGTGTTCGCCAACAGTGTCTAAGAAGCTGCAAAATCTGTGAAATAGACTTGCCAAAATTACCTGATCGGGTATTTTAGCCATTTTTTAGAAAATCATGTTACATCAACAAGAAGCGAATTACTCGTATATATGTAGATTAAACATGATGTAACCCAGCAAAAAATTACGCATTACCATCAGAACTACTTGCCATATAATGACTTACTTTTCTGATTACCAAACTTCATTACTCGCTTACAAATCACATTACCTAAAATCTAAAAAAAAATTTGTACAAGTTGCTAAATGAGGAGAATAATTTTTTTAGATTAAACAAGTTCCCAAATAAAAAAGTAAGTACTTCTCAAGAATCGATTATTTTAGTCTCACTTCTTGTTAAAATCATGAAGTCGGCAATCCAGTAAGGAGAAGCTTCCATCAAAAATTCTTAATTCAAAACCCAATTACCTTTTTTGAAATTTTTTGCTGGGAATATCACTCAATATTTGTTAAACTTAATGAAAATTCATTATCAACTAAGATGCGTCAAGTTATTATATAACCACTTTTTAAACTTCACAGATGTGTAGTCATGTATATCATTTTATTTATTAAGAAATTTATTTATTAAATGTTAAATTTAGATTTTATTTTTAATTTTGCCTTATAATTACTTTTATTGTTATCCAAAGGATTTCTAATTGTATAAAGGTGTAGAAAAATAGAATAGATTCATATCGAATATAAATTATGTGCTGGGTTTTGTATAAGTTTCTAAGCCTACTAGCTTATTTTTCTTTTGTGATTTTCAAAAATATTATTATTTGTGAATTCTCAAATAGTTTTTGAAAGTCTGTACATAAGATAAGAGGTTTGTGACTGTTCAAAATGTGTGGTTGAAGTCTACTGACGATTTGTTACAGCAACAATGAAATGCATGTGGGCATCGCTGAACCACCAGCAAATAAATTTCAGATTGGGATTAATTATACTTTTAGATAGCAGAATAAAAAAATGTATACAAAAAAAATTTTTTTTGATTCGAAATTTATATTACAGGTGAATATTCTATAGGAGATTTTTTTTGGCATCGGAAACTCATTTTGGGAAAATTTGAGTTGGCGTATTTTGAATACACGCTCTCTATATGTTGCATTTCACTGGGGCTAATACCAAATCATAAGTAGACCTTAAACAAGATTTTTGAAATGTGTCAAATATTTATTTTAATATTGGGTGTAATTCCTTTGAAATCGGGTAATTTTGGCTCCTACGACGTGTAACTTTGAATGTATATTTTGGTAACACTGATACATACCTACATATGTATGTATGTATGCATGTACAAATAAGTATCCCAGTTGGCCGTGTCCTTAAGACATCTTTGACGACGGGTACAAGACAATGGTAAGTCGTAGAAGACATATTGAAGACAGCTCCACAAAAATCTTCGAAGAAATTTTCATACAAATGGCGGCGAGGTCACACAAGACGACCCACGATGTCGCTCAGAATGTCGTCAACAGGGTAGGGAAAAATTCTGCTCGCGAGAAAAATTTTTATTAACTTGCTCGTTTTAAAACTTTAGCTCGCGGGTTCTAATTTTGAACAAATTTTATAAGACTCGTACTCCTTTTGTGCTCGACTCGTAAACATTAAATTACTAGCCTTAAAATTTGTAATCGCGAGCTTTATTTTAAAATTTGTAAGCACAAATTTTAAAAGAGTGCAAAACGAGGATAAACGAATTCAAAACGAGTAGTTATTACAAATATTTTTTTTGTTTATTCGAAAAAGTATATGTATTTATATGCGAATTTGAAAAGTATAGTACTTACAAATGCATAACATATATAAAAATATATGTTCTTACTTTCATGTCATGAGGTATGTTTCAAATGTTTTAAGGCTTCTGCTTCATGAAAAGTTATGCAAATGCTTACCTGTCAGTAATAAAATATAATTTCAACACTGCGACCTAGAATTTGAGCAAACAAAATTAATAAAACTCGCGAATAATTCTTTTTAACTCGACTCTCGAGTCGAGTTTTATTTTTGACTCTTAAAATTTGAATTCTTCTCGCGAGTCCTATTTTCGATTCTCAAAAATTAAATGCGCTCGCGAGTTTTATTTTTTAACTTGCGAGCAGAGTAGCTCTTTTCAAAACAAAAAATACAACTCGCTCGAGTTGAATTCGTTTGCGAGCGAGTTTAATTCGAGCACTCTCCGCACTCTGGTCGTCAACACTGCTTTATTGAAGACAAAACTTATGCCACTATCGCTCAGATTGTCCTCAACAAAGTCTTATTGAAGACAAAACGTATCACACTTTCGCTCAGATTGTCGTCAACACGGCTTTATTGAAAACAAAACTAAGGACATTGTCGCTCAGATTATCCTCAACAAAGTTTTATTGGAGACAAAACCTGTGACACTGCCGGTGAATTTCGGTCTGTCCTTTGTCAGCGTTATGGGCAACTAAATTTTAATTCCCCAAAATTGTAATACTTCGTACTGTTAAAATGTTTACATTAATAAGGTATACATATGTTTATTTTATGAAGGGTGATCACATATGGCTTTTATTTGATGTTCTAGATGATACGATTTTTTCTCACTCTATTCAAGTTCGCCCTATTGTGTATATATGTATATATGATATGTTTAAGTATGCTTTGTGTGCCTGTCAGACAAAGTGTGCATATCAGTTGGTCAGTCAGTCTCTCTTTTTATTTATTTTTTCTTCTAATGTGTCACTATTTTTTTGATTTTACTACTTGAAATAGAGAATATTTATGTAAATTTTAAATGTATACACACCAGAGAATGACATGAATCGAACTCAAATGTCAATTTTTTGACTTTGAAAAAATTAGTATTGAGCTAGCAATACGCACCAACTAAATGAAAGTTGTTATTGCATGATTAAATTTAGCATGTCTTTTGCTGCAAAATGCTTGTAGTTGATTGCAAATTATTAACACTCCAACCAATCATAAAAGCAGTAAGTATGTTTGAGTATTTCACTGTTTAAATGTGAATAAACCAATTACAATAACACGATTGCAATGAAAAATAATGCAGTTTCTCGTACATTTTTAATAAAATATACTACTTACGTCCCTTTTCATAATGTATGGTTAAGAGTTAACGTGAACTTTAACTGACAGTTCTTCATGTGAAACTTGCAGTTAAAGTCTCTGTTATATTTTAACCACACATTGCGAAAAGGTACGTTAGAAGCATTCTTCTTGCTTTTTATTTATTGGTACTAAAACGTAGTAATAAATATTATTAATTTATAAGAAAAAAAAATAGTTTACAAAATATCAGCTATACTTCAAAAGTTAAGAAACAAGATTATAGTCATTTTTTAAAGTAAATTTTATATTCTTAAAAAATAAACAATTTCTATTTCTAAAGTTTTAAAATAAGAAATCAGGTTATGTTTATTTCACCTTAAATAAAACATTATTTATATAAATTTTTTTTTTAATTTTTATTTTGAAACATTTGTATAAAAAACTATTTACTGCGGTTAGAAATTAAGTCTGAAATTTTTAATTTCTTTATCCTAAAAAATCAAAACGTAACAAAATCAAATCTTAACAAAATGTTTTTTTAAATATTAAAAAAATCAATATCTTTTTAACGTGGTAATAAGATAAGAAAGATTATTGTTAAATATTAAAGTTTTGTTTTGTTCGAAAAATTTTCTGTAGGATGTGTTGATCAAATAACCTATTGCAAAATTAAATTACTTAGTTCAATTTTAATTATTATTAAAATTATTATGCTATTTTTGAATAATTTAAAATTTTAAGCGCTATAATTCGTTATCAAACTTTAAGGAAACAAGAATAAAAATAGGATATACATATGTGCATAAATTTTCTTCAAAATTTAAGGACTTAAGATTGATCATCAAGCTGATTTTTTAAATTGTACTAGACCATTTTCAATTGAAATAAAGAAATTTTCAATTTAAATTGAGAATTTTTAATTGAAATTAAGAATTATCAATTGAAGTTGTGAATTTTCAATTGAACTTTGCTCAATTTTAATTGAAACTTCTCAATTTCAATTAAATATTTCTCAATTTCGATTGAAAATTCTTAATTTCAATTGAAAATTCTTAATTTCAGTTGAAAATATCTCAATTACAATTGATAATGGTGTAGTAATAAATATTACAGTTGTTTATTCATATTTGCATAGGGAATTTAAAAAAAGTAAATTATTCACGGTTTTTGGGCCAATTCGGTTACGCTTTTCTGTAATTATATTACCTGCTGCAGAAAAAACTCTCTCAGAAGAGGCACTGCTGGCTGGTATAGCCAGAATTTTTTGGGCAAATTTGTATAAACGGGGAAATTCTGAACTATGGCTTTCCCACAATTGCAACACGTCAAAGTTTACATCAAAGTTTGTTTTCAAATGACTATATCGATTAACTTCATCAGAAACACTTTCTTCCGCAGTAGGATTTGTTGAGGTCATAAAATTGGAGAAAAATAGTTGGAAATCCTGTGGAGGATCGTCATGTGTTGAAGAATTGACTGGGCTATATGATATCGGAACAGATTTCATTATTTCGGAAACACAAAAATCTTTCACTTCATTCAGTTTACTTCCATCCAAACAAGAATTGGTTGGTGGATATAGAAAACAAGCCGTATAGTGTACTGTAGATAAATTAGCAATGTACTTATTTTCCATTTCTCTTAAAATATTTATTTTAAGTGCCTTTATTACTTGGTTATCCCAATCTTTTTCTTCGCAAATAGTTTTAATGGTATTGATGGTTAAATAAACGTAATTTATTGTAACATAGTTTGCACCTTGCAATTTTCTGCTTACGATATCCAATTTTTCAAACATTTCCACTAATGCATTAAGAATAGGTAAACTTATATCAGAAATTCTTTCTGTTTCATTTCGGGAAGAAAGAATTTCTTGTATTTTGAGGTAATTCTTTGAAATTGATTGAAATAAATTTAAATGTGAATTTCATCTGGTAACGCAATAATTATTTAGAGAAGTTGAAAGCATGTGCTGCAACGAAGTCTTTTTGAAATATTTGACTAACCTTTTACAACCATCAAAAAGCGGTATCAGTTCTTCGGTGCTACTAAAACCGGAATCCAATACATTGTTCAGCAAGTGATTTGCACAGTTAAGCCTTTTTGATCTTTAAGTGCCTTTACTATGTTCGATCCTCTGTCAGTAACAAAAGTTATTTTTTCCATGCTATTTATATCGAAATCTTGCAAAATAGAATTTAATTTTGTTAAAACGTTATTGGCTGTGGATTTTTGCAAATCCATAGATTTCACTCCCAACACAATTTCTTTCAACTTCAAATCTTTTATAAAACGAAACGTTGCACATAAAAAGTTCCTCTTCACGAAATTATCAGTCCAGAGATCAGACGTAATGGACGCAGTACCGCTCGATACAGCAAGACCCAACTCCTCTTTAATTTCTAATTTTTTCTCCTCTGCAATGTCGCTTATTCGGCGAGATATTGTTCTGGAAGCAGGCAACATGTTGGTTAAGTCCACATTACAACCGTATTTTGTACCAATGTCGAGGAGAGATTGTACCATTTTTTTAAATCCTCCACCTTGTACAATTGAAAATGGGCGACAATCCTCCACAACCCATTGCGAACACGCTATCAAAAAACTTTCTTTATCTGCATTACTTACTTTTTTAAAGCAACAGTGCGATTTCGTACGTCATAACACTTGTGGCGGACGAGATTGGATGTTTGTCTTCCATTAAATTTTAAAATACGATTGCATTTTTCACAAATTACCACTCCTTCAATAATTTTACCATCCTCATTTTCAATGTTGGAAAAAACTTCCCAAATTTTACTTCTACTATTTCCCTTTCTTAAGTGAAAAACACCATTTTCAATATTTTTAAAAATTTCTGAATTCATTTTTTCAAAAACATATGCACTTAATAACAAATAATAAAAAACACTATTTTAGTCAAAAGAGTTGAGCTTTAATGAATCACTTGAGTATTTAGTATACAAAGGAATGTTTTGTATGTTGTTATTGCTAACGGTATCGAATAAAAAAGATTAAGTAATAAACAATGCATTTACAAAAGCAAACTCTACAAGCAATGCAATTGCTACTGTTGATGATTGAAAACAAAACAAAAGCAATAAAAATAGGAGTAGGCAGTAAAATTGAATGAACTCATGTCATTCACTGATACACACATGCATATGTATAAATATATAGGCAAATATTTGTACATATGTATGTGGAAATTAGTTTATGGAGAAAGAAATACATGTTTAATAAGCAACGATTGTAGCAAATCGATCTCAAATAACTCAGTTACATACCTCCTCTAGCAATGCACCGTCGGTGTTTTCATAAAGTGTCAGAAATATTGGAATATCTACGTTGGGGAGAAAACTTTACCTCAAGTGTTTCTACATGAGGTTTGTTGGTTGACCCCCTTTAAGTTTTTGTTGTTGACGTAGGCTGGGTTGTATCGAATTCAGATGTAATGCTTTCTCACTTAGAAAATGTCCTCATCACTGTCAACTATATCTGTATACAACACATTCATGAATTGGGTTGATCTAGAATCTAGATTCTAGATACAATTGCTGACTTAAAATGAATGATTAGAAAAATGCTTCTCAACACAACACAACAACACAAGAGTAATTAGAAGCTGATGTGACATCAAGACCTTCTTAATACTTTTCCAGTAATGTAGCTTTTTCCGATGATATCAGCTCTTTAAGTGTAATTTTATTTAAGGGTGATCTGTGTTGTTGCCATTCTCTTCTAGCTTTCCTTTTTAGGGTTCCGTACACCAAAGGTGAAATGGAACCGTATTGTTTTCGCTACGCTGTCCGTCTGTCCGTCCGTCCGTCACAGGGTATTTTCTCGAGAATCGTAAGAGCTACGGACCTGAAATTTGGACACAGTTTGTAGACCCTTAGCATACAACATACAACAACAATACATGAGAGTTGGAAATTAAAGGGTGTGCCAAAACGAGCAACGAAAAATGTTAAAATCCCATGTAATATACATGTATATGCACTTGAAATTTGTAAAGTTAGTGTATTTTTATACACACTACAACAATTAACACTAAAATTTAAAAAATTTTAATTAAAGGGTGTACCATCAGTTAATGTAATTTCGACTATGTAATTTTGATAACTTGCTGTATCTTGGAAACGGTAAGAGCAAACTTCTTGAAATTTTCAAATCCGGTAAAACAAAAAAATCTCAAAATTATAAAATTGCCAAACCGAAAAAAATCGCCAAAATCAAAAAAAAAAAATCGCCAAAACGAAAAAAAGCACCAAATTAAAAAAAATTTCTAAATCGAAAATATATCGCAAAAAAACCGGAAAAATCACCAAAATGAAAAAATCGCCAAAATGAAAAAAATCGCCAAAATGAAAAAATCGCCAAAATTAAAAAAATCGCCAAAATGAAAAAAATTGCCAAAATGAAAAAAAAAATCGCCAAAATTAAAAAAATCGCCAAAATTAAAAAAATCGCCAAAATTAAAAAAAATCGCCAAAATTTAAAAAATCGCCAAAACGAGAAAAAAGTGAAAAATAATCAAAAAAAATTATTTCAGCTGAAAAAACGTAAAACACACTGTATTAAAAAAATGCTCAAAGCCCAACGTACGGAACCCTTCGTGCGCGAGTCAAAGTCGCACTTTACTGAATTTATTTCATATACAAGACGTTCAATTTCCGTAAAATAAATTCTATTACAGCCAGTCTGCGGATAGGAGGTAGTGGCATGCTCAGCAGCCTGTTTAATATTGTCGTTAAGATTGGCAATGTTAAATTCAATATTATCAGATGATCTTAGCAGAATGTTTTCCACGCAGTGACTACTAAGATATTTTTTGAATCCTAGCCATTAATCATTTTCACATATAAGTTAGATAAATCACTATATAGTAGGTTGAAAATTGTAACTATTGTGGGAGAGTAATCGGAGGAGAGATCAAGAGAAGTCTCCACGTGAATTAAGTCCCTATGGATATTTTTCATGACCCCAAATTCAATAACATCTGTAATTTTTCATACGTCAGTAGGTCAGTAAGTAGGCTCCCCACTCGAAATGACATCTAAGCCCATTTTTGAAATTGTATTAAACAACGCTCGACCTCTAGGTGTAACAAGACGCGAGCCCCAGTACGTATGTTTTGCATTGTAGCCACCAGCTGCAATGAAACAAGATCCAAGTGATTTGTAGAACTTCTCATGCTGATCTTCGGTAAATGAAAATCTGGGAGGTGAGTAAATTGATAACGAAATTCGCACAAAAATTTTCTACGAAGTTTTTTTTTTAATATATATTTATTTATTGTGTCTTCAAAATAAAAATGAACTAAAATAAGTAATCAAAGCTCTAAATATATTTAATGAGCCCGACAAATGCCGAACACAAATTTAGTGATAGCAATTATTAATACAAGAATGATGTACAAAAATATTCTCAAAAAGTTTCATCTACGGTTTTGCGTATTAGAGCCTTAGTGTCCCTCTTTTTTAAGCGGAGCCGACGTTATCAAACGTAAAATATATTTTTGCCTTCGTTGGATTTTTTCGACATTTGAAGCTAAGGCAGTACTCCATAGCTGAATTTCGTAGCACCATATTGGCTTCAAAATCGACTTGTATATTAAAAGTTTGCAGTCTAGGCTGAGTGTTGAATTTCTACCAACTAACCAATATAAGAGATTTGAGTTAACTTAAGTTTCATTTGAGTTAGCTTAGAGTTAATATAATGTTTCCATGTAAGCCTTTGATCAAGGTGTATACCAAGGAATATTTTGATAGTCGATTCGAATGGGGGAACAACTATCTCTTGTCATGGTAAACGTTATATGGACACACTTTTGCTCATTTACTTTAATTCTCCATAAGTTCAACCATATTTCCAACTAAGTAATTTGTTCCTGGATATTTCGAAATGCCTCACAAGGGCTTTCCTGCATATTTATACAGGCTGTATCATCGGTAAATGTAGAGGTGTGTATATTATTGCTCACAGGCGTATCACAAGTATATATTAAATACAAGACTGGCCCCAGAATACTACCCTGTGGTACACAGGAATATATAGACTCGGGCACACTCATGAAGTCTCCTTCCAGAACAGTGAACTTCTCATCAGTAATATATTCTTCCTAAAGTTTTTGTATATTTATTGGCAGATATGTCTTCAGTTTTAAAATTAGGCCTTCGTGCTATACTTTATCAAATGCCTGAGAAACATCAATACAAAGGGCAGAACCATACTTCTTTTCTTCAAATATCCTCCTTATAACTTGAACCAATCTATGCGTTTGCTCAATTCTGCTATGCTGACTTCTAAAACCAAATTGATGGTCAGGAATGCACCCATTATCAGCTAAAATTTTGCATAATTTAGTCATGAGCAGCTTTTCAAAAAGCTTTGAGATTGTTTACAGTAAGCTTATAGGCCCATATGACTTGGCCTTGGGAAGATATTTCCTCTACTTCGAAATCATTTTGTTCTTGGAAAGTTTCCAGTTATGTGGAAAATAGTAGATTCGTAAAGTGGCATAAAAAATTAATAGCAGGATTCTTATTGCAATATGAGGCAATTTCATCAGCATCTTATTACTAATTCCATAAATACCTGGAGCTTTCTTCGGATTGAGCTCAGCAATTAGTTTTTGTACATCGCGCATCTTAAATTGTATGGGTCGATGGGGTAGAGGAACTGCACTCGGCAAACCAGCAACATTGGTACATGTGTTTGGGGTAACTACAGATTTTAAATGCTTAGCAAATATTTTACATGTTTCAGTATCGCTTCTTGCTCAACCTCCTGTCGAAACGCACAGAGGTGATTTAAACTCAACAGATCCTTTAAGATTTTTAGCAGCACGCCATAAAGAGTAATCAGATTCTGGTGAAACATCAAGACATTCTAAAAAGCTTTTGAGAGATGCAGTTTTTCAGATGCTAGCAACTCTTGGATTCGTTTAGTGCACTCTTTAAGTCTGATTTTATGTTGAGGTGATTTATCCTATTGTCATTCCCTCCTAGCTCATACGAGACGTTCAATATCAGTAGAAGAAATTCTATTAAATCCAGTCTACGGATGGTAGGTATTAGCATGGTCAGCAGCCTGTTTAGTATTTTCATTGAGGTTGGCAATGTTGTTCTTATCGAAATGTTTTCCGTGCAATGACTACTTACATATTTTTTGATTCCCAGCCAATTAACACGACTGATCATCTTCACATTTGAGTGAGGTAAACGACTTCTCAGTGGGTTACATATGTTGTCAAGAGTATAATGCTTTAGGCTTTGCTTCTTAGAATTGCTGATCCACCGCAATCTCTTCCACTTGGAACTTTTCAATCATATAAGTTGTAGCCATTAATTTTAAATAGACTTCTTGAAGTCAAATGACTCTCAGAGACCAACATTATATAATTATTTATTTCCGTGAGGAAGCGCACAAGTTCCTTTTTAAGTTGGCGAATGCCGTTTGCGTTCCAGAAACATATTTTTAACGTGTTCGTGGCTTGTTAAATAATGCTTGAAGATGTGTTTTCTGCATTCGCAGCATTTCTTGCATCATGCTTGTTATATTTGTTGTAAAATTATTTATAATTTGCACCAGATTATCAATTGTAGCTTTAAGGCGGTTAAAATTTAATCTTGGGTTTATATTTGTTGAATTATTTGCCCGTTAAATATTTTGCGTGGGAACAGAACTAGTCTTGTCAGCATCGGCATACGATACACGTGAAGTAACTGATTGGCTCATTTGTGCAAAAGTGGCGGAGTACGCGATTGCTGATTGAGCTGGAGCTAATTTAGGTTTTTGTCCCATAGTCTGTTTAACAAAAGAGTATACAGGACATCTACTGTAGTTAGCTGTGTGATTACCTCCACAATTACTGCACTTTTTTCGGCTTGATCTTTTGGTTTAGTACAACTAGCAGTACCGTGAAATTCACCGCAGATGACACAAACTGTAGGTAAATTGCAGTAAGTTTTTGTATGGCCATCTTCTTGGCAATTATTGCACTGTACGGGACCTGAACGCTTGTGTGATTCTTCAACTATTATTTTTCGGTATAAGAGATATTTTAAATTATTTATTGGTTAGATTTCACTTTTTCTCAATTTTATATCATTTGGTTCAAGTTCAACGCAAAAAAGATGTTGGGGGATCTTCTCCCCTATGTCCTTTAATACGATCTGTAGACCTTTAGCACTCTTAAGCTGGTATGCGTTGAAACTTGTTTTACTTTTTTCAAATTCAGTAACCATTTTGCGAAAATCTTTTTCTTCATAAATTTTAATTTTCGCTTCATCAATGTTACCACGTTTTATTGGAACAATGTAAAATTTATTCTCACCAATGACCGAGATTAATTTTTGAATAAGGGCGTTTGAATTTTTTTTTCTCAAATAGCTTGGTGGCGGCTTGCAGGTTTTGTTCGAGGATATATCGGGTCTGTCGTTGTCATCTTGCAATATTTTAAAACGGTTTTGACGATTAAGAGAGGATGAGTTTTTATTCCTAGTCATCTTTGGAGCAGATACAATTTTAGAAGAATTTGGGCTTCGCCCACGCCTTACCACATTTATATATCTGTCCATTCTGACTTGGACCCTACGTTTTGGGCTACTGTTATCAATATTGATAACTTGGTTAATTGATGACGACGATCCCGACGCGATAGATATCACTGACTTAAATGTAGAAGTACTAGGCAGCGGTAATGTTAGCCAATCATTAGTTGGCATTGGAGAAAGCGAAGTTGATCGCTGACGAAAAAGTGGCTTTGCCGTTAAAAAAAGGCTATCATCAGGTTTTTTATTGTTTTCACTAAGAGCTTCAGATCGCAACAAATGAGAAAAAGCTGCTATACGCTTGAGTTTTTCTATTGAAAAGGCTAAACTTACAATTTCACTCATCTCATGGAGAATCCCACATGTACAATTATCCGACTTTAGCAAATTTAATATGATTAAAATTATTAACAATGGTGCTTCTATACCTATGGCATTTTGTAGTTAGGATTGTCATGTTAATCCACAATTAAACACAGGAACTAGCCATATTTGGAATGTAAAACTGGCTGCAAATAGAAAATGCCCCCGTTTTGTACTGATTCCTTTTCAACAAGAAAATAAGTTTGTTCATTGTGATTTGACTAATTTAAAAGTACATTTAAATTCAGTCTAAGATCCAGATGATGATCTTAACATAAAGTTCAAAAATGAACGATGTGCAATTCTATATGATATGTATGTATCTAAGATTTAAAAAAAGCTACTATATGAAAGAATCTCAACCGCTTCTAACTGCACCAGAGTTTAAGACAAAAGCTCCTATTATTGTAGTAGATGTCAGTCATCAGAATGAATCACTCAATAATGGACCGATTGATATAAAAATAGAATTTGAAACAGCAACTAATATTGCAGCAAGGACATTAGCTTACTGCATCCTTATTCATAATCGTATAATAGAATATATATCCATCAAAGGACAAGTTCGAAAGGCCTTATAAATTGAGTAATATGCAAAACAACATGATTTTTATTGACGTACAAAGTTTGAAAAGTAATTCAAATGATTTCATCGCAAAAGAAGAAGCGATTGTTTTCAACAATTATGAATAGAACAATTTCATTATAAAACCCCCATTTGATTTTAAATGCTTATCAATAAAAAAAGAAGCACAGTGGCTAACAAAAAACTATCATCACCTAAGCTGGACTGCTGGATCAGTTTCATTTCAAGGAGTTTGCAATTATTTAAAAGCTAACGCAAGATGTTCTAAAATTTATGTAAAAGGTGAAAAATGTCTAATGTTGAGGATATAGGCTGCATCAACTTTAAAAAAAATGGCAATCAAGTATTCACAATACTTTTATTGTAATTATCAGAAATTGGGTGTTTGCGCATTAAAAAAATGCTACTTTACTAACAAAAGAAATATCTTGCTTTAAATGAACTTTTTTACTTTTTAATATATGAATGTTTGTTTTAATTTGAAATTTATTTGCTGGTGGTTCAGCGCTGTCTATATGCATTTGAATGTTTGTATTATTATAAAATTTTAAACAGTAAATGTATACAAAATAAAAAAATTTACAATTGTTTTCTTATTTAAAATACAAATTTCACTAAAGAAAGAGAAGGAAGTGGTAAGAAAGAGCAGAAGTTAGCTTTTTTCCTTACTTGCTAATTTTCACTCTTTGTTTCTCAGTTGTTGACTGTACTTAGTTGAAACTTTGCTGCTTTAAAATAATCGCAGTCAAGGAAATGACTACGTTGCAAAATATAATAAATATAAATGTATTTTACACTGCCACAGAATATTCCACGCACAAGTTCCCACGGTCGCACATACATGCATACATACATACATTTCTTAAACAAATAAAGAAAATATAAGCTTATCAGCGACAAACAAACTCGACCACCCACACACAAGCATTAGGGGGTTCACATATATGAGAACATTTTATACTTAAATAAAATAATTAAATAAATTGTTAATTAATTTATTTAATTATTTTATTTATAATAAATTTATTGGCGTGAGGAAATACACACATTCCCACGATTCATATGAGAAGCGCGTATAGTCATGAAATCTAATTTCTCTGATGGTATAACGATAACAAACTTCTACAGTCTGGCAACACTGACAATTTTCCCTTCGGCATTTGAAAATTATAATCATGTTTTGCTGTCGGCATTTGAAAAAAAACAATCATGTTTTGCCGTCGGCATTAGGAAAACATAATAATAATCATGTTTTTCAGTCGGCATTCGGAAAACTTAATTATCACAATTTTCCCGTTGCTCTTAGGAAAAATAATTTTCATGATTTTCCTGTAAAAATATACACTCATGAAAAACCTCAATCTTATGGAGTTAAAAAAATAAATTCTTGCAGGTACGAGAACGTTTGCCGGGCTCAGCTATGAACCCCCTTAATCCATTCTCACAAAAAAACACCCGTTCACACAAAATTAATATAACCCAAAAAAATCACCCGTTCACACAAAGTTAATTTAAACAAGAAACTCTTAATGTAAGCAAAAAACTTAAAGGCGCACCTAAAAACAAAATTTCTCAAATTTCAGACAAATTTCCAAGAATTTTAAAGAATTTCAAATTTTAATTACCCAAATTTCAAATTTGAATTGCCCCAGCATGAATATTATATAACTACTCTTAACGTATTCCCACATACTACATTCAAATCCCCACTGTCAAACATAAATGCATACATACATACATACACACTTAATGTAAACAAAAAACTCCTAATGTAAAAAAAAACAAATATCAAAGCGCCGCTGAAAACAGAATTCTCAAATTTCACAAAAATTTTAAAGAATATCAGAAATTTAATAAAAATTTTAAAGAATTTCACCCAAATTTTAAAGAATTTCTCACTTTAACATTTTAATTGCCCCAGGAAAAACAATCCACAACTACTGTCATGTCTTGCCTGATGACAAGGCCGCGGCATGTCCAAACTACTCGTAATAAGATCTCTTAATTTTCATGTCTTTTTATACCCTTTACCAAAAATGGAAAAGGGTATATATAGGTTTGTCATTCCGTGTGTAATTTCCATAATTTTAATTTGCGACCAAAAAAATATATATATTCTGGGTCCTTATGAATAGCGAAGACGAATAAGCGATGTCCGTCTGTCCGTCCGTCCGTCCGTCTGTCCGTCCGTCCGTCCGTCTGTCCGTCCGTCCGTCCGTCCGGTGTACGTGAAATCGGTTTTCCGAAGCTCCCAGAAAAGCTAGAGACTTCGTTCTTGGACTGATGTATCAGAAATGGTCCAACTTAGATTGGTATTGAAATTCAGCAAAATCGGGCAGACGATTGCAGAGCTGGAAAACGTAAACTATATTTTGCCATATAAAAGTAACTACCGAAAACAAATTTTTATTTTTTTTAATAAATAAATTTATTTTACACTTCAGTACGACTAAAATTGGTATTTTAAATTAAAATAAATATAAAAAAAATTAAAAAGACGTTTCCAGGGTTGGAAAACTTTAACTTTTTGTGTTATGTAAAATTAACTATGTCTAAAACTATATTAGTATTTTCTCGAGAACTGTAAGAGCTACAGACCTGAAATTTGGACACAGTGTGTAGACCTTCGGCCGCTACAACAACAAATACATGAGAATTGGAAATTAAAGGGTGTTCCAAAACGAGCAACGAAAAATTTTAAATCCCATGTAATATACATACAATTATATGTATATACACTTGAAATTTGTAAGGTTAGTGTATTTTTATACAGACTACAAAAATTAATACTAAACTTTCCAAAAATTTAAATTAAAGGGTGTTCCATCAGTTAACGCAATTTTCACTATGCAATTTTGACAACTTGCTGTATCTAGCAAACCGTAAGAGCAAAACTCTTGAAATTTTTAAAAACGGTAAAACTAAAAAAATTATAAAATCGCCAAACCGAAAAAAATCGCCAAAAACAAACAAAAAATCGCCAAAACGAAAAAAGCACCAAATTAACAAAAAAATTTCTAAGACTAAAATAAATCGCATTATACGGAAAAATTGCTAAAATGACAAAAACAATCGGCAAAAGGAAAGAAAATCGCCAAAATTAAAAAAATCACCGAAATGAAAAAAAATCGCCAAAACGAAAAAAAAACCTAAAAACAGAAAAAAATCGCCAAAATGAAAAAAAAATCGCCAAAATGAAAAAAATCGCCAAAACGAAAAAAAACCCAAAATCAGAAAAAAATCGCCAAAATGAAAAAAAACTCCTAAATAAAAAAAACCCAAAAACAGAAAAAAATCGCAAAAATGAAAAAAAATCGTCAAAATGAGAAAAATCTACAAAATGAAAAAAATCACCAAAATAAAAAAAACCTCCAAAAACAGAAAAAAAATCGTCAAAACGAGAAAAAAGCGACAAAATTGAAAAAATCGTTCAAACTGAAAAAAAAAACTTCAAAAAAGCCTACATTTCGTGCGCTATTCAAAGTCGAACTTTACTGAAGTTTTTAATATTAAAGGAATTAAAAGAAACTAATAAGCAGATTTTGTAAAAAATTTTGTTTCTAAACGTTTCAAATTTGTATGAAAAATAACGAAAATTCTTTTCAAAAAATATTTTTTCCATACAAATTTTAAAACGAAAAAATCGTTTGAATTTACAAAATCTGACCTTAAGTCTTTCCTTATTTCGTTTTTGCTTTTTTCACTTAACATATTTTATGTATTTTTTAAAGAACTAGATTGGTATCAATAATCAAAAAAATCCAAAATTATGACTCCAGGGTTGGAAAACTCACACTTTTTGTGTTATATAAAATTAAATAGGTATAAAAATTTTTTTCTTTTTCTTTATAAATTGAATATATTTTATGCTTCTGAAAGAAAATTACAGCTCCAAAGATGGAAACTTAAAAAAAATGATAAATTTTTTCACAAAACAAATATGTATGTATGTGTCTGTATACTATATATATATGTACGTACGTTGGTAAAGGGTATATAAGATTCGGCACAGCCGAATATAGCACTCTTACTTGTTTATATAAACTTTGAGGTTATGAATAATAGCTTTTTGCGATTAAGGGACAATTTCACCAAATTATTTAAATATCAATTCATATTTAAAAGTCATTTTTCCATACAAAAATTCATGAAAATCGACATTTAAATATAAATTGATATTTAAATAGAGTTGGTGAAATTGGCCCTAAATGCTGAATTTTAAAATTAATATAAATTGTCCACACTAATAACGTGCGCGACAATAAGATACTTTTGAAGCATATACTTACTTGTGTCAATCCTTTTGAATTTCAACTTCCTTAATATTCTACCCTTGATCTAAAAACAACCTATATATCTTATCATTATATCTATATATGTATATAAAAGAAAGTCGTGTTAGTTACTCCACTTATAACTCAAGAACGGCTGAACCGATTTAGCTGAAAATTGGCAGGGAGGTAGTTTAGAGCCTGGAGAAGGACATAGGATACTTTTTATAGTTTGAAGTTCGTCCGACAGATGGCGCCATATATAGTTTTTTTTGTGATTTTGCACCGTAACTCAAGAACTACTGCACTGATTTAGACCAAACTTTATATACATGCTCTATGGGGCGTGAGGAGTGTTTCTGTGCAGTTTGAAGTTCGTCCGACAGATGGCGCAGTATTTATTATATTTGTGATTTTGCACCGTAACTCAAGAACTACTGCACCCGTTTAGACCAAACTTCATACACATGCTCTATTGGGCGTGAGGAGTGTTTCTGTGTAGTTTAAAGTTCGTCCGGCAGATGGCGCCATATTTCGTTTTTTTGTGTTTTTGCAGCGTAACTCAAGAACTACTGCACTGATGTTGACAAAACTTTATATACATGCTCTATGGAGCGTGAGGAGTGTTTCTGTGTAGTTTGAAGTTCGTCCGACAGATGGCGCCATATTTAGTTTTTTTTGTGATTTTGCACCGCACAGTGGGGACTTTTGCAAAATAAATGGTAATAAATCTGGAACTTCTAAACTACTGATTGGATTTATATGAAACTTGGAACATCCGTAGAGGAGGACTCAAGCTTTATAACAAATGTCTTGGCAGCCATCTGGCTTAAGCTGGACAGGAGTTACAGTGGGCCTAAGTTGACAACATGGGACTCAAAAAAAATTCTGAGGCTTGTAACTTTTAGAAAAATTATCCGATTTTTATGAGATAAAGCGTTTTGATCTAAGCTTAACATTTTTAATAAATAATGTCCTTAGATGTGTTTTCGTATCTCTCATAACTTAGGAGATATTTGACTTTTAACAAAAAAAAATTTTTTTTTTGCCTTGACTTTTTTTAGTATTTCACCTACAACTTTTTAGTCAATTGTTGGATATTAAATTAAAAGACAGCATTAAATTTCCGATAAAATTCTAAATAAAAATAAGTAAAAAACTTATTAATATCTGCAGTCGTGAAATCGGGAAAAGGCAAAGAATTCAAAGTTTTAAAATTTTTCTGAAAAATGCACGTTTTTTTAAGAAAAAGTATCTTCATTATTTTAAATTTTGTGAAAAACTTTGTTTAACACATACACTTTTAAACCACATCGCGCTAAAAACAATCTATTCAGAATATGTTAAGAGCCAATAATTTTGTATTTTGGGCATGCACCCTACACTCAGCAGTGTCCGAAAATTGCCAATTTTAAAATTTTTTTTTGTGCTTATGCGCTTATAAAAAAAAAGTTGTGACGGTATATTTTGAAAGTTTTAACTATATTATTTAATTGTTAGAATAGTTTGCAACCAAACTCCATATACATGCTCTATTGGGCGTGAGGAGTGTTTCTGTGTAGTTTAAAGTTCGTCCGGCAGATGGCGCCATATTTAGTTTTTTTTTGGGATTTTGCACCGTAACTCAAGAACTAATGCACCGATTTAGACCAAACTTCATATACATGCTCTATTGGGTGTGAGGAGTGTTTCTGTGTAGTTTGAAGTTCGTCTGGCAGATGGCGCAATATTTAGTTTATTCGTGGGCAAAATCCAATTTTCATATTGTACCACCAATGCCATATACAACACTAATGTTTGCTTAGGGCCAGCAACGTGGACCGGGGTCAGCTAGTTATTAATAAACCAGTGGAAAAAATTACTTACCTACTGTCATCATTACAAAATAAAATCCAAGGTGAGCATCTTACCTCAACCAAACTGTGTGAGATAAAATAAAAGTCACTAATTCATTTCTTTTATTTGGCCGTATCCCCGATCATTATGACCATCTTCCGTCGAGTGACTATAATTTAAAATATTCCTTTTTAAAGTGCCCGGCGGCAACTATAGAAATATTTCTTAAGAATAATTGCATGTGTGTACTTGCAAACAACTCTTGTGTGAAAACGTAATATCAAACCATAACCGCCAAAAAGCTTAAGCGATATCTTTTTTGAATTTCAGTTTTTTTAAGAATTTTAAAAAGCTTGAGCTTTTTTAGACGGATATGTATCTACTCTCATTTTCCGAACTGAACTGAAGAAGGAATAGTATACATAATTAGCACATACATCACATGCGTATGTACGTACATGTGTACGCCAAGGCTATGGGTTATAAATTTGAAGTAGAAACTGAATGGAAGCAAGGTTGTACATCCAATTGTATAAATTTTATAACAACTTCGCTACAAATTGAATAAAAAAGTATTCTACACTTACTTTGAATCGAAATGCTGCCAATTTGAAAACGAATTCCAATGCAAATACTGCGGTGAATATCATATTCAAGGCATCCAATATTTCCGTGTAATACTCGGGTTGTTTATGAAATTTCATTGCCAATGTTACCGTGTTTATCATGATAAGAACAAATATCGAGTACTCGAACGAGGAAGATGTTACAAACCACCACAACTTATATTGGATCCCATGCTTTGGTATATAACGCCTCACTGGTTTCGCTTTCAATGCGAACTCAATACAGTTTCGCTGATTTTTATCCAGTTCACAATTTTTGTATTCTTGTTCACCCTCATTTTGAAATGTGACAATAACAAAACCGACGAATATATTAACCATGAAAAAGGCAATGATGATAATATAAATTATGTAATATGCAGCCACAATTGGACGAAAATTATGAATGGGTCCTCCATTTTCCTTATTGGAATCGATTGAGACATAAAGAAGTCTTGAAAGAAAGATTTTTATAAGACAATTAAAAAATAATAATAAAAAGTATAAGAAAATTATTTTATATTTATATATGTATATGTACATACAATTAAAGACCTTGTAAGAAACTGCATATTTCGGAGGCGCACACTTTTTTACACAGTGGCGCCATCGAAACCGTTTATAATTCTTGTAATTTATTCTGTTTAGGCGTACTATTCAAAGTCAAAATGCATGATCTGGATAATAATAACACTAGTTTACACTGAAAATGTACACTTGAGGAGAGGTGATTTTATTTTTGTATTTTCTTCCGCTGAATTCGAAAATCAATGTTAAATTTTTTTTATGGACCAGTTTTTGAGATATTGTGGTTTTTTCAGTTTTTCGACCTTTTTTCACTTGACCCATCATATCTCGAGCTAGAACTGTCCGATTGGGTCCTTCTTGGTATTCAAATAAAAGGTATTGAGATGACAAATAAATATGTATAATTGGATCTTTAATTGGTATAGCGGTTCAAAATATATCGATGAAAATAGGGCACATTTTCACAAAAATCATAATTTACAGTGATTATATACTGACAAAAAAGTACAAATCGTTAAAAAATCTTCTGGTTTCGGTCCATGTACGTAAAGATAATACTTTTACGTAAGAATTAAGACCAACCAAAAGAAAATCGACCGAAAAATTACAAAGTTATAAGCAATTGATTGAATAAATCCAAAGTAAAAATACATAAAAATAACAAATAACACAGGTCAAAAAAATTAAATTTATTATGTAAGTTCAAAGATTTCATAGTAAATTTGTATATACTAAGTACTGTGTATCAATCCCTTTAAATTAGTTTTTTTCAATTGACTCTGTATCTCGAGATTTTCCGTTATAAAAAAAATAGGATGCTGTATCACATAATGGGCATTAAATCGATAACCAGTTCTTCGATTCCTTAAAAAATTACACCGAAGGATAGGAAACCAATTGGCCTTTAAATTACGCCTTCAAGAATTGTTTAACAGTCTTATAGTTTCAGAGATATCCAGAAAGTTTTATACAAAAAAAAATAAATTTAAAAAAAAAAATTTGAAAATCGTTTGTTTCTTAAAAGACTCATTAAAATTTCAAACTGAAGAAAATTTTATATGTTATTACTAATTGTGATACATTCATATGTTATAAATAAAACGAGCCAAATTTAATAAAAATCATTCCATTAATTCTGAATTTATTCACAATTAAGTGCTACCATACGAGTATATTTTAAAGAATAAAATAATAATAATAAAATAAATAAAAATTAAAAAATTCCATAAAATATACTAAAAATAAAAATATATAAAATATTCGGTATTATCTTTACGTACATGGACCGAAACCAGACGATTTTTTAACGATTTGTAATTTTTTGTCAGTATATAATCACTGTAAAATATGATTTTTGTGAAAATGTGCCTTATTTTCATCGATATATTTTGAACCGCTATACCAATTAAAGATCCAGTTATACATATTTATTTATCATCTCAATACCTTTTATTTGAATACCAAGAAGGACCCAATAGGACAAGTCTAGCTCGAGATATGATGGGTCAGGTGAAAAAAGGTCGAAAAACTGAAAAAATCACAATCGTGTATGTTCTGGCTTTCACATCGTTTTCACATGTTTTCTTGTGAGTTCGGATGTTAAAACACATGATACGCCTGTTTAAGTTGAAATTTAGAAAATACAAATTAATAGCATGTGTTCTAGCACCCGAATTTAGAAGAAAACAATTTGGAAATGGACGATTTCAAATTTTTAGATTTTTTCGTTTTCACTTTTGAACAAAAAACTCGTATTCTCTTCACAAGACTGTTAACAAGTGAAAAGAATACGAGTTTTTTGCTCAAAATCAAAAACGAAAAAATCTAAAAGTTGAAATCGTAAATTTTTAAATTGTGCTCATCTAAATTCGGATGCTAGAACACACACTATTAATTTTTATTTTCTAAATTTCAACTTAAACAGGGGGAGCATGTGTTTTAACATCCTAAATCACAAAAAAACATGTGAAAACGATGTGAAAGCCAGAACATACACGAATATCTCAAAAACTGTCCCATAAAAAAAATTTTACCTTGATTTTCGAATTCAGCGGAAAAAAATACATCAGGAAATATAAATCTTATCAAATGTACATGAAAAAAATTTTATTTTGTAAACTAGTGTAATATTAGTGAAATTTTTTCTGTATGCGTCACACCGATGATTATTGAAGGAAAATAAATTTTTTCTTGATTTTACGCAAGTTAAATCCTGATCACCCCAATTAATAATAACGGTCGGCAAAGTGTAGGGAAACATACATGGAAGTTTCAAGTTATATTTTTATTGATTTCCCACACTTTTGCATAAATGTGTTTTCGTTGCTCCTCTTAAGTGATTTTAATAAACTACTAGCTGAGCCCGGCAAACGTTGTCGTACCTTCAACAATTAATTTTTTTTTAACTCCAAATTACTACAGCCTGTGGTCACTTATTGGGGTAGAAAACCTACCTGTGTTGACTCGAAACGGTGTTGAAAATTTCAACTCCACAGCTCTTATAGTTCCCGAAATCATGCGTTAGTAACAAACACATACTACGATTATAAGTTACAAAAATAAAACCTACTCAAGTAAGTAGTAGTAAACTGCCACTTCTGGCGCCGATTAAAATTGTGAAATTTGGGTAATTAAAATTTGAAATTTGAGAATTTCAGTGTAAAATTTTAACATTTGGGTAATTAAAATTTTAAAATTCTTGGAAATTTGTGAAATTTGATACCTTGAGTTTTCGGCGGCACGCTTTGATGTTTTTTTGTTTACATTAGGAATTTTTTGTTTACACTAGGAGTTTTTTGTTTACATTAACCCTTGTGGGAACGGGTGATTTTTTTTGGGGTTACATTAATTGTGTGAGCGGGTGATTTTGTTTTTTTGTGGGGATACGTTAAGTGGGTTCATAGGTTGGAGGTTTTTCTTTTTTGTATGTAGGTATATGCCGACGGGAACATCATGAAAATGATTTTTCCTAGTACCAACGGGAAAATCATGAAATGATTTTTCCTAATACTAATGGGGGGTGAAATAGTGAAAACTAATTTTTTTTAATGCCGACGGCAATACATGATTATTTTTCCTAATGCCTACGGTAAAACATGAATATTATTTTTTCAAATGCCGACGGCAAAACATGATTATTATTTTTTTCAAATGCCGACGGGAAAATGATTTTTCATAATTCCGACGGGAAAAACATAAAAGTTATTTCTAATGCTAATATAGGAGTTTAAGGCTGGCCGTGATTTGGGTTGGTCGGGTTGTTGTTGTAATATACAACCGAGGGATTTGTGTATGTCTGTCTGTTGTGCGAGGCTTTGATTGGCCGGGGGAGCGTGGTGTAGTTGAGGTAGTTAGATTGAGTGTATGTGTGTATACCTGTCTGTTGGAATTTGTGTGAGGGTGTGATTGACAGGGGGCGGGGTGTAGTTGAGGTAGATCGACTGCGTGTATGCAGGTGTTGCAAGTCTGTAGGAATTTAAGGCTTATAGTGATTTGGGGTAGGTGAGGGTGTTGTTGTACGAGTAATATATATCCATGGGAATTTGTGGATGTGTCTGTTATTGGGAGGGGGTGTGGTGTAGTTGAGGTTGATCGACTGCGTGTATGTATGTCTATATGTTTGTAAGAGCTTAAGCCTGCTCGTGATTTGGGAGAGGTGAGGGTGTTGTTGTAATATGTATACGTAGGAATCTGTATGTATGTATGTCTGTGAAAATTTAAGGCTGATCATGATTTAGGGTAGGTGAGGTTGGTGTAGTAATATGTAACCGTGGGAATCTGTATGTATGTATGTTTGTAGGAGTTTAAGGCTATCAGTGATTTGAGGGTAGGTGAGGGTGTGGGTGTTGTCGTACGAGTAATATGTATCCGTGGGAATCTGTATGTATGTCTGTAGGAGTTTAAGGCTGATCGTGATTTGTGTTGTTGACCCTGTTGTTTGTAGGAATGACCGTGAGAATTTTTGTATGTATGTATATCTGTAGGAATTTAAGGTTGGCCGTGATTTGTGAGGGGCAGGGTGTGTTGAAATAATTTGAATTTTTCTTAGATGAAATCTTGTATATGTGTGTGCGTGTGTGTGCATATGATTTTCTCGCGCTAGTAGTTTTATGTACGTAAAAATAAATTGTTTTCAATATTGAAATTTAGTGCTATAATATAGCATCATATATCTGAACTTCCCTAACCCTATATACATATACATATACATATTTCTATTTTCACCTAATTAAAATAAGGCCGTATAAATTTATACAAATTTTATGGTTTTCTTACATACATACATATATAATTATTGAGTTTTGCTTTACTTTTAAAGCGGACAAATTTTAAAAAATTGAATATGTACTTACGAAGGCCATCCTTCAAATGTAGATACCGTAAATAGTGTCAGCATTGCTTTGGCCACATCATCAAAATGAAATTTATTGTTTTTCCATTCTCGCTCCTTCAGTCGCGGTTTATTTATATCACCATTTTCGTAAATCAAATAAGTTCCACTATATAATTGAAATTCGTACAAATATAAATATGAATTAAATTTTTATTAATCTTTTAAGTTTATTTTATTATATTAATTAAGCTAGAGGTATTTTTTTAAATTATAGTTTAATTTATTAATTTTCAGGATAAAGCCATAGAAAATTTACATATTTTAAATTCCGGAAATCGTTTTAAAACATGTCATACGAATTTTACAAAATTAGTTTTCAAAAAAGGAAGAGGCATTTGGGAATGTATAGTATATGCGTCTGCTGTGTATATGGATGTATGTCTGTATATATGTATGTATGTATGTGTGTACGTGTACGTATAAGTATAAGAAATAAAAAATGCGCCGTACACTTTCGAATAAAAAGCATATTTGCATGGCAATTTCAACAAAAATTGTATATTCCCTTTTACTATGTTTGCCGCAATTCGACTTCGACTACGTTGTTTTTGTAATAGATTCAGGAACTCCCCAATATTTGTCCAAATCGAAACATGCCAACCACGTCACCCTTTTTAATTCTGTTGTTATATTTATATTCGATATTTATAGTCGGATCTTAAATTGTAAGCACCGTTGTGAACTTTTAAATTTCAAAAAAGCACTGAAACCAGGAGAAAACGCGCAATTTAAGTAAAATAGCACTAAATTAATATTTTTTTTATTACATACATATATTAAAAAAATTTTGTACATATATGTATGTATGTGTATGTAAGGTTATGAGCTATTTTTTTCCATCTATTTATTAGTATATATACAGGTATGTAAATTTTTTTCCTTCAAATGAAAATTTTAAAATCATGTTCTAGAAAATGTTCTGCTTAAAAGAAGAAAATGTATTTCAATTAATTGTGGTACGTCATTTTTGTTTAATCTACATAACTTGTTTCTTATTAATTATAATATCCTTTTCTAAGGAATGACATAAACAGACGATCGATTCTTTTTGCAAGTCTACTTCGCATGTGGAACAGTCTCTTAGTTGACGAACAGTGAAACATTAATTTTTTACAATAACATTTTGCACATCAATAGCATAAAAATTGCTTTTGTGTAATAACTTTCTAGGGGACGATTTAAAAACCCTTATTTTTCAAAACAAAAAAAAAATTAAAGTTTATTCTTTTCTAATACTTTTTAAGCTATTTTGGCCCTTTCAGCACAAAGTTCTGCCCTGTTTCAAACACTATTTTTATTTAGGGTTCCGTACACCAAAGGTGAAAAGGAACCGTATTGTTTTCGCTACGCTGTCCGTCAGTCCGCCACAGGATATTTTCCCGAGAATAGTAAGAGCTACGTACCTGAAATTTGGCCGCTACATTAACAAATACATGAGAGTTAAAAATTAAAAGGTGTTCCAAAACGAGCAACGAAAGATGTTACAATCCCATGTAATATACATATATAGAATTGTATAGACTAGAGATGATCGATATTTCGAAACCTGTTACTTTTTCACAGCGATTGAAAAATCACAATTCACAACTGTGACTGAATTTATCAAGTAACATGTTTTGAAAATATATGTAGTTCTTTCATACAAACTGTCATTGTTCTTGTATGCTTACTAGAGTTCGACGATTAATCGGCTTCGGCTTCGGCCAAAAATTGGTAATCGGCCAACATTCGGCCTATGGCAAAAATCGGCCAATTAGCCGAAGCCGAATATTTTTCATTCCAAGCTTGAAAAATAACATTATGTTTGGTCGTTGCTCGCCGACAGTTTCTATTGTGTTTAACGGTTTGAAAGGGTTGCTTTGAAATACAACCCTGTTGCTTTCTATTTTCTTTTACTTGGACGTTCTTGTGACTGATCATATGAAAAAGCAATCTAGAAATTGCAAAATAGTTTTATTTTTCTTGTTATGTATCCAATAGATATTACAGCTATTTCAGTGATCTCAAAAAACAAACTTTTTTCTTAATTCATATAAAACAAGTATCATTTTTAAAATTTAAAACATTCGGCTTCGGTTTTGGCCGAAGTTTAGGATTTTAGCCGAAGTTCGGCTTCGGCTTCGGCCAAAAAAAACGCCTTCGGTCGATCTCTAATGCTTACTTTACAGTAAATAAAGCTACCACATTAATTATTTTTTATAACTTAAGCTTTTGTAGAGAAAAAAATCGTCAAATCTTGTCAGTCGTCTTTTCTGGCAACACCTCTCACATTTTTGTATTTGCATTTTTTTTTTGTCTCTCTGCCTCCTTTACGAGAATTCTCAATATTTGGATAGAATTGATTGATAATTGTTTGTTCTTGTCGCCCTTCTGATTAGTATTTATCAAAATACCAATTTAACGAGGGCGGATCAATAAGTCCGTGACTTTTCGAACTTCCCTTCTAGTTATACGACATGCAACACTGTTCCCATCAAGTACCACCTGTTAATACTCGTAGCCTACTGTCAAATTTTGAGCAAGTGTCGTCATTTACTTTGCTTTCACAAGCTGTTCGAAACATACAACCTCGTGTATTTTTTTAAAAATGGAAAAAACTGAATTTCCAGTGCTCATTAAACATTTTTTGCGAAAAAAAATCCGTCAAGCAATCCAAGGAAAAGCTCGATAATACTGTGGGGACTCTGCAGCATCGATTGCAATGGTAAAAAAGTGGATAACTGACTTTCGTTGTGGTCGCACAAGTACAAATGACGCTGATTGTTCTGGAAGGCCAATTAAGGCCAGTACACCCGAAAATTTCGAAAAAATTCACGATATGGTATTGGCCGATCGAAGAGTAAAATTGCGTGAGATTGTTGATGCCATAGGCATTTCCTATGGCAGAGTGGTTTCGAATTTAAGTGATCAGCTGGGTTTAAGAAAGTTGTCTGCAAGATGGGTGACGCGTTTGCTCTTGTGACATCTTCAAAATATTGTTTGGAGTTGTTTAACCGCAATCCGAATGAGTTTTTGCGGCGTTTTGTAACTGTGGATGAATCATAGATCTATTACTGTGCTCCAGAGACCAAGCAGCAGTCTAAACAATGGGTTTCTCCGGGTGAACCTGCTCCGACTAAGGCCATGGTGAGTTTGTCGGTCAATAAGGTAATGGCAACAGTTTTTTGAGATGCACGCGGGATAATCCACATCGATTACCTTCAAAAGCTAAAAACAATAAACGACCCCATATGGCCAAGAAAAAAGTTCTTTTTCATCAAGATAATGCACGAGTGCACACGTGTGCAGTCTCAATGGCAAAACTCTATGATTTAAGCTACGAATTGGTACCCCATCCGCCATATACTCCGGACTTAGCCCCTAGTGACTACTTCCTATTTCTAAACCTAAAGAAATGGCTCGGTGGAAAGAGATTTAGCTCCAACGATAAAATTACTGACGAAACAAATGCCCATTTTAAGGACCTCGAAAAATTCTATTTTTTGGAAGGGATACAAAAACTGGAGAAACGTTGCACTAAGTGTATTGAGATTATGTTGGAAATAAATTTTTGGTTTGCAAAAAAAAACACGGACTTATTGATCCGCCTTCGTAAATAGTTTTAAGGTTGAGCTGCCCAAAGTAGCACCGCAGTTCCGAACATCAATCGGCTTCTTATACAAATGAATACACATACGCGAATATATTTCTCTTGTGTTTCTCTCAATGGCCAGCTCTGTTTTAAGCAGCGTGTCAACTTGGTGCGTTTCGCACCATTTTTGATGCTTTTTTAAATATTTTGTGCGAAACAATCCTTAGTTGGTGTGCTGTTTTTAGATTTCGGTGCGTTTTCTAATTTGTGGCGTAAAAAAAATTCAACACAACTTTTCAATTTTGTTTTTGTGAGTAAAATATCCTTGTAAAATAAAATACGCCTTTTTCAATACTATTTCAATCAACAGTTCAACATTTTTACCATCAATTTTAGTCTATGTTCAGACGATGAAAGTCTTATTTTTAAGATTGATAGTTTATAGGCGAGTGAGACAAGCGGAAAAGAAACGAGTACTCAGCTTCATGTACAGTCAATACGTTTTGCTTTCTCATTCGTAATATCGAAAACGCAGTCATGCATACATAAAACTATACATATTAAACATGTCGTCAGTAATAAGACTTGTATTGTGTGAACGCCGAAGATAGTTCAGAGAAGAAAAAGTGATAGGCTTATCAATAAGACTTGTATAGTCTGAACATAAATTTACAGACTACAATACGAACAACAAGTAATGATGCTTAAAACTGTCTTGTTGTAGATAATTTGTATAACATAAAGAAAACGCAACATTTTATTATATGAAATTTGCTATGCCTTTAAGACTTTAATAGTATGTAATTGTTTTTGTACTAAAAGTTGGAGTCTGTTAAATAGCTTAGCAAAAGCAAAGTATTGTCACAATAAATTGTTAAGCATATTTTAATAAAAGTATAGATACATATTGAACTATCATACATTTTTTGTGCTTTGTTGGCAATTTATTTTATATTAAGTTTTAATATTTTAGTTTTAATATTTTAATTGCACTTTTTTGCAAAATTAATATTTAACTTGTTCAGTAAATTATCAATTTTTTTAAATACTTTGAAATTGATTGTTAAGGGGTTAACTGCATCCTATGAGCATTTCACTGTTGCTACAGTGTAAAAGGTGCCAGGTAAAAAAAGGTCAAATTACCAATTAACACAGCTAATAAAAAAAGCGATGTAATTTTATTGCAGTAGAAAAAAGAATCAAAACAAAAACGCCGACAAAATTTCAGGGAAAACGAAACAAATAGAAAAATACACTTATCTTCCGTCTCATTATATGTCATCTCTGTATACATTGTAGCAGATCATCAGGGAACCTTTACCGAAATTTTCTTAGAAAAACAAGATATTAAAGATTTTAAGGATGTTAAGCTTTCATTTAAAATCAATAAGAAGTTCAACTTATATCATAGTTGAAACAAGAACTTTATAAACAACACGTTTTTTATTTAATTTCTTTACCATTACTGACTGCATTATGAATTTGGAATTCTTAGTACTAACGGTTGATCTGTTTTTAAAAAGTTGTGTATAGTTTGATTTATAACTTCGATAATTCGTTAACCTTCGGTTAACTTCAGGATATTATTAATTTTCGGTTTTTTTGATATTGAATTTTTTCTTTTGTCTTTCCATCTTTCAGTTACAAAATATTTAAATTAAACAATTTTTTGAGCTTTAGGTCAGTTTATAATTTGACTTGTTAGTTCGACATTTCGTTAACCTTCGGTTAACTTCTTCAGGATATTATTGCAACCGAAAGAAAATATTCTGTAATTGAAAACTGAAAAGACAAAAGAAAAAATTCAATATAAAAAAAACCGAAAATTAATAATATCCTGAAGAAGTTAACCGAACTAATAAATCAAATTATAAACTGACCTAAAGCTCAAAAAAATCATTTAATTTAACATAAAAAAATTCGAAAAATTAGATAAAAAAATTTTATACCCACCTAGTAAAAAAAATTGGAAGTCATTCCAAAGGAACTACATTTTCATTGCTTCCAAAAAATCAATATTTTTAATTTGCCAGTAGTTAGCAGAAAACAAAGTTAAAATTTATTTTAGTCATATAAAACCTTGTAATTTCTCCATAGTTTTAGAAAATACTCAAAAGAATTTAATCGAATTTTTTAAAGAAATTTATGAACTAATTTTAGTCTAAAATTTAAAAGTTATTTACTTAAATTTAAATGAAAACACTGTTTCGGGCTTAAATTCGTATAAAAAGAAACGAATTGTTAAAATAGGTAACTACTATTTACCATTTTTCCTAGATGAAAATATTATCATAGAGCACAAAAAAGGAAATTTTTCTTAAACTCACTTCCAATTCGGTGACCAGGCATCGAAAAAGAGAACTTCTTGCAATGAGAACCCTATGTAAAAATCATTAGAACGGATCGAAATTTGCACTACTTCCAGATCGCAAACTCTATATTTTCATGACTTTTTTGGAGTGTCTATTTTTACTGGGATAATAAAAATAATGTATTGTCTAGTACATACAAACCAATAGAAGCAAATTTATTTATTTTTTTTTAATTTTGTGAAGTTTTATTTTTATCTAAGTAAAAAATTCTAAACTTGGTGCGTATTTTTTTATAAATGGCGCGTTTTTTTTCTCCATTTTGGTGCGTTTTGAAATTTCAAAGTTGACAACGCTGGTTTTAAGGCAGAAGAGCTGAAATGACGATGAAATAAATGATCACAGTAGTGCTGGGGTACTATCGATAGTTTTAAAATATCGATATCGCAAAACAGCAGTTATGCGCTGAATTACAGTAAAAAAAATTGATTTTGAATAAAAACAAATTTATACTTATGCACATAGTAAACATAGCACAAAAGTATTCAAAAATTTCATTAACATTATTTCTAACTACCATTTTCTATTACGTTTAGTTAAAGTAATTCTATTTATTTACCTATTGTTTTTAAATGTTATGTTTCCTTTTTAAATTAATTCTTACGTATTTTTATTTAAACCTACATACTACTTATGTACATACATATGTCTGTTGCAAGTATTAGAAAGTTTTTAATCAGGCCTTATTTCTCTGATCTATTCAGTTGCTTAAATTACTTATAGTTGTTATAAAAATGCGACACTTAAAAAAAAGAAAAAAATATTTTTTAACTGACACCAGCACAGTTTTTCAAAACCTGTCATTTAAAATAAATATACTTTCAAGAAAGTCATAAAAACAAGGAACTGTAGGCCGATAAAAAATGATTTCAAGTTTTCTTACTCAAATATTCAGGCCATAGTAATATCGATAGTGAAATTTGAGCTATCGATAGATATAGATAGTAGAAAATATCGATTATTCCCAGCAATAGATCGCAATCACTGTTTACCCAAAAAACCTCTCAATAAGCTAAATATATGTAACTGCAATGGAGAATAAGCTTTTCATAAACACTTTTTTGTAAGTGGTAGGTAGCACTGTTCGCAAATTTTTGTTGTTGTTTATGATGTTTGAACGCGTGAATTTTATATTATTTGTTAAAGTCGTACTGTTTACTGTCCTAAAGTTCAATGGTATTTCTACATAAATTTATATTTAAAATATTAATTATCAGGGAAACCGCAAATATGCAATTGCATGTTTTTTCTTGTGCTACGTATTCTTGCGGAAACAATATATTTATCCGTTTCAGAACTTTTTATTAATTTTGACGTCGATTTGTTAGTGCATATTTTTGCATATTTTACCCTTTAAAGCATGTTTTTGCATTTATGTATCACTCTTGCACGCATATTTTTAGCATATATTCTAATTTGTAGAGCATAATTTACGCTTTTAGGGCATATTTTGATACTTTATAGAATTTATTATTTTAATTTGCTTACAAGCTTAAGTGTAGCACAAAATTTTTATTTTTATTTTTCGCCATCTAAATCTCATTTCCAATGTTCCATGTAGTGTATACATTTTCGTAGTTGTTAAGGATGTTAGTTTCAATATAAAATTCGATTTTTCTATTTGTGACGGACTCTACCCCGAGTAGACGTTGAAGGGAAATTGTCAATACATAAAAGTTTATTTTGATGTGACATGCAACGATTTTATTTGAAAATCTATATTGACCTAGATTATTGTTTATTGCAATAAAAATTATACATAAAAATCTTGTCTTATTTATCGAAAATACAGTTCGAACGTTTTAGTTCTATATCGTGATCTCTTTTGAACTTGAAGTTAAATTTTTACGAGATTATCCAAAAAAATTAATTTGTATCATTTGCTTTAGTCAAAATTTTTATGGCTATTTTGTTTTGACGTCCACTTCAAACCCAGATTATTGTTTTTAATACGGCAGTTATTATATGTTAATTTTTTATTGGTTCCTATTTTACTTATTTTATATGCAAATAATGTTGAATTTTTGAATTAAAAATATATTTTCATTTCAAATAAACCAATGTATTTTATTTTCAGAGCATAAAACACTTTTCTTAGAGCATATTTCTGGTTTCCCTGGTAATTATTAATAATTAGAATATAAATTTTCATTTTAAATATGCCTACTACAAACATGATTAGAGAAGTATTTTCCTGGAATCATATTCTATAATTAGTATTATAAGCTTGTTGTATACTGTAGGCTAGCAATATTATCGAAATTTTCTTTATAAAATAATTGTTAATAAACCTTTCACAATAGTATTCACAACACTTTTCCAAGCTTGAGGCTTATGGTAGTATATAGTTTGTTATAAATTATTATTAGATTTTCTCAAAAGTAATAGAACTGCTAAATATAAAATACAGTAGAGTCCCGATTATGCGAACACCGATTATCCGGATATCCGATTATCCGGACTCATCATTCGCCTCATCTCTAATTGTCTAATTGCTTTACATAGGTATTATGTAAATCATTGTCTATCGTTGTAGCTCGTTTTTTGTATAGACGAGTAAAATTTAAATAAGAATTGACAAATGACAAACATGACAAATTTAAATGTATGTAAATTGATTTTTTGATTTGATTTGCTTTGAAATCGATTATACGGAATACCCCTGGTTTTATTTGATCCGGATAATCGGGATTCTACTGTACTGCTAAACTTGATCACAGTCTTAGTTTAAAAGAACAGCGATTTAGAAATCACGTTCACAAATATAGTTAGTATATTTTTATACAGACTACAACAATTAACACGAATGCATTAAACACATTCACCACAGCAGGCTACACGAACACACGCCTTCAACTGCTGCTAGCAGAATTTGTAGCCTCGTAGCCAGGTACTTAATTATTTTGGAGACCTGATATTCAAGTACAAATACATAGTTCAGTATTGACACATTCATATATTTTGCATTTATAAAAATTAACTGCTCTTTTAAAATGTACTTATTTCACGTAAAAGTACAAACATGAATCAATTTATTCTTTACATCAATTTTTGGATATTGTTTCTGTTAAATAATATGAATTAATAGTACAATATCATTCATTCAAGGTTTTGTATTATACTGGCAACACTGCATTTGCTCATTGTAGCCAAAGAAATAGAAATTAGTTTAATTGGAGTACAACGACAAAATCAGCATAGAGAACAACCTGTCGCCCTGTTGCCTTGCTGTCTTCAAAAGGATCATTCTCATATAAACATGTGTATTCTATCCTTGACATTTGGTAGTCGGTAGATTGCTGTGGTGAATGTGTTTAATGCATAAAATTAAAAAAAAATCTAAATTAAAGGGTGTTCTATCAGTTAATGTAATTTTGACTATGTAATTTTGACAACTTGCTGTATCTTAGAAACGGTAAGGGATAAACCCAGTAAAAAAAGACACTCCAAAAAAGTCATGAAAATGTAGAGTTTGCGATCTGGAAGTAGTGCAAATTTCGATCCGATCTAATGATTTTTACATAGGGTTGTCATTGCAAGAAGTTCTCTTTTTAGCTGCCTGGTCACCGATTTGGAAGCGATTTTAAGAAAAATTTCCTTTTTTGTGTTCTATGATAATATTTTCGTCTAGGAAAAATGGCTAATAGTTAGTTACCTATTTTAACAATTAGTTTCTTTTTATAGGAATTTAAACGCGAAACAGTAATTTAATGTAAATTTAAGCAAATAACTTTAAAATTTTAGACCAAAATTAGTTCATAAGTTTCTTCAAAAAAATCGATTTTTTAAAAATTCTGGTGAGTAATTTCTAAAACTAGAGAGGAATTACAAGGTTTTGTATGACTAAAATAAACTTCTACTTGGTTTTCTGCTAACTATCGGCAAATTAAAAATATCGATTTTTTGGAAGCAATGAAAATGTACTTCCTTTAGAATGACTTCCAATTTTTTTTACTGGGAAGTCTTGAAATTCTTAAAAACGGTAAAACTAAAAAATTGCGAAATTATAAAAGCGCCAAACCGAAAAAAATCCATAAAAACTGGAAAAAATCTCCAAAACGAAAAAAACGCAAAATTAAAAAAAAATTCAAAAATTAAAATAAATCGCCAAGGACCGGAAAATTCGCCAAAAATTAAAAAAACCCCAAACAGAAAAAAGAAATCGCAAATATGAAAGAAAATGCCAAAAACCGAAAAAAATCGCCAAGACTCAAAGAAATCATCAAAACCGAAAAAGTGCAAAAAACACAATATTAACAAAACCCCCCAAAATGAAAAAATTATAAACTTTATCCAAACGGATCAGACGATATTAAACAAATAAATAATAAATATAGGGCACTGTCAAAAGTTCCAGGATTTCAAAAGTTCAAATGTTTAAATATAAGTAAATTTTGGAAAAAGAATTCTACAAATAAAAATCGTTTAAGCGGCCCATACACTACAACAGCATGCATGCGCAATCAAATGATTGCTCCAGACGCTCGGTCGTGTATGGGCATTTTGTATGATTGTACGCTTTGCAGTAGCGATATCATATAGAGTTTGATATTTTGCTGATGGTACCAGCTTGCTGGTGTAATAAGTATATGGTGAAATTAGCTCAGTTGAGCATAGTTGTAAAGGAGTATACAGTGAACTCGCGATAACGTGAACTCATTTTTACCAAGGGTATTCACGTTATCAAATTTGTTCACGTTTTCGATTGAGAAATTTTTAGAACAAAATAGCACAGTTTACCTCCAAATGATAACTTCAAATAAACAATTCAATATCAGATATTGAAATTGGTTAAAAAATTTAATATTTTAACATTTATTCACTTTATGAAAATAATATAAAATCAATAAAATGCGTTAAAACAAAAAATAATTTTTTTAAATTAAATAAAATGTTTACACTTTTCACATAATTAAAATAAAATAAGTAAAAAACAACTCATATCCCTTTAGAGTACGGATTTTGGGTACAACAAAATAGGTCCCAAATGAAATAACTCCCAAAAAAATTAAATAACTCCCAAACAAAAATTAAATAACTCCTAATCGAGAAATAAAATAATTCCCAATGACAGAAGAAAACTAAAGAAGTCCCAACAAAATTTTCATACGAAATAAGAAAAACAAGTAAGAGTGCTATATTCGGCTGTGCCGAATCTTATATAAACTTTACCAACGTACACATACATACATATTTGTTTTGTACAAAATTTTATCATTTTTTTTAAGTTTCCATCTTTGGAGCTGTAATTTTCTTTCAGAAGCATAAAATATATTCAATTTATAAAGAAAAAGAAAAAAATTTTTATACCTATTTAATTTTATATAACACAAAAAGTGTGAGTTTTCCAACCCTGGAGTCATAATTTTGGATTTTTTTGATTATTGATACCAATCTAGTTCTTTAAAAAATACATAAAATATGTTAAGTGAAAAAAGCAAAAACGAAATAAGGAAAGACTTAAGGTCAGATTTTGTAAATTCAAACGATTTTTTCGTTTTGAAATTTGTATGGAAAAAATATTTTTTGAAAAGAATTTTCGTTATTTTTCATACAAATTTGAAACGTTTAGAAACAAAATTTTTTACAAAATCTGCTTATTAGTTTCTTTTAATTCCTTTAATATTAAAAACTTCAGTAAAGTTCGACTTTGAATCGCGCACGAAATGTAGGCTTTTTTGAAGTTTTTTTTTCAGTTTAAACGATTTTTTCAATTTTGTCGCTTTTTTCTCGTTTTGACGATATTTTTTCTGTTTTTGGAGGTTTTTTTTTATTTTGGTGATTTTTTTCTGTTATTGGGATTTTCTTCATTTTGTAGATTTTTCTCATTTTGACGTTTTTTTTTAATTTTTGCGATTTTTTTCTGTTTTTGGGTTTTTTTTATTTAGGAGTTTTTTTTTTCATTTTGGCGATTTTTTTCTGGTTTTGGGTTTTTTTTTTCGTTTTGGCGATTTTTTTCATTTTGGCGATTTTTTTCTGTTTTTAGGCTTTTTTTCGTTTTGGCGATTTTTTTTTATTTCGGTGATTTTTTTAATTTTGGCGATTTTCTTTCCTTTTGCCGATTGTTTTTGTCATTTTAGCAATTTTTCCGTATAATGCGATTTATTTTAGTCTTAGAAATTTTTTTGTTAATTTGGTGCTTTTTTCGTTTTGGCGATTTTTTGTTTGTTTTTGGCAATTTTTTTCGGTTTGGCGATTTTATAATTTTTTTAGTTTTACCGTTTTTAAAAATTTCAAGAGTTTTGCTCTTACGGTTTGCTAGATACAGCAAGTTGTCAAAATTGCATAGTGAAAATTGCGTTAACTGATGGAACACCCTTTAATTTAAATTTTTGGAAAGTTTAGTATTAATTTTTGTAGTCTGTATAAAAATACACTAACCTTATAAATTTCAAGTGTATATACATATAATTGTATGTATATTACATGGGATTTAAAATTTTTCGTTGCTCGTTTTGGAACACCCTTTATTTATTAAAAAAAATAAAAATTTGTTTTCGGTAGTTACTTTTATATGGCAAAATATAGTTTACGTTTTCCAGCTCTGCAATCGTCTGCCCGATTTTGCTGAATTTCAATACCAATCTAAGTTGGACCATTTCTGATACATCAGTCCAAGAACGAAGTCTCTAGCTTTTCTGGGAGCTTCGGAAAACCGATTTCACGTACACCGGACGGACGGACAGACGGACATCGCTTATTCGTCTTCGCTATTCATAAGGACCCAGAATATATATATTTTTTTGGTCGCAAATTAAAATTATGGAAATTACACACGGAATGACAAACCTATATATACCCTTTTCCATTTTTGGTAAAGGGTATAAAAAGCAATGTTAGTCTGATCACAGGGGAGATGTGTAAACATCTAGTATTAAAATTTTTTTTTTAAGTTGGAAGTACTTATGCTTTTAGTATATATTTTTTTTAATTAATCAACTAAAAGTATCAAAACTTTCAAAACATAGGAATTTGCTGGTTTTTGTTTATTTTATTTAACTTATTTGGTTAGTAAATGGGCACACTGCAGTATATATGTACTGCATTAAAAATTGCAGTAAGCAGTAAATTTACTGATTACTGAAAAAATTCAGAAAATTTTTACTGATAATGAAATGTAATTTGCATTACCAATAAAATCGTAGGGCCGTATTCATAACAAAATTGTAGCAAGTGGCAAAGTTATTTTTGTTCTTGTTGTTGTGTTCGCATTGCAATTAAAATAAATTCGGTAAAGTGCGACTTCGACATCATTACATTCGGTTTTGAGCATTTTTTTAATGTGGCTTTTTTGCTTTTTAACTTTTTTTCAGTTTAAACGATTTTTTTCAGTTTTGTCGCTTTTTTCTCGTTTTGGATTTTTTTGTTGCGATTTTTTTCTGTTTTTTGGGGTTTTTTTCATTTTGGCGATTTTTTTTATTTTGGCGAATTATCCGTTTTTTTTCGCGATTTATTTTAGTAATAGAATTTTTTTTAATATGGTGCTATTTTTCGTTTTGGCGATTTTTTTTTTGGTTTTTGGCGATTTTTTTCGGTTTTGGCGATTTTATAATTTTTTGATTATTTAGTTTTACTGTTTTTGAAAATTTCAAGAGTTTCGCCCTTACGGTTTCCAACAACTTGCTGTTGTCAAAATTGCATAGTCAAAATTGCATTAACTGATGGAACACCCTTTAATTAAATTTTTTTTTTTAATTTTAGTGTTAATTGTTGTAGTCTGTATAAAAATACACTAACTTTACAAATTTCAAGTGTATAAGTAAATAATATTCTTTATTATTTAAATTTTTTTAAAAAATTTGTATTTATTTAAAGGAGAAGACTATGTCTTCTTTTTCCTTTTATTATTTTTAATTATTTTATTTGCCGGAAGACTATGTCTTCTTATTCGGACTTCTTATTATTGACTAATACTATTATTATTGTTCTTTTTACTTAATATTAAACTTTTTATAAACTAAAGAATTGTCGAACAGCAATCATCACCTTGAAATGCAACGTGAGCTGTTCCAATTGCATTCAGTGCAAATAGGTCGTTAGCACTTTAAATAAATGTTGTAACAAAAAACAAGTAAGAGTGCTATATTCGGCTGTGTCGAATCTTATATACCCTTTACCAACGTATACACTTAGTCGCAAAAGTACTAGAAGTAATTTAAATTAAATAAAAATACTACATTTGATTTCACTAAACAATATTAAACAAGCAAAAAATAATAAAATTTAATATTTTATCCGATTGCAAAAGTGTACATACGATGTATTGTTGAGTATATTGTGTAAAATTTTTTTAAAATTTTAAAAGTTTGTGTGTCCGCTTTTTGATCAAACGCTTCTCTAAGCCTTTTAGGTATCGAAGAAACCATACCTTTAGTTGTTTTCGCCAATACATTTTCCCATTTTTCCTTTAGAATTGTAATTATTTGAGATAAGATACTGTGGCCACTATTTTGACGCCTCTACTTCAAGGAAGCCCATAAATAATGGATCAGATTTAAATCTGGGGACTGTGGAAGATGTGGAAACTTCGGTCTTACTTTATAAAGAAGCCATTCCTTAACTAGCCTTAAGTTACTCTTGGGGTCATTATCATGCATAAATATATATTTATCTTTAAGGCGCAATTTGTTCACATTCTGCAGAAAATATATTTTTAAATATCTAAATTACCACGACGATCCATAATTACATCAAAAAATTTTAATTTTCCAACCCCATCAGTACTTATGCACTCCAACACCATTACAGAGTCCCAACCATGTTTGACAGCACTGCATACGTTTTATTATCCAAGTCAATATTACATTTTATCCTTGTTTTTGGTCGTCCATCGTTTCGAAAAAGGTTGAATTTACGCTCATCCGTAAAAAAAAACTCTTTCCCAAAACTTAGATTTGTTAAGATGGACGTGTTTGTACTCCAGATCATATGTATATCGTTTAGTTTTGTTTATATGACTTATGTATGGTATTTTTCTGGCTATACACGTCTATAATACAACTTTCTTTAAGTAATGGCGAAATATATTAGCATCTACAAGAATTTCATAATTATTTTCAAGGCCCTCTTACAGTTTTGTGCTACTTCCGTTTGTATTTATCGCAATTATTCTCACAATTTTGCGCCTTAGTTTTTCATCAAGCTTTGCTATTCGTCCCAATTGTAGAAAACTTTGATTCTTTTGTAATTTTAATAATAGCTATGATTGTAAATTTACAAAAATTTAACGTTCGTCTGGTTTTTCTCATTTAACTCCCTTCATTTGAAAGATTGATTACGAATTTTCGAACGTTGGCTGATATTTCCTTATTTTCCCCCATTTTTTCCAACTACTGCTAATAATTAAAGCAAAATTTAAGCAAAATCTAACACATATTGTTAAAACAATACTAAATGAACACAAAATTATAAAATAAAACGTGCTACTATATCTGTAGTTAATAAAATACAAACGCGTATGTACACTTTTGCGACGTTGGCTAAGCGTCATTTTTCAGCAATTTTTACTTTACCAAAAAAGTAACAGTGATTTTTTTATGTTTTTTATCTCAAAGTTATAAAGTGGGTTCAATATAATACTCAAGATACAATATATTCAAAAATTAAACATTAAATAAAAATTAGGAATAAAAGATGCGAAATAGCTAAAATCGTATGTAGAGTTTTGCGACTAAGTGTATATGTATGTATATGTAGTATACAGAAACACACATTAGTACATACATACATATTTGTTTTCTGATAAAATTTATAACTTTTTGTTATAGTGCAATTTTTAGTAAGTGACCTCTCGGTTTTTTTTTCGACTAAAGAATTTGCTTGAGTAAAGATCTTCTTAAAATATAAAATATTTTTAATTGAAAAAAAAAATATTTTTGGTTATTTTTTAGCCAATTTTTTTTTCAACTTCCAACCCTGGAATTATTTAAATTTTTCTGGATTTAATACGAGTACAAATTTATTTCCTTCTAACTTTTAAGAAATTTATTATTCGACATATTGTCATAAGTTTATTTTAATTTTAAATTCATTTGCTGGTGGTTCAGCGATGTCTATATGCATTTCATTGTTGCTGTAACAAATCGTCAGTAGACTTCAACCACACATTTTGAACAGTCAGAAAGCATGATTTTAAAACAGGGGTTAAAATAATGCTTTCTGAACTAAATTGAATTTTCAGTAGAAGCCATGCATTAACTATTTCTTTTGCATGTCTTTTTTGCTGGGTATGTACATATCTATGTATGTATATACCCAGCAAAAAAAAAACATGACAAATCATGTGTTGAATCATGGGTTGAAGTCATGACGCATTGGTTCGATTTAGGTGAAACATGCATGATTCTTACATTAGCTTGTCAATACAAAACAAAATAAATAAATAAAAACTTTTGTCGGAGGCTACGAACCGTGCCGTTCTCAACATCAAGCCATACTCTCTACCACTGAGCTGCTGTACTCTTGTCATTCACTGGAGATAAGACTTGTTATATGAAAATGTGATGGTTTAATTCCGTTTTTGCATCCGTTTTTAATGAGTTCAAAAACTATAGCATTATTTACGATTTGCAGTGATATTCAGAATGCATTCGAAGAAACAAATGCTCAAGAAAGCATGAAACAGTATTTCATTTTGAACGCGTTCATATGTGCAATGTCAATTCTTACGAAACTTAAAAAAACGATTATGTTTTTCACGTAAAAAAAAATACCAACGCAGCCAGGATACGAACCGTGCTTTTCTGACTGTTGAGGCATACTCTCCTCCACCTGACGTATTAATTCTTATTAATAGTTAGAGATAAAATTTGTTTTATGAAAATGTATCAATATGATAATTTAATTCCGTTTTTGCATGCCTTTTTCATTGGATATTATTTCAACATATTACCCCTATCCGATCGTGTCACTAAATACAAAACAAAAAAATAAATAAAAATTTTTGTCGCAGGATACGAACCGCGCTGTTCTCACTCTCAAGGCACACTCTCTACCATTGAGCTACTGTACTCTTTTTATTCTTTAGAGATAAAACTTATTTAATGAAAATATTTCACGTAAATACAAAACAAAAAACAAGTAAGAGTGCTATATTCGGCTGTGCCGAATCTTATATACCCTTTACCAACGTACGTACATATATATAGTATACAGACACATACATACATATTTGTTTTGTGAAAAAATTTATCATTTTTCTTAAGTTTCCATCTTTGGAGCTGTAATTTTCTTTCAGAAGCATAAAATATATTCAATTTATAAAGAAAAAGAAAAAAATTTTTATACCTATTTAATTTTATATAACACAAAAAGTGTGAGTTTTCCAACCCTGGAGTCATAATTTTGGATTTTTTTGATTATTGATACCAATCTAGTTCTTTAAAAAATACATAAAATATGTTAAGTGAAAAAATCAAAAACGAAATAAGGAAAGACTTAAGGTCAGATTTTGTAAATTCAAACGATTTTTTCGTTTTGAAATTTGTATGGAAAAAATATTTTTTGAAAAGAATTTTCGTTATTTTTCATACAAATTTGAAACGTTTAGAAACAAAATTTTTTACAAAATCTGCTTATTAGTTTCTTTTAATTCCTTTAATATTAAAAACTTCAGTAAAGTGCGACTTTGAATCGCGCACGAAATGTAGGCTTTTCTGAAGTTTTTTTTTCAGTTTAAACGATTTTTTCAATTTTGTCGCTTTTTTCTCGTTTTGACGATTTTTTGTCTGTTTTTGGAGGTTTTTTTTATTTTGGTGATTTTTTTCATTTTGTAGATTTTTCTCATTTTGACGATTTATTTTCATTTTTGCGATTTTTTTCTGTTTTTGGGTTTTTTTTATTTAGGAGTTTTTTTTTTCATTTTGGCGATTTTTTTCTGGTTTTGGGTTTTTTTCGTTTTGGCGATTTTTTTCATTTTGGCGATTTTTTTCATTTTGGCGATTTTTTTCTGTTTTTAGGTTTTTTTTTTCGTTTTGGCGATTTTTTTTCATTTCGGTGATTTTTTTAATTTTGGCGATTTTCTTTCCTTTTGCCGATTGTTTTTGTCATTTTAGCAATTTTTCCGTATAATGCGATTTATTTTAGTCTTAGAATTTTTTTTGTTAATATGGTGCTTTTTTCGTTTTGGCGATTTTTTGTTTGTTTTTGGCGATTTTATAATTTTTTTAGTTTTACCGTTTTTAAAAATTTCAAGAGTTTTGCTCTTACGGTTTGCTAGATACAGCAAGTTGTCAAAATTGCATAGTGAAAATTGCGTTAACTGATGGAACACCCTTTAATTTAAATTTTTGGAAATTTTAGTATTAATTTTTGTAGTCTGTATAAAAATACACTAACCTTACAAATTTCAAGTGTATATACATATAATTGTATGTATATTACATGGGATTTAAAATTTTTCGTTGCTCGTTTTGGAACACCCTTTAATTTCCAATTCTCATGTATTTGTTGTTGTAGCGGCCGAAGGTCTACACACTGTGTCCAAATTTCAGGTCTGTAGCTCTTACAGTTCTCGAGAAAATACTAATATAGTTTTAGACATAGTTAATTTTACATAACACAAAAAGTTAAAGTTTTCCAACCCTGGAAACGTCTTTTTAATTTTTTTTATATTTATTTTAATTTAAAATACCAATTTTAGTCGTACTGAAGTGTAAAATAAATTTAGTTATTAAAAAAAATAAAAATTTGTTTTCGGTAGTTACTTTTATATGGCAAAATATAGTTTACGTTTTCCAGCTCTGCAATCGTCTGCCCGATTTTGCTGAATTTCAATACCAATCTAAGTTGGACCATTTCTGATACATCAGTCCAAGAACGAAGTTTCTAGCTTTTCTGGGAGCTTCGGAAAACCGATTTTACGTACACCGGACAGACGGACATCGCTTATTCGTCTTCGCTATTCATAAGGACCCAGAATATATATATGTTTTTGGTCGCAAATTAAAATTATGGAAATTACACACGGAATGACAAACCTATATATACCCTTTTCCATTTTTGGTAAAGGGTATAATAAATAAAATTTTTGTCGGAGGATACGAACCACGCTGTTCTCAATCTCAAAGCACAGTCTCTACCACTGTACTACTGTACACTTGTTATGTATTGGAAATAAAACTTGTTATATGAAAATGTAGCAATGTGATGATAATTTAATTCCGTTTTTACATCCCCTTTTTGCTGGGTATTTATTTCAATATACATATGTACATTAGGTATGGCGTTGTTTACGATTTTTCAATTTCGACTTGCAAGAACCCCTAATTTTGTGAGGTTTCAAAAAAAAATATTCCAGCCAAAAAATGGTGGCGGTCAGAAGGGGGCAAAGGGCTCCGCATCGTGCTCAAAGTTGAGGGTAAAAGCAAAAAAAGACTACAAAAAATCATATAACTTTCCCGGGGTCACCGCTACCAGGGTCAAATGTATGACGAGCACCCATTAATTTTCTCTGCCCAACATCTTTTTTAAATACACCGGCCACCTAGCTCCTCTTCTTAAGGGAGCTCCCATACAAAGGGGACATTTTTATAAAATTTACTCGCAAGGCTCTAACTGCCCCTAGGACGTACCTATCGATGTCAGATGAATGACTGACCTCCAATATTTTTTCATTACAAAGATTTTCTTTGAACATACTTATCGTCTATCTTCAACCATTAAGGTAGTCCCCATACAAAAAAATAGTTTTTTGAATAATTTTTTTTAAGAAATCCGCTTTTTCCGCTTTTATGTTGTCTCCTAGGGGGGTAAAATGTAAGACCGGCCCACAGTAATTTTTTATTTTCAACATTTCCTCCGAACATACCTATATCCTATCTCGACTCATTAAGGGGGCTCCCAAAGCAAGCGCTAAAGATATTGCAAAAACTCCATGTTGTCAACGACGCTGCCGAAAGAGGCGTAAAATTAATAGAAGATTATAGCAGTGCGTTATGCCGCGACGAAGAAGAAAAAATATTTTTACTTTAAGTCGTTGCCCAAAATAAAAAAATGTATCCAACACATACCAAAAATAAATTAGTTATTTGAAAAAAAATTTTTTTTTTGTATGGGGACCACCTTAATGGTTGAAGACAGATGTAAGTATGTTGACAGAAAATCTTTGTGTTGAAAAAATATTGGAGGTCGGACATACATTTGACTTCGATAGGAACGCGCCAGGGACAATTAGAGCCCTGCGAGTAAATTTTGTACAAATTCCGCCTTTGTATGGAAGCCCCCTTAATGAGTCGAGATAGGGCATAGGTATGTTCGGAGGAAATGTTGAAGATAAAAAATTATTGTGGGTCGGTCTTACATTTTACCCCCCTAGGAGGCAACATAAAAGCGGATTTCTTATAAAAAATTATTAAAAAAAATATTTTTTTGTATGGGCACCACCTTAATGGTTGAAGATAGACGATAAGTATGTTCAGAGAAAATATTTGTATTGAAAAAATATTGGAGTTCAGTCATACATTTGACTTCGATAGGTACAGCCTAGGGGCAGTTAGAGCCCTGCGAGTAAATTTTGTACAAATTTCGCCTTTGTATGGGAGCCCACTTAATGAGTCGAAATAGGATATAGGTATGTTCGGAGGAAATGTTGAAAATAAAAAATTACTGTGGGCCGGTCTTACATTTTACCCCCCTAGGAGACAACATAAAAGCGGAAAAAGCGGATTTCTTAAAAAAAATTCTTCAAAAAACTATTTTTTTGTATGGGGACCACCTTAATGGTTGAAGATAGACGATAAGTATGTTCAAAGAAAATCTTTGTAATAAACAAATGTTGGAGGTGAGTCATACATTTGACTTCGATAGGTACAGCTAGGGGCAGTTAGAGCCCTGCGAGTAAATTTTATAAAAATTTCCCCTTTGTATGGGAGCTCCCTTAAGGAGAGGAGTTAGGCGGTCGGTGTGTTTTAAAAAAATGTTGGGCAAAGAAAATTAATGGGTGCTTGTCATACATTTGGCCCTTGTAGAGGTGGCCCCCGGAAAGTTATATGATTTTTTGTACGTTTTTTTGCTTTAACCTTCAACTTTGAGCACGATGCGGAGCCCTTTGCCCCCCTCTGACCGCCACCATTTTTTGGCTCGAATATTTTTTTACCAAACCTCACAAAATGAGGGGTAATGTGCATACATATGTACATATGTATGTATATCATGAACACGTGCATTCTTTAATACAAAACTTTATAAGTATGTATATGCATACATTCATATGTACATATGTAGGTATGTATATAAAATAATTCTCAGTTTTTACAACAAAAAACTGAATATTATTCTTTCAATACAATTGGTAGCATATTGTTGTTGTTGTAGTTGTTCAATTCAACACAGAATACAAAAACTCTTATGGAAGCGTATATTTATGCATAAGTATGTATGTATGTATGTACGAATGCTTATAACCAGCGTGGCCATATTAGCTTATTTTGAGCTAAATTTAGCTTATTTGTTTCAGATTTAGCCTTAAAATTTTCATTTAGCTCTTAGCTTATTTTTTAGCTTTTTTTAAAAACTCATTTAGCTTTTTTAGCCTTTTTTTAGTCTAAATTGCGTGTTCTCTAAAAATATATTAAAAACATAAACAACTTATAAAAATTATAATTTTTTAGCATTGTAAAATAGTTTACAAGAAATACAAAATGTAAATTTTACGACAATTTTATAACAGAAATGGAAAGAAGAAAAATAGTAGATAATGGCAGAATGGTTAGAATTCCAATGGAAAAAGTTAAATTCATATTAGTGGTCAAAACTAGGGATGTAACGAATACCAGTTTAGCGAATGCGAATGCGAATAACACAATTTAATTTTTGCGAAAGCGAATGCAAATATTACAATTCGTTAAAATATCACATGCATATAAATTTTTTTAAGAGTAAGTCTAGATAATAATTAAAAATAAGTTTACACAATGTTAGGCAATACACCCATTCATACTTTGGTCCTAAAGCCTGGTACTCTGTTCAACATTTCATGTGAAATGCTGCTAAATACATATGAAGAAAACTTGGATTGCATTTTTCCTGAAAAAATCTTGCAGAAGTAGTACTCTGTTCATCTTGGGAAAAACATATGAAATATATCTTCAACATTTTAAGTTTTCATAAGAAATAATATCAGTGGCACTTGTTTCGCGTGGAATTTACAACAAACAAGGACTAGTTAATATTGTTGTACGAAGTAATGAATGGTGTTCAAAAGTTTGAACAGACTAGTCTTAAGCAGACAATATTTTCGCGCAAATCAAACACTGTCTTTTCTTTTTCAAAACTGAAAAATATTTCCAAACACCACTGGATTTTGGATTCATTTTGATACTTATGAGAACTTATTGATAGAAAAGTTTTCCGCTAAAATATTAAAGTTTTACATGTAAGTACATGAATCTTTTTCATGCTGGTTTAAAATAATTTTCGTCTTTTTGATGTTTGTTCATCGTAAACTATTTTCGTAAGGAAGTACAAATTTTTTTTGTCTTTAGTATTCGCTTGAAATATTTGCAAACATTTTAGCGAATGCAAAAGCGAATGCAAATAGCAAAAGTAAGCGAATTATTTGCGAATGCGAAAGCGAATGCGAACATTCGTTACATCCCTAGTCAAAACACTTTGAGTTTTTTGGGTATAAAATTATTTGACTTGAGTTGAACGTTCATTCAGCGGCATCAATTAACTTAAAACAAAAACCTGAAATAGCCTTAAGCCTGGATAGCACTATGTACCGATTTTCGTCGGGCCACCTCAATAAAGTCATAAGTAATAAGCCAAAATGGCATTATTACTCAATTAATTCTGGAATAAGTCCATATGGGCTTATTACCAATGCAGTGTGGCGCAATTATGTCCTTGTATTTCAAGTAGTCGATAAATTAGAGCAAAATCTTTACTTATGACTTTATATCACTGATCTGACGAAACTCGGTACATTGCGCAGATAGTGTGATCCATGCTTTGTCTTAAATAGCATTAATTCACTTAAAAAGCTTTCGTATTTTAATATAAATGTTTTTACATTTTTAAAAACTTTTTAAGATTATTTTGGGGAAGTTTTTGTTTTGTTCTTCATTAAATCTAAAATATAATAATTAATAAATAATTTCATTAAGCAAATATTCTATAAGTATAATAAAAAAATATGTTTGTGTAATATTTAACGTTAGTTTAGCAATAAGAAACTATTGAAAAGTGATCAAAGAAGTGGAAAAAAGTTTAGCTTTATTTTCTAGCCTAAAATGTAACTTTTTAGCTTATTTTAGCTTTTTTTCAAACGTGATTTAGCTTAATATTATTTTAAAATCTGGTCACACTGCTTATAACATACCTACAGTTTTTTTTTCATAGCACTACAAATTCTATGCAAACACATTCGTTTTAATTTCCAGGAATAAGAATGTGCCAAGCAAAATTATCATTGAATAAAAAAAATGAAAAAGAACAATGTCTATGCAGAGCTGACAAAAAGGGGTTTAATATGAAATAAAGCATATTAGAGAAAATGTTTAACTACAGCAAATAAATACCAAATGTAAGCAAGCCTCGTTAGCCGAGTAGCTAGTGGGGTTAAATAGAAATTTGAATATTCTTTGTTCTATGCACAGTAGTTTTTTCATCCAATTTTCAAAACGTATGATAAAACTATATATATAGAACTTCGGGAGAACCGATTATTTTAGTCCAACTCCGAGCTCTCTAACTTGCTTGGGAGCTTCAAAAAACGCATTTCACGCCTCCCATACAAAATCCGTACAGACAGACGGACAGACGGACATGTCTTTTTTTTATCTCCTAGTCATAAGGATCCATAATAACTAACTTTTTTTGGCCCCAAATGAATATTGTAGAAATTACAAAAATCTGGACAAACCTATATATACCCTTTTCCATTTTTGGTAAAGGGTATAATAATTATTAATTGAAATTAAATGGAAATGTGTCAGCAATTGAATTGCGACAGAGGAGATTGAACTTTATTAAAGTAAGTAAAATAATTATTACTTGCAATTAAATGGAAATGTGTCAGCAATTGAACTTTTATTAAAAATAAATATGTTAATTATTAACTTATATACATACAATTGTATGTATATTACATGGGATTTTAAAATTTTTGTTGCTCGTTTTGGAGCACCCTTTAATTTTAACTCTCATGTATTTGTTGTTGTAGCGGCCAAATGTCTACACACTGTGTCAGGTTCGTAGCTCTTACGGTTCTCGAGAAAACACCCTGTGACAGACGGAGAGCGTAGCGAAAACAATAGGTTTCCCTTTCACCTTTGGTGTACGGGACCCTAATAAAGCAATTATCAAGTTAAAAAAACAAACAAACACCAGCAAATTCTTATGTATTTACATTATTTTAAATAAGTTTGTATTGCTTCTTTCAAACACTAATACACTCATACATATGTAGCTCACATCGATTTCATAACGCGGGGTGCATCTCATCTCACTCAAAATTTGTGATTGTATTGTGAAAAAGATTTTTACCCCTTAGCTTATAGATGTTTACACATCAAAAATTAAATATTTTCCAATGCATTGGGACTTATGTCGTTATAAATTTTGTATGGAAAAATCATTGGAAGGTATTTAATTTTTTCTTTGGAGTTAACAGTTTTTAGTCAATGTAAAAATTAAAATGTTCACGTTTTCGAGTCGTTCATGTATTCGAGAATTCACGTTTTCGCGAGTTCACTGCATATGCATTTAAAAATAGAGTTTGTTGAAACATAATTAGTTTCAATGGAAACTGGAATTTGAGCACTTTAGTTGTACATACATGCTAATATTACTAAAGGGCCACTCAGACTATTATACTTTGTATTAATATGTACATGTCAAAAATTCAAATAATACGTGCAAGTGCGATATTGTGAATGCAAAATGTCATAACGAATGGTAATAATACGATAAAAATTTGACATCCCATAATACTTGACCATTTTTTGAAAATTTTCTAAACGATAATACTTTTCATCTGATCAGGGTTGCATTATTACAAAATCCAAACTAACAAGCCGTCTGTTTCGACGCCGATGCCGTGCCGTCGGTTATGTTAAATGTCTTTGTATTAAAACGGATATAAATATTGAATGTGCTTATCGTATTGAATAATTTTTCGTGTAAGACATGTCTGAAAGTTAACGAAACTATCGTATTTTCTTTTTATTTATCTTATTTAAATCAACTACTTTAACCGCCGTCTATTTTCAGAGGCCGACACGACAACAGCGTACATGAAACTGCTTTACCGCCGGAAGTCAAAGATTAACGTAGGCATGTTAATCCTCAACAGCTGTTTGCTTTATACTTGTGTTTTTAATGTAATATGAGGTGTGATGGTGTGAACATAAAATGTCAATTTACGTTAGATTTTTTGATAGTCGAAACAAATGTGTTTAGATTTCTTTTTCGTAAAGTGTCATAGTTTGCATCCTAAAAAAGTGGCTGCAAGCGTTGATGAATTACAATTATTCACATCCAAGGATTTAAGCTCTTTTGTGACTACCAAAACAAAATTTTTTTCTCGTTTGGAAATTTGTATGGATTTCTTACGCTTTGATCCGTCAAATTGGCCTAAGAGCGACGCATTTTGTAAAGGGAAACAGATCGTCAAATGCATTACTGTTGTGAATGATGCCGCCGAAATAAAAGGCAAGCTAATAATTGACTTAAACAGATGCTTAAAACACAACGAAGCTGATAAACATTACTTGTTACGCATTCAATCATTGATTTAAAATAAAAATAATAATTTTTAATAATTAATTCATATCAAATATGATTTGCATATAAATATTGTGCCATCTTTAATTAATTTTAAAACCTATGATACAAAAAATTTTACAAACAGTAATGTCACTATTGTACTGCTGTGGTACTAAGGAATTATATATTTGGCGTTTTGTTTTTGTTAAAAATTAATGGCGCATAGTAATAGTCATAAACCAAGTACACTTTAAGAGTTTCAAACCAGTATTGCCATACAAAATACTGGTTTTAAACTCATAAAGTATACTTAGTTTTGACTATCACTATGCGCCAATATCTTTATTTATTCAAAATATGTACAAAAACCAAAACTATAATCTAAAAATAATAGAAATTAAAAAAGGCGTTGTTTCACAAGCCGTTCTATTCATAAAGTGAAAAAGGAAAAATTGACATTTATAAGAAACGTTGCCAGATTATTTTTCAGAATTGGTTAGTCCGCCACAGTTGCCCCCCGAGGGATCTAGCATATATTCTCTGAATATGGATGGGAGTTGAACGACACGACCAGTTCGGGTGCGTTAAGACTGATCAAAAGATTGTGGCGGAGTTTCACTTCGAACCGCTTTATTGTCTGTCGTTGATATGGGACTGTTTCTTGCTCTCGATGATTCTGATTGCTGTCCACATCAGAAGCCTCCACATATGCTGACTTAAGTCTATCCACAGATATTTTCACATGCCTGCCTCGAACCTCTATCATGAAGTACTTCTCAAAACGCTGAATGATTCTAAACGGTCCCTCATAAGGTGGAATACATAATGCTTTTACTGAATCATTTCTTATAAAATATGATAATATATTATATAATAATATATTGTTGTACGATAAGGCAATAGTTACAATAGTTACAATAAATTGATTTAAATTGCTTTGTAAGTAGAATAAACCACCTTTGCATAATTCCTTTTTTTATTACAAAATTAAAAATATTAATTTCTGTCTTGTCAACAATAATGGTTAATGAAAATTAGGTCCTAATAAATATTTAAAACAGAATTAATAAGTAAAATAAAATGTTTAATCAACAATAATGGTTAATGAACTCAAAAACGGAAACTAGGCAATGTTTTTTAATAATGATAATTAAATAAATAAAAATAAAAAATTATGTTGATGTGAGTATCAACATTCTCCCCCGCGTTGACCAACGGCCGCTGATGACAAATGTTCATTAGATTTGATATCTGCAATGTCGATGGTAACAGGTCGCGGTAAGGGAACTGGATGAGATTTCGGTTGAACGACCGCATTTTGAATTTTTCTTTCTTTAAAGAAACTATGATGATGGCTACTAGTGTTGTTAATAATTCGTATTTTATATTTGTTCGAATGAAATTTCATGATTTTTTTCCAGTTCGAACAGACGAATAATTTTGAACTTTTGTTCGCATATTCGAACGAACAAAGCATAAAAAAATGAGTTCGAATAATTTGAAAAATGTTTGCAAAAAATGACACGCATGTATATTATTTTAACTTTTTTTGTATTAACAAACAAAAAATAGTTCATAGTTTTAATAATACGCAATTTATCTTAAGCATTTTTTCAGGAAATTTTATAAATTTTGTTGCACAAAACTTTTTCAGTTTGATAATTGCAACGCTATAGAAGATAATTTGATATAAAAAAGAACTGAGAATGAATCTCTGATTCATTTTTGGGAACTTTTTTGATATGAGTTGCTCCTCCAGCGCTCCTACTGACAAATGAAAATTTTTCATGAAACTTATTTCATAGAAACTTAGAAATATTAATAAATAAAAATATTAATAATATAAATTAAAAATTTTAAAAACTTCCGACGCAGTTGAACTCTGTGTTTCAATAATATTATTGAAGTAACAGAATCGCAAAAATGAAAAGAGTAAATTAATATATAGAAAATTTATGATAACTTCCAATCGACTAGACAGACTTTCTTCAAGTATAGACTCGAAGATATACGATCACGTCACCTTTCATAAACGAATTATAATCGGTCAAACCGTTTGGGACTACGGCGCACAGTGGCACACTTTGTGAGTTGGCGGTCAAAATTCTATAACTTTTGACTGGGTTGAAATTTTTATTGTTGGATAGAAGACATCTTAAGCTTCAATTTAATGTATTAACTTTAAAATCGGGCCTTTTTAAAGTACACTTATATATGATTGAAAAATGACTATTAAAAATATATGTATTATCGGCCTTAAAAAAAATAAATTTGTGAATATAGTGATTTAACATTGCATTTTATAAATAGTAACGTTTACTGAACTAAAAAATTACATACTTAATTAAGCCGTCGACCCGGGTCCATTTTATTTTGACCTTTAGCCCTCTTCTCCAATGGACCACTTAGAATACGGGTTTGAAGCTCATAATTGTTTTAAATATATTAATATTGATATAATATTTAGCAAAACTAATTTTATTTTCGTCGTTGAAATTCCTGTGAAATTTTAGGGGAATCGGTCCTCATTTACTCATAGGGCCCTTGTAAGTCAAAATTCGTAAGACAGCCTTGGTGATCATAGTTCACTTTATTTGTTTTTTTGCTCTAATTTTTATGTTAATTTGCATAGAATACATTTTTCATTTAACTGTCTTAGTGAAAATTTCATCTAAGTATGTCTCTTGTTCATCTTCAAGGAGCTGCTTGACGTCTTTGTCCAATTCCATGGGGGTGGAATTCCATTTTTTTTCGAATGCTGGAGATATATGGATCAGAAGTGCACATTAAAATATTAAAAGGGTCTTCATTGGGACTGTATCTAGATATCTTTCTTGTGTTGTGCTCGCGAAAATATCTATAATCTTTGTTCCTTTTTTCTTGCGCTTCTTCAGAAAGATCTCCAATCGGCAGCATATTGTGTTGAATAATGTTTTCTCCATGATATAGTATTTTATGGACTGTCTATGGCATATTCCTGCAATCATATTTTTCGTTGTATAGTTTCGCTGTTTCATTAGCATAATGACCAAATTTTCTTGCATTTACATTTTTATTGTATGATATTACTTGCAATATGATTTTGTACCGTTTTATTAATTCAAAATCTACTCTTGTAATAGCTGCAGCAGTTTCAGGATCAGAAAAAAATGTTCTTGCTGTGTTGCCATCATTTGTGTTTCCTTCTCATTGCTTTGGCTGATCGATCATTAAACCCCATTCTAAATATTTTTCTTGTACGTGTTTCTTTTTTGCCTCTCTTTTGGCTTTATTTTCGTCACTATTTCGTACTGTTCCTTTAAAATCTAAATCATAGCTTAGCTTTAATATGTGTTCCATAAATCGAATTTTAGCATGGAGTGGGGACAAGCCAAACTCATAGGCTTCTTGGAAAGTAGTGTTCTGTTGGAAGTTGACTTAATTGGCATGCAGTTTTTTTTTGCAAATAACACAGCTCGAAGATGATTTTGTTTCACTTATGGCCTGTGCAACTTTTCCATCAATCATTGTAAATAACATTTGATAATTTATTTGAATCTCTTGATCGTTAAGCAACAAAGTTATCGGTTGAAGTCTATCTATTTGTTGTTTAAGTTTAGATACTTCTTCTAATATTACATCCTTCGTTTCCTTCTTAAAAGCAAATTTAATTGGTCTGCAATATTTTGTTGATGAAGGTATTTTGTTTTTCCATATGTCAATATCGGTTTCTTTGCTAGTAGATGGCTCAAAATTAATGTTATTTATTTTTAGTCTTAACGGAACAAAAGATATCATAAATAAGTCAGAATCTGAAATTTTTTCTGCATTATACTGCTTATATCGCTTTTGTCCAGAAGATCCATCGCATCCCCATGTTAGGCTACAGTCACCAAGCTTTTTAATATTATCTGCGTCTAATGTATTCAACAATCTTTCTGCAGTATGATTTAATATATCTTGCAATACCACCTCTGCTGAGCTTTCTGTGATGTTTATAGAACTTTGTGGTGGTAAACAATATTTTTTAATTAAAACCAAATCTCTACATTCTGGATAAATGAAGCAATGTTTTCCAACTGCCCACTTTCTCAATTCCATATACTGATATTTTGTTAGCTTTAAGTCCAGAAATATTGAAAATGCTTCTTCAGACGTAAATTTTTTATCATCGGTTGGTGTTGGAATGCTCTTTAAAATCATTTTTACACGCTTGGGGCTCACTTTCATTACATTTTCTATAATATAAATTTTTTTAGTTTTATTTTTTGTTGGTCCTAGTTGATGGAAAAACGTATCTTTAATTATTTCTTGAGAAAATTCTTCATTAATGCTTTGCAGTTTTGTTGGTTTTGGTTGGCTTTCAAATACAAGTTAGCTTGTAAGCCATTCTTTGTTGCAGTTAAAATTTTTTTCCTTATTTCTATAACATTCATTATACCGTTTATTTAATCGCGTTAAAAAATTATTAATTTTTTTTAAATGGTCGCACAACTCAAAATAAGGGTCTTTAAAATGTGTAATATAACATCGTTTTTGTTTTTTTGTTCAAAATAAACTTTAGCAAGATCGTTATAACTGAACTTAGCCATCGTTTTGACAATACTGATCGTCTTTATTAATTTTGTCTGTTTTTATACACATCAACTTTTCTTGAAGCCTGTATGTGTTTAAACGAGAGAGAGGAAATAAGAAAGAAGAGGAGTACAGACATGCTTGTACCGACAAGTTACTTCAATTCTCTTTTGTTATTTCATTCTCATATTCAAAACTCATTAAAAACTTGAACACAATCTGTCTGTATCTAAACAACCGGGCAGATTTAAAAGAGAATTAAAGAGACCTGTTTCAAGAAAACCTGATGTGTCTATCGTATTTTAACCTTTATATGAGCAGCAGCTACCTGGGTACACAATAAAGTTATAACAAAAGGTCAAATATATTAGTCCAAATACAACAACTCATGTACCTACCCCCGCTTATATGTAACTATACATTTTTTAATGGCCTAAATTACAAAAATGCATTTAATGCATTATAATAACAGTCTTTTATTATACCCTTTTCATTAATAAAACTTCTTCAAAAAAAATAAAGAAAAACATACACACAGTGCACACACAAACACATGTAGATATACCCCACTCCCATACCTAAAATATCCGACATGCAAGCAGTAAAATCATTGTAGTTCCTAGAGACGCAAATATAAATTTTAAAAATGAGCATATAATAACAGCTCAAAGTACGTACTATAACACGTTATAAGTCCTTATACGAAGTTTTTCGCAGAAACTAACTTGCGTTCCACTGAACATCGAGATTTGGGTATATTTTAGACCTGTATTGCAATGCCCAAATCTTGTACTCAAGGAAAGTACGGCACGATTTTTTTAACTATTTTATAAATTAAGAAATGATATTGTGTGAAGAAAAATATTTTTTCCAAAAATATATAAAACCAAAAAAGTTATGCCCACTTGAAGTTCAAAAATTTTCTAAAATATTTTGAATTTCAGCTTCTTTTAAAAAAGCTCGTTTTTGATCACCCTATTCGAAGAGAAATTATCGAAATAAAAACTTAAATTTCTGGATTTCGAGGTTCCTATGTGTTTACTTTTATATATAAAAAAAATTAAATCGGTGACACAAAATAAAAATTTTTTGAAGAGTTTTGGCCGCCATCTCTTCAAATGTGCCACTTTGCGGCGTCAAAAACACAGATTTAACAGAATATATCTATAAAAAGATGTGATATCTAAACGGCTAGACCAATTTTCTTCAAACATAGCTAAGAACACACTAAGTTTACGTGAGTAAACTCGTACATACAAACATATACACCGACACACACTACAAACTTATAACCAGGGGTCGAATCGTCACATTCGTGAACGTACAACTCATCACGCAAAAATACCATTTTCGGATTATGACATACGTGAACGTACTGAAATCCCATTCAACTTATACGATTGACGTATCATTTAACTTGTTTTCGTACGATTGTCGATACGATCACGGATGTGACGATTTGAGCCCAGACTTATAGCACTTTCTTAAGACTATTTGGCATTTTGTGCACTTTTTTATTTTAGATAATTCCTTAAGACAAATTGTGGGCCAATTAATATTATATTGTTTATCAAATTTATTTATCTTCATTAAGTGTTTAGTATGGCAGGAGTCATGTAACTAAACCGCCATGAGATACAAATATGGGTACAAATATATTAAAGAACACGATTTGAAATACTAAATTAACAAAACTTATTTTAAGTTGTATTCTTCTTAAGAGCTCAGGGTTAATAAGGTTATTGATCAGCTTAACAAAAAGCACAGTAAAAGCGAAAATGAGCCAAAGAGGCTTATTCTGTACTGCGATGCGAAAGTCAATGCGACTCGAAAACATGCAAATGCGAACACTTCCTATTCTGTGTTACGATGTTCGCAAAGTACTTTTTTTATTCGCATTTAAAATGCGAAAAGGTGGCAAGTCGGTATTCTGTATTGCGAAAAAAAATGTCAGATACGTAGGAAAATCGCAAATTATATTCGACTGCAAAACAGCATTCGCAAAGCGCAAAAATGTAAGTGAAAAATAATAATTTTGTTTATTTATTCTTAAATTAATTGATAAATTATTCAGGGAAACAAACAACAAGACCACCAAATCGCACCAATTTGAAATACTGGTGGAATTTATGATGAAACAGCCAAAAATTGTTTATAAAGCTGGAATAGAAATATTTTGCATAATTAATTATTTTCAATGCTTCAAAATAAATTACCGATTTGCTTCTAAGCAATCTTCTTTGCACCCTTTCATTTTGGTCATGCGCCTCTTCATCATCAAACTATAATGCCACAGAATCCATTTTTGGTAAATTACACAAATATATAAATTATTGTTATTTTGTAAGCACAATCACAAATTTCTTTTTCTTTTGTAAATTTAACTTTGACGTTTATTTTAGACCAGCGTTGTTATTTTTGACCGGCGTTGCCACGATTTAAAATAAAACTCGAATGCGATTACGAAAGCCGTATAGAATACCAATTTTTTTTTTGCATCGCATTTCATTTGCGCATCGCATTGATTTTCGCATCGCAATTCAGAATAAGCCTCCAAGACTTTAGTTGTCGGTTATGTTACGATTATGTTTCAGTAAAACTATACAACGTGTGCAATCTGTTAATTAAATAGGTTCATCTGATTTATCTATTTAGAAAACAAATATATTTTTATTTATCTACTCTCAGTTCTCGTTGTACCTTCATAGTGAACAGACGTATTAGCGGAATTTTTTTTTACATACAAACAAAACAAAACCCTACAAAAAATATTTGTAGTACATAATATTCGTTGTACATTAACTTTGATAAACAAGTTTTTTTTGCTTGCTATTATTTTTTTATATAGACACTAATAATTAAAACAACAAAAAAACAAAAACAACCGTAAACAAAATAACTCAAAGTGCCCTTGAGGAATACACTTACAAAGTGCCCTTGAGGAATACTCTATATGAGTACTTCAAAAACAAACAATTGTGAAGTGAGTTATAACGGTAGAAATGCCTATCTTACTGTGAGCTCTGATGATCTTAATGATAACAATAAAAATCTGATAATAGACTTACTGTGAGTTCTGCTGATCTTAATTTAAATAAAAAACCTAATGATAGACTTTTTTTAACGGCTAAGCCAATTTTTCGTCAGCGATCAACTTCGCTTTGTCCAATGCCAACTAGTGATTCGTTAACATTACAGTTGCCTACTACTTCGTCATTTAAATCAGCGATATCATCCGATTCATCACTTACCCAATTAGCCACTTTAAATAAGAGCAGCCCAAAACCCAAGGTCCAAGTCGGAATGGACCGATATATTATTGTGGGAAAGCGCGGGCGAAGCCCAAAGTCTACTAAAATTACATCTGCTTCAAAGATATCTAGGGATAACAGCGCATCCTCCACTAATCGTTTTCAAATATTGCAAGATGACAACGACACACCTGATATATCCGAGAAAAAAACCTCCAAGCCGCCACCAATATATTTGAGAGAAAAAAATTCAAACGCTCTTATTAAGAAATTAATTTCGGTCATTGGTGAGAAAAAATTTCACATTGTTCCAATAAAACGTGGCAATATCGATGAAACGAAAATTCAAATTTATGACGAAACAGATTTCCGCAAAATAGTTTCTGAATTTGAAAAAAATAAAACAAGTTTCTACACATACCAGCTTAAGAGTGCTAAAGGCCTGCAGATCGTATTGAAGGGCATAGATTCTTATGTTGTTCCCGAAGAAATAAAAGATGCACTCGTCCTCCAGGGATTCAAGGTAAAAAATGTTTCCAATATAATAAATAGGGAGAAGATCCCCCAGCCTCTATTTCGCGTTGAACTTGAGCCGAATGATATAAAATTGAGAAAAAATGAGACGCACCCAATTTATAATTTAAAATATCTTTTATACCGAAAAATAACAGTTGAAGAACCACACAAGCGTTCTGGACCCGTACAGTGCCATAATTGTCAAGAATATGGCCACACAAAAACTTACTGCAAATTACCTACAGTTTGTGTTATTTGCGGTGAATTGCACGGTACTGCTAGTTGTACTAAACCAAAAGATCAAGCAGAAAAAAAATGCAGTAATTGTGGAGGTAATCACACCGCTAACTATAGAGGATGTCCTGTATATTCTTTCGTTAAAAAGACTATGGGGCAAAAACCTAAAGTAGCTCCAGCACAAACAGCAAACACTTACTCCGCCACTCTTGCCCAAGTGAGCCACCCAGTTAATTTACGTATATCGTATGCCGATGCTGCAAAAACAAGCTATATTCCCACACAAAATGTTTCACGGCCAAATACTTCAACAAATACAAACTCAGGCTTTAATTTTAATCGCCTTGAAGCTACTATTGAAAATCTGGTGCAAACTATAAACAATTTTACAACAAGTATGACTAGCATGATGCAAGAAATGCTGCGAATGCAGAATACATTGCTTCAAGCTTTAGTTAACAAACCATGAACACGTTAAAAATATGTTTCTGGAACGCAAACGGCATTCGCTTACATAAAACTGAACATGAGCACTTCCTCACGGAAAAAAATATTGATATAATGTTGGTCTCTGAGACTCATTTGACTTCGAGAAGCCTTCTTAAAATTTATGGCTACACCTTATATGATTCAAAGGACCCGAGAGGAAGAGCATGCGGTGGGTCAGCAATTTTAATAAAGTCAAGACTCAAGCATTATATTATTGACAACATTTGCGAAGAACATTTACAAGCAACGAATATTTGTATCGAAAATTTTTGCACTAATTTTGTCATATCATCAATTTACTCCCCTCCTAGGTTCGCAATTACTGAGGACCAATACGAGGATTTCTACAAATCCCTTGTCCCTTGCTTCGTAGCAGCTGGCGACTACAATGCAAAACATACGTTCTGGGGTTCGCGTCTTATTACACCTAGAGGTCGGGCATTGTTCTACACAATTTCAAAAATGGGCTTGGACGTCATTTCGGGTGGGGAGCCCACTTACTGGCCTACGGACATACAAGAAATTCCGGATGTTATAGATTTTGGAGTCATGAAAAATATTTGTAGGGAATTAGTTCATGTTGAAGCGTCTCAAGATCTTTCCTCCGATCACTCTCCCACGATCGTTACAATTTGTAGCCCACTAAGTAGTTACTTACCTCACCCGTATGTGAAGACGATCAACCGTGTTAATTGGCTGGGGTTCAGAAAATATCTCAGTAGTCATTGTACGGAAAACATTACGCTAAGAACATCCGAAGATATTGAATTTAACATTTTCAATCTTATCAAAAATATAAAACAGGCTGCTGTTTTGCGACTACCTCCTACCCGCAGACTGGATTTAATAGAATTTATTCTACGGATATTGAACGTCTCGTAAGTGAAAAAAGAAAAGCTAGAAGGGAATGGCAACAGCACAGATCACCCCAACTTAAAATCAGATTTAAAGAGTGCACTAAACGACTCCAAGACTTGCTTGCATTTGAAAAAACTGCATCTTTTAAAAACTATCTGGAAGGTCTTGATGCTACACCAGCATCTAATTACTCTTTGTGGCGCGCTGCTAGAAAGCTTAAAACACCTGTTGCGTTTAAACCACCTCTGCGTACATCTACGGGGGGTTGGGCAAGAAGCGATACTGAAAAAGGTAAAATGTTTGCTGAGCATTTAAAATCAGTATTTACCCCTAACACATGTACTGGTGTTATTGATTTGCCGCATGTAGTTGCGCTACCCCCTCGACCCATAAAATTTAGAACGTGTGATGTACAAAAACTAATTGCTGAACTTAACCCGAAGAAAGCTCCGGGTATTGATGGAATTAGTAATCAGATGCTAATAATTGCCTCGTATTGCAATTGGAATCCTGTTATTTATTTTTAACGCCATTTTACGACTGGAGTATTTTCCAAACAGCTGGAAGCTTGCCAAAGTTAAAATGATTCCAAAGCCGGGCAAAGACCTTACCAAGGCTGAGTCATACAGGCCAATAAGTCTGCTATCAACAATGTCAAAACTTTTCGAAAAACTGCTCATTACAAAATTGTCCCCAATTCTAGTTAGTAGTGGTTGCATACCGGACCATCAATTTGGTTTTAGAAGTCAGCATAGCACTATCGAACAAACTCATAGATTGGTTCAATTTATAAGAAGAACATTTGAAGAAAAGAAGTATTGTTCTGCGCTGTTTATCGACGTTTCTCAGGCATTTGATAAAGTGTGGCATGAAGGTCTTATTTTAAAATTGAAATCATATTTACCAATAAATTTTCTGAAACTATTAGAAAGTTATATTACTGCCCGGAAGTTTACGGTTGTGGAAGGAGAGTTCATGAGTGTGCCCGAATCTATATCATCCGGTGTGCCACAGGGGAGCATACTGGGGCCAGTTTTGTATTTGATTTACACTTGTGATATGCCTTTGAGCAGCAATATCCATACCTCTACGTTTGCCGATGATACAGCCTGCCTTAGTATGCACGAAAACCCTCACGAGGCTTCCCGATATCTACAAGAACATATTACACAACTGGAACTATGGTTAAATTTATGGAGAATCAAAGTAAACGAGCAAAAGTGTGTCCAGGTAACATTTACCCTGCGAAGAGATACTTGTTCGCCAATTCGAATCAACAATCAAGTTGTTCCTCAACATTCACACGTAAAATACCTTGGTATACATCTTGATCGACGGCTTACATGGAAGCCCCATATTGACTCAAAGCTAACACAAATGAAACTGAAATTAACTCAGATACATTGGCTGATTGGAAGAAATTCAACACTCAGTCTAGATTGTAAACTTTTAATATACAAGTCGATTTTGAAACCAATATGGTGCTACGGAATACAGTTATGGGGCACTGCTTCAGCTTCTAATGTCGAGAGAATCCAACGAAGGCAAAACAAAATTTTACGGTTAATAACATTGGCTCCATGGTATATAAAAAATTCAAATATACATCGTGATTTAAATATGCCACTAGTGACTGAAGAAATTGCAAAATACGCTGGCAAATATTTAACAAAACTCGAGTCACATCCTAATCCGCTTGCCCGTAATATTTTGAACTTTACTGGTCACATCCGCCTAAAAAAGAGGGACACAAGGGCTCTTATCACAGCACTCCAGATGGGACTTCTTGAAAACACTTTTATTTTTTTCCTTTTGACTATCACTACTTATGTATTATATATAACTATTACTAAGATTATGTCCGACACTGGTCGGGCCTAATTATATTTTTAGATTTAAGATTTGAATACTTATTGTTAGTTCATATATGAAGATACAATAAATAAAAATCATGCATTAAAAAAAAAATTTATCTACTCTATTTAACACTCTTAAAGATTTTTTTCTTTCTTAGTATTCCATTCGCAAATGGATTCAAATTTTATAAATTAAATATTTCAAGCGGCCTATACATACAATATTATTAAACATGTTATTATTCACATCGTTGGGGTTATACTATATAATTATGGAAAGTGTATGGGCCACTTAAGATATGAGAAAAACTAAAAATGTTAACTGATTTTAGCACTTTGTTGTGTGGGCTGTAGAACATTTTAGCACTTTTATTTTTGCAATCTAGCACTTTTCCTCTTACATCTTTCGGCAACACTGCTTATAACACCCCTTTATTGGTCTCGGGTTAAAACCCATCACACATTTATGCATATTTACAAAAATTTTTTTATATGTCATTGATTTTTTTTAATCATTAAGAAACCCCAGATAATACCACTTTTTACTCGTAGCTTGCAGACGATTCTGTTTTTTACTTTCAATAAAGGAATATGTAGAAAAGTTTCTTTCGCAGATTGGTTATTTTGGTGATGTAGTCAAAATATCATTAAATTATTGGATAGGAAAGCCGAGGAATAATATTAAGGCATTTAATGCCTTTAATGTCGTTTAATAATTCGATTCTTAAAGCTTTTGATTAAAGAGGCCTTGAATAGTGAGAAAGTTGTTTTTAATTATGCAATTTGGTTCTATTTGCATTATTTCAGTGCCTCTTATTAGCTGTTGGGATACTTCTGTGCCCCAAACTGCTAAAATTTCTATTTTTTTGTGGTAGCAGCGATCCATTTATTCGGATTTTTCAATTGCGTCCATGTTGTGTTATCTACCAGCCGGGTAAGGCTACAATTAGCTGTGTTTAGGCCAGCTACGTCCTATCAATATGCACAATGTGCAAACTTTTATAAAGAGCTTTTTGTGGTTTCACACCGACGAGAGTACAACATCCACAACAACAACATAGCAGACACTAATGCTTGTTCTTACTTTGCAAAGAAACAAGAACAAATTTAAGAGCTTTCAAAGCTGTTTACCTCAAATGCAAATATCAGTGTGTGTGTGTGTTTGGACGTAGCTAGTTTAGGCTGTTGAGGATATTAATTTAAAAGGAATTTATATATACCTGTATGTATCCCACCTTGTTATAGTATAGCTTGACAAATCTTCGGTTCTAAATGAAATAAATTCATCTCTGTGTGGATTTACTGCTAGAAAAGGTACATTGGATTTGGGTGTTTTTCGCGGGTTGTGTTTGTTAAAAAAAAAGTATTTCTTATTGTTGGGATCGGGGTTATCTTCAGGAGTTCTAGGAACTATTGATCGATCAGTGGCAACTTAATTTCGAAGAGGACTTCGTCTTTTGTCACTGCTCCATTTGTATAATTGCATCAAACTATCGTCTTCAATTGGAAGCGTACGTTGTACTGGTAGATGTGCTTTTATTGTGATTAATTCAGTCCTTAGCTGATGAGGTGATATTAAAAGTGGACTAATTTTTTCATGGTAAGAATCAGTTAGTATGTCGTTAATTTACCTTTCTACCCCTTGCAAGTTCAGTGCTGTCAATGTTAATTGATTGGCAAGAAGTGATATTAGTTGTGTTTGGCTGATTTCTGAAGATTCTTTACCAAGTGGATTTGCTTCACTCTTGATTCTTGCAACAATTTCCGTTATTTGTTTTTGTGTGCTAAGTTCATCTTGTTTAATTATATTAATAGTGGAATCAATAATTGATGTTTGGTTTTTAGATAATTTAAAAATATAGTCTGTTTCAACCTTCGTCCTTGTAGGAGAATTTCAGATTGAAACGACTTGATTTTATTTAATTTAATTTAAATATAATACTAATTTTATTTTATTAACAAATTTATAAAAAAGTACAATTCAATTTGTGGCGGACAACTCTACTCAATTCAATAACTCTTTCTTCAAAATTCTTTATTTCTTTTATAAAAAAAAACCACAAAACTACAAATTTAAGTATAAGTAATATATGATAAGTAAAGAAAAAAATGCAAATTCAGTTATTTCAATTCAGGGTTCGAAGATAAAAAAGGTAAGGAATCCCAAACATTCCTCCCCCACTAAGAACAATAGTTCTTTAACCGGTTAGTCAAGCAGGATCGCTTACATTGACATCATTTTCGGGGAGAAAACAGATTTTTTTCACAGGGCGTTTCAAGTATTTTCCTTTGTAATAAAGCGTCACAACTCGAATAACCTCATCTGAGCCGGGATGTACTTGCTCTACTCTAGCTAGTGGCCAGTGTCAGTGAAAAAGCGTTCATCTAGTACCAAAACGATATCACCAATTTTTGCTTCTCGTGTTCTTGCATTCCATTTTGGCCTTGACTGTAATCTGCAAAGGTATTCTTTTGACCACCGTTGCCAAAAGTGTTGTTTTAATTTTTCGATTTGCTTCCAGCGTGTCAAACGATCTAACTTGGCATCAATGAGATCTTCTTCAGAAACCGTAGTTGTTGGTTCACCAACTAAAAAATGAGCTGGTGTTTGTACATTAAGATCGGTTGGATCAGATGAGAGAGGGCATAAGGGCCTTGAATGCAAACAACTCTCAATTTGGCACAATAAGGTCGATAATTCTTCAAACGTTAAGACTCGATCACCCATAATACGACGTAGGTGGTGCTTAGTGGATTTCACACCAGCTTCCCATAAGCCTTCAAAATGCGGCGAAGCCGGTGGAATGAAGTGCCAGGTTGTTCCATCATTGTTGAGATTTTCTGCTAACTCGTTAGGAAGTGAACTTCTTGAACGATTGTGTAATGCACGTAGCTCTCTATCTGCTCCAATGAATGTGGTTCCGCAGTCAGAATACAAATCTGTGCAGGGTCCTCGTCGTGAAATAAATCGCCTGAAGGCCGCTAAGAAAGCTTCGGTTGTGAGGCTCGAAACCACTTCTAAGTGCACCGCCTTTATACACATGCATACAAAGAGACAGATGTATCCTTTGCTAGTAGCACTTCTACGCAAAGTTGCTTGTTTAAGCAAAATGGGGCCTGCATAGTCTAGGCCACTGTGCTTGAATGGCCTTGCGGACTGTACACGGACAGAAGGCAGATTGCCCATAATTTGTTGTGAAGCCTTAGCGGTATATTTCAAGCAGGTCACACATTTAAGTTTTACTGTCCTTAGTAGATATGTATTTCCATTCAATTATATTTGTAAGTCGTTGTATTTGTGAAACACGATTAGCTTCATAAACTGCCAATAATGAAGATTGGCATTTTATCCAACTTAAAACAGTTCTGCTGTCTGACCAATATGTTATATTATTGACGTGAAGTCCTTTGTTGTGTTTGATTTTGTTTGTCAGCTTCGCTGCTAGCACGGCTGCGCTCAGTTCCAGCTTTGGAATCGTAAGTATTTTTAGGGGTGCTACTTTTGTTTTGGCCTGAACGAGGCTAATATGCACTAGACCATCGTCTGAAATAGATCTGCTGTATATTACCGCAGCAAAGGCTAGTTTTGATGCATCGCAAAATGCATGTAGCTCGATAGAAGTAGTAGATTTACAATTGAGCCAACGTGGTATTTTAATTTGCTCAATTTCTTTTAATGCTACACGATAATTTGTCCATTCAGCGTTTAATGGGTCAGGTAGAGTGTCCGTCCAATTAAGTCCCTCTCGCCAGAGTTTTTGAAACATTATTTTTGCAATAATTGTACTAGGCGATAGCCAACCAAGTGGGTCAAAAAGCCTAGCTGCATCAGAAAGAGCTGAGCTTTTAGTTATTTTATCTGAAAAGTCATAATTAATATTGAAACAAAACTAATCTGTTTGTGGGTCTCATGATAGGCCCAATGCTTTTATCATCTCACGGTTTTTTAGTTCAAAATTATTTGTTGCTAGATTATCTTTAGGTATATACCTTAAAAATTCTAAGGAGTTAGCGTTCCACTTTCGCAAATTAAATCCAGCACTGTCCAGTAAAACACAAAGTTGTTGTTGTAGTTCTATTGACTCATGGAGAGTATCTGCTCCAGATATAACATCATCGACATATGTGTCACTTTCAATCACTTTACTAGCAAGAGGGAATTTCTTAGCTCCATCACGAGAAATTTGTTTTAGTACTCTGATTGCAAGAAAGGGTGCACATGTAGTGCCATAAGTCACTGTTTTAAGTTTATAAATATTTATATCATTTGTGTTCTGCAAGTCAGCTGTAAAAGCAATTTTGAATCACCGCATCGTTATAATATCTGGCAAATCATTTTGTAAAGGTGGGCCAGGGCTTAACTCTTCGTTTAAAGATGTATAGGGCTTTGTTTTGCTACTGCCGTCGAACACTACCCTTAGCTTAGTAGTAGTACTACTTTCTCGCAGAACTCCATGATGTGGAAAAAGTAGCATTTACTTGGGATATCATGTGGATATTTACCTATTTTTTCCATATGATTAAGCCTAACGTACTCTGCCATGAATTCTTTGTATGCAGCTGCGAATTGTGGTCTTGTGATGAATGATGATTCTAAATGCTTTAGCCGTCTTAGTGCGCTGTAGTCCGTGCTGTTGAAAATGGGCATTGACTTTCCTAAGAGTATATTTTTAAATGGTAAGTGTACCGTGTATCGGCCACTTGTATTTTTTGTAAAAGTTTTCATAAAATAGTCCTCACGCAATTGTTCTTCTAGAGATAGTTGTCTCTCTTCAGATAGTTCCTCTTGTTCCCAAAAGAGATGCAATTGGTTTTCAAGGTTACATGTATTAACATTTACTTGCCGTTCACTAAAACAATTTGCTAGAGGTCCAGATACGAGCCAGCCAAAATTACTCTCTTGTAAGTAAACACTATTTGGAACTTTATATGAATTGGAAAGAAGTGTCTCCCCAAACACATCACTTCCCAATAAAATATCAATTTTCGCTGGCAAATAAAACATTGGATTCGCTAAATAAAATTGTGTTAATTTAGGCAGATCGCTTTTATTTATATTTTGAGGTTTATACGAAGTTAATTTATTCATTACTAGTGCCTCTATTCGTAAACAAAAGGTTTTGTCATAATTGGACATCAGCTGTAAATGTACAGAATAATTTACTGACGTTTTGTTATTTACGCCAATTCCATTTACAGAGGTATTTAATATTCTTTGTTTATGTAAGTTTAACAGTTGTGTTAGTTCACGTGTTATAAAGGATGCTTGAGAGCCTGGGTCGACTAAAGCTTTAACAGTAGATACACCTGTTTTGTGCTTTACTAAAACATTAGCTGTAGCTAACAGAACTTGATGTCGTCTTTTTACATCATGTGAAGTAACATGGGCATAAAACTGATTGTTAGTTTGTACATGTGGTTGATTATTAGTTTGTAATGATGTAGATGGTACGATGTCAGATGCTTGTCTGGGTTGATTTTCTGTAATGAAACTACTATGTAAAATAGTATGGTGCTTCTGCTTACATTGTTGGCAGCGAGCTGTTGAAGTGCAGTGATTTAAACTTGGCCGCTATGTAAACAATTTGAACAAATGTTATTTTGTTGTATAACAGCATGTTTATAGAACCCAATATGTCATTTTATTTTTGTAAAAAACGTAACAAGTGACAGTTTGTTTGGGTTTGTGTAACGCGTTTTCTGCCGTCAAAGCAAAAAAAAGTGCACGAATGCAAAATTACATTCGTCGGTGGAAAAAATTACAAATTTTATAACAAATAAATAAAATAAAATTGATATATCCGCAAAAAAGTGAATGTTGCTACAAATAGTAAATTTTTATTTGTGATTTTTATTATTGTAAGTGGCAATTAGAGCATAAAGTTGACAACAGCCAAGCAGTTATTATTTTTATAAATTCATATTCTTTTCTTGCAAGATAATAGCTCATTTTATGCTATTTCATTATTTGTATATGCGTATAAAGTTAAAGATTTCTTTTTTAAATAAAAAATGTTTATTTACATAAATACTTCCATGTTGCCGTCAAAAAGGATTACCTTTTTAAATGACAAAAATACAAATTTTATTCGACAAAATGTAAACAAATAAAAATTGTTTACAGAAAGGCAACACTGTGATTTGGCACTAAATTGCTAAGAGCGCCACACGACATAAGACGGACGAAAAAAAAATTAACGTGTTCTACAAATGCAAATTATTACGTATTCGTGCGTGTGCCATTCGTCCGTGTCTTGATTGTGACGTGTTCTATAAACATGCTGTAAGAGTCTTTTTCTCTGTTGGTGATAATGAAGATAACTTAAAGCATTTATACAGTGGATGGCGACGTTGGCAGCAAGGGCAGAAATTATGATTGATGGTGGTATTGTGGGTATGAAAGTTTCGTTTAGTAAACTTTTGTTGTTGAATTTTACTTACTTTTGTTTTATCTATTTTTGGAGTGTGAGTTGTTTCTTCTACTGATTCTAATGTGCGGAAAGACATTTCTAAAAATTTAAACATACTCGACATAGATGGTATTTCATTATCAGTATGGATTGACTGCTCCCATTCTTTTCTTGTTTGTTTATCTAACTTCTGGCTCGTTATATAAATCAATATAGCATCCCAGTTTTGAACGTCGATCTGAAGAGATTGTAACAAAGCAACTGCTGAACGTGTAGTGTCGAGTAATTCTTTGATACTTTCGAATGAGCCATTGGAGTTTGGTATGTTAAACAGTTTTTTCAATGTTTGTTAAACAATTTTTCGTTTGTTGTGGTATCTTTCTTCTAAGGCGCTCCATGCATCCGCATAGTTGTTCTCTGATGCTGGATATTGATTTATAATCTCTAGCGGAGACCCTTGGCATGAACCCTTTAAATAGAAATATTTTTGTATGCCAGAAAGAGACTGGTTGTTGTGAACTAATGAAAGAAACATATCTCGGTAAGGGGTCCATTCAGTATACTCGCCTGTAAAGGATGGTAGCTCAATTTTTGGCAGTCTTGCGCTAGAAGTGAAGGAAGCATTTTGAATCGTCGTTGATGTAAGTATACTTGACAGTTGCTGTTGCGAAGTAGCTGGATCAGGACACAAATCTAGGAGTTTTGATTTGATAGACAAATAAGTTTCGAAAAAGGCGTAATTATAGTCTTCTTTTAAATATGGTAATCTTTTTCACGTATTGTATTGTCATGAACATATTCGCATATTCGCTCGTGGTCCTCTTTAAAGTTTTTATAGGTTAGTTCAACTTCTTCCAATAGTGTTTGTACATAACCGTTCGAAATTTCTTCTCTCGGCTTTTGTTCAGCGTTATTCAGCAATTTTTTCAAATGTCGATTTGCAGCCTTTTGTGTTTCAATGATAGGTAGAATCGCCTCCATTTTGTTAAGTGTTCAACGAATAGAATTTTGTTTTTATGGTTTTTGTGATGTAACCAGTAGGTTCAGAAATGACCATACAGAAAATAATATCGTTGGGATTCACTTATCCACCAGTTGCATCAATCGTAAAGGCGATATTATATCCACGTAGGAGGAGTATAATTTTATGTATTTAGTAGGACAATGCGTCCTTTTTATAAATTTATTAATATCTATCTAGAATCGATAGGTTCCCGGGTTTCGGCACCATTAAAATGTAGGAGAATTTCAGATTGAAACGATTTGATTTTATTTAATTTAATTTAAATATAATACTAATTTTATTTTATTAACAAATTTATAAAAAAGTACAATTCAATTTGTGGCGGACAACTCTACTCAATTCAATAACTCTTTCTTCAAAATTCTTTATTTCTTTTATAAAAAAAAACCACAAAACTACAAATTTAAGTATAAGTAAAATATGATAAGTAAAGAAAAAAATGCAAATTCAGTTATTTCAATTCAGGGTTCGAATATCAAAAAAAAAGGTAAGGAATCCCAAACAGTCCTTTTAATAGTGTCTGACATTTCATTGGCATTGTCTGAATCCAGCACTCCAAACAGTGACCTGGCTACATCTATTCTAGAATAGATTTATATCGAATAAAAATTATTTGCTGGGTTTTGTATAAGTTTCTAAGCCTACTATGCTTATTTTTCTTTTTGGATTTTCAAAAATATTATTATTTGTGAATTCTCAAATAATTTTTGAAAGTCTGTACATAAGATAAGAGGTTTGTGACTGTTCAAAATGTGGGATTGAAGTCTACTGACGATTTGTTACAGCAACAATGAAATGCATATAGACATCGCTGAACCACCAGGAAATAAGTTTCAAATTAAAATAACCAATATAAACCTAAGGTTTTTATTGAATTAGTGCTGTTATTATCGAAATCTAAGTTAATCTCTTGGTCACCAGTTGAAGTATTTTTAAGTAACTGTGGATGGTTTGCGCACCATTTTTTCAAACTAAATCCATATTTTTTCAGCATAGTGATGAGCTCTTTTAGCGTTTCCACTGCTATGTTGAGGTTGTTTGAACGTCCAAGGCCGTGATCCACATAGAAGTTGTCTTTCAGCATCTGAGACCATATGGAAACTTGAGAGAATTCTCATTAGCTATTTTTTGTAGACATCTCGTGGTCAGATAAGGTACTGCACGTATCCGATATGTTACTGTGTTGAGTTTGTAATAGGACATTGACGATGATGGATCTTCCAACCACATAATACGTTGATATTGATGGTCGTTTGCGTTGATTAGTATTTGTCTGTACATTTTCCCAATATCGGTTGTAAAAACGAGCCTTGGCTATCGATAACGAATCAAAATGGAAAAAAGTTCACTTTGCAATACTGGATCAGTGTACATCAAGTCATTTAATGAAGCTTTGTTGTAGAAGTATCAGGTTTTAATACACAGTGGTGTGGAATAAAATATCTAGGATGTGGTATGTTATCTGGATTTACCCTTTGCATGTGTCCTAGTTGCTCATATTCTCTCATGAATTGCGTGTACTAAATTCGGACATTTTCATTCTTTTGGAGTCGGGGACAGAATCCTTTCATTTGGTTCTACTTAATCGAGTTTCCACAGTCTCTCAACCGCTTGTTCTAGTGAAGACTTGTCACCAACTACTGCACATGTAAGTGGTGGTGATGAGCTATTGACAATGGTTTGTCATATAGAGCCACCTATGATCGCGTTTTGTAGCGTTGGGCCGCCGTTAGTCAGTTTTATTGCCCCAGGTTGCATAAGATTAAAATAAAATTCTGCGCCAAGTAGAACATCGATTTACCCTTGCTGATAGAATATGGGGTCTACTTAAGAGATATTACTTGGAATGTTCCAAGTTGAAACATCAAAGTTTTGATTTGGTTGAGCCGGAATAATAGCTGGTAGGACAATTGCTTCCAAATTTGTCGAAAATTCATTATTTGTAGCGAACATCTCAACATTAACGCGGTGCTCTGCTCGTTTTTTAGTTCTTCCCACTGTATCAATGCATAAGGATGCTTCCATTGGAGAAAGGAATAGCTTCTTGATAAGGCGTTCAGTCACAATATTTACTTGCGAGCCTGAATCTAGTATTGCTCCTAATTTGTGTGTAATACCATTTGTGGCCTTGATAGCTACCTTTGCGGTGGCTAATGTGACATAATTCTGATGCCCTGTTGTTGGCATCATAGATGTTCATGAGACAGTAATCGTCTCTCTTTTTTTGTTTGTAGGTTGCATATGCCGAACTGATGTCTTCTGTTTGTTTTGTATGCTTTGATGTATAATAATGAATTATGCTTCTTATCGCATTTCCTACATCCCTTGGAGGTACAAACTTTTGTTACGTGATCATCTCTGAGACAGTTAGCACAAAGTCTTTGTTGCTGTGCCCAACTTAACCTGTTTGATTCCGTCATGTTTAAGAATTTCTTGCAGTGATTTCCTGTGGTAAATAGTTTGCAATTTTTATTATTATCCATAGATGCCACAGATGATACTGTCATCTTTTCTCTTTGATAGGTAGTTAATTTTTCCTTCTAATCAAATGACTGCAATTGAATCTCTTGCTTTATTTAGTGAGTGTGTAAATCGAATATAGAAAGCACAATCCAGTTGTTTGATCATTAGTTGTATGATTATGGCAACCCAAGATGAAGTGTTTACATTTAAGTTACTTAGCGCCAGCAAACATTCCTTGATAGTATCATGAAGAGTTTTAATTGACGCGCTAGATATAGTTCCTGTTGGTTGGTTTAGGATCTTCTATACTAAAGTAGCTACTATGACTCGTTTGTTATTATACCGCTCCTGAAGTAGTTTCCATGCTGTCTTGTAGTTCTCTTTGGATAACGTTAGATGGCCAATAACTTTTGCGGCTTCTACTGAGACGTACCTCAAATCGTATCACAGTTTCTGAACATTTGGTAGAGGTTGCTTGTCGACCATTTCCGTAAACAGTTCATAAAATTGACACCACTTTAAACAATCTCCATTAAATTGTGGAATTGTGACCTTTGGTAGAGGCAATGAGCTATGTACGCTTGGTTTGATTTCCAACTGCACTACACCATCTACTTACTGCCGTTTGTGTTGATCTGATAGTACTGCTAATTCTATCAAATAATGTTGAACTGAATCGTCCAGATTATGGTATTCATGTTGACCAAGTTCCAATCTTGTGGGATCTTCCACTTCATGCCATACTTCATCATAAAATTCTTGAATTTGATCCCACAATTTTTTTATGGTTTCACTCTTAATCTGATAAAATTGTGGCGGATGACCTTCTTGCAACGATAAACCATTTAATAAACTTTTAGTCTCCTAGATAATCCTTTACCTTGAGGTGACAATACCTGATGATCATATGGATTAGTTGACGGGAGTTCTAATGTCACTCTTCTGATTGCTGGTAATGGCTTGATACTAAGTCTATTAATCTCAGACGTAATATACTCAACTGTCTCAGTGTATTTTTCACCTATGGATTTTTGCAGGTTTTGGACAATATATAGATCACTGGCTGATAGCGTATTATCTCTTCTAATCGCGTTTTCTTGTTTTTCAAAGGCCTGCCACAATGCAACTAGTTCTTCGTTTTTACTTCTGTAGAAATCTAGCGTTCGACGGTCATGTATGGCCTTCTTGATGTTTGAAATAAGTTTTTCTATCTCAGTTGCTTTCTCCTGCTACTGAGACATAAGACACTCTAAGTTTGCCATGTCAGATTGCCTTTTTGTTTCTTAGAGTTTTGTTTTTTGTAGAAGAAATATTCAATAAATATGTTGAAGAGATGTGAGAGGATTTGACTATAAACTGCTGTGGTTTATATCCTTTAGTGCCAGAAATAGGTAATGTAACCTGTTGAATTGTTGTGCAAGAACTGGCTGTCCTGGTAAATTGTTGTGTACGAACTTACTGTCCTGGTAAATTATTGTATATGGACTGGCTGTCCTTGAATTGATTGTATATGGACTTGCTGTCCTGGTAAATTGTTGTATATGGACTGGCTGTCCTTGAGTTGGTCGTATATGGACTTGCTGTCGTGGCAAATTGTTGTTGCGTGTTTTTTGCTTAATTTTTAAACTTTGTAAATTATGAAAAATTTAGGGGTCACCAAATATACGATAAGGCAATAGTTTAATTCAATTCAGACACATAAATCTGAACTGGGACTATTTTTACCTTATTTGTTCTTACAAGCACTTGAACCTGAATAACACTAATCAATTAAATAAAAACACCTTGAATGCCTCAAAAAATTATTGATTAATTTCTTTATTCTTCATTCTTATATACTAAAATAGTGTTACAATAAATTTATTTAAATTGCTTAGTAAGTAGAATAAACCACCTTTGCATAATTCCTTTTTTTTATTACAAAATTAAAAATATTAATTTCTGTCTTGTCAAAAACAAAATTAGGTCATACTAAAATGTTTAAAGCAGAAATAATAAGTAGAATAAAATGTTTAACCAACAATAATGGTTAATGAACTTAAAAAAAAATTAGGTCATAATAAAATGTTTAAACCAGAAATAATACGTAGAATAAAATGTTTAATCAACAATAATAATGATAATTTAATAAATAAAAAAAATACGTCTGGCACTCGGGGACTGCTGCGGTAAAGCTATTGCTTAGCATTTTTTTTATCAACTGATGCAAACTTATTTTTTTAAATAAAAATCCTACGAATTGTCTGTTTGTTTGTGTTGATCATTTTTTGTCAATCACGATTGCTCTTAAGTACGCCACATTGTGTTTTCCTACATATAAAAATCAGTTCTATTCTAGCAATACTGTAATAGCATACTTTTAGGCGATTCAAATAAAAGTAGACTTAGGTTTTATTTTCGTTACGGAATTTCTTGATTCGATCGACACCCTCAAAGCCTGCGATAAAAGCTATGCAATAGCTTAAAAAAAATATGTTGATGTATCAATAATTATATATATATGATATACACAAACGGGTTTTCCTTAACATGCCAGGTTGCCTGGGTTGGAGTCAGATTCTGCAATATTTCGCGTTGATGTTGCACAAACTCCGTATACAGCTATTGTGGCTTGAGTGGATTCAACATATCGGAGAGTAAGCGTAAAACCGTTCCATAAACGAGTTCTGCAGGGATCGCCCAATGTTCTCTTTGATTGTCGCGCGTAGGCTTAGCAGTATAAATGGAAGTCTGTACCCTATTTGTAGATCCCTTGCAATTTATTACCACATTTAGAGTGCTGTGAAACCTTTCGATTATTCCATTCCCTTTGGGATGATAATACGTTGTCATTATGTGGTTAACGCCTAACGTTTTACACAGCTCTGAAAACAACGACCGACGTAAACTGACGCCCTTGATCTGATTTAATGTGTAGTGGTACTCCAAGTCTGGAAATCCACCCATTAATAATTGTCTTGGCACACGTCGTTGCTCTCATTTCCTCCATCGGAATTGCCTCAATCCATATCTTGTAATGATCGATAGCTGTAAGTATACGAATATATTTATACCCTTTTGATGGTGGAAAAGGTCCAAGCATATCAACATTAATGTGAGCAAACCTCTCATCAGGCGCAAGGTATTTTTAAAGTTCGGTTTTCGAGTGGCTTTGTACCTTATTCTTTTGATAGGGAATACACATCTTTGCGTAGGTTGCGGAATCCCTCCGAATTATTGGCCATACAAAACGTTCTACCATTAAGAGTATGGATGCACGCCGACCCGGATGCAGTAAATTATGCGTTATATCGAAGAATATTTTTCGTAAATTTTTCGTAATAAGTGGACAAATGCGACCCTGTGATGTGTCGCAATAAATAGTCTTAGAAAATTCTCCTGGTACGATTGGATGCTGGTAGAGGGAGTGTGAGAACCATTGAGTTGAGCTCTTTCTCCTTTTCCTGCGAGTTCAGTAACTTCCAGTAAATACCGTCAGTTGATATGGACTCAGCTCTCGGGACAAGAGATCCGCTGCGTGATTATTCTGGCCTCTTATGAATCGTAAACTGACTAATGAATGAAAGATAATTGATCTGGCGCGGCGAAATCTTCTCTGATCTCTGCTTAAATGCAAATCTAAGGGGCTTGGGGTCGGTTTCGATGTAAAAATTTGTTCCTAATCATGCGTATTTTGTTGGGGTTCAAGAGCTGACGTACAATCATTGTTACGGCGATTAGAATTACATATCCACGGTGCTTAAGTTGAGATTCGCTGCACCTGGTTTGTTAAATTACTGACGGCTGCACACAATTGCTCAAATTTTGGCTCCACTATGGCTGAGGATACGCAATTAATATTCGTAAATTCCATATTTTCAAAAACAGAATCAGCAATTTTAGTTTTCTCCTTTGGCGATCCAGCGCAAATAATTACAGCGGTCTGTATAGGTGATTTGTAGGAGTACCCTACAAATCAATGAAAACTGATTCCGTTAAGATGCCTTCCTATTTCAACAACATTTCGTAATACAACTGGGTGGGGTGTTTATCACCAAGCTGCATTTCGTGTAAAAGCTGGCGTAGACGTTTTTGTTGCGAGGTACCCATCACAGCAATAAGTTGTTCCTTCAAATAATTGTATATATCCTATCCGCTATTTCAGCGGAGTTTCCTGCCATTTCCTCGATTTCTATGTTTTCTTTTTCCATCTTACTCACTTGATGCGCGCGTCGGCGTCACCAATTTAGCGTTTTGTTTTTGTTAAGAATTATTATCTTTTTTTTATTCAAAATATGTACAAAAAACAAAACTATAATCAACAAAAATAACAAAAATTTTAAAAGGACGTTGTCGCGCAATCCGTTCTATTCAAAAAGTGTAAAAGGAAAAATTGACATCTTGTCATTTATAAGAAACGTTGCCAGATTATTTTGCAGACCTGGTTAGTCCGCCACATACGAGTATATGCATAATAAAATTAGAAGTACATCTAAAATATGTTTTTATTAACTAAAATTTTATTTTTTGTAATATGCATTAAGAATTTGTTTATGAAATTAGTTATATGGAAAATGTTTCATTTGCCAGTAGCAGTCCTGGATAAGCAAATCGGATTAAAAAAGTTACAGAAAATGCATCACAGATTCATATTACGTCATTTTTGTATATCACTCTTTTTTATCGCTGCAATTAGCAAATAGAAAAAGTTTCGTGCCATGAATTTCTTGAAGTTTTATTTTAAAAATGCTTAATGTAAATTATGTAATACATATAAAAAATATATATACCTTACTTCCACAAAGAATAATTCTAAAATATTTAAATTATTGTCACTAATTTTTGCTTCTATTTTGAATAAAATAAAACAGATGTGTGGCATCAACCTTGCACAGACAATCCCGCAACGCGTTGTATAATGTTTAATTTATGGCAACCCTTGGTTTTCTATGTAGAAGCCGAATAAAAAGTGGTACCACTCACATTGTTAATATTATATTCTAGACTCTTCTTTGGAATAGACTTAAAATAGATACTTAAGAATTTGCATAAATAAAAAACTGAAAAACAAGGAATTCGTTTTAATACTTCTTGGTTACACTAAAAAGGTAACAACCAAACTGGTGACCCCGAATTAAATATGGAAAACGCAGCAAAGAAAGCAATGTCTGAGGATGAGTCGCCAACGCCCGTTGGTGATTCAGCAGCATGTTCAAATGGTGCTCGTGAAGTTTTTCGTGTGGGTGTTAAACCACCTACGTTTTGTAAAGAACAACCAGACATCTATTTTATTCAAATGGAATCTCAGTTTGCAGTCGCAGGTATCAAAATCGATGAGACAATGTACCACCATGTGATTTCATCGCTTGAGCCACAGTATTTGCTACAAGTGGCAGACATTATTCGCAATCCACCACCCATTGGAAAATACGAGGCTGTAAAAAAAAACCTTGATTGCTGAATATACTGACTCCGACCATCGCAAATTAAGAAAATTAATTAAAGAAATTGAGCTGGGGGACCTAAAACCTTCACAGCTGTTAAAAAGAATGAGAGATTTAGCTGGCAATAAGATAACTGATGACACCTTAAAATCATTATGGATGGAACGTTTGCCAGAGACAGTTCGCTCGGTTGTGGCCATTGTCGACGGGGATTCTATGCAAATGGCGCTACAAGCCGATAAATTAATGGAAATCCAAAATTACCCAAGTATTGCAACAGTCCAGCAGGACGGAAATTTGAGAGCAGAAATAGAAGAGCTGCGCAGTCAAATAAAAGAAATGCGCACAAATCATTTTGATAGAGAACGTTATAAAGACCGCAGTCAACGACAACGCAAACGTAGCAAGTCTAGAACAAAAGTGCGCTTCCCATTTTGTAAATTTCATTACAGGTTCGGTGACAAAGCTCGAAAGTGTGAGGAACCATGTCAGTTTAAAAACCTCAAGCCGGAAAACTAATCTCTACTCTGTCGTCGGCGGCGAACAGAGTAGAGGCAGCAGAAAGCTGCCTCTGCTCTGCTGTTTTTATCTAAATATAAAAAGATAGTAATCAAATATAACAACTTTTTTTTGGCCCTATGAAAGGTATTTTGGCCATTTAAATCGTTAATTTGGCCCTAAACCAAAAAGCTCAAAATGCATCACTGCAATAGACTCATATTTTTTTCACCACCACACTCACATTGTTTTTAATTTCCACTAAGCTTTCAAGGGTATTTTAAAAAAGTAAACAAAAAGTAAAAATTTAAACATTGTTACCTACTTTAAAATTTATACAAACGTACAGGATTATGGCAAATAATCATTATAAATTATGCTTATTTTGTATTAATATTGAAAGAACTATAATGTTGTATCTTCAAGTATACATTAGAACACAATTCATGCTTTTTTAACAGACTGCGCGACGCAAAGAAGGGTATTGGTTTAATTATCAGCCTATGTACATGTATGTATGTGTGTTCTTTTGCGGCACTATATAAAAGAAAGCGTGGACCGATTTGGATGGTTCTTACGTCAATCGAATTGCCTTAATTCCGGGAGTGTCACTAAAGATATGACAGTTGTAAGAATGGCGGCCAACAGACGCGACATAGCAATGAATAGTAAACAGACAAAGGCAAAACCAATGCCAATCTATAAAACCACACTAATTCATACTAAAAATAAGGTCGAGAAATTACACGCAAATATTTTAAACCATATAGCTTCCCTATAGGAACTGCAACTGATACATGGTATGGCATTTTTCGTTGATATTACTGTGCAACAGTGGAAAATCCGCACATTCCTGCCAATATAGGTTCGATAGTACTACCAAAGGGTAGTAAACCCTATACCCGGTTTGGCGATTTCGCTGACCAATTTTTTTTTTATGGGCCTCCAAAGATTTCGAAAATCAGTGAACCCTCAAAACATCGTGTCATCAATTTTTGGCCAACAGCTAATTCAGACTTAGTGATAGCACATAGCTGTATAAAGCAATAATGTAGCTAAGAGCCTACCTAAGATTTGTTCTTGCTAACATTTTGTGCCAAAAAATTATTTCTTCGTGCACGTTTTTGTGCAAAAATTAAGGAAAATTTTTTTTCAGTTTGTTTAAGAATAACTTCAAGGGACTCCTAACTTCTTGCTAACAATATTTAGCAAAGTTGTAATTACGGCAAAGCTGAACTAATATACTGTCAGGACCGTGTGTTTTTCCAAAAGTCTCAATTTATTGCATAGTGTATTTGGAGAGGGCCAATGAATGTTTAAAAAAAACAAACAAAAAACAGTTTAAGTAATGCTATCACCTTAACTTGCATACGGAGCCAGAGGTTGAATAGGTTGCAATTGTACAGATTCAATTAATTAAAAGGTTATAAATGATTGATTTAGATTAGATAAAAATTTATCAATATTAGGGTATTTGGTAAAGAGTTCTCCAAATTTATTAAGTTTAGATTACAGTTGATTGAATTCTGAGTTAATTTTATTAACCTCTTCTGTGGAAGTTTTAAAGATATTTCTGCCTAATATGTAAATCGAGTTAATTTAAAAATGCACGATTTAGAAAAATTAAATCCACTAATAGCGAATTTTTTTCAAACTTTTTTGCAGTTTTCCATTTTTTTAGAGCTTGAAGTATCATATCTTAATTTATTATGTATGACTTAAAACTACGGTTTGGGATTTCCCGGACTTTTGTACTTCCCGTGAAACGGGAATGAAATAATCACGTGCCCGAGAATTTCCGGCATTCTCGGGAAAATCTATTTTTCTACATTAAGTACATTTATTAAATAAAAGTTGGCACAATTTCGACTGTTGTATTAATGTAAGCATTCTTTTTAAATAAAAGTTAATACAAAATCAGCTCTAAGACTAATTTTTAAGTGATTTCAAGCAAATAGAATATAGTTATTACACAGTACGATATCATATACAGACTAATTGACGACTGTTACCGCCATTAGTAAACAATTTTATAATAATGCCTCCAAATAATTTTATTAAGAATTTACTTTGCTAGTTTTCCCTCCAGGAGGATTCTTATCGCTAAGTTCAAGGAAGTTACAGTACGTATCCAGCTGCGCCGAATTTTAAATACCCTTATCCACAGTCTGTCTAAATATCTTTCGCCTTTCAATGTATTTCTCCTAAATATTTTCTTCAGGGTTTCAATAATGGCGTCGACTTATAATAAATTTAAGTATTGTCAACTCAAAGTTTTTATTGCTTCTATGTGTTTAAAATGTTCACTAATTCGCAAAACTCACTTCAAGTTTCTTTAACATCGAATTATTTAATTTATAGATAGTATTCCAATTTCTTATGTTATAGTGATTAAAAGACAGTCATAAAGGCTATTAATACTTTTGAATAAAATGCCTTGCTGATCTAATTTCAATTTTCAGAATTTCAAAAAAACAATAACAACTCAGCATGGCAGAGTTTTATTTTCTACAAAGGTATTAATTCCAGATGTGCACGTGACCGTTTTTTGACTCACGACACGCACGCTCACGCAGAAAAATATTTTACTCACGCACTTTCACGCACGAATGATATTGCAAATTGTCACGATCACGCACGCTCACGAATCAAATACTCTTTATCAGGCACGAGTGGTTTACAACTTATCACGTTCACGCATGCTCACGAAAAAGTATATAATCCTTTTGGTATGTTCTTACACATACATATGTATGTATTAGTGTTGCACGAATATACGCATTCAAATTGTCGAATATTCGACCATATTTAGAATTCGCCTGAATTTGGCGAATACGGATACGAATATTTTTTCAAACAAATTAGTTAAATAAATGCATAAATCCTAAATAAATTTCACATATAATATTCGTATTCGCGAATATCGTTTCAAATATTAGTATTCGTATTCGCGAATATCAAAAATTGACATTCGTTACAACACTAGTATGTATACACGTATAAAATTTACATTGCACAGAGGGGACTTTTACAAAATAAATAGTAATAAATCAGGAACTTCTTAACTACTGATTGCATTTATACATCCGTAGAGGAGGACCTAGGCTTTATAACACATGTGATGACAGATTTCTGACTTTAGCTGGAGAGAAGTTACAGTGGGCCAAAGTTGGCCACCTGGGACTTAAAAAAAGTTCTGAGGCATGTAACTTTTTTAAAAACTATCAGATTTTTACCTCTTATTTTTTTTAGATTTAAATGCTTTATTTTGAGCTAAGCTTAAAATTCTTAAGAAATAATATCCTCAGATGTGCTTCCGTGTCTCTCATAACTACAAAAATATTTTACTTAAGACAAAAAAAATTTTTTGCTTGACTTTTTTTTAGTATTTTGGCTATACCTTTTTAGGTAATTGCTGGATTTTAAATTAAAAGACAAAAATTTTAATAAAAATTGGAATAAAAAGTTTATTAATATCTGCATTCGTGAAAGCGGGTAAAGGCTAAGAAATCAAGATTCAATTGTTTTTCTTAAGTATCTTCATTATTTTAATTTGAAATTTATTTATTTGCTGGTGGTTCAGCGTTGTCTATATGCATCTCATTGTTGCTGTAACAAATCATCAGTATACTTCAACCACACATTTTGAATAGTCACAAACCTCTTATCTTATGTATCTTATGCACAAACTTTCAAAAACTATTTGAGAATTCACAAACAATAATATTTTTGAAAATCACAAAAGAAAAATAAGCGTAGTAGGCTTAGAAACTTATACAAAACCCAGCAAATAATTTTTATTCGATATGAATCTATTCTATTTTTCTACACCTTTAAATTTTGTAAAAAAAATTTTGGTTTAACACATTCACTTTTTAACCGCATAGCGCCACAAGGCCAATTATTTTGTATTTTGGACTTGTACCCTACATTAAATGTTCCAAATTAGTCAATTTTAAAAATAGTTTTTGTGTTTAAAAATTTTTAACTAAAATAAATGCGACAATACGCGCAGATTTTCTGAAAAAGTCAATGGGTGGATTCATAAGACGTAGCTGTTGCGATGCCGTTGAGTGTTTGACTTAGAAACTCATAGTTGAGTAGTTCCGCTCCACTCAACAATTGAGTAATTTTCCATCCTAAATTTTTTTGTTGTGCTCAGCCTAAACAGCTGATCGAATACACATATGCTTTATTAGGTGGCAGGAGTAAAAATTTGTTAAATTTTACATTACAAATACGATGAAATAACGAATTAAAGATATAAAATCAAGTTATATCCATCAGACCCTTTCTAAAACGTAACCAGTTGCCACCAGTTTCACAACTATTGGTGCAGTTCAAACAATATATGGAATGCGTTTAATTCATTTCCTTTTATTCACAACTGTTGTGATTTGTAAAATTCTACCTAAATAGAAACACAAAACTAAATTTGGAATGTTATACAATAAGTATATCGCACACTAAATCATAAAGAGTCACAACTAGGGTTTCTACGCGGGAAAAAAATCCCGGGAATACCCGGGAATTATTTTTTTCCAAGTCCCGGGAAATTTTCAACGGGAATTTCATATATCGGTTTTTGGAATTGGCTTTGTTTACATTGCTGTTCGTTGTTTTATTACTTAAAAATACAACTCTGTAACGATGATAATATGTATAAGCATGGACACAAATCTAATAAAGGCTTCCGAGGTGAATCCAATAACTTGAAGCGTTACGATATATTTTCAACTTAAGAAGTCTTTATAGAAAATAGTATATAGATTGGCAGATGTAGATGGAATTTCCATCCATGATATATGTAACTCAAAGCATATGATTTTTTTGTTGTGCTTTTTAAATATTGTTGTTCATGAAATTAACGAATAAAGTTGTTTTGTTTTTAATTTGAATGTTCACAGAAAAAAAGGATTCACCAATTAATGTTTCCAATTAAGAATTTAATTGATTCAATTACATTTTTAATTGCATTAATTAATTTAAGTGGAAAGACTTAATTAATATTATCAAATTGCTTATAGGTGAAAATTAAATTACTTTTTTAATTGATATTACAAATATTTTAATTGATATTACAAAATTATTCATATTACTTTTTTGTGTGGTGTATATTTTTTCATAAAATTATATTTTTTATTGACGTCATTTAATTGAATTCATATGTTTTTGAAATTGCCGGGAATTCCCGGGAATAAAACATTTTACTTCTCGATTCCCGGGAATTGAAAAAGTCCGGGAAATTAGAAACCCTAGTCACAACTCAAAAAATTTCAGATGCTGAGCAGTGGCAAATAACTGTTCATACTGCACAAATGACGCACGTACATATGTAACATAAAAACAAGGATAACGGTATTTTATATTCTTCAATAAGGCTGTATTGCAAAAGAAATTGTTTCAATCGTTAGAGATTTGTTAAATTAACTCATTTATAAAAAAACAAAATCACTTTGATCATTTTGAGTTGTGACTGTTTATGATTTAGTGTACGATATGTACAGTTTTCGCAATAAAAAATATTTCTCGTAATTATACGATATGTTTTTCCATGTTAGTGTAGTTAATGCTAGTAACAGGTAGCATTTAACGAATAACAAAACACATTTTTTAATGGACTTAAAAAAGATTGTCGCCCATTACTGAACAGTGGCATCGGGAGGTGCTACATGATAATGCTACTACTGGTTTTTGTATAAGATTTCCAAAAATATTTTTATTTGTGAATTCTTAAATAGTTTTTGAAAGTTTGTGCATAAGAAAAAAGTTGTGTGACTGTTCAAAATATGTGGCTGAAGTCTACTCACGATCTGTTAAAGCAACAATGAAATGCATATATACAACGCTGAACCAACCACCAGCAAATAAATTGCAAATTAAAACATACATATTTTTTTTTTTTTAATAAAGAGAAGTAACACTCAGGCAATTAATGCCTACTACTATTACTAGGTGTTACCTTCTTTAGGAAAGGGATAGTGATAGAGAAGACAGGTGGTGAAGGGAGAGATAGAGGAAAGCTTCATTATTTTACAACTCTGCTTTTTTGCACGGTTTTGATAATGCAGTGTTGTAGCGCCATCTGGTGTCAAAATGAGGCGTATTAAATTTTTGAAGCTGTGTTTTGTAGCCATTTTATTGATTATTTTACTTCGCCGATGATTTTGCTACACAACGAAGGAGGGCGCTCTGATGTTACATTAGGACTAGTATCTTCTGAAGTCGGTATATTATAAAATAATTTATTTAAAAAGATTCAATGCAGTTACAGATGTATATATGCAGGAATGATATCTCGTGAGAGCGTGAGAATTCGTACGTGACTCTTAAAAATAGCTCACGCACGAGTATTTTTTTTAAGTCACGCTCCACGCACTCACGCGTGATTAATTATAAATTTGGGTGTATATGTGTTCGGCTTAAGGTCCGTTTTTATAAATAAATAAAATTACTTTTATATTAGATATTGGTTTTTTATTTATTTTTCGATATTTCGACCAACTATTCCCTTTTAGGGTGACAGAATTTAAAAGGGAATAGATCTAAAACTAAGATCAAAAATTCTAGAAATAAAAATTTAATCGCACCCTGAAGATGGCCAACAAAGTTGGTCGAAATATCGGAAAATAAATAAAAAAACATAATCTAATATAAAAGTAATTTTATTTATTTATAAAAACGGACCTCAAGCCGAACACATATTCACGTTAATTGTTATAATAAAGGTCTACAATCATACACTCACATTAATTATAAATTTTATCAAGATCACGTGATTCACGCGACGACATTTGCACATCTCTAGTATTAATACTTGTATTATAGTCTGAAACGGCATTTACTAGGATATTCAATCGGGTAACCGTTAATCCATTAACCGATTAAATGATCGGTTAATTTATAATTGACTTTCTTCGATTAACGGTTAAACCGATTAATTTCAGTCGATTAACCGACGCAACAAATGTTTAAATTTATAAACATTTTTAAATTTATAACAAGACCTCAAGCTTAATAAAATAGTTGATTCATAATAATAAAAGGTCAGAGAAAAGTTGCAAAAATCATTAAAACAGGACTCTAGTGGCATAATTAATGATTTTATATGTTTTGAGAAATACAGGAAGAGGACTGAGGTACTAGATATTCTGTATTATGGATTGCTGTCTTTTTCCTCAACATCTAAGATAAGTAAAATAATTTGTCCGTCAGGTTTTACCAAAACTAAAGAGGAGAATCGCTAACAGCGTTACCGTTGTGCGACTAAAGTCGCATTTTGCCCCTTTTTCGAATGCCATGCCACTTTTTATGCCCCTTAGTTTTAAATCCCTTTTAGTATCATTTGCACTATTTTGTGCCCTTTTTTGCCCCTTTTTGTTCAAAGTCAACTTTAGTTTTTATTTTTACAATAAATGTAAGCAAATTTGTACAGATTCTACCACGTTCGACAACAAGATTTTATTTCCTATGTGCAAATATGAAAAAATACAATTTTTTTTTGGGAAATTGACAGTATGGCGCAATATTATTTTCTGTGGGAGTATATGGTGTTAAAAAGCCTTGGTATGAATCTTTTCATTTGTTTATGATTTTTAAATATGAAATTAAATACAGTTATTCATAGATAGTTCTAACTGTATTTGTCGCAGCCAATTTTGATTTGAAAGCCAAATTTGATAAAAGTACATAATTTTAAAAGGCAAAAGCTAAGGGAAATTATATTGTATGAAAATACCACCCTGAATTGCTATCATCAAGTAATGCTTTTGATTTAAGTTCCCATGAAATAAGTTCATCATTTGAGCATATTATCTTGGACAAACCAGTAAAAAAGAAACAAGCAACACGAAAGTATTGCAATGATTAGGAGAGACGGCATAAGTGGGTTCAGATGGATGCATATACCAAGAAAACCCATTTGTATTTTCTGCAATCAGTTGCTTATCTGCCGAATGAATCATCGAATGTCATGTTTAAACAGCCACACACGTGGCCAATTCCAAAAAACAAATGATGTAAATATATCCGAACTTTTACCACAAGAAAATACCGATTTTCGGAGGAAAGTTGATATTGCTGAAAATATGAATGAATGAAGCTTGTTTTAAGGATGATAAGATGAACCCGTTTAAGCAAATGGACAAATTGGCAAAAATGTATCCAGATTCGCCAGTTACAAAGTCTGCGAGTTACACCTTATTTCTTTATCTATATAAAGTAAAATTAAAAAAAACATATAAAGCAAAAACATAAATAAATACACTTATTACTAAAAAATTATCAAATATACTAAAAGTAGACACTTGTCAGTCCATGCTCTCTGCTTTAAATTTATTTCAAGACGATTTGGAAAAATGGATTCCAAGTAAAAAACTTATTAATAAATACAAATGTACAATTTCAAAAGAAAGGGAATTTAAGGTATTTAATAATTATGCACAATGCCTAAAAAGAATAATATTATCCTCTTCAGAATCGAATTTTCAAATTTTTATCAAAACTTTATATGGTTAAATAATTTGTTTGAATTATGCTGGTTTTTAAGTAAATAAGTGATATGAACCATGTCCCAAAAATTAAAAAAAATTATTTATGCATTCTTTAATTTTTTCTATATCTTAAGAACTGGGGCCAATTACTGCATTGGATATCGAATGAAACTTACATTTATTTTCTGTTGGAATCACGATTGATACCAAATGCAGCAATTTGACTACTGTTTTATTATTAACACAGATTTTATGATTTTTTTATATAAAAGCTATCTATACTACGTTTATACTGGTCTTATTTGCAAAGGAAGCATATTTGAAGACTGTGAGTAAAATAAGCAATTATCAAACTAAAAATTTCTTTTTCTGTATACATACATCTCATTACCAGCAATAAGTAATTGTTCTCGTGAATTAGTAAGTTACAATTTTTACTTGCAAATAACACGTGAGTATAAACGTAGTATATGAGTTCTCATAAAATTAATGTTATTGTACTTCTTATACATGAGAAATTGTTGTTGTTTGTTTTAAATAAAAATAACTTAATAAATATGTTTGTTTCTTTAATTTTTCTTGATTTTGAAGTTGCCTCTTTTTTTCTTTGAAATCCCCTTTTTGTGCCCCGTTTTGAAATTTTTCAACGATAATGCTGATCGCTGAAGTCCTAAACATTTAAACCAATTTATTTTTCTGAAAGATTGTGTTAGAAGATCTCTTTAAACTATATAATGACCTCACAAACTTGTTAATTTTTAATGAATACATATTTATGAATTTCTTTGCTTGGTTTAGTTTAAGAATTATTATGTGTGTTTTTTTAATTTTTTTGTTTTACTAATAAACACAAATTAATAAATAATATATGTACTTTTATTTTTTGAAAACACGGTTAACTGGTCTATACCAAGATTAACCGATTAAGCCCAAACCTCGGTTAATTAATCGAGCGACTAACCGATTAAAGCAAAACCCCGATTAATTGAATATCCTAGCCTTTACTAAATGCATTTTGCATGTAGCTTTGAACTTGTGAACCGATTTTAATAAAACCAACTGGAAAGAAAGAGGGCTGAACTCTTGAGAAATAATAATTAGAGGCACCCGAAATTCTTTCGGAGCTTGTAACTTTTGTAAATATCCACCGATCATTATGATTTTTTCAGCAGGAGAATCAACATTATAAAACAAAAATAAAACATGCTAAAAGTGCCATCTTAGCTCTTACAATTTCTAAGTTATTTGACTTGAATTTTTTTTGTAATTTTGGCCATGACTTTTTTCATCGTTATTACATAACTTCTTTAATACTTGGCAAAAACCATTTGGTTTTGTTGTTTTTAAAAGAAAACTTCATTAAAATTTATGTGAAAAAAACATTTTTGATACCTAAAAAGTTGTAGCAAGGAATAGTTTTGCAATTTGGATTTTTTAAAATTATAAGAAAATTGTGCATATTATATGAAAAAATTATTGTGAAACAATTATTAAGTTATTATTATTGTGAAAAAATTATTAAGTATTTGATAAAATCTTTTACTGTTTCTGAAAGAAAAGGTATTCAGAAGGACTGTGAAATAAATTTTAGAGATTTGTGATGGTGCACCCTACATCCAGCACAAATTTTTGGATGTAGGAAAAAAATTGCACACTCTTTTTTGTATTTTTTTTGGTCTATTATTATAAATAAACTTGTTGTAAGTATTTTGTAAGAAACTCTTGACTTACATTTATGTGTAGAATACACATAAATGTAAGCAATGGAGGAGATTTCCTAAAAGTTTTAATATTTTTCTAATACAAATTTTCCCAATAAAAAAAACTTTTATAAAACTATATATTGGGTAAGGGGTTTCAACGGCTCTGGTTAAAAATTTCATAACAATCGTACGGCTGGCTTAGAAACCGCTCAATTGTTTTAATTTTTTAACGAAATCCTTCACTGTGTGACAGTCAAGTAGATTGCTAGTGGGACTTTAGTGTAAAGTTTTGAGCCACTTAAGTCAATGGTAGGGAGGGTACAGAGTTGCGTGTCTAACCACTTCCATGCTTGGTACACCGATACAGCTTTAGATGGTTGACTTTCTTAACTTTTCATGTTAAGTTGATGTAAACAGGGGTTCTGCTATTATCTTATAACATAATATTTATGTAGTCTAATTATATTGGCAAGAGAGAATCCGAAGAACTAAAAATCCCCAACCGACTGACCTCTAGTCAGTGATGCCAAAGTTCATTCACTGATAATGGCTAAATGTAGACTAAAAAATGGCTAAAAACTAGCTAAAAAATAGCTAAGCGCCATTGAATGCAAAAATCATGAACTTTAAGCAAAAACATGAAACAGGTATTTCATATAATTTGTTTAAAGCAAATCAGGAACATTTTTTAAAATAAATAAAAACGACGGGAATTGTTCTTTCGGCTTAAGGTCGACCTTAAGCCGAAAGACCTTAAGCCGAAAGACCTTAAGCCGAAAGAACAATTCCCGTCATATTAAACTATACAGGTCAACTATACAAAATACTCACAAATAAATAAAAACAATAAATTGAAGTAATAAATAAAAAAGTAAAGTAATAAGAAACAAATAACAAAGTAATAAAGAAACAAGAAGAAAACTGCGCATTTAGTGCAAACTTGCGTAATACTTGCAGTACACAAGTACATTTGTACATTCTGCTATTCAGTCTTTAAATTTTTGGGTTACTAATCCATTCCTAACAACAAATCATTTATTTGTTTATTTATTTAGGTCAATTCATAAGTTCCAAGTTGCATTTTATTTTAATTATTTAGTTCAGTTACACTCTATTTAGTTAAGCAAAATTCAAAACGTTGCATTTTTCATTTAATTAGGTAATTTAAACTCAAGCTATTTTTTGTTTTTGCATTTATTAAATGTTCCAATCAATTGTAACATTTCAGTTCTGCATATTATGCATTTCTTTTATAACTTATTATTATTTTATGAGTATTAAGACCAGCATTTAGTATATATATATATTTAGTATATAAGACCAGCATTTCAATAAAGAAATCATCAATTACAGCATAACAGATCACAACTCAATCATTCAGATACTTTTTCTAGTTCAAGTGCTAAAAGAAATTAAAACTTTAATTACAATTTAGTGCCTCAGGACATCTAAACTTCAAGAAGACGTGGTCCTGTCAAGGATAAGTTTGTAACATCAATCATGGCTACCATAAAAGAGCTGGTAAAGCAGCACGACGACGCGGTGGTAGAAATTAATAAATTAATTGCTAATGCAAGAAAATAACGCCCAAGGAGAGAAGAACTCTGAAGTACTACGAACGGAAGACCCAGGAGTTGGCAATCTTATGGCAAACATTTGAGCAAAACGGCAAATGGGTTGCACAGGATCATCCATATTTACAAGGTGGCCTATATGAAAGAATTGGCTAAAGGCACAGCGAGGTCAAACAAGAGATTGAAGCTGCCATGGCAACACTAAGATCATTAGCAGGCACTTCAAGCAACACGTCAGACCACAAACAGCCAAAGGTGCCAGCAGAAATGCACCGATTAGTAATGAAGCTACAAACGCTTATAAAAAATGTGGGTTTGTTTGAATAGCAGAAAAAACACTTAAATTTTCACCTGAGGTGTTACATTTGTGTATAAATTTTAAAGCTGATATAATGGCAATGGTATACATATTATATACCGTTGAATAGACAAGTATGTCTTCTATTGTAATAACAGAAAAAATTAAGATACATTTGAAGTAAAGAAAATGAGATCAATAATTTAAGCAAAAATAAAAAATTTAGGATATATAATTTTGTAATCAAAATTGGATTTTGAATATTTCGAAAAGTATTGATGGTATGAGAATAATTTTTTTTCGGTTTGCGAAGCTAAATGTGTACTATTGAAATAAATCAAAATGTTTCCCCATATATAATCTTATAAAACTTTTTTTTATTGGGAAAAATTGTGTTAGAAAAATTTTAGCATTTTAAAAAAATTTCCTCTCCTGCCTACATTTATGTGTAGGATGTTAAAAAATTCTTACAAGTTACCTAAAGCAACTTTATTTATAATAAAAAACCAAAAAGTTTACAAAAACGTGCGTGCAATTTTTTTGCCACATCCAAAAATGAGATATTTTGCAAAAAAAAATGCTATTTTTCGAGCAATGCTGGATGTATCAAAACTCTCTAAAATGTAAATTACAGTCTTTCTTAATGCATCTTCTCTCAGAAACAATCAAAGTTTTTATCAAATACTTAATAATTTTTTAAAATATTCCAAAAAAATTTAAGAATACCTTTTTCACAAAATATGCACAATTTTCTCATAATTTTCAAAAATCCAAATTGCAAAATTATTCCTTGCTACAATTTTTGAGATATCGAAAAAGGTTTTTAATTTTGTATAAATTGTAATGAAGTTTTCTTTTAAAAACAACAAAACCAACTGATTTTTGCCAAATAATATAGAAGTTATGTACTAACGATTAAAAAAAGTCAGGGCCAAAAATTAAAAAAAAATGTTCATGTCAAATAACTTAAAAAGAGACAAAATGGTGCTCTTAGCACGTTTTATTTTTGTTTCCTAACGTTGATTGTCCCACTGAAAATATTATTAAGATCGGTAAATAGTTACAAAAGTTACAAGCTCCGAAAGAATTTCGATACCCGCAGTTTCCCAATTTGAGGCTCTTTGGAACTACCGTGTCTTCCAATAGGGTGCTTCCAATATACTTTCTCTTCTTCTTTCCAAAACAGTTAGTTTGATGGAAATCGGTTCACTAGTTCAAAAGTTGCGGACTTTTTACCACTTTTTTAGGGTTTCGTACACCAAAGGTGAAAAGAACCCCTAATGTTTTCGCTACGCTGTCCGTCTGTCCGTCTATCTCGAGAACCGTAAGAGCTACAGACCTGAAATTTGGACAGAGTGTGTATACCCTTGGCCGCTACAACAACAAATACATGCGAGTTGGAAATTAAAGGGTGTGCCAAAACGAGCAACGAAAAATATTAAAAGCCCATGTAATATACATACAATTGAATGTACATATATGCACTTGAAATTTGTAAAGTTAGTGTATTTTTATACAGACTACAACAATTAACACTAAAATTAAAAAAAAATTAATTAAATGGTGTACCATCAGTTAATGTAATTTTGACTCTGTAATTTTGATAACTTGCTTTGTCTTGAAAACCGTAAGAGCAAACTTCTTGAAATTTTCAAAAACGGTAAAAGAAAAAAATTCCAAAATTATAAAATCACCAAGACGAAAAAAATCGCCAAAATAACAAAAAAATCGCCAAAAACAAAAAAAAATCGCCAAAACGAAAAAAAGCAGCAAATTAAAAAAATTTCTAAATCGAAAATAAATCGCGAAAAACCGGAAAAATCGCCAAAATGAAAAAAATCACCAAAATGAAAAAACCGCCAAAAATAAAAAAATCGCCAAAATTAAAAAAATCGCCAAAATTAAAAAAAATCGCCGAAATGAAAAAAAATCGCCGAAATGAAAAAAAATTGCCAAAACGAGAAAAAAGCGAAAAAAAACAAAAAAAAAATTATTTCAGCTGAAAAAACGTAAAAAAAACACTATATTAAAAAAAATGCTCAAAGCCCAACGTACGGAACCCTTCGTGCGCGAGTCAAAGTCACACTTTACTGAATTTTTATTTATTTCACGTAACTGTGCGCCGTTGCACAGTGGGAGTTTTGAAAAAAAAAATGGAAATAATTCCGATTGTTATGAAATTTCATACAGCTTTTAAATAAATGTCGTTAAGCTTAAGTCTGGAATTTCGACTATATATATATATTGAAACGGAGCGGGGCCACGAAGATCCAAAGTGGGTGCCCTCGCGTTAATGAAAAATTCAAACTGATGCCACGCTGATGTTTTTGATCTGATAAAAAAGATTTTTTGCAAGTGGATTTTTCTATCCAAGATTAAAACTTTTGCTTTTTTACCAACCTTGTTCCACTATTCTGCTAATGGAGAAGTCAAATCTTGTTCGATTTCAAAAAGAAAACTAAGTATGAGTAAAAAACAAAATTGCTAACATCACAATTTGGTATCAAAAGCACACCGAAGTCAAAAGTTATATGCAATTTAACTGAAATATTTGAAAAAAGTCGATTTTTAGCCGTTTTTTGCATAAAAAGTGGGTTAATTATTTCTCTATTATTAAATAATTTTGCAGGAATAGCAACCTCATATTTTATTTATTCAAAAGGTAATACTTTTAGAAATATTACAAAGAAATTTTTTCTTCAAAATTTCCGTGATTAAAGAAAGGTACCAGATCGTGTCGAAATAGACATATTTTAGTTATAAATATTAAATGTAAGGCATGTTTTCTCAAAATCCACAGCTGAAACCAAAAAATTTGTCATTTCACCTTAAGACATAATATGTTTTAAAATATTGCCTTAAATATTATCTGCGCATGGCGAAAGATAAGAAAAATACAGCAGAAATGAAATATTTTTGGGAATTGCCGGAAACTCAAAAGCAAATTCTATTTGTTTTTACTTTTTGCGTATTAATTGCATAATTTTTCACCCAAGAGAGAATTTTCAGTCGAAAATATTGATAAATGCGAATTTTATAGCATTCGTTGTCTTCTTGGAAAACTTTTTATATGTTGTAAGCAGATGCAGGTACTTAGAAAAAAATTAGTACAAATTTATTTGTATAAAAAAATTAATACTAATATATTTTTATAAAAAAATTAATACTAATTTATTTTTATAAAAAAATTAATACTAATTTATTTTTTTATTCTTGCTGGTAGCTGTATTAATTGAATATCTTCGTATAATATTCATATCTGTAATTATACAGCTGCGCCTATTTTTGAAAAATATTTAAGAAAATACTCATAACACTGTACAACAGCCAAAATAGCCTTTAGATAAAAGTATGCGGACTATATGGATTTCGATGCGTTAAATTCAAATCTGCTTGTGAATAAAATCAGGATTTATTGCTGGATTTTCACGTTTTATAGCTTGTTTTATTCCTAGGATATGTGGTTTTAAGAAAAATTTAAAAAATATGAAACTTTTGAGTTTCTAATTTTTTTATTGCAATTTTCATGTAAAAAAACTACGAGATTTTTGCATAAAAAAAACTTTTTTCTTTTTTAAATTCTGAATAACTCTGAAACAATAAGAGATAGGTAAAAAATGATTATAAATTTTTTGTAACGAAATTTTGTGGCGCGTCTTTTGGTTTATTATTTATTAAAATCGAAAAAGCGGTTTTCGAGTTATAGTAAAATATATTAATATGGCCGACTAATTTAGGGGCCAAAAATTAGCCACGCCCATAAAAAAAATCTCTACGTGATAGAGAAAAACTGAAAGCAGATTTGAATTTAACGCATCGAAATCCATATAGTCCGCGTAATTTTATCTAAAGGACATCCAAAATATGTTATTTTGTTGTAGAGTGTAATTATACTTGCACATTACGATGCCTCAAAAAATGTTTTTCAAGGCTCAAGCATAATTTGGGATTTTTTTTCAGATTTTTCTGAAGAGGTTTAGAGGTCACACAAGTCGAATTTTCGCCAAAAATCGAATCTTCCGGCCGTTTTTTGTATTTTCCTTATAACTTTAACCATAACCACGATGTTTTTCACTTTTCAGGAAACAATTTAAATTAAAAATTTAATATTTTTCCAAGCCTTATTTTTGTTTACAAAAACTTGTAGTTTTTGGAATTAATTTGCTCTTTTAGGTAGCCTACATTACAATTTTTCGTAATTTTTCCATACATTTTGTAAATAACGCTTTATATCTTTTAAAATTTTTATAAAAATGAAAATAGCTAATAATGCAGGTTAAAGGTCAATTAGTTCTAAGTTATTAAAAAAATACGTGTGGCACTCGGGGACTGCCGCGGTAAATCTTTTGCTTAGCATTTTATCAAATTTATTTTTTAAAATAAAATTCCTACGAATTGTCTGTTTGTGTTTATCATTTTTTGTCAACCACGATTGCTCTTAAGTACGCCACATTGTGTTTTCCAACATGTAAAAATCTGTTCTATTCTAGCAATACTGTATGTTAATGAAATAAATTTTTTTTTTTTTTTTTCATATACAAATTTATTTATTGTATCTTCAAAAATGAACTAACAATAAGTAATCAAATCTTAAATCTAAATATAATTATTAGGCCCGACCAATATCGGACATAAGCTTAGTGATAGTTATAAATAATACATAAGTAGTGATAATCAAAAAGAAGTATTTTTAAGCAGTCCCATCTGGAGTGTTGGGTATAAGAGCCCTTGTGTCCCTTTTTTTTAAGCGGATGTGTCCAGTAAAGCTCAAAATATTACGGGCAAGCGGATTAGGATGTGGCTCGAGTTTAGTTAAATATTTGCCTGCGTATTTTGCAATTTCTTCACTCACTAGTGGCATATTTAAATCACGATGAATATTTGAATTTTTAACGTACCATGGAGCAGATGTTATCAAACGTAAAATTTTGTTTTGCCTTCGTTGGATTCTCTCGACATTTGAAGCTGAAGCAGTGCCCCACAGCTGAATTCCATAGCACCATATTGGCTTCAAAAGCGACTTGTATATCAAAAGTTTGCAGTCTAGGCTGAGTGTTGAATTTCTGCCAATTAACCAATATATTTGAGTCAATTTAAGTTTCATTTGGGTTAACTTAGAGTCAATATGATATTTCCATGTAAGCCTTCGATCAAGGTGTATGCCAAGGTATTTGACTTGGGAATGTTGAGGAATATTTTGATTGTTGATTCGAATGGGGGAACAGGTATCTTTTCTTAGGGTAAACGTTATATGAACACACTTTTGTTCATTGACTTTAATTCTCCATAAGTTCAACCATATTTCAAGCTGGGTAATGTGTGCTTGGAGATTGCGGGATGCCTCATCAGGATTTTTTGTGAATACTCAAACAGGCTGTATCATCGGCAAATGTAGAAGTGTGGATGTTATTGCTCACAGGCATATCACAAGTATATATTAGATACAAGACTGGCCCCAGAATACTACCCTGTGGCACACCAGAAGATATAGATTCGGGTAAACTCATGAAGTCTCCTTCCACAACGGTAAATGTCCTATCAACAATATAACTTCCCAAAAGCTTTTGTATATTTATTGGTAGGTATGTCTTCAATTTTAAAACTAGGCCTTTGTGCCATACTTTGTCAAATGCCTGAGAAACATCAATAAAAAGGGCAGAACAATACTTCTTTTCTTCAAAAGTCCTCCTTATAATTTGAACCAATCTATGCGTTTGCTCAATAGTGCTATGCTGACTTCTAAAGCCAAATTGATGGTCGGGGATGCACCCAGTATCAGCTAAAATTGTGGACAATTTAGTCATGAGCAGCTTTTCGAAAAGCTTTGAAATTGTTGAAAGTAAGCTTATAGGCCTATATGACTCAGCCTTGGTAAGATCTTTGCCTGGCTTTGAAATCATTTTAATCTTGGCAAGTTTCCAGTTATGTGGAAAATACTGCATTCGTAAAATGGCATTAAAAATAAATAGCAAAATTCTTATTGCAATATGAGGCAAGTTCATCAGCATCTTGTTACTAATGCCATCAATACCTGGAGCTTTCTTAGGGTCGAGTACAGCAACTATTTTTTGTAGTTCACGCATCTTAAACCTTAAGGGACGAGGGGGTAGAGAGACTACACTCGGTAAATCGGCAGCACCCGTACATGAATTGGGAGTGAATACAGATTTTAAATGCTCAGAAAATAAGTTACCTTTCTCACTATCGCTTCTTGCCCAGCCTCCAGTCGAAGTACGCAATGGTGATTTGAGATCAACGGGTCTTTTAAGATTTCTAGTAGCGCGCCATAAAGAGTAATTAGATGTTGACGTTACATCAAGACCTTCTAAATACTTTTCCAGTAATGCAGTCTTTTCCGACGATAGCAGCTCTTTGAGTCGTTTAGTACATTCTTTAAGTCTGATTTTATTTAGGGGTGATCGGTGTTGTTGCCATTCTCTTCTAGCTCTCCTTTTTTCACATACAAGACGTTCAATTTCCATAGAATAAATTCTATTAAAGCCAGTCTGCGGATAAGAAGTAGTGGCATGTTCAGCAGCCTGTTTAATATATTCGTTAAGATTGGCAATATTAAATTCAATATCATCAGGTGATCTTAGCTGAATGTTTTCTACGCAGTGACTACTAATATATTTTTTGAATCCTAGCCAGTTGACCCTGTTAATCGTTTTCGCATATGAGTTAGTTAAATCACTCCTTAGTGGGTTGAAAATTGTAACTATTGTGGGAGAGTGATCGGAGGACAGATCTACAGAGCCCTCTACGTGAATTAAGTCCCTATGGATATTTTTCGTGACGCCAAAATCTATAACATCTGGAATTTTTCTTACGTCAGTAGGCCAGTAAGTAGGCTCCCCACTCGAAATGACATCTAAGCCCATTTTTGAAATTGTATTAAACAACGCTCTACCTCTAGGTGTAACAAGACGTGAGCCCCAGTGCGTATGTTTTGCATTGTAGTCACCAGCTGCCACGAAACAAGATCCAAGCGATTTGTAGAACTTCTCATACTGATCTTCGGTAACTGAAAATCTGGGAGGTGAGTAAATTGATGATATCACGAAGTTCGCACAAAAATTTTCTACGAAAATATTCGTAGCTTGCATATATTCTTCACTAACGTTCTCAAGGATATAGTGCTTGAGTCTTGACTTAATTAGAATTGCTGATCCACCGCATGCTCTCCCTCTCGGGTCCTTTGAATCATATAGAGTGTAACCATTTATTTTAAAGCAGCTTCTCGAAGTCAAGTGAGTCTCAGAGACCATCATTATATCAATATTTTTTTCCGTGAGGAAGTGCTCAAGTTCATTTTTATGTTGGCGAATGCCGTTTGCGTTCCAGAAACATAGTTTTAACGTGTTCATGGTTTGTTGACTAATGCTTGAAGCAGAGTATTCTGCATTCTCAGAATTTCTTGCATCATGCTAGTCATATTTGTTGTAAAGTTGTTTATAGTTAGCACCAGATTCTCAATAGTAGCTTCAAGACGACTAAAGTTAAAGCTAGAGTTTGCATTCGTTGAATTACTTGGCGGTGGAACATTTTGTGTGGGAATAGAACTAGTCTTAGCAGCATCGGCATACGAAACACGTGAATTAACTAGTTGGCTAGTTTGAGGCAGAGTGGCGGAGTAAGCATTTGCTGATTGAACTGGAGCTAATTTAGATTTTTGACCCATAGCCTGTTTAACGAAAGAATATACACGGCATCCTCTGTAATTAGCGGTGTGATTTTCTCCACAATTACTGCATTTTTTTTCAGCTTGTACTTTTGGCTTGGTACAGTTAGCAGTACCATGCAATTCACCGCAGATAACACAAACTGTAGGTAATTTGCAGTAGGTTTTTGTGTGGCCATATTCTTGGCAATTATGGCACTGTACGGGACCTGAACGCTTACGTGGCTCTTCAACTGTGATTTTTCGGTGTAAAAGGTATTTTAGACTATAAATTGGGTGCGTCTCATTTTTCTTTAACTGTATATCATTCGGCTCCAGTTCAACACGAAATAGAGGCTGGGGAATCTTCTCTCTATTGATTATATTGGTAACAATTTTTACTTTAAATCCTTGTTCGATAAGTGCACATTTTACTTCTTCAGGCTCAACATATGAATCTATGCTCTTTAATACTATTTGTAGGCCTTTAGCACTCTTAAGTTGATATGTATAAAAATTTGTTTTATTTTTTTCAAACTCACTAACAATTTTTCGGAATCTTTTTCATCATATATTTGGATTTTAGTTTCATCAATATTACCTCGTTTAATTGGAATGATGTGAAAAGTATTTTCACCAATGGTCGACAGTAGATTTTTTAGAAGCGCGTTTGAATTTTTTTCTCTCAGATAAATAGGTGGTGGCTTAAAAGACTTTTGCGATGATGCAGCGGGCTTGTCGTTTTTGTCTTGCAATAATGAAAAACAATTTTGACGATTGATAGAAGATGCACTGTTATCCCTAGACATCTTTGGGGCGGATCCAATTTTAGTAGAATTTGGGCTTCGCCCGCGCTTTAAAATGGTTATATATCTGTCCATTCCTACTTGTACCTTTGGTTTTGTACTACTGTTGTCTTCAGTAACAACTTGTTTAATTGTTGACCACGAGCCCGAAGCGGATGATATCGCTGAGTTAAATGTAGAAGTACTAGGCAATAATGTCAACGATTCACTAGTTGGCATTGGACAAAGCGAAGTTGATCGCTGACGAAACTGTGGTTTTGCCGTTAGTAAAAGTCTATTATCAGATTTTTGATTTTTATTAAGAGCTTCAGAACTCACAGCAAGTCTATTATCAGATTTTTTATTTTTATTGTTATCATTATGAGCATCAAAACTCACAGTAAAATAGGCATTTCTGCCGTTAGAACTCACTTCACTATTTTTTTCCTCTGGGGTACTCATAAAGAGTATTCCTCAAGGGTATGTTTGTATGTGTTTTTGTTTACGGTTTTTTTTTTGTTTTTGTTATTTCAATATGTAAAAATATTATCAAAGCAAAAAAATGCTTATTTATCAAAGTTAATATGTACTACGAATATTTTTTGTATGCTTTTTTTTTGTTTAGTTTGTATATAAGAAAAATTCCGCTATTACGTCTGTTCACTATGAAGGTACAACGAGAACTCTGAATGAAATAAATAGAATACTTTTAGGCGATTCAAATAAAAATAGTCTTAGGTTTTTTTTCGTTACGGAATTTCTTGATTCGGTCGACACCCTCAAAGCCTGCGATAAAAGCTATGCAATAGCTTAATAAAAAATAATAATTTTTGAATTTGCTCTTACCGTTCCTGAGTTATACTCGTTTTCGGCTTTGTAACCAGTTTAATTTTATACCCAACAAAAAAAATCAATATCAAACCTTAAAAACTGGTATAACTCAGAAACCCTAAAAGCAAATTCAAAAATTGTTAATATCATCAGAAAATTAGCAATAAAATATAGCAAATAAATAGGATTATTTAGAGTTTTATAAAAAAAAGACCTGGAGCTTAAGAAATTAAAACAAAATATGATTTTAATTCACAGAAGTAATTTGAGACATTGAAAATACTTACTGGCATTCTGCTTCATACATCTTGGACCCATCCGAACATTTGAAAAACTTTCCCTAATTATAAATCGTATTAGACAATAAAAAAGTTTAAAAATTAGAAAATATATTTGGAAAATTGTTAAGAAAAATATAATAAAAATAATAATAATAATTATAATAATAATAATTGAAATTTATTTACTGGTAGCTTAGCATGTCTATATACGTATTTCATTGGCGCTTGAACCAAATCATCAGTAGACTCAACCACAATTTTCAACAGTCACAAACCTCTTACTTTATGCACAGACTTTCAAAAACTATATGAGAATTCATAAGATAATAATATTTTTGAAAATCACAAAAGAAAAAATAAGCTTAGTAGGCCTTGAAACTGATACAAAACCCAGCAAATAATTTATATTCAGGTGAACCCGAACAGTTCGAAAAATAATTAAATTAACTAAAATTAATAGTGATTGGATTGTGGCAAAAATTAAATAAAAATATACTTAATAGTAACAAACCAAAAAAGTTTGTCTTAAGTAGAACAAAAATAAGCAAATTAACAAACATGTGCATAGTTAGTAAAGAACAAACGACAATGGTAAGACTGTTGTAAATATAGAGATGGTAACTTTGAGCCTTCATTACAAAACACATGAGCAAATGGAAATGCAATGAATCAAACCAATTCACATATTCCATTTGCAATAAAGTTTCGTATATAAGGCAGACATCTATATCAACTGACACCACACACAGTGGACCAAAACACGGAAGAACGCTGATGAGGAAGGTTTAGTGGCCTTCGAAAACGGCAGGCTGTTCCATTCAACTATGTGTTGTTGTCAGAATATTTACAACTAACTTTAATGTTATTTGTTCATTAATAATTATCCCATGTAATTTGGCTTAAAAAGCGTTACGAACATTAGCCTATTCTATTCATAAGAATATAGAAGTCTAGTTTAATTTTTCTTCTCTTCTCTAGATACTCACATTAATTAATAAAAAATATTTCATTCAATAAGAATTGAAATTACTGAACTCAAGCCTGATTTAGAAATTATTTCTGATTAAAATTCACTATAGTTCAATTAAATCTAAAATTGTCTCATTTAATTCATCATGGGCACGTGACAAAAATATGTTCACTTGGCGATCACTGTTCACTTGGCAATCACTGCTTCAGAATGCTGGAGAGCGAAGTCAACTGTAGAAAGCAAAAACAAAGTAACATAAGGCCACTACAATAATAGTTATATATATATGTACCAGAGCTGTAAATGAATCATTCATTTTTGAATTAATTCACGAATCATTCATAAGCTGAGATAGCAAATTTTGAATTAATTCTTTTCACACAAAAAATGAATTGCATTAAATTTGAGTCAATTCAAATGAATTTGGTAAAAATGAATTGCAATTCGTTTTTAATTCAAATGAATTGCAATTCGTTTCTAATTCAAATGAGTTTGACAAAATGAATTGCAATTCATTTTTCAAATTCATTTGAATTGAATTCATTAAAATGAATTAGAAAAATGAATTGCAATTCAAATGAATGAAATCAAAAATGAGTTTCAATCAATTAAATTCAAAAGCAGATCTATTGGAATGGAAAATGGAAATTTGTCCTACCAAAATTAAAATATTCAGTACAAAAATTTAAAAACCTTATCCTAGATTTGCTCTTGATCAAAGAAAACATGGTGTATGGCGTTTGTTTCTTCAAGAAGAACTGATTTTTATTTTGAAATACGCCGAACGACAAAATACATTTAATATTCCAGTAGCAATTAATAATTTTTGAAATTTTGTGAAAATAAGACTATCTTTCACAAATAAACAAAAATCAGGAAAAATTACAATGTAAGTAGATATGTATTTCAAAACACAATTGTGTTTTCAATTTTATTGTAAGCGACATGTTAAAGAAAATATACTTTTTTTATTGAAATTAAAAATGGGCCCAGCCCTTAGCTTAGAATTATCAAAATGCCAAAATTATTGATAACTTTTACGATACGGGCTGTAAAGTTTAATCGTAAGCGACAATTTACGTATGTAAAACAATTTTGAATATTATAAAAAAACCTTCTCCTGAAAAATTTAATTTTTGTCGCTTACGATTAAATTGAAAGTACTTATGCTAGGAACACAATTGGGACGAACGACGAATTTCGTTCACGTTGACGAATTCGTCGATAAGAATTCGCTGAATATGAAGCACAATAACGACGAATTTACTCACCGAATTCCGCTCTCATAATTTATAAATTTGGTTATTGTGTAGGCAAAGAGAGAGAGTAATTTGTTTTTTCGTCGTTCGTCGGCGTACAAAATAGAAATAAACCTATCACAGAGTTCGTCACACACGACGCATTTCGTTCTACGGGGGTATTGTGTTCATTTTCATATGCACAAATGTGTTTTATTTTTTATGACGAAAGTTCGCACCGAAATATTCGTCGTTCGTCCCAATTGTGTTTATAGCATTACTCGGAGAGTGTGCAAGATGTTATTATGAAATTTTGACGGAATATGAGGTAGACTATATCGAATAATTCCACATAACTAACTCAAAAATTTTGTTTTTTGATTTTTAACATCCTTTTAGTAAATGAACGACATATAATAAGAATTAATTGCATCAACTAATTATGCTTTTATTTCAGTTACAAAATAAGGCTAATTAGATATAATTAACAACAATAAATTTTCAAAATTATCATCTGAAAGAGATCCACGTGCAAAAGAGAATAAAATCACTTATATTACGTTTTCAAATTGTTTTTTATATACGTATAATATTTCGCAGTTATTAAATTTATAATTGCAAAAAAATAACTGTTTCAACGAATTTATCAAAATTATAAGAAAAATATAAGAAAAAATTGGTACATAGTCTAATTAACATAGGCGCACACCGTTACTGACCCGCAGTTTTTAACTTAAAAATTAAGTACGTAATTAACTAATTTTTATTAAAAATTAAGTTTTATTTAAATACGATTTCATTTTTTCAGTTGTTAATTAAAGTTCTTATTAAATTACGTTGAAAGTACGGCACCCTGCAAAGTTTCCAAAGAACAGCTGTTTAGCATAAACAAAAAAGTTAGATTATAAACATGTAGAAAATTACATACTCTCATTCTAACAATATCACTCATTTGTTCTTATTGCATATTCCTCTTTGATGTCTCAAAGACATTAAAGGTATTCACGTCAGATCTTGCAACTGTGCAAAATGCATAATTTCACTTTCTGACGTGAGCCACCCATTTTTTAGATGTCTATAAGGCAGCACAATATGTACATAGATAAATTGTACTCGTATGTTTTAATTTTGGTAGGACAAATTTCCATTTTTCATTCCAATAGATCTGCTTTTGAATTTAATTGATTGCAACTCATTTTTGATTTCATTCATTTGAATTGCAATTCATTTTTCTAATTCATTTTAATGAATTCAAAATCAATTCAATTCAATTGAATTTGAAAAATGAATTGTAATTAATTTTGACAAACTCATTTGAATTAGAAACGAATTGCAATTCATTTGACAAATTCATTTGAATTAAAAACGAATTACAATTCATTTTTACCAAATTCATTTGAATTGACTCAAATTTAATTCAATTCATTTTTTGTTTGAAAAGAATTAATTCAAAATTTGCTAATTCGTAATGAATTAAAATCAAAAAAGAATGATTCATTTACAGCTCTGGTTAAAACACATGCTGCGCCTGTTTAAATTGAAATGTAGAAAATAAAAATTAATAGTGTGTGTTCTAGTATCCGAATTTAGAAGAATCCAATTTAAAAATTTACGATTTCAAACTTTTAGATTTTTTTCGTTTCGATTTTGAGCAAAAAACGAAAAAATCTAAAAGTTTGAAATCGTCCATTTCCAAATTGTTTTCTTCTAAATTCGGATGCTAGAACACACACTATAAATTTTTATTTTCTAAATTTCAACTTAAACAGGCGTAGCATGTCTTTTAACATCCGAACTCACAAGAAAACATATGAAAACGATGTGGAAGCCAGAACATACGCGTGTGTGTAAATTGAAAACCTTAAACTTGTGCTCTGGCAAACTAGTTTTTTGAGATATTACTTTATTTGAGTAAATGAGCGATATGTTCTAAAAATATAATTAAAAAAATTAAAACCACAAAACCTATATTTGTACTATTATGTTCGAAAAAGTACAATTTTAAAAGCTAGTTGGCACGAAATTAGTTTTCTCATTTATAATCCCTGGTACACACAATCTGCGATGAAATTAATAATGCAATCTGATAATATCAAAATAGCCCAAGTCACAGTCTTTTAAAAATGGTCTTGCATCGTAGCATGTGCATAATGGTAGGTCATATTGATACTCACCACTTAAAAATTCTAAGTAGTGAGTATCCATGTATATTAGGGCGGGTCGAGGTAAAAATCGCTCAAATTACAAGACAAATCGTATTCTAAGGATCAAAATAAGAAACTTTGCCAAAGGAGCCATACCTCTAAAATGTTTTTTGATGTCTCGACTTCTGATCCGAAGGGTCAAATTATGAAAAATCTCACTTTGACCCATTTAGAGTTCCTCAATCGAGTCAAATTGTATGACCGACCCCCACTAATTTTGGAGGGCCGACTCAGCTATGGCACAGGTGAGGGAACCTCCCTGGGGTGGGTTTCCATTTTTGCCACTTTACAAGAACATATCAGCGAAATGGCTATGTTTCTTAACTTTTGGAGTTTATTTTTCTCTTTAGAAATTTATTTAATCAGAATGAAATGAAAAAATTAATTTTACTTAGTAGTAGAAATGGAAATAAGAAAAATTATTAAAATTATTATTGTTTGAAGTCTTTTTTGCTTTCAAGTCTGTGCAATTTCGCACGGCTCTCTAATGTCGTCGCCATAATATTTCCCGGAATAACTCGTTTGGAAACGCTAGCTAGCAATTGAACGTGTCGTTCCGTTCCTTGTATATTTGATGGAATTTTTGGATCGTCTTGATATAATTATTCTTTCAATGTATCGTACGGAATGCTTCGCGTGAATGGTGGTTCAAATATATCATTCAAATTGATCATTTCCGTGTAACTTGAGTTTATATCTGGTTTTTTATGAACTCTAACTTCCGTTGGGTCTTCAACATCGGTTCAATAGCGTACAATTTTCTTTATAGCTCAGTCTCGCTATTCTTTGCTATCATCAAACAACATTGATAACAAGATATTTTCCGAATGCGCATAATATGAATTATCTTTAATAACTTTATTGACAATATTGCGTAAATGAGGTTGTAGAAACCGTGACCAACTAATGAACTTGAAAAATAATGCACTACCGTACACGACAGAGCTGTAATACTTGATATTGAAGTACATTGGCACATAACATTTAATTATAAATTCAATCAGAACCCGTAAATTTTCGGATGGATTTTCCGTTGTCGCATACAATCGTAATAATCTACCGGCCTTGGTAAGCCAGCGAGAATGTACAATTTTCCCTGGTTTGATGTTAGCCAGATCCACCGAAACCACGCCGCTAGAAATTCTATGAGTCATGTCGTATAAGTACTTCGAATCGGTGGAAAATTCTATTTTTTCTGGAGCATGGGGCATATTTTTGAACTCAATTTTCTGAAAGCCGTCTACCACATGAAATATGTAATAATAAAATAATTTAAAACGTTTGACAATTATAATAAATGAGTGATAGCAATAACTTACCGGAAGAGTTTCACAAGTTTCGATTTGGCGGCTCAGTTTTCCGCTTGCCGATCTGGGTCCAGTACTGGTTGATTTATCCAAAGTTTCAAATGCCGAAGTGTAGAAGCCAAACAAACCAATACAATGGTCTTTTTAACAGCAATTCGAATCGTCATATAATTCCAAGGTGTGGGCTAGTGTTTGTTGGCTCACCGTCAGTGCATATGCCAATTAGTGCATCCAGTGATATATTTTTATCGTTGAAAAAATCATTTAATTTGGTTGCTTTGTATTCAGCGGTTTCATGTTCCAGTCTTACGTAACCAATCAATTCAGAATTCGGTTCTCTCAAAATAACAATATGATGCTACTCTATCACACACCAAATCTGTCACATATCAAGGCAAAGTTAAAACAATCGTATCTTTCTCTGTATTGTGAACTTGTGCTTGTATCCATATCTTCTTGAACCGATGGCGGTGCGTATGTTGATTCATAGGGATCTTGGTATGTTGGCATTCATGACATAGACGTTGGTCCTTGCTCTTCAATTTCCATCATAAATGCAGCCACTGTTAGTCTTCTTTGATTATGTTGATCGTGCATAAACTCTTTGAGGCGTTCTGGAACCAAGCCGCATGCACATCGAGCTGCCTTCAAATCGCATTTACATGTTCCAATCTGAAAAATTCTTTTTGGGTTTTTCATTTTACTCTTATATCTTGATATCTTGATATTTGGCAAGCAATCTATTCAATTTAATATATACACAATTTTTCGCCATTATTTCCATATCAAGTTTTTCCCAAATTCCAATCAACTTATTTTGCAGTTCAATAGTAAATGATTTATAAGAAAACTTTTTTTGGTCTGTTTTAGCACGTTCGCTCAAGTAAAAATAATATTTCAAGATATCCAGATGGGTTGGTAAATTAAGATCACTCAAATCAGTAGACACACCAAAAACAGAAACATCATGCTTGGGTATATGACTCATTGGGTTTTCGATAGTTGTTGTGGCTTCATCTTGCGGTGTACAGGATGGTTGATTCATTGTAATATGATGATTGTTTAAATAATAAACTATGTAACTAACGCTTTGAGTAGTTGTGAAAAACTGAATTTTTATTATAAAAAATTGGACTTAAGTACTAAAAATGAGAATCTTAAAACTAAATAGTACATATGCGTACCTGATTGTAGGCATGCTCTTTACTGCATACAACTACATATTGTAATAAAACTTAAAAAAAAAATCAAACCGACTTCAAAAATAAGCACTAAAAAGCTACAAATAATATAGATCTAGTTAAATAAAAGATTTTTATATATGTTACCTACAGTGCCGTTTGAAGTTGGTGCCAGCAACATTGGTAACTAAGCACATACATATGTACATAAAACTTACTTACCAGTATTACTGGCACCAACTTCAAACGGCACTGTAGGTAACATATATAAAAATCTTTTATTTAACTAGATCTATATTATTTGTAGCTTTTTAGTGCTTATTTTTGAAGTCGGTTTGATTTTTTTTAAAAAAGTTTTATTTTTACCTTTTTAGTGGTTTTTTTTGAAGTCGGTTTAATTTTTTTTTTAAGTTTTATTTATTTAGAAATATGGTCCAGTTTCGTAAAAATCGATTAGGTAAAAACACGTGAAATATAGTATTAAATTTTATGGGGCGTGGCTACGCCTACTTTTTTAAAACAAGATTGTGTAATTTTAAGAGTTCAAGGTGTGTGCCAAATTTCGTAAATATTGGTTAAGTACGAGCACATGAAATATTATACTAAAATTTAATAGGCGTGCCCCGCCTACTTTTTTGAACGCAGTTTTGTGCCTTTATTAAAGCTTAGGGTGTGTGCCAAGTTTCGTAAAAATCGGTGAAATAGAACCCTGTGAAATATAATATAAAATTTTAATGGGCGTGACTCCGTCCATTTTTTTAAAAGAAGATTGTGTCTATCTTAGAGCTCAAGGTGTGTGCTCAGTTTCGTAAAAATCGCTTAAGTAGAACCACGTGTAATGTTATAATACATTTTAATGGGCGTAGCTCCGCCCATTTTTTCAACTTACAAATTTTGTAATTACAAGAACCAAAGATGTTTGCTAGGTTTCGCAGCAATCAAATGAGTAGAAGATCACAAAATCAAATTTAAAAAATTGTGGGCGTGACCCCGTCCACTTTTTTCAAATGGGACCAATGGGAAGCTATAACCTCTCAGACAACAAAAAAATTTTTACAATCGGTCAAAAATGCACCGAGTTATGAACCTACACACCTAAAAAAAAAAAAAAAATAGAGACGAATTGTTAACCTCCTTCTTTTTTTGAAGTCGGTTAAAAAGGGACTACCTGCATTTTACCCAAAAATAACACAAGATTCTTGTTTCATTTACATATGTTCTGACTAAATAAATTTCTAAAGAGAAAAATATTATAATTTTTTCTTGTAAAGTGCCAAAAATTTTGATTTTTTGAAATGTTTGTGGTGGTTCCAGGGGGTGTGCCACTGGCATAGGTGGGTCGGCCCTCCGAAATTAGTGGGGGTCGGTCATACAAAGTAAGATTTTTAAAAATTTAACCCTTCGGATCTAAAGTCGGGATATCAAAATACATGTTAGAGGTAGGGATGGGCAAATGAAAAAAATGTATCGATAAATATCGTATCGATATTTTTGAACAGTATCGATATATATTTTTTGAAAACATCGATATATCGATATTTTTTGCGTACAAATGTTGCCAAAATATTCCGAATCTAAAATAAATACACATAGTAACATATCGTGCCATAACCCCCAAAAAAAGTTTAAGCAAGGCTTCATTAGTCTTTACTTTATGTGCCGTCCTATTTCTAAATATTAATAATTTTTCTGTAATAAATTTTAGGCATTTTAGCTTAGTTAACAACTAAAAGTCATCTTAAGCCCATGTCAGATAAAACTTTTGCTTCACATTGCGTTGAAGATTCGCTTTGACATTCAAGATGAAATATACATGGTTATATAAAACTTGTCACATAATAGCCGGGGCACAATGAATCCGTCATGCGTTAAACTTCGCCTTTTTCAACTGACAGCTAAGTTGAAATACATGGTTTCTTATGAGGTCGGTTATATTCAGTACGTGTCCGTCAACGCAAAGTACAAAATTTGGTAAACTTTTAACTTTTTGCGTACGTTGAGTAGTTTGACAGATACTGGTTAGTTTTTTGGTATGTTCTGATTTAGATTTTTGTGTTTTGTGGCAGCAAAAGTAAAATTAAGCAAAAGAATAAGCGAAATAAATACAAAAATTTGAATTAATAAGTAAAATGGTGAATCGACTTAAATAAGATGCTCAAATGCTTCCGTCAATAAAGTACTCATTGTGCAAACCTTCTCCTTCATTGCGTTAATGTCAGTTGAAAAAGGCGAAGTTTAACGTATGACGGATTCATTGTGACCCGGCCTTAAAGTACTTTTAACGAAAAGCGAAAAGTTAGGCAACTCTTAACTTTGTGCGTGCTTTGACAATCAGTTGGTATACTTTTCTTAATTTGTTTGACCAAACTCACACGTAAATATGAAATTTTATTAAACTTGTGGTAAATTTATATAAAAAACAAGATAGTGGCATCAGAGTAATCGAATTGTGCTGTATTTTATGCATTAAACAAAGCGGTAAAATAAAAATTGAGTGATATCAAAGTTTTCATTGTATCATACACATTTTGCGTCACGCTTTTTTCCCAAAGTTAGAAACGTCACGCAAAGCATTGAAGTTTTATCTGACACCACCATTAGTAGGGTCACCTTATAGATGCGCCTGGGCTGTTATTATAAGGTTTCTCTTTTTTCTCTTCGCATCACTAGTAGTGATGCCAATATCGTAGCTAAAAAACGGCTATAGATCTTAAAAGTATCGAAACCCGATACTCGCAAATAAGAATCGATGTATCGATACATCGGTTTTTGAAATATCGGCGATATATATCGATATTTATTTTCTCAAATATCGATATTTCGATATATCGATATTTTTTGCCCATCCCCAGTTAGAGGTATGGTTCCTTCGGCAAAGTTTCTTATTTTGATCCCTAGAATACGATTTTTCTTGTAATTTGAGCGATTTTTTTGGCTCCATACTAATTGATCCGTCCTAATGTATATACCATACTTATCATTTTGCACATGCTACGAAGCAAGACCATTTGCAGAAGTTTGTTAATTGGGCTAATATGTTCATAAGTTTGAAACCTCGAATGCAACATGAAATGTAATAATAAACAGACTAATACTATGCGACCAACTATGCAATCATCCTGTTTGCATAAAAATGTCGCAAAGTATGCATGTACGTACCATAACATACTATCGTGTGAACACAAAAACAATAAATCTAGATAGATATGTACATATGTACATATGTATTTCAATCATGATTCGTCAACTGCGATGACTATATTAGACAAAATTTATTATTTATCAGCATGAATTGTGAGGATATATGAGTCACGATTAATTAGCTGAGGTTGATAGCTATATCAATTAAGTATGATCAATCAATCGTAAATAATGTATACGATTATTGTTTAGTAAAAAGCTGTAGGGTGAGACGGAATTCACTTGTTAGTCAAACAGCCCAATCATGAATATTTCCTATGAATTTATTTCTCACGTAAATTAATTTGTTCGAGAAAACATTCCTCCAATCATAAGTTTTTTGGGAACATTACTAATCTCTTCGGTTTGCTTGCTTATTGACATTTAGCTTCTCCATTTTTTTGAGTGAGAGAGAAAACAAAATTATTAAAATTCAAAAATATGTAAAAATAAGTTTAAAAATTGTTTATTTGAGAAGTATTTGCGTTTTTCCACATACAAGAACTATGTATATAATTTTGTTTTAATGGAGTATTAAATATATATGTTTTTATGTAAGCTCCCTTCTGTTTTACAAGGGAAAGATTTTTAGTAAAAGTTCATAATACCGACTTTTTACCCCGGGGAGTTTTTTATTACCGTGTTTGGTAAAAAACAAATTCGTAATAGGAGAAAAGAAAAAAGTTAAAAAAACACGAGCGGAATTTTCGTTCATGATTGGGCTGATTCTCATTTTGTCCTGAATAATGTGACAGAAACTTTGTTTTACGATATATATATATATATATATATATCTTTAACCACTACCGATCAAATGACCGGAGTAGGTTGTTTGTGGGGTTTCGCGACCATGATCCTCATACAAAATTGGGATCATGCCTACGCTACAGCCGGCATTTAAGTTAGTTGATTGGTTTGCTACATTGTGTTGTATGGAGTAGGGGTATGTTGTGTGAAAATCGACCATTACCGATGTTCTTTAGGTAGGGTGTCAAACCGTAAAGATGGTTTGACGATTGTAGGGTTTTGATTTTGTTGTGGAGGGGGTGCGTGTGTGTATGTATGTATGTTTTTGAAAATATATGTATGTGTGTGTGTGTGTATGTTAGTTTATAAATGTGCATACCTTAACCCTTTAACGGTCGTTGGGGTTAAATTCGACTCTATGATATTTTGTGTTATGAGGCGGCAGCGTGTTCGGTTTTGCTTAAAGTGAAGTCGTGGTGGATGTTATTTTTGTTGAAGTTAGAGGGTTAATACAATATGAATTAAACTACATTAGGGCGGTTTACGAAAGTCTGTGATTTTTTTGCTAGTATTTAAGGTGTTGGTTAGGATTTGTATACTAATTTTGTATGAGAAAACTAACAACGATGATATACATAAGTGCCACCCTATTGTGTTGTTGTTCTGTTGTTAAAAATTCTGTTATGGTTTTTTTCATCCGTTTCGTTGATATGTATGAATGTGTGTGTGTGTGTGTGTGTGTGTGTTGAAACAGTTGATTAAATTTGTTTGAATTTGAAATTATTTGAATACAAGACTCTAACCATACACAACAATTTGAAATTATTTGAATACAAGACCCTAACCATACACAACAAAGTTGATAAGAAATAAAAAAACCCAAAGCAATACTATTTATGTACTTATATATTTTATTTATTAATTTGTTTAAAAATTTTACAATATAATAAAAAAAATGGTAAAAAAGTTGGTGTAATTATACTTTTAGTTATTTAGTGCATCTTGTTTCTTTAGTGTATCTTGAGCTAGAACGATAACAAAAAAATAATATTTAGATTTAATAATAATAAAATAAATAAAAAAACTATTTACCAAAAATTACCTGTTGCAGCTGCATTTATAGTTAGTTCATAATATTTATTGCTGCTGCTGCTATCTTCGCTACCTTTTCTTTCTTTTAAAAGGTAGTAGGTATTGCGGTCAAATTCCGCAATAGTAGCATCATCTATGGTGTTATTGAATATGCTCGGTAGGTATATATATTTATTCGCTTCCACCAGACAACGAATTTTTGTCCCAAAGCGTGTTTGTACACGCTCCATCTTCGTAATTTTATAGTTATGGTTAAAAACCATCTCTTTTACAGGGAGAATGGTTTTATTTTGACTTTTTTTAAATATTGTTTTTAGGTGTGCTTCCATTACTTGAATAGTAATTAAAGTAGAACTAGAGAGGGTTTTTATACAAAATTCTGAAATGTAATTTTGTTTCTAAACAGGAAAAATGTGGTTAAAATTTTAATGTTGGGAGAATTTAATTTTAAAAAGTTTCCGTTGCGGTTTTTCAATTTTATAAAGTTGTTATTTAATTAAAATGTATGAGAAAATTTTAAAAAGTTTCTGTTGCGGTTTTTCCGTTTTTTTTATAAAGTTTCTATTTAATCAAATGTGAAAGAAATTTTAATGTATGCAGAGTTTTGTTAATATATATATATATATATATATATATACATAAATATATATGATTTTAATTTTAAAAGGTTTCTGTTTCGTGGATTGTTTAAAATGTGTTTTCTATTTCATCATCATCATCATCATCATCATCGTCTTCTTCAGTACTGTTATACAAGTTGTTGTAGAATACAAATTGCTTCTTCTTTTTAAGGATTAGAGTATATGACCCCTTCACTTCTTTAACTTTCTTAAAAATGTGTGGAGTTGTGTTTAGATAATCCATCTGATTTTTAGTAATAATCAGAAATCGTTTAGGTAAATAAATGTAATATTCGTTATTTAGATCACATCTTATACTTTCACCATATTTTGTATCTACTCGATCTATCTTGTTGATTTCATATATAGTATTTTCTTCCATATTCTTTAAAGGTAAGTATGTAATATTAGAACTTTGAAACAATTTTCTTAAGCTTGCCCTCATTTTTTTTTTTTTTTTTGCTTTCAACTTTTCACCGTAAGACGAACTTTCAAACTGATTCTTTATATTCAATAATTGATAGTATAAGACGTTTTTAGATATTTCAATAACTTCTTATCAGTTGCGGTTAAGTATACGTGTATGCATACATATATATATATATATATATATATATATATATATATATATATATATATATAAGAGATTCAGTTAAATTAAAACTTTGATAAATATGTATTGGGGTCAATTTTTAAAAACTGGTGATAAATATTGTACTTGTCATGCACAGTGGAAAACTTTTCAAATAATAAATGCAATAGTTTTGGATATTATAATGCAGGTGTTTCTAACTGCAGAAGGAGGGACTAGAACGCAAATTTTTTCTCTTAATAGAGGACAACAAATGCCAACAAATATTCCAATATTTCAATTTAGTCACAATCAACATATAAAAATTGAGGTTATTGGTGGTATGATATCACTAGTCGGAACAGTCTATGAGGGTGGTTTTAAAGATATAAATGTACACTCATACAAACCATCATGCGCGTATAGTGAAATAGATGAACATGTTTTTAGTGGTGCAACTAAATCTTATAATGGTAAGACTGGTATCCGCTCATTGAATAAAAATCAACAAAAACCTCTCCTCCTCCTCCCTCAAAAAATGGTTAATAATAGTATAGTTAAGAAAGCAGCTGGTGGTGCTAGCGGTGGTGATGATGACTCATTTCAATACGAAGATTATTAAATTAGTATATAAATATGAGAAACAATTCTTATCATCTCATTCAAAAATATATCGCTAACTTAAGAACATATATATATATATATATATTAAAAAAAGAAAAATTAAAATGAAAAATATTTTTTATCATATTTTTTTCATATATCTATATCATACAAGTGTTTTCAGCTTCATTACCTATTGATTTGAGTGAAAATGAACTTAAAAATACAGAATTTGCAATAAAATTACCGAATAATGATACTGTGAGCATACAACTAAATTTCAAACTTTTAAAGTATAGTAATGATTTAAATAAAAACATCGAGTCAACAACAACAACAAAAGCAGAATATGAATCAAACGAAGAACAAGAAGACTCCCCACCACCACCTATAAATCAATCTTTTACTGTTGAACAAGCTATTGAAGCATTTAGGCAAGATTTAGTAAAAAAAGAAAAAAATATTGCAGGAATAATTGAAAGTTCGGCTCCATTTTATAGACATTTTCAACTTCAATACAAAGATAATATAAAATTGAGAATCCGTTGTACATATAACAGCAATTACTTGAAACGTCGATTAAATATTTCATGTTTCGAATACCGTCAAGTTGAATACGAGAGAATTTTAAGTAATGGTGAAATTGAGACGGTTTCTGAGGATGATACTACATACCGATCCGATATGACATTATTCAACATTCAAGATTATACACATGATTTGGATATGGAAATATCATAAATTAACTAATATGATGAAATACATTTACTACTACCACTTAATATAAACTTTGTTGTTGATGTGTTAAGAAGATTTATTTAACATAAAAAAATAAGAAAAATAATGAATAATCAGTTTTATTCGAAAATTGTACATGACTTCTTGAATGAAGAAAGGTTTTTGTGGTATGAACATGAGATTATTTTGAAGAAATTAAAAGCTCAATTCGATGAATATGCATTTTATAAGAAAAGTAAATCAAAATTTGGATATCATTATAACAATTGTGTGTGGTCCAACGATGAAACAACTTGTGGACCTGATACCTGTAAATGTTCCCTTATCGATAACAGTTGGGATCAAGCATTATATATAATGAATTTTTATAATAATTTAAAAACATAGACTTTATAAACAGTTCTACAGTCGTCGTTGTGACTTGATTAGTACTAAACAATGTCGGAGGAGAGAATATTAGTTGTAGACGTACAAGGTTTTTATCTCAACAATAAATTCATTGTAAAAGAACTGAGTATTTCAATTGACGACTCACAAGTTCAAACATTTATTATTAAACCATATCATTTATTAATAATACTTCGAATCATGCTATTCATGAATTTCCTCTTGATGTTCCTCCAGGATATAAAATAAGCGAAAAACCTCGAAATGTTATTTATTTTCCCGTCAACTGTCAGCAAATAAACAACATAACGATTAGAATCTTAAATCAAGACGGTGAACTTATAAATTTTAGAGGAGAAAAAATCACTCTTAGACTCCACTTCAAACCAGAATAATGATAATTTACAATAAAAACGTAATGCAAAGAGGATTGCCATTCAATCCCTCATCAACTCGCATTCGAGAAAGTATAAAAATAAAAAAAACCCGTTAACATCATATAATATAGAATACTTGAAATCATTAGGATTTAATCTTCAACAATGAATGAAATACTAAATGTCCTTCAAAAACCTATATATGATGAGAGTATTGTAAAAAGGGAATATCATAGTTACTCTCCATATCTAAAATCATTCAACAACAATGATGAAATTCGTATACCAATTCAAAATCAGGATCTCTTTGTCTTACCAAGTGAGAGTATGATTTACATTCATGGTTTTATAGTGAAGAAGGAAGCAAACAAAGAGGTTCCAGCTACAGATGTGAAATTTAAAAACAACTTTGTTTCATATTTGTTCGATGAAATTCGTTATGAAATTAATGGTTTTGAAGTTGATCGTACACGCAAACTTGGAATTTCATCTACCATGAAAAATTTTATATCATTGAATAAGGCTGAAAGTGCTACACTAAAAAACGCTGGTTGGTGTCTTAAAGAAACTTTTGTTTTAGAAAAAAGTCATTTTAGCTGTTGTATACCTCTGAAAATGTGGATGGGGTTTGCTGAAGATTATAACAAAATACTATTAAATTCGAAACATGAGCTCATTCTTCAACGTTCGACATCCGATGAGAGATCATATTATTCTACAAATACAACTGATCAGTTGAAGTTAACAATTCTGGATATAACATGGAAAATGCCGCATATTCAACTATCAGACTTTGCAAAATTGGAAATGTTTAAGATAATCAACAACAAAAATTCTATACCAATTGCATTTCGTAGTTGGGATTGTCATGTAAATCCTGCACTACCAACGACTACAAAGGTTTTATGGAATGTAAAGCTTTCTCCACAAAACGAAAGACCACGATTTCTTATAATTGGTTTACAAAAAGTGAAAAGTAAAGAACAAGGAAATATATTTGACCATTGTAATATCTCTAATTTAAAAGTATATCTAAACTCAGAGTCATATCCATATGATGATTTACATAATCGTTTTGAAAATGGCCAGTATTCTGTACTATATAATATGTATGCAAAATTTCAACAAGGCTTTTACATGCGAGAACCTGAACCATTGCTGGATGTTAATGATTACAAGTCTTACGCACCGCTTATTGTTGTTGATGTTTCACATCAAAATGAAACTGTTAAAATTGGACCTATTGATGTACGAATTGAATTTGATACTGAAGCAAACAAACCAATTCCAGAAAAAACATCAGCATACTGTTTAGTTATTCATGATCGCTTAATCGAATACTCACCTCTAACAAGTGAAATTAGAAAAATTATTTAATTCTAATATTTCTTTTAAAATTTTTAATAAATGAAAAAACAAAAAAAAAATGTTTATATATATATATATATATATATATATATATATATATAAATAAAACAAGATATTTTTAATTCTTAATCAATGTATTTTATTAAAAAACATTTATAGTTTCTTTTTAGTTTAGCTTCGAAAACAAAAATTTTAAACATAAATGACCACAATTTATTGTATTAAAATTTTGATATCTATCATAATTATAACTAATGTTTTTTCCTAAATATTTTATTAATTGTTTTGGTGGTTGCAAATTGCCAAAGCTATCAAAATATTCGATTTGATTGTTGTTTTTCCAGTATGCTACCCAATGTGTGCCAGGGCCCTTTGAAGTATCCAGATTGATTATTCCACATTCTTTTTTAAATGGTTTGCTGCTTGGAAGGGTGTTACACATAAACACACCTCTAAAATTTGGAATATGTTTTGAATATTTTCTCAAGTCTACATCAGAAAGAGCTCTTTTAGGTAGCTTCATTAAAAATTTTGTTGATAAGGTTTTAAATATAATCCAAGTCCTTTTTTATATGGTTTTAAGAACATGCCTTTTCCCATCGCAATGGCTTCTATTGTACTATTATGTCGTTTTGCTTCAGTCAATTGTTCCTTTCCATTTTTGACTGCATTGATTGCTTTTGTAATGCCAGATACACCACCAGCTAAACCACCAAGTGCGCCCAGTGCAGCGAATATAGGTGCAAGTGGAAGAAAACCTCCAGATTTAGGTAGAGGTATTATTCGAGGTGTTTTTATTAATGATTTTTTTTTTCCCTTGAAAATGTTGTCTACTACTTTTCGTGAAATCTTTATAGCATCTTTCAAGTTTTCACTTTTCTTTATATTCTTTCTTGCACTTTTCAATGCATGTGTAAACAGTTTGTGGGTATTTACTGGAGACGACTTTTTAGTTTTACTAATAACGTTACCCATACCGAATTTTGTTTTTGCTTTCATTGCAGTAGCAACAAACCAAGCGTTTGATTTTTCACCCAAACTACTATCGCTTGCTTTGACTCTTTGCCAAACCTTTTCAGTTAAGATTCTATCAGCAATATGCCTTTTCTCTAAATCTTTATTGTTTGAGTATGCTATATCGTGCTCTCTGCAAGCAGTATCCAATGGATTGATTCCTTGATCACCTCTTTCTAAACGTTTCTTTAATTTTGTTCCAGGTCCACAAAATTGATAACCGGGTAGATGAAGTTCAATAGGAAGTTTATTAATTATTTTATTCAGGAAACCTCTACCGATGAAGTATGGATGACGACTGAATATCTTTTTATAAATGATTGTCATATCTATTGATACTTTGTCGATTAAAGATTAAAATCAAATTGATTGAAAACAAATAAAAGAGACTGGTTTATATATTATGTTATCATTAGGTTTTAGAATGCGTTTTTTTAAACAACATAAAAGGATTAATGTAAGGAATATCGAATCAAAGCTCGATTCATCAAATAAAATTCGTCATAGTTCATTACTACCGAATTCTATTCGAGCTCTTATTGTGGGTCCATCAAATTGCGAAAAAACAAATGTTATGATCAGTCTTATTGAAAGTCCTCATGGATTGAAATTTAAAAATATTTACTTATATTCAAAATCAACACAACAACCGAAATATAAGTACTTAGAAAGTCTAATTAAACCCATTAAGGAGATAAATTTTTCATCATTTTCCAATAATGATGATGTTCTATCGCCAGACGAAGTTAAACCAAATTCAGTATTTATATTCGACGATATAGCTTGTGAGAAACAAAATCATGTACGTGCCTACTTCTGTATGGGTCGTCATAAAGATAATGATAGTTTTTATTTATGTCAAACATATACACGTATACCAAAACACTTGATTCGCGATAATGCTAATATGATTATAATTTTCAAACAGGATGCAATGAATATTAAGCATATTTACAATGATCATGTTGGTTCTGATATGACTTTGAAAACATTTCATGAGTTATGTACCGAGTGTTGGAAAGAAAAATATGGTTTTCTAGTTATTAACAAAGATGATCCTATGAATAATGGTCGATATAGAAAAGGTTTCGATATATTTATAAAGCTATAAAAGAAATATTACAGATACTTTAAAATCAGTACAAGATTAATTATTAAACTAATAGCTTCTCAACTATTAAACTGCTAACTGCTAAACTGCTATACTGCTAAACTGTTAAACTGCTAAACTGCTAAACTGATCTGTTTTGAATCTGTTTCTAATTCAACCTATAAATATGAACACAAATCTAGTTAATAATCTTATTAAAACTCGAAATATTTTAAAAAAGAAATATAAGAATATTTTGCTTGGAGAGATTGCAAATGATGAATTGTTGGAAAAGACATTGAAACCAATATCAAAACCATTAAAAGAATTAGTTCAATCAACTAATAATAATAATAATAACATTATTAAACATGAAAATTATCCGGATAACTCTTTTAAACATGATCTTGAGAATAATGAAGTTGCCTTCAGTACACCATATAAAAAGAGTAAGCTTGATTATAACACGTTTTCTCCAAGCTCTAATAACAAGAAAATCGAGAAAAGTTCAAACACGTTTCAATCATTTGATGATGAAAATGATCATGATGACTATGATGATGATGATGATGATGATGATGATAATAATGATAATGTTGATAATGAGGATGATAGCAATGATGATGATGATAACACCATTGCAATACATCCCAATGAAAGTGTTCAATATAATTTATCAAAAGTTAACTTAAATATATATGATAAAACCTATGGTCCTCATAAGGATAAAAATCAAATATGGAGACTGGGTAATGAACCCATCGCTTTCAATGCAACCAATATTACTGTAGGTAATTTAAAATGGCCCTTCACATCAGGCTTATATGAATTGTTAGTTTATAAGAAGATTAATTATTAAACTAATAGCTTCTCAACTATTAAACTGCTAACTGCTAAACTGCTATACTGCTAAACTGTTAAACTGCTAAACTGCTAAACTGATCTGTTTTGAATCTGTTTCTAATTCAACCTATAAATATGAACACAAATCTAGTTAATAATCTTATTAAAACTCGAAATATTTTAAAAAAGAAATATAAGAATATTTTGCTTGGAGAAATTGCAAATGATGAATTGTTGGAAAAGACATTGAAACCAATATCAAAACCATTAAAAGAATTAGTTCAATCAACTAATAATAATAATAATAACATTATTAAACATGAAAATTATCCGGATAACTCTTTTAAACATGATCTTGAGAATAATAAAGTTGCCTTCAGTACACCATATAAAAAGAGTAAGCTTGATTATAACACGTTTTCTCCAAGCTCTAATAACAAGAAAATCGAGAAAAGTTCAAACACGTTTCAATCATTTGATGATGAAAATGATCATGATGACTATGATGATGATGATGATGATGATGATGATAATAATGATAATGTTGATAATGAGGATGATAGCAATGATGATGATGATAACACCATTGCAATACATCCCAATGAAAGTGTTCAATATAATTTATCAAAAGTTAACTTAAATATATATGATAAAACCTATGGTCCTCATAAGGATAAAAATCAAATATGGAGACTGGGTAATGAACCCATCGCTTTCAATGCAACCAATATTACTGTAGGTAATTTAAAATGGCCCTTCACATCAGGCTTATATGAATTGTTAGTTTATAAGAAACCAATCAATTATAATAAAACAGATTTAAATAATTATAAACAAATATTGGAGATGACTAATGTCCATAAACGAAATAACAGTATTAATGGCCAGATTAAAGGAAATCGTTCAATTAAATATACAACGATTATTAAAAACCTATTTAAACAACAGAAAATTCATGAGGGAAAAGGTTTAATGAAATTTAATAGAAAAAAGCATAATTATGTTTATTGGGATGATCCTAATGAATTGGTTGATAGATTGCGTCTTTTGATTTCATCAACAATAGCTGGTCACTCAAATCATAATAATGAAATTGTATCAATTATTGAGGAATTGAGAGAAGCAAAATTTATTATATAAATAGACTTAAAAATGTACAAACAATTCATATTCATAAAATGCCTATCGATAAGTTTGGACATTATATTGAAAGATCTGTAAGATACCAAAATCAACATTTCAAGATTCATTTGGATAGTGATCGTAATTTCAACTTTAACTTGCGGAGAATAAAAAATATTGCTAGTCCTGTATTGGAAAACGATGCCGTAAACAAAATTTACATGAAAACTTATTTAAGTGAAATAAAGAAACAACTGGATACAATGTATATGGAGAGAATTAAGGGAATGGAGGATCGTTTTAACGAAATAATACAACAACAAAACGTGTTGACTACAGAAAAATTTGATAATGTAGAAACACGTTTAAGTAAATTAATACATGATCAAAGTATAATACTAAATAATCTCAATCAATCACTAAATGAAATGAAATCATTATTTAATCACAAAATTGATTCAGTTGAAGAACGTCTAAATGAAAAAAACGAAGCTCATTACAAAGCATTTAAAGATAGATATATAAATCGTTTTTGATTTAAATTCAATATCAACAGCATTTAAATTGATGTAATCTGTAAGATAGACGTTAGAAATGGAGCGACAAGAAGTGGTTCAGGAGCTTCATAAGCAAGCACGTAGAAATTTCATTCGACGTCGAGTGGTGGTCAAGGGAATTGATGATCTTTGGCAAGCAGATCTTGTTGAAATGGGTGCTTACTCAAAATATAACAAAGGCTATAGATTTATTTTAACAGTTATAGATACATTTTCAAAGTTTGCGTGGGCTGTACCTGTAAAATCTAAAAGTAGTGAAGATATAACCAATGCTATGCAATCTATTTTTTCGCTAAAGAGAATTCCAAAAAACTTGCAAACCGATAATGGTAAAGAGTTCTATAATAAAATATTTCAAAACTTGATGAAAAAACATAATATCAACCACTATTCTACATATAGTATCATGAAAGCGTCTATTGTAGAACGATTTAATAGAACTCTAAAAGGAATGATGTGGAAAAATTTTAGTCTACAAGGAAATTATCAATGGATACATATATGCAAGGATTTAATTAATCAATATAATAATAAAAAGCATAGAACAATTGGAATGACACCAAAGTCTGTTAACACAGAAAATGAAAGTTCTATACTAAAACAAGTCTATAATCATCCCAAAATATATAAATCTGGTAAACTAAAAGTTGGAGATCACGTTCGAATTAGCAAATATAAACATATTTTTTCAAAAGGATATACTCCAAACTGGACAACTGAAATTTTTAAAATTCGTACTTTACAGAACACAAACCCCATTACCTATTTATTGGAAGACTATCAAAGGAATCCGATTGTTGGTGGATTCTATGAACATGAACTATTAAAGACACATTTTCCAAATACATACTTGATTGAAAATGTTATTAAAACTAAGGGGCACCAGGCGTACGTAAAATGGTTGGGATTTTCCAATCAACATAATTCTTGGATAAATAAAGATGAACTTCAATAATATTATATATACTTCAATATGAGATTTATTTTTATTATATTATAAAATTCTCAAAAAAATAAAATAATATATAAAAAAGTTTTGTTTTGATTTTTTTTTTATTTCTAAACGATTAAATTTTATATCAACTTAGTTGAGTAAGGTTAAGAACAAGCACGATTAAATTTTATTCACACAAAAACAAATTGTGGTTACTTGTGTTTAAAATTCCTATTCAATAGATGACTATAGTTTAAAATAAAAACAAACTAAAATATTTTAATGATATTCTTTATTTATTTATTGTTTTTTTCACGTTATATATATATTCACTTATAATCTAAAATCACTTAATACTATTGTACAATATTATCACTTGAAGATGATGTTAATACATTTTCATTGGGATATGATGATGATGATGATGATGATGGTTGTTGACTATTTATTGCATAATGTCCCCATGCATATGTATTAATACTATTATCTCTAATAAATCGCTTATCATCTAAATAACTTAATGCTAATTTACTAATGTGTTGAGTATATATTTCATGAATCTTTGATCTAAATACATACATAGAATCATAGTACATTTTTTTTTCAAATAAACATTTTCTAAAGTCATTAATCGTTAGTCTATTGGTTACGCATTTTTTAACTCCTTTAATTTTTTTAATTTCTTTTTCCTCCTCATCAATTTTAATTGAATACATTTTAGCGCGTAAACCAATGAACTCTTTAATTATTTTACCATTACATTCATCCTTCATCATTCCTAATACTTTTTTATTGACAAGCGGTAAATTATAGATAGTATCTTTCGGATACCCAGATGTGTCAAACTGATTTCGTACATCGTTTCTAATATCGTTGTATAGATCATCCGTTCTAATATCATATATAAACGAGTCCGTGTCCATGTAATTTAAATTAATATTTTCACAATATTTCGGTTTCATATATTCGTAGTGAAAATTATACATTTTATGTTTCGAGAGTTCCAAGACAGAAAATCCAATGTAAATGGGTTTGTCGTACACAGTTCGTACTCTTTTCAATTGAATCGCAACCATTTGTTCATGAATTTTCAGACAACTGTGAAAATTAGGTTTGGCAATAAGAGCTCTAGCTCCTAATCTCTTCCCCCTACTCTCCCATTCACATACTAATTTTATATCTTTTCTTTTGTCAACATTTTCCATTGTCTTCCCATATACTGCATTATTTAACAATTTAAAAAAGTTCTGTTCAAATACATTCTTACCTAATGTTCGGTGATAGTTATTTATATCAATATATTTTTTCAACCAATCTGACTGATTAAATTGAAGAATTCTATGAATTTTCCTTAAAATCAAACCATGTTGAAGACATTGTTGCAGATTGCGATAGTGTATTATGTAATTGGTTTTATTGTTTAAGTCTGTTATTAATTTTTGCTGTTTCATGCCCCCAATTTTTTTATTTTCTGCACAGAATGGAAAATCGCTATGACGGTCGTGCAGTGTACTTGGATATTCCAAGTCTACTTCTAATATGTAACCAATTTCTGAGTCTTCTTCCACTACATGTATATTAAAGTCTTCAACGTTTTCAAACCATTTAAAATTTTTAAAGGGAAGATACTGCGACATTGCATATCCATATAAATTATTTACATCAAAATACATTAGATAATTTGATTCTTTTGTGGGATCATAATCATTAACGTATTTATTATTTACTATGGTGTGCCGTTTACTACACTGAACAATACCTCCCCTAATACCTCGTACAACGAAATTGTACATGTTAATATCTGTTAGTAATTCCAATTCTATTTTAGTTGTTTTCAACATTGCATCCCAAGATAAGCCTGGAGTAGTATAATATTGACAAGGGTCTAAATTGTAAATTTTCTTACAAACTTTACGGAAATTTTCAAATATATCACATAGCAAGAGAACATCTACTTTTAGATATAATAGAAGATAGTCCAACAATTTGTTGCAATTAAATGTATTCCAAACATTTTCAGCATGTTCATAATCATCTGTACTGCACGACTCATTTGTAAGTTTATTAAAGAAACATGATCGCGGTGGTAGTTGTGTTTCCTCCAGCCGATCAACTGAGTTAAGAAAGTCATATGGAAAGACACCTTTACGCTTCATTAAACTGAATTCATTATGAGTTTGATAGATTAATTTTACTGTCGTCAAGTCATCATCAGACAAATAGCTAGCTAGTTTTTCTAAGCTCGACGGCATAAATCGAAAAGAATCTAGAAAACGTAATTCTATTGTCTTATCATTATCACCATTATCATCATCATCATCATTATCAACATCATTATCAATGCAATCATTAACCGAAATTCTTTTCGTATAGATACATATAATTCCTTATTGAAAGGAATTATATTTATATCACCTTTAATACATGATAATTCTCTAATAAACAAATGACAATCATATGCCGAAAGATTGTGAAAAAATATCGGAATGAAGTTTGCAATTTGAAATTCTAAATTGCATTTTTTGTGTGCGGGACCTCTATATTCACCCGTTAGATGACAATGATCAGCCACACGATCTTCAACAGATAGCAAACATTCACAAATGTGACAAATTTTGTCCTCCATTTGTCTGATCTGTTGAAGTGGTGTTAAGGAATTCATTGGTTTTACTACACTTAAATAATTCTTATAGATATATCTTACATCTTTAACTAAACTCTTAAAGAAATGATTAGGTGCGTCATCAGCACCATTATAAATTCTAAATATATCTAAATTAGAGTTAAATGTACATTTAATATAATAACTGTATGCAAATGGAATGTGCTTTTGTATAGATTTAATATTTGCAGAATTTTGAATATCAACTGATTTTAGAATACATTCAAAATCAGCGTATACTATAAAAGGTACATCCATTTGCTTTTTAAAATTCCTAAAACTTACTAAATGATTGTCTTCAGTTGGCATCTTAGTTATCATTTTATTGCAATGCTGTTTGTGTATGTTTAATGATGAATGAGAATGGAAATGTATTAAACAGGTATTGCATACATATGCCATAGTTTTATGTTTCGTTACTTGACTTTTAATTAATCTGTAAATATAAAGAAAAACTTAATTAGTATAAAATTATTGAAGAATATATATTCTTTACAATTACCTTGATATATTTTTTATCCATACATAATGGAATCTTCCTTCTCCTTCCTCCAAAAGCAACAAATTGATGTGTTGGAATTTTTCCTGCACAGTAAAATAGTATGGACCGACTATATTATTATCATCGCCCAATCCAAACACATTAATACTTATATCAGGATTTTTACTTTCGAACACTTTGATTTTATTAAGTGGTAGAGGAAAATGCAGACTTTTAAAATTTAATATTATATTATTTTCAAGCGTTATGATTTCTTCATTTATGTTGTTAACTTTATATGATGAACATCGATTGGTATGCAAATCAACTGGATAAAGTGCTGATATTATAGCCCACTTAAAACAATATATAATGGGTGTTTTTTATTGAGGTATAGAACTTTAAGTTGGCATCACTTTTTTAACTGGCGGCCATTTTGTCAGCTGTCAAGTGATTAATATTTAGTTTGGTTTGCCATTTCATCATGAACAGGTTGACAAAAGAACAACGCTTGCAAATCGTGAAAATTTATTTCGAAAATAATGGTTCAGTTCGCGAAGTTTACCGCAAGCTCCGTCCATTTTATGGTCGACATAATCGTCCATCAGAGCAATTAATTCGGTTAACCATGGATCGTTTTCGCACTACGTTTACTCTATGTGATAATACGCATCCGCAGAGACGTCGAACAGTGCGCACCGAAGAAACAATTGCCGCTGTAGAGCAAAGTGTTGAAGAGGACCCGAATGAATCGATTCGCCACCATGCACAGCAATTGGAGCTTTGTCCATCAACTTTATGGAAGATTTTGAATGTGGATGAGTTGTGGTTCCAACAAGACGGCGCTACATGCCACACAGCGCACGTCACAATCGATTTATTGAAGGAAACATTCGATGAGCGCATAATTTCGCGGAATGGACCTGTCAATTGGCCACCAAGATCGTGTGATTTGACACCATTGGATTATTTTCTTTGGGGATATGTGAAGTCGCTCGTCTACGCCAACAAACCAGAAACGTTAGGGGACTTGGAAGCCAACATTCGTGGCGTTATTGCCAACATACGGCCCCATATGCTCGAAAAAGTGGTTGAAAATTGGACCTGTAGAATTGGCTTTATTCGAGCCAGCCGCGGCGGCCACATGCCCGAAATCATATTTAAACATTAATAGCATAAAATTATCCTTCCAATAAAGCCAAATTGATGGACATTAAAACGATTTTCTTGTGTTTTATTTCAATTCGAAGTTCTATACCTCTAAAAAAACACCCTGTATCAGTATTTTGGACATTGATGCAAGCAAACTTTCTCTGTATTGTTAGAGGTAATGGAATATATTGTGACCCTTTAATACATTTATATTTGTTGACATTGATTTCAAGATGTGATATTTTAATTAATGACCATCCGCTATCACGTTCCTGAAATTCACTCATTTTTTTAATTATATTATTACATTGTTCATTATAAAGGTCAATAATGTCATCACTTGTCGTTGATATGCTTAGGATCACCATTTTTGTTTGATGCGATTTAACTTCTATGATACATGTATCATGATCTTCCTTAACCAACATATACTCGCAAAATAATTCAATATTAAATTTTACACTCGAATATTCCTGTGTCACATTATATAACAATTCCATGACATTGTCTCTAATTGTATACAGAAAGTTTTCTGGTATTAAATCAGTTTCATTGCTATTTTCAATCAAATATGTTATGATGCGATTATTGAATACAGACTTGATACACTTTAAACTACCGTCATAGTTATTATATTTCTCTGTTTTTTCCGCACTGTTAGTTTTATGCATATTTGTTCTTATATGATAATGCCATTTAGTATTTGATATATATGTTCTACATTTGTCACAATATATGTTGATTGCACCGCTGTCTGATATAGTATGAGAGTGTTGTTCCCATTCCTCGCGGTTTGAAAAATATAGCTTACACGTTGTACACTTAAACGATGAGGAAGACCCTTGATGATGTAATCTAATATGTCTCCTTAAATTTGTATTCGTAGTGAACTCTTTCTTACAAAATTCACAAATAAATTTAGTCATTTTTATAAATATTTTTATTTAGACGTTGTTAGAGAAAAGTGGTTGAAATAAGAATGATGATATATTTGAACATATGCAGTATTTAATCTCTTTCTTAGAGTATACGATTTACATATAACTTTTTTTTATCAAATCAACTTCAATACATATACAATCACATACGCAATTATTTAATTATATTCCTATATTTACTTAAGCTGTAGATTTCAACCACAAACCACATTGAACATTCCAAAACCGTAAATATTTAATTATAAAAAACATTTTATATTAAAATAGTACCCTATTTTATACTAAACTATTTCTGTAATAATACACTACAAAAATTTTTTCATTTCATAGTTACATATGTATTTCACACAAAACAAACAAATTCAGTAATTACAGTTAAAGAATGCATATTTGTGGTTAAATATTTTTATTTTAAAAAACATTTCTATCCATATATTCATTTCTTATCACAAACGTAAAATTTTTATAATTCTAATTATAAACTTTTTACAGCAATAGAAACCACTGCACCTGCGTTTGCTACAAATATTATCAACTTTTTATAAACTAACATACACACACACACATACATATATTTTCAAAAACATACATACATACACACACGCACCCCCTCCACAACAAAATCAAAACCCTACAATCGTCACACCATCTTTGCGGTTTGACACCCTACCTAAAGAACATCGGTAATGGTCGATTTTCACACAACATACCCCTACTCCATACAACACAATGTAGCAAACCAATCAACTAACTTAAATGCCGGCTGTAGCGTAGGCATTATCCCAATTTTGTATGAGGATCATGGTCGCGAAACCCCACAAACAACCTACTGACCGGCTTATTGAAACAAGTGAGTAAGGCTCCATTGAGGCTCAATTACCCGACTGTGATGTAATGTATTTGCAACGTAGGAAGCAGCTGATCGATATTTTTATATGAAAATTAGGCTACGTTACATTACATCTCTACAAACATTTGCATTACTTTTCACGTTACAATATCGATCAGCTGTTTCCTACGGTTGCAGTTACATTACATTACAGTCGGGTAGCTGAGCCTTTAGGATGAATTGTGTGCCTTTGTGCTGTTTTTTTTATTCACCTTGAAAAGCTGAACTCCAATAACTGCAAACATAAATTGCAGTAAATAGGTAACTAACATTATGTTTCCAATAGTTTTTATTGCCACCACAACGCATTTTACCACATACTTGAAAATTTAATAATTGTGGAACGACCATGAATAATATTTTTGGAAAAGAAAAAACCGAAAGAAGAATGTGTTAAGCCCAGCCGTAATGCAGTTTGTTTTACAGTCGCACATACATACATATGTATGTACATGCACAAAAATAAGGTCAACGAGTGAAAGGCGGTATAGAGAGAAAAGGAAAATAAAATATTTTTGAATTGTGTGCGTATACATTTATTTTAATTAGGATAGCATATATGTACATATGTACACATTCAGATAGCCGTAGCATTTTTAATTTAAATAACGATTTAAATATATAAAGTAAAATAATATATGTATGTATATGTATAAAAAATTTATTGGTGGATATAACAATATTAAAGGAATACATGATATTTTCACAAGAAATTGAAATGTATTAGAAAAATCAGAATTATAATTATAAATAAATGAGTAGAAATAATTGTTTAGGCAGAGTTTGTCAAAAGCGCGTTAATGGGTTTTTGGTTTGATTAATTTATTCGTTTTTATATGAAAAGAGACAAAAGAGAAGAGAATAAGATATTTGTTAGTTAAAAGGATATTTGTATTTTAATTAAATGTATAAATATTAAAGATTATTTGACAAGGGTTATGCACTACATTAACACAAAAATACACATTTCTATAAATAATATAATTTGCTAAGTTCCAACGCATCAAGGTTGGCAAACGGTATCGTAAAAATACCGATACCGATTCAAATACCGCTAAAATTAGATACCGGTATCGTTACCGATACCGAAATCCATTTCGGTTAGAAAATACCGGTATCCAGACTACCGTTTACGTCTATACCGGTACGTACCGGTATACCGATTCCGGGAAAAAAATTAATGATAGGTGATTTGTAGTTACCAAATTTGTATTAGGTATTACAACTTTTTTAACCATGAGACAACTGATTTTTTCCAGTTGTATTTTCATTTTTATTTCGTCCATTGTGTACGTTTATTATTCCAGACGACAACCAATCCCATTTGTCAACCAATATTATTGCCATGTTCATAAAACATAGAATCTCATGGAAAAATAGCAAGGCAAGAACTATAAATATCTAAAATGTTTTGTAATGGATACTATGGTTTCAAAAAACATAGCATAGAACCTTTCTTTTTCGAGCATTAACTCGAAGACAACTAAAATTAGTTGTTATTCAGAATACAAAAAAACAGTTGTTTAAAAGTTAAGTTGTTTCAGTTTCAATCCAACCTTAGTTGATCTGTAAACCGTAATATGGACAAAATTTGCAAAAATATGTTTCAATTAACTTTCTTTCTTTGGTTTTGGTCTTGTTTACACACTTCACCGTAATAAATAAGGTTGATAGATAAAAAACTTCTAAATTTTTATATTAGAAGTTAAAGATTCCTCTCTTGAGGTGAAGAAAAGTACCTGCTTTAAGTTTTAATTTTTAATTGTTTCTTTGTTTTTAAGTTGGCTAAAAGAATATTGTTTATTCTTTGAATTGAAATATTCAAATGTTCGTTTCGTTTGAATTTGGCGAGAAAGTTATAAATAATATGGGTCTAGTACAAAAATATTGCCTAAGAATGTGTCCAAAGTATAAAAGTATAAAAAAAACCGAAAAAATTATATTTGGTGAAAAATATAGACATATATTTGAAATTTACTGAAACAAGATATATGTATATGGTTCGAAAGGTCTCGTCTTTCTATGTCCGTTTATAAATTTAAAATCGGTTGGTATTTAACTTAGTTAGAAGTTGATAAGTGCCTACGGGTACGAAAACCCGGGTTTTAGCTGTAACTCAAAATTTTGGAGGTGTTTGGAAAATTTAAAATACAGATTGTTGTTATACTCGACCAGAAAAATAGTAACACTTTGCAGGTATTTTTGTTTTGTCACACTGTGTTATGCGTCTTACTGACACATATTAATGAACTAAATCGCAAGTCGCCACGTGTTACCTTTCTTAGATCACAGTAAAAAATTTTTGGTGGCTTTTTTGGTCATTTCGAAACTTTTTAGTGGGTATGCGCAAAAAAAGTGACGTCAAAAAAATAAGGGACATCCTAATGTATACCTTATATATGTAAAGTTTGAACTGCAGTCTCCTTGTTTCACTTTTTAATAAATTATTGTTTAATAATAGTACAAAAACATATATAGAAACATATAAGTATATGTCCTTTTATACATATGTTAATATGTAAAAATACTCCCTTTTTTGAGGATTGTTTGCTATGTCCACTGCCTGATATAATAAATTTATCAGTAATATCGGTATACCGGTATTATAAACTCGATAACGGTATGTACCGGTAATACCGATACCGAAATAAAAAAAATACCGATACCGCTACCGATACCGAAATTTAAAAAATAATTGTACCGGTATCAATACCGATACCGTTATTTGTTTCGGTTTCCAACCTTGATATAAAGTTTCCGTGCTTTTCGGATGTGGTGTCTATATCATGTAAAGCATTGTCAAATGTGCTGATTGATTTGTTTTTTGCACGTTTGTCAACTGTTGAGCAGTCTTGCAGTTTTTTTAAATCTGTTTCAGCCATCCCTAAACAAGGGCGGAAAGCGGAACGTTTTTTTCCGCCGAGCTTTAACGCTGAAATGTCATACCTAAACAAAAGCGGCAACGTTATGTCAAAATGATAAAACAGGGTTATCAAACCAATAAATAAAACAATCCTGATTATTTTAACACCTGGACAGACGACATTGTTGTTTGTGAGTTTGTTATTAAAATTTTGTTATTTAAATTAAAATAAAATAATTAAAGTTTGAAAAAATTTGTTATTTAGAAAATTTGGAAAACTTGCTTGTGTTTTCTCAAAAACCTTCAAGTCGCACAAAAAAATCTTTTTTTCTCATTAATAATCATTGAGATTTTAATCAAAATATATTAATATGCATTGATTTTACTCAATTTAAATTCAGGAAAAATTTATTTTGTTTCAAATGAACTAAACCCTACAAGAATAATATCAGTCAATTGACCGGTCATTTGACCGGAAGTCATGTAGGTTATATCCATCATTGCGTATAACAAAGTTTCTATCACATTATTAAAGACAAAATGAAAAGTGTGATGTAAACTTTTGTGTACTTGTGATATTGCATCTCTCTCTAACTAATGAATGTAACATAAAGTCGAACTGCTCACTCCAGTGCTTTCTACTAATCATTTATTATAATATTAATTCGACTGATCATAATTGACTAATATATCCCCCATATACTGACAATAAATATAATTTTTATTATTTTAATTAATTTTTGTTTATTTTAAAAAGTCAATTCAAATTATTCAAGTAAATAAAATATTTAAAATTAAAGACAGAAATAAGCAAAAACAGAATAACCCAGGCGGTATCTAGCCCTCTTCACACCTTTTCATTGCCCACACATTTTTCTTTTAAAAGAAAATATAGATTAACTAAAATTTTGTACATTTCTTTTATTCACTATTGTTTTTACTTATCTTTTTTAACACTTATAAATTTTAATTTTCACAGACAGAATGATTTTTTTAAAATAAAATTCGAGTCATAAAAGTTTTGGCATACATATGTATGTATATAAGATGACCCACTCTAATATATGTATATGCTAGAGTAGAGCAACTATAATTAATAAATAAATCCATCATCACTTCCGATCGAATGACTAATTGACTGTCACTATTCAATGTAAAATTGTTGCAAATGTGTTAGTGAAAAAATTTTGTTTGTGAAACTAGTCATTAATTTTTTGTAGGGAACAATCGTAAAGGTAAATAACACAAACTATTTACTGAATAGAACATGTATAAGATAAATATACATATATATGCACATAATTCATAATTTTAATGAAGGAAAGAAGAAAATGTGTCAGTACTTTAGTCAAAAGGACATTAAAAAAAAAAGTAAAAGTATTAAATATCATATTCTTAAAAATCGTATTTATAACAAAGAAATGTTTTAGTATTTTTAACATCCCGAAAAACTTTGAAAATAAGATAAATATTCACATGTGATAACTCTGATGATGGCAAACAGAAGGCAATTGTTTTCTTTTGCAACTAACTTCATTGTAAAACGCGTTGTCAAAATTGGATTTTCCAATAGCAAAGCGTTGCCGTCGCGTTGCCGCCGCGTTATTTCGGTATGCTCCATGCAAAATGTATGGACATGATAACTTTTGACAGCTAAAAAACGCTTGCCGCCCGTGTTTAGGGATGGCTGTTTTTCTTTATAATTATCAGTTTTTTGTCTTGGCTTTTTACATTTCAGTGAATTTTTCAAGCAACCATTAGTAATTAGTTTTTCCACTTTGACACACGTTCATAGCAGGGACAAAGTCATTCATGTCCTAATCGTAAAAAATGTAAAAAATGTGTCCAATATAATAAATAGAGAAAAGATTCCCCAACCCCTATTTCGTGTTGAACTTGAGCCTAATGATATAAAATTGAAAAAAAATGAGACGCATCCAATTTATAATTTAAAATACCTCTTGTACCGAAAAATCACAGTTGAAGAGCCACATAAGCGTTCAGGTCCTGTACAGTGCCATAATTGCCAAGAATATGGCCATACAAAAACATACTGCAATTTGCCCTCTGTTTGTGTTGTGTGCAGCGAATTACACGGCACCGCTAGCTGCAACAAACCAAAAGATCAAAGTGATAAAAAATGCAGTAATTGTGGAGGTAATCACACCGCTAACTACAGAGGTTGTCGTGTGTACTCTTTGGTAAAGAAGACTATGGTGCAAAAACCTAAATTAGCTCCAGCTCAATCAGCAAACGTTTACTCTGCCACTTTTCAGCAAATGAGCCAACCAGTTACTTCCCGTGTATCGTATGCAGATGCTGCTAAGGAGTTCTATTCCGACACAAAATGTTTCACCGCAAAATAATTCTACAAATACACACTCAAACTTTAATTATAATCGCCTTGAAGCCACTATTGAAAATCTTGTGCAAACTATAAACAATTTTACAACAAATATGACTACCATGATGCAAGAAATGTTGCGAATGCAGAATACTCTGCTTCAAGCAATACTTAATAAGCCATGAACACGTTAACAATATGTTTCTGGAACGCAAACGGCATTCGCCAACATAAAAATGAACTTGAGCACTTCCTCACGGAAAAAAATATTGATATAATGTTGGTCTTTGAGACTCATTTGACTTCGAGAAGCCTTTTTAAAATTTATGACTACACCTTATATGATTCAAAGGACCCGAGAGGAAGAGCATGCGGTGGATCAGCAATTTTAATAAAGTCAAGACTCAAGCACTATGTTCTTGATAACATTTGTGAAGAATACCTACAAGCAACAAATATTGGCATTGAAAGTTTTTGTTCAAATTTCGTTATATCATCAATTTACTCCCCTCCCAGATTTTCAATCACTGAGAATCAATATGAGGATTTCTACAAATCTCTTGGACCTTGTTTTGTAGCAGCTGGAGACTACAATGCGAAACATACGTTCTGGGGTTCGCGCCTTGTTACACCCAGAGGTCGAGCATTGTTCAACACTATTTCAAAAATGGGCTTGGATGTCATTTCGAGTGGGGAGCCTACTTATTGGCCTACTGACATACAAAAAATTCCGGATGTTATAGATTTTGGCGTCATAAAAAATATCTCTAGGGATTTAATTCAAGTTCAAGCTTCTCTTGATCTCTCGTCCGATCACTCCCCGACGATCATCACAATTTGTAGCCCATTAAGAAGTAACTTACCTGACCCATATGTGAAGATGATCAATCGTGTAAATTGGCTGGGGTTCAAAAAATATCTCAGCAGTCATTGTACGGAAAACATTACGCTTAGAACACCCGATGATATTGAATCGAACATTGCCAATCTCAGCGAGAATATTAAACAGGCTGCTGAACATGCCACTATCTCCCATCCGCAGATTGGGTTTAATAAAATTTATTCTACAGACACTGAACATCTTGTACGTGAAAAAAGAAGGGCTAGAAGGGAATGGCAACAGCACAGATCACCACAAAATAAAATCAGATTTAAAGAGTGCACTAAACGACTCCAAGAGTTGCTTGCATCTGAAAAAATTGCATCTCTTAAAAATTATCTGGAGGGTCTTGATGTTACACCGGCGTCTAATTACTCTTTGTGGCGCGCTGCTAGAAAGCTTAAAACACCCGTTGAGTATAAGCCACCTCTACGCACATCTACCGGAGGTTGGGCAAGAAGCGATACTGAAAAAGTTAAAATATTTGCTGAGCACTTAAAATCCGTTTTTACGCCAAATATATGTACTGGTGTTGCTGATTTGCCGAATATAGTCGCTCTACCCCCTCAACACATAAAGTTTAAGACGCGTGATTTACAAAAATTAATTGCCGAACTCAACCCGAAGAAAGCTCCGGGTATTGATGGAATTAGTAATCAGATGCTGATGAACTTGCCTCGTATTGCAATGAGAATCCTGTTATTCATATTTAATGATATTTTACGACTGGAGTATTATCCACACAACTGGAAACTTGCCAAGGTTAAAATGATTCCAAAGCCGGGCAAAGATATAACAAAGGCTGAGTCATATAGGCCAATAAGTCTACTATCTACAATGTCAAAGCTTTTCGAAAAACTGCTCAAAACAAAATTGTCCCCAATTCTAATTAGTAGTGGGTGCATACCAGACCATCAATTTGGTTTTAGAAGTCAGCATAGCACCATTGAACAAACTCACAGATTGGTTCAATTTGTAAGAAGAACTTTTGAGGTTAAAAGTATTGTTCTGCGCTGTTTATAGACATTTCCCAGGCATTTGATAAAGTGTGGCATGAAGGCCTAATATTAAAATTGAAGACTTACTTACCAATAAACATTTTAAATCTTTTGGAAAGTTACATTACTTCCCGTAAGTTCACTGTTGCGGAAGGAGAATTTACAAGTAGGCCTGAAACAATTTCATCTGGTGTGCCACAGGGGAGTAAACTGGGACCAGTTTTATATTTAATTTATACTTGTGATATGCCTGTGAGCAGTAGTATCCATACTTCCACATTTGCCGACGATACAGCCTGCCTTAGTATGCATGAAAACCCTGATGAGGCATCCCGCAAACTCCAGGAACACATTAGCCAGATGGATCTTTGGTTAAACTTGTGGAGAATCAAGGTAAATGAACAAAAGTGTGTTCAAGTAACATTTACTTTACGAAGAGATACTTGTTCCCCCATTCGGATTAACAATCAAGTTGTTTCTCAACATTCACATGTGAAATATCTTGGTATACACCTTGATCGACGACTTACATGGAAACACCACATTGATTCTAAGTTAACTCAAATGAAACTTAAACTATCTCAGGTACATTGGCTGATTGGTCGAAATTCAACACTTAGCCTAGACTGTAAACTTTTAATATACAAGTCGCTTTTAAAGCCAATATGGTGCTACGGAATTCAACTATGGGGCACTGCTTCAGCTTCAAATGTAGAGAAAATTCAACGCAGGCAAAATAAAATTTTACGCATGATAACATCGGCTCCATGGTACATCAAAAATTCAAATATACATCGTGATTTGAATATGCCACTAGTGACTGAAGAAATTGCAAAATACGCTGGCAAATATTTAACAAAACTCGAATCACATCCTAATCCGCTTGCTCGTAATATTTTGAACTTTACTGGACATATCCGCCTAAAAAAGAGGGATACTAGGGCTCTTATTCACAGCACTTCAGATGGGACTTCCTGAAAATACTTTTATTTTTTTTGTATTTTTTTCCTTTTGATTAATAAACACGCGTCTGAATCAAAATATTTCTCATTAGTATTAGCTGGTTACGCTTTTTTGGGCAAATGTTTGTCAAGTGTGACCGTACCTTAAGAAAAGTGATATTAAAAAACTTTTAACTGTGAGCTAAAAACCTTGGGTGTAATAAATGATCTAATGCCATACACGCTACAACAGCCCATAAATTGCCTTACGCAGCAATATTATGAAATACACTGTTAAAAAAATTTTAGGCAGTTCTTTCTTCTGAAAAACAGTTTTCTTTTTCGACATTGGCAGTTTTTTCCTCAAACATATATGGCAACACTGGTCGTGTACAAAGTTGTGAGGCATTGTAATCATGACCATCAAATTTTTAACAGGTGCGCGGATTGCTTAGTCCCATTTCACACACTCCAACTTTTGTTGATCAGCTCGTAATTCAGCTGTAAGAAAGACGGAGGAGGAAATACAGGGTGGGCCAAAAGTTACCATGGGTTTTAAAAGTTTAATAACTTTTTCGTTTATTAATTTTTTTTCTCAGATTATAATATATATATATATATATATATATATATATATATATATATATATATATACATATATATAAAATGGAAATTTTTTTACACTAAGTATGAAAAATAATGTCTCTTAAATGACCACCGTTTTCAGCTTCGCACTGATGGGTTCGTTTTAGAGCATTTTCCATAACATCTTTCAAAATTTGTGGCTGTAGCGTTCGGATTTCTGCAATAATGTTTGCCTTGAGTTCAAGGATTGTCTCTGGCTTGTTCACCTACACTCTATCCTTCTAATAACATATAATATATAAATAATTTATTTCTGGAAATTATTCGCTCTCCAAAAATTTGACTTAAAAGTGCCATTGTGTCTCGGGCAGTAATGGCAGTGGCTCCGTCCTGCTGAAACCAACTACCAAGTGTGTTTTCAAGAGCAGGACGTAAAAAATTTTCTATCATAAACCGATACCGCTCTCCATTTACGGTTACAGCACTTCCATCTTCATTCTCGAAGAAGTAAGGCCCAATGATATTTTCAGATGTGATCTGACACCATATTGTTCACCTAATGGGGTGCAATTGGCTTTCATGAATGCGTCTTGGATTTTCAGAACACCAGAAGCTACAGTTCTGCTTATTAACAAAGCCATTCAAATGAAAATGAGCTTCATCACTCATAATAAAATTTTAATTTAAAATTTAAATAATAAAATTCTATGATTCTGGTTCTTTGTTCAGATGTGAATCTTGCCATTATATATTCTCCAAGTGTTATTTATATAATCTGAAAAAAAAATTTAAAAAAATATAAACGAAAAAGTTATTAAATTTTTAAGCCGCATGTTAACTTTTGGCCCACCCTGTACAAATATCTCTTTTTTTCTACAAGCTGAATTACGAGTTGATCAGCAAAAAGTTGAAGTGTGTGAACCGGGACTTATTTGCGGCGTTTGTAATACTTTTCGATGACATTTAGAAACTTTTGTGCATTGCCAATGTATGGTACTGCTGCGTTACCTAGCGTAACGACTAAATCTGGCGAAATACCTGAGAGAACGTCCGCAGAATAACAAAAATAAAATGCTGATATTAATCTTAGATTCTCGTTGTACCTTCATAGTGAACAGACGTTTAGCGGAATTTTTCTTACATACAAACAAAACAAAAAAAAATCATACAAAAAATATTCGTAGTACATATTAACTTTGATAAATAAGCATTTTTTTTGCTTTGATAATATTTTTACATATAGAAATAACAAAAACAAAAAAAAAACCGTAAACAAAAAAAAACATACAAAGTACCCTTGAGGAATACTCTTTATGAGTACCCCAAAGGAAAAAAATAGTGAAATGAGTTCTAACGGCAGAAATGCCTATTTTACTGTGAGTTTTGATGCTCATAATGATAACAATAAAAATAAAAAATCTGATAATAGACTTGCAGTGAGTTCTGAAGCTCTTAATAAAAACCAAAAATCTGATAATAGACTTTCTCTAACGGCAAAACCACAGTTTCGTCAGCGATCAACTTCGCTTTGTCCAATGCCATCTAGTGAATCGTTGACATTATTGCCTAGTATTTCTAAATTTAACTCAGCGATATCATCCGCTTCGGGCTCATGGTCATCACTTAAACAAGTTGTCACTGAAGAAAAGAGCACCCCAAAGCCCAAGGTCCAAGTCGGAATGGACAGATACATTACAATTTTAAAGCGCGGGCGCAGCCCAAATTCTACTAAAATTGCATCTGTTCCAAAGATGTCCAGGGATAACAGCGCATCCTCTACTAATCGGCAAAACCGTTTTAAAATATTGCAAGATGATAATGAAAAACCCGCTGAATCTGCGAACAAAACCTCCAAGCCGCCACCAATATATTTAAGAGAAAAAAACTCAAACGCTCTAATTAAAAAATTAATTTCGGTCATTGGTGAGAATAAATTTCACATTGTTCCAATAAAACGTGGTAATATTTATGAAACGAAAATTCAAATTTATGAAGAAAAAGATTTTCGCACAATGGTTTCTGAACTTGAAAAAAGTAAAACAAATTTCTACACATATCAGCTCAAGAGTGCTAAAGGTATGCAGATTGTGTTGAAGGGCATAGATTCCTATGTTGCTCCCGAAGAAGTAAAAGATGCTCTCGTCCTCCAGGGCTTTAAAGTAAAAAATGTATCGAACATAATAAATAGGGAAAAGATCCCTCAACCTCTATTTCGCGTTGAACTTGAGCCAAATGATATAAAATTGAAAAAAAGTGAGACCCATCCAATATATAATTTAAAATATCTCTTATATCGAAAAATAACCGTTGAAGAACCACACAAGCGTTCAGGACCCGTACAGTGCCATAATTATCAAGAATATGGCCATACTAAAACTTACTGCAAATTACCTACTGTTTGTGTTGTGTGTGGCGAGTTACACGGCACTGCTAGTTGCAATAAACCGAAAGATCAAAGTAACAAAAAATGCAGTAATTGTGGTGAAAATCACACTGCTAACTACAGAGGTTGTCCTGTGTACTCTTTCGTCAAACAGACTATGAGGCAAACGCCTAAATTGGCCACAGCCCAATCAGCAAACGCTTTAACAGCCACTATTGCGCAAGTGAGCCAAACAGTTAGTTCCCGTGTATCGTATGCCGATGCTGCTAAAACAAATTCTACTCATACACAAAATGTTTCACCACCAAATAATTCAACAAATACAAACTCGAACTTTAGTTTCAATCGCCTTGAAGCTACTATTGATAATCTGGTGCAATCTATAAATAATTTTACAACAAATATGACTAGCATGATGCAAAAAATGCTGCGAATGCAGAATACATTGCTTCAAGATTTAGTTAACAAACCATGAACACTTTAAAAATATGTTTTTGGAACGCAAACGGCATTCGCCAACATAAAAATGAACTTGAGCACTTCCTCACGGAAAAAAATATTGATATAATGTTGGTCTCTGAGACTCATTTGACTTCGAGAAGCCTTTTTAAAATGTATGGCTACACCTTATATGATTCAAAGGACCCGCGAGGAAGAGCATCCGGTGGATCAGCGGTTTTAATAAAGTCAAGACTCAAGCATAATATTATTGATAACATTAGTGAAGAACATTTGCAAGCAACGAATATTTGTGTCGAAAATTTTTGCACTAATTTTGTCATATCATCCATTTACTCCCCTCCTAGATTCGCAATTACTGAGAATCAATATGAGGATTTTTACAAATCTCTGGGCCCTTGTTTCATAGCAGCCGGCGACTATAATGCTAAACATACGTTCTGGGGTTCGCGTCTTATTACACCCAGAGGTCGAGCGTTGTTCAATGCAATTTCCAAAATGGGCTTGGATGTCATTTCGAGTGGAGAGCCCACTTATTGGCCTACCGACATACATAAAATTCCGGATGTCATAGATTTTGGCGTCATGAAAAATATCTCTAGGGACTTAATTCGGATTGAAGCTTCTTTAGATCTTTCGTCCGATCACTCTCCCACGATCATTACAATTTGTGGCCCATTGAGAAGTGACTTACCTCACCCATATGCGAATTTGATAAATCGTGTTAATTTGCTGGGATTTAGAAAATATCTTAGTAGTCATTGCACGGAAAATATTACGCTAAGAACATCTGATGATATTGAAACTAACATTGCCAACCTTAACGAAAATATTAAGCAGGCTGCTAAACATGCTACTACCTCCCATCCGCAGACTGGGTTTAATAAAATTTATTCTACCGATATTGAACGTGCTGTATGCGAAAAAAGAAGAGCTAGAAGGGAATGGCAACAGCACAGATCACCACAACTTAAAATCAGATTTAAAGAGTGCACTAAACGACTCCAAGAGCTGCTTGCACATGAAAAAACTGCATCTCTTAAAAACTATCTGGAAAATCTTGATGTCACACCAGCATCTAATTACTCTTTATGGCGCGCTGCTAGAAAGCTTAGAGCACCCGTTGAGTTTAAACCACCTCTGCGCACATCTAACGGAGGTTGGGCAAGAAGCGATACTGAAAAAGGTAACATATTTGCTGACCATTTGAAATACGTATTTACCCCAAACACATGTACTGGTGTAATTGATTTGCCAAATGTAGTCGCTCTACCCCTTAACTAATAAAGTTTAAGACGCGTGATGTACAAAAAGTAATTGCTGAACTCAACCCGAAGAAAGCTCCGGGTTTTGATGGAATTAATAACCAGATGCTGATGAAGTTGCCTCGCATTGCAATTAGAATACTGTTATTTATTTTCAATGCCATTTTACGACTGTAGTATTATCCACACAGCTGGAAACTTGCCAAAGTTAAAATGATTCCAAAGCCAGGCAAAGATCTTACCAAGGCTGAGTCATATAGGCCAATAAGTCTGCTATCAACAATGTCAAAGCTTTTCGAAAAACTGCTCATGACAAAATTGTCCCCAATTCTAGTTAGTAGTGGGTGCATACCGGACCATCAATTTGGTTTTAGAAGTCAGCATAGCACCATTGAACAAACTCATAGATTGGTCCAATTTATAAGAAGAACATTTGAAAAAAGGAAGTATTGTTCTGCGCTGTTTATCGACGTTTCTCAGGCATTTGATAAAGTGTGGCATGAAGGACTAATTTTAAAATTAAAAACATACCTGCCAATAAACGTTGTAAGTCATTTGGAAAGTTACATTACTGCCCGCAAGTTCACTGTTGTGGAAGGAGACTTTATGAGCATACCTGAAACTATCTCATCCGGTGTGCCACAGGAGAGTATACTGGGGCCAGTTTTGTATTTGATTTATACTTGTGATATGCCTCTGAGCAGCAATATCCACACTTCCACATTTGCTGATGATACAGCCTGTCTTAGTATGCATGAAAATCCTTACGAAGCATCTCGATATCTTCAAGAACACATTACCCAGCTGGAACTATGGTTAAACTTATGGAGAATTAAGGTAAACGAACAAAAGTGTGTTCAAGTAACATATACATTACGAAGAGATACTTGTTCACCCATTCGGATTAACAATCAAGTTGTCCCTCAACATACTCATGTGAAATATCTTGGTATACACCTTGATCGACGGCTTCTTGGAAACACCATATTGACTCTAAGTTAACCCAAATGAAACTAAAATTAACTCAGGTACATTGGCTGATTGGTAGAAATTCAACCCTCAGTCTAGATTGCAAACTTTTGATATACAATTCTATTTTGAAACCCATATGGTGCTACGGAATTCAACTATGGGGCACTGCTTCAGCTTCCAATGTCGAGAGAATCCAACGAAGGCAAAATAAAATTTTGCGATTAATAACATCGGCTCCATGGTATATAAAAAACTCAAATATACATCGTGATTTAAACATGCCACTAGTGGTTGAAGAAATTGCAAAATATGCAGGCAAATATTTAACAAAACTCGAGTCACATCCTAATCCGCTTGCTCGTAATATTTTGAACTTTACTGGACACGTCCGCCTAAAAAAGAGGGATACACTTGCTCTTATACTCAACACTCCAGATGGGACTGCTTGAAAATACTTTTTATTTTATTTTTTTCTTCCTTTTGATTATCACTACTTATGTATTATTTATAACTTTCTCTAAATTTATGTCCGACAGTGGTCGGGCCTAATAATTAATTTTAGATTTAAGATTTGAATACTTATTGTTAATTCATATTTGAAGATACAATAAATAAAAATATGTATTAAAAAAAACAAAAATATTAATCTTCATCTCATACAAATGGAAGAAGTAATTGTACTTTTATTTATTTATTGTACTTTATTTATTTATTGTACTTTTCTTTTAAGATTTAATGCAATGCAAAATTCAATAAATATTTAATAAATGTTAAATATCTAAATTAAAATGTTGCGTCATATAAAAATATATTTTGATTTGTTCAAATGTAATTTACTAAATATACATATACATTGTATATGTATAACATCACAGAAATTTTATTTAAAGCAAAGGATTTCCCTTATTTTTATGTACACTCACACATCCACACTAATTTATTCTCATGTATATACTAGGGATGCAACGAATACCAGTTTAGCGAATGCGAATGCGATAACGAATAATACATTTTAACTTTTGCGAAAGCGAATGCGAAAGCGAATGCAAATATTACAATACGTTAAAAAAATCATATGAAATTAAAAGTATCTAAGAACATGAAGTTGTGTTGTATACATAGATCTACTTGAGTCTTGAATTCAGCAAATATTTATTAATTTATTAGAAATAAAAATTGTTAAACTGAAAGATATATGAAATCATATTAAAATAAGTATAGATAATAATTAAAAATAAATTTACAAAATGTTAGGCAATCAACCCAATCGTACTTTGGCCCTAAGACCTAGAACTAAGTTCAACAATTCCTGTAAAATGCTACCAAAATACATATTAAGGAAAATTGGAATCAATTGTTCATGAAAAATTTTTCCAGAAGTAGTATTCTGTTCATCTTGAGAAAAATATATGAAATATATTTTCAACATTTTAAGTTTTCATGCGAAATAATATGAGTGGCACTTGTTTCGCAAAAAAATTACAACAAAGAAGGATTAGTTAATATTTTTGCATTTAAAATTTTTTGAACGAAGTACTGATGTGCTTACCATTTTTCAAAAGTTTTAACAGATTAGTCTTAAGTAAAAAATATTTTCGCGCAATTCAAACACTGCATTTTCTTTTTCAAAAGCTGGAAAATATTTCCAATATTTTTGTCTTTAATATTCGTTTTAAATATTCGCATACATTTTAGCGAATACAAAAGCGAATGCAAATAGCAAAAGTAAGCGAATTATTTGCGAATTCGAATGCGAACATTCGTTACATACGTGTGTTTTTGACACTTAATCTCATAAGATTGTTGTTCTAAGATTTTGTATAAAAACACTCTCACAGAAATTTTTATAACATTGAGATAATAATAATTTGGAATATATACGTAACATCTTACACATTATGTATAGGATTGCTACTTGTCGTCTTTTGCCCGGACACTGTCCTCTTTTTTTATATCCTATCCTCGAAAATAATTGGCATTAAGAAAACTCCTACTTTTTTGACCAGTCATTAATTGCTTTTTTTGTTAATAAAAAAGAGATATATACATAAAAAAATTCCTCTTCCATATTCTTAAAGTTTAATGCACAACGAAAACTTGGCATGAGGTTAGCATAAGATCCAGAATTAAACATGGTCCTTACGAGTTTTGCCATACAATTTCACATCAGAAGTCATGTAAACGATATTATTATTATGTAATATTGTGCATTGTGCACAAAGATAATAGAGTTTATTTTTTGTTTGATTAATTATTTTTATTAATTGTTTTGTAGCGGCGCTTGCAGCAAAAACTTTATTGAATTACGTTCCTTTAGAATTTGGGTTTAATTTATTTCCAGCGATTTGATAATTCTACAGAGTTTGAATTTTAAGAGTTTTATTTGATCATGTTGAGTTAACATTACACTAGCACACAAATACTGCCCTGTATTTTACTCAAGCATACTTAGCTATGTTAATACGGTTTCGAGTACTTGATTAGTCATTTGCATTTTTTTTTAGGTAGGACCAGCACTCAGGGGATAACCCCTACTTATGCAATGCATTGTGCTGGAACTAGGAAAATAGGTTATGGAGAGGAGGATAGCGGAAGTAGAGTCTGTGGACATTCGATTTAAGCTTTCCCACGTTGCAAGTGACAGGAAACACATCCGCAGGTAGATTATTCCACATACGAATAGTACGGCTCAAAAAAGAATTCTCTTTGTAATGCGTAGAGCGATTTATTGGCCAATCAACTATAAAAGGATGTGTCCTGAATGAAGCTCGTGTTGTGCGTAAAAATGTTCGGGTTTCAGAAACAAGTTCCCTAATTTCATTAGAACACATTCCATTGTAGTAGCGATAGAACAAGGAAATGCACCCCACATTGCGCCGATGCTCCAATGAGTCAATAGAGTTGGATACCCAAGCTCGACCTCTTCTGTACGTGGTCGAGCAACCCCAAAATAGACTTTGAAGCGCCGGCCCATACATGAGAGTTGTATTCCATTTTCGGTCGGATATAAGTGGTATAAATAGTAGGAAGATCAGGTGGAGTGAACTATTGCTTGCACCGTTTTAAAAATCCTAGGCACTTGAATGCTTCTTTTGAGACCTGAAAAATGTGTTCAGTCCAACGAACATCACACTGAATTTTCATGCCAAGAACATCAAGAGCTTCTGATTCCTTAATATTTATACCACCCATAGTTACAGAGGCAGCAGCATTTACGGTCATGCGTCTGTAAGTAATCGTACAGCATTGGGTCTTACGGGCGTTAAAATCGACCCTATTCGCATGACCCCATTCAGAAATTTTTTCTAAATCGTAGTTTAATGTCTCATTCATTCTTTGTCGCATAGCTTCAACCTCCAAAAGGCTAGGTCTATTGCTGAATGAGAAAGAACGACAAATGCTGCTGTCGTCCACGAAAGAATAAATAGAGTTTAAAGTTTTATAAAGAAGGTTATTTAGAAGTGTTAGGAATAGAGTTGGTGAAAGAACGGAACCTTGCGGTACCCCTGAATTTAACTTGAACTCATTTGATGAGATACCATCTATAACAACTCTTACAGTGCGATCCCTGAGGAAACTCGATAAGAATCGAGAGAAGCTATCACCGACACCAAGGGCAATACATTTTGACAAAAGTGCACCATGCCACACTCTATCAAACGCCTTGGAGATATCTAGAGCCACCACCTTACTTTCGCCAAAATGGTGGATTGAATTACACCATTTCTCCAAGAGAAGGGCAAGTATGTCTCCCGTAGAGCGGCCTCTACGAAATCCATACTGCCGGTCGTTGAGTAAGCTGTTGGATTCCAGATACCTTACAAGATGGAAATTCACCATACTTTCCATCACTTTTGAAAGTGCAGCACATATTGCGATTGGGCGATAATTTTCAGGCTTATTTGCTTCTTTTTTAGGGATTAGGGTAACATTAGCAACCTTCCAACACACTCGGAACTCACCAGCATGGTACAATGTGCTGAAGAGGTTAGTTAATGTATGTGCTAGCGCCAAGGAACACGCTTCAAGACCAGTGCTGGAATGCCATCCGGCCTGGGAGATTTGTTTATGTTGAGTTCCGATAAAACCTTTTTTACTGCCCAAGCTCGAAAGAATATCTTAGACATAGTAGTGGATACTCTCTTTAGTACAGGCAGTGGCTGATTGCTTTTCGGCAAGCAGGAATTACTTGCAACTATTTCAGCTAGTAGGTTAGCTTTATCAGCCGGGTCAGTGAATATTAAGTCATCCTTTAAAAGGTTGAACCTGCCTCGTATTGCAATGAGAATCCTGTTATTCATATTTAATGCTATTTTACGACTGGAGTATTATCCACACAACTGGAAACTTGCCAAGGTTAAAATGATTCCAAAGCCGGGCAAAGATATAACCAAGGCTGAGTCATATAGGCCAATAAGTCTACTATCTACAATGTCAAAGCTTTTCGAAAAACTGCTCAAAACAAAATTGTCCCCAATTCTAATTAGTAGTGGGTGCATACCAGACCATCAATTTGGTTTTAGAACTCAGCATAGCACCATTGAACAAAATCACAGATTGGTTCAATTTATAAGAAGAACTTTTGAGGAAAAAAAGTATTGTTCTGCGCTGTTTATTGACGTTTCCCAGGCATTTGATAAAGTGTGCATGCAGGCCTAATTTTAAAATTGAAGACTTACTTACCAATAAACATTTTAAATCTTTTGGAAAGTTACATTATTTCCCGTAAGTTCACTGTTGCGGAAGGAGACTTTACAAGTAGGCCTGAAACAATTTTATCTGGTGTGCCACAGGGGAGTATACTGGGACCAGTTTTATATTTAATTTATACTTGTGATATGCCAGTGAGCAGTAGTATCCATACTTCCACATTTGCCGACGATACAGCCTGCCTTAGTATGCATGAAAACCCTGATGAGGCATCCCGCAAACTCCAGGAACACATTAGCCAGATGGAGCTTTGGTTAAACTTATGGAGAATCAAGGTAAATGAACAAAAGTGTGTTCAAGTAACATTTACTTTACGAAGAGATACTTGTTCCCCCATTCGGATTAACAATCAAGTTGTTTCTCAACATTCACATGTGAAATATCTTGGTATACACCTTGACCGACGACTTACATGGAAACACCATATTGACTCTAAGTTAACTCAAATGAAACTTAAATTAACTCAGGTACATTGGCTGATTGGTCGAAATTCAACACTTAGCCTAGACTGTAAACTTTTAATATACAAGTCGCTTTTAAAGCCAATATGGTGCTATGGAATTCAGCTATGGGGCACTGCTTCAGCTTCAAATGTAGAGAAAATTCAACGCAGGCAAAACAAAATTTTACGCATGATAACATCGGCTCCATGGTACATCAAAAATTCAAATATACATCGTGATTTGAATAAGCCACTAGTGACTGAAGAAATTGCAAAATACGCAGGCAAATATCTAACAAAACTCGAGTCACATCCTAATCCGCTTGCCCGTAATATTTTGAACTTTACTGGACACATCCGCCTAAAAAAGAGGGACACAAGGGCTCTTATTCACAGCACTCCAGATGGGTCTTCCTGAAAATACTTTTAGTTTTTATATTTTTTCCTTTTGATTATCACTACTTATGTATTATATATAACTATTACTAAGCTTATGTCCGACACTGGTCGGGCCTAATTATATTTTTATATTTAAGATTTGAATACTTATTGTTAGCTCATATATGAAGATACAATAAATAAATATCATGTATTATAAAAAAAAAATCCTTTAAAAGAGTCAGAATTGAAGAACTAGAATGATTCTTTACTCTTTTAAGGAATGACCAAAAGGTCTTGCTACCTTGAGGGGCAGCAAGAACTTTAGCACGGAGGCGTTGCTCGTAGAGAGCTTTTTCACGCCTCAGTACTTTGGCACACGAAGATCTCGCCCTTTTGCGTAGCAAATCAGTATCGACGTTTTGATTATTTCGCCAAATACTGAATACTTCCTCTCTAGATCTGACTGCATTTTTGCATGGCTGATTAAACCACAGTTTCTCTCTGGGCTTAATCGGAATTTGTTTTGATGGTATGAAAGCTTTCATTCCCATGAAAATTATACTTTCGACCATTTTGACCATGGCATTGACTTCATTGTCAAGGAAACATAGCTTCCAATTAAAATGCCAAAAAAAAATCGTTGAGCTCAGTCCAATGAGCCTTTTCGTAGATGTATTTTAATCGTTTTGTTGCTGCATGTGAAACGCTATGAAGTGTTGAGAGCGAAAAGGAGGCCGAAACGGTACAGTGATCTGAATTACCGAGAGGTGCATTAACATTCACTTCATACTTATCAGGGTGTGAAGTGAGAAAAAGGTCGAGTGTACTCTGTTGGTGCCCTTAAACACACGGAATGTGGGTTGTTTCATTCACGAGTTGCGCTAGGTGGTTATGCGCTGCGAACAGCTCAACATATTGGCCTTCCGTAGTTGTACGGTTCGAATGGCAGAGCCATGTTAAATTGTGGACATTGAAATCACCAGCAATAACGATTTCACTGTTCGGACAACTCTCCATGATCTTCGATATAGAGTCAGAAAGGGTATCGAAGCCAGAAATGGTAGTATCCCTGTCATTGAGTTGCTATAAAAGTCAAATTATTCCAGGAATTTCTGAACTACGGACATATATAAGGAACATCTTCCGTTGAACCGGTATATCTTATTTCAAAAAGTTTCTAGGCAGTGCTAGTTCACTCTAAAGTGCTAAATTGTGTTGCAAGATTTTTCAACGTTTTAGTGTCGGCCATAGTAGGACATAATATTGCTAGTTCTATAACCTGAAGATACATACATACATATATGCGAATATTTCTTCAACGAATTAGAACCCGCACTATATACAAAAGCACTTTGAGGCAATACGTCCAGGTCAAGGAGTTTAATTCATTGGGAACCAAGATTTGTTACATTTTCGAAAAAAGGTATAAAGTAAAATCTGCAAGGTCATTCAAATTAATTTAAATGCAAATAAAAGAAAATTTTTTTATTTCATTTATTCATATCCGACGTTTCGTTAGGATTTTCCAACATCTTCAGGGATACTATTTTTATTGAAATCTGGTAACATTAATAAATAAAAGAAAAATTTTAATGCAATAACAACAATAATAATAAAACAATTAATACTCTGCTTTTAATACATATAGAATTTTCTAATAAAATTTGCATTTAAGTTTCAATAATGTTATTTTACGCGACATGACAACATAAAACATATAATTTAAAAAATAATTGCAAAAATAATCAAAAATTGTGAATATCACAGTATAAAGCTTTTTCTTAACGTTCTAATATCACAGCTGGAGTTACAATAAAACTTAAATTAATAAGTAGCATTAGTTTTGTCTTTATGAGTCTTGTTGTTCATTGCTATGTCCATTTTTTGTTGAATACTTAAGCTTTCCAAAGTGTATTTTTTTTTCGTATATTTATTTATTGTATCTTCAAAAATGAACTAACAATAAGTAATCAAATCTTAAATCTAAATATAATTATTAGGCCCGACCAGTATCGGACATAAACTTAGTGATAGTTATAAATAATACATAAGTAGTGATAATCAAAAAGGAAAAAAAAGAAGTATTCAGCAGTCCCATCTGGAGTGTTGAGTATTAGGGCCCTTGTGTCCCTCTTTTTTAAGCGGATGTGTCCAGTAAAGCTCAAAATATTACGGGCAAGCGGATTAGGATGTGACTCGAGTTTTGTTAAATATTTGCCTGCGTATTTTGCAATTTCTTCACTCACTAGTGGCATATTTAAATCACGATGTATATTTGAATTTTTAATGTACCATGGAGCCGATGTTATCAAACGTAAAATTTTGTTTTGCCTTCGTTGGATTTTCTCAATATTTGAAGCTGAAGCAGTGCCCCATAGCTGAATTCCATAGCACCATATTGGCTTCAAAAGCGACTTGTATATCAAAAGTTTGCAGTCTAGGCTGAGTGTTGAATTTCTGCCAATTAACCAATATATTTGAGTCAATTTAAGTTTCATTTGGGTTAACTTAGAGTCAATATGATATTTCCATGTAAGCCTTCGATCAAGGTGTATGCCAAGGTATTTGACTTGAGAATGTTGAGGAATATTTTGATTGTTGATTCGAATGGGGGAACAGGTATCTTTTCTTAGGGTAAACGTTATATGAACACACTTTTGTTCATTTACTTTTATTCTCCATAAATTCAACCATATTTCAAGCTTGGTAATGTGTGCTTGGAGATTGCGGGATGCCTCATCAGGGTTTTTGTGAATACTCAAACAGGCTGTATCATCGGTAAATGTAGAAGTGTGTATGTTATTGCTCACAGGCATATCACAAGTATATATTAGATACAAGACTGGCCCCAGAATACTACCCTGTGGCACACCAGAAGATATAGACTCGGGTACACTCATGAACTCTCCTTCCACAACGGTAAACTTCCTATCAACAATATAACTTTCCAAAAGCTTTTGTATGTTTATTTGTAGGTATGTCTTCAATTTTAAAACTAGGCCTTTGGGCCATACTTTATCAAATGCCTGAGAAACATCAATAAAAAGGGCAGAACAATACTTTTTTTCTTCAAATGTCCTCCTTACAACTTGAACCAATCTATGCGTTTGCTCAATAGTGCTATGCTGACTTCTAAAGCCAAATTGATGGTCCGGGATGCACCCACTATCAGCTAAAATTGTGGACAATTTAGTCATGAGCAGCTTTTCGATAAGTTTTGAGACTGTTGATAGTAAGCTTATTGGCCTATATGACTCAGCCTTGGTAAGATCTTTGCCTGGCTTTGGAATCATTTTAATCTTGGCAAGTTTCAAGTTATGTGGAAAATACTGCATTTGTAAAATGGCATTAAAAATAAATAGCAAGATTCTTATTGCAATATGAGGCAAGTTCATCAGCATCTTGTTACTAATGCCATCAATACCTGGGGCTTTCTTCGGGTCGAGTTCAGCAACTATTTTTTGTAGTTCACGCATCTTAAACCTTAAGGGACGAGGGGGTAGACATACTACACTCGGTAATCCGGCAGCACCCGTACATGAATTGGGAGTGAATACAGATTTTAAATGCTCAGAAAATAAGTTACCTTTCTCACTATCACTTCTTGCCCAACCTCCGGTCGAAGTACGCAGTGGTGATTTGAGATCAACGGGTCTTTTAAGATTTCTAGTAGCGCGCCATAAAGAGTAATTAGATGTTGACGTTACATCCAGACCTTCTAAATACTTTTCCAGTAATGCAGTCTTTTCCGACGATAGCAGCTCTTTGAGTCGTTTAGTACATTCTTTAAGTCTGATTTTATTTAGGGGTGATCGGTGTTGTTGCCATTCTCTTCTAGCTCTCCTTTTTTCACATACAAGACGTTCAATTTCCGTAGAATAAATTCTATTAAAGCCAGTCTGCGGATAGGAAGTAGTGGCATGTTCAGCAGCCTGTTTAATATATTCGTTAATATTGGCAAGATTAAATTCAATATCATCAGGTGATCTAAGCTGAATGTTTTCTACGCAGTGACTACTAATATATTTTTTGAATCCTAGCCAGTTGACCTTATTAATCGTTTTCGCATATGAGTTAGTTAAATCACTCCTTAGTGGGTTGAAAATTGTAACTATTGTGGGAGAGTGATCGGAGGACAGATCTAGAGAGCCCTCTACGTGAATTAAGTCCCTATGGATATTTTTCGTGACGCCAAAATCTATAAGATCTGGAATTTTTCTTACGTCAGTAGGCCAATAAGTAGGCTCCCCACTCGAAATGACATCTAAGCACATTTTTGAAATTGTATTAAACAACGCTCTACCTCTAGGTGTAACAAGACGCGAGCCCCAGTACGTATGTTTTGCATTGTAGTCACCAGCTGCCACGAAACAAGATCCAAGCGATTTGTAGAACTTCTCATACTGATCTTCGGTAACTGAAAATCTGGGAGGTGAGTAAATTGATGATATCACGAAATTCGCACAAAAATTTTCTACGAAAATATTCGTAGCTTGCATATATTCTTCACTAACGTTCTCAAGGATATAGTGCTTAAGTCTTGACTTAATTAGAATTGCTGATCCACCGCATGCTCTCCCTCTCGGGTCCTTTGAATCATATAGAGTGTAACCATTTATTTTAAAGCAGCTCCTCGAAGTCAAGTGAGTCTCAGATACCAACATTATATCAATATTTTTTTCCGTGAGGAAGTGCTCAAGTTCATTTTTATGTTGGCGAATGCCGTTTGCGTTCCAGAAACATATTTTTACGCGTTCATGGTTTGTTGATTAATGCTTGAAGCAGTGTATTCTGCATTCTCAGCATTTCTTGCATCATGCTAGTCATATTTGTTGTAAAGTTGTTTATAGTTAGCACCAGATTTTCAATAGTAGCTTCAAGACGACTAAAGTTAAAGCTAGAGTTTGCATTCGTTGAATTACTTGGCGGTGGAACATTTTGTGTGGGAATAGAACTAGTCTTAGCAGCATCGGCATACGATACACGTGAAGTTACTAGTTGGCTATTTTGAGGAAGAGGGGCGGAGTAAGCATTTGCTGATTGAACTGGAGCTAATTTAGATTTTTGACCCATAGCCTGTTTAACGAAAGAATATACACGGCATCCTCTGTAGTTAGCGGTGTGATTACCTCCACAATTACTGCATTTTTTTTCTGCTTGTACTTTTGGCTTGGTACAGTTAGCAGTACCATGCAATTCACCGCAGATAACACAAACTGTAGGTAATTTGCAGTAAGTTTTTGTGTGGCCATATTCTTGGCAATTATGGCACTGTAGGGGACCTGAACGCTTACGTGGCTCTTCAACTGTGATTTTTCGGTGTAAAAGGTATTTTAGATTATAAATTGGGTGCGTCTCGTTTTTTTTTAACTGTATATCATTTGGCTCCAGTTCAACACGAAATAGAGGCTGGGGAATCTTCTCTCTATTGATTATATTGGTAACATTTTTTACCTTAAATCCTTGTTCGATAAGTGCACATTTTACTTCTTCGTGCTCAACATATGAATCTATGCCCTTTAATACTATTTGTAGGTCTTTAGCACTCTTAAGTTGATATGTGTAAAAATTTGTTTTATTTTTTTCAAACTCACTAACAATTTTTCGGAAATCTTTTTCATCATATATTTGGATTTTAGTTTCATCAATATTACCTCGTTTAATTGGAATGATGTGAAAAGTATTTTCACCAATGGTCGACAGTAAATTTTTTAGAAGCGCGTTAGAATTTTTTTCTCTCAGATAAATAGGTGGTGGCTTAAAAGACTTTTGCGATGATGCAGCTGGCTTGTCGTTTTTGTCTTGCAATAATGAAAAACGATTTTGACGATTGATAGAAGATGTGCTGTTATCCCTAGACATCTTTGGGGCGGATCCAATTTTAGTAGAATTTGGGCTTCGCCCGCGCTTTAAAATAGTTATATATCTGTCCATTCCTACTTGTACCTTTGGTTTTGAACTACTGTTATCTTCAGTGACAACTTGTTTAAGTGATGACCACGAGCCCGAAGCGGATGATATCGCTGAGTTAAATGTAGAAGTACTAGGCAATAATGTCAACGATTCACTAGTTGGCATTGGACAAAGCGAAGTTGATCGCTGACGAAACTGTGGTTTTGCCGTTAGAAAAAGTCTATCAGATTTTTGATTTTTATTAAGAGCTTCTGAACTCACAGCAAGTCTATTATCAGATTTTTTATTTTTATTGTTATCATTATGAGCATCAAAACTCACAGTAAAATAGGCATTTCTGCCGTTAGAACTCACTTCACTATTTTTTCCCTTTGGGGTACTCATAAAGAGTATTCCTCAAGGGTACTTTGAATGTTTTTTTGTTTACGGTTTTTTTTTTGTTTTTGTTATTTCTATATGTAAAAATATTATCAAAGCAAAAAAATGCTTATTTATCAAATTTAATATGTACTACGAATATTTTTTGTATGATTTTTTTTTGTTGTTTAGTTTGTATGTAAGAAAAATTCCGCTATTACGTCTGTTCACTATGAAGGTACAATGAGAACTGCCTATTTTTTATTGTATTTTTTTTTGTATTTTCTTTCTTTGTGTAGTATTTTTACATTTTCCAGATCAGCTGTGTGAGAATAATATAAACAATGTTGAGCTAGTGCAGTAGATTGTCGTCCTTTTTTGATATCACTCTCATGTTCAGCTACTCTTACTCCTAGATTTCTTTTTGTTGTCCCGATATAAACTTGTTCACAGCTTTCGTGCGCGTTTCCATTACATTTACATTTTACATCTGCTCATAAAAAAACCCACATCTAATGCCTTATTGTTTTTATTAGATTTCCTTCATCTATAAAAAAAAGCGCTTAAATTGTATCTATACTTTTTTTCGGGAACGGGCAACCCTCAGCGGAAACTCGAGGGACCAAGTAGACGTTCGTCATAATTACTATAAAACCAGGAATTGTTTTCTCTGAATAAATAGCGAGAATGTTTGTGATCAGCCGAAGAGAAAATAAAGTTTTATCAGACAATAAGTGTTAAAAATAACAAGTGTAGAATCCACATATATAGTCGAAACAAAATTTAAATTCGTGGATAGAAGAAAGCAAATAGAAAGATTTCTTAAAGCTAAAAATAATATGAAGAACAGTATAAAATTAATATAACAATGAATTAATAAATCCGTGAAATAAGCTTGAACCTAATGGGTCATTCTACGTTACGAGGTAATTTGATGTTAGGAGGGACGGCATGATAAAAATGCTTAAAATAATAATTTTTTCCAAGATAATAGTATTTAATCATGTATTTCTATCGATGTTTAAAAATGGCCAGGCAATTAATTTACTTTTACAGGTATTTTAAGTGACCAGGGGAGATACTCTATACAGTGTAGAGACATAAATGCCACCTTAATTTGCAGGGGAATATAAATTTAAAATAAACCTTATTTTTATAAAAATCAACTTTAATTATTCACTATTTGGTGATAGTTTATACCAAAAAAAATCTGACTATAATTTCCATATAGTATTTTTTTAACTTGAATAAGGTTCAATTCAATTTAGCGTTTGTTTAAAGAAAATATTTAAGCTATCAAGGAATAATTTCTAATAAAATTTATATTTCAGAAAATCATTTTATTGCGAATTTGCATTGAAAAGTGCAATAAGTGCAACACTTTTTTTCCAGAAAAGAAAATGTTATTACTATCTGCTTACAAAAATAATATAACATCCTTTTTCTAAAATAACATAAGAGTACTCGAAAGGAAGTAAATTATTTAATTGCACATATTTTGCAATGTGATATGACAAAAACATATAGAGCATCAAAGCTCTGATAAAAACTTTAAACTTAAATAAGAACTTTTAATTATAAAAACAAACGCCTATTCAAAGAAGTTAACACTGTCATCAAAAGCATAAAAATTTCTCTGTCCTTGCATTTTTAAATTGGTGGCTTGTATGTTGATGGTTGTTCGTTAACAAACTGGCATGCCTTCTGGAAACTGTCCGAGACCAAGACTGAGAAGATACTTCAAGCTGATTTGACTTTTTATAACTTATTAGTGGTTCCTCGACAAGTTCATTTTCAGTCCCATATATATTACCAACATTAAGGCGAGGTTTTATATTCATGGAAGCAAAATAGAAAGTGCAGAACACAAAATGATTGAATACTTCAATATTAGAAACAGCCTAAGCTGTAGCGTTGGCTGAAGTAGTTAGCACGTTGACTACACAACCGAAGGTCCTGAGTTCAGTCCCTATATCCAACAGTCATCAAATAACAACACCACGCAGTTTTTCTGATGTGTATTAGTGTCCCTTTGTATCAGTTGTTGGAGGAAAGTGCATCTGATGACTGCATATTAAGTGGTCATTGAACTACTCCTGTTTCAGCGGAGGAGGTGCCCTCCTTTGTTGTGTAGCAGAATTATTGGAGAAATAAAATAACCAATGGCCACTAAACAGCTTCAAAAAATTTTATACGCCTCATTTAACACCAGAAGGAGCTGTAAACTGCTAAAAGCAGAGTTGTAAAATAATGAAGCTCTCCTCTATCTATTTCTTCCTTTACTACCTGTCTTCTCTATCACTATCCCTTTCCTAAAAGAAGGTAAGACTTAGTAATAGTAGTAGGCATTCATTGCCTAGTATTACTTCTCTCTAAAAAACAGAAAAAAATATCTTCATTTTCAAGTGATTGGGGCAAGATATACTAAAACTAGTTTGATGGACCTTCATAGCATCTGACAAACTTTTTAAATTTGTGGTATCTTTGAATTCCTCTTCTTTCCCCTAGCTAATAAAGTCTAGTTTAATTTTTCTTCTCTTCTTTAGAAACTCACATTAATTAGTAAAAACATTTCATTCAATAACAATTGAAATTACTGAACTAAAGACCGATTAAGAAATTATTTCTGATTAAAGTTCCACTTCTTTCTTTGAAATGTCTTCGTCATCAATGATGAAAACTTTTACATTGGACGAATTTTTCTGGAGGGCGTTTGCTAAATCTTCATATTAAGAAAGAAGTAATACCACACTTCCTTATCTACCCTGGAAGTAAAGTCTGGCATTTGATGAAGCACGGGACATACGGCAGGGGGAGACGTTTTAAATTTCATTTCAATCAGAAAAGTATGCACTGTAATGAAAAAAGAAACTAACACGGTAAACAATGCTAAAATTGAAATAAATAAAACTTAAAAAAAAATTAAAACGACTTCAAAAACAATATAGTCGGCTGTGCCGAATCTTATATACCCTTTACCAAAGTTATTTAACAAAAAAATTAAAAAAATTGTGTTATCTAGTTACTTTTATATGTCAAAATCAAGTTTCAGTTTTCCAGCTCTGAAACCGTCTGCTCGATTTTGCTGATTTTCAATACCAATCTAAGTTGGACAATTTCTGACATACCAGTCCAAGAACGAAGTCTCTAACTTTTCTGGGAGCTTCGGAAAACCGATTTCACGTACAGCAGACGGACGGACGGACGGACATCGCTTATTCGTCTTCCCTATTCATAAGGACCCAGAATATATACATTTTATGGGTCGCATATGAATATTATGGAAATTACACACGGAATGACAAACCTATACATATATACCCTTTTCCATTTTTGGTAAAAAGTATAAAAAATTCAGTAAAGTGCGACTTTGACTCGCGCACGAAGGGTTCCATTCGTACATTCGGTTTTGAGCATTTTTTAATGTGGCTTATTTGCTTTTTCGAAGTTTTTTTCAGTTTAAACGATTTCTTTAGTTTTGTCGCTTCTTTTTCGTTTTGGCGATTTTTTTTCTGTTTTTGGAGGTTTTTTCATTTTGGCGATTTTTTTCTGTTTTTGAGGCCTTTTTTCATTTTGGCGATTTTTCCTGTTTTTGGGGCTTTTTTTCATTTTGGAGACTTATATAATTTTTTTTTTTTTTTTGCTATTTTTTCCTTTTGGCGGTTTTTTTGCCTGGGGTTTTTTTTCATTTTGGCGAATTTTTTATTTTGGCAATTTTGTCATTTCATTTTGGCGATTTTTTTCTGTTTTTCATTTAAGCAATTTTTTTTCATTTTGGTGATTTTTTTAATTTTTGCGATTTTTTCATTTTGGATATTTTTTCTGTTGCTTGGGGTTTTTTTATTTTGGCGATTTTTTGTTTAGGGTTTTTTTTCATTTTAGCGATTTTTTTGTTTTGGCAATTTTGTGTTGTTTTTGGGGTTTTTTTTTATTTTGGCAATTTTTTTTTCTGTTTTTGGAATTTTTTTTCGTTTGGGCGTTTTTTTTTTAATTTTGGCGATGTTTTTTCATTTTGTCGATTTTTCCTGTTTTTTTCGTTTTGGCGATTTTTTTTCATTTTGGCGTTTTTTTTTCATTTTGGCGATTTTCTTTCGTTTTCGCGATTTTATTTTTCATTTCACCAATTTTTCCGGTTTTTCGCGATTTATTTTAGTCGTAGACATTTTTTTTTAATGTGGTGCTTTTTTTCATTTTGGCGATTTTTTTTGGTTTTTGGCGATTTTTTTCGGTTTTGCGATTTTATAATTTTTTGATATTTAGTTTTACCGTTTTTGAAAATTTCAAGAGTCACTGTAGGTAACATATATATATTCAAACGGCACTGTAGGTAACATATATTAAAATCTTTTATTTAACTAGATCTATATTATTTGTAGCTTTTTAGTGCTTATTTTTGAAGTCGGTTTAATTTTTTTTTAAGTTTTATTTTTACCTTTTTAGTGCATACTTTGAGCTCTGGTCAATTCAAAAAAGTTTTATTTGTAAGTATCTTTTTTTATTTAGAAATATGATCCAGTTTCGTAAAAATCGATTAAGTAAAAACACGTGAAATATAGTATTAAATGTTATGGGGCGTCGCTACGCCTACTTTTTTAAAACAAGATTGTGAATTTTTAAGAGTTCAAAGTGTGTGCCAAGTTTCGTACAGATCGATAAAGTAAAAGCACGTGAAGTTACGTATTAAATTTTTTGGGGCGTGGCTACGCCCCTTTTTTATAACAAAATTGTGTATTTTTAAGAGTTCAAGGTGAGTGCTAAGTTTCGTAAATATTGGTTAAGTACAAACACATGAAATATTATACTTAAATTTAATAGGCGTGCCCCGCCCAGTTTTTTTAGCGCATTTTTGTGCCTTTATTAAAGCTTAGGGTGTGTGCCAAGTTTCGTAAAAATCGGTGAAATAGAACCCTGTGAAATATAATATAAAATTTTAATGGGCGTGACCCCGCCCATTTTTTAAAGAAGATTGTGTCTATTTTAGAGCTCACGGTGTGTGATAAGTTTCGTAAAAATCGGTGAAGTAAAACCACGTGTAATGTTATAATACATTTTAATGGGCGCAGCCCCGCCCATTTTTTCAACTTAAAAATTTTGTCGAGTTCTAGTTGAACCTTCGTAGTGAATAGACGTCATAGCGGATTTTTTTTTACATACATACGAAACAAAAATAAAAAAACAACAAAATCAAAAATCATACAAAAAAAATATTCGTAATAAATATTCACCTTGATAAATAAGCTTATTGGCTTTACTAATATTTTTTTTACATACCAAGAGACAACAAAAACAAAACAACCGCAAGCATACACAAACAAAGTACCCTTGCGGAATACTCTATATGAGTACCTCAAAGGAAAAAAATTGTGAAGTGAGTTCTAACGGCAGGAATTTTACTGTGAGTTCTGAAACTCTTAATGAAAATATTAAAAACACAAAATCAAATGATAGCCTTTTTCTAACGGAAAATCCACTTTTTCGTCAGCGATCAACTTCGCTTTCTCCAATGCCAACTAGTGAATCGTTAGCATTACAATTGCCTAGTACTTCTTCATTCAAGTCAGCGATATCATCCGCTTCGGGCTCGCGTTCATCACTTAACCAAGTTATCAATACAGATAACAGCAGTTCAAAACCAAAGGTATAAGTAGGAATGGACAGATATAGCATAGATTCATATGTTGAGCCCGAAGAAGTAAAATGTGCACTTATCGACCAAGGATTTAAGATAAAAAATGTTACCAATATAATCAACAGAGAGAAGATTCCCCAGCCTTTATTTCGTGTTGAACTGGAGCCGAATGTTATATAGTTGAAAAAAAACGAGACGCACCCAATTTATAGTCTAAAATACCTCTTATACCGAAAAATCACAGTTGAAGAGCCACGTAAGCGTTCAGGTCCCGTACAGTGCCATAATTGCCAAGAATATGGCCACACAAAAACTTACTGCAAATTACCTACAGTTTGTGTTATTAGCGGTGAATTACATGGTACTGCTATCTGTACTAAGCCAAAAGATCAAGCTGAAAAAAAATGTAGTAATTGTGGAGGTAATCACACCGCTAACTACAGAGGATGCCCTGTATATTCTTTCGTTAAACAGGCTATGGGTCAAAAACCAAAATTAGCTCCAGTTCAATCAGCAAATGCTTACTCCGCCACTCTTCCTCAAACTAGCCAACAAGTTAGTTCACGTGTATCGTATGCCGATGCTGGTAAGACTAGTTCTATTCCCATACAAAATGTTCCACCGCAAAATAAGTCAACGAATTCAAACTCTAGCTTTAACTTTAGTCGTCTTGAAGCTACTATTGAGAATCTGGTGCTAACTATAAATAATTTTACAACAAATATGACTACCATGATGCAAGAAATGCTGAGAATGCAGAATACTCTGCTTCAAGCATTAGTTAACAAGCCATGAACACGTTAAAACTATGTTTCTGGAACGCAAACGGCATTCGCCAACATAAAAATGAACTTGAGCACTTCTTCGCGAAAAAAAAATATTGATATAATGTTGGTTTCTGAGACTCATTTGACTTCAAGAAGTCGATTCAGAATTAACGGCTACACTTTATATGATTCAAAGGACCCAAGAGGACGAGCTTGCGGGGGATCTGCAATTTTAATAAAGGCAAGACTCAAGCATTTTATTATTGACAACATTTGTGAAGAACATCTACAAGCAACGAATATATGTGTCGAAAATTTTTGCACAAATTTTGTCATATCATCAATTTACTCCCCTCCTAGGATCGCAATTACTGAGGATCAATATGAGGATTTCTACAAATCTCGCGGCCCTTGTTTCGTAGCAGCTGGCGACTATAATGCTAAACATACGTTTTGGGGTTCGCGTCTTATTACACCCAGAGGTCGAGCGTTGTTCAATACAATTTCCAAAATTGGCTTGGACGTTATTTCGAGTGGGGAGCCCACTTACTGGCCTACTGACATACATAAAGTTCCGGATGTTATAGATTTTGGTGTCATGAAAAATATTTCTAGGGAATTAATTCACGTAGAAGCTTCCCTAGATCTATCGTCCGATCACTCTCCCACGATCGTTATAATCTGTAGCCCACTGAGAAGTGCTCTACCTTACTCATATGTGAAGATGGCCAGTCGTGTTAATTGGCTGCGATTCAAAAAATATCTTAGTAGTCATTGCACGGAAAACATTACACTAAGAACTCATGATGATGTTGAATCTAACATTGCCAATCTTAACGAAAATATTAAGCAGGCTGCTAAACATGCCACTACCTCCCATCCGCAGACTGGGTTTAATGGACTATATTCTACAGATATTGAACGTCTCGTATGTGAAAAAAGAAAAGCTAGAAGGGAATGGCAACAGCACAGATGACCCCAGAATAAAATTAGATTTAAAGAGTGCACTAAACGACTCCAAGAGCTGCTTGCACATGAAAAACTGCATCTCTTAAAAACTATCTGGAAAATCTTGATGTCACACCAGCATCTAATTACTCTTTATGGCGCGCTGCTAGAAAGCTTAAAACACCCGTTGAGTTTAAACCACCTCTGCGTACATCTACCGGAGTTTGGGCAAGAAGCGATACTGAAAAAGGTAACATATTTGCTGATCATTTAAAATACGTATTTACCCCAAACACATGTACTGGTGTAATTGATTTGCCAAATGTAGTCGCTCTACCCCCTCAACAAATAAAGTTTAAGACGCGAGTTACGTATGTAATCCCACATACTCAACCAACCCTCGTAGACATAAAATCAATAATTGCTAAGTATACTAAGCAAACTTAAAAACAATGACAACGGCACTTTATAGCAATTTCAAAATAAAGAAATGTTTATACAATTAAAAATTTTACTTCTCCTCAATTTTTTTTTAAATTTGATTTCTGCTTCCGTTATTTCATAAACACTTAAAGTCAATGACATATTTTTTTTCATCCAGCTTTTATTTCACTATACATTGTAAAATACAATTTGGTTGAAATTCTAAACCCTTAAAAAAATATTGACCAGTTTATAAATTTTGTTTGTTTGTAAGACCACATAGTCATCAACTTTTATTGCGTTTGCCCAATAATTAAAATTGCCACAATTGGAGAAACAAATTTAAAGAACAAGAAAAAAACACAAAGAAACAGAAAAAAATTATGTTACGAATAGAATTAAGAAATTTTGAAGAAGTTAGTCCTAAGATCACAATAGAGGAATAAAGACGCATTATACAAATTTGTGTGTTTATTTGAATACTTAATTCGCGTGATGTGCAAAAACTAATTGCTGAACTCAACCCGAAGAAAGCTCCGGGTTTTGATGGAATTAGTAACCACATGTTGATGAAGTTGCCTCGTATTGCAATTAGAATACTGTTATTTATTTTTAATGCCATTTTACGACTGGAGTATTATCCAAATAGCTGGAAACTTGCCAAAATGATTCTTACGAAGGCTGAGTCATATAGGCCAATAAGTCTCCTATCAACAATGTCAAAGCTTTTCGAAAAACTGCTCATGACAAAATTGTCCCCAATTATATTTAGTAGTGGGTGCATACCGGATCATCAATTTGGTTTTAGAAGTCAGCATAGCACCATTGAACAAACTCATAGATTGGTCCAATTTATAAGAAGAACATTTGAAGAAAAGAAGTATTGTTCTGCGCTGTTTATCGACGTTTCTCAGGCATTTGAAAAATTGTGGCATGAAGGCCTCGTTGTAAAATTAAAAACATACCTGCCAATAAACGTTGTAAGTCTTTTGGAAAGTTACATGACTGCCTGGAAGTTCACTGTTGTGGAAGGAGACTTTATGGGCATGCCTGAAACTATCTCATCCGGTGTGCCACAGGGGAGTATACTGGGGACAGTTTTGTATTTGATTTATACTTGTGATATGCCTCTGAGCAGCAATATCCACATTTGCTGATAATACAGCCTGCCTTAGTATGCATGAAAATCCTTACGAGGCTTCCCGATATATACAAGAACATATGACACAACTGGAACTATGGTTAAATTTATGGAGAATCAAAGTAAACGTGCAAAAGTGTGTCCAAGTAACATTTACCCTGCGAAGATATACTTGTTCCACAGTTGGAATCAACAATTAAGTTGTTCTTCAACATTCATACGTAAAATACCTTGATATACACCTTGATCGTCGGCTTACATGGAAGCCCAATATTGGTTCAAGGCTAACACAAATGAAACTGAAATTAAGTCAGATACATTGGCTGATTGGTAGAAATTCAACACTCAGTCTAGATTGTAAACTTTTAATATACAAGTCGATTTTGAAACCAATATGGTGCTACAGAATACAGTTATGGGGCACGGCTTCAGCATCCAATATAAAGAGAATCCAACGAAGGCAGAATAAGATTTTAAAACTAATAAATTCGGCTCCATGGTACATTAAAAATTCAAATATACATCGTGATTTAAATATGCCACTAGTGACTGGAGAAATCGCAAAATACGCAGGCAAATACATAACAAAACTTGAGACCCATCCTAATCCCCTTGCTCGTAATATCTTGAATTTTACTGGACACATCCGCTTAAAAAAGAGGGACACAAGGGCTCTAATACTCAACACTGCAGAAGAAACTGCTTGAATATACTTTTGTTTTTGCTTATCACGACTTATGGATTATTAATAACTTTCACTTAGTTTATGTCCGACACTGGTCGGGCTTAATTAATTATATTTATATTTAAGATTTGAATACTTATTGTTAGTTCATATTTGAAGATTCAATAAATAAATATATGTATTAAAAAAAAGCAGCAAATATACAGCAACGACTGACATCAAACATCAACAACTAACAGAGAAGATACAAATAAAATTTCTATTAAAAGAACAACTTCAAAAATCTACAACAAAACCATTATCAGCAGCAAATACGCAACAACGACCGACATTAAAGCATCAAGAATCAACAGAGAAAGCACAGGAACACCTAATCATCAGGAACATCAACCATTATGAAACTACTAATAACAATTGGGTAAATAAGATATACTTTAATTAAGTAATATACGTATTAGTATAAAATTAAATAAAATTAAAATAAATCTCATTTTCAAAGATTAAATATTATACATAATTAACTAATCAAATTCATATGTTTAAAGAAAAGCAGCGATTCTTACGAGACCCTCCTGTAATTCTTAAATATATACGTTTGTTTCAAATATAATACATTATATGCCCAAATTTCGCCCATACACAGTCCCAAGAGTCCTTATCCCCATTCCGGAATCAGAGGAAGATATGAGTTTGAATCAAGGTTGTGAAAATAATATTACAATGAACCCCAGAAGTAACGCTTTGACAGTAAAAACTGTTTTGGAATCGCTAAGAACTCCAGACGCTGTCAAGGATCTCTCAAAATTTTACGGTAATCCTAGATTACTATATGACTTCATAAATAATGTGGAAGAAATATTTTCGGTACTGACGCCTATCGATGGCACTCCTTTCGCCTAAATGATTTTAAGAGCTATTCGCAATAAAGTTGAAGGAGAAGCTAATGAAATAGTAAATATGTACAGTACAAAGTTAAGTTGGCAAGATATCAACAATAACCTTATACTACACTACTCAGACAAACGAAATGAAACATCATTAATTAGAGAATTGCATCTTTTAAAACAAAATAATAAAACATTAGAAGAGTATTATAGTTCAGTGATAGACATACAAGCCACAATAAATAATCACCTAATGATCCACGAAACAGATCCCAATATAATCACGGCTTGTCCGTCTTAAGAGAACCATTAGGATCATCTCGTTGTACCTTCATAGTGAACAGACGAGTTAGCGGAGCTTTTTTTTTACATACATACATACTAAACAACAAAAAATACAAAAAAATATTCGTAATACATATTTGACTTTAATAAATAAAGCTACGGTCACACTTGACAAACATTTACCAAAAAAAGCGTAACCAATAAATACTAATGCAAAATTTTTTACTTCAGACACGTGTTTATTAAGTTAATTAGTTTCGTATTTAACAAATAGGCAAAGTTGTAGAATACAATATTATTGGAAACTATTGAACTTAGTAAACAGGTGTCTGAATCAAAAGATTTATCATTAGTATATATTGGTTACGCTTTTTTGGGCAAATGTTTGTCAAGTGTGACCGTACCTTAAGCTTTATTTGCTTTTCCTATATTTTTTACATAGAAATAACAAAAACAAACAAAAAACCGCAAGCAAAAAACACAAACAAATTGCCCTTGAGGAATACTCTATATGAGTACATCAAAGGAAAAAAATTGTGAAGTGAGTTCTAACGGCAGAAATGCCTATTTTACTGTGACTTCTGAAACTCTTAATGAAAACATTAAAAAAAGAAAATCTGATGAAAGACTTGCTGTGCGTTCTGAAGCTCTTGTTGAAACCAGTAAAAATAAAAATTCTGATGAAAGGCTTTTTCCAACTGCAAATTCACTTTTTCGTCAGCGATAAAATTCGCTTTGTCCAATGCCAAATAGTGATTCGTTAACACTAACGTTGCCTAGTACCTCGTCATATAAGTTAGTGACATCATTCGCTTCGGGCTCGACTTCATCACTAAACTCAGTTATCACAACAGATAATATCAGCCCAAAACTAAAGGTCCAAGTCGGAATGGACAGATATATAATTGTTTTAAAGCGAGGGCGAAGCCCAATTTCTACTAAAATTGCATCTGCTCCAAAGATGTCTAGGGATAACAGCGCATCATCTACCAATCGTCAAAATCGCTTCTCCATTTTGCAAGACAATAACGACAAGCCCGCTGCATCATCGCAAAAGTCTTTTAAAAAAACTACTGTCGACCATTGGTGAAAATACTTTTCACATTATCTATATAATTAATAGGCGAACAAGTTTTTCGTAATCCCTTTTGCGCCGGAACTACTGCACCGATTTTGGAAAGACTTACATGATTTTAAAGGATTTTCTGCACAGATGTGCACAATCTATATTTTATTGAAATCGGTTCATTATTTTGGGAGCTATAAGCGCTTAAAGTTTCTACTACTACATGCAAATATAGTATACACGCATTTATTAGCTTACACTTAAAAATGAAACAAAACATGTGAGTGTGTGTATTTGCTGAATTTTTTTCTTATTTGTTATTGTATGAAAGCCATAAAACTTATAGGAAGAGAGTTCAAATAAATTGAAGTAGCTTTAATAAAGGGATTTTGTTACTGGTTTTTTTTATTTTATGTACGAATTATTGTTTATGTAAATGTGCATGCATATTGTGTGACTGTGTTTTAATGAATTTTTTATGACGTTTAGATAATTTTTCTTTGAATCTTAATATAATTATTTACATCTAGAATACGGACGATTATGTCGTCCGTTTGGTATATCTAGTTCTAATTAAACGAGGTAATATTGATCAAACTAAAATCCAAATTAATGATAAAAAAGATTTCCGAAAAATTGTTAGTGAGTTTGAAAAATATAAAACAAATTTTTACACATATCAACTTAAGAGTGCTAAAAGCCTACAGATAGTATTAAAGGGCATAGATTCATATGTTGAGCTCGAAGAAGTAAAATGTGCACCTATTGAACAAGGATTTAAGGTAAAAAATGTTACCAATATAATCAATAGAGAGAAGATTCCCCAGCCTCTATTTCGTGTTGAACTGGAGCCGAATAATTTACAGTTGAAAAAAACGAGACGCACCCAATGTTTAATATAAAATACCTCTTGCACCGAAAAATCACAGTTGAAGAGCCATGTAAGCGTTCAGGTCCCGTACAGTGCCATAATTGCCAAGAATATGGCCACACAAAAACTTACTGCAAATTACCCACAGTTTGTGTTATCTGCGGTGAATTGCATGGTACTGCTAGCTGTACTAAGCCAAAAGTTCAAGCAAAAAAAAATTCATTAATTGTGGAGGTAATCACACCGCTAACTACAGAGGATGCCCTGTATATTCTTTCGTTAAACAGGCTATGGGTCAAAAGCCAAAATTAGCTCCAGTTCAATCAGCACATGCTTGCTCCGCCACTCTTCCTCAAACTAGCCAACTAGTTACTTCACGTGTATCGTATGCCGATGCTGCTAAGACTAGTTCTATTCCCAAATGTTCCACCGCAAAATACGTCAACGAATGCAAACTCTAGCTTTAACTTTAGTCGTCTTTAAGCTACTATTGAGAATCTGGTGCTAACTATAAATAATTTTACAACAAATATGACTACCATGATGCAAGAAATGCTGAGAATGCAGAATACTCTGCTTCAAACATTAGTTAACAAGCCATGAACACGTTAAAACTATGTTTCTGGAACGCAAACGGCATTCGCCAACATAAAAATGAGCTTGAGCACTTTCTAACGGAAAAAAATATTGATATAATGTTGGTTTCTGAGACTCACTTGACCTCGAGAAGCTGCTTTAAAATAAATGGTTACACTCTATATGATTCAAAAGACCCGAGAGGGAGAGCATGCGGTGGATCAGCAATTCTAATTAAGTCACGACTCAAGAACTATATCCTTGAGAACGATAGTGAAGAATATATGCAAGCAACGAATATTTTCGTAGAAAATTTTTGTGCGAATTTCGTGATATCATCAATTTACTCACCTCCCAGATTTTCAGTTACCGAAGATCAGTATGAGAAGTTCTACAAATCGCTTGGTTCTTGCTTCGTGGCAGCTGGTGACTACAATGCAAAACATACGTACTGGGCCTCGCGTCTTGTTACACCTAGAGGTAGAGCGTTGTTTAATATAATTTCAAAAATGGGCTTAGATGTCATTTCGAGTGGGGAGCCTACTTATTGGCCTACTGACGTAACAAAAATTCCAGATGTTATAGATTTTGGCGTCACGAAAAATATTCATAGGGACTTAAATCACGTAGAGGGCTCTCTAGATCTGTCCTCCGATCACTCTCCCACAACAGTTACAACTTTCAACCCACTAAGGAGTGATTTAACTAACTCATATATGAAAACGATTAATAGGGTCAACTGGCTAGGATTCAAAAAATATATTAGTAGTCACTGCGTAGAAAACATTCAGCTAAGATCACCTGATATTATTGAATTTAATATTGCCAATCTTAACGAATATATTAAACAGGCTGCTGAACATGCCACTACTTCCTATCCGCAGACTGGCTTTAATAGAATTTATTCTACGGAAATTGAACTTCTTGTATGTGAAAAAAGGAGAGCTAGAAGAGAATGGCAACAACACAGATCAGACTTAAAGAAAGTACTAAACGACGAAAAGGTAACTTATTTTCTGAGCATTTAAAATCTGTATTCACTCCCAGTTCATGTACGGGTGCTGCCGATTTACCGAGTGTAGTCTCTCAACCGCCCTCATCCCTTAAGGTTTAAGATGCGTGAACTACAAAAAATAATTGCTAAACTTGACCCGAAGATAGCTCCAGGTATTGATGGCATTAGTAACAAGATGCTGATGAATTTGCCTCATATTGCAATAAGAATTTTGCTATTTATTTTTAATGCCATTTTACGAATGCAGTATTTGCCACATAATTGGAAACTTGCCAAGATTAAGATGATTCCAAAGCCAGGCAAAGATCTTACCAAGGCTGTGTCATATAGGCCTATAAGCTTACTTTCAACAATTTCAAAGCTTTTGGAAAGGCTGCTCATGAATAAATTGTCCAAAATTTTAGCTGATAATGGGTGCATCCCGGACCATCAATTTGGTTTTAGAAGTCAGCAAAGCACCATTGAACAAACACATGGATTGGTCCAAGTTGTAAGAAGAACATTTGAGGAAAAGAAATATTGTTCTGCTCTCTTTATTGATGATTCTCAGGCATTACCCTAATATAATATTCAACCATTACACTAAATTCTTGTATAAAAGATCACCTTGAGTGACACATTTACCTAAAACAAACAAAACAACAAACGATATCAATCTCTGTAAAGCAGAAATCATGAAAGACGTTGAAAGTTTTTAATATTGGTGCAAAGTGCAAAAATATACAAATTTTGATATGTAAAAATCCATATATGTATAAACATTAGAGCGTCTCGAGCAACAGGCAAAAAAAAGTGCCCCGTACACCAGCGAGTATAAAGTATTGTGCCAAGGATATTTCAAAAAAAATTTTTTTTCTGCAGAACGTAGGGGTTGCCTTTTTAGTTTTTTTTTGTTATATCTTCCATATTTACAGTCCGATCTTAAAGTTTGATATACCAAATTTTTTTTTCTCAGAGAGGCTAATATTTTCGCTCTTGGGTCCATTGACCTCAAGTGTACCGTACTAGTACTTACCCCCAAATCTCATTTCCTACCACCCTAATGTTATAAATTTATAGCTAGCAAAAAATCATACAACCTTTCCTAAGAAAGTATTTCGATAATTACAGCACAACTATTTAAAAAATACTTCTATAAATTCATTGTTGCAGACCATAGGGGTCACCTTTTCAAATTTGTCATAGCTTCAGTATTTACATTCAGATATTAAAGAATAATATATCGATGGGTTTGTCTGTGGCCGAAGGGAAAATCATGAAAATGATTTTTCCTAATGACAACGGAAAATCGTGAAAATGATTTTTTTCGTAATGTGGACGTGAAAAAAAAATATTTTTAATAATGCTGACGGAAAAAACGTGAAAATTAATTGTTTCTAAGGCCGACGAAAAATTTGTTGATGTCTGTCTGTCTTTGGGAATTGAAGTCTGTCAGTGATTTGGGGTGTGCAATAATTTGTGGGTGTCCTTTATCGGAGTTATGGGTAATTAAACTTCAAAATTTTAATCTACGCCAGAATGTCCAGTTCACTACTACTATCTCAAGTTTAAAAACATATATTTATACTAAAATTATCTATATCAAGTCAAATATGAATATCTGAAGAAGTTCATTTCATAATTAAAATAATGGTATATTAGGTCTGTTCCAGAGGCATATCAGAACATTCTGAACTTGTACAAAGTAATCCAAAAGGGTTCCAGATAGAAATTTTTGTGCAATTTTGAGAGCGGATGAGAGAGTATTTTTTTCATTTCCTGTCAAACTAGTACGAATTTTTTCTTCTGGGTAAGTTCGGACAAGAATTAAATAATCAGCTGTTTTTTGTTTACATATGAAACTGATATATTAATCAGAAAATTTGCAAATATAGAAAAAATTTTTTACACACAGATTTATTAAAAAGCAAAATGGAAGGTTTTTGAAATAAAGCTTAAGTTGTAAGTGCATTTGTGCTTATTTTTCCGTTTCTTTAATATAAAAAAAATTATTTTTTAAATAATTCACGTAACTTGTACGTTTTTGAAGATTTTTTCATTTACGTTTTACAGCCGTTGCCAATGATGCAAATTTTATGTTTTTATAATGTTATGCGTTTTAAGCGACTAAAATCACTAAAATAAAATTTAATTTAAAAAGTAAGCAGCACTAGTATTTCAAGATGGTCAGCAATTTTGGATAACTTTTACACATTCAGAGAGTAATTTTCTTTTTACTCTCATTAGTCTAAACCTTAACAAAATCTTGTGGAACACACCTATTATACATTTATTATTATTATTATTGAATCCGTTTTTCTCCTAATGAAGCTTAAAGCATTTCAATTATGATATTTGCTGATGTTGCATGTGAAAAGCAGAATAATATACATACATATGTACGTGTATATTTTTGTATGGGGCGACAGAAGAATGATGACTCCTAATAACCTGATCTGAAAACCAGACCAGGTCCTGATAAGCTAATCTGAAAACCAGACCAGGTCCTGATAAGGTGCTTTGAAAACTAGACCAGATCTTGATAAGCTGATCTGAAAACCAGAGCAGGTCCTGATAAGGTGATCTGAAAATCAGACCAGTTCCTGATAAGCTGATGTGAAAACCAGACCATGTCCTCATAAGCTGATCTGAAAACCAGACAAGGTATATGATAACCTGATCTGATAGCTGATAAGCTGATCTGATAGCTGATACCTGTTCTGCTATTTCCTGTTAGCAAACATGGATGAGATGGTGTTAAAGCGGTTGGTGTCGATAAAAAAATATCTAATGAAATTTATTGGAATTTCATAATATTGTAAAATTCAATTCCTCTTGTGTAGAACTTCTCAAAAATAACAAGACTGTGCATGTTTAAGCGATATGAAAACAAAAAGAGCGATATGAAAACAAAAAGAAAAATTTTTTGATCTAGCGAAGTAAAGCCAATAGAGAAACAAACTATTAAAATGTAGACATTTGTAGTTAAAATTTCTATTTAGTAAATTTTAGCTGAAATAAAAACCATTTACATATTTCATTCTTTTTCAATATTTTATTTAACATTTTTAACCGACTATAAAAAAGGAAGGAGGTATATTTGTAGCTTTTTAGTGCTTATTTTTGAAGTCGGTTTAATTTTTTTTTAAGTTTTATCGTTATTCTCTTACAAATATGACAATTTTGTCCATTATTATATTGATCAATTTCTATTGAATTCATGAACAGTTTCTTAACTTTAAGTAAATAATTTAGATAAATATCTGTACAATTTTCAACTATCTTTTTGATATATATATATGTGCCGAATCTTCACCAAAATAATGTCTATATAAATTATATTCTGTCTTAAAAGTACAATTAATAAAATAAGCGAATGCACAAGCAGGATGTTTCTCTATATTTGTAGTGCTTTTTTTCTAAAACAGACTCAAAGTCTGCGTAGAGTACAAATGGTACATCTAACTGTGTGTAGTAGTTCTTAACCTTGATAATAGATTCATCTTCGGGCATTCTGATGACTTTTTTCAAACAAACATTTTTGTGATGATTATACACAAAATCATCATGTGTATGATATAGGCAGGTGTTGCAAATATGTATCTTATTTACGTGAGATGTTATGCTGGAACGAAGGAGTCTAAGGAAAAGAGGAAAATAAAATAATATGTAAATAAATATAGTAATAAGAAGTAGCTTTTTAAATAGAGATGAAAACACATTTCGCTTAAATGCACAAATGAAACTGACTTTGATATATCCTTAATGAGTACTTAGTGAAAGTTTTCATAGGGCTGGAGAAATAAGAGATTAATATGAACATGTTTTTCTCCTTTTGTTATGTACTATGGTCCTATAAGCGATGTTCCATTATGACCAAATACATTGATGCTCATGTTATTTTGATTTTCATATTGTTTTATCTGCTTTAATGGAAGTGGAAACCATAGGCCTTCGAAATTTAATACAATTAGCCGTATATTAATATTCTTATCAAAAATGTTTGCAATATTGTAATTTCTACAGTTTTTCCGTCGTCTTCGATCTAAAGTAATATCTGTGTACAAAGCAGCAATCAGAGACCATTTAAAGCAATAAATATCATTATTTTCGACATTTATGCATGCACGTTTCATTGGAATATTTTTTGGGAGAGGGATAAATATCGATCCTTTTATTATGGACGCTTTGTTTATATTAACTTCAAGGGAATTTATTGAATTCAACGTCCATCCACTATCCCCCTCTTGAAATTTTTCCATTTTGGCTCTTAGCTCCTCGGTCTGTTTCTTGTATATATCCTCTATGTCATCAGCCAAAGTCACCAACATCATTTTCGAAATATGTATAAGTTTGGAAACATTCTTCTCATCATTCACCATCTTCATATAATCACATATGAGCTCCATATTAAATTTAAATGTAGTATGTAGCCTACTACTCTCATTCAGTTGTTGTAGTATGGACCTCTTAGCAGATTTCAGAAACTCCTCCGGCAACAAAACACCCACATTTTTGTTGAGGAGGATATATGTCTCGATCATCCCATTAGTTGATTGATCTTTTAGTGACAAGATCTCCAATCCGTTCTTGTTGACAACTGTTTTTATGTTTTGTGGTTCTGACATGAGCCATATAACCATTTGATGGGATCATCTCATCAAAATCCTCACAATATTTGTTTTGAATATCTAGCTTAATAGTTCCATGCATAGCCTTCGATTAGTTAGCATAGGAGTGCGTTTCAATATGCTGATTTAGATTTGTTTGACTCATAAAGACTTTATTACAGATGATACAACTTGTAGTATTCATTTTAATTAATTATTTATTTGTTTATTAATTAATTTAATTATTTTATTTATAAACAATTTATTTCAATTATAAACAATTTATTTAATTATTTTATAGAGCTGATGGCCTAGTTGCTAATGCTCCTTATTTTTTTTAGTATTAGATTTTGTAATTTAGTTATATATCTAATAAATAATAATTATTATTATTATTTTTTATACACTATACACTTGCTTAACAAACAATTATATTAGTTCTAGCACTTTTATAGGTTTTGGATTTCAAACACTTTAGAAATTTTGGTTGGGAAAATAGGTTGTAACTTGTTGAGATATCAGAGCAGACTGATGACAATCTACATTATTTTTTCTACTTATATACTTTATATGAGAATCGCGAAGTAGTCATCAAATCTAATTTATCTGATGGTATTACGACATATGATGAAATTCATATACACACACACACACACATACATACATACATACTCAGATACACACACACATTCCCACAATTCATATGAGAGTCGTGCAGTAGTCTAATTTATGAAATGGTATTACGATATATGATGAAATTCATATACACAGCAACACCCAGAGCATAACCGCTAGCATCAGTTTGCAATACAAAAGTACGGGGAAAATCGGGGAACGTACGTGCACGTGCTTCTATAAGTTTTTGTTGTATTTCTTCTAAAGATATTTTCTATAATTGTTGCATTAAAATAGAACATACTAAAATAAAAATATAATTACCCCTATTCACAAAACTCTACTTAACAATCTTTTGGGATTAAACTTTGTAAACAATTCTATACAATTATGTTGTCGTCATCCGCCTACACAGCAGTCAATATGCAACTGTGAATAATATTCGGCGAACGCAAATATCTTCATCGATTCCCCCAATATTACAGATAGTGGCGAAGCAATTAAATCTCTGAGAAACAACAAATCGCCTGGTAAAGACAATACTCCCCACAGCTGGTAAAAATTCACGCAATAATGAGAGCCCATTTACTGACGCCAATTATAAACCAATTCTGGTGTACAGAAAACCTCCCAGACAAAATTTCTGGCGATGTCCTCATAAATTTACCAAAATAAAACTTAAAAAAAAAATTAAACCGACTTAAAAAATAAACACTAAAAATTTTAAAATAATATAGATCTAGTTAAATAAAAGGTTTTTATATATGTTACATATAGTGCTGTTTGAAGTTGGTGCCAGCAACATACACACGTACATATACATATACATATGTACATAAAAATTACTTGCAATGTTTTTACAGGGCACGTTCCTATGTGTTTAGTACAAGTAGTACTGGCACCAACTTCAAACAGCACTATATGGATCATATATAAAAATCTTTTACTTAACTAGATCTATATTATTTTTAGCTTTTTAGTGCTTATTTTTGAAGTCGGTTTACTTTTTTTTTAAGTTTTATTTTTACCTTTTTAGTGCATAATTTTAATGAGCAGAAATATATTTAATTTAATATTAAACTTACATGGGCGTAGCCCCGCTACTTTTTTTTAACACATGCTTGAGTATTTTTTAGAGCTCAGGGTGGGTGCCAAGTTTCGTAAAGATTGATTAAGTAAAAGCACGTGAAATTTAGTATTAAATTTTATGGGGCGTGGCTACAACCACTTTTTTAAAAAAATATTGTGTTTTTTAAGAGTTCAATGTGTGTGCCAAGTTTCGTAAGTATTGGTTAATAGGCGTGCTCCGCCCACTTTTTTGAACGCAAATTTGTGCCTTTATTTAAGTTTAGGGTGTATGCCAAGTTTCGTAAAAATCGGTGAAGTAGAAGCCTGTGAAATATAATGTTAAATTTTAATGGGCGTGGCCCACCCATTTAAAAAAAAAGAAGATTGTGTCTATTTTAAGAGTTCAAGGTTTGTGGTAAGTTTCGTAAAAATCGGTTAAGTAGAACCACGTAAAATATTATAATACATTTTAATGGGCGTATCCCCGCCCATTTTTTCAACTTTAAAATTGTGTAATTACAAGAACCAAAGGTGTTTGCTAGGTTTCACAGCAATCAAATGAGTAAAAAATCGCATAACCAAATTTAAAAATTGTGGGCTTGTCCCCGCCCACTTTTTTTTACAATGGGACCAATATGAAGCTATATCCTGTCAGACAACAAAAACATTTTTACAATCGGTTTAAAATGTACCGAGTTATGAACCTACACACATAAAAAAATAGAGACGAATTGTTAACCTCCTCCTTTTTTTGAAGTCGGTTAAAAAAAGGAGATCTAAGAGTCCGTAAAAATTTGAGAGGTATTACGCTTTGCGTATGGTTAATAGAGATCGACCGAAGGCGTTTTTTTTGGCCGAAGCCGAAGCCGAACTTCGGCTAAAATCCTAAACTTCGGCCAAAACCGAAGCCGAAGCCGAATGTTTTAAATTTTAAAAATGATACTTGTTTTATATGAATTAAGAAAAAAGTTTGCTTTTTTGAGATCACTGAAATAGCTGCAATATCTATTGGATACATAACAAGAAAAATAAAACTATTTTGCAATTTCTAGATTGCTTTTTCATATGATCACTCACAAGAACGTCCAAGTAAAAGAAAATAGAAAGCAACAGGGTTCTTTTTCAAAGCAACCCTTTCAAAACGTTAAACACAATAGAAACTGTCGGCGCGCAATGACCAAAAATAATGTTATTTTTCAAGCTTGGAATGAAAAATATTCGGCTTCGGCTAATCGGCCGATTTTTGCCGTAGGCCGAATGTTGGCCGATTACCAATTTTTGGCCGAAGGCCGAAGCCGAAGCCGATTAATCGGTCGAACTCTAATGGTTAACAAGGTAATTGCACATAGGGTTTGCAAATAATAACAGATTTTCATATCGGTTAATCGCGGTTAATCGAGAAAATATACTGTCCGTATCATAATTTTTACTAAAACCAAAATAAATTGCGTTAACTATGAGTCTTAGTCGAAATGTATGGGTTTAGCGATAGCAATTTATTTATTTTGTCTAGGGTTGGCGTTTTAATTTAATTTTTCAATTAAATTATATTTTTATTTTGAGTATCAAAAACAATACAAATTGTCGGAAATCAAGCTTTTGATCGGAAAATATATCTAGGACGAAGTATGTTTCTAAATTTTTAATTAATTTTTTATTTAATTTTGTTTTCACACCTGATGAATTCATATTTTAATGAATGAACCTGTTCATATAAAAACTGTAGTTTTTATGCCGTTTTTTTATACGAAGTTGCTTATTCATCATTATATAAATTCATCAGGTGCGGACACCCACTTATAACTATAACCTTTTTTTAATATTTCTATGTTATTTGCTATAATGCGAATTTCCAAGATAATACAAACTGCCTACCTATCTGCCAACCAAGCCAAAAATATTTGTATCAATCGTAATGAAATTTTCCAGATATTGCTACCTTTTTGAAATAAAACTGGGAGACTATAATAGAATAAAATAATAAATTTAATAAGAGCTTAATTTGAATTTTATTTATCTTTTTGAAATTTATTTGCTGGTAGTTTAGCATGTCTATATACGAATTTCATGGGCACTTCAACCAAATCATCAGTAGATTTCAACCATGAATTCCGAACAGTCAGAAACCTCTTATTTTATGCACAGACATTCAAAAAATAGTTGAGAAAAAATAATGAAACTGATACAATTAGAAATCCATCGGATAACAATAAAAGTATTTACAAGGCTAAATGAAAAATAAAACAGTAATTGAAGTTTAAAAAAATTTATTATTTGACATATTGCCAGCAAGTACATTTCAATTATTGTATGTACACTTCTAACAATATGTCAAATAAAAAATTTCTTCAAATTTATCTTTTTGCTTATGATACTTTTGTTTATAAAGGTGTAGGAAAATATAATAGATGCATATCGAATATAAATTGTTTCTTGTATTTTGACACACATATATGTTCAAACCTTGTCAAATACGTAATTTATTTTTTAATAAAATTGAAATTGTGGTAAAAAATATCAAAGATAAATAAAAAAGTGAATTTTAAAAAAACAAAAGGTGATTTAAAACGTGCAAACTATAGTAAAGATAGATATGCAGAAAAGTAGGGCCCGTTTCTCTAAATGCGAACGCTAGATTCGATCGAACATTTAAATTAAAAACAAAAACAAAAAACTGAAATTTGTTTTTTTTTCAATATCAATATTCGATCGAATCTTTCGTTCGCATTTAGAGAAACAGGGATTATTAGAAGAAAACTTGTCGATTGCATTTTCCTTTCTATTTTAAAAACATTGTTTTTGAAGCTTGAAATATACTTGAATTCAATTGTAATACAAGGTTGAATTACAGTATAATTCCAGGCTTGAATTGAACTGTAATACAATTGAATTGTTCGAATTGAATTCAAGTTCCCATTTCACTAGATAATGCTATTGAAATAAAGTGTAAATCAAGCATAATTCGACCCTTGACAATTGAATATGTGGCTTGAATAACAATTGATTTACACTTGATTTCAAGCAAAATTGCTTATTGGGTTACATTCTTGGAATTTCCAAAAAGCTTATGTATAGGTAAATTAGCAAATGATTTTTGAAAGTATGTGCATAAAAAACGCCAATGAAATGCAGGCATATATACATGTTTAGGCCAAATTTATATTCATATTTTATATTAAAAATTTACATTTTAGTTTAGCATAAATTCTTTGCTTTTTTAATCGTTATCGAGTGATTAATCGTTTACGATTTCGAATAAGTAGATGCGTAAAGGTGGCGTTAGTCCGGTTTTGGGAATTCCAAACTGGGAAAAAAATAAAAACGATGGCAACCCTGTTACAAATGGGGGGATTTTGGGGATTTTAATACTGAGATTTCGTTAGGCTGTGTGTGTGTGTGTGCGTGTGTGTGAGTTTGATTCTTTGTTTATGTGTATGTATGTATACTTGTGTGTACAGCTTTTGTTGTTATTGTAGAGAAACGTTCTGCTTACAGCGGATGGATCTATACGTGGGTGCTTGCATATGTGTATTTAAGTGTGTGTGTGTGTACATTTACTTGTATTTTTGATGGTGTCCGATACTTTTCTTGTAGTGGCAGACAATCATTATACACAGTAGGAAATGTCGATGGTGAAAATGTGCTGACTAGCTTTTGACTTGTCATCAGTACTACTCTCTAATTATTCCCCATACAATACTTTGTGCTATAGACATTTAGCATATGCTTGTCATTTACTATGTTTATACGCAGGGCTTATTTGCAAATAAAACTGTAAATTGTTGCCATATTATTCTCTTTATTGCGACTTACTAATTCAGAAAACTATTCACGATTAACGCACTATTTGCAAATAATATGCTTAAGGTTGCCAGGCTTGGAAATGTTTGATAACAAAAACAATAAATGGACAAATATTGCAACAACAAACATTAAGAGAAACAAATAACAACAATTAAAAAAAATAATTTTTTGATATTGTGTGCATTTACACTATTTGCTTTCTATAGAAGTGTTACCAGGTTTGTGTACTTTTGCTATGCCGTATAAACAGTGAGTTAATTTATTTGCAAATAATTTTATTTGCAAATAGTGCGCGTATAAACGTAGTAATTGAAAATCTACTAATAACACTAAAACAATTGATTAGGTAGTGACTACGTATGGGTTCATGAGACATACTAACCAGACAGTTAGTTACTGGTACATTTCTATAATTTGCAAATATATGTATATTGACAAGTTATTGACAATTAGACCACAAAGACACCATATCTGTTTTCTCTCCTTCTTTTATACTTACGGATAGAAAAAAAACTTATTATATCAAAATTGTTACTAGAATTTTAATGTTAACACAAAGACAATTGCTCCCAGTCTGACTCCAAGGTAGTGACAAGGGATCTGTGTATATGTGTGTATGTTTTGATTGTTATATGATAGACTTTGGTTTGCTGTGTTCAGTTACCGTTGCTATGCGTATGTAGGGTTATTATACGTATGCATATTTATGTTTGTGATCTCTGGGGAAATAATCTAATAGCTGCAGAGTGTGGTACCCCTGTTGTGAATGGAAGTGGATAGGGAATGTATTTGGTAATGTATGTATATGTTGTTGGATTCATGTATGTGATCGCATCTATTTTTGCTTTGAAGAATATCATTGCTTGTGTGAACTATGTACATCAACATTTTTTCATACATATTTACAAATGAATGTATATATGTTTTCTAGGCTATTGACGTTGCTATTCTTGTGGAGATGGAAAATATTGTGTGAGCATAGGTTTTATATGTACAAGTGAATTTCAGATGTTAAATGTTTTGAATCCAATCAGGTTGATAAGCAGAGTATTTGCATAGGGGTAATGATATTTTTATTTCAGTATATTTTACTTTAATCTAACAATTATAGGAAATAGCTTTTGGAGAAATACAGCAAAAACTTATAGAAACGCCTACTTTCACGTGTCCCAATTTTTTTCGTACCTTTCTATTGCATACTGATGCTAGCGATTTTGTTCTGGGTGTTGCTGTGTATATGAATTTCATCATATATCGTAATACCAACATAGAATTGTGGGAATATGTGTGTGTGTGTGTGTGCGTGTGTGTATGTATATATATATGTGTGTATGTATGTGTATATTTATGAATTTCATCATATGTCGTAATAAATTAGATCTGATGACTACTACGTGATACTCATATAAAGTATATAAATAGAAGAAATAATGTAGATTGTCATCAGTCTTCTCTGATATCTCAACAAGTCACAACCTGTTATCCCAACCAAAAGTGTTTGAAATCCAAAAACTATAAAAGTGGTAGAACTAATTATTGTTTGATAAACAAGTTTACAGTATTTACAAAATAATTAAATTAATTGTTTATAAATAAAAGAATTAAATAAATTGTTTATAAATAAAATAATTAAATAAATTGTTTATAAGTAAAATAATTAAATAAATTGTTTATAAATAAAATAGTCATATAAATTAATAAACAAATAAATAATTAGATAAAATGAATACTACAAGTTGTACCACCTGCAATAAAGTCTTTATGACTCAAACAAATCTAAATCAGCATATTGAAACGCACTCCTATGCTAACCAATCGAAGGATATGTTCGGAAATAGTAAGCTAAATCTTCCAAACAAATATTGTAAGGATTGTGATGAGATGATCCCATCAAATGGTTATATGGCTCATGTCAGAACCACAAAACACAAAAACAGTTATCACCAAGAACGGATTGGATTTTGTTACTAAAAGAGCAAGCAACTTCAATGGGAGGATCGAGACATACATCCTCCTCAACAAAAATGTGGGTACCTTTTTTCCGGAGGAGTTTCTGAAATCTGCCAAGAGCTCCATACTACTGTGATTATATGAAGATGGTGAATGATGAAATGAATGTTTTCCAACTTATACATATTTCGAAAATGATGTTGGTGACTTTGGCTGATGACATAGAGGATATGTACAAGAAACAGACCGATAAGCTAAGAGCCAAAATGGAAGAATTTCAAGTATCAAGAGAATGATAGCGGATGGACCTTGATTTCAATAAGTTCCCTTGAAGTTAATATAAACAAGGTACCCATAATAAGAGGATCGAGCTTTATTCCTCTTCTAAAAAATATTGCAGCAAAACATGCATGCATAAATATCGGGGCAATTGTATTAAATTTTGAAGGCTTAGAGTTTTCCCTCCCATTGAAGCAGATAAAACAATTCGAGAATCAAAATGTTTAGAGCATCAATGTATTTGGTCATAATGGACCATACACAAAAACACATTTATCTTAATCTCTTATTGCTCCTGTCCAATGAAAGTTTCCACTATGTACTCATCAAGGATATATAAAGTAAGTTTCAAATGTGTTTTCATCGTTATTTAAAAAGTTACTTCTTATTGTTATATTTATTTACATATTGTTCTATTTTCTTTATTTTCTTCAGACTTCTTCGTTCCAACATGACGTCACACAGAAATAAGATCCTGATATGCAACACCTGCCTATATCATACAAATGATGATTATGTGTATAATCATCATAAAAATTTTTGAGAAAAAAAATAATCAGAATGCAAGAAGATGAATCTATTATCAAGTTTAAGAACTACTACAAACAGTTAGATGTCCCATTTGTAATCTACGGGGACTTTGAGAGTAGTGTAGTAATGGGGGCCTGAGTCCTGTTTTGGGAGTTCAAAACCGGGAAAAAATAAAAACGATGGCAACCCTGTTACAAATGAGAGGATTTTGGGGATTTTTATACTGAGATTTTCTTGGCTATGTGTGTGTGTGTGTGTGTGTGAGTTTGATTCTTTGTGGATGTGTATGTATGTATACTTGTGCGTACAGCTTTTGTTGTTATTGTAGACAAGCGTTGTGCTTACAGTGTATGGATGTATGGTGTGTGTGTATTTATGAGTATGTGTTTTTGTATGTACTTGTGTGTCTACCGGTGCCCGATACTTTTGTTGTAGAGGCAGTTAATCATTATACCCAGTAGGAAATGTCGATGGTGAAAATGTGCTGACTAGCTTTTGACTAGCCACCAGTACTACTCTATAATTATTCCCCATACGAGTACAATACTTTGAAACCCTACTAATAAAAATAGAATTCACTAGGTAGTGACTACGTAGTTCTTATGGGAACATTAAGATATACTAACCAGACAGTTAGTTACTGGTACATTTCTATAATTTACGTACATAAAAATTTATGTATATTGACAAGTTATTGTCAATTCCACCTCTCTCTTTCTTTTATACTGACGGATAGTAGAAAAATTATTATACCAAGGTTGTAACTAGAATTTTAGTGTTGCTCCCAGTCTGACTGTAGGGTAGTGACAAGGGATCTGTGTATTTGTGTGTATGTAGTGATTGTTATTTGATAGACTTTGGGTAGCTGTTTTGAGTTATCGTTGGTATGCTTATGTAGGGTTATTGTATTGCATTTATGTTTGCGATCTCTGGGGAAATAATCTAATAGCTACAGAGAGTGGCAACCATGTTGTGAATGGAAGTGGGTAGGGAATGTATTTGGTAATGTATGTATATGTTGTTGTATTAATGTATGTGATTGTATCTATTTTTACTTTGAAGAATATCATTGCTTATGTGTATTGTTTGGCCTGCGAGAGTTTTTCATACATATTTACAAATGAATGTGTATATGTTTTCTAGGCTATTGACGTTGCTATTCTTATGTAGATAGAAAATATTGTGTTGGCATAGGTTTTATATGTACAGGGTGTTTTTTTAGAGGTATAGAACTTCGAATTGAAATAAAACACAAGAAAATCGTTTTAATGTCCATCAATTTGGCTTTATTGGAAGGATAATTTTATGCCATTAATGTTTAAATATGATTTCGGGGATGTGGCCGCCGCGGCTATCTCGAATAAAGCCAATTCTACAGGTCCAATTTTCAACCACTTTTTCGAGCATATGGGGCCGTATGTTGGCAATAACGCCACGAATGTTGGCTTCCAATTCCCCTAACGTTTCTGGTTTGTTGGCGTAGACGAGCGACTTCACATATCCCCAAAGAAAATAATCCAATGGTGTCAAATCACACGATCTTGGTGGCCAATTGACAGGTCCATTCCGCGAAATTATGCGCTCATCGAATGTTTCCTTCAATACATCGATTGTGACGTGCGCTGTGTGGCATGTAGCGCCGTCTTGTTGGAACCACAACTCATCCACATTCATGCCATCCAATTCGGGAACAAAATAGTCGGTTATCATGGCTCTATACCGGTCTCCATTAACGGTAACTGACTCTCCAGCATTATTTCGGAAGAAGTATGGCCCAATGACTCCACCAGCCCATAGAGCACACCAAACAGTCAGTTTTTGTGGATGTAATGGCGTCTCAAGGGTCTCACGTGGATTCTCTTCACTCCAAATGCGGCAATTTTGCTTGTTGACGTAGCCATTCAACCAAAAATGAGCCTCATCATTGAACAAAATTGTGTGATGAAAATCAGCATCGAGATCAATCTCATTTTCGGCCCATACACCAAAATCACGACGCATTGCATGGTCTCGCGGCTTTAATTCTTGCACAAACTGGATCTTTTAAGGTCGCAAGCCAAGTTCTTTGCGCAAAATCTTCCATAAAGTTGATGGACAAAGCTCCAATTGCTGTGCACGGTGGCGAATCGATTCATTCGGGTCCTCTTCAACACTTTGATCTACAGCGGCAATTGTTTCTTCGGTGCGCACTGTTCGACGTCTCTGCGGATGCGTATTATCACATAGAGTAAACGTAGTGCGAAAACGATCCATGGTTAACCGAATTAATTGCTCTGATGGACGATTATGTCGACCATAAAATGGACGGAGCTTGCGGTAAACTTCGCGAACTGAACCATTATTTTCGAAATAAATTTGCACGATTTGCAAGCGTTGTTCTTTTGTCAACCTGTTCATGATGAAATGGCAAACCAAACTAAATATTAATCACTTGACAGCTGACAAAATGGCCGCCAGTTAAAAAAGTGATGCCAACTTAAAGTTCTATACCTCAATAAAAAACACCCTTTACAAGTGAATTTCAAATGTTAAATGTTTTGAATCAAATCAGGTTGATAAGCAGATTTTTTGAATAGGGGTAATGATATTTTTATTTCAGTATATTTTAATTTAATGTAACAATTATAGGAAATAGCTTTTGAGGACATACACCAAAACTTATAGAAGCATCTACTTTTACGTGTCCCGATTTATCTCGTGCCTTTTTATTACAAACTGATGCTAGAGATTTTGTTCTGGGTGTTGCTGTGTATATGTATGAATTTCACCATATATCGTAATACCAACAGAGAATTGTGGAAATGTGTATGTGTGTGTGTGTATGTGAGTATGTATGTATGTGTGTGTGTGTTTGTGTGTGTGTGTGTATGTGTATGTGTGTGTATGAATTTCATCATATGTCGTAGTAAATTAGATTTTGATGACTACTACGCGATTCTCATATAAAGTATATAAGTAGAAGAAATAATGTAGATTGTCATCAGTCTGCTTTGATATCTCAACAAGTGACAAGCTATTTTCTCATCCAAAATTTCTAAAGTGTTTCAAATAAAAATAAATTGTTTATAAATAAAATAATTAAATAAATTGTTTATAAATAAAATAATTATATTAATTAATAAAAAAAATATATATAAAATGAATACTTAAAGTTGTGCAATCTGCAATAAAGTCTTTATGACTCAAACAAAACTAAATCCGCATATGGAAACGCACTCATATGGAACTAGTAAGCTTGATCTTCAAAAAAAAATATTGTGAGGATTGTGATGAGATGATCCCATCAAATGGTTACATGGCTCATGTCAGAACCACAAAACATAAAAACAGTTGTCACCTAGAACAGATTGGAGATCTTCTCACTAAAAGAGCGAGCAACTTCAATGGGAGGATCGAGATATATATCCTCCTCAACAAAAATGAGGGTATTATGTTTCCGCAGCAGTTTCTGAAATCTGCCAAGAGCTCTGTACTACAACAGCTAATTGAATGTAGTAGGATACATACTACATTTAAATTTAATATGGAGCTCACATGCGATTATATGAAGACGGTGAATGATGAGATGAATGTTTCCCAACTGGTACATATTTCTAAAATGATGTTGATGACTTTGTCTGATGACATAGAGGATATATACAAGAAACAGGCCGAGGAGCTAAGAGCTAAAATGGAAGAATTTCAAGAGAGGGATAGCGGATGGACCTTGATTTCAATAAATTCCCTTGAATTTAATATAAATAAGCGTCCATAATAAGAGGATCAAGCTTTATCCCTCTCCCAAAAAATATTGCAGCAAAACATGTATGCTTAAATATCGAGAACTCTGATTGTTATTGCTTTAAATGGTGTCTCATTGCGGCTTTTAATGTAAATAGCGGTCTGAGTCCTTAACAGCGGAAAAACTGTAGAAATTACAATATAGCAAACATTTCTGCTGAGAATATTAATATAGGGGCAGTTGTATTAAATTTTGAATGCCTAGAGTTTCCACTCCCATTGAAGCAGATTAAACAATTCGAACGTCAAAATAATATGAGCATCAACGTATTTGGTCACAATGGAACATCGCTTATAGGACCATACCACATAACAAAAGGAGAACAACATGTTCATATTAATCTGTTATTGCTCCAGTCCGATGAAAACTTCCACTATGTGCTCATCACGGATATATCAAAGTAAGTTTAATTTGTGCATTTATGCAAAATGTGTTTTCATCTCTATTTAAAAAAATACTTCTTACTGTTATGTTTATTTACAATTTGTAGCCCATTAAGAAGTAACTTACCTGACCCATATGTGAAGATGATCAATCGTGTTAATTGGCTGGGGTTCAAAAAATATCTCAGCAGTCATTGTACGGAAAACATTACGCTTAGAACACCCGATGATATTGAATCGAACATTGCCAATCTCAGCGAGAATATTAAACAGGCTGCTGAACATGCCACTATCTCCCATCCGCATATTGGGTTTAATAAAATTTATTCTACAGACATTGAACGTCTCGTACGTGAAAAAAGAAGGGCTAGAAGGGAATGGCAACAGCACAGATCACCACAAAATAAAATCAGATTTAAAGAGTGCACTAACCGACTCCAAGAGTTGCTTGAATCTGAAAAAATTGCATCTCTTAAAAATTATCTGGAGGGTATTGATGTCACACCGCCGTCTAATTACTCTTTGTGGCGCGCTGCCAGAAAGCTTAAAACACCCGTTGAGTATAAGCCACCTCTACGCACATCTACCGGAGGTTGGGCAAGAAGCGATACTGAAAAAGGTAAAATATTTGCTGAGCACTTAAAATCCGTTTTTACGCCAAATATATGTACTGGTGTTGCTGATTTGCCGAATATAGTCGCTCTACCCCCTCAACACATAAAGTTTAAGACGCGTGATTTACAAAAATTAATTGCCGAACTCAACCCGAAGAAAGCTCCGGGTATTGATGGAATTAGTAATCAGATGCTGATTAACTTGCCTCGTATAGCTATTAGAATCCTGCTATTCATTTTTAATGCCATTTTACGATTGGAGTATTATCCAAACAGCTGGAAGCTTGCCAAGGTTAAAATGATTCCAAGGCCGGGCAAAGATCTTACCAAAGCTGAGTCATATAGGCCAATAAGTTTACTGTCAACAATGTCAAAGCTTTTCGAAAAACTGCTCAAAACAAAATTGTCCCCAATTCTAATTAGTAGTGGGTGCATACCAGACCATCAATTTGGTTTTAGAAGTCAGCATAGCACCATTGAACAAACTCACAGATTGGTTCAATTTATAAGAAGAACTTTTGAGGAAAAAAAGTATTGTTCTGCGCTGTTTATTGACGTTTCCCAGGCATTTGATAAAGTGTGGCATGAAGGCCTAATTTTAAAATTGAAGACTTACTTACCAATAAACATTTTAAATCTTTTGGAAAGTTACTTTATTTCCCGTAAGTTCACTGTTGCGGAAGGAGACTTTACAAGTAGGCCTGAAACAATTTCATCTGGTGTGCCACAGGGGAGTATACTGGGACCAGTTTTATATTTAATTTATACTTGTGATATGCCTGTGAGCAGTAGTATCCATACGTCCACATTTGCCGACGATACAGCCTGCCTTAGTATACATGAAAACCCTGATGAGGCATCCCGCAAACTCCAGGAACACATTAGCCAGATGGAGCTTTGGTTAAACTTATGGAGAATCAAGGTAAATGAACAAAAGTGTGTTCAAGTAACATTTACTTTACGAAGAGATACTTGTTGGTATCTTGGTATACACCTTGATCGACGACTTACATGGAAACACCACATTGACTCTAAGTTAACTCAAATGAAACTTAAATTAACTCAGGTACATTGGCTGATTGGTCGAAATTCAACACTTAGCCTAGACTGTAAACTTTTAATATACAAGTCGCTTTTAAAGCCAATATGGTGCTACGGAATTCAACTATGGGGCACTGCTTCAGCTTCAAATGTAGAGAAAATTCAACGCAGGCAAAACAAAATTTTACGCATGATAACATCGGCTCCATGGTACATCAAAAATTCAAATATACATCGTGATTTGAATATGCCACTAGTGACTGAAGAAATTGCAAAATACGCAGGCAAATATATAACAAAACTCGAATCACATCCTAATCCGCTTGCTCGTAATATTTTGAACTTTACTGGACACATCCGATTAAAAAAGAGAGATACACGGGCCCTAATATTCAACATTCCAGATGATAAAGCTGCTTGAAAACTCGTTTTTCCTTTTGTAATTAGTAATCACCACTTATGTATTATTAATAACTATCACTATACTTATGTCCGACATTGGTCGGGCATAATAATTTTTTTTTTATAGATTTAAGATTTGAACACTTATTTACTACGTTTATACGCAGGGCTTATTTGCAAATAAAACAGTAAATTGTTGCCATATTGTTGTTTTTATTGCGACTTACTAATTCAGAAAACTATTCACGATTAACACACTATTTGCAAATAAAATGCTTGAGGTTGCCACGCTTACAAATGTTTGATAACAAAAAACAATAAATTGACAAATATTGCAACAAAAAACATTGATAGAAGCAAATAATAACAATTAAAACAAATAATTATTTGATATTTTGTACATTTACACTATTTTTTTTTCAAAATACGTAAGTTTTCTATAGAAAGGCTACCAAGTTTATGTAATTTTCCTATGCCGTATAAACAGTGAGTTAATTTATTTGCAAATAGTTTTATTTGCAAATAGTGCGCGTATAAACGTAGTAATTGTTAGTTCATCTTTGAAGATACAATAAATAAAAAAACATGCATTACAAAAAAAAAAAAAAAATTTTATTTATTTCTTATTGGTATTTTCTATATTTTCTTCAGACTTCTTCGTTCCAATATGACATCACACAAAAGTAAGATCCATATTTGCAACACCTGCTTATTTTATACACATGATGATTATGTGTATAATCACCACAAAAATGTTTGTGGGAAAAAAGTCATCAGAATGCCCGAAGATGAATCTATCATCAAGTTTCAAAACTACTACAAACAGTTAGATGTACTATTTGTAATCTACGCAGACTTTGAATCTATTTTGGAAAAAGTTGATGATCCTGTAAGTAAAAGCACTACAAATGTACAGAAACATCATGCGTGTGCATTCGCTTATTTTATTAATTGTAGCTTTAAGAGAGAAACTAATTTATATAGACATTATTTTGGTGAAGATTCGGCTAACATATTTATAAAAAAAAATAGTTGAAGATTGTACAGATATTTATCTAAATTATTTACTTAAAGTTAAGAAAATGTTCATGACCCCAATAGAAATAGCTTAATATAATAATGCACAAAATTGTCATATTTGTAAGAAAATATTAAATAATGATAAAGTTAGAGATCATTGTCATCTTACAGGTAATTATCGTGGGGCAGCTCATAACGACTGTAATTTTAATTATATAATACCTCATTTTATACCGGTTATCTGCATACGATATGCAGTTATTTTTCAAAGAACTTTCTACTATAAAAAATTCCACAATAAAAGTGATTCCCCAGAACACAGAGCGTTATATTTCTCTTTCAATTTTCATCAGTTTAGATGCAAAACATGGATTTCAAATAAGATTTATAGACTCGTTTAGATTTATGGCTTCGAGTTTAGATACCTTAGCGAAAAATCTTGATAGCAATGATTTTAATACTATTCGATCATGTTTCGTTGATGAAGCTCATTTCAACTTGATTATAAGAAAGGGTGTATTTCCGTACTCTTACATGGATTCCATGACTAAGTTTAAGGAAATTAGACTCCCTAATAGAGAAGAGTTCTTCAATATTCTATCGAATGAAGAATGTGATGTAGTCGAGTATGAACATGCTCAAAAAATATGGAGAGAGTTTAACTGTAAAACCCTCCTTGACTATACTGAACTCTATTTAAAGACAGATAGATGTCCTTCTTTTAACCGACGTGTTTAAAAATTTTAGGAAAATTTGTACAGATATATACGATTTGGACCCCTGCCACTATTATACAGCACCAGGCTTATCTTGGGATGCAATGTTGAAAACCACAGAAGTTTCACTGGAACTGTTCACTGATTCCGAAATGTATATGTTTATGCAAAACGGAATAAGAGGTGGACTAGTTCAATGCTCGCAAAGATATTCGAAGGCGAATAATAAGTATTTAGAAGATTTTGATGCATCAAAACCATCGGAATTTCTTGTATATTTAGACGCTAACAATTTGTATGGTTGGGCGATGTCGGAATATATTCCTTGCGGTGAATTTGAGTGGGTATGTGACACTGATTTTGATGTTAAAAAAATTTCTGATACTGCAGAGTACGGGTACATTTTGGAAGTGGATATAGATTATCCCGATTCAGTGCATGATCTACATAATGATTTGCTATTTTGTCCCCAAAATAAGCCCGTGGGGGGATCCAAAATCAAAAAATTAGTTGCAGACTTACACTCAAAAACAAATTACACCATACACTATAGAGTTTTAAAACAAGCCATTTCAAATGGCCTCATCTTGAAACAAGTCCATAGAATACTCAGATTTAAGCATTCCCTTGGCTTAAAAAATATATTGACTTAAACACATTTCATAGGACAAAAGCTAAAAATAATTTTGAAAAAGATTTCTTCAAACTTTTATACAATGCTTTTTACGGGAAGACAATGGAAAACATTGAAAAACGTAGGGACATTAGAATTACTTCTTCTTGGGAAACAACAAACAGAAATCAGTTAGGTCTCAGAGCATTAATTGCGAAACCAAATTTTAAGCAGTTAACAAAATTTTCTGACGATATGTATGCGGTAGAGTTAGAAAAAATGGAACAACTATATGATAAACCTATATATGTTGGTTTCACAGTACTGGAGTTATCCAAGTGGAGAATGTACGACTTCCATTATGGCTTCATGAAGCCTAAATTTGGAGAGAACATTTCTCTCAACTATATGGATACTGACTCATTTATTTATTCAATTAAAACTGATGATTTTTACGATGAATGATGAAAGATGAAAACAATGGGGATATAATGACAGAGTTTGTTGGTATTCTCTGTCGACTCTTCGCTCAGAAGCTGTTAAAAAATCTAAAGGGGTCAAAAAGTCTGTAATTAAAAAGTTGTCCATTAATGATTACAAAAGTTGCTTATTTGAATCCAAAATTATCTCGGATGATATGTTTTTGTTTAGATCTAAAACACATCAACTATATACCCAAAAACTACATAAAATAGCACTTAGCTTTTCTGATGATAAAAGAAATATAAAGAAAGATAAAATTAAAACGCGCGCTTGGGGACATTACATAGACCGAAACAATGAAACAATGGATGTAGAATAGAATGCTTCCTACTAAATTGCATGTAAGATGACAACGAAAATTTAATGTTGTACTAATTGTATTTATTTATTAATGTATTTTCTTTAATTATTTATTATTTACTTATTTGCTTATTATTTAATTTATTTATTTATTATTTCTTTATTTGTTTATTAATTTATTTATTGATTTATTTCTTTAATTATTTAATAATTTACTTATTATTTCTTTATTTATTTATTAATTTATTTATTGTTTGTATATTTGTTTATTAATTTATTTCTTTATTTATTTATTAATTTATTTATTGTTTATATATTTTATTCACACAAAAACATGTAAAAATTTATTGGTTTAAAACTTTTATCTTTTTACCTACACCTAAATTATTTGTAAATTAAAATCATATATTCGATTAATGACCTTTTTTCTTTTTATATCTATATATTTTTATTGAGTTAAATTTGTATTAGTACTAAGATTTTTAAGAAAAATGTTAAATAAAATATTGAAAAAATATAAACAAATATGCAAATGGTTTTTATTTCAGCTTAAATTTACTAAATATAAATTGTAACTACAAATGTCTACATTTTTATATTTTGTTTCCTTATTGGCTTTACTACGTTAGATCAAAAAATTTTCTTTTTTGTTTTCATATCGCTTAAACATACACAGTCTTGTTATCTTTGAGAGGTCCTACACAAGAGGAATTAAATTTCACAATATTATGAAATTCCATTAAATTTCATCAGATATTTTCTTGTCAACACCAACTGTTTTAAAATTTTCTCATCCATATTTAATAATATCAAATAAGAGGTATCAGCTATTAGATCAGGTATCACATATTACATCAGGTATCAGCTATGAAATCAGGAGCTGGTCTGGTTTTGAGATCAGCTTATCAGGAGCTGGTCTGGTTTTCAGATCAGCTTATCAGGAGCTGGTCTGGTTTTCAGATCAGCTTATCAGGACCTGGTCTGGTTTTCAGATCAGCTTATCAGCAGCTGGTCTGGTTTTCAGATCAGCTTATCAGCACCTGGTCTGGTTTTCAGATCAGCTTATTAGGAGCTGGTCTGGTTTTCAGATCAGCTTATCAGGAGCTGGTCTGGTTTTCAGATCAGCTTATCAGCAGCTGGTCTGGCTTTCAGATCAGCTTATCAGCACCTGGTCTGGTTTTCAGGTCAGCTTATTAGGAGCTGGACAGGTTTTCAGATCAGCTTATCAGGAGCTGGTCTGGTTTTCAGATCAGCTTATCAGCAGCTGGTCTGGCTTTCAGATCACCTTATCAGGACCTGGTCTGGTTTTCAGATTGAGTTATCAGTTTACAAGTAGCCAGTCATTTATAACATTTATATGAATGAAGTTTCAGGTCAGATGACATAACTAAAGTCAATCCTTTATGAGCAGTAATTTATATAGTTATGAAATAGTCAAAATGTTTTCTAAAACGAACATCATTTAATTTATCATCGAAAATCCATATTTATCGTTCCAACACTATACAAATTTCTGGAAACTTTTCAAAATTCATATTACTGACAACATTATCCCTATAGACGAGCTTACTATTTGTCTCATCTTACTTAAACATTATAATAACATTTGCATTGTATCTTGTTAAATGTTTACAGCCGTATTCATAAAAATTTTAAACAGCATTTTGAATGCTGTTTAACCAAAATTCACTAAAATTGTATTCATAATATAATTATAGCTTAAAAAACTTTTTTAATTTAAACCTTGTGTAAATCACCAAATCTTAAAAATTAACTGCACCCATACTTAAAATAATTTTGAGTTGACGTCGTTGTAATTTTGCTTCATGTTTATTTGCATTTTTAACTTTGCCTATATGTATGTATGTATGTATGTATGTGCGTGTGCGTGTATATACGAATTATGTTATAAGTTGGGCACAAGTAGAATGAGTCATCATTCTTCTGTCGCCCCATACAAATATATACACGTACATATGTATGTATGTATGTATATTATTCTGCTTTTCACATGCAGCATCAGCAAATATCATACTTGAAATTCTTTAAACTTCATTACTTCATCATTTTAGTATAAATATATGTTTTTAAACTTGAGATAGTAGTAGTGAACTGGGGCTACTGGACCAATTAAACTTTTGAAATTTTAAAATTTTAATTACCCAAATTTTAAAATTCTTGGAAATTTGTGAAATTTGATACCTACGAGGGTGGTTCAATAAGTCCGTCCAATTTTTTGTTTTTTGTTTACATTAACTTGTTTTTTTTACTACATACGAGGGTGGATCAATAAGTCCGTTTTATGTGAACATAAATATTTATGTAAATCTGACGGGGAAAACGTGGAAATAAATATTTTTCTAATGCCGACGGTAAAAACGTGAAAATAAACAGTTTTCTAATGTCGACGGGAAAACGTGAAAATAAATATTTTTGTAATGCTGACGCGAAAATTATGCAAACGACTTTTCGTAATGCCAACAAATATGAATATCTGAAGAAGTTAATTTCATAATTAAAAGAATAGTATATTATACATTTATTTTTTATATATCTAACTTTATTCATACCCTGCAGAAAATTTGGTGACAATTGATCCAAATGTACTCGTCCTATAACTGGAGAACATGTGGGTGTTATCAAAAGTACGTAGTAGTGTATGGTGAAAAAAGTCATATCGTTTAAATGGTGGCATATTGACCATTTTCGTGGTGTATCGTCTTGATCTTGAGCCAATTTAATTCGGACTCGGTCTAGTAATGTAGTAAACTGCACTGAACATGTTCGATGTGGTCGAACACAGGACCTATCAAATTGTGTAAATATAATGTTAATTGCTCCCTTCAATGTGACTCTGGAACAAGTCCCGTAACCATACTTAAATATTAACCTAAGCTTAAATGGTATTTATACTTTTGAAATGTGAGTCCTGTGGTCGAGTGGGTAGTGTGCCAGCCTGTCATGCACCAGGTTGCATTTGTAACAATAAAAAAATATAAACAATTAATGTTACAGTTAAATGTCGAAATTTTATTTATAAATAATTTATATTATTATACATCGAATAGGTTCCTATGGGATAGTTCAGTGACAAGTCACAAGCTGCATACAAAGTATCAATTAACCCCATCCTAGGCCATCCCCATGTAAAAGTGACTGGTCCGCTTCATAGGAAGTGTTAGAGCTCGGACTGGTCCCTATCACTTGGGGACCGGTCACGTGACTAGTCTTGTGTTAGTTCCATTTCCTGCAGGGTATAAATGTTATAAATGACTGACTACTTGTAAACTTATAACTCAATCTGAATCAGATAACCTGATCTGAAAACCAGACCAGCTACCTGATAGGCTGATCTGAAAACCAGATCAGGTCCTGATAAGCTGATCTGAAAACCAGACCAGGTCCTGATAAGCTGATCTGAAAACCAGACCAGCTCCTGATAAGCTGATCTGAAAACCAGACCAGCTCCTGATAAGCTGATCTGAAAACCAGACCAGGTCCTGAAAAGCTGATCTGAAAACCAGACTAGGTTCTGATAACCTGATCTGAGAACCAGACCATGTCCTGAAAAGCTGATCTGAAAATCAGACCAGGTCCTGAAAAGCTGATCTGAAAACCAGATCAGGTCCTGATAAGCTGATCTGATAGCTGATACCTGATCTAATAGCTGATATCTTATCTAATAGCTGATATCTTATCTAATAGCTGATACGAGTAAATATAACTAAACAGGGGAGATACACCAATCCTGAATTTTTCGAGCGAGATTTTTTTTTGAATACATATTTTTTATTTATTGTATCTTCAAATATGAACTAACAATAAGTATTCAAATCTTAAATCTAAGATATAATTATTAGGCCCGACCACTGTCGGACATAAATTTAGAGATAATTAAAAATAATACATAAGTAGTGATAATCAAAAGGAAGGAAAAATAAATAAAAAATAAAAATTATTTTCAAGAAGTCCTATCTGGAGTGTTGAGTATAAGAGCCCTTGTATCCCTCTTTTTTAGGCGGATGTGTCCAGAAAAGTTCAGAATATTACGAGCAAGCGGATTAGGATGTGACTCGAGGTTTGTTAAATAGTTGCCTGCATATTTTGCAATTTCTTCAATCACTAGTGGCATGTTTAAATCACGATGTATATTTGAGTTTTTTATATACCATGGAGCCGATGTTATTAATCACAAAATTTTGTTTTGCCTTCGTTGGATTCTCTCGACATTGGAAGCTGAAGCAGTGCCCCATAGTTGAATTCCGTAGCACCATATAGGTTTCAAAAGTGACTTGTATATCAAGAGTTTGCAATCTAGACTGAGGGTTGAATTTCTACCAATCAGCCAATGTACCTGAGTTAATTTTAGTTTCATTTGGGTTAACTTAGAGTCAATGTGGTGTTTCCAAGTAAGCCGTCTGTTGTGAATCAGAATTGATCAACCCTCGTACCCGTACATTGCACAACTTTGTTAACGCAGCAGCAATCAGTTCATTCACTTGGTTGTTTGCTAAATTCTTTGCGTTGACAAATTGTGCAATATCAATATTTCGTAATTGGGTCAAAAGCTAAATAGGTTAGCAAGTTAGCATAATAATAATAACTGTTAAGCATACTAATATTAATGTTGAAATATATTTAAGTATGATTAAGTTTTGTATAAATAGTTCGATTTAAGAAAGCAACAGTTGAGTTGTATTGAGGAGTTTGTATTTAGGAGTTGTATTTTGGCAGTTGTAATAGAGAGTAGTATTTAGGAGTTGTACTAAGAAGTTTGTCTTGTATTTTAGCAGTCAAAAGTTAGAGTCATACCAGCGATTCCCACGGGACCCTCCAGGTTTAAAATTGTAAAGTAAAATAATAAGATACTAGTATTAGTTGGCATAACTGTTTAATAAATCCTTTAAATATACTCAAGAAAAATCCGTATTTAAATTAAAACACAACATTTTGGCGCAGCCGGTATTAGCAAGAGTACAGTTTGATACCTTTTGGTTTGAAGGAAGTATATTGATATTGGAAAGCTATTTTAGCTCAATTTAATTTTAATATACTGAATTAAATTGTTAAAAGGATACGTTGTTCTGTATACCAACATTTACTACACAACGCAAGGTTTTAATGAGCTATTTTAGCTGCCTTAAGTTACGCAGACTTTGGTGGTAAACTCAACGACGATCAAACATTTGCTCGAGACAAATGGGACTAACACAAATGGTAAAAATATTTATATAAGTGTTGAATTAGTAAATTAAACTAGATAAATGCATAGTGAAAAATTCAAAATGATTAGCAGTATTTAAATAGAAGGAAAGTTTGTTTGTGAAAGTGAACATTGAAAATAAAAGTGGATTTAGGAAATTTTGCTTGAGCTATATGGAGGATTTGAAAAAAAATTACAAAAGACACAAGAGGAGACCAGGGAAATTTCTGAGCGAGTGTGGAATCTCATAAAGTACCTTAACAATACCAAAGAGTATATAGAGTTAGTAAAGCATAAAGTGAGGAGCCAGGCAAACATAACCGAATTTGAAAAGATAGATATTTTATTGGAAGAACTACAAGTGCTACATGAACATCAACAAAGTCCAGCTATATCTAAGGAAATAGAAGAATATTTACACGTTAACCGGATTTTGAAGCAGCAGAACGAAAGCTTAAGAAAAACCATTGAAGAAGCTGAACAACAGATTCAAGACAGCGAACAGAAGACACAAGCATTTAAAGACTTCGCGCAGCGCGTTAACCCTAACTTGACTCCTGACCAGTTGCAGCAAGTCATCGAAAATAGAAAGGTGATAGAGGAAAAGACTCAACAAATCGAAACGCTGAAGTCAAAGATACGAAACTTACAAGGAGAGACGAGGAAAGTGATTACAATTAACACCACAACAAGTAGTAACAACATGACAACTTTTACCGAACTCTTGAAAACCATATCCCATGTGGTACCAATTTTCTACGGAACTGATGGGCCAGAACTGGCAAGGGAAGCCAAGAAGTTTATTGAAGGATGTATGATAGCAAAGGATAAACTAGAAGAACCAGGTAATGTGATCGACATAATCAAATGCATCAAAACTAGATTATTTGGAAATGCTTACTCATATTTGCACAATAAAGAGTTCACAACAATAGAAGCCTTATGTCAGGCTATTAGAGAAAAGTTTGTAAAAGGCAAAACTCTAACAGAATTGCAAGAACTAATTTTTAGTAGTAAGCAAGGTCCAACGGAGACAGCATATGAATTTGGAGAGAGACTAGAAGGACTACTTACAGATGCCACAGAACTAATTGCAGCACAATGGCAAGAAGTTTCCCATCGAAAATCTATGATAGATCATTGCAACCAATCCGCAGTAAGAAGTTACATAAGAGGCTTACGAGATCCTAGATTGATGTCAAAATTCATCGGACACGAAAACGAAAAGCTATCTGCCCTGCTGAAAATTACCAAGGATGCTCAAAATCTCTTTGGTTCTAATATGAAACCTTCAAATATCATGACAATGCATACCGAGGAACCTTTATATGATACGGTCCAGCAGTTGATAAAAGAAGTCCGACAACTATCCATGCATCAGAAGACCTGTAACCATTCAATGCCAAACAGTAATTCACGAGAAAACTCAAAATACTGGAGCCCTATGATAGACGAATGCTATAATCAAGGAAACAATATATGCTATAATCAAAGCAGACGACAGGGGCATAACGAATGCAATTTCAGAAGGAATATAAAACCTCCAGACTATGGAATAAATAGGCAAAATTTCACAAGCTCGAGAACTCAAAATAAAAGTGAAACTAGGTATAACAACAATGAGGAGCGACGCTGTTTTAGATGCAATCAACAGGGTCACATTTCTACTAATTGCCCAAGAAACAGACGGAGTATAAATAGCGATAATAGAAATGGCATCAATAGAGGCAACAATGATGTAAACAGAAGCAGATATAATTGCAACAGCAATAATTCGGGAAACGAGAATCGGCCCGGCCAAGATTAATGGACCGGAATGCCGAAAAATTTAGAGAAATTACTATTGAAGAAAATGAGAATAAAACACACCACGTAAGAACTAACTATGAAGAAGATAAAGCTTTTAATATCATAAATTTAGATATTAACAATATACACTTGACAGAGGAGCAGGATAATCAGAAACAGGAAGACAAGGATAACATCGAAGTAATATCTGGTGCAAGACGCACAGATTTAGTAAGAAAACCCCTGAATAATATGGCAATGATGACATGTAATGATATAAATAATAGGATAATTAAGGACGGAAACGTCGCAGAACATCAAATAAACCACTCAGAGTACAAAAATTAACTGAGACTGGAGAGTGATGTTAGTAGCAACGAAAGTTGTGAGATAAACGATGCGTATATAAGCTTTCCTTGTAGAGAAGCAAAAGAGGAAAAATTACTACTGTTGGTAGACTCAGGCGCTGATACTACACTAGTAAAGGAAGAAGCCTTGACATCGTGCATAAAAGTTAATGAAAATGAGAAGAAAACCTTGTCAGGAGCCTTTGGAGGAAACATAAGTACCAAAGGAACTATAACTGTGAACCATAAATACGTGGACAAACTAAGTTTTAAAGTGCACATAGTACCAAAGGGCACAATTTTGCCAGCAGATGGTTTGCTGGGCCGAGATATGATGTGGAATAGGTCGGTTACCGACACAATAAACAAAAACATAAAATTTTTTGAAAACCAGAGAGAAATAATTTCCTTGCCACTTGTTTCAGAAAATCCTCCGTTATATATATCGGAAAATTTTTCTATAAAAGGACGTTCCCAGGGAGTTATATCAGTAGTAGTAAGCAAGGCTACGGGAGAAATAATAGTAAACAAACTACAAATTTTACCAGGGGTTTTTGTGGGTGAAACCTTAACATCGATCAAGAGGGGAATAGGTTAGGACCATATGAAATTGTAGATATACCAACACGTGTAAACATAAAATTGAGAGCAAAAAGGTGTGAAATGGTCTATATGGTGACCTATATAGGATAATTGATCATCCAGTTACGATCCAGGCTATTTAGTTATAAGTTTATAAGGGGGAGCATTGAACTTTAATTATTTTACTTTTTTTTATATAAATTTTGCTTCAAATGTAGAAAATTGTTTAACAACATTAACGAATTAATTTTCGGGTACTTTAAAACAAACAAAAAACACAAATATGCTTACTAAAACGTTTCTTTAAAAAATAAGAAAAAAATAAAAAGAAATTAAACATAAAAAAAAGTTAGTTGAATAAACCCTCGCTACAATACGTAATTGCAATTAAACAAAATTGTTGACAAAAGCAAAATGATACAAAAAAAAAAAATAATTTTTTACGAGCAATGGGAAAGTTAAGCTAGGTCAGTTATACGTTATGAACTGGCGAATACGCGCGCCAACAACCTGAAGTGTCAAAGTGCTGATGACGTATTTATTAGTTTTGTATATATGCACACCTGTTGTCAGTTTTTGTTTATTTTTTAAGTTCAACAACTTTATGTTGACATACTTTAAATTTGATGACCATTTAAATTCAGTAATTTTAGATTGAAAAACAAAATAATAACAATGACAAACAGTAATTATTTAGAAAAAAATCGTTGCCAACTAATGAAATTGCGAAATAATAATGAATCCTTAAGAAAAATTAATACATTGAAAATCTATGTGTATTTCAGTATGGTCAAATATTTAGCAATTAAATGAATATTAAATTAAAAAAAATATATATGTATATAAATAGTGATATATGTATAGCAAAAGGTAAAAATGTTCGTAAGTATTTGAAACAAAACACTAAAAAATTATTGTTAGAATTTCTTGTACACCATAAAGATAAGTGCAACAGCGGCTCAATGACAATCCCCAGAAGCAAGAAAACTGACAGAAATGCAGATAACTCAAGGCGCATAGTTTCCTGCAGCCAACAACATTACAGACCGAGTCTTCAAAAACAAAGTCAACAGAGCTGAAGCATAAAGTAATTCTCTTATTCAACGGGCATAGTACATTGATGACAGATAATGAACCAGAACTACATGTGAGATGAATTATTGACTGCCATAGCAGAGCTCCCAGTAGTCTGCAGGGTCAGATTACTCCGGGAGTCAAGTCCCAGTAATACTTCAAGGAAAATCTTTGTGTAGATTACCACTCTATGAAATCAACTACAGAATATTGACATTCATTTGAGTACACCTAAATCAGTCATTTTAGGGATTTATATTCCAATATCCGAAGTGAGGAAGTTTTTGGCACTGCAATCCTAAAATCAGAAAGTAAGATGGTTCATCGCAAATTGGTACATTCACCTTTACTACAAGCAGCTCAGTAACCGAGATATTGAAACTATAGTGAATATAGAAACTCTACCTTTAGCCAATTGATTGAAAATTAAAATTAACTAATGAATTGAATGAGGAGTAACTTCAAAGTGAATTCAAATGGACAATCAGTTAGCAATTGCTACAGATGTGCAACATTATATGTCCAACAAGCTGATATGTGTAATAACAATGTTTTGATGTGATGAACCACCAAGGTATATACCCCATATGAAAGTGTACAGGTCGTTCGTTCCAAGATGGGTGCTCACGTTCATGATGCCGTCGGGTTACAGTTGAAACTAAACATCCATTGTGTAAAATCACCATTTTGGACCCTTAGAACATCTAGTCTTAACCGAGAAAAATTTTTATTGGCTTAGCTCCTGAAGATGCTGATTTCTCGATACACCTATGTTCGGCAGAGAACATTGTCCGTGTCGATGCTGTTTTATATCTTAGTGGCCCAAGCAAGGGCGTGCCTGCATAAAGAAGAAAATTACGAAATAATTAAATGTACCATACATTTCAACGCAGGAACACAAACCAAATCATGTCAACCTGACTGAGAGCTCAGGAATTATAAGATCAGCAGAATGCAGCGTATTTTTTCTACGTTAAAGGGGGAGTTATGTTATGAGTCCGTTTCGCTTACTGTTTAGCTACTTAGAATATCATAAGATCAACTACATTTAAGATTATATAATATGTAAAAGCATTTGACCCAAATAGTATTCTTTGGAAATATCTATAACTAGATATTTTCTTCTGCCAAGGGGGGAGGGATGTTGTGAATCAGAATTGATCAACCCTCGTACCCGTACATTGCACAACTTTGTTAACGCAGCAGCAATCAGTTCATTCACTTGGTTGTTTGCTAAATTCTTTGCGTTGACAAATTGTGCAATATCAATATTTCGTAATTGGGTGTATACCAAGGTATTTCACATGAGTATGTTGAGGGACAACTTGATTGTTAATCCGAATGGGTGAACAAGTATCTCTTCGTAATGTATATGTTACCTGAACACACTTTTGTTCGTTTACCTTAATTCTCCATAAGTTTAACCATAGTTCCAGCTGGGCAATGTGTTCTTGAAGATATCGGGATGCCTCGTAAGGATTTTCATGCATACTAAGGCAGGCTGTATCATCAGCAAATGTGGAAGTGTGGATATTTCTGCTCAGAGACATATCACAAGTATAAATCAAATACAAAACTGGACCCAGTATACTCCCCTGTGGCACACCGGATGAGATAGTTTCAGGCATGCTCATAAGGCCTCCTTCCACAACAGTGAACTTCCGGGCAGTAATGTAACTTTCCAAAAGACTTACAACGTTAATTGGCAGGTATGTTTTTAATTTTAAAATTAGGCCTTCATGCCACACTTTATCAAATGCCTGAGAAACGTCGATAAACAGCGCAGAACAATACTTCCTTTTTTCAAATGTTCTTCTTATAAATTGGACCAATCTATGAGTTTGTTCAATGGTGCTATGCTGACTTCTAAAACCAAATTGATGGTCCGGTATGCACCCACTATTAACTAGAATTGGGGACAATTTTGTCATGAGCAGTTTTTCGAAAAGCTTTGCCATTGTTGACAGTAAACTTAAAGGCCTATATGACTCAACCTTGGTAAGATCTTTGCCCGGTTTCGGAATCATTTTAACTTTGGCAAGTTTCCAGCTGTGTGAATAAAACTCCAGTCGTAAAATGGCATTAAAAATAAATAACAGTATTCTAATTGCAATACGAGGCAACTTCATCAGCATCTGGTTACTAATTCCATCGAAGCCCGGAGCTTTCTTCGGGTTGATTTCAGCAATTAGTTTTTGTACATCACGCGTCTTAAACTTTATTTGTTGAGGGGGTAGAGCGACTACATTTGGCAAATCAATTACACCAGTACATGTGTTTGGGGTAAATACGTATTTTAAATGGTCAGCAAATATGTTACCTTTTTCAGTATCGCTTCAGTGCCTAACCTCCGGTAGATGTGCGCAGAGGTGGTTTAAACTCAACGGGTGTTTTAAGCTTTCTAGCGGCGCGCCATAAAGAGTAATTAGATGTTGGTGTGACATCAAGATTTTCTAGATAGTTATTAACAGATGCAGTTTTTTAATGTGCAAGCAGCTCTTGGAGTCGTTTAGTACACTCTTTAAATCTGATTTTAAGTTGGGGTGATCTGTGCTGTTGCCATTCCCTTCTAGCTCTTCTTTTTTCACATACGAGACGTTCAATATCTGTAGAATATAGTCTATTAAACCCAGTCTGCAGATGGGAGGTAGTGGTATGTTTAGCAGCAAGCTTAATATTTTCGTTAAGATTGGCAATGTTAGATTCAACATCATCAGGTGTTCTTAGTGTAATGTTTTCCGTGCAATGACTACTAAGATATTTTTTGAATCGCAGCCAATTTACACGACTGGCCAAATTCACATATGAGTAAGGTAGAGCACTTCTCAGTGGGCTACATATTGTAACGATCGTGGGAGAGTGATCGGACGATAGATCTAGGGAAGCTTCTACGTGAATTAATTCCCTAGAAATATTTTTTATGACGCCAAAATCTATAACATCCAAAATTTTATGTATGTCAGTAGGCCAATAAGTGGGCTCTCCACTCGAAATGACATCCAAGCCCATTTTGGAAATTGTATTGAACAACGCTCGAATTTGTATTTGTTGAATTATTTGGTGGTGAAACATTTTGTGTATGAATAGAATTTGTCTTAGCAGCATCGGCATACGATACACGGGAACTAACTGGTTGGCTCACTTGCGCAAAAGTGGCTGATAAAGCGTTTGCTGATTGAGCTGGGGCCAATTTAGGTGTTTGCCTCATAGTCTGTTTGACGAAAGAGTACACAGGACAACCTCTGTAGTTAGCGGTGTGTTTACTTCCGCAATTACTGCATTTTTAGTCACTTTGATCTTTTGGTTTATTGCAACTAGCAGTGCCGTGTAACTCGCCGCACACAACACAAACAGTAGGTAATTTGCAGTAAGTTTTAGTATGGCCATATTCTTGACAATTATGGCACTGTACGGGTCCTGAACGCTTGTTTGGTTCTTCAACGGTTATTTTTCGATATAAGAGATATTTTAAATTATATATTGGATGGGTCTCATTTTTTTTTAATTTTATGTCATTTGGCTCAAGTTCAACCCGAAATAGAGGTTGAGGGATCTTTTCCCTATTTATTATGTTCAATTCAAAAAATATCTTAGTAGTCATTGCACGGAAAATATTACGCTAAGAACACCTGATCATATTGAAGCTAACATTGCCAACCTGAATGAAAATATTAAACAGGCTGCTGAGCATGCCACTACCTCCCATCCGCAGACTAGGGTTTGATAGAATTTATTGTACGGATATTGACCGTCTCGTGTGTGAAAAAAGATGAGCTAGAAGAGAATGGCAACAGCATAGATCACCCCAACTTAAAATCAGATTTAAATAGTGTACTAAACGACTCCAAGAGTTGCTTGCATTTGAAAAAACTGCATCACTTAAAAATTATTTGGAAGGTCTTGATGTCACACCAGCATCAAATTACTCTTAGTAGCACGCTGCTAGAAAGCTTAAAACATCCGTTGAGTTTGAACCACCTCTGCACACATCTAGCGGAGGTTAGGCAAGAAGCGATACTGAAAAAGGTAAAATATTTGGTGAGTATTTAAAATGCGTATTTACCCCAAACACATCTTCTGGTGCTGTTGATTTGCCAAATGTAGTTGTGCTACCCCCTTTAAGAAGCGTGATGTACAAAAACTAATTGCAGAACTCACCCCGAAAAAAGCTCCGGGTATTGATGAAATTAGTAACCAGATGCTGATGAAGTTGCCTCGTATTGCTATTAGAATCCTGTTATTAACTTTTAATGCCATTTAACGACCGGAGTATTATCCAAACAGCTGGGATCTCTCCAAGGTTAAAATGATTCCAAAGCCAGGCAAAGATCTTACCAAAGCTGAGTCATATAGGACAATAAGTTTCCTCTCAACAATGTCAAAGCTCTTTGAAAACTTACTCATGATAAAATTATTCCCAATTCTAACTGATACTGAGTGCATACATGATTATCAATTTGGATTAAGAAGCCAGCATAGCACCATTGAACAAAATCATAGATTGGTTCAATTTATAAGAAAAACTTTCGAAGAAAAGAAGTATTGGTCTGCGCTGTTTATTGACGTTTCTCAGGCATTGGATAAAGTGTGGCATGAAGGCCTAATTTTAAAATTAAAGACTTACCTACCAATAAACATTCTAAATCTGTTGGAAAATTACATTATTGTCCGGAAGTTCACTGCTGCGGAGGGAAACTTTATGAGTACGCGTGAAATAATCTCATCCGGTGTGCCACAGGGGCGTATACTGGGGCCAGTTTTGTATTTGATTTATACTTGTGGTATGCCATTGAGCAGCAATATTCACACTTTTACATTTGCCGATGATACAGCCTGCCTTAGTATGCGCGAAATTCCTCAAGAGGCTTCCCGATATCTTCAGCAACATAATACTCAGCTAGAACTATGGTTAAACATGTGGAGAATATAGGTAAATTAACAGAAGTGTGCTCAGGTAACATATACCCTAATAAAAAACATTTGTTCCCCCAGAACAATCAATAATAAAATTGTTACTCAAAATTTACTTGTGAAATACCTTGGTATACATCTTGATCGCAGGATCGCATGGAAATACCACATTGACTCTAAGCTAACGGAAATGTAACTTAAACTAACGCACAGACATTGGATGGGTGGTAGAAATTCAACCCTCAGCCTAGATTGTAAACTTTTAATATACAAGTCGCTCTTAAAACCTATATGGTGCTACGGCATTCACCTATGGCTTACTGCTTTATCTTCCAATGTCGAGAGAATCCAACGAAGGCAAAACAAAATTTTACGGTTAATAACATCGGCTCCATGGTATAGAAAATTCAAATATACATCGTGATTTATTTATAATTTATTTATATTTAACAAAACTCGATCACATCCTAATCCGCTTGCTCTTAATATTTTGAACTTTACTGGACACATCCGCCTTAAAAAAGAGGGACACAAAGGCTCTTAGATGGGACTTCTTGAAAATACTTTTATTTTTTTCCTTTTGTTTATCACTGCTTATGTTTTATATATAACTGCCCAGAAAAAAATTTAAAAAAAGGTAATCGGGTTTGGAATTAAGCATTTTTGGATAAAGCTGTTTCTTACTGGATTACCAACTTAATGATTTTAACAAGGCGTGAGACTAAAATAATCGATTATTGAGAAGTACTTACTTTTTTTATTTGGCAACTTGTTCACGTAATCTATTTAATCTAAAAAAATTATTCTCTTCATTTAGCAACTTGTACATAATTTTTTTAAATTTTAGGTAATGTGGTTTGTAAGCGAGTAATGAAATTTGGTAATCAGAAAAGTAAGTCATTATATGGCAAGTAGTTCTGATGGTAATGTGTAATTTTTTGCTGGGTATTAATAAGTTTATGTCCGACACTGGTCGGGACTAATTATATTTTAGATTTAAGATTTTAATACTTATTGTTAGTTCATATATGAAGATACAATATATAAAAATCATGTATTAATAAAAAAAATATGAATTGTTTTTGCTATATATTAAAGTATTTTATTTGAAGAAATATAGAAGTATGTATGTTCATTTTATTTCAAGTAGTTATGCACTACATACCACAGTGAGTTTGGATAAATGAATTTCTAAAGTTATTTAAGCGTATTCTTATAATTATCTACATATGTATATGAGGAAATTAAATTTCTTTGCCTTAATACCTTTCCCGGATAATTACCCCAAAAATCATGACATATTTGATGAGGCAGTTAAACGGTGTTTACTGTAGGCACATTTGTGCATTTTGGATTCTATAAAATAATAAAAACAAATATGCAAGATTATTGTCCTTTGGAGTATTAAACTCTTTGCATATTTTAAGATTGATAAAACTCATTCGTGTTGCAGAAGGGCTCAAAAGCTTCAGTATCAATAGTTATTAAGAAAAAATTTTATATATAATGATGGATAATATATTAGGACTTAAATCATACCTTAAACAATTGGACTCCTATAACAGCGAACATGAACTGTAGAAGGCATGTCACAAGGACAATATTTCCAATAGTCTTTACTGCGACTATTACACACTGAACTACATGCTATAATAATATATATAATATAATACCACATTACATAATAAAATAGTCCAAGTTTCGTTTATAATTTGTAAGTATTTATTTCAAACAAAAATATTAATAATAACAATTTTAATTAATTTCATAAAATGGTTCAAATAAATCATTTTATTTTTATTCGTACAAGTTATGTCCTTTTTGTGATTAAAAACAAAAAAATTAGGTGAAGCTAATAGAAGCATATTAAAAACCATTATATTAGGTCAATTAATTGGTTATAGTCATGAGTGCACTATTTACCCGACTGCAAAACGCAAAGAAGGGTATTGTGTTTATCAGTCTATGTATGTACGAGTATGTATGTATGTATGTTGCTTTGCGGCACTATATAAACCGAATGCGTGGACCAATTTTGATGATTCTTACGTCAATCGATTTGTCTTAATCCCGAGAGTGTCACTAAATATATATTAGTTCTCAAAATTCAATATAACGGCCAACAGATGCCATTTTGTAAATACAAAAAAATAAAAAGTCGGCGAACTATAACAAAAAGGTTATCATTCGACAGATGTTTTAAAATCATCTTAGGTTTCTCTTATATTTTTCATTTAGAATGACAATTTAGGATATATAACGATTTAAAGTTCTTCGCAGTCCAGTTTTTTCATTTTTGTTGTATAAATACTTGTTATCGATTATAATTATGGGCAATTAAATTTTTTTTGTCATACAGAAAATGGAGCTGCAGTCATTCGTATGGTTTGCTCAACACGTCATCACCCGCGCTTATAATTTTTCCTTATGTTTAGGTCGCACGTTTTCTAAAAGCTGAATTTAATTACTTCTTTTGTCAAATTATGGACGTTTCTGGTTTTTTTCCAAACGTGCTTCTGAGAATATCAACCACCTGCAAATTCAGCTGGGACTTTCTTTTAGTAATATTTTTGTATATTTTTTTCGACCAATTTAAAGGTCCAAAGTGGCCTCTATTTTATTATATTACATCTGATATTATTTCATTCGTGGTTCTTGCAAGTAACTTCTCACAAAATTATATGGCGTGCCGATGTTTTACAAGATTTGTCTCTAATAGTGTTTTCACACAGACATGGTTTTTTTAAAACAACTGTTAAAACCTGGCTTTACCACACAAAGTGATTTTGTTAAAACCAACTTAAAAACATTTTTGAATTGGTTTTAAGTTGGTTATCTGAAATGCAACCTTGATTTTGCTGTGCTAAATTCAGTGTTACCAAGTTAAAATGACCGAAAGCTGCTGATAATGTTTATGCGGATGAATAAGAACAGATACTCATTGAGAAATTTTCAACTTAAAAATGGATGCAGCCACAATAAAAATCAAAAAATTACGGAAAACAAGGAAAGTAGCCAGTGACCTCTAGAAAATATACGATATGGCTCACATTAATCTGCATATATAAAAGATTTAGCATATAATGTTTTTGTGCATTTTTCATATACATAACTATAATACTGATATTGAATTTTACATTGTCAATCTTAACGGAAATACTAAAAAGGCTGCTGAACTTGACACACCTCCTATCCGAAGACAGGGTTTAATAAAATTTATTCTACGGATATTAAACGTCTCGTATGTGAAAAAAAGAGCTAGAAGGGAATGGCAACAGCACAGATCACCTCAACATAACATCAGTCTTAACGGGTGCACTAGACGACTCCCAGAGTTGCTTGCATTTGAAAAAACTGCATCTCTTAAAAACTATCTCTAAGGTCTTGATGTCACACCAGCATGTAATTACTCTTTGTTGAGCGTTGCTAGAAATCTTAAAAGACCCGTTGAGTCTAAACCATCCCTGCGTACATCTACTGGAGGTCGGGGAAGAAGCGATACCGAAAAAGGTAACATATCTGCTGAGGATTAAAATACGTATTTACCCCAAACACATGTAGTGGTGTTGTTGATTTGCAGAGTGTAGTTTCTCTACCCTCTCGACCCATAAATTTAAGATACGTGATGTACAAAAACTAATTGCAGAACTCAAGCCAAAAAAACTCCGCGTATTGATGGAATTAGTAACTAAATGCTGATGAAGTTGCCTCGGATTGCAATTAGAATCCTGTTATTCGTTTTTAATGCCATTTTGCGACTGGAGTACTATCCACAGAGCTGGAAGCTTGCCAAGGCCAAACTGTTTTCCAAAGCCAAAGATCTTACCAAGGCTGAATCATATAGGCCAATAAGCTTACTGTCAGCAATGTCGAGGCTCTTCGAAAAGCTACTCATGACAAAATTCGAACTGATAATGGGTACAAACAAAGAAGTCAGCATAGCACCATTGAACAAACTCATAGATTGGCTCAATTTATAAGATGAACATTTGAAGAAAATAAGAATTTTTCGGTCCTGTTTATTGCAGTTTCTCAGGGATTTGATAAAAATTGGCATTGCTGCCTAAGTTTTAAAAATTAGGACATACCTACGAATAAACATTCCTAATCTTTTGGAGAGTTACATTTTTGCCCGGAAGTTGAATTTTGTGGAAGGCAACTTCATAAGTGTGCCCGAAACTATCTCATCCGATGTGCCACAGGTGAGCATGCTGATACCAGTTTTGTATTCGATTTTACTTTTGATATGTCTGTGAGCAGTCCTTTCGACATTTTGGCATTTGCCGATGATACAACCTGTCATAGTTTGTATGAAAACCCTCACGAGGCATACCAATATCTTCAGGAACATATTTCCCAGCTGGAACTATGGTTAAGCTTATAGAGAGTAAAAGTAAACAAACAGAAGTGTGTTCAGGTAACAATCAAGTTGTTCCTCAACATTTACTTGTGAAATACCTTGGTAGACACCTCAATCGAGGGCTTACATGGAAACACCACATTGACTCTAAGCTAACACAAATGGAACTTTAATTAACTGAGATACATTGATCGTTTTTGAAACCAATTCGGAATTCAGCTATAGCGCTCTGCTTCAGTTTCAAATGTAGAGAGAATCCAAAGAAAGCAAAACAAAATTTTAAAGTTAATAACATCGGCTCCATGGTCTATCAAAAAATCAAATTTACATCGTGATTTAAACATGCTTCAAGTGACTGAAGAAATTGGAAAATAAGCAGGCAAATAGTTAGCAACACGCAAGTCACATCCTACTCATCTTGCTTGTAACATCTTGAGCTTTACTGGACACATAGTAGTGTGTTTGTGGGGTTACGGGGTCACTTTTTCAGGACAGAATATACAGAAATAAACAACAACGTTTTTTGGGGACTTATTTCGTTATTTTGGGAATTTATCTAATTTTTATTTTGGGGACTTTTTTCATATGAAATAACTCCGTAAAAGCCTGAAATTAAATAAATCCATACAATTTTGTCGGGAATTATTTCATTTTCAAATTTATTTGAAAATTGTAATGAATGCACCTATTACTTATAGACATTGAATAGTTTAAAGACGTTAGAAGTTAAATACAATTCCAAAAATTTTAATTTACTTAACTATTATTTATTTTTTAGATTTTACGTGTTTTTTGTTATTATGGATAAAAAAACTTCTTCAATGTATAAAAGACGACAGTAGTTGTTTTGTGAGGCTTCAGGATATTGTTTTCAGTACAAAAGTCTGCTCATGCCTGGATGGGAATATCATGCATTTAAATTATGTTTCATGCTTCATATATTTTCTAAGCATTTATTTATAATATGAGTTTTCCAGCCCTGGATGGGAATGTACATGTTAACTGATAAGAACACATACGCGTTAACTGTGGTTGTGAAATTCAAAGACATTTTTTTAACTGATAAGAACAATTTTTTTAATTGTGATTAACAACAACACGATGGACGCAGAAATGTGATTAAAATATTTAGCTGAACACATATATATAATTAAAATTTTTAAACTATAGAAGAAATATAATTATTTCTTTTTACTGATAAGAGAAAATAATAATATGTGTATTATATATTATTAAACTTTATAAAAGATAAAATTTTTACATTTCGATACACTTAGAAATTTATTATTTTTCTTGCTTCTTCTTGCAATTCTAAATTTTTCCTTTTATAGTTCACACAGTGACAGGTTTCAGGTTCACATCTAGGAGTTTCCTTAGAGCAAACACAATCCTCATAATGTTCACCAAATTTTTTTTGTTTATTTTCATGTTGTTTGTATGCTCCAAATATGATTGAACCTTAACAAGTTCTTGTTTACGTACGTTGGAAATGATGTTGGAGAAATTTTTTAAGAAATTATATATTTTGTTTATAAGCATATTGTTAATTACTGAATACTCATACGTAATGTTTGTGAATAATCTTTAACGTTAATTGTTCTTGTATTTATATCATTTATACCCTGACTAACCATACGACTTGATTTCTCTTGATAATCGCTTTCATAAGGAAGTATATCGTCACCCACTCATCGCTATATTCAAAACAATAAATATTGAGTTTGCGATAACCATAGTTACTATAATATCTACATCGCAGTCTTATTTCTAAATCTTCATTTTTTAAGTTGAAGTGTCGATAGAATACCCCAAAACTTGCAATAATACCACCAATATTAGTTTCCTTTTCAATCAAATACTTCCTAAGTCATAAGAACTTATTGTTGATTTTGTAGTAGTTGTTGTTGTAATTTCATAATTTTTCAATTGAAGCGACAAGTGAACTCTTACATTCACAGAACCATTTTGATGTTTAATTTGAAAGTCTAAATATTTGCTAGTTTCACCATCTAACTTAACATGTTTTTGTTGATTATAAGGATTTTGAATACTGTGGAATAAAATGTTAAACTGAATGAGAATTATTAAAAATACTGAAGCGAATGAATTCATATTTTTTTTCTTTTAATGGTTGATAGTATAATAGTATGAAAACATCATTCGATAACCATTTTATACGTTTGAGTATAGTCTTTAACATAAATTATGTTTATGTTAATTAATTTATGTGAAAAATATTTTGTTGTACAAAAATAGGTTGATGGAAAAAAATTTTAAATATGTTGTACACACAAAAAAGTAAAATGAATGAGTTTGTAATATAAATTAAATATTTGTAATATCAATTAAAAAATTAATTAAATTTTCACCCATAAACAATTTGATAATATTAATTAAGTTTTTCCACTCAAATTAATAAATACAATTAAAAATTTAATTGAGTCAATTGAATCAAATCTTAATTGAAAATATTAATTGGTGAATACTTTTTTCTGTGTACTGTATAATAATTTTTCTATAGTTGTTCTAAAGTTGCATTTAAAAAGATAAGAAATGAAATAGAAAGCGACTTACTAAAACTTTTTTTAAATAAAAAGTGTGGTTTTGTGTAACTGATTACACAATGTTTTTTATTTTTCAATTTCATACAGTCATACTTAAAACTTATGTACATATGTATTGGTAATAGAAATAAATTTAAGAAAACAAGTGAAAACCTTTTGAGGAAATTAAAGCACAATTCATTTTATTAAAAAATAAATATGTTTGGATATAATTAGATAATTGTATGTGTATTTGTATAAAACTTTTCCCTTAAATGAATTACCAATTGTTTTCCCAATTATAGTATTATTATACATAAGTGTATGAAACTAAAATTTTGAATCTTTGTTTAGAATTAACGGAAATGTTAGAACAACATACAGGCATATTACACAAATACACAACGCTGAGTATACTACCATGCTTGATAAATATGCGATCGTCATCATATGGTAAAGCATATGGAGTATGTAATGCAGTCGTTTGTGTGGTTGTGTACTTGTGTGTGTTGTCTGGCACAAGTATAAAAGGGCGAGCCATCGTTGTATCGATGATTAGTGTGTTGGCAGCAAGCGCTGGCGAAAGAGGTAATAATAGAGATAGGACACTGCTTTATTATTAAATCTTTTTGTTAGTAAATTTGAGGCAACCACTAAGATACCAAGTTTCTCTTTTTTCTGAGTATTTTTATTTATGAGTGGGAGAGGCTGCCTTTGGGAATTAGGATACTTTTTTCCAAAGGTGAATCAATACTCTTATAAATAAAAATTGAGTTTTTTGAGTAATAATAGATATAGGACACTGCTCTATTATTAACTCTCTATTATTAATTAAACCACGGATATATTAAGTGCTCTATTTTTGTTTTTTTTAAATTATTTTTCATTTATAGGAGGGAGAGGCTGCCTTTGGGAATTAGGACACTTCTTTCCAAAGGTGAATCAATACTCTTATAAATAAAAATTGAGCTATTTGAGTAATAATAGAGATAGGACACTGCTCTATTATTAACTCTCTTGTTTTTTATTTATTTGCAAATCTGAGGCAAACCACGGAGATATTAAATCTCTCGATATTTTTTTTTGTTTTCTCTGAATATTTTTATTTATACGTGGGAGAGGATGCCTTTGGAAATTAGGACACTGTTAATACATACATAATTACTTTTATTATTATTAGAAGTTGTATGTATTTTTAAAGGAATACCTTCCCTTTTTTTATTACAAATATGAAATTTTGTTTATGTAGTATTTAAGTTCATTTAACCAATGGTTTGTTATAAATTAATATTTAATGTAATTTCTGCTTATGTTGTATTCTAAGTTCATTAACCAATTTTTATTTACAAATTAATAAGTTTCATATTGCAATCAGTCATTTACCTTTAGACATTCTTATACTCATACAATTAATTCAGTCATTTACCTTTAAGAGTAGTATTACAATAATTCATAAAATGTAAGGTCAGGCTTTATGACAAGTACTGAAATGTACATTGCTAGTAATTTTAATATCGACGTATGAAATTAAAATTGTATAAAAGACTGGGAAAAATAAAGAAATTATGGCAAACAAAAATTAACTTTCTTGATTGCTAGACTAGTCTTAGTGCTTCTACTAAGACTTAACTTCAATTTATATTAGCACATGGTGATTCTACCTGGGCTAAAACCAAATCAAAACAAAACAAAAAATCACACACTCTGAGCTCCAAAGGAAACCTTTGATGCTCAACCTTTTACAAACAGTTGTAAACGCAACATTTGGTGACCCCGACGGTCCTGTAGCAAGGTACAGGATTCCATCAACAGAAGACATTCTTCAACTCGACGGTCCTGTAGCAAGGTACAGGATTCCATCAACAGAAAACATTCTTCAACTCGACGGTCCTGTAGCAAGGTACAGGATTCCATCAACAGAAAACATTCTTCAACTCGACGGTCCTGTAGCAAGGTACAGGATTCCAGCAACAGAAGACATATTTCAATACGACAGTCCTGTCACAAGGTACAGGATAACATCAAAACACGAAGCCATCGTAGAAAATATCGTTCCTTGTACATAAGCCATGGAATCGTTTGAAGACCTGGTAGCAGCCCAACAGAAGACGGCGGAGCAAATAGAGGCAATAATCCGCAATTTCAAAAAATACTATTCTACAAGAAAAACTTCAGAGTACTTCCTGGAGCGTCTACAGCGTCTTGACAAGGCATGGCAAGAATTTGAGACCACTGACAACAAAATAAGGTGTCTCTCAAATCTACCATTACAACACAATTATTTTACAGACCAATACTTACGTATGCAGGAAAAGACACTACCTGATGATATCACAAGCAAAGTTCTTCGCAATCAGCGGGCATTGACGAGAGCATTAAGACGAACTATTGATGAAGTCAGAACAGAGGGAAATCAACAGATAGCATATTATCAAGGCAAATTATCGCTCATTAATAAATATATGCACGAGTTCTCTACAAACAACGATACATTATGGCAATTGACTAATGAAGAACAAATAGACGGCTACACCTTGGATGACTTTTACGAACTGCAAGCTGAGGTGCACGACATTCAATGTGAGCTAGAGCAGCATGTGAATAATATCAGCGAAAGTAATCCACGCAGCACTGAGCATTGTCAACCCCATCTTCCAAAAATTCAGATTCCGAAATTTAGCGGCAGTTACCTACAATGGGTAGCATTTAAAGATCTTTATACCCAGCTAATCCACAACGCATCAATGAGCGAAGTTAAGAAAATGTTTTACTTTACTACACATCTAGCAGATGAACCAAAAGCACTAGTAAAACATTTGCCAATTTCAACAGCAAATTACGAAATTGCATGGAACATTTTGGTTGACAGGTACGATAACAAAAGGCTCATTGTGACAACACTACTAAACAACTTGCTTTCTCATCCGCAAATAAAAAACGAAACGGCACAAGCGCTAAAAAATATACATGATGTCACTAAAGAATGCATCCATGGTTTAAGCGCGCAAGGACTGCCAGTGAACAGTTGGGACGCCATAATTGTTCACATTTTATTGAAAAAACTCGATCAATCAACTCAAACTTTATTTGAGCAATCGCTAGAAAACAACAAAAACCTCGTAAGTCTAAGAGATCTTCTTAGATTTATAGAGCACCGTTTCCAAGCATTGGAAACACGCGGAAGGTCTCACGAATCTGGTGGGGGGAAGGATAGAGCCAAACTTATAACTGCAGCTACATCAACCCCAAACTGTAAAGTATGTGGAATGCCTGGGCATCCCATATATTACTGTGAAAAGTTCCTAAAAATGTCCCCATCTGGGAGACTACAATGGACACAAAAAAAGAAGCTTTGCGTCAACTGCTTTAAGTCAGATCATGCTGCCAAAGCATGCACGTCACGGTCTTGCTCAAAGTGCACAAAAAGACACAACACATTGTTGCACTTAGAATTAGCAAGAGGAATTTCGGCAGAAGGAACACAAAAACTAGCGTCTGTATCGAATGAAAATAAGCCAATCGTCGCTACAACAAACAAACAGGTCATCGACAACACTTACGTATTACTAGCTACTGCAAGAGTAAAGGCAGTTGGAGCCAATGGTCACACATGCACATTCCGAGCTTTATTAGATTCTGGATCACAAGTCAATTTGGTTACAACCCGCGTATTGAACAAACTGTCCTTGAATTCCTCAAACTCTTCATTGCGCATTGAAGGAATTGGCCGTAAAGTTCCAAACGTATCCCAACGAATCAATATAGAACTACATGCATATTCAGGCAGCTATGCCACCAGAATCGAAGCATTTGTTCTTCCAACCATTGTACCACCTCAGCCTACAAATTCTTTCGACACGTCAGATTGGAATCTTCCTGAAAATATTAAATTAGCTGATCCATGTTTCAACCAAATGGGTAAAATTGACATATTGCTCGGAGCAGAATTTTACCATGAATTGATGCGCCCACAAGAAATAAAGATCAATCAAAAACTGCCAATTCTGCAAGACACAGCTTTGGGTTTTATCGTCACGGGTAAATTACAAGAAAGAAACGGCAACTTGGTAACTTGTGCAGTGTTTACCCCAGAAGAGCAAACAACAAACCAGCTAATTGAAAAATTATGGAAGCTTGAAGACACGAATAATACCGAACGAGCACTATCTTTGGCTGAGAAACGATGTGAGGATCATTTTGCACAAAACGTAAAAAGAAACGAGAATGGGAGATTCATTGTGCGCCTACCATTCTCAGAAAATCCATCCGTTCTCGGAAGTTCCAAAACAATGGCATTCAATCGATTTTAGCATTGGAAAAACGATTGAACCTTAATCCTGATCTTAGAGCAGGATACAACAAATTCATGCAGGAGTACGAAGACTTGGGGCACATGGAAGAAATACAAGACGACGACATTCCTAATTTACATTACGTTATGCCGCACCACTGCGTACTGAAACCTGACAGCTCAACCACAAAACTAAGAGTAGTTTTTGACGCATCAGCTAAAACATCCAGCGATTCCTCTTTAAATGACATAATACATGCCGGACCAACCGTACAAAGTGAGCTGTTTTTGGTACTGTTGCGATTTAGGATGCACAGAATTGTCTTCACTGCAGACATAGAAAAAATGTACCGGCAAATTCAAATCAATGACACGGACCAGATGTTCCAGCTCATCATATGGAGATACAACAAGCATCAAGACATAAAATATTATCGCCTTAAAACTGTAACATATGGCACGTCCTCTGCACAATACCTAGCAACAAAATGCCTTCAACATTTAGCTATTCAAAACGCTACAAAATATCCACAAGGTGCTTCAATATTACGCGATGATTTTTATGTGGATGATTGCCTCACCGGAGCTGATTCTATTAACACAGCATTAGAGTCACAACGACAACTAAGCTTAATCCTAAGAGAAGCTGGTTTTAAGCTGCGGAAGTGGTGTTCAAATCATCCTCAGTTATTAAATGGAATTGCACCTGAAGACCAGGAAATCAACTTGGACTTAGACGAGAATTCAGATTGTTAAATTAAAACACTCGGATTAATATGGCTCCCAAAGTCTGATCACTTATGTGGACAGTCACAAAAGCCAACGGCCACAAGGGTAACAAAAAGAATAGTCAGTTCAGAACTAGCCAAAATCTTTGATCCTCTAGGGATTTTTGGGCCGGTAGTTGTACGAGCCAAGATGTTTTTGCAAGAGCTGTGGCAATTACCGCTTTCATGGGAGGACGAGTTACCCATGAATCTTCAGAATGAATGGAATAAATTTCGCACAAATATAGAAACCCTAAACAAAATAAAAATTAAGAGATTCGTATTAAAACACGGAAACCCAGTCTCTACAGAAATTCATACGCTTGTCGATGCATCTGAACGAGCCTATGGAACAGCAATCTACATTCGTTCAACATAGAAAGACAAAACTGTTTTAACCAGACTGCTGTGTGCCAAGTCCCGAGTAGCACCCATAAAAAGGCAAACGTTGCCTCGCTTGGAATTATGCGCCGCGGTATTAGGTGTTGAACTAACAAGTAGGGTAAAAGAAGATCTTCGTCTGCAAAATATATCAAACTTTTTTTGGTCGGACTCAAAAATTTTTCTTGCTTGGATAAACTCGTCAGCAGCATCCTTTCACACCTTTGTAGCAAACAGGATAACAAAAATTCAAGGTCTAAGCGATTCACATCAATGGCGACACGTTAGTTCTAAAGAAAATCCAGCCGACGCAATATCTCGAGGAATAGCACCCGAAAACCAATCACAACATTCAATGTGGTTTTATGGCCCTCTATTTCTTTCGGGACAACGGAGTGAATGGACAACCTCAACTTCACAAGCAATTGAGACACCTTGCCACGAAGAACGTAAGGTGACGAAGCATGTTCTAACAATAACCCCCTTGCAGCAAAATTATGCAGACATTATAAATCAGATAAACCACCGGAACTCATTTAAAACTCTCCAACACACGATTGGTTATGTGTTGAGATTTATTAGAAATTCCAAAACTACAAATATTTATCGGTCAACCAAAAGGGAGCTTGATGCATTCGAATTAGAAGAAGCTCTAAACATTATGATCAAGATCATCCAAGCCGAAGAGTTTGGGGAAGAACTAGAAAGGCTATCACATCAAACACCTGTACATAAATAAAGTCCCTTGGCCTCCTTAAACCCATTCATGGATGAGCATGAGATAATGCGCGTGGGTGGTCGTTTGGAGCAGTCAACATTATCGTTCAAGGCAAAACATCCTGCGATTTTAACTCATAATCACCCTATGACAAAGTTATTGATGCACAAGCTACACGAAGAGAATCGTCATTGTGGCCCACAGTCATTGTTGGCAGCATCCAGGTCACAGTTCTGGATTACAAACGGGAAATCACTGGCACGAAGTACCGTCCACAAATGCATACGATGCACTAAAGCTAGGCCGGTGCTTTTCAAACAATTAATGGGAAACCTTCCGGCAGATAGAGTAACCCCAGCACGTCCTTTCATAACCACAGGAGTGGATTATTTTGGCCCAATATGGATCCATCACAAGATCAGGGGCAAAAGGCCAGACAAGGCCTATATCGCAGTATTTTCTTGCTTCGCGACTAAGGCCATTCACATGGAAGTAGTATCAAATCTGTCTACAGAAGCATTCATAGGCGCACTACGACGTTTCATCAGCAGAAGAGGCCACTGTCAGACTTTGTATTGCCACAATGCTACTAACTTCGTGGGAGCAAACAATAAAATTACTGAATTAAAAGAATCAATATATTCTCAATCAGCGCAAGAGAAGATTACACGAGTATACAGCAGGACTTTGGGAAGCGGCTGTCAAATCCGCCAAGCACCCTTTACTGAGAAGTGTGTCAGCTGCATCACTTACATATGAAGAATTGGAAACAATAGTGGTTGAAATAGAAGCAATCTTAAATTCACGGCCACTGATCCCTCTCTCATCAAGCTACGATGATCTTGAAGCTATTACCCCAGGCCACTTTTTAGTAGGGGAACCCTTGACTTCAGCAGTAGATGTAAATGCGCAACCCCCAAGCATATCATTAGATGCAAGATGGAAAATAACTTCAGAAATCAAACATAAATTCTGGAAGGAGTGGACTCAAAACTATTTACATGAGCTACAGCAAAGGGGGAAATGGAAGTCTACTTCACCGAACGTCATTGAAGGCATGCTTGTTATCCTCAAGGAAGATGATACTCCAGTGCTCCAATGGCCACTGGGTAGAATCAAACGCATTTACAAAGGATATGATGGAATTATCAGGGTATGCGACGTAAAAACAGCAAAGGGAATTTTCAAGAGGCCAATACACAGACTTGCACCGTTGTTCAACGACTCCCTCACAGAACATTCCGGATATGACAACTCAAAGTCACAAAAGAGGCAAGGCTCAGCGGAAGTTAACATTATACAGCCAAAACGAAAGGTAGTGTCATATGCCTCACTGGGAGTTTTCAATATGCTTTTTGTTTCACTCCTTCTGCTGCCGATAATATTAGCCTCTCCAATCAATGTTACAGAATTTTCTTCCAATCCAGGATTATATTTCGACAAAGTTGATGACAGCTACCTGGAAATTCATTATATACTACGATTTAACACCTATAGAACTAACTGCAGTCTGCGGCAATGATATCATACATCTACAGGTCAAGACTTCTGGTATAATGACCATGAACTCAGCTTGTATAATAAAAGGAAAATTTCTTACCATTCGTGGACACGAAACTAGTGTCACTACTTTACGCAACTCCTATGCAACATTTGGTAATATCACCTCAATAGGAAAATCCTCTGAAGTTAAGAAAATATTAAAACCAAACCTCGTCTTGGATACCAAATTGGACCAGCTTACCGATATTCAAAAACAACTAAGGCACATTAAGAATTCTTCACTTGAAAAATATCAGCCAGCAATTCATCATCCAAACATAGGCTTCTTTGCCCTACTTCTATCGCTACTCATAATCCTAACACTTACTGCCTGGCAATTTCGAATCAAATGCAACAAAACTGCCTCAGTCAACCTAACACCGGCACCTCCAAGGCCAACACCACGTCATCCTATTTCTGAAGTTTAACACTACAGGTTTTCGCTGACTGCTCAACGCGGCGGAGAATGTTAATACATACATAATTACTTTTATTATTATTAGAAGTTGTATGTATTTTTAAAGGAATACCTTCCCTTTTTTTTATTATAAATATGAAATTTTGTTTAAGTAGTATTTAAGTTCATTTAACCAATGGTTTGTTATAAATTAATATTTAATGTAATTTCTGCTTATGTTGTATTCTAAGTTCATTAAACAATTTTTATTTACAAATTAATAAGTTTCATATTGCAATCAGTCATTTACCTTTAGACATTCTTATACTCATACAATTAATTCAGTCATTTACCTTTAAGAGTAGTATTACAATAATTCATAAAATGCAAGGTCAGGCCTTATGACAAGTACTGAAATGTACATTGCTAGTAATTTTAATATAGACGTATTAAATTAAAATTGTATAAAAGACTGGGAAAAATAAAGAAATTACGGCAAACAAAAATTAACTTTCTTGATTGCTAGACTAGTCTTAGTGCTTCTACTAAGACTTAACTTCAATTTATATTAGCACATGGTGATTCTACCTGCGCTAAAACCAAATCAAAACAAAACAAAAAATCACACACTCTGAGCTCCAAAGGAAACCTTTGGTGCTCAACCTTCTACAAACAGTTGTAAACGCAACAGACACTTTTTTTCAAAAGGTGAATCAATACACTTATAAATAAAAATTGAGCATTTTTCTCTTATCGAAAATTTTAGTTTCGTATTTTATATATTTTTATTGTTGTGATATGGCTACGCGATTTAATAGCTATAATTTATTTTTCTTATTTTTTTTTTAGTAAATAAAGGAGTATTGTTAACGTTAAATGAACCTGGTGTACTTGTTTTAATTTTCGTCCAAGTAACCAAGAGAAGGTACGTTACAATTTCTCTTTAATCTACACGACTCTGGACTCCGCTGAGCCTACCCTAGCAACCAGCGAATCCGTGTCGTTACACTACCATAAAAGAACAAATGAACATAAAATAAAAAGTGCTAAACTAGATAATGATGACGTTAAATATATTTATAAAATCGGTATTCAACAATCGCATCAAAACATATTTAGTTCAAAATAAAAACAAAACCAATTTAATACCAGAAAACTTTTTCTCTACAATTAGAGACAAATTAGTTGAATTACTAAATGATATGTTACAAAAATATACAAGCATAAATTTAAGTTTGAACTATTTTGTGAATACATATTAGTTAAGGAAGAAGAAAATGCATGTACCATCGAAGTAAAGTCTCATCAGTGGGCAGTTGATCTCAATACAAATAGATGTACATCTTACAATATTAGAAATATTGAAGATGAAATTATATCACTGGATAATAATATTGTTTTAAATTTTAAAAAACTTGGACTATCCGCTGCCAACAAGCAAAATTAAAGTCTTTGAAGCCAACAACCCTCATATATATAAGTAAAAATGTTTTTGGGTTAGATGGTGATAATGTAGTGGGTCCATACTACTTTACTGCAGAGGAAAAAGTAATTCACATAAATTTACTGCTCTTAGAAGATGTAGAAATATTTCACTATATGTGGATCAAAAATATCTCTAGGTAATATATACTATTACTTACATTGATAAAAAGTGAAAAGTATGCTAATCAAAAAAATATAATATTTTTCTATTCACTTACAGATTGATAGGGAATCAATTAACTAAGCATACATGTCAGGCGTATATTTATAATAGCTGTCTGATTTATTTCCATAGCCAGCCATCACTAGAAAAGCATAAACAAGAATGTAACAAAGTTGTAACAAGGATGCCTACAGTAGAAAATAGTTTATAGGGGACTCGCACATAATAAATGTAATTTAGAGTACCAAATTGCAAATTTTATCCCCATATTTTTTCATAATCTTTCGGCATATGACTGTCATTTGTTTATCAGGGAACTTTCATCCATTGAAGGTGATACAGTACTTTTCGTTTATAGTCACATCCCTTAGTTGCACGAAATGTTGTGACTATATCGCTAATGTGGTTATAAGCCTAGTTTTTATATGCTACAATATGGCATATAAACAAAATCGGATATAAACATCTTGTGTGATTATAAAAAAGAAAACAGATTTATTTAATATATATTTGTGTAGTATGTACGTATACGTATTAAAGACGTTATAAACAAATGCATAAATACTTTGTACGTTAAAAGGTTAAATTATAAAAACTTTCATAAAATAAAGTAAAAGAAAACAAAATATTCTGATAAAAAAAACCTAAAAAAATTATTGATTGCCTTCAAAACTCCATTAAATATTTTCTGATTGAAATAACGAAACTTCAAAAAGTACAAGATTTATTTATGTTGTTTATTTTGACATTTTTGCTTTTTTCAAAGCACTATTTTTGTTTGACAAAATAGAAGAAAAGGCTCTAAAAATTCGTTGAAACTAAGCCAAACTAAAATTACAGATTGTTTTACCTTAAAAACTTTATTATTTTTTATGAATAATTTTTATTATATTAAGTACCATTTTCACAACTTGCTTTTAGGTAAAGGTAGGGTTTTCTCTGCCCGATAATATTTTTGTTACGTTATGATGCGATTGTTGAATACAGATTTTATACATTTAACGTCATCATTATCAAGTTTTTTAGAACTTTATATTATATGTTCATTTGTTTTTTATGGTAGTGCCAATTTGTTTTTATAATATGTTTTTTACATTCTTTACAATAAACATTGAATCCATCATCGCTACCGCCTGCTATGCAATTAGACGAAGAACTTGGAATTTCACGATGATGATGCAATCGAATACGTCTTTTTAGTGACGAATTTAAATTGTGCACTTTTTGACAAATTTCACAAATAAAGATGACAATTTTTTTAATTTTTTTCTCTCAACGTTGTTGATATAGAAGAGTATTTGCTAAGAATCCCTGCAGAAAATGTGAATAGTAAAATTGTGGTGATTTACTAGTGGCATTGTCAGTAGTACTACTGACCAGGCGTACCCCAGCCAATGTAATTATGTATTGACATTTAACATTAGCTTGTCATTGCAAATCCACCACTAGACTGTAGCACTACTGACTAACTAGTTCTTTTAGGACAGCATGTAGACATTGGCACCACAGATTCACTAGTAAATTTTAGGGGCTCTATTCTACAATATCTATATTTTCTCGCTTGATGTCAATAGTAAACTTGTAGTGATTTATTAGTGACGTTATCAATAGTACTAATGACTAGGTGTACCCAAGCCAATGTAATCGCCTATTGACATATAACATAGCGTTGTCATTGAAAATCTACCAGTGGACTTTAGCACTATCCTTTTACGACCATATGGAGACATTTAAGTGACCCTCGTCTACAATTTTATAAGTGTTGGAGAAACAAACTTAAATACATAGATACATACATATGTATATACTAAGTTTTTAGCATTATTGCACAGCATAATAAAAAAGAAAAACAAAGTACGAGTATTGACGCGTTCATTGACAATATCACCAGAAATACACTAGAACTGTTGTCTCTAACGTATCTCTACTCGCGCATAAAACGAAAGTTGTCGACATTTCAACTAGTGCAATTGTAGCTAGAGAAAAGAGTGTTGAGAGGCTGAATAGAGGGATGATTCTACACCTAACCAGTTGTGCATTTAAGGGAAAAGTTTTATACAAATACACATACAATTATCTAATTATATCCAAACATATTTATTTTTTATTAAAATGAATTGTGTTTTAATTTCTCCAAAATGTTTTCACTTCTTATCTTACACTTATTTCTATTACCAATACATTTCTCATTAGTATTTGCTGGTTACGCTTATTTGGGCAAATGTTTGTCAAGTGTGACCGTACCTTAAGTCGCTTTCCATTTGAATTCTTATCTTCTTAAATTCAACTGTAGAACAACTATAAAAAAATTATTATACAGTACAACACATTTAAATTTTTTTTCTATCAACCTATTTTTGTACAACGAGAATCAAACTATATTTGTCTACTTCTATTAATTACATAATCATACACGTACATAGATACATACAATTTACAAACATTTCAAATATTTCTAGTGGTCAGCTTATTTAAGTAAAACTGAATTTCTCAAGATACGTACTCTATAGTAACAGTAACTATAACCTGCTGTTTTTAACTTAATAATTAAGTACGTAATTAGCTAATTTTTATTTAAAATTAAGTTGTAATTAAATACGATTTAATATTTTCAGTGGTTAATTAAAGTTCTTATTAAATTACGTTGAAAGTACGGCAGCACTGCAAAACTTCTAAAGAACAGCTGTTTAGCATAAACAAAAAAGTTAGGTTATAAACATGTAGGAAATTAAAATTGCATAAAAACTCATATTATGAAATCAAACGAACATTATAATACATTTTTCTATTACTTTATTCCATAATGTGTAACTTTGTATTGTATATGTTATATATTTATGAAATTTAAACGAAATTCTTCCTAACCCTACCGCATGATGTTTTCAACCCGACCACATGATGTCATGTGTATGTTTTCAATAAACACATACACGGATAAAAACGTATGGTACGTTCATAAAACTTAAGTATGTGATAAACATTTAAAATCAAAAAGGAATTTTATATTGAAATTATTATATTCATAATTGTTGAAAACAATCGCTACTTCTGTTCCAATGAAATTTATAAGACTTTTAGAATTTGACCTTTGATGGGTATATATATATTCTAGTATATGATCATGAATAAGAATGCAGTAAGCTGATATCTTTGCTTACCGTTTAAAATTAAAATTTTATTCAATTGGCCCGCTGTTGAATAAAAGGAGCATTTATCTTATCTCTGGTACAGTTAGAAGCGCTTGATATTCTTTTATATACTAAAGGCCGAGGCACAATGAATCCGTCATACATACGTTAAACTTCGCCTTTTTCAACTGACATTAACGCAACGACGGAGAAGGTTGGCACAATGAGTACTTTATTGACGGAAGCATTTGAGCAGCTTCTATATGTCGATTCTCCATTTTATTTATTTATAAAATTCAACTTTTTGTATTTATTTCGTTTATTTCTTTTGTTTAATTTTATTTTTGCTGCCACAAAACACAAAAATCTAAATTAGAACATACCAAAAAACCAACCAATATCTGGCAAACTACTCAACGTACGCAAAGAGTTAAAAGTTGACCCAATTTTGTACTTTGGGTTGACGGACACGTACTAAATGTTTAATGCATGACGGATTCATTGTGCCCCGGCCTTGACTTTGTTGGAATCTTAGATACATATAATATATAAAATTGCATAACGTTTATTTTTAAATTTTATGTTAAGATCATCATCATATGCATATGAGACTGAACTTAAAATGTAATTTTAAATAAGTTAAATCATAATGAACAATCTTATTTTCTGCTTGAATAGCAATCAATAGAAAACGAAGTCGTTTTCTTACAATTTAAGTCTGGCCTCTCAATTTTAAAATTTTAATTCCCCAAATTGTGTTACTTCATACTCATAATATGTTTACATTAATGAGGTATATGTTTATTTTATGAAGGGTGATCGCCTGTGGCTTTTATTTGATGTTCTAAATGATTTGTTTTTTTATCATTTTATTAAAGGTCAGACTATTGTGTATATATTTCTGATATATTTGACCTTTTTGTACCTGTCAGACAGAGTCAGTCAGTCTCTTTTTACTTATTTTTCTTCTAATGTGTCACTACTATTTTTTTTAGATTTTACTACTTGAAATAAAGAATATTTGAGAAGCCGCAGAACAAAAGTTGCTTTTTCGCATTTCTTGAAAAATTGATTTTTTGGTATTTTTATAATATTTAGGTTGAAATTTTGTGGAAACAATCAAGTTAGCATTACAATTATTAATATTTTTACAAAGTAAATGGGTTCTAAGAAATTGATGCTTAACAAAAGGTGCTTTTTTAATATATTAGATCACGTTAAACCACATTCAGTCAAAATTTTATCGTCATATATGTGTATTCGCATTACACAATTTACTTTTTCTTTCTATTAACAAAACGTGATTTTTTACTTTTTTAGCAAGAGGTGTTTTTTTAGTTTTTTTCCTTAACAAAATGTGCTTTTTTGCTTTCTTTTTTTGCACAAGATGTTATTTCCGAAATAAAATTGGAATTATATCAAACGTCCTTCACATTTAACAGTTAGATGCATCTGTAGACAAGTAAAAAACTTGTTAGCATATCCAGGTTCTTGCAGTTTTTTAAAGGGGGAAAAATAAGTCTCGATTTCCCAAAAATTTTCAATTAGCAAAAAATCACCTTTTGTTATGTGGCTCTTCATTTGTGTAATTTTTAAATGTATTAATATATACACACATATAGGTAAATATATGTACATATGTGGGGAGAAATTAGTTTATATACAAAGAAATACATGTTTAATAATCAACTATTCTAGAAAATCGATCTCAAATAACACAGTTACATCCATTCATAGTGTTAGAAATATTTATAACATAGAATAGAATAGAATATTTTTGTTTGGAAGAATTTTTACCGCAAGTTTTTCTACATGAGGTTTACTGGTTGACCCCCTTGAAGTTACTGTTGACGTAGGCTGGGGTGTATCACATTCCGATGTAATCTTTTCTCACTTAAAAAGGGTCCTCATCACCATAAACCATATCTGTATACATTTCATTCATGAGTTGGGTTGATCCAGGTAAAATTTTTGTCTACAAGTTAATGATTATAAAAAAGCTTCTCATCACCTTGTAACAGATTTATATATTTTGTTAGCATGCGTGCCTTAGCATGCTTCTATCGATAGTGACGTGAGAGTCCGACATGTAGTGGTGTTTCAATTAAAAATCTATATTGTTAGAATTTAAGTATTCAATCTTCTGATTTTTTTACAAAGTATATACATACAGTTACTTACAAAAATATTTTGCATATGCAAATCTCAACAAATTTGCAAAAATAGTGCTACATAAAAATTTCTTCTTTGAACAATTCCTGTTTATTTTTTTAAATATTAAATAAGAGAAGCCTTAACTGCAAATAGTTTAACTAAAATTTAAAAAAAATTATTTTATGACATTTTTAAAAAATAATTAAAAAATATTTTGCTTTTTTGAATTTTTTACACAGGTTTTTCATTATTAAAGCAGCGTATTATGTTTTAATGTTTTGTGTGATATCCATTTTTAGAGATGACAACTTGCAGACGTCTTACCCCCCGTCTAGACTGGCAATAAATACGTTGGCAATATAGCAATAACGCAGGCAGAATAGCGGAACGATATTGCCTGATTGCTTTACTTATGTTAAGGCTATGAAAAATCGTAGCCATAATATGAAAAAGTCAACAAGGAAGGTGCTGAATAAAAATATAATTCATTTGTAATTATTTAGTTAATCGATCAAATTTTTATATATATTTACTTATAACAATACAATTTATTTCACTACACACGTTTTTAATAGACTATTTCCCTTTTTTAATACACATACATATGTATATTTTCTCAATTTCACTAATATTATCTAAATGTCAAATGCAATACAGAAAAGACGAACATACATTAACACCGATTTTGACGTTTTATGTTCGCAATAATTCTCAACGAAAAACTGTTGACAATTATTGCCGCAATTATTGCAAGCACTGGCAATAAGCAGTATCCATTGTCAATATCAATAATTTGACATTTGCTGCAATATATGTTCGTCAATTTATTGCCAGTCTAGACTGGGGGTTAGCATAGATTCCACTAAATTTCGGAAATTTTGAGGTATTGTATTTATACCTTTCTTCTTCCAATACTCATCCTACGCACACTTTTGACAAAATGGTATTTTCTCGGATTTTTTTTCAAATAAGCCCAATGATTTTCAATAGGACTCATGTCGAAACTTTGTTGGGGTATTGGCGGATGTTTGGTATTATAAAAGAGCCATAATTTAATGTCCAGGGGTATATGTTTTTGGTCGTTGTCATGTTGGAAGTAATACCCATTGATATATTGATTCATTTGTTCAGCACTGGCATGTAGATTTTCTCTAAGAATGGACAACTATAGATTTTATCCATTGAGCTTTCTATAAACACCAACTTTCCCACTCCTAGTGGCGACGTACAGCCACACCATGAAAGAACCACACTATGTTTTACTCTTGGCCTTATATTTCTTAATAGTTAGTGATTTATTTGGCTTGCGCCGCACCATAAGCCGTCCATCTGACCCAAAAATTATAAATTTACTTTCGTCGCTAAATATTATCTTGTTCCAGAAATCAGAAATCTGAAATTTATGTAGTTGAGCAAATAACTAACGCTTCTGTCTATTAACTTCCGAAATCAAAGTTTTTTTCTAGCTGCGCTGCCGTTAGTATTGTTGGCTTTTAGAACTTTACGGATGGACTTGCCACTAAGGTGTGTCCCCTTTCACATTTCTTTAAGACTTGGAACATATAAATGGTGGTTTTCCGTATTTTTTTTAATAGTTTTTCTTCTCACCGTTAACAACTTTGCTTGACTTTTTCGTGGAATATTTTCAATATATCTACGCTCTTTTGCACCTTTAAAAGTATTTTCTCTTGTTTTTCTACATCGACTAACCATATCATAAATATATTGGATTGATTTGTCCTATTATACAGATATAGAATGATCTTATTCGCAGATCAATTTAATTCCTTTACTTTAGGCATTTTTTTAAACAAAAACTTCACGTGTTGCACTCAGAAAGAAAAGATTGGAACTAATTGTTTTTATTAATTAATTATTAATATTTTAATTGCTATTACAAACGAATAGCAAAAAAAAAAACACATGTAACAACACAAATGTTTAAAAAATAACGGGAACGCTAAAAGAAGCAAAATACTTTTGCGATGTTGAAATTGCGTAGCTGATACAAGAAAAATCAACAAAAGTATAACAATTAAATTCAAAGTTGTTGTTTTTTGTGTATTTTCCATTCCATTCCATAGGCTTTGCTTTCTCAGTAACAAAAGAAATAAATTAAATATGTTGCCTAAATTTCTTATTTTTAATAAACTTATTTAACTTTTTTGCTTAAAGAATGTGGCAAAATATTTCTGAGAGTAACTGTATGTATTTCATTTCCCACAAAGTCATAAAATTTCTGTGCTTACAAAATTGTATGAAGTAAGGAATTTTTTTAAATTATACATGCTTCGGCATGCTTCCAATATTTTTATACCCTTTACCAAAAATGGAAAAGGGTATATACATATATAGGTTTGTCATTCCGTGTCTAATTTCCATAATATTCATATGCGACCCATAAAATATTTATATATATTCTGGATCCTTATGAATAGGGAAGATGAATAAGCGATGTCCGTCCGTCCGTCTGGTGTACGTGAAATCGATTTTCCGAAGCTCCCAGAAAAGCTAGAGACTTCGGTCTTGAGCTGGTCTATCAGAAATGGTCCAAAATAGATTAGTATTGAAAATCAGCGAAATCGACCAGACGGTTTCAGAGCTGGAAAACTTAAACTTGATTTTGCCATAGAAAAGTAACTAGATAACAAAATTTTTTTAATTTTTTTTAAATAAACTTATTTTATATTTCAGTACGAATAAAAAAAATTAAAAAAATCAAAAAGACGTTTCCAGGGTTGGGAACTTTAACTTTTTTGTTGTATAAAAATAACCTACTAAAACAAATTTTTCCTTTTTATCTATAAATTTAAAATATCTTATATTCTTAAAAGAAAAAGATTAGTGCAATAAATCAGAAAAATTTTAAATTATGAGTCCAGGGTTGGGAAACGTACAGTTTTTGTGATATATAAAATTAACTACATAGGTCTAATAATTTTTTTTATATTTTCATTTATAAATATATATTATGTTTTGCAAAGAAAAGTTGGATATAGAAAATTTTAATTAAAACCACAGCTCCAGGGCTGGAAAAATTAACCATTTTAGGGTTCCGTACACCAAAGGTGAAAAGGACCCTATTGTTTTCGCTACGCTGTCCTTCCGTCTGTCACAGGCTATTTTCTCGAGAACGGTTATAGCTACGGACCTGAAATTTGGACAGAGTGTGTAGAACTTTTGTCACTACAACAGCAAATACATAACTAAAAATTAAAGGGTGTTCCAAAACGAGCAACGAAAAATTTTAAAATCCCTTGTAATATACATAAAATTGTATGTATATACACTTGAAATATGTAAGGTTAGTGTATTTTTATACAAACTACAACAATTAACACTAAAATTTAAAAAATCGATATCAAAGGGTGTTCTATTAGTTAATGTTATTTTGACTATACAATTTGGACAAATCGCTTTGTCTTGGAAACCGTAAGAGCCAAACTCTTGAAATTTTCAAAAACGGTAAAACTAAAAAATTCCAATATTATAAAATCGCGAAGCCGATAAAAAAGTCGCCAAAAACCAAAAAAAAGTCGCCAAAACGAAAAAAACGCCAAACTAAAAACTAAAATAAATCGCGAAAAACCGGAAAAATCGCCTAAATGAAAAAAATGTCGTCAAAATGAAAATAAAACAAAAAACCGTAAAAATCGCTAAAACGAGAAAAAAGCTACAAATCTAAAAAAAATCGTTGAAACTGAAAAAAGCCAAAAACTGCAAAAAATTCTGAAAACTGAACAAACGAAACCCTTCGTGCGCGAGTTAAACTCGCACTTTACTGAATTTATTTAATACTAAAGAATTTAAGAAATTTATTATTCGACATATTGTCATAAGTTTATTTTAATTTGAAATTTATTTGCTGGTGCTTCAGCGATGTCTATATGCATTTCATTGTTGCTGTAACAAATCGTCAGTAGACTTCAACCACACATTTTGAACAGTTACAAACCTCTTATCTTATGTACAGACTTTCAAAAAAGAATTAAATAAAGCTAGTATTTTCCTTATTAATTTTTTTCTTTGTGCACTTAATATATTTTATATATTTTTTAAAGAACAAGCTTGGTATAAGGACCCAAAAAAATTTTAAAGGATGATACCAGCCTAGGGAAAAGTACACCTTTTTTGTTATATAAAACTAATTACATAAAGCTAGTTATTTCCTTGGTAATTAAATATATTCTATATTTTAGAAAGAAATAAATTTGTGCTCGTATTAAAACCGGAAAAACTTACGGCGTGGCCCACGATGTCACTAGAAATCGTTCGATCGACAACTTGTATTGCAAACAACAATAACATTAGAAAATTTGTTGTTGTTTGCAATACAAGTTGTCGATCGAACGATTTCTAGTGACATCGTGGGCCAGGCTGTTAAATTATTCCAGGTTTGGAAGTTGAAAAAAAAAATTTGGGTAAAAAATAACCAAAAATATTTTTTTTCAGTTAAAAATATTTCATATTTTAGGAAGATATTTACTCAAGTAAATTCTTCAGTCGAAAAAAACCGAGAGGTCACTTACTAAAAATTGCACTATAACAAAAAATTAAAGATTTTTATCAGAAAACAAATATGTGTGTATGTACTCATGCATGTATCTGTATACTACATATACATACGTTGGTAAAGGGTATACTTATAAGATTCGGCACAGCCGAATATAGCACTCTTACTTGTTTTCTGTAAATTTGTTTGATACTCATACAGATACAGATATAAAGTAAGATCTGTTTACAGTATGATTCTAGTTGAAGTCAATATTTATTCAGTAAGTTTGTTTGATACCCATTCATACACATACACATTCTTAAAGATTGGATATCAAACTCCAATTTGCTTAGTTTATCTATATTTTCTAAAGATCTGATAGCTATAGAAATGAACAGAGTGAAGATGTATAATAACAAGCCCGCATTCACATTTTTAAATTTTATGTGCTACAGCTTTTGAAATGGAAAATGTACAACTTTTACTAAAAAAAGTTATAATATGATGTGTTGCTGAATATTGCACTGTGTTATACTTCATTTTGAAAGCTTAAGTTTTCACAATATTTCATAAAGCCCATCGAGTTTAGAGAACTCCAGTATTTTATGCCTGTATGTAGACTTTTTTCCTATGGATTTTTAATATTTTTGCTTTTATTGTTGTTATTATAATTATATATATATTTTTTTTATTTTTTGTATAAACATATTTATTAGCACCCTAAATATTGGCATAATTAATTTTTTTAATTTCTTCCCAAGTTTCCTCCAACCCCAAAAATGATGGGTGTATGTATGTAGAGTTAATTCCTAAACTGTATATTCAGACAACGCTACTAATTTTATAGCAGCAAAAAACCAATTGTCAGAACTGGCGGGAAGTATCTACTCCGACAAGGGACAGGAATCAATCATCTCAACTGTCAGCTCAAAGGGCCGTGCGCCGCAGCTGCATCATTGACCCAGGAAGAAATGGGGACTATCGTAGCAGAGATCGAGGCAATACTCAACTCTCGCCCACTAACACCTATGTCAAGTGATCCTGATAATCTTGAAGCACTGACTCCGGGTCATTTTTTGATTGCCGACGCACTTGTATCGCAAGTAGATAGTGGCGCAACAACAGTAAATTCATCAAGACTATCTGGAAAAGATGGTCGACTGAATATTTGAATCAATTGCAGCAGCGCCATAAGTGGAATAATCGGTTTGACAACCTCAAGATTGGTGATATGGTAATAATAAAGGAAGAAAATCTACCAATCATGAAGTGGCCCTTGGCAAGAATAGTCAAAACACATCCTGGTAGTGACAATATGATCAGAGTTGTGGAGGTTAAAACAGCTAATGGAATTTTCAAACCACCAATACATCGAATCGCTCTCTTACCCATCGAACAGTAAGTTAAATTAAAGTAAAGGTTGACACAGGTACTCTTTTAACCGATTCGTATATAAAGCTACAAAAGTATCTTTTTTGTCGCGCACATTATTAGTGTTGAGTCAACACTGTTGACAATTGATATTAAATTTACAATTCAACATTTAATTGCAAAAAAAGGGTAATAATAAATTCAAAGTTTATATATAAAAAAATATGAAAATTAAATATACTTATTTTGTTCAAGCTAGTTTGGACACCTAGAAAAAGGATGAAACAAAACAAACGTGCCCTTGCAGCACGCAAATGTATGTCATATATGGAGAAATCTTAACACATGTTCACATATGTGTTGTATTTAGCACACTTGATATGTGAATCCTTTCTTATTCCACATTTTGGGTTTGAATTGTTAGTTTTTATACCCTTTACCAAAAATGGAAAAGGGTATATATAGGTTTGTCATTCCGTGTGTAATTTCCATAATTTTAATTTTCGACCAAAAAAATTTGTATATTCTGGGTCCTTATGAATAGCGAAGACGAATAAGCGATGTCCGTCTGTCCGTCCGTCCGGTGTACGTGAAATCGGTTTTCCGAAGCTCCCAGAAAAGCTAGAGACTTCGTTCTTGGACTGATGTATCAGAAATGGTCCAACTTAGATTGGTATTGAAATTCAGCAAAATCGGGCAGACGATTGCAGAGCTGGAAAACGTAAACTATATTTTGCCATATAAAAGTAACTACCGAAAACAAATTTTTATTTTTTTTAATAAATAAATTTATTTTACACTTCAGTACGACTAAAATTGGTATTTTAAATTAAAATAAATATAAAAAAAATTAAAAAGACGTTTCCAGGGTTGGAAAACTTTAACTTTTTGTGTTATGTAAAATTAACTATGTCTAAAACTATATTAGTATTTTCTCGAGAACCGTACGAGCTACAGACCTGAAATTTGGACACAGTGTGTAGACCTTCGGCCGCTACAACAACAAATACATGAGAATTGGAAATTAAAGGGTGTTCCAAAACGAGCAACGAAAAATTTTAAATCCCATGTAATATACATAGAATTATATGTATATACACTTGAAATTTGTAAGGTTAGTGTATTTTTATACAGACTACAAAAATTAATACTAAAATTTCCAAAAATTTAAATTAAAGGGTGTTCCATCAGTTAACGCAATTTTCACTATGCAATTTTGACAACTTGCTGTATCTAGCAAACCGTAAGAGCAAAACTCTTGAAATTTTCAAAAACTGTAAAACTAAAAAAATTATAAAATCGCCAAACCGAAAAAAATCGCCAAAAATAAACAAAAAATCGCCAAAACGAAAAAAGCACCAAATTAACAAAAAAATTTCTAAGACTAAAATAAATCGCATTATACGGAAAAATTGCTAAAATGACAAAAACAATCGGCAAAAGGAAAGAAAATCGCCAAAATTAAAAAAATCACCGAAATGAAAAAAAATCGCCAAAACGAAAAAAAAACCTAAAAATCAGAAAAAAATCGCCAAAATGAAAAAAATCGCCAAAACGAAAAAAACCCCCAAAACCAGAAAAAAATCGCCAAGATGAAAAAAAAACTCCTAAATAAAAAAAAACCCAAAAACAGAAAAAAATCGCAAAAATTAAAAAAAATCGTCAAAATGAGAAAAATCTACAAAATGAAAAAAATCCCAATGACAGAAAAAAATCACCAAAATAAAAAAACCTCCAAAAACAGAAAAAAAATCGTCAAAACCAGAAAAAAGCGACAAAATTGAAAAAATCGTTTAAACTGAAAAAAAAACTTCAAAAAAGCCTACATTTCGTGCGCGATTCAAAGTCGCACTTTACTGAAGTTTTTAATATTAAAGGAATTGAATGAAACTAATAAGCAGATTTTGTAAAAAATTTTGTTTCTAAACGTTTCAAATTTGTATGAAAAATAACGAAAATTCTTTTAAAAAAATATTTTTTCCATACAAATTTCAAAACGAAAAAAATCGTTTGAATTTACAAAATCTGACCTTAAGTCTTTCCTTATTTCGTTTTTGCTTTTTTCACTTAACATATTTTATGTATTTTTTAAAGAACTAGATTGGTATCAGTAATCAAAAAAATCCAAAATTATAACTCCAGGGTTGGAAAACTCACACTTTTTGTGTTATGTAAAATTAAATAGGTCTAAAAATTTTTTTCTTTTTCTTTATAAATTGAATATATTTTATGCTTCTGAAAGAAAATTACAGCTCCAAAGATGGAAACTTTAAAAAAATTATAAATTTTTTCACAAAACAAATATGTATGTATGTGTCTGTATACTATATATATGTACGTACGTTGGTAAAGGGTATATAAGATTCGGCACAGCCGAATATAGCACTCCTACTTGTTTTGCTTAAAATTAAATTTTATGATCGTTTGTCTTCTCTGTCTATTTGGCTATTTTTATTGCACATATTTTATAGCCTTTTTCTAGAAAAAGGAGAAACAATTTTCAAAAATGGATGAAAGAAACACAAACAAACAAACATATATGTAGAAATCTTAACACATGTTCACATATGTTTTGTATTTAGCACCCTTGAAATGTTAATCCTTTCTTATTGCACATTTTGGGTTTGAATTGTTATTTTTTTTGCGTAAAATGAAATTTTATGATCGTCTGTCTTCTCTGTTTATTTGGCTATTTTTATTACACACATTTTATAGCATTTCAAGAAAAAGGAACAACAATTTTAGAAAAGGATTTTTCGAGCATAAAATTTTTTTTAAAATACAATTCCTATAAAGAGAGTTTTTGGTTTTCAATTAGTTATCAGTGTTATTAAAAACATCAGTTGCAATGAATGCACAAAATTTAAATTTGGATGATGACGATACAATATTATTTTTACCCCTTCCAAACCAACAAAAAGAAGGAGAAGAAGAAGTAGAAGACGAAAATGAAGAAGTAGAAGAAGAAGCAGAAGACGAAGAAGAATCTGAAGCTGAAGAAGAAAAAGTAGACGACGACGATTTTATTTCATTGTTAGCAAATAATGAAAAAAATCTAAGCAATTGTCAAAAAAGGCATAATTATAATAAAAAAAATTAAATATTTAAAAGAAAATTAAAAAAACAAAAAAAAATAATAATTAATAAAATAAAAAATGAAGTGGAGGAAGTTAATCCCCTTAAAATGTTGTACGATCAGTACCATTCTTGTCCCATTTGCTTAAGGGCGAAAATATTGGGAAGAAATATAATATTTAATAAAGTCCTGCTCAAGACCATTTATAAGAACTTTCAAGACATGAGGGAGTTTTCAAATGCTTTACTACAGAGAAATCTTCTAAAACAAACTCTAAACAACACTGTTTGCAATAATTTGTTTCAGCTATTGCAGGTGTAGGAATAAAGAAGAAAATACTTTGTGACTGAAAAATTTGTGATGCTTGATTCTTTCTACGCATGGGCGCGTATACAAGCGTCATGCATGTACATACACACTCGCGTTATGTGTATGCTCTTTTATTTTTCTGCGCACACACAATCGCTAACATACATTGACATTAGTTGTGTGCGCTTGCTTTAAAAAAATCTCCCTTACGCCCGCTTTCACCACCTTCGATTAAAAATTAATCATAACTTTAACCGAAAGTTTGGCTAAATTGTATTACACAATGTATGATTAAATATTAACTGACACAATTTAACAAAAAAGTTGATGTTAAATTTAACTGAAGGAAATTTGGCGGTTAGCACTTTAATCGGAAAATAAAATGGATAGAAGTTTGAGTCAACATTTACATTTTTGCAATATTTTTCATTTAAAAAATTCATTTCGCAATAAAAGAACCGTTGCTGATCGGCGAAACCACTTTAATCTAACTGACGAAGAATTCAGACAGAGATATAAGTAGTTAGATACTGCCGGTTCTATGACCATTAAAATTGTCAAATTTGGGTAATAAATGTCGAAATTTGGGTAATTAATGTCGAAATTTGTAATTTATGGGCTAAATTTTCCATATTATGGTAATTAGTGTCAATGGTGTGGAGTGACGAGGGTTTGCATAACCCTTTTTTGTTTGTACATAGATAAGGATAGTTTGATGTCGGTCCGTCGATGTGTTTTTGTTTTAATTTTATGGTTTGATGTCCGTCTGTTGCTGTGCATAGTTATTTATGTAGGCACGCAGGTGCGCTTGTCCCTTTTTTGTTAGTACATAGATAAGGATAGTTTGATGTCGGTCCGTGGATGTGTTTTTGTTTTAATTTTATGGTTTGATGTCGGTCCGTCGATGTGTTTTTGTTTTAATTTTATTGTTTGATGTCTGCCGGTCTATGTGCATAGTTATTTATGTAAGCACGCAGGTGCGCTTGTTTGTACGTAGTATTTTTTTTCGTTTGTTAAGCGGTTGCAGTAGCTGTATGATTTTAGATTGTGTGTGCGTGTGTGGATAGAGAAAATGTTGCTTTGGTTTTTTTGTATTATTCTTTTGTTTGTACGTAGTATGGTTTTTCGTTTGTTAAACGGTTGCAGAAGGGTATTTGAGAAAGAAATTATGTATGCTTGTGTGGGGGGGAATCTGAGAATGTTTTTGTTGTTGGTTTTATTTAGTTTGATTTTTCTATTTCCTTAAAGAGTTTGAAGAGATGAATAAAATATGTAATTTATGAGCAATGAATTTACTTGAAGGTTGGACAAATTGAAGTGTAACATATTTAGGATTGTCAAAGGGAATTAGAGATGTGTGATCATGGGAGCTAACGTTATGCTCGTGCGTGTGTATGAAGTTTGTGATACTGAGGATTGTCAAAGATTGGTTGTTATTTTCTTGTATTATTCTTTTGTTTGTACGTAGTATGGTTAATCGTTTGTTAAACGGTTGCAGAAGGGTATTTGAGAAAGAAATTATGTATGATTGTGGGAAATCTATAAATGTTTTTTGTTGTTGGTTTTATTTAGTTTGATTTTTTCAATTTCCTATGTTTAAAGAGTTTAAGGAGATGAATAAAATATGTGGTTTGTGAGTTAAGCATGGTTTGATATCCGTCCGTCCGTTGATGTACATAGTTAATTATGTAGGTACGAAGGCTTGTATGTATGTTTTTGTTTTAATTTTGAATTGAATGTTTTTTTCTTGGTTTGTTAAGCGGTTGCAGCAGGTTTATGATTTTAGATTGTGTGTGTGTGTGTGTGTGTGTGTGTGCATAGAGAAAATGTTGCTTTAGTTTTATCTATTTTCTTTTTAGCTGGTGACCATGGAAGGTTATTTTAGAAAGACATTATGTATGCTTGTGGGAAATCTATGAATGTTTTTTGTTGTTGGTTTTATTTATTTTGATTTTCCTATTTCCTATGTTTAAAGAGTTTGAATAAAATATGTAATTTATGAGCAATGAACTTACTTGAAGGTTAAAGAAATTGAAGTGTACGATATTTAGGATTGTCAAAGGGAATTAGAGATGCGTGATCATGGGAGCCAACGTTATGCTCATGCATGTGTATTTACGTATGTTTTTACAATAACTTGAGTGTTGGCAGATGGGTAAGTAGTCGTATATGTATATAAAAAAAGCGAGTGTGTAATGCCGAGTACACATCTGGCATTTGTTGTGTTCTAATTATTTTTTAAAATGTGTGCAACGCCTTTCACATTATGTTTTTTATAGGGAAGGCAACACCACACAACAAAAAATAAATAAAAAAATCGGAAATCATAAACGTTACCACTAGTGCACACTGTGTGCATGCGGCATTACTTTTTTTGTTTGTAGTATTTCGTATAGGACATGGAAGGGTATTTATAGAAAGTAATTATGTATGCTGATGAGATATCAATGTTTCTGTTTTTGTTGTTGTTTGTGATATTGAGGATTGTCAAAGATTGGTTGTTATTTTCACTGCTTGCTGACATTTGTCTCTGTCTCTGTCTATTGACTCTTAAATTATGCATATGACTTGATAGTAATTCGTATAAATTGAGAAGTTTTCTAATCTAGCAGCAAGTACAGCATTGTATCTAGACAGTACATCATCAAATTTTACAAAATTTAAAAAATATATAAATTATTATTATGGAGACATTAAGCAGCAGCCCAATTTTAATATCTTTAAACGTCTCACAAACTCATCCAGAGACATTTGTGAGATTGAGCAATCGGGAGGAGGAGGTAACCGTAAGCCCTCTGTCAGTAGAGCTTTCAGTCGACGATTTGCCTCCTAATGTATCTATTAAAGATATTTTTGGGGACGAGGTAGATGAATATCTTATTCCAAACAACCAAATGGAATATTTCTATAACGGAAACTTCCAAAAGGAGGAGGAAAAGTTTATGGCAGACGAGGAGGGCGATGCCTTATTGGCAACATTAAACTATATGCCAGTAGACGATTTAACTACAACCTTTATGAAAGACGAAGAGGGCGATGCAGTATTGGCTGCCTTAAATTTAAGATTTTAATTTAGTTAATTTTTTAAACATAAATTCAAATTAACTGTCTCTGTCCTTGTACATACCATATACATATAAATAAAATGATTGAACAAAATTTTGTATATTTTTAATCTACATATTTATTTTAAAAAATATCGTAAATACATATATGTTGTAGCAATGTAAAAATAGAAAACTAAAATAATTTTTTTAGTTATTTTCCTGATAAAGTAAATATGCATTTCTTAAGGCACAGACTCCATAATTATGATAGCTGCAGTAAAAATATTCCGGATATTTAAGTTGTATTTGCTTTAAGTTTATGCAGCCAATATCCTCGATGTTGAAAACTCTAAGTTGAAGTAGTTTCTCAAACCATTTCTTCTTTTCCACACCCTTAACATAAATTGAAGAATGTTTTAAATTGGATTTTAAAAATTTTACAACACTCTTAAATGATATTGATCCGTCATTCCAATTCAGATGATGAAAGTTTCTTGTTAGCCAATTCGCTTCTCTTTGTTTTGCTATTGATAATCTTTTGAAGTTAAACGGTGGTTTAATAATAAAATTTATGTGCTCCTTATTGTTAAAAACAATTGATATTTCTTTTGCAATGAAGATGTTTGAATTGGATTTAAATCCTTGCATATCGATGAAAACTTTATCCCCAATCATCTTAGTTTTAATTTACATTATTTTACGAACTTGACCTTTTAAGGGTATGTATTCTATTATGCGATCGTGGATGAGAATGCAAAAAGCAGATGTATCAGTAGGAATGTTGGAGTCCGTTTCAATTTCAATTTTTATATCAACAGGACCGTTAGAGAGGGCTTCGTTTTGGTGACTGACATCTACTACCACTATCGGCACACTATTTTTAAATTCCTGAGCAGTCAGAAGCGGTTGTGATTCCCTCATGTAATAGTTTTGTTGAAACCGTAGATACATATCATATACGATGGCATACCGATCATTTTTAAATTTTATATTTAGATCATCATATGGGTACGATTCTGAATTTAAATGCACTTTTAAATTGTTTAGATTACAGTGAACAAACTTATTTTCTTGTTGAAAAGCAATCAACACAAAACGGGGTCGTTCTCTATTTGCAGCCAGTTTAACATTCCATATATAGCTAGTTCCTGTATTTAGTTGAGGATTAATGTGACAATCCCAACTGCGAAATGCCACTGGTATAGAAGCACCACTGTTAATAATTTTAATCATATTCAATTTGCTCAAATCAGATAACTGTACATGTGGAATTCTCCATGAGATGTTTGAGATACTAATTTTTGGTTTGTCAGTAGCAACAGTTGAGTATACGAGTTTTTCATCGTTCTTACTACGTAGGAGAACCAATTCATGTTTGCCGCTGAGTATAATTTTATTATAGTCTTCAGCAAAACCTAAAAATAGTTTCAGTGGTACATAGAAATTAAAGTGTCCATTTGAAATATCCAAATCATCGAGTTTGTTCCATCCTGCGTTGTACAAGCCAACACTTTCTGTTGGTGATAAAGAAACAAAATTTTTTAGGCTGCTTGTGATCGCTAAATGTCTTGTATGATCAATTTCTATGCCATTAAGTTCATATCGAATTTCGTCAAAGAGATGTGCCACAAAGTTATTTTTTAATTTTAGATTTAAAAACGAAGATATTTTGCTGTTATTATCATCTACAATACTTCCCTCAACATATATGTAACTTTCGCTGGGTAGCACATATAAGTCTTGATTTTGTATTGAAATTCGAATCTCATCATTATTGTTGAAGGATTGTAGGTATGGTGTATATGTGTGATAGTCCTTTTTAATTATACTCTCGTCTGATTGAGGTTTTTCTAGAACATCTAGTATGTAACTCATTTCTTTGTCAGCTTTAAGTTGAGAGACTTCAAAAATTTTTTATTTTCTTGCGTCAAATGTTTTTTGTGTAATGATGTCTTTAATTGTGGTTTGGTTTCCAATAGCGTTTTATGAGTGTATCCAATTTTATCCTTAGATTGCTTGACGTTGTATATTATCATTATTTGCTAGATCTCAAATGTATTCGTGTTGTAATTTCCTCTCCTCGGAAATTAATTAAATCACCGTTCTGATCAACTATGCGTAGAGTAAGAGAACTTATCTCTCGGCAGTTAACTGGCAAATAGATAAGATTTCGAGGAATCTCAACAATTTTATAGCCTGGAGGGACATTGATCGCAAATTCATGTAATGTGTGTGCTTGTGAGTTATTCGTATATGTGTTAACCACTATACTACATTCAACACGCAAGATATTCACGATGAAAATATTGACTGGTAGATCTGAGTAATGGTCTTGGTTAGGAGCTAGAATTTTCTTATTGAATCCAAAGAGTTTTCCAATTGTGTTATCTCTGTTAAAGTATATGGGATCCTTAGAGCTATTAACTCTAACTTGCATTGTATTGTTATTAGCTTCTATATCAATTTTATTTTCCGGACAATACTGCTTATAGCGATGTTTAATATAATCAACTATATCATTCAGTTCATAAGATCCTATTGGTATTTTAATTACATGTTCACCAATATGAAATATATTGTTATAATCATCTACATTGGGAATGCTATTATATGAATGAAAATCAGTTAGAGCACATTCATATTCACCATCCAAACGAATAGGAGGAAAGTAATTAGCAGATAACTCAGATGAGTTTGAGCTAAGAGTAAGTGTTATTGACATTATGATTGTCTGATTACAAATAAGTGAAATTAAACACAGCACTTTGTATAAAAAGGAAGTTTATATATAATTATATTTTATTTAAATATATTAGATACAAATATGGACTTATATATACACTTAACTACAATATTTCATTTTTATTGATCCAAGAATTATGTTGATTGGTAAATCCTAACCATTTAACATATGCCTTCTCGCCTTTAGTTTTAAGAACTTTTTCAACTAGATATGTATTTGGATATCTGGTTTTTGAAAGTTCTTCACCATAGAATCCACCTTTAATAGGGTTACCACGATAGTCTTCTAATATGTATGTAGATGGATGTGTATTTTGAACTCTTTTAATCGTAAAAATTTCTGTGGTCCAATTTGGTGTATATCCTTTTTCAAAAACATGTTTATATTTACTTATGCGCACATGATCTCCCACATTGAACTTTGATAATTTGAATAGTTTTAAGCGGTTATATACCGTGTTTAATAATTTTTTCTCATTTTTATAGTTAACTTGAATCGGTGGCATTTTGATGGTGCGATGCATTTTTTTATTATATGTATTAATCAAGTCTTTGTAAATGTCGAGCCAGTTATAAGACCCATTAAAGCTAAACTCTTTCCACATCATTCCTTTTAATGTTCTGTTAAATCGTTCTACTATTGATGCTTTCATTCTGCTATATGTTGAGTAGTGATTAATGTTGTATTTATTCATCAATTTTCCAAAGTGTTTATTGAAAAACTCTTTACCATCGTCTGTTTGCAAGTTTTTTGGTATTCGTCCCAGTTGAAAAATATTCTGCATAGCCTGGCTTGTTTCCAATGCAGTCTTTCTTTTCAAGGGTACTGCCCAAGCAAATTTTGAAAATGTATCAATTACAGTCAGCAAAAATCGATAATCTCTATTGTCTGTAGAATAGTTCCCCATTTCAACTAAATCAGCTTGCCAAAGATCATCTATTCCTTTCATAACAACTCTTCGACGTGGAAAATGTTTTCGTGCTTGCTTATGTAGTTCATTTATTAAATTTCTTTTTGAAGTCATTATTTAACGTATTTAGAATTTGATGGGATAAGTTGAGTTCAGTGTGAGTTCATTTAAATACTGTCGACCATCATAGTTCTTACATACCCATAAATTAACTCATTTATCTTTTTAATTTCTTTTTCAAAGAATAATTTCATACTTGAGATTGTTTCCTGAATTTCGTTGAGTTTCTGACTTAAACTTATGTTGATTTCATCTCGTACCTCTTCAATTTGACTTTGCAGAAACAATTTATTAACAACGTCGTTTTCCTCCAAAGCTTTTCCCACATTTTTGATTCTTTTGTTTTGAACGTCAATGTTATTAGTTGTATCCATAACGAAGCCCAGCAGCTTAGGAACATTTTTCACAAAAACTGTACCACTTGTATCATTAAGATAGTGCCCAAACTTATCGATGGACATGATTTATGTAGATAAATATTATTCTATAATTTTTGCTTCATATAATTCTTCGATAATTGAGACAATTTCGTTATTGTGATTAGTATGACCTGCAGCTTGTGATGCTAGCAATAGTCTAAGGCGATCTACTAACTCATTAGGATCATCCCAGTATATATAGTTAGCTTTGTATGGGTTTAGTTTCATCAAACCCTTACCCTTGTAAGGGCTTTTTATTGCATGTAGTGATGACGAAGTTGATGAGTTTTTTTCACTTTCTTTCTTAAACAATTTACTGATAATATGCTTATATTTATATGCTCTCGTTCCTTTGATTTGTCCTTCAGGTCTATAATCTCTTTTGTATGCATTTGTGCTCACTAAAATTTTCTTATATATATCTAATTCATGTTTATCATAATATTTTGGTGTTTTGTGAAACAGTAAAGAAAATAAACCTGGTGTAAAAGCCCATATTTGATTTCCAATCACTATTTTATCTTCAGTAAGTTTAATACTACTATTGCCAAACTTCCATTCATTATTAAAATCTTTATGTGGACCGTATAGAGTATCTAATTCGTTTCTGCTTTCCAAGAGTGCTAGGTCAGTATAACTCTTATTATTATCTGAATTGTCTAGAGTTTCCGATTGAGAGTAAAAATCATCATTGTCATCATCATCATCATCAGTATCAACATTATCAACCTTGTTTGCGTTTCGATTACGAAGTGAGATATTTTTATTGCATAACGTTTCTTCAACAAGTTTCTTTGGAGTACTTGTCTCTAACTTAACTGATTGTTCGTTGAATGGAAAATTTGAATTTTTATAAACTTTCGTTTTAAATTCATCTCTTTCTGATTTAATACTTTTTTTATTGTTTTTAGAACTGTTCACAAATTCTGTTAATGGTTCTATTATTGGTTTAAATGTATCTTTGAATAGCTCATGTGTATCTGCTTCATCAACTTTTATACTACGAAATTTTTTCTTTAAAACATTTCTTGTCTTTATTAGCTCTTTTAAAACTTTTTCATCCATTTTCAACTATTAGACACCAGATCAGGTATCAGCTATTAGATCAGGTATCAGCTATTAGATCAGGTATCAGCTATCAGATCAGGTATCAGATCAGCTATCAGATCAGCTATCAGATCAGGTATCAGGTATCAGATCAGCTATCCGATCAGGTATCACTTATCAGATCAGGTATCAGGTATCAGATCAGCTATCCGATCAGGTATCACTTATCAGATCAGGTATTAGATCAGCTATCAGATCAGCTATCAGATCGGGTATCAGATCAGGTATCAGCTATTAGATCAGGTAATAAATCAGCTTTCAGATCAGGTACGGTAAATACTTTAGGAAATAAGTAGATGTACTATGTGCAAGGCCAAATTTAGTACTAATGTTTTACTTTTATGTAGAGTAATTTATATCGTTATAAAATAGTCGAATTGCTTTCTATAGCGACCATTGTTTAAGTCATTATCTTTGCTTATCATCAAAAATCCATATTTATCCTTCCAACACTCTCGACAAATTTCATGAAACTTTTCATAACTCATATCGCTGGCAACATGATCACTATAAACGTGCTTCATGTTTGTCTCATCTTGTTTAAACATTATAATCACATTTGCATTGTCTCTTATTAAGTGCTTGGGGATTCTCGTATAAGTTTGGCACAAGTAGAGTGAATCAACATCCTTATGTCGCCCCATGCAAAAATATGCTCGTATATTATTTTGTTTCTCGCATGCAACATCATCAAAGATCATAATAGAATTAGTTTTCGCTTCATCAGGAGGAATAACTTTTTCATTATCTGTAAATGTGTAATATCCCATCCCTTTAATTGGTGAAATTAATCGCTTTAAGTATTCATATTTGGGTTGATAAAGGGATTTTGAGTATAAATAGATGTTTTCAAACTTGAGTCCATTAGGACTTTCTAGCAAGCTAATCATAACATTAGTCTTTCCACAATTTGATGGTCAACTATTAGAGCACGAATAGAATTTGGTAAGAGAGAGCTATGTTTAATTTTAGATCTGATGTTCGTTGAAGCATCAATATTGCGAATCACAATATTTTTATGTTGTTTTACTAATTGCATTTTTATAACTAATTGCATTTCATAAATGTTACTTTTATTATAGAAGAAAAAATAAAATAAGATGTTTATACATTATAACAAAACGTTTAGTTATAAAAAACCAGCCGTTGGAAAAGGTTTAGTGAATAGAGTAATAAACTCTCTGCCTGTTGAATTACACCTTCCTGGATATCAGTTTTGTGGACCCGGAACAAAATTACAAAAACGTTTAGATCGCGGTGACAAAGGAATTAATTTATTAGACGCTGCATGTAAAAATCACGATATTGCTTATTCCAAAACAAATGATTTAAATAGTAGACATCAAGCTGATAAAATTCTTGAAAATAAAGCTTGGGAACGAGTTATTTCAAAAGATAGCAGTCTTGCAGAAAAGTCGTTTGCATATATGGTTACTAACGCAATGAAAGTCAAAAGAAAATTTGGTATGGGATTGAAGAAGAAGGTTGGAAAAAAACGTGAACAAAATGGAAAAAAGCTGTTCAGTACATCAATTAAAACTGCAACAAAAATACTGAAGAAGGAAAAACCTCAAGACATTAACTCTGCCATTAGGATTGCACGAAAGGTTATCAACAAATCGTTAAGGGGGAAGAAATCGCAAGTTGTAATACCACGCGTAATTAATGTTCCAAAAATTGGTGGCTTCTTACCTTTAGTACCTATTCTTACTGCTCTGAGTGCAATTGGTAGTCTTTCTAGTGGCGGAGCAGCTATAGCAAAAGCAATAAATGCTGCAAAGAATGCCAAACAACAACTTGATGAAGCAACTAGACATAATAAAACAATGGAAGCAGTAGCAATGGGGAAAGGTTTTTACCTTAAACCATATAAGAAAGGATATGGATTGGTTTGTCAAGAAAAACAAAAACCAAAACCAAATTTTTCGTAAAGCTGCCCAATAAACCCCTATCTGATGTTGATCTGAGAAACTTTTCAACAAACATTCCATACTTTAGAGGAGTTTTCATGTTGGATACACTACCAAAACGATCGAGAAAAAGAGAATGTGGAATCATTAATTTGGATTTATCAAGAGGACCTGGAACCCATTGGGTAGCATATTATAAAAACAATGAACATAAAGAATATTTCGACAGTTTTGGAAATTTACAACCTCCATTAGAACTAGTTAAATATCTAGGCAAAAATATAAAATATAATTACAATCAATATCAAGATTATAATTCATTTAAATGTGGACATTTATGTCTTCAATTTCTTTACAAAGTAAGTTTAAAAAATAAATAAATACAACACACGAACAATTTTTAAAATTTTTTCTGTTTTATTAATCAAAATGTTTATAAAATAATAGTTTCTACATATTATTCCCACTGTGGGTATTGAGCATTTGTTAAAAAGATATTTATTTCAGCAGCAGTATCCAATTTTAAGCCACTGTCTCCTTGCTTACATATGCAATATATCCCGGATGCCAGTTCTATTATGTCATCATCCGATAGCGTGTTGTACCGATTTGGTAAAAACATTATGTTGTTTTCTAGTTCAATTTGAATTGTGGTGCCGTATTTACTCGTCACACGCTTAGCGTTTTTAACTGCATACTTCGTTGAGTCCTGGAGCTCTTTTATATGAATTAATTTTTTTTTATTCAATGTATTGAATTTCGTGATCAAATCTGGAGGATTCATTATCACAATATTAATTAATTAAATTTAATTTTTATATGTACTTTTTTCTTCTCTGACAGATAGCTCAATCTGCTTTTGTAAACTGATGTATTAAATATTTCTACCAATCTTTAAATAGGTAAAAAATAGTTCTTAAAAGAAAGATCAGTATCGTAGCTATCTCTTTTTCTCATATTGTAATCATGTTTTACGTAAATTTTTTGTTTTCTCACTGATAGAATTGTAGTGAAAGAGATAGTTACATATTTTGACGTTCTAAGGCGTAACTGATACAAACAATTTCAAAACAAAAGATCAGAGAGATAGTTATATTCATGTGCTAAAGTGTAACTGAAACAAAAAAATTTCAAAACAAAAGATTAGAGAGATAGTTATATTAATGTGCTAAAGTGTAACTGAAACAAAAAAATTCAAAAGAACTCAAAATTTTTTGTAAAATTTTAATTTTACAAGTATATTTTTTACTATAAATAGGAACGTAAACCATTCAAGAATATTAGTGTAAAAATAGCATTCAACAAAATTCTTAAAAAAATTAATAAATTAAATTAAAAAAATGAGCCAAATCCGTGAGCAGTTATTTGAATTCCTCCATTCCTTTGAGGACTCATTATTATATGAGCATAAAGAGAGCATAAATTTTTTTGTATCCATGCTCACTGAAAATGAGGAGTATGGAGTTGTGGAGCAGGAGGACTCCGACGAGAATGGACATTTTGCCAGCTGCCCCTGGTATAGTGAAGGATGTGAAGAAGGCCCAGACACATGTCGATGTACCATGTTTCACATTAGGAAAAAAATTATTTTTAAAATTATAGATACCTATAAAAATTTATGTAAAAAAATCAATTAATAAATATAAAATATATATGTATGTGTGTGTATGCTTTTGATTTCTTATTTATTTTAATATACATATTTCTGTATATATAGAGATTAATAGACCGAAAAAGCTATTAGTTTAAATGTTATTTTCATTGAGGATGGATAAACGTACTTTAAAGAATATATTTCACAACAATCAAGAACGAAAACCTCAAATATATGATTTGGTTTTTGGGTTTGAATACTTGCTCAATTGGAAATTGAAGATTTCATGTGGATTTTCTACAGCTTTTGGTTTTAAGCCAATGATATGGTTGCATTATAAAAATAAGCAATACATTGGACTGGATCGAGAAGAGTGGTTACATCTCATGTGCTATAAGGAGTATATTCATGATATGCTTAATCGTCGAGATTTTTTAAATTCTATAAATATAATTGATAATGAAAGTGAGAGAGATGTTGAATATAAGTTTCAATATAAAAGAGGTGTTTGCTTTTTAGTTATCATACAAGGAAACTTTAAAATAAAAATCGATTCTGACACATGGAGATCACTAACTCAAATTCGAGTATTTTTTACATCAATTTTATGTTGGAACAACATTCTGAGAAAACAAATCCTTCATTTCTATCATGAATATTATATACCAACCTGCTCCGCTTTAAACAAAACAAAACTTCAAATCAATGAAATACGAGAAATACACGAAAGGGATGTAAATATTGAACTGACACGACTTTGTTATGAGATTGGGGAAAAAATGCAGCACAAGATTCTAACAGATGTGAAAATTCATAAATTATATTTAAGGATGGATAATAAATAAAAAACAAAATGTAGACAAAAATAAATGTTTTTACTGTTTTTTTATTGGTTATATTTTCTTTGTTTTTTCATAAAAATTTTTCTTAATAATTAATATTTACATTTATTTTAACAATAAAAATTTACAATAATTTACATTTATTTTAACTTTCTTCTTCTTCTTGAAGTCTATCAATTTCCATTAATAGCATGTCAAGCTCATACTCAGGATTGGTTTCCTCTATTGCTGAATGATACCATGCATATGTGCTTATACCATCACTTTTTATTTTCCTTTTATCATCTTGATAACTTAGTATTAGTTTATGTAGTTGCATAGTATATAATTGATGCAAACTCGACTTAAAGGTAAGCATATTATCAAATACATTTGATTTATTAAACAGACAATCTCTATATGAACTTAGGCTATACTTATCTAAAATGGTTTTCTTGACCCCCTTCGATTTTTTTACATCATTTTGATCTTGAACACTAAATGAATACATTTTAGATCGCAACCCAACAAACTCTTTCATTATTTTTCCACAATTTTCGTCTTTCATCATACCCAGCACCTTTTTGTTTAAACGAGGAATACCATATATGTTATCTGCAGGATAATCAGATGTGTCAAATTCATCCTGTATGTCCATTTTTATGTCAGCATAGAAGTCATCAGTCCGTATTGTGTATATGAATGAATCAGTATCCATATAGTTTAATGACAATTTTGATTTAAATTTAGGCTGCATGTAACCATAATGGAAATTATACATTTTCCATTTGGAAAGTTCTAACACACAAAATCCTAAGTAAGTAGGCTTATTATAATATGTCTGGAGCCTATTCATTTGAATCGCCACCATGTCTTCTGAAAAAATAGACAAACTATGGAAATTGGGTTTAGATATCCAATCTTGGGCTCCCAAATGATTGCAATTCGTTCTGTTCCAGTTTGTTACAATTCTAACATCTTTTCTCTTATCTACATTTTCCATAGTCTTACCATATACCGCATTATTGAGCAATTTGAAGAAGTTTTTCTCAAACGTATTTTTAGCGTTAGCTCTATGCTTGGTATTTAAGTCTATATATGATTTTAACCATGGAGATTGTTTGAAAGTGAGAATCCGATGTACTTGCTTTAAAATCAAACCATACTCTAAACATTGCTTAAGAGTTCTATAGTGAATAATATATGAATGTTTAGTAGAAAAGTCAGCAATTAATTTAGTTTGATTCTTTCCATAAGGTTTTTTATTTTCCGCACAAAAAGGTAGGTCATTGTGTGATTCGTGCAAATTGGAGGGATATTCTAAAGTAACTTCATACACATAACCATCATTTGAATTATTATCTATCCGATTTGGATCCAGATTTAGCTCATCACTTGATAACCATCTGAATCCTCCATATGGAAGATATTCGGACATAGCCCAACCGTAAAGGTTATTGGCATCTAGGTACATTAGAAATTCTGAGGGTTTCTCTTTATCGAAATCCTCTAGATATTTATTGTTTGCTTTTGAATACCTTTTACTACATTGTACAATCCCCCCACGTATCCCCTTTTTAAAGAAATTATACATATCTAGATCAGTTAACAATTCCAATTCTATATTTGTGTACTTCAACATAGCATCCCACGATAGTCCAGGAGCAGTATAGTACTGGCTTGGATCTAGATTATATATTCCCTTACAAACTTTTCGAAAATTTTCGAATACATCAGTTAGTAACAGTACGTCTGTTTTTAAATACAACTCCATATAGTCTTGTAAAGTTTTGCAATCAAATGTTTGCCAAATTTTTTTTGCATGCTCGTAATCTTCATGCGAACATTCTCTATTGGTAAGTGTGTTGAAAAAGTCTTCCCTCGCTGGAAGTTGACTATCATTTAATTTTTCAAAAGAATTGAGATAGTTGTAAGGGAAAACACCCTTCCTTCTAACCAGATCAAACTCTATTTTTGATGTAAATTGCTCTTTAATTGTACAGAAATCGTTATCCGTAAGATTATTGGCTAAAGTTTCTAAGCTTTCGGGCTTAAACGTAAGGTGTCTAGAAATCTAAGTTCAAGATTGAAATCGTCATTCATTTTTGTATATGTTGATAAAGATATGTAACGTTCTTTATTTAGCGGAAGGACTTTTATGTTGTCAGACTTTTCTCCTAACTCTTTAACAAAAAGATGTGAGTCATAAGACGAATAATTATGAAAATAAATAGGGATAAATTTTGGCTGTTGATATTTTAAGTTGCACATATTATGAGCTGCACCTCTAAATTTGCCAGTTACATGACAATGATCCCTTACGCGATCACTACCTAAAAATGTATCACATATGTGACAATTTACAGCATTTTTGAAACTGAATATCTCTAAAGGGGATAAAGAATCCATTTGTTTCTTAGTCATTAAATAATTAGTATAAATATCCTCACAATCCTTAACTAAATAAGCAACAAATTTTTCTGCCGCGTCCTTGCCAGTATAGATTCTAAACTTATCTGTATTATGCTTAATATATTTAATATTATAACTAAAAGCACAGGGAATATGCTTTTTAGTTAAACTATTTTTTTCACTTACTTTATATTGGATGTCCTCAAGTATGCACTCAAAGTCAGCGTACACGACAAAAGGTACATCCATCTGTCGTTGGTGATCCTTAAATTTAAGTGTAGCGTTTTTATGTGATGGTAGTTGGGCTACAATTTTACCACACTCCGCTTTGTGTTGCTCCATGATCCTATCATTGTGTGTATATTGTAGACATACATTACACAATTTAAGAGAGTGTTCATGTTTGGTAGTTTGACCACTTAATAATCTGTAAAAAAATTTAAATTAAATCATTTATAATAAATATTATAAAAAATTTTACCATATATATATATATATATATATATATATATTATATTAACTAGTACTTGACACTTTTAGCTTACCTAGACATATTTTCTATTAGTACGTAATGATGACCACCGATATTTTCTAACAACAATAAGTTGATATGAATACATTTTTCCTCCTTTGTAATATAATATGGACCAACAATTACATTATTTTCCTCATCATAACCGTATTTACGCTGATTCCGCTATTCCGCTTCTCAAATATTTTAATATCTTTTAAAGATATTGGAAATATTAAATTCTTAAAATCGAGCGTTACACCGTTTTGGGTACAAATGATGTCAGCAGTTATATCATGAATATTATATGAGCTACATCGCTGTTTACTCGTTATTTGAGAATTATCCACTGCTGCGATTAGACACCACTTGAAACAGTATTGATCGGTGTTTTCTACATTAATGCAAGCTTTTCTTTTTTGAAGTTTTTCTGGTAAACTCATCCAGTTTGCTCCTTTAACTAGAGAAGCCTTATTAATACTTAGCTCTGCTCGGACTATGCGTATCAAAGTCCAACCATAGTCCTTCTCTTGGAATTCACACATTTTATTTTGAATTTGTGAAATTTGGTTTGAAAATACTTCATATATTTCATCTCCTCTGGTCAACAAATTCATTTTAGCTCTATGATGAATAATATTGAACTCCAATTCCTCTCCCACAATTTTTACATATTCTGCCACAATACTTACATTAAATTTTATTACAATGTGGCTTAGTAAATGACTTTTAAGCATCTCTATGAAAATTGATTCATTTTCACCAATGAAATCTTCCAGTAAAAGTTCATCTCTTTCATTGTTTAATCCATAAGTTGCAATGTTATTTTTGAAAGCTTTGCTTATGTTGTAAAATTTCATATTTTCTTCATGTCTTCCTTGAGTTTCTTCATCAATGCTGGTATTATTTATTAAATTACCTCCATAAGCATCCGCTTCATGTAGTTGTTGTTGTGGTTGATATTGTAATTGTTGGTCCGTATTTGGGTACCACTGCATGACAGTAGGAGTTTGCTCCCAATACATTTGTAATTGTTGTTGTTGAGGATATTGATATTGTTGTTGTTGAGGATATTGATATTGTTGTTGTTGAGGATATTGATATTGTTGTTGTTGAGGATATTGATATTGTTGTTGTTGTTGAGGATATACATATTGTTGTTGTTGTTGTTGAGGATATTTATATTGTTGAGGATATTGATGTTGTTGTTGTTGAGGATATACATATTTTTGTTGTTGAGGATATACATATTGTTGTTGTTGAGGATATACATATTGTTTTTGTTGAGGATATTGATGTTGTTGTTGTTGAGGATATTTATATTGGTCCTCAACATCATGTTTTCGGATATGGTCGGAAAAACACTTTTGGTATTTGTATACCTTATTGCAGATATTGCATATATATACCGCATCCATTTTAATAATTTATATATTTTTTAAATTTTGTAAAATTTGATGATGTACTGTCTAGATACAATGCTGTACTTGCTGTTAGATTAGAAAACTTCTCAATTTATACGAATTACTATCAAGTCATATGCATAATTTAAGAGTCAATAGACAGAGACAGAGACAAATGTCAGCAAGCAGTGAAAATAACAACCAATCTTTGACAATCCTCAATATCACAAACAACAACAAAAACAGAAATATTGATATCTCATCAGCATACATAATTACTTTCTATAAATACCCTTCCATGTCCTAAACGAAATACTACAAACAAAAAAAGTAATGCCGCATGCACACAGTGTGCACTAGTGGTAACGTTTATGATTTCCGATTTTTTTATTTATTTTTTGTTGTGTGGTGTTGCCTTCCCTATAAAAAACATAATGTGAAAGGCGTTGCACACATTTTAAAAAATAATTAGAACACAACAAATGCCAGATGTGTACTCGGCATTACACACTCGCTTTTTTTATATACATATACGACTACTTACCCATCTGCCAACACTCAAGTTATTGTAAAAACATACGTAAATACACATGCATGAGCATAACGTTGGCTCCCATGATCACGCATCTCTAATTCCCTTTGACAATCCTAAATATCGTACACTTCAATTTCTTTAACCTTCAAGTAAGTTCATTGCTCATAAATTACATATTTTATTCAAACTCTTTAAACATAGGAAATAGGAAAATCAAAATAAATAAAACCAACAACAAAAAACATTCATAGATTTCCCACAAGCATACATAATGTCTTTCTAAAATAACCTTCCATGGTCACCAGCTAAAAAGAAAATAGATAAAACTAAAGCAACATTTTCTCTATGCACACACACACACACACACACACACACACACAATCTAAAATCATAAACCTGCTGCAACCGCTTAACAAACCAAGAAAAAAACATTCAATTCAAAATTAAAACAAAAACATACATACAAGCCTTCGTACCTACATAATTAACTATGTACATCAACGGACGGACGGATATCAAACCATGCTTAACTCACAAACCACATATTTTATTCATCTCCTTAAACTCTTTAAACATAGGAAATTGAAAAAATCAAACTAAATAAAACCAACAACAAAAAACATTTATAGATTTCCCACAATCATACATAATTTCTTTCTCAAATACCCTTCTGCAACCGTTTAACAAACGATTAACCATACTACGTACAAACAAAAGAATAATACAAGAAAATAACAACCAATCTTTGACAATCCTCAGTATCACAAACTTCATACACACGCACGAGCATAACGTTAGCTCCCATGATCACACATCTCTAATTCCCTTTGACAATCCTAAATATGTTACACTTCAATTTGTCCAACCTTCAAGTAAATTCATTGCTCATAAATTACATATTTTATTCATCTCTTCAAACTCTTTAAGGAAATAGAAAAATCAAACTAAATAAAACCAACAACAAAAACATTCTCAGATTCCCCCCCACACAAGCATACATAATTTCTTTCTCAAATACCCTTCTGCAACCGTTTAACAAACGAAAAACCATACTACGTACAAACAAAAGAATAATACAAAAAAACCAAAGCAACATTTTCTCTATCCACACACGCACACACAATCTAAAATCATACAGCTACTGCAACCGCTTAACAAACGAAAAAAAATACTACGTACAAACAAGCGCACCTGCGTGCTTACATAAATAACTATGCACATAGACCGGCAGACATCAAACAATAAAATTAAAACAAAAACACATCGACGGACCGACATCAAACCATAAAATTAAAACAAAAACACATCCACGGACCGACATCAAACTATCCTTATCTATGTACTAACAAAAAAGGGACAAGCGCACCTGCGTGCCTACATAAATAACTATGCACAGCAACAGACGGACATCAAACCATAAAATTAAAACAAAAACACATCGACGGACCGACATCAAACTATCCTTATCTATGTACAAACAAAAAAGGGTTATGCAAACCCTCGTCACTCCACACCATTGACACTAATTACCATAATATGGACAATTTAGCCCATAAATTACAAATTTCGACATTAATTACCCAAATTTCGACATTTATTACCCAAATTTGACAATTTTAATGGTCATAGAACCGGCAGTATCTAACTACTGATATAGATTATCAAAGTCTGGAACACGTTTCATTACCAGCCTTGTACATAACGACATAAAACCTACAACAACTAGGTAAGATATTCCAAAAAATATTTATAGTTATTGAATAAAATTTATTTTAGAAATAATGCCTTATCACCAACCCAAATGGTGCTATTGACGTTGAGATTTTACGCCACCGGAAGCTTCCTGCTTGTTATTGGATTTTATTATGGGGTCTCAATTGCAACAGCAAGCCGTGCCGTAAAAAAAGTTTCCAAGGCTATCGCAAGCCAGTCAAAGAAATTTATAGAAATGCCGCATTCGTCAGAGGATATAAAAAATAGCGCTATAAGCTTTCATAAAATTGCAGCATTTCCTAAAGTAATAGGAGCTATAGATTGTACACATATAAAAATACAATCGCCAGGAGGATTAGATGCAGAAGTTTTTCGGTGCCGTAAAGGTTATTTTTCATTTAATGTACAGATGAGTTATTATGAAGAATTTTATTTACTTTTTTTGTAATCGCTTTTATATGACTTAGGCTATCTGCAATTCAAATCTGGAAATAATAGATGTGATAGCAAGATGGCCTGGATCGGCACATGACAGCTATATCTTTAGCAACAGCCGTATTAAATCCAGATTTGAAAGCGGAGAATTTGGATCTTATCTACTTTTAGGGGATGGTGGCTATGGAGTGAAATCATATTTGATGACACCACTAGCAAATCCAAAGACAGAAGCTGAAAAACTTTATAACGAGTCACAAATCAGGACACGAAATGTTATAGAACGTTGTTTCGGAGTCTTGAAACGACGTTTTCCTGTACTCTCCTTGGGAATGAGATTATCACTGGTCACAACAATGGCAGTAATAGTGTCTTGTGCGGTTCTGCACAACTTATGCAGACAGATAAAAGATGTAAGTGATTTTGATGATGAATCTGTTTCATCAAGTGATGAAGAAGAGTTTGATGCAGAGCGGCCTACGACAGAAATATTTTCGAGTACGCGAATCAATCTTATTAAAAACTATTTTTCTAAATTATAACTGCCTTATTCATAAAAAGAATTTCCCCAATAAGGAATTTTGCTTGAAATCAAGTGTAAAACAACTGTTCTTCAAGTCACATATTCAATTGTCAAGGGTTGAATTATGCTTGATTTACACTTTATTTCAATAGCATTCTCCAGTGAAAAGGGAACTTGTATTCAATTCGAACAATTCAATCGTATTACAGTTGAATTCAAGCCTTGAATTATACTGTAATTCAACCTTGTATTACAATTGAATTCCAGTGTATTTCAAGCTTCAAAAAAAATGCTTTTAAAATTTAAAGTAAAATGCAATCGACAAGTTTTCTTACAATAATTTTCTGCATATCTACCTTCACTATTGTTTTCACTTTTTTAATCACCTTTTTGTTTTTTAAAATTCACTTTTTTATTTATCTTTGATGTTTTTCACCACAATTTTAATTTTATTAATAAATAAATTATTTATTTGACAATGTTTGAACATATATGTATGTTGTTTGATTTTTTTATTCAAACTATTTTCAAACTTGAATATTACTTGAAAAAATGCTTGAATTCAACTTTGTTTCCAGTTAAAGTTCAAGTGCTTGAATTTTAATTTTTGAGTGCTTATTGGGTCAGGTTTATTACAGGTTTATTTGACAAATATTGATGCAAACAGAAATTAAACGCCGCATTTTTTATAATATAAATTTGTTTCATTCATTTATTGTAAAATAGTTTTAACATTTTATTTTCATTTAAAGCGTGTGAAAATGAATACGAATTTAAATTTTAAATTTGTTGTTTGTTAACCACGTCTAGATGCATTCCGTAACTTTTCAAGCAAACTCATCAGAAGACCTCAACCACAATTCAAAAAAGCTTATAGAACATAAACTCTCAATCGATTATTGAAAATTACAAAACTACAATCACAATAGCAAAAGAAACTTTTTCAAAAAACACAATATTTTGAAAGTTCTTAACTTACTGTCATTGAGTTGTGGTTGAGCTCTACTGATGAGTTTGCTTGAGTAGTTACGGAATGCATATAGATGTGGTTAACAAACAACAAGTAAATTTTTATTCAAAAACAATTTTCTTATTATTATTGAATTTAAAAATTATTGAATTGCTCAGTTCACAAGACTGTTTCTATCGTTTAAGGTTGTACTTGAAAATACAATTTCAAATAAAATTTTTCATAACAAAAACAAATTATTTGCATAAATAATTTGTAGTACTTAGTATTATATTAGAAAAAAAGGAACTAATAATTCAGGTGTATTATTATATAATAAAAAACTAAATTAATAAAAAGGAACTAGAAAAAACAATCAGTCATTTTTCTTTATAAATCTAATAACATAAGCAAAACAAAAACATAAAACTTTTGTAAAACATTTACTGCCGTTTTCACAATAACGAAAGAGTTTTTCGTTTCGTTCGTACAAACACACTTAAGACAAAAACAAAATTTAGTTTTAAATGTTATTGTACGAGAGAAAAATCCTTCCGTTATTTTGAAATAAGCAGTTAAGGTACATACTAGTAAATATAGGCATTTTCACGAAAAAGTTAAGGTTATTGAAAATGCCCATATTAAAATTTTAATTATACTTTTCTATTTCTAATTTTTTCAAAGCTATCTCTAAACTAAGCAACTCAGTTTTTAACTGTAGCTCCTTCAGTTGTAACTGGTGGTGCTCTTCCGCTCTTTTGTCCTCATTTGTGAAAAATATGGCTTGCTTTGCCAGAACTTGTTCATTGCCATCAGTAAGAACACGGTTCTTTACATGAAGTTTTTCGGTCTTCTTGTTTTTAAGATTGGTAGGATTCCACCTACTCCAGGAGTTTGACTAAAATATTAAATAAAGTGATAAACTACATATGTATGTATGTATGCATTTATGTATGTATATGGATTTACCTTATCAAGATTTTCTTCGATTGGTATTGGTTCTTTTACTTCTACCACCTCTTTGTATTCATCCAAAAACTCGACATCAAGCACGTCGTCATTTTGCTTTTGACCTAAAAAATAGGAATTATGATATACATACATATGTATGTACATACATAGTACCAACTTACATGCATATATAATTTTAAAGTTACAATAAACTTACTTTTATGACTATCACAGTCATTTTCATTATATAGCCCCGTTGCTGACTTTCCCAATAATGCATGAATGCGTTTATCACTATCAGATACTTTGCTGCAATAGTGGCCTCCTCCAGTTTTGTAAAGTTGCGCCCTATCATTTGATAGCGCTACTTTAGCCTTCCGCTTCATATTTTCATACTTATCTTTAAGATTTTTAACAGATCGTACGTTATTGCACTGCGCTCCAAATTGCAATGCAATCTTATCCCAGGCGTCATTTTTTTGCTGCCAACTTACAGCGTTTGTGGTCTTATTCTCCACTATGTGGGAGTGTTGCTCAACGAGCGACATTAATACATCTTCCTCTTGGGATGTGAAGTTTGTAGACCTATAAAACTTAAGTTAATACTCAACAATATTTCTTTGATAAAATCTTACCTTTGTCGCTTTCCTTTGGACACATCTAAACTGGATTCTTTCATTTCTGAGCAAAATATTTCGTCGTCTGAGAACATACTGAAAACAAAAAATTGCATTATTTACCACGCAAACACATATTATACATGCACATATATGTATGTATATATTCATGTAGAATAATGTTTTAATTATTACTTACATGAATTTTTCTATTAACACAGTTTTCCTTTAAAAATTTACAAATACCGCCTTTTAATTAAATTTTTTTATGTAAACAAACCGACAGTATTGCCACATTTTCATCAAATTCTGTTGTTAAATAACCGAAGGATGGTGAAACGACAACCGGTAACCGTTGATTAAATAGTACCAGTTAGCCAAACCAGCAGTTAGATAATTTTATTTTAACAAACATTTTACCGCAGATGGTGAAAAAGGGCGTTAAACACGTAATAGCTTACCATATAAATATTACACACACACTCAAACGTACAATATGGAAAATAGCAAGCACACACGTATCAACACTACTTTGTTGATTGTTTGTTCATAACAAGAAGTCTTCACGACATATACACATACATCAATGCATCTATCGTGCTTTGCTTATAATACGATAGCATTTATTATTGGTTTAGCATTATACAGCCACGAGAATACGTTTAAAAAACCAGACGTATTTACATTTCAAGACTTTTTACGCAGGTCTCTAATATTTATTAATTGCAGCAGGGACGGGCATATTGCACTAGATTTTTAGTGCACTAAAAATTAAATAATTAGTGGTAGTGCTATTAAAATTTCACTACCACTAAATGGTTAGTGGTAGTGAAACATCAAATTGCACTACCACTAAACATTTAGTGGTATTTAAAAAAAAATTGCACTACCACTAAATTTTATTGGTAGTGAAATTTTAATAGCACTACCACTAATTACATAATTTTTAGTGGATTAAAAATCTAGTGCAATATGCCCATCCCTGCTCTCCGATAACGAAACTAGTTTGGAAATGCTGAACAGTTATCCAATTGTTAAACAAATTTTTGACAAATATAATACCGCACTTCCATCTTCAGGCCCAGTGGAACGATTGTTTTCTTTTGCTGGGATTATCAATCGATCTAGAAGGCAACACCTGAGCGACATATTTTGAAATTTATTTATTTATTTATTTATTTGTCTATGGAATAGTAATCCTTACAAACATTATAAATTAACAATTACCTACATATGTTAACAAAATAATATACATACATATCTATATTACATAATATTGAACAAAAATTAAAATAATTTACAAAAATATAAGTTATAATAAGTTACGAGTTTAAATGTATTAATAGACTATTTTTGATAGCAGTAGGGCATGCAGAATAATCAATGAATTTATAAAATTTTTTGAAATGGTTACACATCCTTCTCAGTGGATCAGCATTAGCATAGTTAGCTCTAACAAATATAACCGATAAAGGAATTAGATGACGTGAAGGGCGTTGAGGAACATTAAAATTTAGGTTGGTAATTAAAAAACCAGAGCATACGTTGCCATTAATTATATTGAGAAGAAACGAGATGTTTAGCACAATTCGGCGGCTTTTAAGGGATGGTAGCTTGATTAGAGCAAGCCTTGCAGAATAAGGTGGCATATTTCTAGGATTAAAGTTTAGTCCACGAAGACAGTAAATCAGAAACTGTTTTTGCACTGATTGAATAGTGTCAGAATGTTTATTATAGATAGGGTCCCATATTACCGATCCATACTCCAGTACAGGCCTTACGAGCGAAGCATACAGATTTTTCGTAATGTATGGATCATTAAACTCTTTAGCCCATCGTTTTATGACACCAAGTAGTCCTCTAGCCTTGTTTGCCGTCATATTTATATGAGAAATAAAATTGAGCTTAGCATCCAATAAAATACCCAGGTCCATGATATTATCGACAAACTCTAGCTGATAGTTTTCAACAAAGTAATAAGCAGCTATGGGACAATTACGAACAAAACGCATATATTTGCATTTCTTTAAGTTGAGTTCCATGAGATTAATTTTGCACCACATGATAAACGAATTTAAGTCATTTTGTAGAAGTTGTTGCTCATATTTTTGACGGTAACAGAGAAAAAGTTTTACATCATCAGCGTACATCAAAACGTTGGATGAAAGAAAAACATCAGGTAAATCGTTGATGAACAATGTAAAAAGAAGTGGGCCAAGGTAGTCCTGAGGAACTCCAGAAAGAACATCAATGCATCTAGAAAATGCATTATTAAAACAAACGATTTGTTTTCTATTGCTTAGATATGAATAAATCCATTTAGTACAAATATCCGTAAAACCTAGTAAATGTAGTTTAGTTATCAAAAGCCTATGATTTACTTTATCAAAGGCCTTACTGAAGTCAGTATATATTACATCAGTTTGTTTTTGTTGCAGAAATCCACGATAAACAACAGTCGTAAGATGAAGAAGATTTGTAGTTGTGAAACATCTTTTTTGAAACCCGTGTTGATAGGGGGAAATCAAGTTTGCAACTTGATAACATAAACTCTCTGTAATGATTTTTTCAAAAACTTTTGGAATAACACTCAGTTTTGCAATACCACGATAATTTGCAATATCAGCTTTATTTCCTGATTTAAACAGTGGAATAATAAACGAGATTTTCCATGCACTCGGAAATGTACCATATTTGATATAGGTATTAAAATGTTGCTTGGTATTTTATCAGGACCAGAGGTAAACGAAAACTTAAGATTTTTTAATTCCTTAGAGATTGTTGGAATGTCAGTAAATGAAGTAGATGTTGCTAGGTTGGCACATATTTTAAATGGATAATTACGCGATACGTCATAGGATGCATTTGAGTAAGTTGTAGAGAAAAAATCTGCAAATAAATTACTTATGATATTATCGTCCCTGGATTCCGTTTGTTGAAACTTCAGAGTAGAAGGGAAGTTATTTGTTTTTTTCTTAGAGTTAACAAATTTATAAAACGATTTTGGATTGTATTTAAAATTGTACTTCATTGTATTTATATAGTTGGTGTAACACGATTTATTAAGCGAGGAGTAAAAAGCACGACTAGTAGAGTACCTTAAGTAGTCAACAGAGGAGCCAGATTGTTTGTATTTTCTATAGTATTTGTTTTTTTTGTTTTTAGCTTGAGCCAAACGTTTATTGTTCCAAGGTGGACCAGTTCTTTGCCTAGGTACAGATTTTGGAACACATAAATCAATAAAAGAATACAATTTATTGTAGAAGGCATTGCACATCTGATCAACTTCATTATAGCATCCTAATATGTTGTGCCAGTCTGTTTCAATAAGCAGCTGAGTTAACATATCGTAATTAGTATGTTTGAACGAGTATATTTTTTGATTTGTAATTGACGTTTGCTCAACGGGTTTATTAGGAATTGAGAAGATCACACAAGACGTTTAAACAATCATCGTAGATTGAACACTGATTTGTTTGAACAAAGTATTTATCATCCTGCAGATATCTCCAGGTAACGGATGGCATGTTGAAATCTCCAAAAACAAAAACAGAGTCTCCAATCGAAGCACAACGCGCCAAGTCTGCAATAGCTTCTGCGTGTTTGGTGTATAAAATCTGCGGAGAAGAAGGAGGCACATACGAACAAGAAACATGTACTCGTTTACAGTGAAGTTTTATTAAAACTGATACAAATTCAATATCACACGATGAATCAAAAGTTACAAGCTCAGAGGCAAAAATAGATGAAACTGCAATAAGTACACCACCACCAGTAGTTTTGGTACCACGATCACGGCGAAAAATATTGAAATTATTACACAGAATTTCAGAACTTAAAATATTTTCATTTAGCCATGTTTCAGTAAAAATCAAGATATGATGATCGATGTTGAAGCTTTCCATATATAAAGTTGACAGTTTTGTTCTCAAGCCGCGTACATTTTGATAGACAAAAGAAACATAATCGGTAGTTGAACTTAGTTTTTTGACACATTAGATTCACGTTGTGGGATCACACCTACATTATGTGATCTATTTCTGTACACATATTCACGAACCAGAGTGTGTACTGGCCAGAAGTTTGGTTGAATTAAAATTTTGTATATGTCAGCCGAAACCGTAATTTTGAATGAAGATATAGATCTAGGTTCAGAAAAATTGAATTTTTGTACAGAAATGTTAGGTTCGTTGCCAATTTTATTTTTAACATAATAATGAATAGAATCAGGAGACGTATCACTTGCAAGACGAGAAATAAAAATAGATTTTCTTGGCTCCACTGCTTGAAGCGAAACCAACATGTCTAAAATAAACTAAAAATATTGTAAACATGAATATAAGTTTAATTTTCTATTATGTTACATAATTCATCCAAATTGCTTCACTTTGATTTTTTTTCAATACCACTAAATTTAGCATAACTGCAATTTTTTTTAAATACCACTAAAATTTAGTGGTAGTGCTATTAAAATTCCACTACCACTAAAATTTATTGGTAGTGCAATTTTTTTTAAATACCACTACATGGTTAGTGGTAGTGCAATTTGATGTTTCACTACCACAAACCATTTAGTGGTAGTGAAAAAAGATTGCACTACCCCTAAGTGAATACTGGTAGTGAAATTGTTAGTGCACTAAAAATATAGTGCATTATGCCCATCTCTGAATTGCAGCCATAAGCTATGTGTAAGATGCTTTAAAAGTTACACTTCTAGCAAATTAGAGTTCGACCGATTAATCAGCTTCGGCTTCGGCCTTCGGCCAAAAATGGGTAATCGGCCAACATTCGGCCTACGGCAAAAATCGGCCGATTAGCCGAAGCCGAATATTTTTCATTCCAAGCTTGAAAAATAACATTATTTTTGGTCGTTGCTCGCCGACAGTTTCTATTGTGTTTAACGTTTTGAAAGGGTTGCTTTGAAATACAACCCTGTTGCTTTCTATTTTCTTTTACTTGGACGTTCTTGTGAGTGATCATATGAAAAAGCAATCTAGAAACTGCAAAATAGTTTTATTTTTCGTGTTATGTATCCAATAGATATTACAGCTATTTCAAAAAAGCAAACTTTTTTCTTAATTCATATAAAACAAGTATCATTTTTAAAATTTAAAACATTCGGCTTCGGCGTCGGTTTTGGCCGAAGTTTAGGATTTTAGCCGAAGTTCGGCTTCGGCTTCGGCAAAAAAAAAACGCCTTCGGTCGATCTCTATAGCAAATGCTCAGATCATATTTCTACTACATTAATGTAGTCGAGAAAAAAGGTGAATTGTACGTAATACGTACACAGTCTATGAAAACCTTTGCACCAAATACAACAAATTAATTTTAATAAAAACAAGTTATAATATAAATTTTATTTAAAAGTCTTTTATATATTTTTTACTTTTGAGATATACATAGGTTCATAGTCTAAAATTCTTTTATATGAATTAAAAAGTTATTGAGTTAATAAATATTCATTATAATGTAATTTACAAGCACATATGTTAACATCCTGAATATAATCCTTTGTTAATAACACACAATCACAATCATATTTATGCACGTTATTGCGATAATATATGAAAGAAGTGTAGACATTGCTATATATTCTTAATTCGTTAATAATTTTCAGGAATAATTTCTTGTGGTCCTTATCAATATGACAACTATAACCATCTAATAGTTCCTGCAATTCAGCTGATGAAACCAATTCAGATAAAAAACAATGTAGCTCGCAGAAGGATGATTGAGTAACTAATTGAAATTTGTCAGTTAAATACTATTTATTATAAAAAATTTTATTGAAATGAGCAACAACAGTTTTCAGATGTTTTCAATGTTCTCTTTATTAAGAGATATATGTATACATGTATAATTTTTAGCTTGTTTATTTTTTTTAATAAAAAACATTGTATATCTTTTAAATTTTATTGCCATTACACATTTTGCATTTAGTTACATTGTAGATATTGTAATAAGTTTGTATTAACTCTTTTGCTTCTTCTTCTGCTTCCATATGTTGTCTTCTATAGTACGAGCAGGAGCAGGTGTCTGGTTCACATGTTTCATTTTCGTTAGACCAACAACAATTGTCATAATGCTCTCCATGTTTATTTTTCATTGTTTTCACGCTGCTTGAAATCTCCAAATGTGTTTGAATATTGATGAGTTTATATTTGTCTTCATCAGAAACAATATGAGAACATCTTTTTAAGAAATTATATATATCTTTTAATATCATTCTCACTACTGAGTATGACTACATGAGTGCACTAAATGATTATGAATAACCATTAGTGTTGAAAGTTTCGTAATTTATACTCTAACCAGTGCTGCCAGAATGATGAATTTATCATATTTTTAATGATTTTCGGACCTAAATATGATTTCAAGATAACTTTAGAAAATTTGTTGTTGTTTGCAATACAAGTTGTCGATCGAACGATTTCTCGTGACATCGTGGGCCAGGCCGATAGTTTTTTAATTCAGTTGCAATACCCAAATGCCGTGTGCGATCAATTTCTACACCATTAATTTCATAACGAATTTCATCAAATAGATGTGCCATGCAATTGTTTAAGAGACGTATGGATGCAGAAACTGTTGAATCTTCCTTTGTAGCAAGTCCTTTCACTTGGTAAAACATACAAATCTTGATTTTTAATCGTTATACAAATCTCATCATTATTTTTAAATGATTGTAAATATGATGTGTAGCTGTGGTACTCTTTCTTGACAATTGGGTTATCAAATTGCGGTTTTTGTAAAATGTTAATAATACTACTCATTGTTCCTGTATCTTTACGGTTTTATTTTTAGATGAAACCCCAAATTTTTTAAAAACTCCTTATTAGCCTTTCGAAGAATAATATATTCTTTCTGTTGTATTATTTCTTTAATTTGTCGTTTTTTCTGTTTCTTTGATTTATTGCAATTCGATAGCTTTCCGGTTTCGTGTTCCGTTGATAAGGTTAGAATGAATGGTGAATGAATTTGCAACTCAGTTTTATTATATATAATCATTCTCTCATAGGCTTTAAATGTAATCGTATTGTTAGTTTTCACCACGAAAACTTATTAAGTTTCCGTCTTGATCAACGACTTTCAAAATAAGACTATTTATTATTCTTGAACTTACAGATAAATATATTACATTAGTTGGAGCCTCAGTTATTTTATATCCTGGACTGACGTTAAGTGAAGACTGATGCAAAATATGTGCAGACATGTTATTTATATATGATCCACCTACAATGTTACATTCAACGATTATTGTATTAAGTTTGGTTATATCTATTGTTTTATCAGAGTAATGTTCCACGCCAGGCTCTAATACTTTTGTACTAAAACCTAATAAGGATCCGATTGATCTCTTCTTATTAAAATAAATTGAATCTGTAGTACTTTGTATGCATGTTTGCAGAGTAATTTGCTCGTACATCAAGCGATCCTTTTGCATTTATATTGTGATATTTATTTGTTAATACTTCAGCTATATCTGGGGGCTAATTACGGCACTCGTTATCGAACGAAATTACGAAACATTTCAATGCAGTTTATATGGAAATATTTTAAAATTTCGAATCGTTTCGAATGCCGTAATTTGCCCCCTGATAATTCATATGAGCCAACTGGAACTTCTATATCATGATTCCCAATATGAAATAAATTGTTTTCGACATCAACATTTGGTATTGAGTGATACGTATCGAAACTTATTACGCCGCAAACATAGTTTTCATTTAGTTCGATTGGTGGAAAATAGTTTGCAATAAGATATGAAGAGTCTCCGTTCAATGTTAATGTAATTGACATTTTAACGGTTGATGAGTGAATAAATTATTAAAAAATTTTGCAATGATTTTTATGATGATGTATTGTCGATATTAATCCAAGAGTTATGTTCTGACGAGAATCCCAACCATTTAACGTAAACCATATTATTTCTTCTTTTTAAATTTTTTTCAACTAAATATGATTCTGGAAATTTAGTTTTCATTAGCTCATGTTCGTAAAAACCACCTTTAATTTCATGATCTTGATAGTCTTGTAATATACATATAAGTATATATTAGGGTTAGTATTTTTTATAGTTTTGATTTTAAATATTTCTGTTGTTCAGTTTGGTGTGTAACCTTTTTCAAATGTATGCTTATATTTACCTATACGAACATTATCATTTACTTTAAACTTGTGGTTTTGAAATACTTTTAAATTGTTGTAGACTGTATTCAACAGTAAATCGTTCTACTATGGATGCCTTTAGAACACTATACGTTGAATAGTGATTAATATGATTCGATTGCATTAGTTGATGAAATTGATTATTGAAAAATTCTTTACCGTCATCTTTTTGTAAATTTCTTGGTTTTCTATTGTTGTTAGTGAAAATACTTTTCATTGCATTCGCTACGTTTGCAGTTTTATTTTTTAATGCTACAGCCCAAGCTTTCTTTGAAAAGGTATCTATTACTGTTAGAAGATATCGATATATGTTATTATGTTCTGCATAATTTCCCACTTCCACCGAATCTGCTTGCCATAAATCATCAATTCCTTTCAATATAACTCGTCTTCTTTTAACATTTTTTCGCGCTTGTTTGTGCAGCTCATTAACTATTTCTCTCTTATCTGAATTCATTTCCTTTATAATAGTTGTTCCTTATTAATATCTAAACGGAAATTTCATATGCTTATATATAATTTTTATCCTTTGATTTTAGGAAGCTCAAGCTTTCGTTTTTTAACAACATCTACAACAGCATTTTTATTAATTGAATTAAATATAAATTCTTTAATATTATCAAGTCTTTCCTCGATATTCTTGAAGAAGACTTCCTTTGCAAAATGAACTTGATCATTCACTATTTTTTCAATAGCTTTAACATCGTCATCGATCCTTTTTGTAATCAACTCTCTAATACTTTTACATATCGTCTGATAACGTTTAATTGTGAATTATAATCGTTTTTAAGTTCCTCACTTTGATCCTTAATGGTTTTGATGATAATATGCATTTTGTTGATATCTTTTGCAATGACATCCATTTGGAAATTATATTTGTACGTACTTAACCTTAAAGTATTTAGATTAGTCTTAATGGAACTTTCTCCAAACTTATTTATATAACTCATTTTTAATATATTATGTCACCTTCTCTTAATTCTTCAACAATGGAAATTATTTCGTTTTTATGATTGTTATGACCAGCACTTTCCAATTAAAGAAGTAAACGTAATCTGTCAACTAGTTCATTTGGATCATCCCAATATATATAATTAGATTTACGATTATCTGCTGTTTTTAATACTAATCCATTACCTTTTTTTTTAAATATTTGGTTTCGTAGTAAATAAATGTGTTATTATATTAACATATTTATATGCTCGTGTACCTTTAATTTGACCATGTGGTTGATATTGTCGTTTGTATGCATTTGTACTCGTTAAAAGTTCTTTGTAAGTTTTCAAATAATTTTTAGTGTAATGTAGAGGTTTTGAGTGAAAAACTAATTCGAATAATCCTGGAGTCACTTTCCACTTTGTATTTCCTATTCGAATTATCTGCATTAAAATTTAGTTCATTATTTGCATATCGCCAGTTTCCGCTTTCATCTATGTTGAACCCATTAACCATATCTATTTTTTTATTAAGCAAGAGCAGTTCTATATTTTTGACTAGTGAGGACTTATTATTATCATTTTCGGTTACCTTGTAGTTGTTCTTATCGTCGTCATTATCCTCGCCAACTATTTGTAAATCTAGTTTTCTTTTTTTTTTGTTAGTATGTTATTAATCATATTATCATCATAATTCTCAGCATCATCAAAGTTATCAGACCTATCATCGGATGGTAGTGATGGAAGTTCTGAATCTGGTATATCAGTATTTGATTGATAAGCATCTGATTTGTAATCAGGTGTTTTTTTAATTATCTTTTTTAAAGGTTTTGCTGTAGGTGTATATGTATCTTTCAATAAATCACCGGATTGATAATCATAAATTTTTTTAATTATCTTGTTCAGGGGTTTCGTTACAGGCTTAAATATATCTTCCAATAAATTGAGTCTATCTACTTCGTTTGATATTATATTTTTTAGTTTTTCTTTTAATATCGTTCTTGTTTTAACAATATCTTTTAATAATTTGTTATTATTCATTTCGAACTAATTTGTATCTGGTTGTTAACTTCTTTGTATCTGATATTGATCTGGTTTGTATCTGCTTTATATCTGCTTTTTATATGCTTTGTATCTGCTCTGTATCAGCTTTTTATTTGCTTTGTATCAGCTTTTTATCTGCTTTTTATCTGCTCTGCATCTGCTTTGTATCAGCTCTTATCTGCTTGTATCTGCTCTGTATCTGCTTTGTATCTGCTCTGTATCTGCTTTGTATCTGCTCTGTATCAGCTTTTTATCTGCTTTTATCTGCTCTATATCTGCTTTTATCTGCTCTGTATCTGCTTTTTATCTGCTTTGTATCTGATTTTATCTGCTCTATATCTGCTTTGTATCTGCTCTGTATCTGTTTTTTATCTGCTTCCGGACAAAACCACTTACAGTTGTATGAATTTATCAAAACCTTTTCTATATCGTCCCTTATTTACAGCATCATCCTTACTAATAACAACGAATCCATATTTATCCTTCCAGCACTCACTACATATATCCGTAAATTCTCTAAAAGACATATCTCCAATAACATGGTCATTATATATATGTCGTAAATTCATTTCATCTTATTTAAATATTATGATCATATTCGCATTATCACGTATTAGATGGTTTGGAATTTTCGCATATGTTTGACATAAATAAAAGCAGTCAATATGCTTATGTCAACCCATGCAAAAGTAATCTCTTATATTATCTTGTTTACCACAAATAACGTCATCAAATATTATTATGGAATTAGAATTTGCTTCAATGGAACTTAAAACTTTTTCATTTTCCGAAAATGTAAAAAGATTAATTTCTTTTATCGGATCGACCAGTTTCTTAGGGTAACAGTATTTTGGTTGATATAAAGACTTCGAATATATATATATAAGTTTCTGAAGCTAAAACCATTAGGACTTTCTATTAGACTAATCATTACGTTAGTTTTACTGCAGTTTGAAGGTCCTACAGTTAGTGCACTTATTGAATTGGGTAATAATGTGCTATGTTTAATTTTAGTTTTCTGTTCTTATGATACGTCAACATTTGTTATAACAATTTGTTTTACTTGCTCTACTAATTGCATATTGATAACTAATATTTTTTGGCTATAAATTCAATCTTATATAAGGAAATCCCATCATTTTTATTTTTAATATGGAGCACATAAGACATATATATGTATATTAAAGAAGAATAAACATTAACATGGTTATAAACTTTAACAAAGGAGTTAGTGATAATCAGTGTAGGATTGGTAGCGGCTTAGTAAACAATTTAATAAAGAAATTACCTATTAAACTACATTTACCTGGTTATCAGTTTTGTGGACCTGGAACAAAACTCGAAAAACGTTTAGCAAGAGGAGACAGAGGGATAAATTTATTAGAGCGCACGACATTGCATATTCAGAAACAAGCAATATTAATAAAAGACATCAAGCATATTAAATACTAGCTGAAAAAGCGTGGCAACGAGTAAAATCTAAAGATAGTGGGTTAAAAGAACAAGTTCACGCTTGGTTCGGAACGAACGCAAAAATTAAATTTGGATTAGGCATAAAGAATACTAGCAATTCTATATGTAGAAAAAATACCCTGAAACTCTTGCAAAATGAAAAACCAGACAATTCAAATGCTGTTGCTAAAATTGCACAAAAAGACGTTACTTCAAACTTTAAAGGGAAAAAGAAAGCTGATATTGTGCTACCAAGAGTTATACCAATACCAAAAATTGGTGGATTTCCTGCACTAATTCTAATCTTAACAGCTTTATCAGCACTTTGAGGTTTAGCTACCGGTGGATCAGCTATTATTAAGGCTGTAAATGATATAAAAATGAAAAGCAACAGCTAGCAGAGGCTACAAGACATAATAGACATATGGAATCTATTGCTATGGAAAAAGGTCTAAGCCATACAAATCTGGATATGGCTTTTATTATAACCCAGCTCCAAAAAACTTTTAGATAGTCAACCCAATCGACCATTTTCTGATCCAGATTTAATGAAATATGCTAAACAACTCAAAAATTTTAGAGGTGTTTTTATGCGTGATCGTTTACCTAAAAAGGCATTAATTCAAGAATGTGGTATTGTTAATTAAGATAGTTATACTGGTCCTGGAACGCATTGGGTTGCCTATTATAAAAATCGTAATTATAAAGAATACTTTGATAGTTTTGGAAACCACCAGTTGAAATAGTTAATTAATTACCACTAGTTGAAATAGTTAATTACTTAAAAACATCAATTGAATATAATTATAAACAAATATTCAATACATTTAATTGTGGACATTTATGTTTAAAATTTTTATTCAATAAATATAATTTGAAATAAAAACAACATTTTATACTTTCTTTTTTCATAATCTCTTTATTTCACAATTGATTCTTCTTATTTTAACAATTTTAGGTTAATTATATATCTATATAAAGATTAAGAAAAATATCATCACCATCTTCCATAAATTCTTCATACATATATAAATTTGTTGTTTCTAGTGCTAATTCTCTTGATGATGATGACGGTAAACAAACCTTCAGGAGAATATCATCAACTTCTTCCATAAATTCTTCATACATATTTAAATTTGTTGTTTCTAGTGCTATTTGTGGTGTTGATACTGATGAATGGTAATTTAATCTATAATGCCCCAACGCATAAGTATCAACACCATTTTCACGTACAAATCTCTTATCATCTAAATAGCTTAATGTCAACTTACTAATAAATTGCGTATAAATATTATGCACCTTAGACCTAAATACATACATAGGATCATAAAATAAGTGTTTATTTAATAAACAATTTCCAAATTAACTTAACTTATTTGTAACACATTGTTTCACACCTTTTATTTTTTTTATTTCCTTATCTAGCTTATCTATTTATACAGAATACATTTTAGCTCGTAAACAAATGAACTCTTTAATTAACTTACCATTGCATTCGTCCTTAATCATCCCTAATACTTTTTTATTCATCAGAGGAAAATTGAATTTTTCATTTTGATAATTCTAAAACAGCAAACCCAATGTAAATGGGTTTATTATATTCATTTCGTACTACACTCATTTCAATGGCAACCATTTCGTCATGAATTTTGAGGGAACTATAAAAATTAGGTCTAGCAATAAGAGCTCCTGCTCCTAATCGCTTACCTTTATTCTCCCATTTACATACTATTTTTATATCCTTTCTTTTATTGACATTTTCCATAGTTTTGCCATATACAGCGTTGTTTAACAATTTAAAAAAGTTTTGCTCAAATGAATTTTTAGCTAATGTTCTATGATGATTATTTATATCGATATATTTTTTCAACCAATTCGACTGATTAAATTCAAGAATTCTATGAATTTTGTTTAAAATCAGACCATGTTTCATACATTGTTGAAGATTGTGATAATGTATTATATAATTGGTTTTATTGTTTAAATCTGTTATTAACTTTCGTTGTTCCATGCTTTAAATTTTCTTGTTTTCTGCACAAAATGGCAAGTCACTATGATAGTCGTGTAATGTGGTTGGATATTCTATATCTACTTCCAATATGTAACCAACTGTAGAAGCTTATTTTACAGGTAGGTAGGTATTGAGACATTATATGACCATATAAGTTATTTACATGTAAATACATAAAGTAATTTGATTCTTTTGTAGAGTCATAATCACTGATGTATTTGCTATCGAATGTCGGTTACTGCATTGAACTATATCTCCCCTAATACCCCGTACAACGAAATTTTACATGTTAATATCAGTTAACAATTCTAATTCTATTTCCTTTGTTTTCAACATTGCATCCCAAGATAAACCCGGGGTAGTATAATATTGACAGGGATCTAAATTGTAAATGTTTTTACAAACTTTACGGAAGTTTTCAAATATATCACAAATACAATAAAACATCTACTTTTAAATATAATAACAGATAGTCCAACATAGTGTTACAATCAGCGTTACCATATATATTTTTTAAAAAACTTGCTAAATCTGAAAAAAAAACTTTTTTTCCAAAACAAAAACTTGTTTTCTACAAAAGTACCAAAATTTTAAAAGAAAACAGCTGATCGATATTGTTGTGTGAAAAGTAATGAAAATGGTTAGGCTAACTGACCCTTTAGACACTGTTGCAGTAATAAGGGAGAGAGAAAATATAAGGTCGTTTTATTGCATACAAACATCACTTAATATTTTCATTCAATATACTGCAAAAGTTCAATTATGGACATATTTATAAAAAAACTTGAATAAACTTTATATTTTCAAAAAACTTGTTGGCATATCAAAAAACTTCCAAAAAAAGGGAAAACTTGACAAATGGTAACGCTGGTTACAATTGAATATATTCCAAACATTTTCAGTATGTTCGTAATCATTAACACTACACGACTCATTAGAGAGTTTATTAAAGAAGCGTGAACGGGGTGGTAGCTGTGTTTCATAGAGTCGATTTACGGAATCTAGGTAGTCATGCGGAAAGACACCTTTACGCTTCATTAAATTGAATTCATTGTCAATGTGATAGGTTGATTTAACAAATGACAAATCATCATCGGACAAAAACGCTGCTAATTTTTCTAAACTCGATGGCATAAGCCGACAAGAATCTAGAAAACACAGTTCAATCGTGTCTCTTTCATTAATAAAACTCTTTTTGATATGGATGCATATAATTGTTTATTTAAAGGAATTATATTTATATCACCTTTGATAGATGAAAGTTCTCGCACAAACAAATGCCGAAAGATTATGGAAAAATATAGGGATGAAGTTTGCGATTTGATACTCTAAATTGCACTTGTTATGTGCTGGCCCCCTATATTCACCTGTTAAGTGACAATGGTCGGCCACGCGATCTTCAACAGATATATTTTTTTACAAATGTTACAAATTGTGTCCTCATTTTGTCTAATCTGTTGAACCGGTGTTAAGGAATTCATTTGTTTAATTACACTTAAATAATTATTATATATATCTAGACTATCCTTAACTAAATTAGTAAAAATATGTGTTGGTGAGCTATCACCACTATATATTCTAAATATATCTAAAGTAGGATTAAAGGAGCATTTTATATAACTAGTGTTCGCCCAGTGGTTGAAAATCAACCATTAACGCACAGAGGTAGAGAACAGAATGAAAATATTAAAAGTTTGATGAATTTAAAACACAATTTAAAAACTATATTCAAATATACATATGTATAGACTCCAAGGTAAACCACTCTCTTAAACCACTTTCTTAACTACTAAATACGAATTTAAAATTTCATTTATCGGCATAAATAAGAATAGACTTTAAGCAAACTATTTAAAAAAAGTTGTTCACTTTTTGAACTAAATGTAATTAGATATTTGCTCCTAGTGTTTTCACTTCATATTCATTATTATTGCCCAAAACAAAAATATTCGTATATTTTTTCATTGAACGCTTTTTCTCTAAAGTTTTAGACTCCCCATTAAAACGTTTGTTACAAAAAAAGTTTCTATTCCCTATTCTTTGAGAAAGACCCCATATGTATGTACGAATATGCTATCCTAATAATATAAACATTCCATCATATTCCAACATTCCAGTATGTTCAGTAATTTAAAGCACAGAAAAATAATGAAAACAATGAACAAAAACAAAACGCACACAAAATAAACCAAAAATAAAAAACTTACTTTGTGCTGTAGGTGAATTTAACTTTAATCAAAGTTATTAATAATTAAAAAAATATATTATTTTTAAGCATCTAAAGAAAAACAATACAGTACCACTCGTTATTTAAATATCCAAATTTTATTAGTTTCAGCAATAATCGTTTAAGTACATAGAAAGATGGAAATAAGAATAGAATGAACAAATAAAATACGTTTTTCCTTCTGAGTGTTTATGGAGTTGCCAAGCCAAATTGTTGTAATTTTTTTTTTAGCAAATTAAGAGAGAAAGAGAAATCATGGCTTTATGATTGGCTAATATTCTTAACTGTTTTTAACTATCTTAGACACAAAAATGTAGAAGAAAAAATACATTCTGCACTGCTCCTATTGTCAATCTATCTAACAAAAAAAATCAAGCGAATACGTTGAGTTTAAGTCAGTTAAAATGGTTCTTAACTTTTTTTCACTTGCCTATTTATATATAGATAACTAAGGAAATGGGACATGCCTTTGTGTAGATTTCACATTAGCTGAATTTTGAACATTAACTGATTCCAGAATACATTCAAAATCAGCGTACACCACAAAGGGCACATCCATTTGCTTTTTTAAATTATTAAAATTCACTTAATTATTTTCTGCAGCTGGCATCTTAGTTACAATTTTGTTGCATTGCTCCTTATGAATTTTTAATGATGTCTCGTAATGGAAATAAATAAGGCAAGTGTTACATATATATACAAAGTTCTTGTTTTGTTAGTTGACTTCTAATCAATTTGTAATTAAATAAAAGAAGTTGAATATTTTTTTATTAATATATTTTAGTATATATCAATATAAATATTAGTGACATACTTTGAAATATTTTTGATCCAGACATAGTGGAATCCTTCACCATCTTCCAAGAGTAGTAAATTGATGTGCTTGGCTTTTTCTTCTGTAGTAAAATAATATGGACCTAGTGGGTCCCCCTTCAAAACCAAACACATTTATGCTGATATTCAGATTATTTAACTCAAACACCTTTATTTCATTTACGGACAAGGGAAAATTAAGTTCTTTGAAATTTAAAGCACTATAGTTTCATCTTGTATGTTATTAATATTATATGATAAGCATCTCGTTGGATGCTGTCCATGAGCGATTGGATATAGAGCCGATATTATGGCTCACTTGAAACAATGCTCATCCTTATTTTGCACGTTAATGCACGCAAACTTTCTATGTATTGCAGGTGGTAGAGGAATGTATTGTGAACGTTTAATGGACTTGTATTCATTAATATTAATTTCGAGGTGTGATATTTCTATTAAAGCCCATTCCCTATCACGCTCTTGACATTCGCTCATCTTTTTCAAAATAATAATGCACTGGTCACTGTAAGTGTGGTGAATATCATTTCTTGTTGAGGCACTGCTAAGTATAGTCATTTTAGTTTGGTGTGACTTTACGTTGATATTACATGTGTCTTGTTCTTCTTTTCTAAACACGTATTCACAAAATAGTTCACAATTAAATTTTATGGAGCAATGTTTTTGAAGCCTATTCCTCAACAATTCAACCACTTGGGCTTTAATTTCACCCAAAAAAGTTTCAGGTATTAAGTTGTCTTTATTGCTATTTTCGATCATATATGTTGCAATGCGGCCCCGGTATACTGAGTTTATACACCTTAAGCCATTGTCTAACATCTTAGCACAATTAATTTTATGTCTATTTGTTCTTATATGATAATCATAAGTCGTTTTAGGAATATAATCTCCACAATCTTTACATTAAACACTAGTTTCTTCCACTTTTTTCGGATGCTCAATTAAATAAGTGTGTTTGAGAAATTCTTTACGATCCGAGAAACGTACATTACATACGTTACACATCATTGATGAACCTTTATGTTGCGTTCTCACATTACGTTTTAAGCAAAAATTGCGACTAAATAACACTGTACAACAAAATAACATTTTTTGGCTGTCCTTTAGATAAAATTACGCGGACTATATGGATTTCGATGCGTTAAATTCAAATCTGCTGTCAGTTTTGCTCTATCACGTAGAGATTTTTTTTTATGGGCGTGGCAAATTTTGGCCCCTAAATTAGTCGGCCATACTAATATATTTTACTATAACTCGAAAACCGCTATTTCGATTTTAATAAATAATAAACCAAAAGACGCGCCACAAAATTTTGTTAAAAAATATTATTAAACATTTTTTACCTATCTTTTATGGTTTCGGAGTTATTCAGAATTTAAAAAAGAAAAAAGTTTTTTTTATGCAAAAATCGCGTAATTTTTTTAAATGAAAATTACAATAAAAAAATCAGAAACTCACAAGTTTCATTATTTTTACATTTGTCTTAAAACTACATATCCTAGGAATAAAACAAGCTATAAAACGTGAAAATCCAGCAATAAATCTTGATTTTATTCACAATTTAATGTTCTGTTACCAGCCCGCAATGCCCTTTCAATAGCATTACCAGATGTCAGTGATGGGAAATGAGATTTGCATTTCGGTATCAAAAACAAATTTTTTTAGTACTTTTTTGATCCCGAGAGTACCAAAAATTATAATTTTTCTTATTTAAATTTTATTAACAAAAAATTATAAGAAATTCATTTACAAAAAAAAAGGAACACATAGGTACAAATATACAAATAGGTGTAGCCTGGATTAGACTTAATACTGTTGGAACATAAAGCTTGCCTCCGTATTTCATAGCTCGCTAAAGCTAAAGCTAAATTCGACCGCTAAAATGTTGAACAAATAGAAAATTTAAAATTTTTGGCGATGACATAAAGCAATAAGATTTCGGCGAATTACATTTTAAGCCATTACCTGATTTATCAATACCCGTTTGAAAATTACATTCGTAGCCGAAAATTAGATTTAGCTTTAGCGAGTTACAGAATACGATGGCTGTTGATTTGTATTTTGTTTTCATGAAATTTTGGAAAAAAAATCCTTTCGGCATTTACAGAGGAGTGAGGCATGGATAAAATTCTGTAACCTACTCTCGATATATCAGGAAACATGTATTCATCTAATGCGTTTTTATATAAGCCAGTGCTCTATATTGGTTGTTAATATTTCAAATTATTTTTCTTTTCTTTTTTTCTTTTCCCTGGTAACATTTTAATTAAAAGTGGTATAATGATATTGGTTTAACAGATAAAATACTTTCAGGGGGAAACTTACTAAACCAAACTAACGTTTTATTGTCAAAGTACACTTTTGCCCTTAGAACTTAATATAAACTTTTTAAAATTTTCTTTAAACTGATTTAAAACAGTTGTTTCATTAGATAACCTTCTGTCCCACATAAAATATCATTGAATGATATATGGTTTTCGTTGATATTTAATTGTGGTTACACTTTTCTAAAAGATCTTTACTAATAAAGCTTCTTTCTATTTGTCGAAAAAACAATTTAATTCTTGGCAAAATATATGCATGTGCGAGTCTTCTGACTGCATTTCTAAGTTGCCTGTGAGAGTATCAAATTTCTTAGGGGAGTACTACGGTACTTTTTCATGTCAAACAGTATAAAAAAAGTACGATCGTACCAACTTTCCCATCACTGCCAGATGTAACTGTGACTGCATTTAATGCATTACACACATTTTTCCATTTTTAGGTACCTGCTTTAAATTGTGAATAAAATCAAGATTTATTGCTGGATTTTCACGTTTTATAGCTTGTTTTATTCCTAGGTTATGTGGTTTTAAGAAAAATGTAAAAAATATGAAACTTGTGAGTTTCTGATTTTTTTATTGTAATTTTCATTTAATAAAATTACGCGATTTTTGCATAAAAAAAACTTTTTTCTTTTTTAAATTCTGAATAACTCCGAAACCATAAAAGATAGGTAAAAAATGTTTAATAATATTTTTTAGCAAAATTTTGTGGCGCGTCTTTTGGTTTATTATTTATTAAAATCGAAGTAGCGGTTTTCGAGTTATAGTAAAATATATTAGTATGGCCGACTAATTTAGGGGCCAAAATTAGCCACGCCCATAAAAAAAATCTCTACGTGATAGAGCAAAACTGACAGCAGATTTGAATTTAATGCATCGAAATCCATATATTCCGCATACTTTTATCTAAAGGCTATTTTGGCTGTTGTACAGTGTAATTTTCCACAGATATCGATTTCAACTTTTAGATTTTTTCGTTTTTGATTTTGAGCAAAAAACTCGTATTCTTTTCACTTGTTAACAGTCTTGTGAAAAGAATACGAGTTTTTTGCTCAAAAGTGAAAACGAAAAAATCTAAAAGTTTGAAATCGTCCATTTCCAAATTGTTTTCTTCTAAATTCGGATGCTAGAACACACACTATTAATTTTTATTTTCTAAATTTAAACTTAAACAGGCGTAGGATGTGTTTTAACATCCGAACTCACAAGAAAAAATGTGAAAGCCAGAACACACACGAATAGAACTGACCAATGCATACAAACATACACATTTGTAATAAAAAGAGACAACAAAAAGATATGTGATATAAAAACACAGTTAGAAAATTATTCAATGCAAATACAACCCGCACAGACATACGTAACATGTTGAAATATCCTAATGCACACAAACACAATAACCAATAGAAATGTATCACTTGTAAGTGAATTAAATAAATATACGAAATATTTAAAAAATTCCCCTCAACAAAATTTTCATTTCAAATTATCTTCCCTTAAAAATAATAGCGATGAAGGAAAATAACACAACGGCCATACCTAGCATGATGTGCACTTTTACATTGCACTTTGATACACACATAGAATAGCATGAAGAAAAATAGCACTATGGTCATACCTAGCATGATGTGCAACTTTACATTGACCCTTATTGCACATTTTGGACCCCGAACATCATAAACACACTACTTGATTTAATTTTTAGAATGTCTTTTTCAATTTTATAACTGTGTTCTATATCTTATTTTATTTCACGTTGTAGTCCATCAATTTACATTTGAATATATTCTCGAATTATATCAATGCCTTGACCTATATTATTGATTTATCCTTTAGTTTCTCGATTTGAGTTTCCAGAAACAATTTACTGATAACATCGTTCTCCCCAAGTGAACGATGATGATTCTGTATGAATACATTAGTTGAAATTGCATGTTTTATTTAGTCTTCAAATTTAAATTTTGTCACAGTTTTTTATGTTTCATCAATCATTTATAAAATAAGCCCTTTGTGAGAACCCATATATGACCACCAACTTGTATTTTATCTTCATACAGTTTGAGGTTGCTATCACCAAATTTCCATTCATTATGGAAATATTTATGTGGACCATAGTTTGTATCTATGTAAGTCATTTCTTCCTTATAGGACTGATACATCAGAATAAGTGTCTTCGGAATTGGAAGTCTGTGAGTAAAAATCACCTTCACCATCGTCATTCTCAGTATTAGGATCATTAAATAAGGTGGTTTTATAAAATATTATTAGTTTCATTGGTGTATTTGTCTGTATCTTGACTGATGGTTTCTCAGGCTTTAAACTTGTATTATTTTCAGCTTCTGTCTTGATTTTACTTTCTTCTTTCTTGGGAATTCTTTTAATATTTTTAGAACTATTTATGAATTCTTTAAGAAGTTCTGTTATATGTTGAAGCATGCATAAAATGTAAAATGTACTGTAAACAGATCTTACTTTATGTCTGTATCTGTATGCGTATCAAATAATTTTACAGAAACAAATATTGGAAGCATGCCGAAGCATGTATAATAAAAAAAATCCTCACGTCATACAATATTGTAAGCAAAGAAATTTTATGACTTTAAATGAAGTACATACATATGTACTTACATATCTACTTTGTTACTGACTGCGATACACCCAGCCTACGTTAACAATTATAACTTATAGGGGTCAACCACCAAACCTTATATAGAAACACTTGATGTAAAAATTCTCCCAAACATACATAGATATTCTAATGTTTCTAATAGTGTTTTCACACTGACTTGGTTTTAATAAAAATTGGTTTTAATGTTAAAACCAACTGTTAAAACCTGGTTTTACCATACAAATTGTTTTTGTTAAATCCAACTTAAAACCATTTCTGAATTGGTTTTATTTTGGTTTTATGAAATGAAACCCTGTTTTCGCTGTGGTAAATTCAGTGCTGCCAAGTTAAAATGACCGGTAGCAGCTGATAATGTTTATGCCAGTGAATAACAAGAGATGGCGCTTGAAAGATTTTCAACTTAAACATGGATGCAGCAGCAACAATAAGTTAAAAATGATAAAAAAATAAGAGTTTTTTGGAAGGAAAACAACAAAAATATTTTCATTGACCTCTGGAAAGTGAAAATAAACGACATGACAAATCGATCCACGGATGGAAAAGTTGTATTTTGTGATTTATTTGTGCATTTTTTATATAAAATAACTTGATTTCCAAGCACTTCTTCACTTTGTATTACTAGTTCCATAATTTTAAAATATTAATTTACAAAATATAAAATGATTTCCATTTTAGAGCGCATTGTAAAGTTTCTTAGTTTTTCATACAAACAAAAAGAGTTGTACAGTTTGTCAAATAAGTGTTATAAAAAGCAGAAAAAATACAACAACAAACACACGCATTTCTGCAGGAGATTTATTTTATAATTAGTTATTAGACAGTCTGTGAGTTAAAACCTGAATTTAACAAACTGGCAGTGTGAATGCAAAATTAGCTGTTTATGGTTTTAACGTTAAAACCAGGTTTTAACTTGCAGTGTGAAAACACTATAACACTATGAAAACACCGACGTTGAATTGATGGTGGAGGTAACTGTGTTGTTTGAGATCGGTTTTCTAGAATAGTTGATTATTAAACATGTATTTCTTTGTATCCCCTGCAGAAGATGGTAGAGGCATTGACGTCTGACGATCGGTGCTATACTGGAATAAAAGTCAGTAGTCGCAACGGATACTATTTATATACGGGTGGAAAGTACTGGTAGACTAGTCGCAAATGCTGAACTAATTTTTTAATTTGGCAACACTATCAACAAATGTTTAGGTTGGCAGGGCTGCTAAAAGATGTCATCAATTGCTGGCTCGTAAAATTAAAGTTTGATCAGTCTTTGCGAGGAATATTCGGGTGTCTTACAAATGAAAAAAAAATCTTTGTGTACATTTTTTAAATATTTCTCAATACCAATTTATCCATAAATAAATACTCGTGCATTAGTTCAAAGGCGACTGCTGAAAAATTACTCTGCAGTCGTGCACCACTCCCAAAGTGACCAGTGGTTCATCACTCCGTAAGCGACACAAAAGCGAGTAGTAGTTTTCCTATGACAACCCAATGTTAAAATCGTCACTTGAAAGTATTAACGGGGAAATCAAGAGCGACTACTCGGTATCGCTTTGCGGCTAGTCCAAGAGTACTTCTGCACTACTACTTTCTTCTGAAGGGTATGAACTAATTTCTACATACACACATATATTTACCTATACCCAGCGGGAAAAAGAAGGAGTACGGATGCATTCTAAAAAGCCTCTGTAGTTCTTCTTTTGGATGTACAAGGCCTGCTCGCCCTATCCCATCTTCATATCTTTTTTACACACGCTGTCATTGAGAAGTAGGCTTTCCGTTCTTACTTCTTTCGCCTATATCTTAAAAGGCCTTAAATTAATGACTTTTAAAAGCCCTTCCAGAGAATGGATTTTAAAAGGCCTTCCAGTGAATGGCTGTTAAAAGGCCTTCAAATGAAGGTCATATTGAAAGGGTTTTAACAAAGTTTTTCAACTGCTGCATGCTGACTCAAAAACATGAATTCGTTTGCTTTTGTTTTGGTAAAATAACAAAACAAAAATGTTACTCCTTACTCATAGAAGGGAGTGTGGAATGTGTGTCTTATCTTTTATGCGGAAAAGCCGAGGCCTCCTATTAGGCATTTTTTAGCAGTTTGATAATAATGGTAATGATATGGAAAAAATTTCTGAGCAGGCCTTTAGTAAGGCCGGCACTAACAAGGTCTTCTAAGTTCTACCGCTGGGTATGTATGTATATATTAATACATTTAAGAATTACACAAATATTCTCTATGTCAAGTAGAAAAATCTGAGAAAATAGTAGTGGCACATGAGAAGAAAAATAAATAAAAAGAGACTGACTGACCAACTGATACGTACACTCTATCTAGGGGTGCCAGACGTACTGTTTTTAGCAGTACATGTACTGTTTTTTTTTTCAATTGTACTGTTTTATGCAGAACACCCAAAACAGTACACAAATGTACTGTTTTTTTGACTTTGTACTTTTTTGTTTTAGTAATTATGTATTTTTATAAAATAATGCAAAACATAAGTATCTTTATTTTAATATTTGATAGAAAAAATTTTGTTAAGTGTACAGAAACATGAAAATATTAAGAAACACCCTGTCGTAGTAATACACATCGCTTGTTTACAACGTTGTTATTTCTTTAATGTATGTATTTACCACGTATTTACATATATTTGCAAACAGAAAGTCTATTTTTGCAAAAAGATTAATAGAAACACTAAGTTGTTTAAAGACAAAAATAGTACAAACATCACTGTAAGATAAATTACGAGTTTAATTATTAGATATATGTATATATTCGCATAAGTGCATGTGGTCTGTATTTCAAAAAGTTCTTTTTTAGGAATGGATGATGAGGAAATAATTTCCGACGACTCTTTAACAGATAAGTCGACTACAGATGCAGAAGTAGACTTTACAAAAATTACTGATTTTTTCAACTATAACACATTTTGTGATAAAAAGAATATTTTCATTTTTATGTAGAATTGACACGACTTTCAAAATATGTAAAAGCATTGCCTCATACAATCTGGGAGCAAATTATGGCATTCGATACGATTCTAAATTTTAAAATATTTCCAATACACTATTGAAATATTTCGTAATTTCGTTCGATAAAGAGTGCTGTAATTTGCCCCTTGAACAATTTAATTTTACACACAATGCAATTCCGACCAAAAAAACGAAATATTATAATCCAAAAGGCCTTTTATTATGTCTGTATTTATAAAAATATTTTACATTTGATACAGCATATATGTACATATATTTAAAATGAATTTACCTTTGTGCAAAAAAGTTCATAATATTGGCTAGGATCTCATATATTTTATTTGTTTTTTAAATTATTATTTTTTGCTTAGTGAGTTAATAGTTCAAAACATGTAAAGACTTGAATAAATAGCTATTTTTCGTTAAAAAAAAATTTACTGTTTTTTTCTTAATTGTACTGTTTTTTTGTCCCAGGTGTACTGTTTTTCCGAATTCCAGATCTGGCTACCCTAACTCTATCTGACAGGTACAAAAAGGTCAAACATATCAGAAATACATACACAATAGTCTGAACTTTAATAAAATGACAAAAAAAACAAATCATCTAAAACATCAAACATCATTAACAGGGACAGGGGTTTCATGCAAATGCATGTTTTTCCCTTAACCCTGATAACATCGAGAACGAAATATCTTTACGAAACAATGAATTAGCATAAAAATGGCATCGATTTGTAAGTACATATTTTTGCATATTTTGCTGAAAATTCATATTTGTGCATAAATGCATAGTTTTTTCTCATATTTTGGTACAAATGCATGATTTTGTGTTATATTTTCTCAAAAATTCAAATTAAAAAAAATATTGTTGACAAATTATTAATGCAGAATTGTTTTTTGGACAATTTGTTCGCTGGAATTCGTTGTAGAATTGTGGAAGGATTGTACTAGCACACGAACCTACCAATTTTAATGGAAATTGTAATTTTGATGATTTCAAGAGAAAACTGCCTGCTATTAAAGCCGAAAATAGTTAAACAATCGTTGTATCATATTTAATTTTGTGTAAAAATTTAATGTAAAAGGTTTGTACACGCACCTTTTGAAAAAAAAATATTTTTATATCCTTATTTAGTTGTATGTAAATTGAAAACTTTTATTTAGAATAAATTTTTTTTAAATATGTGCATGTTTTATTGTTTTAAGTGCGTATTTTAAGTTTTTGATGTCATATTTTAGACGCCTAAAACACCTTTTTAAAATGCGTGAAGTTCTTGTCCCTGCTCATTAATGTAAACATATTATGAGTATGAAGTAACACAATTTGGGGAACTAAAATTTTAAAATTCAATTACCCGTAACGCTGGCAAAGAAAAGACAGAAATTTTGTCATACAAAGTCATCTTCTATACTAAAGGAACGGTCGAAATGGTATACCTAAATTCTTAGAAAACGACTTAGTTTTCTGTTGATCGCTATTGAAGAAGAAAATAAGTTTGTTCATTATGATTTAACTAATATAAAAGTAAAAAAAGTTAAATTTACAGTGCTATTCTCGAACCAGTTATAACAAAATTTTTGTAATAGTCAAAATATTTGTGACAATAATAAACAAAAAGCAATAATAAACAAAAAGCTCTTTTTGTATTAATTGATAATAATAGTTATCGTGTTCACAACAGCATATGACAATAATAATTTTTTGTAAAAAATCAACAAAAAACTTAATTTTTCCGATAAATATGGAAGAGCTTAACTATTTTTTTTAGTGTCCAAAAGAAATCATTCATATGCATGGTGTTTTATTGTAAGAAATTAGAAGATATTAATATTTGGAATTTTTATTAGATTGTCATTTCAAAAATTAAATTTAACCCTTTGTTATCAACATTTTCAAAATATATTTCATATATGTAAATATTTTATGAAATGTTTCGGAAGAAGAACGTTATTACTAACCAGGCTGAAACAAGCATCCATGATCTGATCAATGATCTGATGAACTCCCTTCATTATAAATATCGAACTCCACATATCAAACATTTATTATTATTATTTAATTATGTTATGTTAATTATGTTATTTATTATGCAAATAATTATAATTATAATTAGTCTCTAGAATTCACCGACGTTATACACTTTTATTAATCTTCAACGGTTTTAAAATTGTTTAGTTACTTAGTGGTAAAGAGTAATATAAAACTCAAATGCATGTATCATATAAATGGGATTTGGGATTTCCCGGACTTTTGCACTTCCCGGGAAACGGGAATTAAAAAATCAAGTTGCCGGGAATTCCCGGGATTACCGGGAAAAGCTAATTTTCTAAATTAAATACATTTATTAAATGAAAGTTGGTGAAATTTCGATTGTTTTATTAATGTAAGCATTCTTTTGAAATAAAAGTTAATAAAAAAGCAGTTTTAAGACAGATTTTTAAGAATTTTTAATTGAATTTAAGCAAATGGAATAAAGTTATTACACAGCAAAAGATCATATAAAAACCAATTGGCGACAATTAGTAGACAATTTTCTAATAAGACATACCTTCATTTTAATAAGAATTTGCTTTGCTTGTTTCTCATTCTTTTTGAAAAAGTTCCAGACGGTTTCTTATCGTTAAGTACAAGCAGGTTACAGTACCATACTGCGCTGCGCCGAATTTTGAATACCCTGACCACAGTATGTCTAAGTGTCTTTCATTTTATTTCTCCTAAAATATTTTCTGCAAGGTTTCCATAATAGCGTCTACTTGTAATCAATTCAAGTTTCGTCAACTCAGAATTCTTACAGCTTAAAATTTTCACTACACTTTTCAAAATTTGTTCACTAATTCGGTGAAAAATCAGTTCAAGTTCGCTTAGCATCGAATTATTTACTTTAGGAAACGATTATATCATTGCAATAATTGATACTTATACAATTTATTCCACTTTTTTTTAGGAGATATGGTATGACCTCAATTTAATGGAATTTTTATGAAATTTCAGACTAGATTTGAATAACTCACATTTTTATTTTATATAAAAAAACATGGACATTTTACTTCTTGTTTATCGGAGTCGAAAAAATTCTTTCTTTCTTACAGTTACATTTAAAACAAAAACTCAATTTAAATTTTAAGATTAAAAAATTTCCTTCGAACAAGGTATATGTAAGTGTTTAAACAGACAATGAAAAACGTGTCAACGTTCGTGTAAATTTAGTCATACAATCATTCAAACGAACTTTTGTAATATATAAAAAAAAATAATAAGTTTTTATATTAAAGTAAAATTGGATTATAAATTCTATATATTTATGAAATAACATGCACTTTTAATTTCCCGTTTTCCCGGGAAAATCTCAAAAATTTCCCGGGAATATTATACAGACATTTCCCGGGAATTCCCGTTTCCCAAACCCTAATCATGTATCAAAAATTTATGTATATCATTTATATTGTAAAAAGCATAAAATCGACAGAGAAATCGATTACAGAAAATATATTACTTAAGCAGAAACCAATGTCAGGAGAAGAAAATTTTAGCTTCAAAGTAACCTTTTTCTGTATTTTATGTGATACCAGAACGCACATCATTGTTATAAATACTTATTTGCGACACAACCGGGCTGACTGTTTCATAATGACTACCTTAAAGCCGTATGACCAATTTAGTGTCTCACTAAAAGCACTTTTTCAGAACCAGCAGATCCCATAGTTCACTAAAATTACAAAAGCCAAAAGACAAGACTTTTACTTCCGACCAATAACACTGTACAACAAAATAACATTTTTTGGCTATCCTATAGATAAAATTACGCGCACTATATGGATTTCGATGCGTTAAATTCAAATCTGCTTTCAGTTTTTCTCTATCACGTAGAGATTTTTGTTATGGGCGTGGCTAATTTTGCCCCCTAAATTAGTCGGCCATACTAATATATTTTACTATAACTCGAAAAGCGCTATATTGATTTTAATAAATAATAAACCAAAAGACGCGCCACAATATTTTGTTAAAAAAATTATAATCATTTTTACCTATCTTTTATGGTTTCGGAGTTATTCAGAATTTAAGAAAGAAAAAAGTTTTTTTATGCAAAAATCACGTAATTTTTTTATATGAAAATTGCAATAAAAAAATCAGAAACTCAAATTTTCATATTTTTTACATTTTTCTTAAAACCACATATCCTAGAAATAAAACAAGCTATAAAACGTGAAAGTCCAGCAATAAATCTTAATTTTATTAACAAACAGAAAATCCTCACAAACTTTTAAGTAAATACAGATAAAAACTAAAACAACGTTTTTTTATTTCAAATTAAATAAATTCAGTAAAGTGCGAATTTGACTCGCGCACGAAGAGTTCCGTACGTTGGGCGTTGAGCATTTTTTTAATATGGCGTTTTTGTTTTGCGTTTTTTAACGTTTTTTCAGTTGAAATGATCTTTTTTTCTCGTTTTGCCGATTTTTTTGCAGTTTTTTTACTTTTTGGCGATTTTTTTTCATTTTGGGCATTTTTTTCATTTTGGTAATTTGTTTTTAATTTGGCTGATTTTTTTTTATTTTGGCGATTTTTTTATGTTGGCGATATTTTTTCATTTTGGCGATTTTTTTTTATTTCGGCGATTTTCCGGTTTTTTGCGATTTATTTTCGTCTTAATTTTTAATTTGTCGCTTTTTTTGGTTTAGGGATTTTTTTGGGGATTGTTTTGTATTACCGTTTTTGAAAATGTTAAGAGTTTAGCTCTTACGGTTTCCAAGATACAGCAAATTGTCAAAATTACAAAGTCAAAATTGCATTAACTGATGGAACACTTTTTCATGAATTTTTTTTTAAATTTTAGTGTTAATTGTTGTAGTCTGTATAAAAATACAATAACCTTACAAATTTCATGTGTATATACATACAATTGTATGCATATTACATTGGATTTTAACATTTTCCGTTGCTCGTTTTGGAACACCCTTTAATTTTTATTTCTTATGTATTTGTTATTGTAGCGACCAAAGGTCTACACACTCTGTACAAATATCAAGTCCGTAGCTCTTACGGTTATCGAGAAAATAGCCTGTGACGGACAGCGTACCGAAAGCAATAGGGTTCCTTTTCACCTTTGGTGTACGGAACCCTAAAAACTATGAAGATATTTCACATCTATACATAAAAGACCAGGCGGATATTTACAACAACAACAAAAGACCGCACATGACAAAAAATGTATTCAAGCACGGAGCCAAACACTGATTTGTATGTACATATGTACATACATACATAAAAACAATTTGTAGATATGTATGTACACATATTATAAAATTTCTTATCAATACCCCATTATTTACCTATAAGATTTTCGAAATCACACTAACATATCTATATCATGAAAATATATGAACAGACCAAACCATTAAGTCAAAGAACATGTCAAAGATAAAAACATGGACAGAGAAACTATAAATTCCCATGATCGTATGAAAAGAAGTTCAGTCAAAAAAGGCGGACGTAGTTAAATAAACCAAATCTGAAATATAGAAACAAATTTCTCACAGGTAGACTTTAACGCTGGACAATTTTAAGCATGACAAAATATAAAGCAATCTTAATTGTAGAAATATACTAGAATTAGGGATGTTCAGATATATGACAATATTTCAAAGCATCAAGTGTTATTATTAAAAACAATTTATCTCTACGTACATAAAAATAAAGATAATAGGCGGTGATATAAATGCAAAAGTAGGCAGAGACAATGTAAATATTGAAATAGTTATGGGCAGGGAAGGACTCGGATCAATACGAAATGATAATGGTAAACGCCTTATTGATTTCTGCATACGCCACAATCTCTTTATAGGAAGCACAAAATATATCCACAAAGATATTCATAAATACACCTGGGAGTCCCCTGATGGTTGGACACGAAACCAGATAGATCATGTTATAGTAAGCAAACTATTTGTTGGCTCCCTGGAGGACATAGGGACCCGGCGAGGCGCTGATGTTGATAGCGACCATCAATTGTTAGTAGGGACTTTCCGTCTAAGACACGCATGGATTCAATAACGCAGAAGAGCAATAAAATACAACTTATCTCAACAATAGCCTTACCTCGGGGCTACTAACTATTAGTAACTGGCAGGATATTGTCAATACATGTAAGAAAAGTGCAAAGACTATATTGGAAATCAAAGAACAACCGTCGTAAGCCATGGATCAGTGAAAACACCTGGTCTGAAATACAAAAAAAAAGTTTAAGAACGAAATTATGAGATCCAAAAACACAGCAGAAAGTATCGTTACAAAAGGGGAATACAGACGGTCAGCCTTAACCAAAAAGAAGCTCGTAAAACAAGACAAGTTCAAATGCTCTGAAAACATCGCAGACGAAATCGAACAAGCAGCAAATACTGGTAATATTTGGAGGAAACAACATTAGAAGTACAACAGTGATCAAATACAGCTATGGCAACAACCTGAGATCACCAGATCAACAGCTCAGACGATGGCGTGAATACTACACCAGGGTGTGTTGTGTTTTAATTTAAATACGGATTTTTCTTGAGTATATTTAAGGGATTTATTAAACAGTTATTCTTATTATTTTACTTTACAATTTTAAACCTGGAGGGTCCCGTGGGAATCGCAGGTATGACTCTAACTTTTGACTGCTAAATACAAGACCATTACAACTTCTTAATACAACTCCTAAATACAACTCCCTATTATAACTTACAAAATACAACTCCAATGTTGCTTTCTTAAATCGAACTATTTATACAAAACTTAATCATACTTAAATATATTTCAACATTAATATTATGCTTAACAGTTATTATTATTATGCTAACTTGCTAACCTATTTCCTTATTTAGCTTTTGACTAGTGTTTTTCACACGGGATTTCCCGGGAAAAATTTCCCGGGATCCCGCACATTTTCCGGGAAAGAAATCCCGGGAAATTTGTGCGGGAATTCCCGGGATTTTTTGATTTTGTTATGGCAACTTAATTTATATACATATACACATTCCTTGATGAGTGTCGTTATTCACTTTATGAATGCGATGGTGCAAGGCCGAGTTTACATCTGCCACACGTGCGTTCTGAGACTTAGATGCCTTTATTTAGAATAAGCAGAACGCGACGTTCAAAATTTAATTCTACAAAAATTCATAAAAGTAAAAAACACAAATAAGCAAGGAAATAAAAGAAAATTACATATAATTACAGATTCTCTTTGGTAAATAGTACGGTTAACAGCATTAACAGCTTATTCTGTACTAAAGTCCTATTTCCAAAGAAATATGCCCTTATGCAAAAACGATTGTTAAAGTTAAAGCATTCGTTAAAACCGGTTTTGCCATACAAAACTCGTTTGTTAAACAAACTTTCAGTTTAACAATAATTTTTTCATAAGGGGGATATTTTGTAATATTTTTTTTAATAATACTCGTATAATATACCAATACTATGGTATCTATGTATTACTATTATATTAAGAACGGAAACGGTATTATTTTTGACTAATGTGTTTATAAAACGTTATTATTTAATCGATCTCCTGAATTATAATTTGTTTTTGTTGAAATATATCAAATTTAAAAATATTTTGTAGTGTTTTGTACTGTCCGGGAATTCCCGGGAAACTGAAAAATCTTTCCCGCTTTCCCGGGAAATGAAAAAGTCCGGGAAAAGAAAAACTCTACTTTTGACCCAATTACGAAATATTGATATTGCACAATTTGTCAACGCAAAGAATTTAGCAAACAACCAAGTGAATGAACTGATTGCTGCTGCGTTAACAAAGTTGTGCAATGTACGGGTACGAGGGTTGATCAATTCTGATTCACAACATCCCTCCCCCCTTGGCAGAAGAAAATATCTAGTTATAGATATTTTCAAAGAATACTATTTGGGTCAAATGCTTTTACATATTATATAATCTTAAATGTAGTTGATCTTATGATATTCTAAGTAGCTAAACAGTAAGCGAAACGGACTCATAACATAACTCCCCCTTTAACGTAGAGAAAATACGCTGCATTCTGATCTTATAATTCCTTACCTCTCAGTTAAGTTGATATGATTTGGTTTGTGTTCCTGTGTTGAAATTTATGGTACCTCTAATTATTTCGTAACTTTCTTCTTTACGCAGGCACGCCCTTGCTTGGGTCACTAAGATATAAAACAGAGTCGCCACGGACAATGTTCTCTGCCGAACATAGGTGTATCGAGAAATCAGCATCTTCAGGAGCTAAGCCAATAAAATTTTTCTCTGTTGAGACTAGATGTTCTAAGGGTCCAAAATGGTGATTTTACACAATGGATGTTTAGTTTCAACTGTAACCCGACGGCATCATGAACGTGAGCACCCATCTCGGAACGAACGACCTGTACACTTTCATATGGGGTATATACCTTGGTGGTTCATCACATCAAAACATTGTTATTACACATATCAGCTTGTTGGACATATAATGTTGCACATCTGTAACTGATTGTCCATTTGAATCCACTTTGAAGTTAGTCCTCATTCAATTCATTAGTTAATTTTAATTTTCAATCAATTGGCTAAAGGTAGAGTTTCTATATTCACTATAGTTTCAATATCTCGGTTACTGAGCTGCTTGTAGTAAAGGTGAATGTACCAATTTGCGATGAATCATCTTACTTTCTGATTTTAGGATTGCAGTGCCAAAAACTTCCTCACTTCGGATATTGGAATATAAATCCGTAAAATGACTGATTTAGGTGTACTCAAATGAATGTCAATATTCTGTAGTTGATTTCATAGAGTTGTAATCTATACAAAGATTTTCCTTGAAGTGTTACTGGGACTTGATTCCCGGAGTAATCTGACCCTGCAGACTACTGGGAGTTCTGCTATGGCAGTCAATAATTCATCTCACATGTAGTTCTGGTTCATTATCTGTCATCAATGTACTATGCCCGTTGAATAAGAGAATTACTTTATGCTTCAGCTCTGTTGACTTTGTTTTTGAAGACTCGGTCTGTAATGTTGTTGGCTGCAGGAGACTATGCGCCTTGAGTTATTTGCATTTCTGTCAGTTTTCTTGCTTCTGGGGATTGTCATTGAGCCGCTGTTGCACTTATCTTTATGGTGTACAAGAAATTCTAACAATAATTTTTTAGTGTTTTGTTTCAAATACTTACAAAAATTGTTTACCTTTTGCTATACATATATCACTATTTATATACATACATTAGAGTGGTTCGATTTTCGACTTTTTTCGAATTCAATGCTCTACCACACCATAACCTCTGGAGGACATATAATAGAGCCCAAAAAATCAAAGAAACAGTAATATTAGCGAAATTTCACTTTTCGCCAGAGCCTCAAAGTTTTTCAAAAATTTCCAAAAATAGGCAAAATTTCGATGATTTTAATGTCACGTTTTCTGAATTGGCAAGCGATATACGATATTAAAACAAGTATAAAACTACATAAAATTCATATATTAAACAAAATAAAACTTTATTTTAGTCGAAACCTGCCGACAAGCCATACAAATTCTTTACAAAAAAGTGGTTAAAAAAGACGATTTTCAGTGAAAAATTTAATGATGTTTGTACAAGATTTTAGTGTAAATTTTTGCTACAAGTTGTGAGGAAAGCCGGTCAAAACATTTAAAAAATGTGTTTTCGGATGATTTGCCAGTTTGGCCGCAAAATGCAGTGAATGATTTAAGTGTGGATCAACGCTACTTGTATCAGATGTGTCATTCAGTTCAAACAGGTATCGTCGATTCATTTTGGCTATGAAGAACCCTGGAACTATGGTTCATTCGAGATTCTTAACTACGGCTAACGGAATTCTTCGATACTATGTATATGTCAGTATTGCTTCGGTGAAGCTCACTACGTTAGTAAATTTAATAATTAAAGTTTATGCGCCGATGTGGTTTACTATCAAAGCAAATGAATCATTCAAAATGGGACCAAAGCATATTTTTAAATTCATTGAACCAGTTCGTAACAATGTCTAGTCCAAACTGCGTGAGAAAATCTTCAATGTTGTCGCGAGAAATGGATATTTTGCACATGCCGAAAATATTCTCTTGTCGATGTTAACGGATGATGATTTAAATATTAGAAAAAATGCTGTTGAATCCATTTTACAAACAAAAGATTCCGCAAAAAACGCACATGAAATTCGTAAATTCACGAAACCAAAAATTGACTTCAAAGCAGCAGCATACTTTGAAATGGTTGATATACGGAATACAGTTCCACCTTGCACAGTTTTTATCGACGGAACAGCTGAAAAATTGCATTGAGAATGTAGATAATTGAGTAAATAATGCAGTAGGCATTCCAAATCACACACAAGCCGTCGAGAGATCAATTAAATTAGTCAGCTCAGTATCTTCACAAGTTGTTGGTGAAACTAACCGTAATCAAAAAATCTATTCAACAATAGCATCGAGAGCTCTTTTACCAAAAGCAAACAGCAAAAAAGATTACGATAAATACATGAAAGATTGATTGAAATCGAATAAACACCATTAAATTTTTCACTGAAAATCATATTTTTTTACCACTTTTTTGTAAAAATTTGTATGGCTTGTCGGCAGGTTTCGACTAAAATAAAGATTTATTTTGTTTAAAATATGAATTTTATGTAGTTTTATACTTGTTTTAATATTGTATATCGCTTGCCCATTCAGAAAACGTGACATTAAAATCATCGAAATTTTGCCTATTTTTGAAAAACTTTGAGGCTCTGGCGAAAAGTGAAATTTCGCTAATATTACTGTTTCTATGGTTTTTTGTGTTCTATTATATGTCCTCCAGAAGTTATGGTGTGGTAGAGCATTGAATTCGAAAAAAGTCGAAAATCGAACCGCTCTAACACACATATATATTTTTTTTAATTTAATATTCATTTAATTACCAAATATTTGACCATACTGAAATGCACCTATAGATTTTCAATGTATTAATTTTTCTTAAAGATTAATTTTTATTTCGCCTTTACAATTTCATTAGTTGGCAACGTTTTTTTTTCGAAATAATTACTGTTTGTCATTGTTATTATTTTGTTTTTCAATCTAAAATTACTGAATTTAAATGGTCATCAAATTTAAAGTATGTCAACATAAAGTTGTTGAACTTAAAATTAATAAAAATAAAAATATGATAACAAATAAATACGTCATCAGCACTTTGATACTTCAGGATATTGACGCACGTATTCGCCAGCTCATACCGTACAATGCATAACTGACCTAGCTTAACTTTCCTCAAGCTCGTATTGCAGTTAAAAAAAGTTCTTTATTTTTGTATCATTTCCCTTTTGTCAACAATTTTGCTCAATTGCAATTAAGTATTGTAGCGATGGTTTATTCAACTAACTTTTTTATGTTTAATTTCTTTTTCTTTTTATTATTTAAAGAAACGTTTTAGTAAGCATATTTGTGTTTTTTGTTTATTTTAAAGTACCCGGAAATTAATTATTTACTGTTGTTAAACAATTTTTTACATTTGAAGCAAAAAGTAAAATAATTAAAGTTCAATGCTCTCCCTTATAAATTTATAACTAAATAGCCTGGATCGTAACTGGATGATCAATTATCCTATATAGGTCACCATATACCTTATATTAAATGCCGTTCCTTGTAGGGTTTTACTAAATTCTTGTCTTACACCTTTTCACACCTTCTTGCTCTCAATTTATGTTTACACGTGTTGGTATATCTACAATTTCATATGGTCCTAACCTATTCCCCTTTTGATCGATGTTAAGGTTTCACCCACAAAAACCCCTGGTAAAATTTCTAGTTTATTTACTATTATTTTTCCCGTAGTCTTGGTTACTACTACTGATAAAACTCCCTGGGAACGTCCTTTTATAGAAAAATTTTCGGATACATATAACGGAGGAATTTCTGAAACAAGTGGCAAGGAAACTATTTCTCTCTGGTTTTCAAAAAATTGTATGTTTTTGTTTATTGTGTCGGTAACCGACCTATCCCACATCATATCTCGGCCCAGCAAACCATCTGCTGGCAAAATTGTGCCCTTTGGTACTATATGCATTTTAAAACTTAGTTTGTCCACGTATTTGTGGTTCACAATTGTAGTTCCTTTGATACTCATGTTTCCTCCAAAGGCTCCTGACAAGGTTTTCTTCTCATTTTTATTAACTTTTATGCACGATGTCAAAGCTTCTTCCTTTACTAGTGTAGTATCAGTGCCTGAGTCTACCAACAGTAGTAATTTTTCCTCTTTTGCTTCTCTACAAGGAAAGCTTATATTCGCATCGTTTATCACAACTTTCGTTGCTACTAACATCACTCTCCAGTCTCAGTTCATTTTGGTACTCTGAGTGGTTTATTTGATGTTCTGCGACGTTTCCGTCCTTAATTATCCTATTATTTATATCATTACATGTCATCATTGCCATATTATTCAGGGGTTTTCTTACTAAATCTGTGCGTCTTGCACCAGATATTAATTCTGTGTTATCCTTGTCTTCCTGTTTCTGATTATCCTGATCCTCTCTCAAGTGTATATTGTTAATATCTAAATTTATGATATTAAAAGCTTTATCTTCTTCATAGTTAGTTCTAACGTGGTGTGTTTTATTCTCATTTTCTTCAATAGTAATTTCTCTAAATTTTTCGGCATTCCGGTCCATTAATCTTGGCCGGGCCGATTCTCGTTTCCCGAATTATTGCTGTTGCAATTATATCTGCTTCTGTTTACATCATTGTTGCCTCTATTGATGCCATTTCTATTATCGCTATTTATACTCCGTCTGTTTCTTGGGCAATTAGTAGAAATGTGACCCTGTTGATTGCATCTAAAACAGCGTCGCTCCTCATTGTTGTTATACCTAGTTTCACTTTTATTTTGAGTTCTCGAGCTTGTGAAATTTTGCCTACTTATTCCATAGTCTGGAGGTTTTATATTCCTTCTGAAATTGCATTCGTTATGCCCCTGTCGTCTGCTTTGATTATAGCACATATTGTTTCCTTGATTATAGCATTCGTCTATCATAGGGCTCCAGTATTTTGAGTTTTCTCGTGAATTACTGTTTGGCGTTGAATGGTTACATGTCTTCTGATGCATGGATAGTTGTCGGACTTCTTTTATCAATTGCTGGACCGTATCATATAAAGGTTCCTCGGTATGCATTGTCATGATATTTGAAGTTTTCATATTAGAACCGAAGAGATTTTGAGCCTCCTTAGTGATTTTCAGTAGGGCAGATAGCTTCTCGTTTTCGTATCCGATGAATTTGGACATCAGCCTTGGATCTCGTAAGCCTCTTATGTAACTTCTTACTGCGGATTGGTTGCAATGATCTATCATAGATTTTCGATGGGAAACTTCTTGCCATTGTGCTGCAATTAGTTCTGTGGCATCTGTAAGTAGTCCATCTAGTCTCTCTCCAAATTCATATGCTGCCGCCGTTGAACCTTGCTTACTACTAAAAATTAGTTCTTGTATTTCTGTTAGAGTTATGCCTTTTATAAATTTTTCTCTAATAGCCTGACATAAGGCTTCTATTGTTGTGAACTCTTTATTGTGCAAATATGAGTAAGCATTTCCAAATAATCTAGTTTTGTTGCATTTGATTATGTCGACCACATTACCTGGTTCTTCTAGTTTATCCTTTGCTATCATACATCCTTCAATAAACTTCTTGGCTTCCCTTGCCAGTTCTGGCCCATCAGTTCCGTAGAAAATTGGTACCACATGGGATATGGTTTTCAAGAGTTCGGTAAAAGTTGTCATGTTGTTACTACTTGTTGTGGTGTTAATTGTAATCACTTTCCTCGTCTCTCCTTGTAAGTCTCGTATCTTTGACTTCAGCGTTTCAATTTGTTGAGTTTTTTCCTCTATCACCTTTCTATTTTCGATGACTTGCTGCAACTGATCAGGAGTCAAGTTGGGGTTAACACGCTGCGCGAAGTCTTTAAATGCTTGTGTCTTCTGTTCGCTGTCTTGAATCTGTTGTTCAGCTTCTTCAATGGTTTTTCTTAAGCTTTCGTTCTGCTGCTTCAAACTCCGGTTAACATGTAAATATTCTTCTATTTCCTTAGATATAGCTGGACTTTGTTGATGTTCATGTAGCACTTGTAGTTCTTCCAATAAAATATCTATCTTTTCAAATTCGGTTATGTTTCCCTGGCTCCTCACTTTATGCTTTACTAACTCTATATACTCTTTGGTATTGTTAAGGTACTTTATGAGATTCCACACTCGCTCAGAAATTTCCCTGGTCTGCTCTTGTAATTTTTTTTTCAAATCCTCCATATACCTCAAGCAAAATTTCCTAAATCCACTTTTATTTTCAATGTTCACTTTCACAAACAAACTTTCCTTCTATTTAAATAATGTTAATCATTTTGAATTTTTCACTATGCGTTTTCTAGTTTAATTTACTAATTCAACACTTATATAAATATTTTTACCATTTGTGTTGGTCCCATTTGTCTCGAGTAAATGTTTGATCGTCGTTGAGTTTACCACCAAAGTCTGTGCAACTAAAGGCAGCTAAAATAGCTCATTAAAACCTTGCGTTGTGTAGTAAATGTTGGTATACAGAACAACGTATCCTTTTAACAATTTAATTCAGTATATTAAAATTAAATTGAGCTAAAATAGCTTTCCAATATCAATATACTTCCTTCAAATTGCCAAAAGGTATCAAACTGTACTCTTGCTAATACCAGATGCGCCAAAATGTTGTGTTTTAATTTAAATACGGATTTTTCTTGAGTATATTTAAAGGATTTATTAAACAGTTATTCCAACTAATACTAGTATCTTATTATTTTACTTTACAATTTTAAACCTGGAGGGTCCCGTGGGAATCGCAGGTATGACTCTAACTTTTGACTGCTAAATACAAGACCATTACAACTTCTTAATACAACTCCTAAATACAACTCCCTATTATAACTTCCAAAATACAACTCCAATGATGATTTCTTAAATCGAACTACTTATACAAAACTTAATCATACTTAAATATATTTCAACATTAATATTATGCTTAACAGTTATTATTATTATGCTAACTTGCTAACCTATTTCCTTATTTAGCTTTTGACCCAATTACGAAATATTGATATTGCACAATTGTCAACGCAAAGAATTTAGCAAACAACCAAGTGAATGAACTGATTGCTGCTGCGTTAACAAAGTTGTGCAATGTACGGGTACGAGGGTTGATCAATTCTGATTTACAACAGGTGGCGTTGGCTGAAGTAGTTAGCACGTTGACTACAAAACCGAAGGTCGTGGGTTCAATCCCTGTATCTGACAGTCATTAAATAACATCACCACGCATTTTTCTGATGTGCATTAGTGTCCCTTTGTGTCAGTTGTTGTAGGAAAGTTCAAGTGATGAAGGCATAGTCACTGGTCACTGAACTACACCGAGTTCAGCAGATACTAATCCTAATGTGATATCAGAGCGCCCTCCTTCGTTGTGTAGCAAAATCATCGGCGAAGTAAAGTAATCAATAAAATGGCTACAAGACAGAGCTTTAAAAAATTAATTCGCCCCATTTAACATCAGAGAGGCGCTGCAACACTGCATTATAAAAAAAACGTGCGAAAAGCAGAGTTGTAAAAGAATGAAGCTTTCCTCTATCTCTTCATTCACCACCTGTCTTCTCTCTCACTATCCCGTTCCTAAAGAAGGTAAATCCTAGTATTAGCAGTAGGCATTAATTGCCTGAGTGTTACTTCTCTTTAAAAAAAAATCTACAAACGAATTCAATAGCTACATTGGTTCAACAATTGCTTATGCGCAACCAACTCCTGGACATTTCAACTGAGCCCCTAACTACATCGGATATACAATCAGCACTTTTAAAACTTGGTAACGGTAAATCCGCAGGGCCCGATGACATACCAGCAGACCCCTCAAGTATGGGGCACCAACATTAGCCTCTTTGCTCACCCCGATAATTAGAGAGGTGTGGATAACAAACCAAATACCTGTAGTATGGAAGGAAGGTGTCATAATTACAATCCCAAAAAAGGAGATTTAAGTGAATGTAAAAACTGGAGGGGAATAACCTTATTGAATTCCATTGCCAAGCTCATGGCAACTCTAATACTGAAAAGAATCTTGCCAGCCATAGAACCGTTATTGCGGAAGGCGCAGGCAGGTTTTAGAAGGGGCAGATCGTGTGCTGACCATATAAACACACTGAGAATTATTATAGAGCAATCTAAGGAATTCAACACGCATCTGTATATATTGTTTGTTGACTTTGAGCAAGCCTTCGACACAATTTCAAGAGATGCTCTATGGTCCACTCTAGCAGCAAAAGGGATTCCCAATAAAATAATAACTCTAATCCGCGAACTCTGCAGCGATTCTCCTAGCTGCATTTGGCTCAACAATATGGAAAGATATCAATTTACATCTACCAAAGGTTATATCGCCAAACCCTTTTCTTGCTCCTGCTGGATACTGTAATGGAACTGACTAATGCTGAGACACCAAATGGCATACGATGGAATCTGACGGACAGGCTTTACGATATTGCTTATGCTGATGATCACCGCTTCATAGACTGTGAGTCGGGCGTATTAACACAAACTCAACCACTGCGCTCTTACTAAATGGCATCAGAATCGAAGAAGTCGAATCTTTCAGTTATCTTGGTAGTGTAATCACAAAGAATGGTGGTACCGATGACGACGTCAAGTCCCGCATAAACAAAGCAAGGTGTGCAGTGACTGCACTGAACAAAATAAGTAGATGTAATAATATCAGCAGAAATACCAAACTCCGAACTCTCGACTGTGGCGTCAAATCAGTACTACTGTATGGCTCAACAACTTGGGGCTTGACATAGGTAAACATACACTTAAACCGGTTTATCAACCGGTGCCTACTCAGAATCCTATGAATATATTGACCTCACACTATCACAAACACCGATCTGCTAAACTTCTCAAATATCATCAAAGTAGAGTATGAGATAAAAAAGCGTGGACTTGGATTGGTCATATTCTGCGTAGAGGTGATGACAATATTACTAAGGCTGCGCTGCAGTGGATTCCTCAAGGACAGAGACAACCAGGCAGACCTAGAACTACATGGATAAGGTCTGTTCGAAGAGAATGTGCAGACGTCAATAAATCATGGAGACAAGTAATGGCCCTTGCCAATGGTAGGATAAGATGGACAGAATTGTATTTTCATGACATAAATACATATGTATATTAAATAAATAAAGGACATATATATATATATATATATATATATATGTGACAGCGCATAGAGAAAGGGACCTAAGGGTAAAAAAATCAATGTTCACTTTTTTTTATGTGGACAACATCTGAGCATCGAATGAGACCGATCCCATGCCCCAAAAGTATTCCCTCCAAGAGACACGCGCGTTTTATGAAATTGAAGTCGATGATTCTAATGTTATCTGAAAAAATTTTCGTACTAACAGAGTGATATTCACGATTTCAAAAAATTATAAATGAGTACTTATTATAATTCACAATTAATAATTTCAGAAAATAAACCTGGATTCGAAAAAACGCGAGCAAAATTGATATCAAACTCATGGAAACAGCGCGCTAGGTAGAAAACAGTAAAAACCAACTATACAAAACAAGAGGTAGGGACGACCTACGCGCGTTTTCAAGGTTGACCAACACTTTTCTGACGTCATGAGATGTGTCGCATTCAAATGAGACCAATACGAACACGCTCAGTGATGGTACACCAGAGATACACGTATTTAAATCTTTAAAATGGCTCTCCTGAACAAAACCGGTTTCTACCCTTAGGTCCCTTTCTATTTTGCGCGTCACATATACGTATATACATAAAAATACTAGGGTGAGAAAATCTTTCGCACTCACACACATACCAGATTTCATCTAAGAAAAATTCAAATTATTTCAACAACACCCCGCCCCTCACAAATCGTGGCAAACCTTAAATTCCCACAGATATGCATACAAAAATTCTCACGGTCATACATACAAACAAGACGGTCAACAACACAAATCACGATTAGCCTTAAGCTCCTACAGATATACAAACAGATTCCCACCGATACATATCACAAAACCTTCACGTACCCCAAATCACTATAAGCTTTAAACTCCTACAGACTCACATACATACACACAGATTCCAACGGTTACATATTACAATAACACCTTCACTTACTCTAAATCATGATCAGCCTTAAATTCTCACAGACATGCATACATACGTTCTACCTCAACTGCACCCCGCCCCCTCCCAATAACAGCCTCACAGAAATTCCTCCAGACAGATACACCCACAAATTCCCGCGGTTACGTATTACAAGAACACTTCGCCCTTCGTAAATCACGACCAACCTTAAACTCTTTTAGACATAGATATACACACGTAATCGATCTACCTCAACTACACCCCGCCCCTGCCAATCATAGCCTCGCACAAATTACCACAGACAAACACAGCCACAAATTCCCACATGATATCCCGCAGGAAATGGAACTGACACAAGACTAGTGACGCGATCGGCCACCAAGTGATAGGGGCCAGTCCGAGTTCTACCACTTCCTGCGAAGCGGACCAGTCACTTTTACATGGGGATGGCCTAGGTTGGTGTTAATTGATACTTTGTATGCACCTTGTGGTTTGTCACAGAACTATTCCATAGGGAGCTATTCGGTGTAGAATAATATAAATTATATATATGAATTTCATTCCGACATTTAACTGTAACATTGAACACTATTAATTTTTTTTATTGCTACAAATGTATTGACGTTTTATTTTTAATCTGAAAATTGTTTGAGATTCGAACCGACAACCTCCTGCATTACAGGCTTGTACACTATCCACTCAACTACAGGCCACTCATATTTCAAAAGTAAAAATGCCACCTAAGCTTAGGCTAATATCTAGATACAGTTACGGGACTGGTTCCAGAGTCACATTAGAGGGAGCAATTAACATTATGTTTACACTATTTGATAGGTCTATGTATTCAACCATATCGAACATGTTCAGTGCCGTTTACTACAATACTAGACCGAAAAAGTTTAATTTTCTGTGAAAAAACAAGCATATTTGCTTGGTGTCACACGCTACAAAAAGTTGACATTCCTGTGGAAATGCTCATATGTCTTTTTTCACCATACACTACTCCGCACTTTTGGTAACACTCAAATTTTCTCAAGTCATAGGAAGAGTACATTTGGATCAATTGTCACCAAATTTTCTGCAGGGATATTAAACTTAAACTCCTTAAACTCCTACAGTCTAGAAACACCTACACTAGCATTACTAAAAATCATTTTCATGTTTTCCTGTCGGTATTAGGAAAAATCATTTTCACGTTTTCCCGTCGGCATAAGCAAAAATCATGCATATATAAAACCCGCAACCTATGAATTCCCTTAACGTATTCTCACAAACATACATACATAAACAAAAAACTTATAGCTAATGTAAACAAAAAAACACAATTTCTCAAATTTCAGCCAAATTTCCAAGAATTTTAAAGAATTTCACCCAAATTTTGAAGAGTTTCGCCAAAATTTTAATTGCGGCCGGACGAACAATATGCAACTACTTGCATCAATATTTTAAAGTTCTAACAGCGAAAATTTAGAAACTGAATGAATATTCAACAAACGAGCTTGGAGCATTTAAATGTGCACCAACAATTTATGCTGGTGTGGAACGTTATTGTTTATTACTTAAGTGTTTTTTTTTTTCAGAAAAAATAGTCAGTGATTTACCTTTGAAAATTTACAAGAACGCTTGGTACCTTTATTTTGGATTCCATATGATTTCACAAAATGTTTGTTAAGGAAACATTGAAGCTGCGCTTTTAAATTTTTTTAATGTGTAATGACAAAATGTTTGTTAAGAAAACAATGAAACTGATTTTTTTAATGTTATTAAATCTTAAAAAAAAAGTTAATAAATGCATATTTTATTAGTTTTAAATACATATTTTTTTTAATTTTAATGTATATTTTATGTACATAAAACGCGATTTTAAATGCATGAAAATCCTATCCCTAGTTATATCTAATAAACTTGTTGTGCCTATAAAAGTAGAAAACATTTCCGACGAATCCATAACCCTCATACCTAAATAAGAGCGGCAAGCGTCGCGTTAGCAGCAGGGTGCGCATTTTCAGTACATTTAAATGTGAAAATATTACTTGATTGTACTGAAAATACGTACCCTGCTGCTAACGCGACGCTTGCCGCTCTTATTTAGGTATGAGGGTAAGAGTGCATGTATAAAACAATCATAAAAGGTGCTCACCTGTTAAATTTTCAAAATGTTAATTAGTCCAGTTAGTTAAAACAGAGACGCATTGATGTCAGTTTCATGGCACAATTGTGCAAACTAAAATCACACACATTCTAATTCTCTTCCATTTAGTCGTCGATGAGACAGCGACGAGAACACATGCGTTGCGGGTGTATTAATTTGTTTATAGATACAGTGAAAGAAAAGAAGTGGTATGCGAAAAATATTCTATGATCACCAATGCTTTTCGCGATATTTAATGTGTTTGATGTTGTAAAACGTTTAAGGAAAGAAATTAATATGTATTTAAAATACATTTTGACTTTTTTTAGAGCATTTTCACTAAACTGCACTTTCTATTTAAACTTTAAAGACCAATATCTCGGGAAATATGGCCTGCAGCAATTTTTTTTTATTAAGTTTTTTTTTTATTTTTCACATTACTATCTGATAAGCTATTTAAAAATTCTTTTTTGAGATTTTTCAGAGTTTCCTATGAAAAGTTCAGAGCCCGATAACTTGAAAAATATGGGTCGCCGCCAACTTTTATATTTAATTTTTTCATCTTATTTTTTAATTTTCTATCACATAGGCTCCTTTTTATTTATTTTTAGCTACTTCAATAAACATCATTTATTCCAAATAATTATTTTTCCTGTGTACTTTCGAGAGCAACGAGACAACGTATCTCACACATACAACTATAGTTTTATTTTTGACATCACTGGTATAATATAGAAAAGTCTTAAGATAAGAAAATTTAAAACATAACCACATAAAGGCCCTTATTATGAGTAACTTTCGATATTCGACTGTAGTCGAAAGTACTGATCGAACGAAATTTATTTGGTATTATGGCGAGCATTCAACAAAGAATTTCCTTATTGTGAATATCACTCACAGTAATTTTTAAAATTTGCAACAACTTTACCTAAATATAAAAACTAATCGTTTCGAATAAGTTATCATATTAAGATACTTTATCAAAAATTAAATTTTGTTCGATAGAAAACTCGTTGCTCAACGAAATTTGCAATGCTCATAATATGAATTTAACATCAGATTTGCAATGTTCGATAGCCACCGTAGATCGAAAATCGAATGCAACTCATAATAAGGGCCAAAATAAAACACAAAAACCTATAGTTTCTCTGAAATCATAGAACATTGTTAGAAAATATACCATAAGACGGAACTTGTAAGAAGCGTCAATATTTTTTCTTGCTTCAGCCTTATAGTGTTTTCGCACTGAGATAGTTTAGTTAATGTTGGTTTTAAGCTTGAAATCAGCTATTAAAAACTGGTTCTACCACACAAATCTATTTTGTTTAATACCTTTTTGAGTTGGTCTTAAAGCTGTGTTTACATTTAGGGAAGTATTTGTCTTATGGAATGTCAGTTCTTTATACACATGTGGTCATACATGGGTTTACCATTTTTGTGTTCACAGGTGAGTATTATGAAAATTTGACATAGATAGCCTATAAAAGTGAACAAATTCTTACTTGTGTTAATGCTTATAAATCTATTCTTCATTTTTAACTTTTAAACTATTAAATCAATTATAATTTAAACTATCCTAAAAGTTTACTTAATTTTTAAGGACACAATCACTTGCTTTTTTAAAAACTAGATGTCGTATATTTAGTCACTTGGAAATAGAACAAACTCCAAATAAAAATTGGAGTGTGTTGCTTAAAGGTGTTCAAACTATATGTACAATTTCCATGTGAAAAAGTGACATTCCAAAAAGACAATACATTTTTTTAGCAAACACAACACAATCCGCGAAGCAATTAGCTTGTTTGCGGAAAACACCCAGAGTCTATGTCGGGAATCGAACCCACAACCTCTGAACTGAGAGGCTGGCATCGCTACCACTCAGCCACAGGGGTACGGTAATGTGAACACAGCCTTAGTAGCTTTTATGATTTGCAACCTAGTCTTTGCTGTACTAAATTCAATGCTGCCAGGTTAAAATGACCGGAAGCAGCCGATAATTTTTATTCCAGTTAAATAGATTTGATACCGATTGAAACATTATAAATGAATGCTGCACAAACAACAATCAAAAAATACCGTAGAAAATGAAACTTTTGAACAGAAAACAACGTAAATATTTTCATTGGCTCCCAGATGATGGGAAAATAGACGATACGACTGACATGCATCTGCCTATAAAATTGGGTTTATAATGTAATATGTGCATCTTGAATTTTACTATCATCACTTGCTCCTAAGCACTATGAAAATCCGAATTGCAAGAAACCATTTACAGAACGTTTTATATTTTCCTTTTCAAGAGGAAAATAGTTCACACAAAGTTGGGGATATACTCTGCAAACCTATTTACAGAACTCAAACAAACCGGCACAAACAGGATGTTCCAACTCCAAGAATTATTGCAACAGTGCGATCAGTGCTGCCAACTGTTTCAGAGCAAAAAGCACTGTTCATTCATGAAAAAAGCACTAAATTCAATAACTATGATTGTATGTACAGGATAAAGATTTCAATTTCAGTTTTCCTCTTTTATATATTAAATCAAATCATCGAGTATAGTATATATCAAAACACTTGAATAAAATTTAAGTCGGAATGTTTCGAAATTTTGGTCCTTATCGAGTGCCTTAGCTATATTTTTAAAATAATTCATAGCCCTAAAACTTTTTTCCACCTCACCATTTGAATATGGTGATGTAATGGTAATAGAGCAAAAATTTCGTTTTCGAAATGGACTATTGGTAGCTAAATTTCTATAATTATGAACTTCAATCCAAAATAGATCAGTTCTGAGCAAATTTTTCCATTTATGTAGCCTTAAATTTGTAATGCTTCGTTCTTCTTTGTTTCTTCAACTTCACCGTATTTGTTATTATCTTTTTTTATAACGTGTTTGTGTCCTCTGTAATTTCTAGAAATATGTTCTTAAAGTTAACGCTTCTTAAAGTTTTTTTACAATTTTGAAAATATGTAGCGATTTAGCTCTAAGACCAATTAATTTTTTTGTGATAGTCACTTTTCCACACTGTGAATGAGAAAGTGTTTCCTTATCTGTCTTTCATCTAATTAAATAAAAAAGACCTTGCAAATAAAACCTTTCGTATCTAAAAAGTGTCTAATCAGATATTTTTTGACAAACAAAATTCATATTATTGTTGCATGCATACAACCAAGACATTTCGTCCAATTCTAAAATTTCATATGTATCTAAAAAAGCAAACAGAATATTGTTTTTATGTTTTTTCAGTGTTTTTATAGGAAATTTGATCATTGGGAAGGAAACACCTTATAGTCAAAGAAGCAAGTACAGTCATCTTGTTGGATTTTCATTGAGTATGTGTGTATGTGTTTAAATTTAGAGTTTCAAAAAAGTGGAAAATTCCTATTTCACGGTTTTTATGAAGCTGCTACAGACTATCAAAAATTAATATTTAGTCTAATTGCAAAACGCACTGTTAATACCTGGGCTCAAATCGTCACATCCGTCAAAATCGTACGAAAACAAATTAAGTGATACGTTAATTATATAAGTTGAATGGGATTTCAGTATGTTCACGTATGTCATAATCTGAAAACGGTATTTTTACGTGACGAGTGGTACGTTCACGGATGTGACGATTCGACCCCTGAGTTTATTAAACCTGCAGTGTGACCCCAAATCAGGTATGGTTTTGATGTTATAGCTAAGTTTTAACTTTAGGTGTGAAAACTTTATTATGCTAGAGCGCTGCTCATGGAGAAGCTAAATGCCAAACTCCATATCTAATTATTTTCGGAGTTCAAAAGTACGATTGCCACTGAGTTTTTTCGTTCCTTGGAGAAGCACTTTTTTTCTTTTTATAATTTATTGACACCTTATGGGATTTAATTGTTTTGGATTTGAACCTGTTCGTTAAATTGTTTTGACTAAAAAAAATATAACTCACATATGCATGTTAAATGCATATGTATGTTGTTCTATAAAGTCCGATTTTTTATAAAAATAAAATGATTTATATAGAAATTCAAAAAATATAAGTATATAATTAGTATTAATTAATTTTAATACAAAGTTCAATGAAAACATTAGTGCAATTAGTTCATTTTGTAGTATACAAATATTAAAAATTAGTAGGAATAAAATTTAAGCACTCAAATCGCACTTAATCAACAAGAGGGTATTAGCTCAAAACTTTTAAAATTTATTTTTTTCAGGAAATCAAATAACGACACCAATATCTTTCTAGTGCAAACATTTTAACGTATTCCGATTACTCTTTTGTTGATAAAATTGGTTTTACTTTATGATTTTAATTCGAAATTTGAGTCTTTTTATAATAAAATTGCTCAATTTTTGTCTGAGTAGTTACTCTTCAAAAATTATAAACTACAAGGTTACGCCAATCAAAGAGTTTGCCGTTACAGCCATCCCTAAACACGGGCGGCAAGAGTTTTTTAGCTGTCAAAAGTTATCATGTCCATACATTTTGTATGGAGCATACCGAAATAACGCGGCGGCAACGCGACGGCAACGCTTTGCTATTGGAAAATCCGATTTTGACAACGCGTTTTACAATGAAGTTAGTTGCAAAAGAAAACAATTTCCTTCTGTTTGTCATCATCAGAGTTACCATATGTATCTTATTTTCGAAGTTTTTCGGGATATTAAAAATATTAAAAGATTTCTTTGTTAAAAATAAGGTTTTTAAGAATATGATCTTTAATACTTTTAGTTTATTATTTAATGTCCTTTTGACTACAGTACTGAAATATCGAGCCTTATTTTCGATTATATCGTAAGCGACAAATATGAAAGTTTTAAGGAGAAGGTTTTTTAATATATTCAAATATGTTTTTGTACGTAAATTGTCGCTTACAATAAAATGGAACAGCCCGTAACTTAAAAGTTATCAACAATTTTGGCATTTTGATATTTCTAAACTATGGCTAGGCCCTTAACATTTTAATTTCAAGAAAAAATTATATTTTCGATAACATGTCGCTTACGATAAAATCGAAAATTCCTTCATTAAAAGTATGAATTATGTGCATACATATCGTCGGGTGGTTTCTGGTTTGCTGCAGACATAATGTGTTTTGTATATACTGTGCCGCAAACCAGAAACCAACCGACGATTTGTTAAAAGAAAGATGTGTTGGCAATGAAAAGGTGTGACGAGGACTAGATACCGCCTAGGTTATTCAGTTTTTGTTTATTTCTGTCTTTAATTTTAAATATTTTATTTACTTCTGTTTTGAATTGACTTTTTAAAATAAAAAATTCTGTTAAAATAATAAAAACAATATTTATTGTCAGTATATCAATCATGTATGACTGCTCAATTATGGCGGATATATGTATTAATCAGTTATGATCAGTCAAATTAATATTTATGCTATAATTGATTAGTAAAAATCACTGGATTGAGCAGTTCGACTATATGTTATATTCATTAGTAAGAGAGACACGTACAAAAAAGTTTCCATCACATTTTTCATTTTTCCCTTAATAATGTGATAGAAACTTTGTTATACGCAATGATGAATATAGCCTACATGACTGACTTCCAATCAAATGACTGGTCAATTGATTGATATTATTCTTGTAGGGTTAGTTCATTTGAAACAAAATAAAATTTTCCTGAATTTGAATTCAGTAAAATCAATGCATATTAATATATGCAAAAATATTTTTAATGAGAAAAAAATATTATTTTTGTTCGACTTGAAGGTTTTTGATAAAACACAAGCAAGTTTTCCAAATTTTCTATATATGTAACTAATTATTTAAAATTTGTTTATTATTTTATTTTAATTTAAATAACAAAAGTTAAGTAACAAAATTTTAATAACAAAATCACAAACAACAATGTCTTCCGTCCAGGTGTTAAAATAATCAGGATTATTTTATTTATTTGTTTGATAACCCTGGTTCTATCGTTTTGACATAACGTTGCCGCTTTTGTTTAGGTATGGCATTTCAGCGTTAAAGCTCGGCGGAAAAAAACGTTCCGCTTTCCGCCCTTGTTTAGGATGGCTGTTAGAAATGACGTCACACGTTGCCATAAAAATTTAATGAATACTAAGAAATTTAAACAAAAAAATCGTAACAATAAAGTTCTATTTTATTTTCTCTACAAAAAATTTATCCTATCTGTCATTGAGAGCTTCTTTTAATTTTTGAAATTCAACTTATTTTATTAAAGCGCCTAATTTTGAATTTTATTGGTTATTTAAAGACTCTAACTATGACATATTTTTAAATAGCGATTATCTAATATAGCGCAGTTCACACTGAATTTGTTATTTATCTATTTAGTAAAAATGCTCCCATTTTTAATAATTTTTTTTTAAATTTTAGAAAGTAATATCATTAAATTTTAAAACATTGAATGTGATACATCATTTTTCCAAGTAAACAAATTCAGTATGAACGGCGCTAATATTTTTTTTCATAACACCCCTTCTACCAGGTACATTATCTAGGCGGATAGTAGTGCGCCAGGGCAAGTTCTGGCCAATGCACGCAGTGTGTATATTTACAGGAAGGCATTCGTCGTACAATTCTAAAATTTAATTCATAATTAGAATTAATTCATTTAACCACATATAAGTTAGAAATTTTTGCAACAAATGGAGGTGCAAAAAGTGCACATTTTAAGACATACTCACTGAGCACTCATCAAATTGATTAAGCATTTCCGTTAAAGAGTAGATCTAGGTAAGCAATGAACTAGAAAAATCTTAAAATATGAAAATTTTAACGAGGAGGGCGGGGCTATGCCCATAAAAACTAAAATTTATGCTAGTAAGCTGAAATTCGATACAGAACAAGGTCTAGATTATCACTCAACTAAAAAAATCTGAAAACTCGGCAATTTTAGCCAGGAGGGCAGGGTGACGCAGTATATGCATTTTTCGTAAAAATTATGGCATCCTTACGATAACGAAATAAAATTCATATTTTAGTGATTGGTTTTATACCAAACAAGAACTTGGTTAACGTTTTGATCTCGGTACATTTGGCGGCCGAAATTTTTGGATAGGAACTTGGCCTTTTTTCACAATTATGTTTTTGTATGGATACAAATTACATACATTCATAAAAAGTATGTGTGTATGTACATAAGTGTGTATTATGAAGTGGTTGTAATTTTGTGAGAATATTCTCTATATTCTCTACTATAAAAACGCTTAAAAAACTTAGTTTTTATGTAATAACGCATTGCTGATGGTATGAATGGTAAAGTTTAATGCACCATTGCATGTGGCTTGAAAAACTCTTTCAGATGATGTATTTTTTAAATGTTGTATTGGAAGAAAATTTTCTAAAAACTACAAAAATAAACCTTTTTAGACACGGCCCAGCTCACGAATAGTCATCTCTAGACCACTCAAATGGTTTGGAAAGCCTCATTAAAACGACCGTACTTCAATTTGAGAGGGGTAACAAGAACTTTTTTCTGTGAGTACCTCTAATTTACATACATATGTATGTATATGTATGTATGTACTCTATATAAACTTAAACTTGTTTGTTGTGGTAATAAATACCAAAATTAAAAGCTTTGCATTTCATACATACTTACATATACATATGTACGTATACCTATGAAAGTGCGTATGTAGTACCCACGGCTTTCGTTAATGATATCGATTTCGAATATATCTCGAACATTTATCGTGTAAAACTATCGAGAGTGACACTCAAAAATGAATCGAAAAATGTTCACCTGTCGCTCAGTTTTGTCCCAAGAAACATTCGATCTCGAGTTTCGCTAGCAATATCAAAAGTGAGAGATTATCGAATTAATTTCGATACCGCAACTTACGCTGCAGGATTTGAAAATGTTACCTCCATTCTAACAGACTCGCACACATCCGCTAGGCTATCGTAGCAAATTTGTTTCTGTTGAATTATTGCACATATGAAGGTATGTGTTCTTATTTTATTTTTTAATTTACAGTGCTGTTATGCATCGAACTTGGTACTTCTAGACTAACAGGCTGACACACTTCTACGCAGCTACCGTCACACATTCGAAAAACTATCGAGAGAAGTGCGAAGTTCGGAGCTTTAGTGAACGTTCGAATTTTTTTAGATTTGCGAACAAATATCGAACAATTTTGTTTCGCAGTTTCTTCGCTTTAGTGAGCATTCGTTTTTATCGAATCTCAGGTCAAGCGGGTATGTATGTATATCCATAAAAACATAACATCTACATATCGAGCCATAACCGCAAAAATAGCTTAAGCGACACATTTTTGGACTTCGTTTTTATGACGCAAATCGACTATTTACGATCGCAAATAATCGATTTTGGTCAAAAAATGAGATTCGAAAATTATGTGGCTTAAGCTATTTTGGCGGTTATAGCACGATATATAGATACGCATAGCGGTCAGTTAATTATTTAAAAAAAAATAACATTTTTCATGGAAAAAAGTTGTTACAAATACTTTTGGTTACCTGATAACAACACACACGCATTGTTATAAAGAAAAAACTCCTTAAAACTGAACTCCTTAAAAAATCACATAATTTGCATATCGGTTAAAAATCAATTATCTTATTACCGCGAGTATTAAAAAAGGGTAAATAACTACAACAAAAACAATAATTTTTTGTCTTCTTGTTCGTAAGTACCTGCAACAGTAAAAAATTTAAATTATTATATGTCCACTTTTTTCACCGAACCTAGAAAAACCAGTACTTGCATAACGGTTGGCAATCCGTCAGTCAAAATTACTTTTAATAAGAGTTGTATAAAAAATAATAAATCAAATTATCAGTCAATAGAAACGCAGTTTGCGTGACGTCACACGTCTACTATATTTTTGCGTAATCCTGTAGTTTATCATTCTTGTGACTCGTTTCAAAACAGAAATATTCTTCCCCAATAATTGCAAGGTTTTACAATAAAAACAATGTAAATATATTTTCAACTGGAATTTGCTTACGATTATGTATTCGAATTTTCAAATTCTCTTAAAATGTAACCACAAACAGTTTTTCGTCTCTACTGAAAATGTTTAAAACTTTGAGTTAATACCCTCTTGTCGATTAAGTGCGATATCATTATTAATGTTTAATATTAATAAATCACTTTTAGTTTTATTTAAAAATATCCTAAGGAAAAGATGGAGGGAAGGAAACAATATTAAATTGAAGTGACGATTTTTCGTTAAAAATTTATACAACCGACAACCTTTCTTGTAGATTTGGTTGTGTAAAGAACTAAACGCCTATTTTTATGTAATAAAAGAGTTTTCTCAAGAAATATTTCACTTTATTAAACCTAACACACTTTCAAACTTATTTAGAGTTCCGAATCATTTTAAATCACAATTAGAACAAATTTAAATAGAACGAGTATTAATTTAAACAATTTTAATAGTAATAAAAAGCCATACAATACAAACATACATACATACATTGAAAAAACAATAACAATAACAAATTAGTATAAATATTTTTTTACGTTTGAAAACATACCTTTAGTCCTTTAGCGCGATTTATAGCTCTCAGAGGTCTTAAAACTCTTAATACACGCAATATTTTCACCACTGAAATCGCATTCGAACTGTTTAAATATAAAATATAATAGAGATTTTCATCAGTAAAATAAGAAAATATGATTTTCTGTATAATATCAATCCAAATTTAAAATAACATACAAACAAAAAATACATACATACAAACGTATATAACCCTCTAACAGACAATACCGTCTCAAAACGCTCTTCGATTTTTGAGCTCCATATTTTTTGACAGTCGCGTACTTCGGTAAAAATTTAAAATGATTTTACATTTATAAAGTATAGGACCTTTCAGTTTTATTATAGAATACAAAACAAAAATTTTTGAGCAAACAAATTTTTTTTGGTTGACCTTTTTCTGGAAATACCCATATGTATTTATAATCAGGTCTCATTTATTGTGTATAAATGTCAAAATATATATTCTAAAAGTATATACAGACATATGTATATTTTTAGTCGAAACCAAGCAGTTTTGATTTGTCCGGACAAAAATTTTGTTTAACGTTTAATTCTTTTTTTGCTTTCAAAAATTAAATCAGTTAGTGCTGTTTAGAAAAATACCTATGTATGTACGTAAAAACTAATCCCTACGAAAATCGCTATACAATTAATCATTTAAATTCAAAGAAACAAAAAATAAAAACAAAATAAGAAATATTTTTTTGTTCTCAATATAAATAAGCGAAAGAAAATTTCTTGTCGACATCGTAAGCCAGGCCGTTAAAGGGCTATTAGACAGGCATACTTGTCTTAAGACATGTACGACGAGTACTGTAGTAATGGTAGCCTGAGACATGTTTTGGGAATTCAAAACCGGGAAAAATCAAAAAGGGTGGCAACCCTGTTGCAAATGGGGGGATTTTGGGGATTTTTATGCTCGGGTTTTTTTTGGCTATGTGTGTGTGTGTGAGTTTGATTCTTTGTGTATGTGTATGTATGTATACTTGTGTGTACAGCTTCTGTTGTTATTGTAGAGAGGCGTTGCGCTCACAGTGTATGGATGTATGTATGTATATGTAGGTGTGTGTGAGTGTGTGTGTGTGTATGAGTATGTGTTTTTGTATTTACTTGTATGTCTGCCGGTGTCCGATACCTTTGTTGTAGTGGCAGACAATCATTACACCCAGTAGGAAATGTTGATGGTGAAAATGTGCTGACTAGCTTTTGACTAGGTTGTCATCAGTACTACTATATAATTTTTTTTTTCATATATATATTTATTTATTGTATCTTCAAAAATGAACTAACAATAAGTAATCAAATCTTAAATCTAAATATAATTATTAGGCCCGACCAGTATCGGACATAAACTTAGTGATAGTTATAAATACTACATAAGTAAAAATAATAAAAAGGAAAAAAAAGAAGCAGTCCCATCTGGAGCGTTGAGTATAAGAGCCCTTGTGTCCCTCTTTTTAAGGCGGATGTGTCCAGTAAAGCTCAAATTATTGCGGGCAAGCGGATTAGGATGTGACTCGAGTTTTGTTAAATATTTGCCTGCGTATTTTGCAATTTCTTCACTCACTAGTGGCATATTTAAATCACGATGTATATTTGAATTTTTAATGCACCATGGAGCCGATGTTATCAAACGTAAAATTTTGTTTTGCCTTCGTTGGATTTTCTCAATATTTGAAGCTGAAGCAGTGCCCCATAGCTGAATTCCATAGCACCATATTGGCTTCAAAAGCGACTTGTATATCAAAAGTTTGCAGTCTAGGCTGAGTGTTGAATTTCTGCCAATTAACCAATATATTTGAATTAATTTAAGTTTCATTTGGGTTAACTTAGAGTCAATATGATATTTCCATGTAAGCCTTCGATCAAGGTGTATGCCAAGGTATTTCACTTGAGAATGTTGAGGAATATTTTGCTTGTTGATTCGAATGGGGAACATATATCTTTTCTTAGGGTAAACGTTATATGAACACACTTTTGTTCATTTACTTTAATTCTCCATAAGTTCAACCATATTTCAAGCTGAGTAATCTGTGCTTGGAGATTGCGGGATGTCTCATCAGGGTTTTTGTGAATACTCAAACAGGCTGTATCATCGGCAAATGTAGAAGTGTGGATGTTATTACTGACAGGCATATCACAAGTATATATTAGATACAAGACTGGCCCCAGAATACTACCCTGTGGCACACCAGAAGATATAGATTCGGGCACACTCATGAAATCTCCTTCCACAACAGTAAACTTCCTATCAACAATATAACTTTCCAAAAGCTTTTGTATGTTTATTGGTAGGTATGTCTTCAATTTTAAAACTAGGCCTTCGTGCCATACTTTATCAAATACCTGAGAAACATCAATAAAAAGGGCAGAACAATACTTCTTTTCCTCAAATGTTCTTCTTACAACTTGGACCAATCTATATGTTTGTTCAATGGTGCTATGCTGACTTCTAAAGCCAAATTGATGGTCCGGGATGCACCCACTATCAGCTAAAATTGTGGACAATTTAGTCATGAGCAGCTTTTCGAAAAGCTTTGAAATTGTTGAAAGTAAGCTTATAGGCCTATATGATTCAGCCTTGGTAAGATCTTTGCCTGGCTTTGGAATCATTTTAATCTTGGCAAGTTTCAAGTTATGTGGAAAATACAGCATTTGTAAAATGGCATTAAAAATAAATAGCAAGATTCTTATTGCAGTATGAGGCAAGTTCATCAGCATCTTGTTACTAATGCCATCAATACCTGGGGCTTTCTTCGGGTCGAGTTCAGCAACTATTTTTTGTAGTTCACGCATCTTAATCCTTAAGGGACGAGGGGATAGAGATACTACACTCGGTAATCCGGCAGCAATTGGGAGTGAATACAGATTTTAAATGCTCAGAAAATAAGTTACCTTTCTCACTATCGCTTCTTGCCCAGCCTCCGGGCGAAGTACGCAGTGGTGATTTGAGGTCTTTTAAGATTTCTAGTAGCGCGCCATAAAGAGTAATTAGATGTTGACGTTACATCAAGACCTTCTAAATACTGTTTCAGTAATGCAGTCTTTTCCGACGATAGCAGCTCTTTGAGTCGTTTAGTACATTCTTTAAGTCTGATTTTATTTAGGGGTGATCTGTGTTGTTGCCATTCTCTTCTAGCTCTCCTTTTTTTACATACAAGACGTTCAATTTCCGTAGAATAAATTCTATTAAATCCAGTCTGCGGATAGGAAGTAGTGGCATGTTCAGCAGCCTGTTTAATATATTCATTAAGATTGGCGATATGAAATTCAATATCATCAGGTGATCTTAGCTGAATGTTTTCTACGCAGCGACTACTAATATATTTTTTGAATCCTAGCCAGTTGACCCTATTAATCGTTTTCGCATATGAGTTAGTTAAATCACTCCTTAGTGGGTTGGAAATTGTAACTATTGTGGGAGAGTGATCGGAGGACAGATCTAGAGAGCCCTCTACGTGAATTAAGTCCCTATGGATATTTTTCGTGACGCCAAAATCTATAACATCTGGAATTTTTCTTACGTCAATAGGCCAGTAAGTAGGCTCCCTACTCGAAATGACATCTAAGCCCATTTTTGAAATTGTTTAAACAGCGCTCTACCTCTAGGTGTAACAAGACGCGAGCCCCAGTACGTATGTTTTGCATTGTAGTCACCAGCTGCCACGAAACAAGATCCAAGCGATTTGTAGAACTTCTCATACTGATCTTCGGTAACTGAAAATCTGGGAGGTGAGTAAATTGATGATATCACGAAATTCGCACAAAAATTTTCTACGAAAATATTCGTAGCTTGCATATATTCTTCACTAACGTTCTCAAGGATATAGTGCTTGAGTCTTGACTTAATTAGAATTGCTGATCCACCGCATGCTCTCCCTCTCGGGTCCTTTGAATCATATAGAGTGTAACCATTTATTTTAAAGCAGCTTCTCGAAGTCAAGTGAGTCTCAGAGACCAACATTATATCAATATTTTTTTCCGTGAGGAAGTGCTCAAGTTAATTTTTATATTGGCGAATGCCGTTTGCGTCCCAGAAACATAGTTTTAACGTGTTCATGGTTTGTTGACTAATGCTTGAAGCAGAGTATTCTGCATTCTCAGCATTTCTTGCATCATGCTAGTCATATTTGTTGTAAAGTTGTTTATAGTTAGCACCAGATTATCAATAGTAGCTTCAAGACGACTAAAATTAAAGCTAGAGTTTGCATTCGTTGAATTACTTGGCGGTGGAACATTTTGTGTGGGAATAGAACTAGTCTTAGCAGCATCGGCATACGATACACGTGAAGTAACTAGTTGGCTAGTTTGAGGAAGAGTGGCGGAGTAAGCATTTGCTGGTTGAACTGGAGGTAATTTAGATTTTTGACCCATAGCCTGTTTAACGAAAGAATATACAGGGCATCCTCTGTAGTTAGCGGTGTGATTACCTCCACAATTACTGCATTTTTTTTCTGCTTGTACTTTTGGCTTGGTACAGTTAGCAGTACCATGCAATTCACCGCAGATAGCACAAACTGTAGGTAATTTGCAGTAAGTTTTTGTGCGGCCATATTCTTGGCACGTATGGTACTGTACGGAACCTGAACGCTTACGTGGCTCTTCAACTGTGATTTTTCGGTGTAAAAGGTATTTTAGACTATAAATTGGGTGCGTCTCGTTTTTTTTTAACTGTATATCATTCGGCTCCAGTTCAACACGAAATAGAGGCTGGGGAATCTTCTCTCTATTGATTATATTGGTAACATTTTTTACCTTAAATCCTTGTTCGATAAGTGCACATTTTACTTCTTCGGGCTCAACATATGAATCTATGCCCTTCAATACTATTTGTAGGCCTTTAGCACTCTTAAGTTGATATGTGTAGAAATTTGTTTTATTTTTTTCAAACTCACTAACAATTTTTCGGAGATCTTTTTCATCATATATTTGATGTGAAAAGTATTTTCACCAATGGTCGACAGTAGATTTTTTAGAAGCGCGTTAAAATTTTTTTCTCTCAGATAAATAGGTGGTGGCTTAAAAGACTTTTGCGATGATGCAGCGGGCTTGTCGTTTTTGTCTTGCAATAATGAAAAACGATTTGGACGATTGATAGAAGATGCACTGTTATCCCTAGACATATTTGGGGCGGATCCAATTTTAGTAGAATTTGGGATTGGCCCGCGCTTTAAAACAGTTATATATCTGTCCATTCCTACTTGTACCTTTGGTTTTGAACTACTGTTATCTTCAGTGACAACTTGTTTAAGTGATGACCACGAGCCCGAAGCGGATGATATCGCTGAGTTAAATGTAGAAGTACTAGGCAATAACTATATAATTATACCCCGTACAATACTTTGTACTATAGACATTTAGCATGTGCTTGCCATTGAAAATAAACTAGTCACACTAAAACAATTGATTAGGTAGTGACCACGTAGTTGTTATGGGGTCATGAGACATACCAACCAGACAGTTAGTTACTGGAACATTTCTATAATTTACGTACATACAAATATATGTAGTCGTCAAATCTAATTTATCGGATGGTATTACGATATATGATGAAATTCATATACACAGCAAAACCCTGAACAAAATCGCTAGCATCAGTTTGTAATACAAAGGTACGAGAAAAATCGGGACACGTAAAAGTAGGTGCTTCTATAAGTTTTGGTGTATGTCTCCAAAAGCTATTTCCTATAATTGTTACATTAAAGCAAAATATACTGAAATAAAAATACCATTACACCTATTCAAAAAACTCTGCTTATCAACCTGATTGGATTCAAAACATTTAACATCTGAAATTCACTTGTACATATAAAACCTATGCCAACACAATATTTTCTATCTCCATAAGAATGGCAACGTCAATAGCCTAGAAAACATAGACACATTCATTTGTAAATATGTATGAAAAACTCTCGAAGGCCAAACAATACACACAAGCAATGATATTCTTCAAAGTAAAAATAGATACGATCACATACATTAATACAACAACATATACATACATTACTAAATACATTCCCTATCTACTTCCATTTACAACAGTGTTGCCACTCTCTGCAGCTATTAGATAATTTCCTCCAGAGATCGCAAACATAAATGCATACATACAATAACCCTACATAAGCATACCAACGATAACTCAAACCAGCAGCTCAAAGTCTATCAACCCTGAAGGAAATGTCGATGGTGAAAATGTGCTGAGTCGCTTTTGACTTTGTCACCAGTACTACTCTCTAATTAATCCCCATACAATACTTTGTGCTATAGACATTTAGCATGTGCTTGTCATTGAAAATCTACTAGTAACACTAAAACAATTGACTAGGTAGTGACTACATAGTTCTTATGGGAAAATGGAGACATATCAACCAGACATTTAGTGGTGAATTTCTATACCTTACGTACATACAATTATATGAATATTGACAAGTTGTTGCAAAAGCCACCAGAAATACACCACATCTGTTTTCTCTCTTTCTTTTATACTGACGAATGGAAGAGAAATTGTAGACAATGTACCTACTACTACAATTTTAGTGTTGACATAGAGACATTTAGCCCCAGTCTGACTGCAGGGAAATAACAATCACTACATGCACACAAATACACAGACCCCTTGTCACTACCCTGCAGTCAGACTGGGAGCAATTGTCTGTGTCAACACTAAAATTCTAGTTACAACTTTTGTATAATAAGTTTTCTACTATCTGCCAGTATAAAAGAAGGAGAGAGGTGGGATTGACAATAACTTGCCAATATACATATATTTGTATGTACGTAAATTATACAAATGTTCCAGTAACTAACTGTCTGGTTGGTATGTCTCATGACCCCATAACAACTACGTGGTCACTACCTAATCAATTGTTTTAGTGTGACTAGTATATTTTCAATGACAAGCACATGCTAAATGTCTATAGTACAAAGTATTGTATTTGGTATAATTATATAGTAGTACTGATGACAACCTAGTCAAAAGCTAGTCAGCACATTTTCACCATCAACATTTCCTACTGGGTATAATGATTGTCTGCCACTACAACAAAGGTATCGGACACCGGCAGACACACAAGTTAATACAAAAACTCATACTCATACACACATACATACATACACACATACTCATACACATACACACATACTCACACACACACATATAGCCAAGAAAATCAAAGCATAAAAATCCCCAAAATCCCCCCATTTGTAACAGGGTTGCCACCCTTTTTAATTTTTCCCGGTTTTGAATTCCCAAAACAGGACTATCTCCACCATTAGTACACTACTCTTTTTAATTCAATATACAAACCCACATAATTATTTGTTTTAGTGTTACTACACTAAATAAAACGCTGACGGTTATACTCCTTCTAATTAATTTATATTATATTAATCTTAATCTTTTTAATTTTCAAATATATGATGTCTTTTTTGTTTTAGGTTTTAAACAAGTTTGATTACTTTTTTACGGCTGTTTTCACAATAGAACTGTTGCTTAAATTGATTTCATATGGCTTTGTCTTACATGACGGAGCATTCTGCCGATCAGCCTTCAATTTATTGGACTTGCTGGTCGTTTGTTATTGCTGTTATTGGGAGGGGGCGGAGTGTAGTTGAGGTAGATCTACTGCGTGTATGCAGGTGTTGCTAGTCTGTAGGAATTTAAGGATTATAATGATATGTGGTAGGTGAGGGTGTTGTTGTACGAGTAATATGTATCCATGGGATTTGTGGATGTGTCTGTCTGGGGGAATTTAAGCGAGGCTGTTATTGGGATGAGGTGTGGTGTAGTTGAGGTTGATCGACTGCGTGTATGTATTCTATATGTTTGTAGGAGCTTAAGGCTGATCGTGATTTGGGAGAGGTGAGGGTGTTGTTGTAATATGAATACGTAGGAATCTGTATGTATGTATGTCTGTGAGAATTTAAGGCTGATCATGATTTAGGGTAGGTGAGGTTGGTGTAGTAATATGTAACCGTATGAATCTGTGTGTCTGTACATATGTTTGTAGGAGTTTAAGGCTATCAGTGATTTTAGGATAGGTGAGGGTGTTGTCGTACGAGTAATATGTATCCGTGGGAATCTGTGTGCATGTCTGTAGGAGTTTAAGGCTGATCGTGATTTGTGTTATTCGTGTTGTTTGTAGGAATGACCGTGAGAATTTTTGTATTTATATCTATATTTAGAATTTAAGGTTGGCCGTGAATTGTGAGGGGCGTTGTGTTGTTGAGATAATTTTAATTTTTCTTAGATGAAATCTGGTATATGTGTGTGTGCGTATGATTTTCTCACGCTAGTAGTTTTATGTACGTAGAAATAAATTGTTTTCAATATCGAGATTTGGTTCTATAAAATATTATCATATATCTGAACTTCCCTAATCTAGATAAACTAAGGAAATTGGACTTTGATATCCAATCTTTAAGAATGTACATGCGTGTGAATGGGTATCAAACAAACCTACTAAATAAATACAGACTTCAACTAGAATCATGCTGAAGTATGCATAAATTATTAAATATCATGTAAACAGATCTTACTTTATATCTATATCTGTATGAGTATGAAATAAATTTTCCGAAAAAAATATTGGAAACATGCCGAAGCATGTATGATTTAAAAAATTTCGCACGTCATACTTTTATAAGCAAAGAAATTTTAAGACTTTGTGGCAAATGAAATACATACATATGTATCTACTTTGTTAAAAATTCAAAAGAGTGAATTCGTAATCCTAATATAGATTTTTAATTGAAACACCACTTAATGTTGGACTCTCGCGTCACTATCGTATGTTGGCAAAATATTAAACCTATTAGAACGTGATGAAAAAGCTTTTTTCTAATCTGTAGACAGCAATTGTATCTGGACCAACTCAACTCATGAATGTATTGTATACAGGTATGATTGATGGTGATGAGGATCTTTTCTAAGAGAGAAATGATTAAATCTGAATGCGATACAACACAGCTTACGTTAACCAAAATACCGTCAAGGGGCCAACCACCAAACTTTATATAGAAACACTTGAAGTGAAAATTCTCCCAAACATAGATATTCCAATGTTTCTAACACTTTATGAAAACACTGACGTGAGTTGATCGATTTTCTAGAATAGTTGATTATTCAATATGTACTTCTTTGTACATATATGAACTAATTTCTCCATACATACATATATTTACCTATATGTATGTACATTTAAAAATTACACAAATATTATCTATTTCAACTAGCAAAATCATAAAAAAGTAGTGACACATTAGAAGTAAAACTAAATAAAAAGAGAGATTGACTAATCAACTGATACGTACACTCTGTCTGACAGGTAGAAAAAGCTCACTTAAATATATTAGAAATATATACGCAATACGCTGAACTTTAATAAAATGAGAAAAAAACACTTCATCCAGAACATCAAATAAAAGCCATAGGCGCTCACCCTTCATAAAATAAATAAACATATACTCGTACCTTATTAATGTACTTAAACATATTATCAGTATGAATTAACACAATTTGAAGAATAAAAAGTTTAGAATTTAATTAAAGTTTAGAATTTAATTATCCCTAACGCTGACAAAGAGTAGTCAGAAATGCTGACATGCAAAGTCATCTTTTATACTAGAGTAGTTGAGAGGTCAGACCTAAATTGTAATAAAACGACTTCGTTTTCTGATGATCGCTATTCAAGAAGAAAATAAGATTGTTCATTATAAATTAAGTAATTTAAAAGTACATTTAAGTTCAGTCTCATGTCCATATGATGATGATCCTAACATAAAATTTAAAAATTACCGTTATACAATTCTATACATTTATTATATGTATCTAAGATTCCAGCAAAGGTAGTATATGAAAGAATCTCTAGCGCTTCTACCTGTACCAGAGTTTAAGATAAAAGCTCCTTTTATTCAATAGTGGTCCAATTGAATAAAATTTTAATTTGAAATAGTAAGCAAAGACATCAGCTTACTGCATTCTTATGCATGATCATATATGTAGTAGAATATATAGCCATCAAAGGTCAAATTATAAGAGTCTTATAAATTAAGCAATATGGAAAATAACATAATTTTTATACACGTACAAGGTTTCAAAAATATCGCAAATGAATTCATTGGAAAAGAAGTAGCGATTGTTTTCAACAATTACGAATATAATAATTTTATTATGAAACTCAATAATCAATAAAAAATAAAAAAAAGAAGCAAGCTGACTAACAAAAAGCTATCGTTACATAAGCTGGACTGCTGGATCAGTTTCATTTAAAAATGTTTATAAATGTATAAAAGGCAATGCAAGATGTTCTAAAATAAATGTAAAAGGTGATTAAAAAAGCCTACGGCTGGAAAAAATTTATATCAAAATATTTTTAAGAATGAATATAAGCTGCATCAACTTTAAACAAATGTAAATTAAATATAGGAAATATTTCTATTATAGTTACTATTACTCTAAAGTATGTATCTTAAGGAATTCAGTTTTACTTAAAACAGAATATCCTCACAAAGTTTTAAGTAAATACAGATAAAAATTAAATCAACGTTTTTTAATTTCAAATAAAAAAAACTATGAAGATATTTGACATCTATAAATAAAAGACCAGGCGAATATTTACAACATCAACAAAAGGCCGCACATGACATAAAATGTATTCAAGCACGGAGCCAAACACTTATTTGTATGTAGATATGTACATACATACATAAAATCAATTTGTAGATATGTATGTATACATAATATCAAATTTCTTATCAATACTCAAGTATTTATTAGATCTTGACAATCACACTTACATATCTACATCATGAAAATATATGAGCAGCGCAAACCATTCAGTCAGAGCGCATGCCAAATCTAAACGACCTTATTATGGACAGAAAAACTATAAATTCCCATGATCGTATGAAAAGTCAAAGAAGCCGGATGCAGTTAAATAAACAAAATCTGTAATCTATATATAAATAGGCAAGGTACGGTCACACTTGACAAACATTTGCCCAAAAAAGCGTAACCAGCAAATACTAATGAGAAATCTTTTGCTTCAAACTCGTATTTATTAAGTTAATTAGTTTCGTATTTTATAAATAGGCAAAGTTAAAGAATACAATATTATTGGAAACTATTGAACTTAATAAACACGAGTCTGAATCAAAAGATTTCTCATTAGTATTTGCTGGTTACGCTTTTTTGGGCAAATGTTTGTCAAATGTGACCGTACCTTGAAACTCAACGTATTCGCTTGATTTTTTTTTGTTAGATAGATTGTCAATAGGAGCAGTGCAGAATGTATTTTTTCTTCTACATTTTTATGTCTAAGATAGTTAAAAACAGTTAAGAATATTAGCCAATCATAAAGCCATGATCTCTCTTTCTCTCTTAATTTGCTAAAAAAAAAAATTACAACAATTTGGCTTGGCAACTCCATAAAAACTCAGAAGGAAAAACGTATTTTATTTGTTCATTCTATTTTTATTTCCATCTTTCTATGTACTTAAACGATTATTACTGAAACTAATAAAATTTGGACATTTAAATAACGAGTGGTACTAAATTATTTTTCTTTAGATGCTTAAAAATAATATATTTTTTTAATTATTAATAACTTTGATTAAAGTTAAATTCACCTACAGCACAAAGTTTTTTATTTTTGGTTTATTTTGTGTGCGTTTTGTTTTTGTTCATTGTTTTCATTATTTTTCTGTGCTTTAAATTACTGAACATACTGGAATGTTGGAATATGATGGAATGTTGGAATATGGCTATTATTAGGCCAGCATATTCGTACATACGTATGAGGTCTTTCTCAAAGAATAGGGAATAGAAACATTATTTGTAACAAACGTTTTAATGGGGAGTCTAAAACTTTAGAGAAAAAGCGTTCAATGAAAAAATAAACGAATATTTTTGTTTTGGGCAATAATAATGTGTATGAAGTGAAAGCACTAGGAGCAAATATCTAATTACATTTAGTTCAAAAAGTGAACAACTTTTTTTAAATAGTTTGCTTAAAATCTATTCTTATTTATGCCGATAAATGAAATTTTAAATTCGTATTTAGTAGTTAAGAAAGTGGTTTAAGAGAGTGGTTTACCCTGGAGTCTATACATATGTATATTTGAATATAGTTTTTAAATTGTGTTTTAAATTTATCAAACTTTAAATATTTTCATTCTCTTCTCCACCTCTGTGCGTTAATGGTTGATTTTCAACCACTGGGCGAACACTAGTACAGGGTGTTTTTTTAGAGGTATAGAACTTCGAATTGAAATAAAACACAAGAAAATCGTTTTAATGTCCATCAATTTGGCTTTATTGGAAGGCCGCCGCGGCTGGCTCGAATAAAGCCAATTCTACAGGTCCAATTTTCAACCACTTTTTCGAGCATATGGGGCCGTATGTTGGCAATAACGCCACGAATGTTGGCTTCCAAGTCCCCTAACGTTTCTGGTTTGTTGGCGTAGACGAGCGACTTCACATATCCCCAAAGAAAATAATCCAATGGTGTCAAATCACACGATCTTGGTGGCCAATTGACAGGTCCATTCCGCGAAATTATGCGCTCATCGAATGTTTCCTTCAATAAATCGATTGTGACGTGCGCTGTGTGGCATGTAGCGCCGTCTTGTTGGAACCACAACTCATCCACATTCATGCCATCCAATTCGGGAACAAAATAGTCGGTTATCATGGCTCTATACCGGTCTCCATTAACGGTAACTGACTCTCCAGCATTATTTCGGAAGAATTATGGCCCAATGACTCCACCAGCCCATAGAGCACACCAAACAGTCAGTTTTTGTGGATGTGATGGCGTCTCAAGGGTCTCACGTGGATTCTCTTCACTCCAAATGCGGCAATTTTGCTTGTTGACGTAGCCATTCAACCAAAAATGAGCCTCATCATTGAACAAAATTTTGCGATGAAAATCAGCATCGAGATCAATCTCATTTTCGGCCCATACACCAAAATCACGACGCATTGCATGGTCTCGCGGCTTTAATTCTTGCACAAGCTGGATCTTTTAAGGTCGCCAGCCAAGATCTTTGCGCAAAATCTTCCATAAAGTTGATGGACAAAGCTCCAATTGCTGTGCACGGTGGCGAATCGATTCATTCGGGTCCTCTTCAACACTTTGCTCTACAGCGGCAATTGTTTCTTCGGTGCGCACTGTTCGACATCTCTGCGGATGCGTATTATCACATAGAGTAAACGTAGTGCGAAAACGATCCATGGTTAACCGAATTAATTGCTCTGATGGACGATTATGTCGACCATAAAATGGACGGAGCTTGCGGTAAACTTCGCGAACTGAACCATTATTTTCGAAATAAATTTGCACGATTTGCAAGCGTTGTTCTTTTGTCAACCTGTTCATGATGAAATGGTAAACCAAACTAAATATTAATCACTTGACAGCTGACAAAATGGCCGCCAGTTAAAAAAGTGATGCCAACTTAAAGTTCTATACCTCAATAAAAAACACCCAATATAAACAAATTTCTCACAGGCAGACTTTAAAGCTGGACAATTTTAAGCATGACAAAATACCCAGCAACCATGAGTATGAAAATATGCTTATATGTATATGTATATAGGGTTAGGGAAGCTCAGATATATGATAATATTTTATAGAACCAAATCTCGATATTTTTTTTTATTTTTTTTAATACATGATTTTTATTTATTGTATCTTCATATATGAACTAACAATAAGTATTCAAATCTTGAATATAAAAATATAATTAGGCCCGACCAGTGTCGGACATAAGCTTAGTAGTAGTTATATATAATACATAAGTATTGATAATCAAAAGGAAAAAATATAAAAAATAAAAGAATTTTCAGGAAGTCCCATCTGGAGTGCTGTGAATAAGAGCCCTTGTATCCCTCTTTTTTAAGCGGATGTGTCCAGTAAAGTTCAAAATATTACGGGCAAGCGGATTAGGATGCGACTCGAGTTTTGTTAAATATTTGCCAGCGTTTTTTGCAATTTCTTCAGTCACTAGTGGCATATTTAAGTCACGATGTACACATATTTGAATTTTTATATACCATGGAGCCGATGTTATCAACCGTAAAATTTTGTTTTGCCTTCGTTGGATTCTCTCGACATTAGAAGCTAAAGCAGTACCCCATAGCTGAATTCCGTAGCACCATATAGGTTTTAAGAGCGACTTGTATATTAAAAGTTTACAATCTAGGGTGAGGGTTGAGTTTCTACCAACCAGCCAATGTATCTGAGTTAGTTTAAGTTTCATTTGCGTTAGCTTGGAGTCAATGTGGTATTTCCATGTGAGCCTTCGATCAAGATGTATACCAAGGTATTTCACATGTAAGTTTTGAGGAACACATTGATTATTGATTGTAACGGGGGAACAACTGTCTTTTCTTAAGGTAAATGTTACCTGAGCACACTTCTGTTCGTTTACCTTTATTCTCCACATGTTTAACCATAGTTCTAGCTGAGTAATATGTTGCTGAAGATATCGGGAAGCCTCGTGTGGGTTTTCGTGCATACTAAGGCATGCTGTATCATCGGCAAACGTAGATGTATGGATATTGCTGCTCAAGGGCATATCACAAGTATAAATCAAATATAAAACTGGCCCCAGTATACTCCCCTGTGGCACACCGGATGAGATTATTTCAGGCGTACTCATAAGGTCTCCTTCCACAACAGTGAACTTCAAGGCAATAATGTAACTTTCCAGCAGATTTAGAATGTTTATTGGTAGGTAAGTCTTTAATTTTAAAATTAGGCCTTCATGCCACACTTTATCGAATGCCTGAGAAACGTCAATGAACAGCGCAGAGCAATACTTTTTTTCTTCAAAAGTTTTTCTTATAAATTGAAACAATCTATGAGTTTGTTCAATGGTGCTATGCTGACTTCTAAATCCAAATTGATGATCCAGTATGCACTCATTATCAGTTAGAATTGGGGACAATTTTATCATGAGTAACTTTTCAAAGAGCTTTGACATTGTTGACAGTAAACTTATTGGCCTATATGACTCAGCTTTGGTAAGATCTTTGCCCGGCTTTGGAATCATTTTAACCTTGGCAAGTTTCCAGCTGTTTGGATAATACTCCAGTCGTAAAATATCGTTAAAAATAACAGGATTCTAATAGCTATACGAGGCAACTTCATCAACATCTGGTTACTAATTCCCGGGGGCTTTTTTCGGGTTGAGTTCTGCAATTATTTTTTGTACATCACGCGTCTTAAATTTTATTGGTCGAGGGGGTAGTGCAACTACATTTGGCAGATCAGCAGCACCAGAACACGTGTTTGGGGTGAATACGGATTTTAAATGCTCACCAAATATTTTACCTTTTTCAGTATCGCTTCTTGCCCAACCTCCTGCAGATGTGCGCAGAGGTGTTTTAAACTCAACTGGTGTTTTAAGCTTTCTAGCAGCGCGCCACAAAGAGTAATTAGATGCTGGTGTGACATCAAGACCTTCCAAATAATTTTTAAGAGATGCAGTTTTTTCAAATGCAAGCAACTCTTGGAGTCGTTTAGTACACTCTTTAAATCTGATTTTAAGTTGGGGTGATCTGTGCTGTTGCCATTCTCTTCTAGCTCTTCTTTTTTCACTAACGAGACGTTCAATATCCGTAGAATAAATTTTATTTAACCTAATCTGCGGATGGGCGGTAGTGGCATGTTCAGCAGCCTGTTTAATATTTTCATTAAGGATGGCAATGTTAGATTCAATATCATCATGTGTTCTTAGCGTAATATTTTCCGTGCAATGACTACTAAGATATTTTTTAAATCGCAGCCAATTAACACGATTTATCAAATTCGCATATGGGTGAGGTAAATCACTTCCTAATGGGCTACAAATTGTAATGATCGTGGGAGAGTGATTGGACGAGAGATCTAGAGAAGCTTCAATTTGAATTAAATCCCTAGAGATAATTTTCATAACGCCAAAATCTATTACATCCGGAATTTTACGTATGTCAGTAGGCCAATAAGTGGGCTCCCCACTCGAAATGACATCCAAGCCCATTTTGGAAATTGTATTGAACAACGCTCGACCTCTGGGTGTAATAAGACGCAAACCCCAGAACGTATGTTTAGCATTATAGTCGCCAGCTGCTACGAAACAAGGGCCCAGAGATTTGTAAAAATCCTCGTATTGATCCTCAGTAATTGCGAATCTAGGAGGAGAGTAAATTGATGATATGACAAAATTAGTGCAAAAATTTTCGACACAAATATTCGTTGCTTGTAAATGTTCTTCACAAATGTTGTCAATAAAATAATGCTTGAGTCTTGAATTTATTAAAATTGCAGATCCACCGCATGCTCTTCCTCTCGGGTCCTTTGAATCATATAAGGTGTAGCCATAAATTTTAAAAAGGCTTCTCGAAGTCAAATGAGTCTCAGAGACCAAGTCAATATTTTTTTTCCGTGAGGAAGTGCTCAAGTTCATTTTTATGTTGGCGAATGCCGTTTGCGTTCCAGAAACATATTTTTAACGTGTTCATGGTTTGTTAACTAAAGCTTGAAGCAATGTATTCTGCATTCGCAGCATTTCTTGCATCATGCTAGTCATATTTGTTGTAAAATTATTTATAGTTTGCACCAGATTATCAATAGTAGCTTCAAGGCGATTGAAATTAAAGCTCGAGTTTGTATTTGTTGAATTATTTGGTGGTGAAACATTTTGTGTATGAATAGAATTTGTCTTAGCAGCATCGGCATACGATACACGGGAACTAACTGGTTGGCTCACTTTCGCAATAGTGGCTGATAAAGCGTTTGGTGATTGGGCTGGGGCCAATTTAGATGTTTGCCTCATAGTCTGTTTGACGAAAGAGTACACAGGACAACCTCTGTAGTTAGCGGTGTGATTATCTCCACAATTACTACATTTTTTGTCACTTTGATCTTTTGGTTTATTGCAACTAGCAGTGCCGTGTAATTCGCCGCAATCAACACAAACAGTAGGTAATTTGCAGTAAGTTTTAGTATGTCCATATTCTTGACAATTATGGCACTGTACGGGTCCTGAACGCTTGTGTGGTTCTTCAACGGTTATTTTTCGATACAAGAGATATCTTAAATTGTATATTGGATGGGTCTCATTTTTTTTCAATTTTATATCATTTGGCTCAAGTTCAACGCGAAATAGAGGTTGAGGGATCTTTTCCCTATTTATTATGTTAGATAGATTTTTTACTTTAAAACCCTGGAGGACGAGAGCATCTTTTACTTCTTCAGGAGCAACATAGGAATCTATGCCCTTCAACACAATCTGCATACCTTTAGCACTCTTGAGCTGATATGTGTAGAAATTTGTTTTACTTTTTTCAAATTCAGAAACCATTTTTCGAAAATCTTTTTCTTCATAAATTTGAATTTTCGTTTCATCAATATTACCACGTTTTATTGGAACAATGTGAAATTTATTCTCACCAATGAACGAAATTAATTTTTTAATAAGAGCGTTTGAGTTTTTTTCTCTTAAATATATTGATGGCGGCTTGGAGGTTTTGTTCGCAGATTCAGCGGGTTTGTCATTGTCATCTTGCAATATTTTAAAACGGTTTTGCCGATTAGTAGAGGATGCGCTGTTATCCCTAGACATCTTTGGAGCAGATGCAATTTTAGTAGAATTTGGGCTTCGCCCGCGCTTTAAAATTGTAATGTATCTGTCCATTCCGACTTGGACCTTGGATTTTGGGCTACTCTTATTTTCAGTGACAACTTGGTTAAGTGATGACCCCGAGCCCGAGGCGGGTGATATCGCTGAGTTTAATGTGGAAGTACTAGGCTATATTGTCAACGATTCACTATTTGGCATTGGACAAAGCGAAGTTGATCGCTGGCGAAACTGTGGTTTTGCCGTTAGAAAAAGTATATTATCAGATTTTTGATTTTTATTAAGAGCTTCAGAACTCACAGCAAGTCTATTATCAGATATTTTATTTTTATTGTTATCATTATGAGCATCAAAACTCACAGTAAAATAGGCATTTCTGCCGTTAGAACTCACTTCACTATTTTTTTCCTTTGGGGTACCCATATAGAGTATTCCTCAAGGGTATGTTTGTATGTTTTTTTGTTTACGGTTTTTTTTTGTTTTTGTTATTTCAATATGTAAAAATATTAGCAAAACAAAAAAAAAGGCTTAATTATCAAAGTTAATATGTACTACGAATATTTTTTGTATAATTTTTTTTTGTTTAGTTTGTATGTAAGAAAAATTCCGCTATTACGTCTGTTCACTATGAAGGTACAACGTGAGTGTGTTCGAAGTATTTGTTGGCCAAACTTCCTCTTCTCCAAGTAAAAATATGGGCCCATAGAGCCATAAAGTGCTTGCAGCTAGTTTTGACGGGTACAGACCTCGTGAAATAATATCTGCTGGGTTTTCCTTTGATTTGACGTGCCTCCACTGCTCAGCTATTAATAATTACTGTATTGCGGTGATTCAATTAGCCACAAACGTTTGGTAAGCTGATGATTTTGAGTTTATCCAGGCTAAAACGATCTCTTTGTCTGTCCATAGGTAAGTGGGTGTGTTCTCAAGATTTAAATCACTCTTTGCTCTTAGTTGGGCACATAAAAATGCTGCGCAAAGTTCGAGACGAGGCAAGGTCTGGCGTTTTAAGGAGCAACACGGGATCTTGCACATAGCAGTCTTACGATTAAATGCCCTTTCTTGATAATTGATCTGATGTATATAGTTGCACCATATTCCTTTTCTGAAGCATCCGCAAAGGCATGAATTTGTGTATTTGATAAAATATGCCCTTCAAAAACATGTCGTGAAATTTCTAAGTTGTTTAATTGTTCTAATTCAGTACGTAATGTCATCCATGTTGTGTGTAAGTTTGCTGGCAATGCTTCATCCCACTCCAATTTTGTTTGACAAGGCTCTTGAATGAAGATTTTGGCGGTTATAATAACACTAGTTTACACTGAAAATGTACATTTGAGGAGAGGTGATTTTATTTATATATTTTCTTCCGCTGAATTCGAAAATCAATGTTAAATTTTTTTTTATGGACCAGGTTTTGAGATATTGTGATTTTTTCAGTTTTTCGACCTTTTTTCACTTGACCCATCATATCTCGAGCTAGAACTGTCCGATTGGGTCCTTCTTGGTATTCAAATGAAAGGTATTGAGATGACAAATAAATATGTATAATCGGATCTTTAATTGGTATAGCGGTTCAAAATATATAGATGAAAATAGGGCACATTTTCAAAAAAATCATATTTTACAGTGATTATATGTTGACAGAAAAGTACAAATCGTTAAAAAATCGTCTGGTTTCTGTTCATGTACGTAATGTGTATTTTACGGAATTTTTTAATTTTTATTTATTTTATTATTATTATTTTATTATTATTATTATATTCGTATGCTAGCACTTAATTGTGAATAAATTCAGAATTAATGCAATGATTTTTAATAAATTTGGCTCGTTTTATTTATAACATATGAAGGTGTCACAATTAATAATAAAATGAAAAATTTTGTTCAGTTTAAAATTTTTATGAGTCTCTTAAGAAACAAACGATTTTCTAAATATTTTTGAAAAAAATTTATTTTTTTGTATTTAACTTTCTGAATATCTCTGAAACTATAAGACTTTTAAAAAATTCATGAAAACGTAATTTAAAAATCAATTTGTTTCCTAGCTTTCTGTGTAATTTTTTATTGAATCGAAGAACTGGTTCTCGATTTAATACCAATTATGTGATACAGCATCCTCTTTTTTTATAACGGAAAATCTCGAGATACAGAGCCAATTCAAAAAAACTAATTTAAAGGGATTGATACACAGTACTTAGTATATACAAATTTACTATGAAACCTTTGACCTTACATAATAAATTTCATTTTGTTGACCTGTGTTATTAGTTATTTTTATGTATTTTTACTTTGGATTTATTCAATCCATTGCTTATAACTTTTTAATTTTTCGGTCGATTTTCTTCTAGTTGGTCTTAGTTCTTACGTAAAAGTATTATCTTTACGTACATGAACAGAAACTGAACGATTTTTTAACGATTTGTACTTTTCTGTCAACATATAATCACTGTAAAATATGATTTTTTTGAAAATGTGCCCTATTTTCATCGATATATTTTGAACCGCTATACCAATTAAAGATCCGATTATACATATTTATTTGTCATTTCAATACCTTTCATTTGAATACCAAGAAGGACCCAATCGGACAGTTCTAGCTCGAGATATGATAGGTCAAGTGAAAAAAGGTCGAAAGACTGAAAAAATCACAATATCTCAAAAACTGGTCCATAAAAAAAAAATTTAACATTGATTTTCGAATTCAGCGAAAGAAAATACATAAGGAATTTTATATCTCATCAAATGTACATGAAAAAAATTTTATTTTGTAAACTAGTGTAATTTATCATATTTTCCATTAACAAAAAAATAAATAAAAGAATGGTTGCTTGGTGGAGCACAAAGGAGAAAATTCACCAATTCATACTTAATAAGCTTTGATATTTGTCGGCATGGAAGAATTTTCAGATGGGAAACATATTAAAAATATTTTTGATTTTTATTTAAAAGGTTTTCCCTTTCCTTACCATTAAACTTATTCATATTACTATGAAAAGCATCATAATGTCTTTTAATGACATATTCCTTTTTTTCCTTAAGCTTTGATAACATAAAAGGCATTGTATGTTACCAAATGCATTATTTATAACAAAATATTTTTCGCATATCATCAATTTGAAATGAAACACGTATGTTTGCTGGACAAATATTCTTGAAAAAAATATAAAAAAATATGTAAGCATCCGCCTGATGTGCATTCGTCGCTGTCTCATCGACGACTAAATTAAAGAGGGTAAGAATACGTGTGAATGTTCTCTTCACAATTGTGCCAAGAAACGCCCGACATTGCTGTACACCAGTGATGGGAAATGAGATTTGCATTTCGGTATCAAAAACAAATTTTTTTAGTACTTTTTTGATCCCGAGAGTACCAAAAATTATAATATTTCTTATTTAAATTTTATTAACAAAAAATTATAAGAAATTCATTTACAAAAAAAAACGAACACATAGGTACAAATATACAAATAGGTGTAGCCTGGATTAGACTTAATACTGTTGGAACATAAAGCTTGCCTCCGTATTCCATAGCTCGCTAAAGCTAAAGCTAAATTCGACCGCTAAAATGCTGGACAAATAGAAAATTTTTAGTTTTTGGCGATGACATAAAGCAATAAAATTTCGGCGAATTACATTTTTAAGCCATTACCTGATTTATCAATACCCGTTTGAAAATTGCATTCGTAGCCGAAAATCGACAAATTGATTTTATGGATTCTTAGCGATAGAGACTTAGCTTTAGCGAGTTACAGAATACGATGGCTGTTGATTTATATTTTGTTTTCATGAAATTTTGGTAAAAGAAAATCCTTTCGACATTTACAGCGGAGTGAGGCATGGATAAAATTCCGTAAGCTACTCTCGATATATCAGGAAACATGTATTCATCTAATGCGTTTTTATATAAGCCAGTGCTGTATATTGGTTGTTAATATTTCAAATTATTTTTCTTTTCTTTTTTTTTCTTTTCCCTGGGAACATTTTAATTAAAAGTGGTATAATGATATTGGTTTAACAGATAAAATACTTTCAGGGGGAAACTTACTAAACCAAACTAACATTTTATTGTCAAAGTCCACTTTTGCCCTTAGAACTTAATATAAACTTTTTAACATTTTCTTTAAACTGATTTAAAACAGTTGTTTCAATAGATCAACTTCTGTGCCACATAAAATATCATTGAATGAAATATTGATATTGATATTTAATTGTGGTTACACTTTTCTAAAAGATCTTTACTAATAAAGCTTCTTTCTATTTGTCGAAAAAACAATTTAATTCTTGGCAAAATATATGCATGCGCGAGTCTTCTGACTGCATTTCTAAGTTGCCCGTGAGAGTATCAAATTTCTTAGGGGAGTACTACGGTACTTTTTCATGTCAAATAGTATCAAAAAAAGTACGATCGTACCAACTTTCCCATCACTGCTGTACACACAAGTATACATACATACTATTGACCTGCACAAGACCATTTATAAGAACTTTCAAGACATACGACATTTTTTAAACGCTTCATTACAGCGAAATATTCTAAAACAAAAGCTAAACAACACTGTTGGCAAGATTTTTTGGGAGTTTTTTGTCTTGCCAACAGTGTTTTTTACAGTTTGTTTTAGAATATTTCGCTGTAGTAAAGCGTTTAAAAAATGTCGCATGTCTTGAAAGGTCTTATAAATAGTCTTGTGCAGGACTTTAAAATATACACATACACAAAGAATCAAACTCACACACACACATAGCCAAGAAAATCTCAGCATAAAAATCCCCAAAATCCCCCATTTGTAACAGGGTTGCCACCCTTTTTGATTTTTCCCGGTTTTGAATTCCCAAAACATGTCTCAGGCCACCATTACTACACTACTACGATGGCATACTTTGGGTTTTGCTATTACACTGTCGAACGCTGACGGCGTACTTCATATTAATTGTGCGACAGATTTTAGAAAATCAAAAATTTTTCAAAACCAACATACATGTCTAACGTATTCGTATACATCCCTGCAGGAAATGGAACTGACACAAGACTAGTCACGTGACCGGTCCCCAAGTGATAGGGACCAGTCCGAGTTCTAACACTTCCTATGAAGCGGACCAGTCACTTTTACATGGGGATGGCCTAGGATGGGGTTAATTGATACTTTGTATGCACCTTGTGGCTTGTCACTGAACTATCCCATAGGGACCTATTCGATGTATAATAATATAAATTATTTATAAATAAAATTTCGACATTTAACTGTAAGAATTAACGCTTATATATTTTTTTATTGATACAAATGCAATGACATTTTTTTTATTTTATTTTTAATCTGAAAATTTTTTGAGATTCGAACCGGCAACCTCGTGCATGACAGGCTGGCACACTACCCACTCGACCACAGGGCTACTCATATTTCAAAAGTATAAATACTATTTAAGCTTAGGTTAATATCTAAGTATAGTTACGGGACTGATCCCAGAGTCACATTGAAGGGAGCAATTAACATTATATTTACACTATTTGATAGGTTCTGTGTTCGACCACATCGAACATGTTCAGTGCAGTTTACTACAATACTAGATCGAGTCCGAATTAAATTGGCTCAAGATCAAGACGATACACCACGAATATGGTCAATATGCCACCATTTAAACGATATGACTTTTTTCACCATACACTACTACGTACTTTTGATAACACCCACATTATCTCCAGTTATAGGACGAGTACATTTGGATCAATTGTCACCCAATTTTCTGCAGGGATGCTATTAGACAGTGAGACTTAGTATGCCATCGTCCATGTCTTAAGACAAGTACGCCTGTCTAATAGCCCTTTTAGTTGATTAATATTTAAGTTTAGGTACATATCTTAAATACTAATGAACTGAATGTTATTATTAATTCCTTAAATATTAAGAGCCTTATTTATAAAAATTATTGAACTTTTTTAAAGGGTTTTTAAAACAGATTTCCATACAAAATTTGCTTATTAAGCCTTAATATTTTTTAATCATTATATAATGAATGCCCAGTGTTGAACACTTTAAAGTTCATCATTGCGGAATATGAGAAATATCATAAATAACTAACTTAAATCTTTATGAACTCCATAAGTGGAGGAACTCTAAATTGATATTGATATCGAAAAAGAAATAAATGTATTCATACATCTGTAAATTTAATTCGAACAAAGCCGAATTCAGTATCAGGTCACCTCTTCCCTACAACAATATAACTACAGAAGAAACAACATGTAGTTTGCAGTGCTCCTAGTTATTACCAATCTGTCAGCATTTTTTTTTTTTTTTGTTAAAATTGCTCAATTTGGCATCAACAGCTGAATATCAAACGGGCGTAAGACGCCACCTGATACTAGATTCCCCTTGATTTGTATTATAAGATAATTTCGGAAAAACTGCATTAATTTCGAATGCACAATAGCTATGGCATAGTTTATATGGGAATTCTTAGTAACGAGATTTCGACTTCCAAGAACCCCTGATTTTGTGAGGTTCGGAAAAAAATATTCGGGCAAAAAATGGTGGCGGTCAGATGTGGGCAAAGGGCTCCGCATCGTGCTCAAAGTTGAGGGTAAAAGCAAAAATAAAATACAAAAAATCACATAACTTTCCCGGGGTCACCGCTACCAGGGTCAACTGTATGACGAGCAACCATTAATTTTTTCCACCCAACATCATTTTTAAACAAACCGACCGCTTAACTCCTCTCCTTAAGGAGGCTCCCATACAAAGAAGAAATTTTTATAAAATTTACTCGCAGGGCTCTAACTGCCCCTAGGGCGTACCTATTGAAGTCAAATGTATGACCGACTTCCATTATTTTTTCATTACAAAGATTTTCTCTGAACATACTTATCGTCTATCTTCAACCATTAAGGTGGTCCCCATACAAAAAAATAGTTTTTTGAATAATTTTTTTTAAAAAATCCGTTTTTTCCGCTTTTATGTTGCCTCCTAGGGGGGTAAAATGTAGGACCAACTCACATCAATTTTTTATCTTCAACATTTCCTCCGAACATACCTATGTCCTATCTCGACTCATTAAGGGGGCCCCCATACAAAGGCGGAATTTGTACAAAATTTACTCGCAGGGCTCTAATTGCCCCTACCGCGTTCCTATCGAAGTCAAATGTATGACCGACCTCCAATATTTCTTCAATACAAAGATTTTCTCTGAACATACTTATTGTCTATCTTCAACCATTAAGGTGGTCCCCATACAAAAAAATAGTTTTTTGAATAATTTTTTTTAAGAAATCCGTTTTTTCCGCTTTTATGTTGCCTTCTAGGGGGGTAAAATGTAGGACCGACCCACAGTAATTTTTTATCTTCAACATTTCCTCCTAACATACCTATGTCCTATCTCAACTCATTAAGGGTGCCCCCAGGTGAGCACTAGGTGAGCACTGAACTAAAAATTTGAAAACATTAAAATTTTAGTCAGTTGTGGCATATTTAAATCACGATGTATATTTGAATTTTTAATGCACCATGGAGCCGATGTTATCAAACGTAAAATTTTGTTTTGCCTTCGTTGGATTTTCTCAATATTTGAAGCTGAAGCAGTGCCCCATAGCTGAATTCCATAGCACCATATTGGCTTCAAAAGCGACTTGTATATCAAAAGTTTGCAGTCTAGGCTGAGTGTTGAATTTCTGCCAATTAACCAATATATTTGAATTAATTTAAGTTTCATTTGGGTTAACTTAGAGTCAATATGATATTTCCATGTAAGCCTTCGATCAAGGTGTATGCCAAGGTATTTCACTTGAGAATGTTGAGGAATATTTTGATTGTTGATTCGAATGGGGAACATATATCTTTTCTTAGGGTAAACGTTATATGAACACACTTTTGTTCATTTACTTTAATTCTCCATAAGTTCAACCATATTTCAAGCTGGGTAATCTGTGCTTGGAAATTGCGGGATGTCTCATCAGGGTTTTTGTGAATACTCAAACAGGCTGTATCATCGGCAAATGTAGAAGTGTGGATGTTATTACTGACAGGCATATCACAAGTATATATTAGATACAAGACTGGCCCCAGAATACTACCCTGTGGCACACCAGAAGATATAGATTCGGGCACACTCATGAAATCTCCTTCCACAACAGTAAACTTCCTATCAACAATATAACTTTCCAAAAGCTTTTGTATGTTTATTGGTAGGTATGTCTTCAATTTTAAAACTAGGCCTTCGTGCCATACTTTATCAAATACCTGAGAAACATCAATAAAAAGGGCAGAACAATACTTCTTTTCCTCAAATGTTCTTCTTACAACTTGGACCAATCTATGTGTTTGTTCAATGGTGCTTTGCTGACTTCTAAAGCCAAATTGATGGTCCGGGATGCACCCACTATCAGCTAAAATTGTGGACAATTTAGTCATGAGCAGCTTTTCGAAAAGCTTTGAAATTGTTGAAAGTAAGCTTATAGGCCTATATGATTCAGCCTTGGTAAGATCTTTGCCTGGCTTTGGAATCATTTTAATCTTGGCAAGTTTCAAGTTATGTGGAAAATACTGCATTTGTAAAATGGCATTAAAAATAAATAGCAAGATTCTTATTGCAATATGAGGCAAGTTCATCAGCATCTTGTTACTAATGCCATCAATACCTGGGGCTTTCTTCGGGTCGAGTTCAGCAACTATTTTTTGTAGTTCACGCATCTTAATCCTTAAGGGACGAGGGGATAGAGATACTACACTCGGTAATCTGGCAGCAATTGGGAGTGAATAAAGATTTTAAATGCTCAGAAAATAAGTTACCTTTCTCACTATCGCTTCTTGCCCAGCCTCCGGGCGAAGTACGCAGTGGTGATTTGAGGTCTTTTAAGATTTCTAGTAGCGCGCCATAAAGAGTAATTAGATGTTGACGTTACATCAAGACCTTCTAAATACTGTTTCAGTAATGCAGTCTTTTCCGACGATAGCAGCTCTTTGAGTCGTTTAGTACATTCTTTAAGTCTGATTTTATTTAGGGGTGATCTGTGTTGTTGCCATTCTCTTCTAGCTCTCCTTTTTTTACATACAAGACGTTCAATTTCCGTAGAATAAATTCTATTAAATCCAGTCTGCGGATAGGAAGTAGTGGCATGTTCAGCAGCCTGTTTAATATATTCATTAAGATTGGCGATATGAAATTCAATATCATCAGGTGATCTTAGCTGAATGTTTTCTACGCAGCGACTATTAATATATTTTTTGAATCCTAGCCAGTTGACCCTATTAATCGTTTTCGCATATGAGTTAGTTAAATCACTCCTTAGTGGGTTGGAAATTGTAACTATTGTGGGAGAGTGATCGGAGGACAGATCTAGAGAGCCCTCTACGTGAATTAAGTCCCTATGGATATTTTTCGTGACGCCAAAATCTATAACATCTGGAATTTTCCTTACGTCAATAGGCCAGTAAGTAGGCTCCCTACTCGAAATGTCATCTAAGCCCATTTTTGAAATTGTTTAAACAGCGCTCTACCTCTAGGTGTAACAAGACGCGAGCCCCAGTACGTATGTTTTGCATTGTAGTCACCAGCTGCCACGAAACAAGATCCAAGCGATTTGTAGAACTTCTCATACTGATCTTCGGTAACTGAAAATCTGGGAGGTGAGTAAATTGATGATATCACGAAATTCGCACAAAAATTTTCTACGAAAATATTCGTAGCTTGCATATATTCTTCACTAACGTTCTCAAGGATATAGTGCTTGAGTCTTGACTTAATTAGAATTGCTGATCCACCGCATGCTCTCCCTCTCGGGTCCTTTGAATCATATAGAGTGTAACCATTTATTTTAAAGCAGCTTCTCGAAGTCAAGTGAGTCTCAGAGACCAACATTATATCAATATTTTTTTCCGTGAGGAAGTGCTCAAGTTAATTTTTATATTGGCGAATGCCGTTTGCGTCCCAGAAACATAGTTTTAACGTGTTCATGGTTTGTTGACTAATGCTTGAAGCAGAGTATTCTGCATTCTCAGCATTTCTTGCATCATGCTAGTCATATTTGTTGTAAAGTTGTTTATAGTTAGCACCAGATTCTCAATAGTAGCTTCAAGACGACTAAAATTAAAGCTAGAGTTTGCATTCGTTGAATTACTTGGCGGTGGAACATTTTGTGTGGGAATAGAACTAGTCTTAGCAGCATCGGCATACGATACACGTGAAGTAACTAGTTGGCTAGTTTGAGGAAGAGTGGCGGAGTAAGCATTTGCTGGTTGAACTGGAGGTAATTTAGATTTTTGACCCATAGCCTGTTTAACGAAAGAATATACAGGGCATCCTCTGTAGTTAGCGGTGTGATTACCTCCACAATTACTGCATTTTTTTTCTGCTTGTACTTTTGGCTTGGTACAGTTAGCAGTACCATGCAATTCACCGCAGATAGCACAAACTGTAGGTAATTTGCAGTAAGTTTTTGTGCGGCCATATTCTTGGCACGTATGGTACTGTACGGAACCTGAACGCTTACGTGGCTCTTCAACTGTGATTTTTCGGTGTAAAAGGTATTTTAGACTATAAATTGGGTGCGTCTCGTTTTTTTTTAACTGTATATCATTCGGCTCCAGTTCAACACGAAATAGAGGCTGGGGAATCTTCTCTCTATTGATTATATTGGTAACATTTTTTACCTTAAATCCTTGTTCGATAAGTGCACATTTTACTTCTTCGGGCTCAACATATGAATCTATGCCCTTCAATACTATTTGTAGGCCTTTAGCACTCTTAAGTTGATATGTGTAGAAATTTGTTTTATTTTTTTCAAACTCACTAACAATTTTTCGGAGATCTTTTTCATCATATATTTGATGTGAAAAGTATTTTCACCAATGGTCGACAGTAGATTTTTTAGAAGCGCGTTAAAATTTTTTTCTCTCAGATAAATAGGTGGTGGCTTAAAAGACTTTTGCGATGATGCAGCGGGCTTGTCGTTTTTGTCTTGCAATAATGAAAAACGATTTGGACGATTGATAGAAGATGCACTGTTATCCCTAGACATATTTGGGGCGGATCAAATTTTAGTAGAATTTGGGATTCGCCCGCGCTTTAAAACAGTTATATATCTGTCCTTTCCCACTTGTACCTTTGGTTTTGAACTACTGTTATCTTCAGTGACAACTTGTTTAAGTGATGACCACGAGCCCGAAGCGGATGATATCGCTGAGTTAAATGTAGAAGTACTATGCAATAACTATATAATTATACCCCATACAATACTTTGTACTATAGACATTTAGCATGTGCTTGCCATTGAAAATAAACTAGTCACACTAAAACAATTGATTAGGTAGTGACCACGTAGTTGTTATGGGGTCATGAGACATACCAACCAGACAGTTAGTTACTGGAACATTTCTATAATTTACGTACATACAAATATATGTAGTCGTCAAATCTAATTTATCGGATGGTATTACGATATATGATGAAATTCATATACACAGCAAAACCCTGAACAAAATCGCTAGCATCAGTTTGTAATACAAAGGTACGAGAAAAATCGGGACACGTAAAAGTAGGTGCTTCTATAAGTTTTGGTGTATGTCTCCAAAAGCTATTTCCTATAATTGTTACATTAAAGTAAAATATACTGAAATAAAAATACCATTACCCCTATTCAAAAAACTCTGCTTATCAACCTGATTGGATTCAAAACATTTAACATCTGAAATTCACTTGTACATATAAAACCTATGCCAACACAATATTTTCTATCTCCATAAGAATGGCAACGTCAATAGCCTAGAAAACATAGACATATTCATTTGTAAATATATATGAAAAACTCTCGAAGGCCAAACAATACACACAAGCAATGATATTCTTCAAAGTAAAAATAGATACGATCACATACATTAATACAACAACATATACATACATTACTAAATACATTCCCTATCTACTTCCATTTACAACAGTGTTGCCACTCTCTGCAGCTATTAGATAATTTCCCCCAGAGATCGCAAACATAAATGCATACATACAATAACCCTACATAAGCATACCAACGATAACTCAAACCAGCAGCTCAAAGTCTATCAACCCTGAAGGAAATGTCGATGGTGAAAATGTGCTGAGTCGCTTTTGACTTTGTCACCAGTACTACTCTCTAATTAATCCCCATACAATACTTTGTGCTATAGACATTTAGCATGTGCTTGTCATTGAAAATCTACTAGTAACACTAAAACAATTGACTAGGTAGTGACTACATAGTTCTTATGGGAAAATGGAGACATATCAACCAGACATTTAGTGGTGAATTTCTATACCTTACGTACATACAATTATATGAATATTGACAAGTTGTTGCAAAAGCCACCAGAAATACACCACATCTGTTTTCTCTCTTTCTTTTATACTGACGAATGGAAGAGAAATTGTAGACAATGTACCTACTACTACAATTTTAGTGTTGACATAGAGACATTTAGCCCCAGTCTGACTGCAGGGAAATAACAATCACTACATGCACACAAATACACAGACCCCTTGTCACTACCCTGCAGTCAGACTGGGAGCAATTGTCTGTGTCAACACTAAAATTCTAGTTACAACTTTTGTATAATAAGTTTTCTACTATCTGCCAGTATAAAAGAAGGAGAGAGGTGGAATTGACAATAACTTGCCAATATACATATATTTGTATGTACGTAAATTATAAAAGTGTTCCAGTAACTAACTGTCTGGTTGGTATGTCTCATGACCCCATAACAACTACGTGGTCACTACCTAATCAATTGTTTTAGTGTGACTAGTATATTTTCAATGACAAGCACATGCTAAATGTCTATAGTACAAAGTATTGTATGGGGTATAATTATATAGTAGTACTGATGACAACCTAGTCAAAAGCTAGTCAGCACATTTTCACCATCAACATTTCCTACTGGGTATAATGATTGTCTGCCACTACAACAAAGGTATCGGACACCGGCAGACACACAAGTTAATACAAAAACTCATACTCATACACACATACATACATACACACATACTCATACACATACACACACACACATACTCACACACACACACACACACATATAGCCAAGAAAATCAAAGCATAAAAATCCCCAAAATCCCCCCATTTGTAACAGGGTTGCCACCCTTTTTAATTTTTCCCGGTTTTGAATTCCCAAAACAGGACTATCTCCACCATTAGTACACTACTCTTTTTAATTCAATATACAAACCCACATAATTATTTGTTTTAGTGTTACTTCACTAAATAAAACGCTGACGGTTATACTCCTTCTAATTAATTTATATTATATTAATCTTAATCTTTTTAATTTTCAAATATATGATGTCTTTTTTGTTTTAGGTTTTAAACAAGTTTGATTACTTTTTTACGGCTGTTTTCACAATAGAACTGTTGCTTAAATTGATTTCATATGGCTTTGTCTTACATGACGGAGCATTCTGCCGATCAGCCTTCAATTTATTGGACTTGCTGGTCGTTTGTTATTGCTGTTATTGGGAGGGGGCGGAGTGTAGTTGAGGTAGATCTACTGCGTGTATGCAGGTGTTGCTAGTCTGTAGGAATTTAAGGATTATAATGATATGTGGTAGGTGAGGGTGTTGTTGTACGAGTAATATGTATCCATGGGATTTGTGGATGTGTCTGTCTGGGGGAATTTAAGCGAGGCTGTTATTGGGATGAGGTGTGGTGTAGTTGAGGTTGATCGACTGCGTGTATGTATTCTATATGTTTGTAGGAGCTTAAGGCTGATCGTGATTTGGGAGAGGTGAGGGTGTTGTTGTAATATGAATACGTAGGAATCTGTATGTATGTATGTCTGTGAGAATTTAAGGCTGATCATGATTTAGGGTAGGTGAGGTTGGTGTAGTAATATGTAACCGTATGAATCTGTGTGTCTGTACATATGTTTGTAGGAGTTTAAGGCTATCAGTGATTTTAGGATAGGTGAGGGTGTTGTCGTACGAGTAATATGTATCCGTGGGAATCTGTGTGCATGTCTGTAGGAGTTTAAGGCTGATCGTGATTTGTGTTATTCGTGTTGTTTGTAGGAATGACCGTGAGAATTTTTGTATTTATATCTATATTTAGAATTTAAGGTTGGCCGTGAATTGTGAGGGGCGTTGTGTTGTTGAGATAATTTTAATTTTTCTTAGATGAAATCTGGTATATGTGTGTGTGCGTATGATTTTCTCACGCTAGTAGTTTTATGTACGTAGAAATAAATTGTTTTCAATATCGAGATTTGGTTCTATAAAATATTATCATATATCTGAACTTCCCTAATCTAGATAAACTAAGGAAATTGGACTTTGATATCCAATCTTTAAGAATGTACATGCGTATGAATGGGTATCAAACAAACCTACTAAATAAATACAGACTTCAACTAGAATCATGCTGAAGTATGCATAAATTATTAAATATCATGTAAACAGATCTTACTTTATATCTATATCTGTATGAGTATGAAATAAATTTTCCGAAAAAAATATTGGAAACATGCCGAAGCATGTATGATTTAAAAAATTTCGCACGTCATACTTTTATAAGCAAAGAAATTTTAAGACTTTGTGGCAAATGAAATACATACATATGTATCTACTTTGTTAAAAATTCAAAAGAGTGAATTCGTAATCCTAATATAGATTTTTAATTGAAACACCACTTAATGTTGGACTCTCGCGTCACTATCGTATGTTGGCAAAATATTAAACCTATTAGAACGTGATGAAAAAGCTTTTTTCTAATCTGTAGACAGCAATTGTATCTGGACCAACTCAACTCATGAATGTATTGTATACAGGTATGATTGATGGTGATGAGGATCTTTTCTAAGAGAGAAATGATTAAATCTGAATGCGATACAACACAGCTTACGTTAACCAAAATACCGTCAAGGGGCCAACCACCAAACTTTATATAGAAACACTTGAAGTGAAAATTTTCCCAAACATAGATATTCCAATGTTTCTAACACTTTATGAAAACACTGACGTGAGTTGATCGATTTTCTAGAATAGTTGATTATTCAATATGTACTTCTTTGTACATATATGAACTAATTTCTCCATACATACATATATTTACCTATATGTATGTACATTTAAAAATTACACAAATATTATCTATTTCAACTAGCAAAATCATAAAAAAGTAGTGACACATTAGAAGTAAAACTAAATATAAAGAGATATTGACTAATCAACTGATACGTACACTCTGTCTGACAGGTAGAAAAAGCTCACTTAAATATATTAGAAATATATACGCAATACGCTGAACTTTAATAAAATGAGAAAAAAACACTTCATCCAGAACATCAAATAAAAGCCATAGGCGCTCACCCTTCATAAAATAAATAAACATATACTCGTACCTTATTAATGTACTTAAACATATTATCAGTATGAATTAACACAATTTGAAGAATAAAAAGTTTAGAATTTAATTAAAATTTAGAATTTAATTATCCCTAACGCTGACAAAGAGTAGTCAGAAATGCTGACATGCAAAGTCATCTTTTATACTAGAGTAGTTGAGAGGTCAGACCTAAATTGTGATAAAACGACTTCGTTTTCTGATGATCGCTATTCAAGAAGAAAATAAGATTGTTCATTATAAATTAACTAATTTAAAAGTACATTTAAGTTCAGTCTCATGTCCATATGATGATGATCCTAACATAAAATTTAAAAATTACCGTTATACAATTCTATACATTTATTATATGTATCTAAGATTCCAGCAAAGGTAGTATATGAAAGAATCTCTAGCGCTTCTACCTGTACCAGAGTTTAAGATAAAAGCTCCTTTTATTCAATAGTGGTCCAATTGAATAAAATTTTAATTTGAAATAGTAAGCAAAGACATCAGCTTACTGCATTCTTATGCATGATCATATATGTAGTAGAATATATAGCCATCAAAGGTCAAATTATAAGAGTCTTATAAATTAAGCAATATGGAAAATAACATAATTTTTATACACGTACAAGGTTTCAAAAATATCGCAAATGAATTCATTGGAAAAGAAGTAGCGATTGTTTTCAACAATTACGAATATAATAATTTTATTATGAAACTCAATAATCAATAAAAAATAAAAAAAAGAAGCAAGCTGACTAACAAAAAGCTATCGTTACATAAGCTGGACTGCTGGATCAGTTTCATTTAAAAATGTTTATAAATGTATAAAAGGCAATGCAAGATGTTCTAAAATAAATGTAAAAGGTGATTAAAAAAGCCTACGGCTGGAAAAAATTTATATCAAAATATTTTTAAGAATGAATATAAGCTGCATCAACTTTAAACAAATGTAAATTAAATATAGGAAATATTTCTATTATAGTTACTATTACTCTAAAGTATGTATCTTAAGGAATTCAGTTTTACTTAAAACAGAATATCCTCACAAAGTTTTAAGTAAATACAGATAAAAATTAAATCAACGTTTTTTAATTTCAAATAAAAAAAACTATGAAGATATTTGACATCTATAAATAAAAGACCAGGCGAATATTTACAACATCAACAAAAGACCGCACATGACATAAAATGTATTCAAGCACGGAGCCAAACACTTATTTGTATGTAGATATGTACATACATACATAAAATCAATTTGTAGATATGTATGTATACATAATATCAAATTTCTTATCAATACTCAAGTATTTATTAGATCTTGACAATCACACTTACATATCTACATCATGAAAATATATGAGCAGCGCAAACCATTCAGTCAGAGCACATGCCAAATCTAAACGACCTTATTATGGACAGAAAAACTATAAATTCCCATGATCGTATGAAAAGTCAAAGAAGCCGGATGCAGTTAAATAAACAAAATCTGTAATCTATATATAAATAGGCAAGTGAAAAAAGTTAAGAACCATTTTAACTGACTAAGGTACGGTCACACTTGACAAACATTTGCCCAAAAAAGCGTAACCAGCAAATACTAATGAGAAATCTTTTGCTTCAAACTCGTATTTATTAAGTTAATTAGTTTCGTATTTTATAAATAGGCAAAGTTAAAGAATACAATATTATTGGAAACTATTGAACTTAATAAACACGAGTCTGAATCAAAAGATTTCTCATTAGTATTTGCTGGTTACGCTTTTTTGGGCAAATGTTTGTCAAATGTGACCGTACCTTGAAACTCAACGTATTCGCTTGATTTTTTTTTGTTAGATAGATTGTCAATAGGAGCAGTGCAGAATGTATTTTTTCTTCTACATTTTTATGTCTAAGATAGTTAAAAACAGTTAAGAATATTAGCCAATCATAAAGCCATGATCTCTCTTTCTCTCTTAATTTGCTAAAAAAAAAATTACAACAATTTGGCTTGGCAACTCCATAAAAACTCAGAAGGAAAAACGTATTTTATTTGTTCATTCTATTTTTATTTCCATCTTTCTATGTACTTAAACGATTATTACTGAAACTAATAAAATTTGGACATTTAAATAACGAGTGGTACTAAATTATTTTTCTTTAGATGCTTAAAAATAATATATTTTTTTAATTATTAATAACTTTGATTAAAGTTAAATTCACCTACAGCACAAAGTTTTTTATTTTTGGTTTATTTTGTGTGCGTTTTGTTTTTGTTCATTGTTTTCATTATTTTTCTGTGCTTTAAATTACTGAACATACTGGAATGTTGGAATATGATGGAATGTTGGAATATGGCTATTATTAGGCCAGCATATTCGTACATACGTATGAGGTCTTTCTCAAAGAATAGGGAATAGAAACATTATTTGTAACAAACGTTTTAATGGGGAGTCTAAAACTTTAGAGAAAAAGCGTTCAATGAAAAAATAAACGAATATTTTTGTTTTGGGCAATAATAATGTGTATGAAGTGAAAGCACTAGGAGCAAATATCTAATTACATTTAGTTCAAAAAGTGAACAACTTTTTTTAAATAGTTTGCTTAAAATCTATTCTTATTTATGCCGATAAATGAAATTTTAAATTCGTATTTAGTAGTTAAGAAAGTGGTTTAAGAGAGTGGTTTACCCTGGAGTCTATACATATGTATATTTGAATATAGTTTTTAAATTGTGTTTTAAATTTATCAAACTTTAAATATTTTCATTCTCTTCTCCACCTCTGTGCGTTAATGGTTGATTTTCAACCACTGGGCGAACACTAGTACAGGGTGTTTTTTTAGAGGTATAGAACTTCGAATTGAAATAAAACACAAGAAAATCGTTTTAATGTCCATCAATTTGGCTTTATTGGAAGGCCGCCGCGGCTGGCTCGAATAAAGCCAATTCTACAGGTCCAATTTTCAACCACTTTTTCGAGCATATGGGGCCGTATGTTGGCAATAACGCCACGAATGTTGGCTTCCAAGTCCCCTAACGTTTCTGGTTTGTTGGCGTAGACGAGCGACTTCACATATCCCCAAAGAAAATAATCCAATGGTGTCAAATCACACGATCTTGGTGGCCAATTGACAGGTCCATTCCGCGAAATTATGCGCTCATCGAATGTTTCCTTCAATAAATCGATTGTGACGTGCGCTGTGTGGCATGTAGCGCCGTCTTGTTGGAACCACAACTCATCCACATTCATGCCATCCAATTCGGGAACAAAATAGTCGGTTATCATGGCTCTATACCGGTCTCCATTAACGGTAACTGACTCTCCAGCATTATTTCGGAAGAAGTATGGCCCAATGACTCCACCAGCCCATAGAGCACACCAAACAGTCAGTTTTTGTGGATGTAATGGCGTCTCAAGGGTCTCACGTGGATTCTCTTCACTCCAAATGCGGCAATTTTGCTTGTTGACGTAGCCATTCAACCAAAAATGAGCCTCATCATTGAACAAAATTTTGCGATGAAAATCAGCATCGAGATCAATCTCATTTTCGGCCCATACACCAAAATCACGACGCATTGCATGGTCTCGCGGCTTTAATTCTTGCACAAACTGGATCTTTTAAGGTCGCAAGCCAAGTTCTTTGCGCAAAATCTTCCATAAAGTTGATGGACAAAGCTCCAATTGCTGTGCACGGTGGCGAATCGATTCATTCGGGTCCTCTTCAACACTTTGATCTACAGCGGCAATTGTTTCTTCGGTGCGCACTGTTCGACGTCTCTGCGGATGCGTATTATCACATAGAGTAAACGTAGTGCGAAAACGATCCATGGTTAACCGAATTAATTGCTCTGATGGACGATTATGTCGACCATAAAATGGACGGAGCTTGCGGTAAACTTCGCGAACTGAACCATTATTTTCGAAATAAATTTTCACGATTTGCAAGCGTTGTTCTTTTGTCAACCTGTTCATGATGAAATGGCGAACCAAACTAAATATTAATCACTTGACAGCTGACAAAATGGCCGCCAGTTAAAAAAGTGATGCCAACTTAAAGTTCTATACTTCAATAAAAAACACCCAATATAAACAAATTTCTCACAGGCAGACTTTAAAGCTGGACAATTTTAAGCATGACAAAATACCCAACAACCATGAGTATGAAAATATGCTTATATGTATATGTATATAGGGTTAGGGAAGTTCAGATATATGATAATATTTTATAGAACCAAATCTCGATATTTTTTTTTATTTTTTTTAATACATGATTTTTATTTATTGTATCTTCATATATGAACTAACAATAAGTATTCAAATCTTGAATATAAAAATATAATTAGGCCCGACCAGTGTCGGACATAAGCTTAGTAGTAGTTATATATAATACATAAGTATTGATAATCAAAAGGAAAAAATATAAAAAATAAAAGAATTTTCAGGAAGTCCCATCTGGAGTGCTGTGAATAAGAGCCCTTGTATCCCTCTTTTTTAGGCGGATGTGTCCAGTAAAGTTCAAAATTTTACGGGCAAGCGGATTAGGATGCGACTCGAGTTTTGTTAAATATTTGCCAGCGTTTTTTGCAATTTCTTCAGTCACTAGTGGCATATTTAAGTCACGATGTACATATATTTGAATTTTTATATACCATGGAGCCGATGTTATCAACCGTAAAATTTAGTTTTGCCTTCGTTGGATTCTCTCGACATTAGAAGCTAAAGCAGTACCCCATAGCTGAATTCCGTAGCACCATATAGGTTTTAAGAGCGACTTGTATATTAAAAGTTTACAATCTAGGGTGAGGGTTGAGTTTCTACCAACCAGCCAATGTATCTGAGTTAGTTTAAGTTTCATTTGCGTTAGCTTTGAGTCAATGTGGTATTTCCATGTGAGCCTTCGATCAAGATGTATACCAAGGTATTTCACATGTAAGTTTTGAGGAACACATTGATTATTGATTGTAACGGGGGAAAAACTGTCTTTTCTTAAGGTAAATGTTACCTGAGCACACTTCTGTTCGTTTACCTTTATTCTCCACATGTTTAACCATAGTTCTAGCTGAGTAATATGTTGCTGAAGATATCGGGAAGCCTCGTGTGGGTTTTCGTGCATACTAAGGCATGCTGTATCATCGGCAAACGTAGATGTATGGATATTGCTGCTCAAGGGCATATCACAAGTATAAATCAAATATAAAACTGGCCCCAGTATACTCCCCTGTGGCACACCGGCGTACTCATAAGGTCTCCTTCCACAACAGTGAACTTCCGGGCAATAATGTAACTTTCCTGCAGATTTAGAATGTTTATTGGTAGGTAAGTCTTTAATTTTAAAATTAGGCCTTCATGCCACACTTTATCGAATGCCTGTCAATGAACAGCGCAGAGCAATACTTTTTTTCTTCAAAAGTTTTTCTTATAAATTGAAACAATCTATGAGTTTGTTCAATGGTGCTATGCTGACTTCTAAATCCAAATTGATGATCCGGTATGCACTCATTATCAGTTAGAATTGGGGACAATTTTATCATGAGTAACTTTTCAAAGAGCTTTGACATTGTTGACAGTAAACTTATTGGCCTATATGACTCAGCTTTGGTAAGATCTTTGCCCGGCTTTGGAATCATTTTAACCTTGGCAAGTTTCCAGCTGTTTGGATAATACTCCAGTCGTAAAATAGCGTTAAAAATAACAGGATTCTAATAGCTATACGAGGCAACTTCATCAACATCTGGTTAGTAATTCCCGGGGGCTTTTTTCGGGTTGAGTTCTGCAATTATTTTTTGTACATCACGCGTCTTAAATTTTATTGGTCAGCAGCACCAGAACACGTGTTTGGGGTGAATACGGATTTTAAATGCTCACCAAATATTTTACCTTTTTCAGTATCGCGTCTTGCCCAACCTCCTGCAGATGTGCGCAGAGGTGTTTTAAACTCAACTGGTGTTTTAAGCTTTCTAGCAGCGCGCCACAAAGAGTAATTAGATGCTGGTGTGACATCAAGACCTTCCAAATAATTTTTAAGAGATGCAGTTTTTTCAAATGCAAGCAACTCTTGGAGTCGTTTAGTACACTCTTTAAATCTGATTTTAAGTTGGGGTGATCTGTGCTGTTGCCATTCTCTTCTAGCTCTTCTTTTTTCACTAACGAGACGTTCAATATCCGTAGAATAAATTTTATTTAACCTAATCTGCGGATGGGCGGTAGTGGCATGTTCAGCAGCCTGTTTAATATTTTCATTAAGGATGGCAATGTTAGATTCAATATCATCATGTGTTCTTAGCGTAATATTTTCCGTGCAATGACTACTAAGATATTTTTTAAATCGCAGCCAATTAACACGATTTATCAAATTCGCATATGGGTGAGGTAAATCACTTCCTAATGGGCTACAAATTGTAATGATCGTGGGAGAGTGATTGGACGAGAGATCTAGAGAAGCTTCAATTTGAATTAAATCCCTAGAGATAATTTTCATAACGCCAAAATCTATTACATCCGGAATTTTACGTATGTCAGTAGGCCAATAAGTGGGCTCCCCACTCGAAATGACATCCAAGCCCATTTTGGAAATTGTATTGAACAACGCTCGACCTCTGGGTGTAATAAGACGCGAACCCCAGAACGTATGTTTAGCATTATAGTCGCCAGCTGCTACGAAACAAGGGCCCAGAGATTTGTAAAAATCCTCGTATTGATCCTCAGTAATTGCGAATCTAGGAGGAGAGTAAATTGATGATATGACAAAATTAGTGCAAAAATTTTCGACACAAATATTCGTTGCTTGTAAATGTTCTTCACAAATGTTGTCAATAAAATAATGCTTGAGTCTTGAATTTATTAAAATTGCAGATCCACCGCATGCTCTTCCTCTCGGGTCCTTTGAATCATATAAGGTGTAGCCATACATTTTAAAAAGGCTTCTCGAAGTCAAATGAGTCTCAGAGACCAACATTATATCAATATTTTTTTCCGTGAGGAAGTGCTCAAGTTCATTTTTATGTTGGCGAATGCCGTTTGCGTTCCAAAAACATATTTTTAAAGTGTTCATGGTTTGTTAACTAAAGCTTGAAGCAATGTATTCTGCATTCGCAGCATTTTTTGCATCATGCTAGTCATATTTGTTGTAAAATTATTTATAGATTGCACCAGATTATCAATAGTAGCTTCAAGGCGATTGAAATTAAAGTTCGAGTTTGTATTTGTTGAATTATTTGGTGGTGAAACATTTTGTGTATGAATAGAATTTGTCTTAGCAGCATCGGCATACGATACACGGGAACTAATTGGTTGGCTCACTTTCGCAATAGTGGCTGATAAAGCGTTTGGTGATTGGGCTGGGGCCAATTTAGATGTTTGCCTCATAGTCTGTTTGACGAAAGAGTACACAGGACAACCTCTGTAGTTAGCGGTGTGATTATCTCCACAATTACTACATTTTTTGTCACTTTGATCTTTTGGTTTATTGCAACTAGCAGTGCCGTGTAATTCGCCGCAAATAACACAAACTGTAGGTAATTTGCAGTAAGTTTTTGTGTGGCCATATTCTTGACAATTATGGCACTGTACGGGTCCTGAATGCTTGTGTGGTTCTTGAACGGTTATTTTTCGATACAAGAGATATCTTAAATTGTATATTGGATGGGTCTCATTTTTTTTCAATTTTATATCATTTGGCTCAAGTTCAACGCGAAATAGAGGTTGAGGGATCTTTTCCCTATTTATTATGTTAGATACATTTGTTACTTTAAAACCCTGGAGGACGAGAGCATCTTTTACTTCTTTAGGAGCAACATAGGAATCTATGCCCTTCAACACAATCTGCATACCTTTAGCACTCTTGAGCTGATATGTGTAGAAATTTGTTTTACTTTTTTCAAATTCAGAAACCATTTTTCGAAAATCTTTTTCTTCATAAATTTGAATTTTCGTTTCATCAATATTACTACGTTTTATTGGAACAATGTGAAATTTATTCTCACCAATGAACGAAATTAATTTTTTAATAAGAGCGTTTGAGTTTTTTTCTCTTAAATATATTGGTGGCGGCTTGGAGGTTTTGTTCGCAGATTCAGCGGGTTTGTCATTGTCATCTTGCAATATTTTAAAACGGTTTTGCCGATTAGTAGAGGATGCGCTGTTATCCCTAGACATCTTTGGAGCAGATGCAATTTTAGTAGAATTTGGGCTTCGCCCGCGCTTTAAAATTGTAATGTATCTGTCCATTCCGACTTGGACCTTGGATTTTGGGCTACTCTTATTTTCAGTGACAACTTGGTTAAGTGATGACCCCGAGCCCGAGGCGGGTGATATCGCTGAGTTTAATGTGGAAGTACTAGGCTATATTGTCAACGATTCACTAGTTGGCATTGGACAAAGCGAAGTTGATCGCTGGCGAAACTGTGGTTTTGCCGTTAGAAAAAGTCTATTATCAGATTTTTGATTTTTATTAAGAGCTTCAGAACTCACAGCAAGTCTATTATCAGATATTTTATTTTTATTGTTATCATTATGAGCATCAAAACTCACAGTAAAATAGGCATTTCTGCCGTTAGAACTCACTTCACTATTTTTTTCCTTTGGGGTACTCATATAGAGTATTCCTCAAGGGTATGTTTGTATGTTTTTTTGTTTACGGTTTTTTTTTTGTTTTTGTTATTTCAATATGTAAAAATATTAGCAAAACAAAAAAAGGCTTAATTATCAAAGTTAATATGTACTACGAATATTTTTTGTATAATTTTTTTTTGTTTAGTTTGTATGTAAGAAAAATTCCGCTATTACGTCTGTTCACTATGAAGGTACAACGTGAGTGTGTTCGAAGTATTTGTTGGCCAAACTTCCTCTTCTCCAAGTAAAAATATGGGCCCATAGAGCCATAAAGTGCTTGCAGCTAGTTTTGACGGGTACAGACCTCGTGAAATAATATCTGCTGGGTTTTCCTTTGATTTGACGTGCCTCCACTGCTCAGCTATTAATAATTACTGTATTGCGGTGATTCAATTAGCCACAAACGTTTGGTAAGCTGATGATTTTGAGTTTATCCAGGCTAAAACGATCTCTTTGTCTGTCCATAGGTAAGTGGGTGTGTTCTCAAGATTTAAATCACTCTTTGCTCTTAGTTGGGCACATAAAAATGCTGCGCAAAGTTCGAGACGAGGCAAGGTCTGGCGTTTTAAGGAGCAACACGGGATCTTGCACATAGCAGTCTTACGATTAAATGCCCTTTCTTGATAATTGATCTGATGTATATAGTTGCACCATATTCCTTTTCTGAAGCATCCGCAAAGGCATGAATTTGTGTATTTGATAAAATATGCCCTTCAAAAACATGTCGTGAAATTTCTAAGTTGTTTAATTGTTCTAATTCAGTACGTAATGTCATCCATGTTGTGTGTAAGTTTGCTGGCAATGCTTCATCCCACTCCAATTTTGTTTGACAAGGCTCTTGAATGAAGATTTTGGCGGTTATAATAACACTAGTTTACACTGAAAATGTACACTTGAGGAGAGGTGATTTTATTTATGTATTTTCTTCCGCTGAATTCGAAAATCAATGTTAAATTTTTTTTTATGGACCAGGTTTTGAGATATTGTGATTTTTTCAGTTTTTCGACCTTTTTTCACTTGACCCATCATATCTCGAGCTAGAACTGTCCGATTGGGTCCTTCTTGGTATTCAAATGAAAGGTATTGAGATGACAAATAAATATGTATAATCGGATCTTTAATTGGTATAGCGGTTCAAAATATATAGATGAAAATAGGGCACATTTTCAAAAAAATCATATTTTACAGTGCTTATATGTTGACAGAAAAGTACAAATCGTTAAAAAATCGTCTGGTTTCTGTTCATGTACGTAATGTGTATTTTACGGAATTTTTTAATTTTTATTTATTTTATTATTATTATTTTATTATTATTATTATACTCGTATGCTAGCACTTAATTGTGAATAAATTCAGAATTAATGCAATGATTTTTAATAAATTTGGCTCGTTTTATTTATAACATATGAAGGTGTCACAATTAATAATAAAATGAAAAATTTTGTTCAGTTTAAAATTTTTGTGAGTCTCTTAAGAAACAAACGATTTTCTAAATATTTTTGAAAAAAATTTATTTTTTTGTATTTAACTTTCTGAATATCTCTGAAACTATAAGACTTTTAAGAAATTCATGAAAACGTAATTTAAAAATCAAATTGTTTCCTAGCCTTCTGTGTAATTTTTTATTGAATCGAAGAACTGGTTCTCGATTTAATACCAATTATGTGATACAGCATCCTCTTTTTTTATAACGGAAAATCTCGAGATACAGAGCCAATTCAAAAAAACTAATTTAAAGGGATTGATACACAGTACTTAGTATATACAAATTTACTATGAAACCTTTGACCTTACATAATAAATTTCATTTTGTTGACCTGTGTTATTAGTTATTTTTATGTATTTTTACTTTGGATTTATTCAATCCATTGCTTATAACTTTTTAATTTTTCGGTCGATTTTCTTCTAGTTGGTCTTAGTTCTTACGTAAAAGTATTATTTTTACGTACATGAACAGAAACTGAACGATTTTTTAACGATTTGTACTTTTCTGTCAACATATAATCACTGTAAAATATGATTTTTTTGAAAATGTGCCCTATTTTCATCGATATATTTTGAACCGCTATACCAATTAAAGATCCGATTATACATATTTATTTGTCATTTCAATACCTTTCATTTGAATACCAAGAAGGACCCAATCGGATAGTTCTAGCTCGAGATATGATAGGTCAAGTGAAAAAAGGTCAAAAGACTGAAAAAATCACAATATCTCAAAAACTGGTCCATAAAAAAAAATTTAACATTGATTTTCGAATTCAGCGAAAGAAAATACATAAGGAATTTTATATCTCATCAAATGTACATGAAAAAAATTTTATTTTGTAAACTAGTGTAATTTATCATATTTTCCATTAACAAAAAAATAAATAAAAGAATGGTTGCTTGGTGGAGCACAAAGGAGAAAATTCACCAATTCATACTTAATAAGCTTTGATATTTGTCGGCATGGAAGAATTTTCAGATGGGAAACATATTAAAAATATTTTTGATTTTTATTTAAAAGGTTTTCCCTTTCCTTACCATTAAACTTATTCATATTACTATGAAAAGCATCATAATGTCTTTTAATGACATATTCCTTTTTTTCCTTAAGCTTTGATAACATAAAAGGCATTGTATGTTACCAAATGCATTATTTATAACAAAATATTTTTCGCATATCATCAATTTGAAATGAAACACGTATGTTTGCTGGACAAATATTCTTGAAAAAAATATAAAAAAATATGTAAGCATCCGCCTGATGTGCATTCGTCGCTGTCTCATCGACGACTAAATTAAAGAGGGTAAGAATACGTGTGAATGTTCTCTTCACAATTGTGCCAAGAAACGCCCGACATTGCTGTACACCAGTGATGGGAAATGAGATTTGCATTTCGGTATCAAAAACAAATTTTTTTAGTACTTTTTTGATCCCGAGAGTATCAAAAATTATAATATTTCTTATTTAAATTTTATTAACAAAAAATTATAAGAAATTCATTTACAAAAAAAAAGGAACACATAGGTACAAATATACAAATAGGTGTAGCCTGGATTAGACTTAATACTGTTGGAACATAAAGCTTGCCTCCGTATTCCATAGCTCGCTAAAGCTAAAGCTAAATTCGACCGCTAAAATGCTGGACAAATAGAAAATTTTTAATTTTTGGCGATGACATAAAGCAATAAAATTTCGGCGAATTACATTTTTAAGCCATTACCTGATTTATCAATACCCGTTTGAAAATTGCATTCGTAGCCGAAAATCGACAAATTGATTTTATGGATTCTTAGCGATAGAGACTTAGCTTTAGCGAGTTACAGAATACGATGGCTGTTGATTTATATTTTGTTTTCATGAAATTTTGGTAAAAGAAAATCCTTTCGACATTTACAGCGGAGTGAGGCATGGATAAAATTCCGTAAGCTACTCTCGATATATCAGGAAACATGTATTCATCTAATGCGTTTTTATATAAGCCAGTGCTGTATATTGGTTGTTAATATTTCAAATTATTTTTCTTTTCTTTTTTTTTCTTTTCCCTGGGAACATTTTAATTAAAAGTGGTATAATGATATTGGTTTAACAGATAAAATACTTTCAGGGGGAAACTTACTAAACCAAACTAACATTTTATTGTCAAAGTCCACTTTTGCCCTTAGAACTTAATATAAACTTTTTAACATTTTCTTTAAACTGATTTAAAACAGTTGTTTCAATAGATCAACTTCTGTGCCACATAAAATATCATTGAATGAAATATTGATATTGATATTTAATTGTGGTTACACTTTTCTAAAAGATCTTTACTAATAAAGCTTCTTTCTATTTGTCGAAAAAACAATTTAATTCTTGGCAAAATATATGCATGCGCGAGTCTTCTGACTGCATTTCTAAGTTGCCCGTGAGAGTATCAAATTTCTTAGGGGAGTACTACGGTACTTTTTCATGTCAAATAGTATCAAAAAAAGTACGATCGTACCAACTTTCCCATCACTGCTGTACACACAAGTATACATACATACTATTGACCTGCACAAGACCATTTATAAGAACTTTCAAGACATACGACATTTTTTAAACGCTTCATTACAGCGAAATATTCTAAAACAAAAGCTAAACAACACTGTTGGCAAGATTTTTTGGGAGTTTTTTGTCTTGCCAACAGTGTTTTTTACAGTTTGTTTTAGAATATTTCGCTGTAGTAAAGCGTTTAAAAAATGTCGCATGTCTTGAAAGGTCTTATAAATAGTCTTGTGCAGGACTTTAAAATATACACATACACAAAGAATCAAACTCACACACACACATAGCCAAGAAAATCTCAGCATAAAAATCCCCAAAATCCCCCATTTGTAACAGGGTTGCCACCCTTTTTGATTTTTCCCGGTTTTGAATTCCCAAAACATGTCTCAGGCCACCATTACTACACTACTACGATGGCATACTTTGGGTTTTGCTATTACACTGTCGAACGCTGACGGCGTACTTCATATTAATTGTGCGACAGATTTTAGAAAATCAAAAATTTTTGAAAACCAACATACATGTCTAACGTATTCGTATACATCCCTGCAGGAAATGGAACTGACACAAGACTAGTCACGTGACCGGTCCCCAAGTGATAGGGACCAGTCCGAGTTCTAACACTTCCTATGAAGCAGACCAGTCACTTTTACATGGTGATGGCCTAGGATGGGGTTAATTGATACTTTGTATGCACCTTGTGGCTTGTCACTGAACTATCCCATAGGGACCTATTCGATGTATAATAATATAAATTATTTATAAATAAAATTTCGACATTTAACTGTAAGAATTAACGCTTATATATTTTTTTATTGATACAAATGCAATGACATTTTTTTTATTTTATTTTTAATCTGAAAATTTTTTGAGATTCGAACCGGCAACCTCGTGCATGACAGGCTGGCACACTACCCACTCGACCACAGGGCCACTCATATTTCAAAAGTATAAATACTATTTAAGCTTAGGTTAATATCTAAGTATAGTTACGGGACTGATCCCAGAGTCACATTAAAGGGAGCAATTAACATTATATTTACACTATTTGATAGGTTCTGTGTTCGACCACATCGAACATGTTCAGTGCAGTTTACTACAATACTAGATCGAGTCCGAATTAAATTGGCTCAAGATCAAGACGATACACCACGAATATGGTCAATATGCCACCATTTAAACGATATGACTTTTTTCACCATACACTACTACGTACTTTTGATAACACCCACATTATCTCCAGTTATAGGACGAGTACATTTGGATCAACTGTCACCCAATTTTCTGCAGGGATGCTATTAGACAGTGAGACTTAGTATGCCATCGTCCATGTCTTAAGACAAGTACGCCTGTCTAATAGCCCTTTTAGTTGATTAATATTTAAGTTTAGGTACATATCTTAAATACTAATGAACTGAATGTTATTATTAATTCCTTAAATATTAAGAGCCTTATTTATAAAAATTATTGAACTTTTTTAAAGGGTTTTTAAAACAGATTTCCATACAAAATTTGCTTATTAAGCCTTAATATTTTTTAATCATTATATAATGAATGCCCAGTGTTGAACACTTTAAAGTTCATCATTGCGGAATATGAGAAATATCATAAATAACTAACTTAAATCTTTATGAACTCCATAAGTGGAGGAACTCTAAATTGATATTGATATCGAAAAAGAAATAAATGTATTCATACATCTGTAAATTTAATTCGAACAAAGCCGAATTCAGTATCAGGTCACCTCTTCCCTACAACAATATAACTACAGAAGAACCAACATGTAGTTTGCAGTGCTCCTAGTTATTACCAATCTGTCAGCATTTTTTTTTTTTTTTTGTTAAAATTGCTCAATTTGGCATCAACAGCTGAATATCAAACGGGCGTAAGACGCCACCTGATACTAGATTCCCCTTGATTTGTATTATAAGATAATTTCGGAAAAACTGCATTAATTTCGAATGCACAATAGCTATGGCATAGTTTATATGGGAATTCTTAGTAACGAGATTTCGACTTCCAAGAACCCCTGATTTTGTGAGGTTCGGAAAAAAATATTCGGGCAAAAAATGGTGGCGGTCAGATGTGGGCAAAGGGCTCCACATCGTGCTCAAAGTTGAGGGTAAAAGCAAAAATAAAATACAAAAAATCACATAACTTTCCCGGGGTCACCGCTACCAGGGTCAACTGTATGACGAGCAACCATTAATTTTTTCCACCCAACATCATTTTTAAACAAACCGACCGCTTAACTCCTCTCCTTAAGGAGGCTCCCATACAAAGAAGAAATTTTTATAAAATTTACTCGCAGGGCTCTAACTGCCCCTAGGGCGTACCTATTGAAGTCAAATGTATGACCGACTTCCAATATTTTTTCATTACAAAGATTTTCTCTGAACATACTTATCGTCTATCTTCAACCATTAAGGTGGTCCCCATACAAAAAAAATAGTTTTTTGAATAATTTTTTTTAAAAAATCCGTTTTTTCCGCTTTTATGTTGCCTCCTAGGGGGGTAAAATGTAGGACCAACTCACATCAATTTTTTATCTTCAACATTTCCTCCGAACATACCTATGTCCTATCTCGACTCATTAAGGGGGCCCCCATACAAAGGCGGAATTTGTACAAAATTTACTCGCAGGGCTCTAATTGCCCCTACCGCGTTCCTATCGAAGTCAAATGTATGACCGACCTCCAATATTTCTTCAATACAAAGATTTTCTCTGAACATACTTCTTGTCTATCTTCAACCATTAAGGTGGTCCCCATACAAAAAAATAGTTTTTTGAATAATTTTTTTTAAGAAATCCGTTTTTTCCGCTTTTATGTTGCCTTCTAGGGGGGTAAAATGTAGGACCGACCCACAGTAATTTTATGCCCTATCTCGACTCCTTAAGAGGGCTCCCATACAAAGGCGAAATTTGTATAAAACTACTCTTAACTACAGTTTTGTGGACGCGGCTATAGGAGTCAAACATATAAGTGACCTCGAACAATGATGTTATATATTTCTCAGAAAATACTTATTACTTGTCATTAACATTTTTCTAAAGATAATACTGTGGAGTTTTATTAAAACTGCCTCCTATTCACTTCTCATTTTTTCTATGCAATCTAGGCTACTTATTATCACAATCTCTTAATATGTGGTGTTCTTTTTATCTGTGTGTGTGTGATATAGTATTTTTTTGTGTTCTTAAAATAAAAACAAAATAAAATGTCGTCAAAATCAGCTAGCATTGCAAGCAAGCAGCTTGATATCGAATACTGAACTTTTTTTAATAGGTCAATCGTGCTCATATATAATGGGAACGAAATTGACGTCAAGAAAACAAGTGCTTAAATTGTTTTTTATGGCACTGGACAACGTAGAATTACTTCTTCTGAAAGTGCTTACTTGGTAACGGATACATTAATAATTTTCTGGTGTGAAGCCTTTATTCCAAGGAAACACAGAATCGATGTGAAAAAAAGTTACATGTTTGGTAACTGAATGGAAAGCGTTGCAAAAGAGTACTTTGAGAGGGAGCGTAATTTGTGGACATCTCTGCAATTTTGTGGACATCTCTGGTACCTTAGTGATGAACCTGTTGCTCTCGCATTATTTGACCAGAATGTCACCTGTGACATCAAAAGGAAAATGGCGAATGATATTCGTATTTTTGCAGAAGATAGAGAAAAATATGAGGAAGAGTTGTCCGACGAAGAGGTGGACGAATCATCAAACGAAGACACCGATGGCGTACATGATAATGAGGCAAGAGACGACAAAATAAATAGCGGCGCCAGTGAAGAGAAAGGTCGTTCTCACCTAGTCATTGGGTTCATATGTGTGAAGAAAATTACCTTAGCTCTCACAGAAGTACTACAAAAAGTAATGAAGGATTTGAGCCACTATGTAACACCTGGGACAGCAAACTTTTTTCCACGCTTTGGATTACCAACAACTTTTTTAAATAGGGATCCAGAAACCTGGAAACAACGTGAAGACTATAAGCAAGCGCTAAAGATATTGCAAAAACTCCATGTTGTCAACGACGCTGACGAAAGAGGCGTAAAATTAATAGAAGATTATAGCAGTGCGTTATGCCGTGACGAAAAAGAAAAAATATTTTTGTATTGAAAAAATATTGGAGGTCGGTCATTCATTTGACTTCGATAGGAACGCGCCAGGGGCAATTAGAGCCCTGCGAGTAAACTTCGTACAAATTCCGCCTTTGTATGGGGGCACCCTTAATGAGTTGAGATAGGACATAGGTATGTTAGGAGGAAATGTTGAAGATAAAAAATTACTGTGGGTCGGTCCTACATTTGACCCCCCTATTAGGCAACATAAAATCGGAAAAAACGGATTTCTTAAAAAAAATTATTCAAAAAACTATTTTTTTGTATGGGGACCACCTTAATGGTTGAAGATAGACGATAAGTATGTTCAGAGAAAATCTTTGTATTGAAAAAATATTGGAAGTCGATCATACATTTGACTTGAATAGGTACGCACTAGGGGCAGTTAGAGCTCTGCGAGTAAATTTTATAAAAATTTCTCCTTTGTATGGGAGCCTCCTTAAGGAGAAGAGTTAGGCGGTGTGTTTGTTTAAAAAAAATGTGGGCGGAAAAAATTAATGGTTGCTCGTCATACAGTTGACCCTGGTAGCGGTGACCCCGGGAAAGTTATATGATTTTTTGTTTTTTTTTTTTTTGCTTTTACCCTTAACTTTGAGCACGATGAGGAGCCCTTTGCCCCCATCTGACCACCACCATTTTTTGGAACGAATATTTTTTTTTCCGAACCTCACAAAATTAGGGGTTCTTGGAAGTCTAAATGGAAAAATCGTTAACTATGCACAAGTATTCACTTTAAGAACTACATATGTGTAGTCATACGCAATCTACTTTAGCTCCTTTTAAGGCTTCATTAGTCTTTACTTCCTGTTGCTGTTCTGTACTGTGCCGACCTATTTATAAATTTTAAATCTTTTTTTGTATTGTAATAAATTATCAGCTATTTTTGACCACAACGGTCACAGTTTTCCACTAAAGTGATGAGTTTTGCATCGTCCATTGTGATGTTTCAATTATTTATTTATTTCGAAATGTTTTTATATTACTCGTATTTATGCTGTCGCTTACAATTGCTTAACAGTTTTTTTGATTTCCACAGGTTGAACCGAAACAGAACTAATTCTGCCTTCAGGTTTATACCCACACAAACCAAATTTGACATTTAGCTTAGTTAAAAAATAAAAGTCACCTGGCTTAGTGGGCTCACCTTATATAGCAGATGCGCCTTGACTGTTATTATTAAATTTCTCTTTTTTTCTTCGCATCTCTAGCAGTGATGCCAATATAGTATACTAGTTAAATAATGGCTAAAATGTATAGTGCTCTTAAAAATACTAAAACCCGATACTCGTAAATGAGAATAGATGTATCGATATATCGGTTTTTGAAAAATCGGCATTATACATCAATATTTATTTTCTCAAATATCGATATTTTGATAAATCGATCTGTTTTGCCTATCTCTAGCTGAGACCACGGAACCATTTACACAGGCAAACAATTTCTTACTGAACCTTAGCACAATGGACATACCATCATCACAGTGGGGACCTTTGCAAAATAAATGGTAATGAATCTTGATTGGATTTATATAAAACTTGAAATATTTTTTCTTTTTTTCTAGAGCTTATCCCCAATTTTTGATTTCTCATCCCCAAAAATCCCCAATTTGAGTTTTTTTGATTCAAGTGATTTCTTTTGTGAAAAAAATAATTTTTTTTAAATTTTATTTGAAAAACAATAACTAAAATAACATATTTATTCAATAAAATTCATTTATATTAAAGTTGGGCATAGTTGTTCCTTTTGCGGATTGTTCCTTTTTGTTCCCAACAACAAAAAGAACTAGTTCGTTCTTTTCGTTCAGTTGTTCTTTTCGGTCAGTTGTTCAGTGGACAACAAAACACAGATTGCACAGCCGTCGAATCCTCTTCAATGTTTTCTTCGTGTGTTGTATGCTTTAAGCAAGTAAAAGGTAAAAACTAATATTTTTGAACGAAAATTTAAATGAAATCCGTAATCAATTTAAAATCAATTTTATTCACTTTTTTAATTCTAATAATCTTTTTCACAATCTGTTTTTTAAATCAATACCTACTACAAGTTATTTATTTTAATTTTGTAAAACTCACTTGTATTTTTCACTAAGTATACATTTTCTGCTGTTTGTTTTGATTAGTGTGATAATTAATAGGCACACTACATTTGTCTCTTTTTAACAGTATGCAAATCAGCAACTATAATCTTTTAATTGAATTGCATGTGTATCAGGGATGGCATTGAGAATTTGGTATTGTACCAATAAGATTTAAAAATTGTACTTTTCTTTTTTTTCGTTCTCTGTTTTCTACCTTAATTGTACTAAAATATTTTTTAGTTGAAATTACATATTTTTATTTGTTTTTAATAAATAATCGACTTTGTTCTGGCTACCGAATCGTTTTCACAAAATTGCTTGTAAGTTGGGATGTGAAATTTAAAATATACAAATTAATACACGTAGCATATGCTTATCATCCGAATTTAGAAGAAAAATGATTTGGAAATGGACGACTTCACATTTTTTGGATTTTCTCGGTGCGTTTTACTTTCAAAAGACGTATGTACTAAACCAGTCATTGGTGTACTATTGTACTTTGCGAGTTTGAATGTTACCAAAAAAGTACAATTGTACCAAATTTGCCAACACTGATGTATATTGATCAGGAACCAGGCTTGCCAGATAAAATTATCGAAAAATCGTCGAAATACCGACAAAATACAAAAAAATCGTAATTTCATACTTAAAAAATCGGACAAATCAAAATGTCCTTTTTGTAAACATGTATACATATCGTCTGTTGGTTTCTGGTTTGCTGCAGACATAATGTATTTTGGATACACTGTGCCGCAAACCAGAAACCAATCGACGATATGTTTTATTTTATAAATGTATTTATTACCAAACAATAACATAACAATTCGTGTTCATACATGAATTCTACACGAAGCCACTACGACGATTTTGTGCTAGATTAAATAAAAAATGCTGCAATGTTCTTTAAGCTATTACAAAATAGTCGTACTACGACACCCGTAATAAGGCTCATTGTAACTTTACAATAGAAGGTAAAACATAATAGAAAGTGTTATATTCAAAATGAATTTTTTGGAATCACTGAAAAAATCAATTTCGGAAAAAAATACGAGTTACATTTACATAAAATTTCTTTTAATTCAACATACATACTTGCATACATACGTATGTAATTTTTGTTTAACGCTAAACCATCAACAAAAAAATGTTAAATTAAACAATAAACTATTAAGAAAGAGTCTGCAAGACTATACCAAAATGGGCATGCATATATGAATTTTAATGCAGGGTATGCACGATACTTAATTTCGTACTTAGCGTAGTATGAGTTGTAGTACGGGTTTTCAGATACACGTTACTACAAATCATACTAATTAATTTAAAAGAAAAGTTTTAAGTTTTTTAAGGCAATACACGTGGATAAATGAATAATGTGGTGGATTTATTAATAACACTAGTTTACAAAATAAAATTTTTTTCATGTACATTTGATAAGATTTATATTTCCTTATGTATTTTTTCCGCTGAATTCGAAAATCAAAGTTAAATTTTTTTTTATGGAACAGTTTTTGAGATATTGTGATTTTTTCAGTTTTTCGACCTTTTTTCACCTGACCCATAATATCTCGAGCTAGACTTGTCCGATTGGGTCGTTGTTGGTACTCAAATGAAAGGTATTGAGATGACAAATAAATATGTATAATTGGATCTTTAATTGGTATAGCGGTTCAAAATATATCGATGAAAATAGGGCACATTTTCACAAAAATCATATTTTACAGTGATTATATACTGACAAAAAAGTACAAATCGTTAAAAAATCGTCTGGTTTCGGTTCATGTACATAAAGATAATATTTTTACGTAAGAATTAAGACCAACTAGAAGAAAATCGACCGAAAAATTAAAAAGTTATAAGCAATGGATTGAATAAATCCAAAGTAAAAATACATAAAAATAACAAATAACACAGGTCAACAAAATGAAATTTATTATGTAAGGTCAAAGGTTTCATAGTCAATTTGTATATACTAAGTACTGAGTATCAATCCCTTTAAATTAGTTTTTTTGAATTGGCTCTGTATCTCGAGATTTTCCGTTATAAAAAAATAGGATGCTGTATCACATAATTTGCATTAAATCGAGAGTACCTTTGAGTACCAACAACGACCCAATCGGACAAGTCTAGCTCGAAATATTATGGGTCAGGTGAAAAAAGGTCGAAAAACTGAAAAAATCACAATATCTCAAAAACTGTTCCATAAAAAAAAATTTAACATTGATTTTCGAACTCAGCGAAAGAAAATACATAAGGATAATCACATCTCGTCAAGTGTACATTTTCAGTGTAAACTAGTGTAATTAGTGAACTGAAGTTAAAAGGAATAAAAAAATAATGCAAAAACAATAGGGGTATGTTGTAGAGAATGGTTAAAATAATTAGGGCAATTATGTAAAAAATTCCGCAGGAAATTTCTCCCTTTTCCAATTAGAATTTTTTGTTTTGCCTATCATTTGCTATTAGTTGGAATTGTTCCCTGGGAGAAATTTTCTGCGGAGTTTTTTACATAATTGCCCGGAATGTTTTATGTTCTTTTTTTAAATTAAAAAATCCGCTATATAAAGATAATTTTAAAATTGAGCTGTAAAAACACTGCGTTTTCTAAATTAGCTCCTCATGAAACAAATTTTGCTGTACAACAGCATGATACACAATACTTATTATCGTACTTAGCGAAGCTCCGCCCACAAAAATCAAAAATTTTTGATTTTCATACTACAAAGTATACTTCATAAGTACGACAGCATGACACCAGTGACTAATTTCATACTTGTACGATTTATCGTTCGATTTGTAGTAACGTGTATACTCGCTATAACAGTAGACATTTCATAAAAAGCAGCCCAATTTGACTTTAAAAATCGAGGATTTTAAACAAAAAATCGTCATTTCGTCGGTTGGTTTCTGGTTTGCTGCAAACATAATGTATTTTGAATATACTGTGCCGCAGACCAGAAATCAACCGACGATTTTGCTATTTTCGGAACCAAAAATCGTCACATCTGGCAGCCCGAGTCAGGAACTGAGAATAAGATAAACAAAACGAAATAAAGACCAAAACCGAACGAAGGAATAAAAACGAACGAAAGAACAAGAAAGACCAAAAGAACGAGAAAGACCAAAAGAACGAGAAAGACCAAAAGAACGAGAAAGACCAAAAGAACAATAAGACCAAAGAACAAAAAGGAACAACTAGACTGAACTAGTTCACATCGTTCACTTATGGGAATAGTTCAATTGAACTAGTTCGTTCTTTTCAGCACAACTGTAATTTATATCGATAGCTATGAGTATATTTACATTCATATAAATCTAATTTGTACTTATAAAAATTGTAAAGAAAAAATTACACATAGTTTAATATAAAGAAGTATAAAAATTTTTTAACCAAAGTTTACCATTTCAAAAACTTCAGAATCAAAATCTTTTGATTCATCAGCCTCAGAAACTTTGTTGTACATAGTACTTGTATTAAAAAGTTTTAGCATTTCAGCAGAAGGATTAAATTTGTCACAACAAATTGAATTATTTTTAATGTGTGTTTATTCTAAGAAGTGCTTCCAAAAAGTCGTATTGCATTTTGTTGCGTATTTTTTTTTGGTAGTGTCCATTATTGGTTTATCTGCCTTGAAACTTCTTCTTTATTAGAAACACTTGCCAGACGCATATTTCTTAGTTCAAAAATCATTATTGTTTGACCATCATTTATAAAAAAAAATTCCCTGAAATTTGGTTACATTCCCAACAAATCGCTAGATCCCCAATACGAAATTTTCATCCCCAATCGCGAAAAAAATCCCTAATTTGGGGACAAATCCCCTAAACTGGGAACACTGCGTAGGATTTATAATACATGTCTTGACAGCTGCTGGACAGGAGTTACTCAAAAAAACTTCTGAGGCTTGTAATTTGTTAAAAATTATTTGGATTTTATCGGATAAGGGATTTTGAGATAAGCTCTAAGGTTTTAAGAACTAATTTGTTTGTGTTTCCGTATCTCTCATAACTTAAAAGATATTTGACTTAAGATAAAAAAAATTTTTTTTGACTTGCCTTTTTTTTAGTATCTCCCCTATCACTTTTACGTTTATTGATGGATTTTAAAGAAAAACACAGCATGAAATTTTTGACAAAGTTTTTAATATTCGAGTTATCGGGAAAACCCTAAGAAATCAAAGTTTTAAAATTTCCCTGATTATTTTTAATAAAGTATTTTTGTTCATTTAAATTTTGTAAAAAACTTTGTTCAACACAGTTACTTTTTAACCATACAGCGCTAAGAAAAATATGCTTAGAGCTAATTCTTTTGTATTTTGGACATGTACATTCAGCAATGTCCGAAAATCGCCAATTTTAAAAATATATTTTGTGTTTAATCGCTTATAAAAATTCTGACAGTAGATTTTGTATATTTGTATATAGTGTAAAACATTTCCAACTTAAGTTTTAGAGAAAAAAAATATTGTTTTGTATCATAAAAATATATATAAATTTATATGTATAACCGACAACCTCCGGCATGACAGGCACACTATCCACTCGATCACAGGATCACTCACACTTCAAAAGTATAAGCACAAATTAAGCTTAGGTTTTTATTTAACTATAGTTACAGGACTGGTTTCAGAATGGCCTGGCGGTATCATTAGAGGAACAGTTGACATTATATTTATACTATTTGATAGGCCCCTGATCCAACCACATCGGACTTGTTCAGTGCCATTTACTATAATACTGAACCGATTCCCAATTGAATTGACAAAAGTTCAAGACGGTATATCATGACAATGGTGAATATGCAACTATTTACAAGATATGTATGTCTTTGCACTTTATCTATGCACCTCAGTAGTAGGGAAATATTTATCCTGTCGCCGATTAAAATTTGAAATTTGGGCAATTAAAATTTGAAATTCTTTAAAATTCTTGGAAATTTTTCTGAAATGTGAGAAATTGTGTTTTCGGAGCGCTTTGATCTTTTTTTTTGTTTACATTAGAAGTTTTTTGTTTACTTTGTGTGAACGGGTGATTTTATTTTGGTTACATTAATTGTATGATAACGGGTGATCTTTTTTTGTGGTTATTTTTTTTTCAATGCCGACGCAAGGCGAATTCATAACAGGTGACCCTAACAGTCCTGATGATTATCAGGTGTTCGAAGACTGCTTAAACCCCAACTGTCAAAATCTCTTCTTCTATCTAATGTTTGTTTACATTTAAAGTGAAAAAAATTACATCGTTCTTTATGTTTAAAAAATATGTTTTAAAGTAAAAAGAATTATATTGTATGAATACTTATCACAATGGAGCCAATTGGATCTCCGAGTGGGGGTGCGGTATAGCACCACCCTTCTTAACCTATGCATTCTGAATTAACTCTTGCAAAATGATTAATTGCATTAGTTTATTGATGATTTTAAAAAAATTGTATCTAATACAAAATACTTCTACCAATGTGTCTCGCCTATAATGCATGATAGTCTTTGGTACAGAATCTTGCACGGATTTTCGCACAATATAGAAATAAGATTTTATCAAACGTTCTGCATTACTTGAGGCAAAGAGTATTTGCTCGTTCCATCATGTCAGCTTTTAGTTGACTAGACATGTTTGTGAAAATCTGGATGTGTAGTATTTATATACAAAGCCCAATTCAATGGTTCCCAAATTCTCAACCATGAAATTGGTGGCTGTTAAACGACGATGCAATAGCGTTGTCACCACATCAACAATTTTTACGTGATATTTGGGAAACCTTAAACAGATATATATATTATGAATTAAGTTTATAGAAATAAATATTCAAGCATACCTTAACATTTCCTATTGCATTTAATTGCCACAATGCGCTGCATTTCTTCATGTATCAACTCAACACAATGCGAATTCTTAATTGTGGGGTTAAGACAACTTTTGCCGGGCCCAGCTAGTACTAGCTGACTTCTTATATATGTATGTATGTATAAATAAGACGCACGTTTATTTGTTGTACACTTTTAAGTAACTTTGTCCATTTTTGTGAACAATTTCATGCATTTAAGCATAATATTGCGTTTACGGCCATGATGAGCCAGTAAAACACATTTTATACCACTGATTTCGCGTCCAAAAAACCATTGGAGGGGCTGCAATAAGGCAGCAAGTAAGGTTTCTTTACGTTGTCCAAAAATATCAAAATCATCTAACCTGAACCGTCTTTCAACATTTTAATTACATTTATTTTACAAATATTGTTTCTGTGTTGTTGATGATAGATGCACATGGATAGTAAAATATGTTTTTATAAATGTGAATGTATTGGTATTTGAGTCAACTGTTTTTGATAGATGGGGTTTTGTGAAGCCAGACGAATTGCATGTTGTTTTTATTATTGTTGTATTTTTGTAGCGATAAGGCCACCTGTTATGAATTCGCCTTGAGTCAACTGTTTTTGACAGATGGGGTTTTGTGAAGCCAGACGAATTGCATGTTGTTTTTATTATTGTTGTATTTTTGTAGCGATAAGGCCACCTGTTATGAATTCGCCTTGTGCCGACGGGCAAATGATTTTTCATAATGCCGACGGGGAAATCATGAAAATGATTTTTCCTAAAGCTGAAGGTCCATACCATCCATTGAATGCGTAGTTGCGTTTTTTGCATGTGTCAAAAAGTTGAATCAAGGTAATTAATTGTATGTGGCAAGTTACAGAACAAAACGCAAGGAATGTATAGACGCATAGGACGGATAAAGTAGGTTTACTTTCTACTTTTGTATCCGTCGCATGCATAATGCTCTCTTATATAGCCAAATGTTCGTGTGGTGAATCTTAATTTTTTCTCTTTTTGCATTAAAACAACAAAAGCATGTAACTTGAATTTAGAATCGGAGAGAACGTACAGAAACGTATACAACGCATATGCAAAGAACGGATGGTATGGACCTTCAGCTTAATGCCGAAGGGAAAATTGTGAGTGTTGCCAGACTGTGGAAATTAGATTTGATGACTACACGCGATTACCATATGAATCGTGGGAATGTGTATGTGTGTATGATTTCCTCACGCTAATAAATTATTTATCATACCGACATTTTATGGTATAAATGTTCTCATATATGTGAACGCCCCTAATGCTTGTGTGTGTGCGGGTTAAGTTTGTTTGTAGCTGATAAGCTTATATTTTGTTTTTTTGTTTAAGAAATATATATTTCATAATAATGTTAAATTCTTGTATGTACGTACATATGTATATAAGACCGTGGGAATTTGTGCGTGTAATATTTTGTGGCTGTGTAGCAACAAAAAGTAAAAATTATGAATACTGCAAGGATACTGCAATTAATTTTCGTATAAATACGCTAGCTTTTCTAATCATCACATCATTACTTTACTGTATTTACAAGCGTTATTAGCAATCCTTAATACTTACGCTTTTATAAGCTTGAAGCAATTTATATAAACTTATTTGCGTTCTTAAATTGAAATAGTAAGTCACCAAAATAATTAAAAATTAGTTCTTCTGGATATCAGTGTAATATGTGTAATAAAGTATACAGATGCCAAAAAATATTTTTGGACTACGTTAAAAATCATAGTGTGGAGGTTCAAGTGGTCGTAAGCCGGGACATAAATCAAGAGCAACTACAGATATCTCTTCAAAATCACCAACAGCAGCTAAATACGTTTCATCATCATCATCATCATCAGCAACTCCCTTCTCTACAGTACCACCAATATCAGTTACAAATGAATTATCAACAACACGGTATGCTTAACTGTTACCCTACACCAATGTCATGGAATGATCAGTTTTTGGGATCAGGAGTACCAATGCAGTGTCAGCAATATGAGTATCCAAGCTACAGCAGAAAAACAATTACAGCAGTATTCTAATTTGATGCCATGGCAACCTCTTACTTATCATCAACAACAGCAGCAGCAACAACAATAACCTCAACAACCAGGAGTGGATATCCTTGGAGGGACCTTATTGGACGATGCTATGGATATAAATTTACCGGATAGTGATGAAAACGTAGAAGAAAGAGGACAAGAAATTCAGGCAACTCCGATGAGTACTTTACATGCCAGGTCAAAAAAAGTCGAAGAGAATGTGAGATATTACATATCAAAAGCATTAAAAAATAATATTGCCACATGTGGAGTTCCGAATCAAAAAGACCAACTTCTCTTGGAAGAGTTTGTTAAGGAAAATAACAATGTTTTTATTGAGAGGCTTCAATTCAATTTGACTAAGCATACAATAAATAAATTTAATGTAAGTTTTGTAGAGGAGTACATTAATATTGTTGGAGAAGAATGTAGCCAAAATGAGTTTGCTGACGAAGGCAGATAATATAGAAGAAATGTGCCGTAAGCAGGTTGAGGAGATTTTAACCAAAATGTCCGAAATTGAAGAACGAGATTCTGGTTGGACTTTGTCACGCATAGTCCGAGCATAAATAAACATGAGCAAATCGTTGCTCGTCAAAGGATCGAAATGGATATCCACACCTAAAAAATTAGTAAGAATATTTGCTTGCATCAATATTGAAAATAATGATGAACCCTGCTTCATTTTTTCCATGGATACTACGAAATACGATCGGCCAAAACGTTGCAGATTTTATAACGTCCATGAGATAATGAGACGATTGTTACGCGAAATGGTCTAGCTTTAAATTTTCTCATATTGAATAATATAAATTTGTACAATATTAAAAAGGAAAGAAAATGAATATGTATAATTGGGAATATACACATACTACTTACATATGTACATTAGACTGGCCATAGCGTTATATAGAAAAATTAAAATATGTTAAATCCAAAAGTTTTCGCACTGAAAAATATGAGGTTGGGGATAAAAATAATTATGCATATTTTAAATTGTTATTTTTTTAGTTCCGAGTACCTCCGGGTTGAGCCCAAAGTTTTATTGTATTACCCATTAGCATTTCACACACGAGAACAATTGTGATGGCATAACGTGCCAGTTTGTAGGTGAGAGAGGCAAGAGAGTGGTTTTGTGGTTCGCATCACGGATTGAAATCATGGTACAATTGTACTTTTTATGGTACATTTTTGACCTCGTTGGTACCGTGGTATAATCGCGAGTTACTTGGTACAATTTAAAAATGCCTATGTTTCACTATATGGTAACATTAATTTTGCCTATGTTGTCTTTGATTTGTTTGTCTGTGTTTTATTTTAGACGGTCAGCTTCTATGTTTTTGTTGCAATGCTGTTGTCGTTTCTGCAACAAAATAAAGTCTAGTACTTTAATTGTACCTGTTAACTTGACAGCACCTCGTACATGAACACGCCTTGGCTGTGGTTATATTTATTATTTGTTAACTACATATCGCTCATTTACTTCAATAGTGTGTTTTAGGTTTTATGGCGCATTTTTTATGTGCATAACTTAGATTTTATAGTGCATGAAAATAACAGGCCTGTTAATAAGCAAAATTTGTAAAACAACCGATCTCTAACAAGTCTAATCTACGAATCTACCCTTCTGTGAGCTTTACTGTATTTTTTAATATTTATTTGTTTTGTTCATCCTTTGTTTAATTTTATTATGTACAATAGGTTTTAGCGACAATGCAATCATATTGCATTACTTCATTAGTGGCAATGCAAAATCAGTGCAATTTTTACGTGTGATTTTGTGCCAATGCAATATTAATGCATTACCTTAAAGTAATTTTAATTCAATGCAAAAACTAGTCCATTACAAATTTGAAATTTAATGCTAATGCAATATTAGTGCATTAATTTTGTGGATATTTTAATTCAATGCAAAAAATAGTGCATTAAAAATATCAAATTTAATGTCAATGCAATATTAATGCATTACTTTGAGAAGATTTTAGTTTAATGCAAAATATAGTGCACTAAAAGCATATGATTTAGTACTAATGAATTAAATTTTCATTTGCATTGTTTTTTTTTAATTTAATGCTAATGCAAAAGTAATGCACTTTGCCCAGATCTGGTTCGGATGCGTTAACGCTGTATCTGCACCGCGCAATTCATTAAAGACGCTATTTCATATTTTGATCTAAATGCTTCAAATACCTTATTGTCAAAAATTAAAAACCATTTATGGTATTTATCGGAAGAGGCGGTTGCTCTTGCATTTTTCAAGGAAATAATATTTATTGAAGTAAAGCGGAAAATGGTTGAAGCTCTTGGCAATCATGATGACGAAAATGACGAAGTTATTCCGAAAAAATTAAACTTAACGCTAGAACAAGTGAAGTCGTTTGAAAATAAGGATGTAAGTTCTTTCGTCACTCCTAGAACCAAGCGTTTTTTCCATCGTTTACAAATCGATGTGACATTTTTTGAATTGGATCCATCAATTTGGAAGGATCAAGAAAAATACTGCACCGCAAAACGAATATGCCATCACTTAACCGTTGTAAATGACCCGGCAGAAAGAGCAATAAAACTAATTACAGATTTCAATCGGGCATTGACATACGACGAAGAGGATAAGCAGTATTTGCTTCAAGTTGTGGAGCACTACAGAAAAAACTTTTCATCGCACAAAAATCATCATTAGTACAATATTATCAACAATAAAAAAAAAAATTAAAAAATTCACCTATTTTTGGAACTTTGGTTTTAGGGTATTCCGGGCAAGTTTATCCGTAGTTTAGCTGCATACTATTGTGGCTCGTTGGAAAGGTAATTATGATAGGTATCGAAGAAATACAGTTGGGAACATACAGTCAGATTTTTTTGTTATTCAAATATAAACAGGAACAAAAATAGTAATGAACGGGTAATATAATAAAACTTTGGGCTCAACCCGGAGGTACTCGGAACTAAAAAAAATAAATTTAAAATATGCATAATTATTTTTATCCCCAACCTCATATTTTTCAGTGCGAAAAATTTAACTTTTCAAAAAATATTCCACTATGGCCACTCTAATGTACATGCATGTATGTATGTTTGTATACTTACATTTTTGTTGTTTGTTTGAAAATTTAATAATTATAATTATTATTTTTGTTTTGTTGTGTTATATAATTCAGCTATTAGGCCTACCATCTTTAATGTAAATATAAAATAAATTAAATTAAATAAAAAAAATTTTTGTTTTAATAAAGTCATCTTGCGTCCCTACATACATGTGTATTATACATGCGTATTTACGTTGATATCTATGTATATACATACATGCATACATACATACCCACCACCTATGTACATTAATTTCTGCAATAACAAAATAAAAAAAATACTTTTCAACCAAAAATACATCCGTTTCTACAACATACATACATACATATGTATGTATGTAGCATGTACATATATCCAGGTACACATCACATCATAAAAACCAATTTGATTTGTATCCCTCATAAAAAATAAATTTTCAAACAAACAACAAAAATATCCCATCAAACAAAATGCTCCGAATTCGTAAAGAAATCTTATCGACTGGTCGACAAAATCTTCCGATTTCGGAACCAAAATATTACCGAAATCGTAACCATTTTTATATGAAATGGTTGACACGACTTCGCAACGATATGTCGGTACGAAATCGATACGATATGTCAGTACGAGTTCGTACCTACATACGATTTCTTTTTGCTTTCATAGCAGAGTGCCGCTTCACAGTTATGTTGCTGGTATTGTCGAAATGCACATACTCACATTTTTTAATATTTGTTGCAATCCTTTTTTATCAACATATAAGTACATATTTATTTAAAACAAAATTTTCACAGACTTTTACTTATGTACTCAAAAATCAAAGTTTTTATGTTTTTTTTTTTAAGTTCAGAGAAACTACCGAAATTTCTTAACGAATTCGCTACGAAAAGTCTGAGTTCAGACAAACTACCGAAATGTCTTAACGAATTCGGTACGACAAGTCTGACTTCAGAAAAAGTCGAAACATTTGGTTTGGGTGGATACTATAAGTATACAAACATACATGCATGTATGTGAGTAGTATGTGTATATTCCCAATTATACATATTAATTTTCTTTCCTTTTTAATATTGTACAAATTTATATTATTCAATATGAGAGGCAGATATCGCCACACCCTTAGACCTAGCTAACAATAAATTCAGTAAAGTGCGACTTTGACTCGCGCACGCAGGGTTACGTACGTTGGGCTTTGAGCATTAATATGGCGTTTTTTTTTTTTTGTTTTTTTTGTTGTTTTTTCAGCTTTAATGATTTTTTTTTTATTTATTTTCACTTTTTTCTCGTTTTGGCGTTTTTTCGTTTTGACGATTTTTTTCATTTTGGCGATTTTTTTTTCATTTTGGCGATTTTTTCCTGTTTTGGGGTTTTTTTCATTTGGCGATTTTTTTTTCTGTTTTTTGGGGTTTTTTTCGTTTTGGCGATTTTTTTCAATTTGGCGATTTTTTCCATTTTGGCGATTTTCTTTTATTTTGGCGATTTTTTGCATATTTGCAAATTTTTCCGTTTTTTCGCGATTTATTTAAGTCTTGGACATTTTTTTTAATTTGGTGCTTTTTTTCGTTTTGGCGATTTTTTTTTCTTTTTGCCGATTTTTTTTCGGCTTGGCGATTTTATAATTTTGGGATTTTTTAATTTTACCGTTTTCGAAAATTTCAAGAGTTTAACTCCTACAGTTTCCAAGATACAGCAAGTTGTCAAAATTGCATAGTCAAAATTGCATTAACTGATGGAGCACCCTTTAATTAAATTTTTTTTAATTTTTGTAGTCTGTATAAAAATACACTAACCTTACAAATTTCAAGTGTACTCGTATATATGTACATACATACAATTGTATATATATTACATGGGATTTTAACATTTTTCGTTGCTCGTTTTGGAACACCCTTGTATTTGTATTGTAGCGGCCAAAGGTCTACACACTGTGTCCAAATTTCAGGTACGTAGCTCTTACGGTTCTCGAGAAAATAGCCTGTGACGGACAGACGGACAGCGTAGCAAAAACAATAAGGTGCCTTTTCACCTTTGGTGTACGGAACCCTAAAAACAACAAATATTAACCAATAAAGCGTATTTTTTTTTATAAAATTAACAGCTTTGTTCTAAATAAATGTGCATCTTTTTTGGTGGCTAAAAATTTTATATAAAAACCAAACACAATTTATTTTAGACAAAACCCTTAATATATCAAATAAATTCAGTAAAGTGCGACTTTGACTCGCGCACGAAGGGTTCCGTACGTTGTGATTTGAGCATTTTTTTAATACAGTGTTTTTTTACGTTTTTTCAGCTGAAATAATTTTTTTTTATTATTTTTCGCTTTTTTCTTGTTTTGGCGATTTTTTTTAATTTTGACGATTTTTTTAATTTTGGCGATTTTTTTCATTTTAACGATTTTTTTTACTTTGGCGATTTTTTTTTTCATTTTGGCGATTTTTTTCATTTGGGCGATTTTTTCATTTTGGCGATTTTTTTTTCATTTTGGCGATTTTTTTCATTTTGGCGATTTTTTTCATTTTGGCGATTTTTTTAATTTTGGCGATTTTTCCGGTTTTTCGCGATTTATTTTCGATTTAGAAATTTTTTTTAATTTGGTTTGGCGATTTTATAATTTTGAGATTTTTTTGTTTTACCGTTTTTGAAAATTTCAAGAAGTTTGCTCTTACGGTTTCCAAGATACAGCAAGTTATCAAAATTACATAGTCGAAATTACATTAACTGATGGTACACCCTTTCAGGGTTACCGCTAGGAATTTTAGAAAAGTCGCACAAAAGGTCGTTTTGTGAAAATAAAGTCGCACAAAAAAGTCGTTTGAGAAAATAAAAGTTGCATCTCTTTTTTTTTAACGTTTTTTATTAATAAAAAGCATAACAAAACAAAAAAACAATTGAAACAAAACAAAAATCTTATTGCAGAATCCATTTCTATCATATTTCACAACACATGCAGTTGCATTATACATGCTTATATATGTACCCAGCAAAAAATTACGCATTACCATATAATGAATTACTTTTCTGATTACCAAATTTCATTACTCGCTTACAAATCACATTACCTAAAATTTAAAAAAATTATATACAAGTTGCTAAATGATGAGAATAATTTTTTTAGATTAAATAGATTACGTGAACAAGTTGCCAAATAAAATAAGTAAGTACTTCTCAAGAATCGATTATTTTAGTCTCACGCCTTGTTTTAATCATTAAGTTGGTGATCCAGTAAGGAATAGCTTCCACCAAAAATGCTTCATTTCAAATCCGATTACCTTTTTTGAAATTTTTTGCTGGGTATGTACATGTTTTCATGTACCCTGGAGATTTTAGCTAAAACTATTCTTTGCAGTTCTACTGAAAATTTATGAAACATTTCTTGAATACATTTTATACATGATATGCATGTTGCAAAAAAGTGGTAAAAGTGTTTCCAAATGAACAATAATCTGTGAATTGATTTTAAATTTTGCCGACGTTATTTTGACAATATTTTTGATAAAAATAATCAAAAAACTTTTAGTTAATTATTATTTTTCGAACTGTATTTTGTTTCTATATTCTTATGAATTGAACAGGCTAATGTTCGTAACGCTTTTTAAGCCAAATTACATGTGATAATTATTAATGAACAAATAACATCAATGTGTTGTTGTCAGAATATTTACAACTAACTTTGATGTTATTTGTTCATTAATAATTATCACATGCAATTTGGCTTAAAAAGCGTTACGAACATTAGCCTGTTCAATTCATAAGAATATAGAAAAAAAAACTTTTAATTTACTGCAAATTAACTGTTTTTTGAGAAGTTTCACAAAAAAGGGTAAAAAGTCGCAATAAAATTAAAAAAAGTCGGAAAAGTCGGTGACAAAAAAAAGTCTCACAAAAAGTCGCAGACCGCTAAAAAAAGGGTCAAATTGCGACTTTAGTCGGGTGAACGGTAACCCTGCACCCTTTAATTAAAATTTTTTAAATTTTAGTGTTAATTGTTGTAGTCTGTATAAAAATACACTAACTTTAAAAATTTCAAGTGTACTCGTATATACATACATACAATTGTATATATATTACATGAGATTTTAACATTTTTCGTTGCTCGTTTTGGCACACCCTTTAATTTCCAACTCTCATGTATTTGCCAAGGGTCTACACACTGTGTCCAAATTTCAGGCCCGTAGCTCTTACGGTTCTCGAGAAAATACCCTGTGACGGAGAGACGGACAACGTAGCGAAAACAATAGGGTTCCATTTCACCTTTGGTGTACGGAGGTAATGAGGTAATGAGGCACTCAATGTACACAATACGCGGAGCAAAAGAGCAAAAGATAAATATTATTGCTACTTGCTCAAAGAGTATGCTCCTACAGGTAAGGAGCAAACGCAAAGCGCAAACAGTGGTTGCTCTTTTTTTGTACTCCGCTCTTTTTGCATGGTCTACATTTTAAAGAGCAAGACAACAGTACGCAATGAGCAAAAGAGTGCGCATTTACCTACCCTGATAATTACTGAGCGAGAGAGATTCTCAGTTAATCTAAGGGCACGGTAGTGCGCCAGTCCAAGTTCCGGCCAATGCACGCAGTGTCTATATTTACAGGAAGCCATTCGTTGTGTTTTTACCCGTGTTTTTTAATTCATGGCCACATATGCGAAGTTTGCAACAAAAGCTTCCTGAGATATGGAGGTGCAAAACGTCCATATTTTAAGACATACTCACTGACTCACTGATCACTCATCAAATTGATGAAGCACTTCCGATATAGCTAGAGAGGTAAAATTTGGTACACGAGTAGATCTAGGTGAGCACTGAACTAAAAATTTGAAAACATTAAAATTTTAGTCAGTTGGGCGGAGCTACGCCCATAAAAATTAAAATTTGTGCTAGTAAACTGAAATTCGATACAGAGCAAGGTCTTGATTAGCTTCCGACTAAAAAAATCTCAAGGCCCGGAAATTTTAGTCAGGAGGGCGGGGCTATGCCCTTAAAGATCAGAATTAAAAAAGCAAATCTAAGTCGCGTAATGGAAGCTATTTGATTGAAATTTGACACATACTGCAATAATACAAGGCTATAAATTTTTATTAAAAAAGTAGGTGCTGACAACTTAAACCTCACTATTTATATAGGTATTATTATCCATTTGCAACAAAACTTCAAACGAATAATAAGAGTAGATTAGTAATGGCGGTCTGAGACATGTTTTGGGAATACAAAACCGGGAAAAATAAAAAAGGGTGGCAACCCTGTTACAAATGAGGGGATTTTGGAGATTTTTTTGCTGAGATTTTTTTGACTATATATGTGTGTGTGTGTGTGAGTTGGATTTTATGTTTATGTATGTACACTTGTGTGTACAGCTTTTATTGTTGTTGTAGAGAAGCGTTGTGCTTACAGTGTATGGATGTATGTATGTATATGTGGGTGTGTGTGAGTGTGTGTATGTATGAGTATGTGTTTTTGTATTTATTTGTGTGTCTACCGGTGTCCGATCCTTATGTTGTAGTGGAAGACAATCATTATACCCAGTAGGAAATGTTGATGGTGAAAATGTGCTGACTAGCTTTTGACTAGCTTGTCACCAGTACTACTCTATAATTATCCGCCATACAATACTTTTAAACCCTACTAATAAAAATACAATTCACTAGGTAGTGACTACGTAGTTCTTATGGGAATATGGAGACATACTAACCAGACAGTTAGTTACTGGTACATTTCTATAATTTACGTACATACAAATGTGTGTATATTGACAAGTTATTGTCAATTCCACCTCTCTCCTTCTTTTATACTGGCGGATAGTAGAAAAATTATTATACCAAAGTTGTAACTAGAATTTTAGTGTTGACACAAAGACACTTGCTCCCAGTCTGACTGCAGGGTAGTTACAAAGGATCTGTGTTTGGTCTTCGAGTGTAAATGTTGACGTTGCTATTCTTATGGAGATAGAAAAAATTTTGTTGGCATAGGTTTTATATGTACAAGTGAAGTTTTGAATCAAATCAGGTTGATAAGCAGATTTTTTGAATAGGGGTAATGATATTTTTATTTCAGTATATTTTACTTTAATGTAACAATTATAGGAAATAGCTTTTGGAGACATACACCAAAACTTATAGAAGCATCTACTTTTACATCTCCCGATTTTTCTCGTGCCTTTGTATTATAAACTGATGCTAGCGATTTTGATCTGGGTGTTGCTGTGTATATGAATTTCATCATATATCGTAATACCATCAGATAAATTAGATTTGACGACTACTACACGATTATCATATGAATTATGGGAATTTGTATGTGTGTGTGTATGTGAGTATGTATGTATGTGTGTATGTGTGTGTCTGTGTGTATTAATTTCATAATATTATAAAATTTCATTATGTATGTTTGGGTTTGTGTATTACGTCATCACCTCTTTGTGTGTCATGCCAGACATTTGGTAGTATAAAATATTAGCATATAGGTATCAGAACTTTTTTTTTAATCCTGGTATGTTTTTATACTCAAGATTGCTTTATATTTTGTCATGCTTAAAATTGTCCAGCTTTAAAGTCTGCCTGTGAGAAATTTGTTTACATAAATGTATTATAGATTTTGTTTATTTAACTACGTCCGGCTTCTTAGGCTGAACTTCTTTTCATACGATCATGGGAATTTATAGTTCCTCTGTCCATAATAAGTTCGTTTAGCTTTGGCATGTGCTTTGAATGTAAGTGTGATTGTCAAGATCTAATAAATACTTGAGTATTGATAAGAATTTTGATATTATGTGTACATACATATCTACAAATTGGTTTTATGTATGTATATACATATGTACATACAAATATGTGTTTGACTCCGTGTTTGAATACATTTTTTTTGTTTTTGTTGTTGTAAATATTCGCCTGGTTTTTTATGTATAGATGTGAAATATCTTCGTAGTTTTTTTATTTGAAATTAAAAAACGTTGTTTTAATTTTTATCTGTATTTACTTAAAAGTTTGTGAGGATTTTCTGAATTCCTTAAGATACATACTTTAGAGTAATAGTAACTATAATAGACATATTTCCTTTATTTAATTTACATTTGTTTAAAGTTGATGCAGCCTAATAGTCATTCTTAGAAATATTTTGATATAAATTTTTTTCCACCCGTAGGCTTTTTCACCACCTTTTACATTTATTTTAGAACATCTTGCATTGCCTTTTATACATTTACAAACATTTTTAAATTAAACTAATCCGGCAGTCCAGCTTAGGTAATGATATTTTTTTTTTGTTAGCCAGCTTGCTTCTTTTTTTATGTTTTATTTTTGTTGATAAACATTTAAAATCAAAAGGGAGTTATATATTGAAATTATTATATTCTTAATTGTTGAAAACAATCGCTACTTTTTTTGCGATGAAATTATTTAAATTACTTTTGAAACCTTACGCGACTATACAAACTATGTTATTTTTCATATTGCTTAATTTATAAGACTTTTAGAATTTGACCTTTGATAGGTATATATGTACATATTCTAGTATATGATCATGAATAAGAATACAGTAAGCTGATTTCTTTGCTTACTATTTCAAATTAAAATTTTATTCAATTGTACCGCTATTGAATAAAAGGAGCTTTTATCTTAAACTCTGGTACAGTTAGAAGCGCTTGAGATTCTTTCATATAGTAGCTTTGTTGGAATCTTAGATACATATAATATATAGAATTACATAACGTTTATTTATAAATTTTATTTTAAGATCAGCATCATGTGGATATGAGACTGAACTTACATAAATGTACTTTTAAATTAGTTAATTCATAATGAACAATCTTATTTTCTTCTTGAATAGCGATCAACAGAAAACGAAGGCATTTTCTTACAATTTAGGTCTGACTCTCAACTGCTCCTGTAGTATTCAATGTGAGTTTGCATGTCAGAATTTCCGTCTACTCTTTGTCAGCGTTAGGGATAATTAAATTTTAAACTTTTTATTCTTCAGATTGTGTTACTTCATACTGATAATATGTTTACATTAATAAGGTACGAGTGTATGTTTATTTTGTGAAAGGTGAGCGCCTATGGCTTTTATTTGATGTTCTGGATGAAGTCTTTTTTTTCGCATTTTACTAAAGTTTAGCGTATTGCGTATATATTTCTGATATATTTAAGTGAGCTTTTTGTACCTGTCAGTCATATTTCTAATATATTTAAGTGAGCTTTTTGTACCTGTCAGACAGAGTGTACGTATCAGTTGGTCAGTCAGTCTATCTTTTTATTATTAATTTATTTCTTCTAATGTGTCACTACTATTTTTCAGATTTTACTAGTTGAAATAGAGAATATTTGTATAATTTTTAAATGGATATGTAGAGAAATTAGTTTATATAAAAAGAAATACATGTTTAATAATAAACTATTCTAGAAAATCGATCCCAAATTACGCAGTTACCTCCATCATCAATTCACCATCGGTGTTTTCATTAAGTATCAGAAAAATTAGAATATATATGTTTGGGAGAATTTTTACCTCATGTGCTTTTACAAGAGGTTTGCTGGTTTACCCCTTAAAGTTATTGTTGTTAACGTAGGCTGGGTTGTATCGCATTCAGATGTAATCATTTCTGACTTAGAAAAGGTCCTCATCACCATCAATCATACCTGTATACAATACATTCATGAGTTGAGTTGATCCAGATAAAATTGCTGTCTACAAATTAATGATTAGAAAATAGCTTTCTCATCACATTCTAACAAGTTTAGTATTTTGCTAGCATGCACGCTTTAGCATGCTTCTATCGATAGTGACGCGAGAGTCCGACATTGCAATGTACATATGTACATGTGTATGAATGGGTATCAAACAAATTTACTAAATAAATACAGACTTCAACTAGAATCATGCTGAAGCATGCATAAATTGAAAAATGTAATGTAAACAGACCTTACTTTATATCTGTATCTGTATGAGTATCTATATATAAATAGGCAAGTGAAAAAAGTTAAGAACCATTTTAACTGACTTAAACTCAACGTATTCGCTTGATTTTTTTTTTTTTGTTAGATAGATTGTCAATAGGAGCAGTGCAGAATGTATTTTTTCTTCTACATTTTTGTGTCTAAGATAGTTAAAAACAGTTAAGAATATTAGCCAATCATAAAGCCATGATCTCTCTTTCTCTCTTAATTTGCTAAAAAAATTACAACAATTTGGCTGGGCAACTCCATAAACACTCAGAAGGAAAAACGTATTTGATTTATTCATTCTATTCTTATTTCCATCTTTCTATGTACTTTAACGATTATTGCTGAAACTAATAAAATTTGGATATTTAAGTAACGAGTGGTACTGTATTATTTTTCTTTAGATGCTTAAAAATAATATATTTTTTTAATTATTAATAACTTTGATTAAAGTTAAATTCACCTACAGCACAAAGTAAGTTTTTTATTGTTGGTTTATTTTGTGTGCGTTTTGTTTTTGTTCATTGTTTTCATTATTTTTCTGTGCTTTAAATTACTGAACATACTGGAATGTTGGCATATGATGGAATGTTGGAATATAATGGAATGTTTATATTATTAGTCTAGCAAATTCGTACATACATATGGGGTTTTTCTCAAAGAATAGGGAATAGAAACATTATTTGTAACAAATGTTTTTTTTAGAATTAGTTGATTGGTTTAAAAACGTTTATTTATAAAAGTTAGATTAAAAAAATGTTATGTATGTTGACTAACAAGTTTCAATAATAAAATTTTTCTATAAAAAATTACTTCTAAAACAAACAAAACAAAAGTTACTCAATTAGTATGATACAAAGTATATAAGTATGTAAGTAGTTAACATAAGGATTTGAATTGAATGTTATATTTCAACATGTCCCCTCAAATTTTATGTTAAATAAGTTTTCTTAATTCATGCCTAAGTGTTTGATACATTCCAAATAATTTAAGCTTGTTAAATTTTTGGTTAATACATCTGCAGGCATCTTGTCTGTTGATAGGTATTTAACCATAATTTCGCCTTTTTCAACTAGTTCTCTAATGAAATGATGACGTATGTCAACATGTTTCGTTCTGTTGTGAAATACTGGATTTCTACTGAGTTCACCAGCACCCTGGTTATCGTTAAAAATGTCGATAGTTGTTTCAATACTTAAAACCTCTTTTAAGAAAGTTTTTAAATGGATTGCTTCCTTGGCTGCATCTGATATTGCCATATACTCAGCTTCTGTGGTTGATAACGCTACGGTTTGTTGTTTCCGTGATTCCCAACTTACAACTGCATTGCCAAAAGTAAAAGCGTAACCTGTATAAGACTTTCGGTCATCAATGCTAGAACCCCAATCGGCATCAGCGTAGCCAGTAAGATTCTTTCCAACCTTTTTAAAAACTATACCTTTACTTTCAGTGCCTTTTAAATATCTTAAAACCCTCTTAGCAGCAATCCAATGTTGTTTTCCAAAGTTTTTGTTGTACTGGCTTAGTGCGCTTATGGCATGTGATATATCTGGTCTGGTACATACTGCGAGGTACATTAGCGAACCAATTAGGTTTTGATATGGAATTTCTTTCATGTCGGACTCTTCTCCTGATGTTTTGGGGCACATTTCTTTTGATAATTTTTCATTTGGCGTTAATGGAGTCATTACTGTTTTTCCATCCTGCATCTTATATTTTCTGATTACATCGTTTGTGTACTTGCGTTGATGCATTTTAATTTAATTTTTTTTAGGATTTTGTTCAAATTCAATTCCAAGACAATATTTTAAAATACCCATATCTTTCATTTCGAAAATGTTTGCAAGTTTCCTCTTCATTGCGTTGAGAGTTTCTTTATTATTTGATGCAATCATCAAGTCATCTACATATATAAGAACCATACAAATTGTGTCACTGTCATAACTTTTGTACACACAAGGGTCTGCGTTAAGTGGCTGTAATTTGAGTTCTCGTAATTTCTCATCAAGTTTTCGGTACCATTGACGGCCAGATTGTTTTAGACCGTACAATGCTTTCTTTATTTTAAGTACTTTACCAGTACCGTATTGTTTTATTTCTTCTTTGTCAAGGATTAAGTTAAACTCTTCCGGCGTTTCTAAATAAATTTCTTCACTAATTTCACCATTAAGATACGCGCTTACAAAATCCAATTGGTGGATTTCCATTTCATATTCTACAGCTAGAGCCATAAGCATGCGTATAGAACTCATTCGAGCAACAGGTGCAAAGGTTTCGTTGTAATTAATTCCAGGTTTTTGCGTAAAACCTTTTGCAACAAGTCTAGCTTTACATTTTTCAATTGAACCGTCTGCATAGTACTTTGTCCGCATAATCCATTTTGATTTGATTACTGGCTTACTACTTGGCCGATCTACTACATACCAAGTATTATTCTTTTTGAGAGCAAAGTATTCTTGCACCATAGCACGTTTCCATTCTTCACACTCGGGACTAGTTAGAGCTTCTTCAACTGACTTCGGGTCATTCTGTTCGGTTAGATTTGCAAAATGTTCAGAGCTGTTCGGTTCTTCTTTTTCATTAAATTTTAATTTTTTTGGTCTTCCTCTTCCTCTTTTCGTAGTTAGCGGTGTTATGATTTCATTTATAGTTCCTTCATTTTCCGGACTTAAAATCTGACTAGTTTTCATTTCGGATTCATCAACAAGTTGCACTTCTAATTCATGATGCTGTTCTTTCGGTGTTTTATCGTCTATGAATTCTTCAAATTGTTCACTGCTTTCAAAATCTCCTGTGAATTTGACATCTCGACTTTTAACAATTTTCCGTGCATTTGGATTCCAAAGTCTATAAGCTTTTGAGTTTGGTTCGTATCCAATAAAAATGCATTTGATGGATTTTGGATCAAGCTTACTTCTTCCTGGAGCTTTGTTTAACATGTATGCCACTGTGCCAAACTTTCGAAAATATTCTACGTTTGCCTTTTTATTCTTCCACATGTTATATGGTATTTTACCTTCTAGACTACTAGATGAACACCTATTTCTTATGTGGTTTGCTGTTAAAACCGCTTCTGCCCAAAAATTAGCTGAAAGTCCACTTTGCAGTAACATACACCGTGCCATTTCAACTAGAGTTCTGTTTTTTCTCTCGGCTACCCCATTTTGCTGTGGGGTGTATTCAACGGTTAGTTCATGTCTTATGCCTTCATCTTTTAAAAAACTTTTTAAGTCTGAGTTTACATACTCTGTCCCATTGTCAGACCGCAAGGTTTTAATTTTCATTCCCGTTTTATTTTCTACCATGTTTTTATACGCTTTAAATTTTTCGAATACCTCATTCTTATGCTTCATGAAGAATATTTCACACCACTTACTTTTATCATCGATAAAAGTGACAAAGTATTTCGAATGGCCGTGGAACTGAACATTCATAAGTCCACATACATCTGAATGCACCAATTCAAGTAAATTTTTAGATTTTGATTTTGATTTTTGGAAAGGACTCTGTGAGTGCTTCCCCTGAATACAGATTTCACATACAGGTAGGTTAACATTTATGTCCGCACTTATACCATTTACTTTTTGAAGTCGGATCATGGTCTTCAAATCAACTTCATTCAAATGGCCAAACTTTTCATGCCATTCTTGAAGAGATGTAGATTTCTGGGTAATGTTTGCACTTTCCAACGGCTCATCTACGTAATATAAATTTGATTTTCTTGATGCCGTTAACATTATCTTCTTTGATTTAGGATCAACTACTTCTGCACTATTATGACGAAATATTACTTCAAAACCATGATCTGTAATTCGAGACACCGACATTAAATTTGATCTCAAATCTGGAACGAAAAAAGTGTTAGCAAGATTAATTGTTAATATTGAAATTTTTGTGGACTTGTCATTAGCTAGTTTCAGTAATTGTTCTTCATTCTTCAAATTTTGAAATTTTTGCTTCTGAGAGCACATGTGTGATGTTGCTCCTGAATCAAGACACCACAGTCCTTTTTCGCCTAATACCTGCATAGCTATTGGCGAGTCGCTCGATTGTACATTCTTAGCTTTATTTTCGTAGTATCTTTGATTTTTAGGTTTCAATCGACAATCTCGAGCCTTGTGTCCAATCTTACCACAATTGTGACAATTAAATTTAAATCGATCACCTTTGGTCTCATATATTACTTTACTTTGTTGTCTTCTTCTGTTGTTGTTCTGAGTAAACAGTGCATCTTCTACTTTTACATTGCAATTTCGTTTCCGGGCCTCAAATTCATCAATCATTTTTAATTTTAACGTTTCCGCATCTGGCAATTTTTCTTGTGTTTCTATTGCTACTCTAAATTGTTCATAGTTATCAGGAATACTATATAACAGCAATATTGTTACTAAATCGTCCATTATTTGCATATCCATTTCACGAATTTTATCAATTATAGCAAAAAATTTTGCAAATGATTGTGCATATTTTCACCTTTAGGCATTTTCAATAAAATAAGTGATTTTAAAAGCATTGCTTTTCGCGCAGGACCTTTAGATTGATATGTATTTCTCAGCTTGTCCCACAATTCCTTTGATGTTGTACAATTCTTAATTTGCTTCAGTTCTGACGGTGCAATTGATAAAATTAAGTCTGATTTAGCTTTTGCATCATTTAATTCCCATTCGGCTATTTTCACAGGAGTATCTGTGGGTTTTTCACACTGTCCATTGACATATTTCCAAACATCGTTCCTTACTAGTAGTGCTTCAACTTCCAGGTGTCATAGTTTTCTCTTCCGAGTGGTTCAGTTCTTACATTTGCCAAACTCATTTTGGAAAAATAAATCCTTTCAGTAAATTATGTACCTGTTCGTTTGCACTTTATTCTGCTTCTGTTTAGTACACTAACGCTTCTCAATTATACAACAAAGTTTTTCGCTGTTTCTCAATTGTTTGGTATTTCTTTCAACAAATCACTATTTCATTTTACTTCTCTTTCGCGCAGTGGAAGCTTCCTGGGCCCATAACCTTTTAGAATTAGTTGATTGGTTTAAAAACGTTTATTTATAAAAGTTAGATTAAAAAAAATGTTATGTATGTTGACTAACAAGTTTCAATAATAAAATTTTTCTATAAAAAATTACTTCTAAAACAAACAAAACAAAAGTTACTCAATTAGTATGATACAAAGTATATAAGTATGTAAGTAGTTAACATAAGGATTTGAATTGAATGTTATATTTCAACAGTTTTAATGGGGAGTCTAAAATTTTAGAGAAAAAGCGTTTAATGAAAAAATAAACGAATATTTTTGTTTTGGGCAATAATAATGAATATGAAGTGAAAGCACTCGGAGCAAATATCTAATTACACTTATTTCAAAAAGTGAACAACTTTTTTTAAATAGTTTGCTTAAAATCTATTCTTATTTATGACGGTAAATGAAATTTTAAATTCGTATTTAGTACTTAAGAAAGTGGTTTAAGAGAGTGGTTTACCATGGAGTCTATACATATGTATATTTGAATATAGTTTTTAAATTGTGTTTTTAATTCATAAAACTTTAAATATTTTCATTCTCTTCTCCACCTCTGTGCGTTAATGGTTGATTTTCAACCACTGGGCGAACACTAGTGAAATAAATTTACCGAGAAAAATATTGGAAGCATGCCGAAGCATGTATGATTTAAAAAAATTCATGACATCATACTTTTATAAGTAAAGAAATTTTAAGAGTTTGTGGCAAATGAAATACATACATATGTATTTACTTTGTTAAAAATTCAAAAGAGTGAATTCATAATTCTATTAGTATAGATTTTTAATTGAAACACCACTAAATGTCGGACTCTCGCGTCACTATCGATAGAAGCATGCTAAAGCATGCATGCTAGTACAAAGCACAAAGGGATCATCGTATTGGACCCAAGTGAGCTAGACTCCTATATTTTTTTTTCATACATGCTAGCAAAATACTAAACTTGTTACAATGTGATGAGAAAGCTATTTTCTAATCATTAATTTGTAGACAGCAATTTTATCTGGATCAACTCAACTCATGAATGTATTGTATACAGGTATGATTGATGGTGATGATGACCTTTTCTAAGTGAGAAATCATTAGATCTGAATGCGATACAACCCAGCCTACGTTAACCACAATAACGTCAAGGAGTCACCCACCAAACCTTATATAGAAACACTTGAAGTAAAAATTCTCCCAAAAATAGATATTCCAATGTTTCTAACACTTTATGAAAACACTGACGGTGAATTGATGATGGAGGTAAATGTGTTATTTTCAAGGTTGGAAACCGAAAAAAATAACGGTATCGGTATTGATACCGGTACAATTATTTTTTTAAATTTCGGTATCGGTAGCGGTATCGGTATTTTTTTTATTTCGGTATCGGTATTACCGGTACATACCGTTATCGAGCTTATAATACCGGTATACCGATATTACTGACAAATTTATTATTTCAGGCAGTGGACATAGCAAAAAAAAATATTTTTTATTAAATTACTTCAAAAAGGGAGTATTTTTACATTAACATATGTACTTGTATAAAAGCATACAAACTTATTTGTTTCTATATATGTTTTTATACTATTATTAAAAAATAATTTATTAAAAAAGTGAAACAAGGAGACTGCAGTCCAAACTTTGCATATACAGGGTGTTTTTTTAGAGGTATAGAACTTCGAATTGAAATAAAACACAAGAAAATCGTTTTAATGTCCATCAATTTGGCTTTATTGGAAGGATAATTTTATGCCATTAATGTTTAAATATGATTTCGGGCATGTGGCCGCCGCGGCTGGCTCGAATAAAGCCAATTCTACAGGTCCAATTTTCAACCACTTTTTCGAGCATATGGGGCCGTATGTTGGTAATAACGCCACGAATGTTGGCTTCCAAGTCCCCTAACGTTTCTGGTTTGTTGGCGTAGACGAACGACTTCACATATCCCCAAAGAAAATAATCCAATGGTGTCAAATCACACGATCTTGGTGGCCAATTGACAGGTCCATTCCGCGAAATTATGCGCTCATCGAATGTTTCCTTCAATAAATCGATTGTGACGTGCGCTGTGTGGCATGTAGCGCCGTCTTGTTGGAACCACAACTCATCCACATTCATGCCATCCAATTCGGGAACAAAATAGTCGGTTATCAGCTCCAATTGCTGTGCACGGTGGCGAATCGATTCATTCGGGTCCTCTTCAACACTTTGCTCTACAGCGGCAATTGTTTCTTCGGTGCGCACTGTTCGCCGTCTCTGCGGATGCGTATTATCACATAGAGTAAACGTAGTGCGAAAACGATCCATGGTTAACCGAATTAATTGCTCTGATGGACGATTATGTCGACCATAAAATGGACGGAGCTTGCGGTAAACTTCGCGAACTGAACCATTATTTTCGAAATAAATTTGCACGATTTGCAAGCGTTGTTCTTTTGTCAACCTGTTCATGATGAAATGGCAAACCAAACTAAATATTAATCACTTGACAGCTGACAAAATGGCCGCCAGTTAAAAAAGTGATGCCAACTTAAAGTTCTATACCTCAATAAAAAACACCCATTACATATAAAGTATACATTTTGGTTAATTAAACAAAATAGTAAAAATAAAAGTTTTGTCTATACTGATATATCACACTGTGTGACAAATTTTGATGAAATCGAAATACCTGGGACATGTTACTAATTTTCTGCTAGGTATTGTCGAGTATAACAATAGAAATTGTATTTGAAATTTTCCAGACACCTCCAAAATCTTTAGTTACGGGTAAAAACTGGTTTTTCGTAACCGTAGACACTTATAAACCTCCAACTAAGTTAAATATCAACCGATTTTAAATTTATAAACGGATACAGAAAGAAGAGACTAAGACCTTTTGAACCATATAGAAATATCTTGTTTCAGTAAATTTCAAATAAGTCTTTATTTTTTCACCAAATATGATTTCTTCGGTTTTTCCGACATTTTTCTACTTTGGACACATTCTTATGCAATATTTTTGTTTATAACTTTGTTTATAAAACATAATTGAATAAGAGTAATTCACAGGACTGTTTTAAATATTTTGTTAGAAGACTTTTTGTTAAAAAAACTTCCTGTGTGATGTATTTCGCGTTCTATTTACACGCTTTCGGTGTATTTAAGCTTCCAGGATGATGAAAGTACAATTTAATAGATGTAGTATATAAACACAGAGTACAAAATTGGTACAACACTGGTCGCCAAAATGTATTCCTTCATTTTAAAATTACTTTTCTTCACCTCAAGAGGAATCTTTAACTTCAAATATAAAAGTTTAGAAGTTTTTTCTCTATCAACCTTATATATTACGGTGAAGTGTGTAAACCTGACCAACACCAAAGAAAGAAAGTTAATTGAAATATATTTTAGCAATTTTTGCACATATTACGTTTTACAGCTCAACTAATTTTGATTGAAACTGAAACAACTTAACTTTTTTTGGTATTCTGAATAACAACTAATTTTAGTTGACTTCGAAACAATGCACGAAAAACAAAGGTTCTTATCTTTGCTATATGTTTTGAAACCATAGTATCCATTAAAAAACATTTTAAATATTTTTAGTTTTGGCCTTGCTATTTTTTCTTGAGATTCTATGTTTTATGAACATGGCAATAATATTGGTTGACAAATGGGATTGGCTGGTGTCTGGAATAGTAAAGCAAAACGAACACAATGGTCGAAATAAAAACCAAAATACAACTGATGAAAAGCAGTTGTCTCATGGTGAAAAAAGTTGTAATATATAATAAAAATTTGGCAACTACAACTCAACTATCATTTATTTTTTGGCCGGAATCGGTATACCGGTACGTACCGGTATAGACGTAAACGGTAATCTGGATACCGGTATTTTCTAACCGAAATGGATTTCGGTATCGGTAACGATACCGGTATCTAATTTTAGCGGTATTTGAATCGGTATCGGTATTTTTACGATACCGTTTGCCAACCTTGGTTATTTTAGATCGATTTTCTAGAATAGTTGATTATTAAACATGTATTTCTTTGCATATGAACTAATTTCTACGTACATACATATATTTACCTATATGTATGTACATATATATTAATACATTTAAAAATTACACAAATATTATCTATTTCAAGTAGAAAAATGTTACTAAATAGTAGTGACACATTAGAAGAAAAAATTAATAAAAATAGAGACTGGCTGACCAAGTGATACGTTCACTCTGTCTGACAGATACAAAAGCTCACTTAAATATATCAGAAATATATACGCAATACGCTAAACTTTAGTAAAATGCGAAAAAAAAGACTTCATCCAGAACATCAAATAAAAGCCATAGGCGCTCACCTTTCACAAAATAAACATACACTCGTACCTTATTAATGTAAACATATTATCAGTATGAAGTAACACAGTCTGAAGAATAAAAAGTTTAAAATTTAATTATCCCTAACGCTGACAAAGAGTAGACGGAAATTCTGACATGCAAACTCACATTGAATACTACAGGAGCAGTTGAGAGTCAGACCTAAATTGTAAGAAAATGCCTTCGTTTTCTGTTGATCGCTATTCAAGAAGAAAATAAGATTGTTCATTATGAATTAACTAATTTAAAAGTACATTTATGTAAGTTCAGTCTCATATCCACATGATGCTGATCTTAAAATAAAATTTATAAATAAACGTTATGTAATTCTATATATTATATGTATCTAAGATTCCAACAAAGCTACTATATGAAAGAATCTCAAGCGCTTCTAACTGTACCAGAGTTTAAGATAAAAGCTCCTTTTATTCAATAGCGGTACAATTGAATAAAATTTTAATTTGAAATAGTAAGCAAAGAAATCAGCTTACTGTATTCTTATTCATGATCATATACTAGAATATGTACATATATACCTATCAAAGGTCAAATTCTAAAAGTCTTATAAATTAAGCAATATGAAAACTAACATAATTTGTATAGTCGCGTAAGGTTTCAAAAGTAATTTAAATAATTTCATCGCAAAAAAAAGTAGCGATTGTTTTCAACAATTAAGAATATAATAATTTCAATATATAACTCCCTTTTGATTTTAAATGTTTATCAACAAAAATAAAACATAAAAAAAGAAGCAAGCTGGCTAACAAAAAAAAATATCATTACCTAAGCTGGACTGCCGGATTAGTTTAATTTAAAAATGTTTGTAAATGTATAAAAGGCAATGCAAGATGTTCTAAAATAAATGTAAAAGGTGGTGAAAAAGCCTACGGGTGGAAAAAAATTTATATCAAAATATTTCTAAGAATGACTATTAGGCTGCATCAACTTTAAACAAATGTAAATTAAATAAAGGAAATATGTCTATTATAGTTACTATTACTCTAAAGTATGTATCTTAAGGAATTCAGTTTTACTTAAAACAGAAAATCCTCACAAACTTTTAAGTAAATACAGATAAAAATTAAAACAAACGTTTTTTAATTTCAAATAAAAAAACTATGAAGATATTTCACATCTATACATAAAAAACCAGGCGAATATTTACAACAACAAAAACAAAAAAAATGTATTCAAACACGGAGTCAAACACATATTTGTATGTACATATGTATATACATACATAAAACCAATTTGTAGATATGTATGTACACATAATATCAAAATTCTTATCAATACTCAAGTATTTATTAGATCTTGACAATCACACTTACATTCAAAGCACATGCCAAAGCTAAACGAACTTATTATGGACAGAGAAACTATAAATTCCCATGATCGTATAAAAAGAAGTTCAGCCAAAGAAGCCGGACGTAGTTAAATAAACAAAATCTGTAATATAAACAAGTTTCTCACAGGCAGACTTTAAAGCTGGACAATTTTAAGCATGACAAAATATAAAGCAATCTTGAGTATAAAAACATACTAGGATTAAAAAAAAAGTTCTGATACATATATGCTAATATTTTATACTACCAAATGTCTGGCATGACACACAAAGAGGTGATGACGTAATACACAAACACAAACATACCCCTGTTGCTAATTTTTGGAGTAGTTACGTTTTGGAACAGTCCTATACTAGTTATAAAGAGACAGAACTAAGAAGCTTGATGAAAGACTTCTCTACAAGCGACGAGCTGTCTCTTTCTCTCCCTTTTTTTGTCATGTAAACAACATGGAAAAAAAATAATTTTTGCCTGTGCAATATTTCCTTTGTAAAATGGAATGCAGCAAGTGTGTGTGTGTGTATGTATTTGGTAAAATTTTTTGTAAAGGAATTTGAATGTCTTCTGCGTCATTACAAATCGATCAGTGTTTTAACTCTCAACAATATTTTATTTTAGCGGCGGATAAGTTTCATTTAAATTTAAATACGCAGTAAGTGTTTTGCATTGTTGAGTTTTTATGTTTTGAATGAATTGTTTTATAGAATACTGGTATAAAACTATTTTATAAAATAATAGTACAAAACTATCCATAACAGGCATTGATATAAGCTAGTATAATAGCAACTAGTCCTTCAACTAGTATGCAACTCTACACAAAACAACTAGTTGTGCTCCTATGACAACCCAATGTAAAAGTCGATAGTTCGTTGTATGAAAAAAAACAGATGTGCAACCAGTCTGAATTCAAAATCAACTAGTATGTTTCTGACCACATACTACTCCTTTTATCTGCAGGGTACATAATGAAATTTTATAATATTATGAAATTCATACACACAGACACACACATACATACATACTCACATACACACACACATACAAATTCCCATAATTCATATGATAATCGTGTAGTAGTCGTCAAATCTAATTTATCTGATGGTATTACGATATATGATGAAATTCATATACACAGCAACACCCAGATCAAAATCGCTGGCATCAGTTTGTAATACAAAGGCACGAGAAAAATCAGGACACGTAAAAGTAGATCCTTCTATAAGTTTTGGTGTATGTCTCCAAAAGCTATTTCCTATAATTGTTACATTAAAGTAAAATATACTGAAATAAAAATATCATTACCCCTATTCAAAAAATCTGCTTATCAACCTGATTTGATTCAAAACTTCACTTGTACATATAAAACCTATGCCAACAAAATATTTTCTATCTCCATAATAGCTAATAAATCAGTGAATGTTTAAATATAGTTTGAGTTAATTTTCATTAAAAATTAAAATGTGTTTAAATACACTTTCATTTTTTCAGTTGTTAATTAAAGTTATTATCAAATTAAGTTGAAAGCACGGTAGCACTACAATATTATGGAAAGCTTTCCAAAAAACAGCTGTTCAATATAAACAAGAAAGTTGATTTATCAATTTGCAGAAAAGTGAAATAGCAAAAAACACATTTTATGATACAAAAAGAGCATCAGAATGCATTTTTCTATTTATATATTTCATGATATGAAAATATGTGTTACATTTGTTGTACATTTGCGAAAATTAAACGAAATTCATTTTAATACGACCACATGATGTTCATGTACGTACCTTCAAAAAACACACACATGCACAAAACATGTGGTGTGTTTGTAAAATTTAAACAACACTTAAATCTACAGTGTTGGCTGTTTAAGTTTGATTTAATTGTGCAATGAGAAACAAATTTTTGTGTTTAAATAAGATTTAAAAATAAAATACAAATAATCATTGACTGATTTATTAGCCCTAAGAATAGCAACGTCAACATATACACATTCATTTGTAAATATGTATGAAAAACACTCGAAGACCAAACAATACACACAAGCAATGATATTCTTCAAAGTAAAAATAGATATGATCACATACATTAATACAACAACATATAGATACATTACCAAATACATTCCCTATCCACTTCCAAGTATGACTAGCATGATGCAAGAAATGCTGCGAATGCAGAATACTCTGCTTCAAGCAATACTTAATAAGCAATGAACACGTTAACAATATGTTTCTGGAACGCAAACGGCATTCGCCAACATAAAAATGAACTTGAGCACTTCCTCACGGAAAAAAAATATTGATATAATGTTGGTCTCTGAGACTCATTTGACTTCGAGAAGCCTTTTTAAAATTTATGGCTACACCTTATATGATTCAAAGGACCCGAGAGGAAGAGCATGCGGTGGATCAGCAATTTTAATAAAGTCAAGACTCAAGCATTATATTATTGACAACATTTGCGAAGAACATTTACAAGCAACGAATATTTGTATCGAAAATTTTTGCACTAATTTTGTCATATCATCAATTTACTCCCCTCCTAGGTTCGCAATTACTGAGAACCAATACGAGAATTTCTACAAATCCCTTGGCCCTTGCTTCGTAGCAGCTGGCGACTACAATGCAAAACATACGTTCTGGGGTTCGCGTCTTATTACACCTAGAGGTCGGGCATTGTTCAACACAATTTCAAAAATGGGTTTGGACGTCATTTCGAGTGGGGAGCCCACTTACTGGCCTACGGACATACAAAAAATTCCGGATGTTATAGATTTTGGAGTCATGAAAAATATTTCTAGGGAATTAGTTCATGTTGAAGCGTCTCAAGATCTTTCCTCCGATCACTCTCCCACGATCGTTACAATTTGTAGCCCACTAAGTAGTGACTTACCTCACCCGTATATGAAGACGATCAACCGTGTTAATTGGCTGGGGTTCAGAAAATATCTCAGTACTCATTGTACGGAAAACATTATACTAAGAACATCCGAAGATATTGAATTTAACATTGGCAATCTTATCAAAAATATAAAACAGGCTGCTGAACATGCGACTACCTCCTACCCGCAGACTGGATTTAATAGAATTTATTCTACGGATATTGAACGTCTTGTAAGTGAAAAAAGAAGAGCTAGAAGGGAATGGCAACAGCACAGATCACCACAACATAAAATCAGATTTAAAGAGTGCACTAAACGACTCCAAGACTTGCTTGCATTTGAAAAAACTGCATCTTTTAAAAACTATCTGGAAGGTCTTGATGCCACACCAGCATCTAATTACTCCTTGTGGCGCGCTGCTAGAAAGCTTAAAACACCTGTTGCGTTTAAACCACCTCTGCGTACATCTACAGGGGGTTGGGCAAGAAGCGATACTGAAAAAGGTAAACTATTTGCTGAGCATTTAAAATCAGTATTTACCCCTAACTCGTGTACTGGTGTTATTGATTTGCCGAATGTAGTGGCGCTACCCCCTCGACCCATAAAATTTAGAACGTGTGATGTACAAAAAGTAATTGCTGAACTTAACCCGAAGAAAGCTCCGGGTATTGATGGAATTAGTAACCAGATGCTAATAAAGTTGCCTCGTATTGCAATTAGAATCCTATTATTTATTTTTAACGCCATTTTACGACTGGAGTATTTTCCAAATAGCTGGAAGCTTGCCAAAGTTAAAATGATTCCAAAGCCGGGCAAAGACCTTACCAAGGCTGAGTCATACAGGCCAATAAGTCTGCTATCAACAATGTCAAAACTTTTCGAAAAACTGCTCATGACAAAATTGTCCCCAATTCTAGTTAGTAATGGGTGCATACCGGACCATCAATTTGGTTTTAGAAGTCAGCATAGCACCATCGAACAAACTCATAGATTGGTTCAATTTATAAGAAGAACATTTGAAGAAAAGAAGTATTGTTCTGCGCTGTTTATCGACGTTTCTCAGGCATTTGATAAAGTGTGGCATGAAGGTCTTATTTTAAAATTGAAATCATATTTACCAATAAATTTTCTGAAGCTATTAGAAAGTTATATTACTACCCGGAAGTTTACGGTTGTGGAAGGAGACTTCATGAGTGTGCCCGAATCTATATCATCCGGTGTGCCACAGGGGAGCATACTGGGGCCAGTTTTGTATTTGATTTACACTTGTGATATGCCTTTGAGCAGCAATATTCATACATCTACGTTTGCCGATGATACAGCCTGCCTTAGTATGCACGAAAACCCTCATGAGGCTTCCCGATATCTACAAGAACATATTACACAACTGGAACTATGGTTAAATTTATGGAGAATCAAAGTAAACGAGCAAAAGTGTGTCCAGGTAACATTTACCCTGCGAAGAGATACTTGTTCCCCTATTCGAATCAACAATCAAGTTGTTCTTCAACATTCACACGTAAAATACCTTGGTATACACCTTGATCGACGGCTTACATGGAAGCCCCATATTGACTCAAAGCTAACACAAATGAAACTGAAATTAACTCAGCTACATTGGCTGATTGGTAGAAATTCTTCACTCAGTCTAGATTGTAAACTTTTAATATACAAGACGATTTTGAAACCAATATGGTGCTACGGAATACAGTTATGGGGCACTGCTTCAGCTTCTAATGTCGAGAGAATCCAACGAAGGCAAAACAAAATTTTACGCTTAATAACATTGGCTCCATGGTATATAAAAAATTCAAATATACATCGTGATTTAAATATGCCACTAGTGACTGAAGAAATTGCAAAATACGCTGGCAAATATTTAACAAAACTCGAGTCACATCCTAATCCGCTTGCCCGTAATATTTTGAACTTTACTGGACACATCCGCCTAAAAAAGAGGGACACATGGGCTCTTATTCATAGCACTCCAGATGGGACTTCTTGAAAATACTTTATTTTTTTCCTTTTGACTATCACTACTTATGTATTATATATAACTATTACTAAGTTTATGTCCGACACTGGTCGGGCCTAATTATATTTTTAGATTTAAGATTTGAATACTTATTGTTAGTTCATATATGAAGATACAATAAATAAAAAATCATGCATTCAAAAAAAAAAAAACTTCCATTCATAATAGGGTTGCCACTCTCTGCAGCTATTAGATTATTTCCCCAGAGATCGCAAACATAAATACCTACATACAATAACCCTACATAAGCATACCAACGATAACTCAACACAGCAACTCAAAGTCTATCAAATAACAATCACTACATGCACACAAATACACAGATCCTTTGTAACTACCCTGCAGTCAGACTGGGAGCAAGTGTCTTTGTGTCAACACTAAAATTCTAGTTACAACTTTGGTATAATAATTTTTCTACTATAAAAGAAGGAGAGAGGTGGAATTGACAATAACTTGTCAATATACACACATTTGTATGTACGTAAATTATAGAAATGTACCAGTAACTAACTGTCTGGTTAGTATGTCTCCATATTCCCATAAGAACTACGTAGTCACTACCTAGTGAATTGTATTTTTATTAGTAGGTGTATAGTCCCAATTGTGCGTCGTTTCTTAATTGATTTATATTTTATTTATATTTATCATATTTGTGAATTGATACCTTTAAGCATCATATCATATTTGTGAATTAATTCCTTTAAACATCATATCAACTGTTTTTATACATACGTACATATATATACATAAGAAAGAATTGCTGAATTGAAAACTGTAAAAATTTACTTTGCTTTGTACGCTAAATTTAAGTTGTTGAATACAAATAATAATAATTTTCGTATACATAAAATTTTGGCGACCGTGACAGGACACTATCTTTATACCAGATTGAAGAAATAATTGAAGAAGGCATTTGTTAGGAAACGTACTGTGATCATTGTACAGAACTCCAAGGAATCACATCAGTGCCTACCCATCTTCGTCTGGATTCTGCAGCCTCATTATCATCGTCATCGAAACTACATACATATAGACACATATTAGTGTATATTGTCAAGGCAAGGAACATTTTATTGGAAACTGCAATTCCTATTTATCACTGCCAGTTTCTCGTCGATTTGACTTTGTAAAAAGGACATTTAGTTTCAAAGTGTCCATCGAAATCTCGCTGCCGTAATTGTCGCATATCTCACCACACAACTCTCAATAACTCAAGTTATGAAAACGTACCAGAGTGTAATACAAATTTATCGTTTCAGCAACATTCATCACCGAATTTATCGTCAAGTCAAATATCACCTCAACAATCTTCGTTTGCTCTTCCCACTTCATCGTCTTCAAATCGAATAAATTCTTATCAAGGTGGCTCATCATCAACTCCTTCAACAAGTCGAGCAGCCATTCACGTAACAATAAATTCGTCAAATATCATGCATAGTCTTCATCGTAGTATATTACCAACGGCGGTAGTCCTCATCGAAGACAGTTTCGGAATATTTCAGCCAGCACGAGCTCTTTTAGACTCATGTTCAGAAATAAGATTAATTACCCACGAAGCTGTTCATCGTCTCCGTCTTCAAAAGTTCAGTTCGCATCAGGAAATTGCTGGGGTGTCGGATCTCCGAACACAACTCAAATTTAAGGTATCAGCAACAATAAGGTCTCGTATACATACGGTGACCATTCGTTCTGTATTATACAGAACAGTACTGTATTTGAGGGTCCTGTTCTGTATAAATTATTCATTAGGAAAAAACGTTGAAATGTTCTGTATTTTATTTACTGTTCAGTATTTGTTCTGTCTTTTCATGACTAAAACTGCATTAAAAAAATTAACGCAGTTTCTGCAACAATTGATTTTAAAAGTCGCCAAAATCAGTTTAATGTAGTTTTTATTAATATTTATTTGATAATAAATTTGTTTTTATTTAACACTTTTTTAAAATAATCTTATAAAAATTTAGCAGAAAATCGTTAAAAGCAGAAATTAAATCGCCAAAATTTTTTTTTTCTTAATTTTTCTCATCCAAATTCAAAACACATGAATTACTATAATTAATATAAGAAAACTATCAAAATCAAATTGTTTTAATTTCTTGCAGATGAGTTTTGGTAGGATCTATTTTTTTATACTAGTGTTCGCTCAGTGGTTGAAAATCAACCATTAACGCACAGAGGTGGAGAAGAGAATGAAAATATTTAAAGTTTTATGAATTAAAAACACAATTTAAAAACTATATTCAAATATACATATGTATAGACTCCATGGTAAACCACTCTCTTAAACCACTTTCTTAAGTACTAAATACGAATTTAAAATTTCATTTACCGTCATAAATAAGAATAGATTTTAAGCAAACTATTTAAAAAAAGTTGTTCACTTTTTGAAATAAGTGTAATTAGATATTTGCTCCTAGTGCTTTCACTTCATATTCATTATTATTGCCCAAAACAAAAATATACGTTTATTTTTTCATTAAACGCTTTTTCTCTAAAATTTTAGACTCCCCATTAAAACATTTGTTACAAATAATGTTTCTATTCCCTATTCTTTGAGAAAAACCCCATATGTATGTACGAATTTGCTAGACTAATAATATAAACATTCCATTATATTCCAACATTCCATCATATGCCAACATTCCAGTATGTTCAGTAATTTAAAGCACAGAAAAATAATGAAAACAATGAACAAAAACAAAACGCACACAAAATAAACCAACAATAAAAAACTTACTTTGTGCTGTAGGTGAATTTAACTTTAATCAAAGTTATTAATAATTAAAAAAATATATTATTTTTAAGCATCTAAAGAAAAATAAAACAGTACCACTCGTTACTTAAATATCCAAATTTTATTAGTTTCAGCAATAATCGTTTAAGTACATAGAAAGATGGAAATAAGAATAGAATGAATAAATCAAATACGTTTTTCCTTCTGAGTGTTTATGGAGTTGCCAAGCCAAATTGTTGTAATTTTTTTTAGCAAATTAAGAGAGAAAGAGAGATCATGGCTTTATGATTGGCTAATATTCTTAACTGTTTTTAACTATCTTAGACACAAAAATGTAGAAGAAAAATTACATTCTGCACTGCTCCTATTGACAATCTATCTAACAAAAAAAAATTCAAGCGAATACGTTGAGTTTAAGTCAGTTAAAATGGTTCTTAACTTTTTTCACTTGCCTATTTATATATAGAAGAAGATTACTCCTACAACAAACTATTTTCTTGAATTACAAAAAATTTTATGTTTAATTTTGTTGCTTTTCTACTTGTGACCATCGATTTGTAGAGTAGCGTATGTGATTTTTTTTTTTCGAGAAGTAACATGCAGGCAGTGAGTGCCTACTACTATTACTAGGGTTTACCTTTTTTTAGGAAAGGGATAGTGATAGAGAAAACAGGTGGTGAAGGAAGGGTGGAGGGAACTTCATTATTTTGCACCTCTGCTTTTTGCACGTTTTTAATAGTGCAGAGTTGCAGCGCCTCTGGTGTTTAAATGAGGTGTATTAAATTTTTTTGAGGCTGTGCTTATTAGTCACTTGGTTGGTTATTTTACTTCGCCGATGATTCTGCTACACAATGAAACCGGGCGTTCTGATGTTACATTAGGATTAGTAACTGCTTAAGTCGGTATATTTCAGTGACCAGTGACCAGTGACTATGCCTTCATCACTAGAACTTTCCTATGATAACTGATACAAAGGGACACTAATGCACATCACAAAAATGCGAGGTGTTATTATTTAATGGCTTTTGGATACCAGGCTCTAACCAAAGACCTTCGGTTCAGGCAACTCCACCCTCAATGTTACATTTAAAATTTTTTTCTTCAATATGTTTAATACTCGTATGTCTGTAGGCTGTGTGTTCTTTAGCTGCTGTTTGTTAAATATTTCCTCGTTCTGTATTTTGGTTTAGAAATTATGGTCACCGTACGTATACATGATATTGAACGTACATCTACATTCGCAGTGACTAAATCGATTTCACATAGTCAACCAGCAGAGCACTGTGACATCAGTAATTGGAATATTCCTGAAGGAATTGAACTTGCTGATCCGCAATTTTATTTGCCTCAACGTATAGATCTGTTATTAAATTCAGAGTTATTATTCGACCTACTTATCGCCGGCAAAATTGCATTGGGTGGTGGTCTTCCCCATATGATAAATACTTCTCTTGGATGGGTCATAGGCGGAAAGATCGAAAGTTTGCCACAAAACCAACCTGCAATATGTAATGTTACCACGTATCAAGAATTAGATTCTATGCTAAAATCATTTTGGGAAATCGAAGAATTTTCTCAAACGGCACATATCTTAACCGATGAAGAAAACCATTGTGAACAACATTTTGTACAAAATACTGTCTTTAACAATGCTGGAAGAGTAAAGGTACGTTTAGCATTTAAATCTTCTCTAACTCATCTAGGGAATTCTTTTGAAGTTGCACGTAGACGGCTACTATACTTGGAAAAACGATTTCTCAAAGACGAGTCGTTGCGAAACATGTATGTACACTTTATGAAAGAATACGTCGCTCTTGGACACATGACTCAAGTTAGTTTTGAAGTGTTGAATGGACCACATTATGTCATACCACACCACCCAATTTTGCGCCCACAAAGTACCACAACAAAATTAAGAGTGGTTTTTGATGCTTCGGCGAGAACATCAACACAATTGTCTTTAAACGAAACGTTAATGACTGGTCCAACGATCCAGCAAGACTTGATAACAACAGTTTTATCTTTTCGCCTTCACAAGTTTGCTTTATCAGCAGACATATGCAAAATGTATAGACAATTTCTCGTAGATGAAAGAGATCGAAATTACCAATTAATTTTGTGGCGGAACGAGTTAACCGATCCTATATCTATCTACCAACTTAATACGGTAACGTATGGTACCTCTGCAGCACCTTTCCTCGCAATTTCCAGCCTCTTTTGTATAGCCGATGCTTACAAAATGGAATTTCCTATGGGATCAACAATCATTCAGCAAGATTTTTATGTAGACGATCTTCTCACATGAGCATCGACCATCTTCGAATTATCTGCAATAAAGACGGAAATTATTGATATTTTGGAAAGGGCTGGCTTGGAACTATCGAAATGGAGTTCCAACGTACAAGAACTTGCACACGTTGGCATAATAATGACCAGATCACGAAGGCATTAGGAATGTTTTGGAAACCGAATCAAGACCTATTTTGCTTTCGGTTTGAAATGCCATCCATTGAAATTCCAACAAAAAGATCTGTACTATCTGTAGTAGCACGGATTTTTGATGTTCTTGGCCTGCTAAGTCCCATTGTCGTCATTTGCAAAATATTAATTCAAGAAATGTGGAAACTACAATTCGATTGGGACACGCCATTAAATGATTGTTTAAGAAATCGGTGGATCGAAATTGAAAAAAGTTTGATGTTTATTAATAAAATAGAGGTGCCCAGATTTGTTCTAACATATCCAGGCTTGAAGTTTGATATTCATGGATTTGCCGATGCCTCTCAACTAGCATACGGCTGTTGTATATATGTAAGAGTAGCATCACCAACTGGGTTTCAATCAACTTTGCTGATTGTCAAATCAAAGGTTGCCCCAGTGGCTCAACAATCATTACCCCGTCTAGAACTATGCGCTGCATTATTGCTAAGCCGAACATGGAACAAAATCCATCATAAATTCAAACCATATACACAGAAAAAAATAGACAAAAATTATTTTCAATAAAACCATGTTAATGAATAAAATTTTTAATTTCAATGGCGCATATTCATAAATCGTAACTAAAGTCGAAATTTATTAAACAGATACTAAAAAATAGTTAACAGATAGTTACAGGTTCTATTCACAAATCTAAACTAACGAAGTAACGACTCCCAGCTGATAAAAGAAATAAGAAAATAAAATGTCGATAATACTATGATCGATATAAATTGCAATTAAATAAAAAACTATTCAAACTATCAAAAAACAATGTTTGACATGTAAAGTATAAGTATAACATGTAAAAGTTAGTTAACATTTAGTTACAGCTTCACTCATAATTAAGTCTAAACTTTCGTAGCCGTCTGTGAATAACTTAAATAGGTATTTAAAAAAGTTAGCACTTAGTAATGATTTCTGAATATGCGCCAATAATATTTGTCATTTCCCCCTGTTCTGAAAATTACGGTGATTTCAAATCACGTGATTTCAAAAGTAAACTATTAATAGCTGACTTGGTAATGGGATTTTATTGCGTTTTAAGTATTTTTCATTTATAATAGCATATTTTCTTCCAACTTCCAAAGCTATTAAGCGTAAAATATACAAAAGCAATTATTTAGCTTTTATTAATTTTTACAAATCACCGTGATTTGGCATGTCGTGATTTGCAGAACAGTCCCGATTAACTTGAATATTGCATTTATCAATTCCGCGCATTTTAAAATATCGTTTACTTTTGTTTTGCTTGTGTTGGTGTTTATCTTGCTTGTTGATTGACTGGACATGGTTATGTGCTGATGTTGTTGTTTTTTTGATTGGTCGTGTTGTATACGTGTGAATTACAACAAGTAGCCGAAAATCGTCGCGGCTTGTTTTTTTTCTCAACAAAGTTATTTTTAGATTATATCAAAACGCAATGGGCAAATGTAGAAGAACCATGATTTCTCATGTTTTGCCTGTATTCATTATTTGAGAATCCAATAACCATTTGCTCTTTAGCTGAATGGTAAGCACGTTAGTCTATTAGTCAAGATATTCCCGGTTCGACTCATCCCAAATACATTTAGCTTTAATCGCAGCAAAGCAAAAACAAACTAACATTCATCCATCAAAATACACACATACACTAAAATAACAATTATCACTGAAAATAAAATTTCAGCCAATAACTTTTTTCTTTGATTCATTACATTTACATTAAAAATTATTGATAAGATATTTTATTAATTCAAATATTTATATTATTGAAGAAAAAAATATTATTTTACAATTTTTGTTATTGATATAGCGGATTTCTTTATCACAGGAAATTCGAAAATTAAAATTATTGAATACCGGGATTTTTGTTATCAAAAATGAAACTTATTTTTTTTCTGTGTAACCATCGTACAGTATTTTGGTCAGATTCAAAAATTGTTTTAAGTTGGCTTACTAAACATTCATCATCGTTTGTATGCTTTGTCGCCAATAGAGTTTCGGAAATTCAAAACCTTACTCACGGTATAGTGTGGAGGCATGTACCATCAAAACAAAACCCAGCAGATATTGTGTCACGTGGTTGTCTGGCTACGGAAATATCTTCTACCGCATGGTTCACGGGCCCTGATTTTTTGAAGAAAAGTGATGAGGATTGGCCAACAGACAAGTCGCCTTTATCTGTCCTACTAACAGAAGAAATGAAAAAGACAAGCTTCCACACCCTCATCGTCAAGGCATCTATAATATCTGAAATTATCAGCATCCATTCATCGTATCTGCGTATACTTCACGTCATCGCTTATGTTCATCGCTTATACCATAAGGACAAAAGAAATTTGTTCATTACGCCTGAGGAATTGCAGCTCGTTTTTTGGAAGGTTGTTAATGATGTCCAATTATCAACATTTAGCTCTGAAATTAAACTTCTCTTAAAGGGGGATACTTTACAACCAAGTTTGCAAAAATTATCACCATTTTTGCAAGAAATGCCCAGTTACAAAAAATCAATACTTATTCTTAGAGTCGGAGGTCGATTAGCGAATTCATCGTTATCTTATTACGTTAAGTTTCCGGCTTTGCTTCCGAAAAATCATAATTTTACCAGAATATACATCAAATATCTCCACGTGAAACATTTACATGCTGGACCAAAGGCACTCCTGGGAATTCTACGCCAGCAAGTGTGGGTCGTTAACGCTCGAGATGTCGTCAGAAAGGTGGTCCGTAACTGTGTTCACTGTTTCAAATATAAGCCCCAGTTATGGGCAACCTTCCAGCTGATCGTGTGACAGGCCAAAGGACCCTTTCTAGTCAGTGGCGTAGACTTTTGTGGACCATTTTATACATCGTATAGAATAAAGGGGAGGCCTCCTTATAAAACATACGTCACCATTTTTGTTTGTTTTGCTTCTAAAGCCATCCACATTGAGGTAGTGTCAGACCTATCCACTAATACATTTCTCCTATGTTTAAAAAGATTCATAGCCCGACGGGGCATTCCACAACGCTTGTATTGTGACAACGCCACAAACTTCGTTGGTGCCAAGTACAAACTTCAAGAGCTGAAACAAAAGTTTTTTGACAATGAAAATACAAGGGCATTAATGCATTATAGCGAAGTTATAGGCTTCAAGTTTGTTTTCATTCCACCGCGATCACCTCACTTCGGAGGCCTTTGGGAGTCGGCGGTAAAATCAACCAAGACTCTTTTACTTAAAAATATGTCTCGATCAAATACCACGTACGAAGAATTTCAAACTATTTTTATTGAAGTTGAAGCCATTTTAAATTCACGGCCCATCGCACCATAGTCGGATGATCCAAATGATGGCGAAGCTTTGACTCCGGCGCACTTATTGGTGGGTTCATCATTGTTAGCGTTACCTGACGAGAACTTAGAACATTGCAAAAATATTAATTACTTGAAGCGGTGGCAATTGGTAACGTTTCTTAAGCATCAATTTTGGGCTCAGTGGGTGCGGGACTACGTACTCAGTCTACAGCAAAAATCTAAATGGCTCAAATCTAATGAAAGCATTCATGAAGGAAGATTGGTAATAGTTCATGACAACAATTTACCTCCTCAACATTGGCTTTTAGCTCGTATAGTAAAAACAATACCTGGTCGCGACGGCAAAATTCGAGTAGTGGACTTAAGAACTAACAAGGAAATTTACAGAAGATCGATTCACAACATTGCTCCACTTCCAATGGACGAAACTGATTGAAAGTACCCTTTCAATGGGGGCAATATGTATAGTCACAATTGTACGTCGTTTCTTAATTGATTTCTATTTTATTTATATTTATCATATTTGTGAATTGATACCTTTAAGCATCATATCATATTTGTGAATTAATTTCTTTAAACATCATATCAACTGTTTTTATACATACGTACATATATATACATAAGAAAGAATTGCTGAATTTAAAACTGTAAACATTTACTTTGCTTTGTACGCTAAATTTAAGTTGTTGAATACAAATAAAAGTTTTTGCATTCATTTGCTTCGATAACCTTCATTTGATACACACAAAAAAGAAAGAGCATTCTTATTAATTTTCGTATACAGCAGGGTTTAAAAGTATTGTATGGGGGATAATTATAGAGTAGTACTGGTGACAAGCTAGTCAAAAGCTAGTCAGCACATTTTCACCATCAACATTTCCTACTGGGTATAATGATTGTCTTCCACTACAACATAAGGATCGGACACCGGTAGACACACAAGTAAATACAAAAACACATACTCATACATACACACACTTACACACACCCACACATACATACATACATCCATACACTGTAAGCACAACGCTTCTCTACAACAACAATAAAAGCTGTACACACAAGTGTACATACATAAACATAAAATCCAACTCACACACACACACACATATATAGTCAAAAAAATCTCAGAAAAAAATCCCCAAAATCCCCTCATTTGTAACAGGGTTGCCACCCTTTTTATTTTTCCCGGTTTTGAATTCCCAAAACATGTCTCAGACCGCCATTACTAATCTACTCTACCTATATAAATAGTTTATCTAAATATGCTGAGCCGTAGTACATGAAAGTGAGGTTAAAGTTGTGTGGGCGTGTCAGCACCTACTTTTTTAATAAAAATTTATAGCCTTGTATTATTGCAGTATATGTGTCAAATTTCAATCAAATAGCTTCCATTACGCGACTTAGATTTGCTTTTTCTGTATCGAATATCAGTTTACTAGCACAAATTTTAATTTTTATGGGCGTAGCCCCGCCCAACTGACTAAAATTTTAATGTTTTCAAATTTTTAGTTCAGTGCTCACCTAGGTCTACTCGTGTACCAAATTTTACCTCTCTAGCTATATCGGAAGTGCTTCATCAATTTGATGAGTGATCAGTGAGTCAGTGAGTATGTCTTAAAATATTGACGTTTTGCACCTCCATATCTCAGGAAGCTTTTGTTGCAAACTTCGCACTGCGTGCATTGGCCGCAACTTGGACTGGCGCACTACCTTGCCCTTAGATTAACTGAGAATCTCTCTCGCTCAGTAATTATCAGGGTAGGTAAATGCGCACTCTTTTGCTCATTGCGTACTGTTGTCTTGCTCTTTAAAATGTAGACCATGCAAAAAGAGCGGAGTACAAAAAAAGAGCAACCACTGTTTGCGCTTTGCGTTTGCTCCTTACCTGTAGGAGCATACTCTTTGAGCAAGTAGCAATAATATTTATCTTTTGCTCTTTTGCTCCGCGTATTGTGTACATTGAGTGCCTCATTACCTCATTACTTCCGTACACCAAAGGTGAAATGGAACCCTATTGTTTTCGCTACGTTGTCCGTCTCTCCGTCACAGGGTATTTTCTCGAGAACCGTAAGAGCTACGGGCCTGAAATTTGGACACAGTTTGTAGACTCTTGGCCGCTACAACAACAAATACATGAGAGTTGGAAATTAAAGGGTGTGCCAAAACGAGCAACGAAAAATTTTAAAATCTCATGTAATATATATACAATTGTATGTATGTATATACGAGTACACTTGAAATTTTTAAAGTTAGTGTATTTTTATACAGACTACAACAATTAACACTAAAATTTAAAAAATTTTAATTAAAGGGTGTACCATCAGTTAATGTAATTTCGACTATGTAATTTTGATAACTTGCTGTATCTTGGAAACCGTAAGAGCAAACTTCTTGAAATTTTCAAAAACGGTAAAACAAAAAAATTTCAAAATTATAAAATCGCCAAACCGAAAAAAAATCGCCAAAACCAAAAAAAAATCGCCAAAACAAAAAAAAAGCACCAAATTAAAAAAAAATTCTAAATCGAAAATAAATCGCGCAAAACCGGAAAAATCGCCAAAATGAAAAAATCGCCAAAGTAAAAAAAATCGTTAAAATGAAAAAAATCGCCAAAATTAAAAAAAAATCGTCAAAATTAAAAAAATCGCCAAAACAAGAAAAAAGCGAAAAATAATAAAAAAAAAATTATTTCAGCTGAAAAAACATAAAAAAACACTGTATTAAAAAATGTTCAAAGCCCAACGTACGGAACCCTTCGTGCGCGAGTCAAAGGCGCACTTTACTGAATTTATTTGATATATTAAGGGTTTTGTCTAAAATAAATTGTGTTTGGTTTTTATATAAAACTTTTAGCCACCAAAAAAGATGCCCATTTATTTAGAACAAAGCTGTTAATTTTATAAAAAAAAATACGCTTTATTGGTTAATATTTGTTGTTTTTAGGGTTCCGTACACCAAAGGTGAAAAGGCACCTTATTGTTTTTGCTACGATGTCCGTCTGTCCGTCACAGGCTATTTTCTCGAGAACCGTAAGAGCTACGGACCTGAAATTTAGACACAGTGTGTAGACCTTTGGCCGCTACAACAACAAATACATGAGATTTGGAAATTAAAGGGTGTTCCAAAACGAGCAACGAAAAATGTTAAAATCCCATGTAATATATATACAATTGTATGTATGTACATATATACGAGTACACTTGAAATTTGTAAGGTTAGTGTATTTTTATACAGACTACAAAAATTAAAAAAAAATTAAATTAAAGGGTGCTCCATCAGTTAATGCAATTTTGACTATGCAATTTTGACAACTTGCTGTATCTTGGAAACTGTAGGAGTTAAACTCTTGAAATTTTCGAAAACGGTAAAATTAAAAAATCCCAAAATTATAAAATCGCCAAGCCGAAAAAAAATCGGCAAAAAGAAAAAAAAAATCGCCAAAACGAAAAAAAGCACCAAATTAAAAAAAATGTCCAAGACTTAAATAAATCGCGAAAAAACGGAAAAATTTGCAAATATGCAAAAAAATCGCCAAAATAAAAGAAAATCGCCAAAATGGAAAAAATCGCCAAATTGAAAAAAATCGCCAAAACGAAAAAAACCCCAAAAAACAGAAAAAAAATCGCCAAATGAAAAAAACCCCAAAAAACAGAAATAAATCGCTAAAATGAAAAAAAAATCGCCAAAATGAAAAAAATCGTCAAAACGAAAAAACGCCAAAACGAGAAAAAAGTGAAAATAAATAAAAAAAAATCATTAAAGCTGAAAAAACAACAAAAAAAACAAAAAAAAACGCCATATTAATGCTCAAAGCCCAACGTACGTAACCCTGCGTGCGCGAGTCAAAGTCGCACTTTACTGAATTTATTTTTAGCTAGGTCTAAAGGTGTGGCGATATCTGCCTCTCATATTGAATAATATAAATTTGTACAATATTAAAAAGGAAAGAAAATTAATATGTATAATTGGGAATATACACATACTACTCACATACATGCATGTATGTTTGTATACTTATAGTATCCACCCAAACCAAATGTTTCGACTTTTTCTGAAGTCAGACTTGTCGTACCGAATTCGTTAAGACATTTCGGTAGTTTGTCTGAACTCAGACTTTTCGTAGCGAATTCGTTAAGAAATTTCGGTAGTTTCTCTGAACTTAAAAAAAAACATAAAAACTTTGATTTTTGAGTACATAAGTAAAAGTCTGTGAAAATTTTGTTTTAAATAAATATGTACTTATATGTTGATAAAAAAGGATTGCAACAAATATTAAAAAATGTGAGTATGTGCATTTCGACAATACCAGCAACATAACTGTGAAGCGGCACTCTGCTATGAAAGCAAAAAGAAATCGTATGTAGGTACGAACTCGTACTGACATATCGTATCGATTTCGTACCGACATATCGTTGCGAAGTCGTTTCAACCATTTCATATAAAAATGGTTACGATTTCGGTAATATTTTGGTTCCGAAATCGGAAGATTTTGTCGACCAGTCGATAAGATTTCTTTACGAATTCGGAGCATTTTGTTTGATGGGATATTTTTGTTGTTTGTTTGAAAATTTATTTTTTATGAGGGATACAAATCAAATTGGTTTTTATGATGTGATGTGTACCTGGATATATGTACATGCTACATACATACATATGTATGTATGTATGTTGTAGAAGCGGATGTATTTTTGGTTGAAAAGTATTTTTTTTTATTTTGTTATTGCAGAAATTAATGTAGGTGGTGGGTATGTATGTATGCATGTATGTATATACATAGATATCAACGTAAATACGCATGTATAATACACATGTATGTATGTAGGGACGCAAGATGACTTTATTAAAACAAAAATTTTTTTTTAATTTAATTTATTTTATATTTACATTAAAGATGGTAGGCCTAATAGCTGAATTATATAACACAACAAAACAAAAATAATAATTATAATTATTAAATTTTCAAACAAACAACAAAAATGTAAGTATACAAACATACATACATGCATGTACATATGTAAGTAGTATGTGTATATTCCCAATTATACATATTCATTTTCTTTCCTTTTTAATATTGTACAAATTTATATTATTCAATATGAGAGGCAGATATCGCCACACCTTTAGACCTAGTTAAAAATAAATTCAGTAAAGTGCGACTTTGACTCGCGCACGCAGGGTTACGTACGTTGGGCTTTGAGCATTAATATGGCGTTTTTTTTTGTTTTTCTTACGTTTTTTCAGCTTTAATGATTTCTTTTTTTTTTTACTTTTTTCTCGTTTTGGCGTTTTTTTCGTTTTGACGATTTTTTTCATTTCGATTTTTTCCTGTTTTGGGGTTTTTTTCATTTTGGCGATTTATTTCTGTTTTTTGGGGTTTTTTTCGTTTTGACGATTTTTTTTCAATTTGGCGATTTTTTTTCATTTTGGCGATTTTTTTCATTTTGGCGATTTTCTTTCCTTTTGCCGATTGTTTTTTCATTTCAGCAAATGTTTCCGGTTTTTCGCGATTTATTTAAGTCTTGGAAATTTTTTTTTTTAATTTGGTGCTTTTTTTCGTTTTGGCGATTTTTTTTTTGTTTTTGACGATTTTTTTCGGTTTGGCGATTTTATAATTTTTGGATTTCTTAGTTTTACCGTTTTTGAAAATTTCAAGAGTTTAACTCCTACAGTTTCCAAGATACAGCAAGTTGTCAAAATTGCATAGTCAAAATTGCATTAACTGATGGAACACCCTTTAATTTAAATTTTTGGAAATTTTAGCGTTAATTTTTGTAGTCTGTATAAAAATACACTTACAAATTTCAAGTGTATATACATACAATTGTATGTATATTACATGGGATTTTTATATTTTTCGTTGCTCGTTTTGGAACACCCTTTAATTTCCAATTCACATGTATTTGTTTTTGTAGCGGTCAAAGGTCTACACACTGGTCACACAGCGGCCAAAAGTCTGTAGCTCTTACGGTTCTCGAGAAAATACCCTGTGACAGACATAGTTAATTTTAGATAACACAAAAAGTTAAAGTTTTCCAACCCTGGAAACGTCTTTTTAATTTTTTTTATATTTTTTAATTTAAAATATCAATTTTAGTCGTACTGAAGTGTAAAATAAGTTTATTTATTGAAAAAAATATAAAAATTTGTTTTCGGTAGTTACTTTTATATGGCAAAATAAAGTTTAAGTTTTCCAGCTCTGCAATCGTCTGCTCGATTTTACTGAATTTCAATACCAATCTATTTTGGAAAATTTCTGACACACCAGTCCAAGAACGAAGTCTCTAACTTTACTGGGAGCTTCGGAAAACCGAAGACGGACATCGCTTATTCGTCTTCCCTATCCATAAGGATCCAGAATATATATACTTTATGGGTCGCTTATTGATATTATAGAAATCACAAACGGAATGACAAACCTATATATACCCTTATACCATTTTTTTGGTAAAGGGTATAAAAAAGTCGATTTTTCAGATAATTTAAAAACCTTAATAAAATAAATACTACATTACTACTACATCAATTCAAACTAAAAACTATTAAGGTTTTTATAAAATTTCATCCATTTACATTTTCTTATTTTATCATAATAATCATTACAACGCAACAGAATCTTTTGCAAAGCAAATATGTATTTTGTACCACAGTAAATGAGCAATGCGCATTTTTTTGCTCTTTTTGACTCTTTTACACATTGCGTAAACAAAAGGAGCGGAGCAGGAAAAGAGCCAACCATGGTACTCCTTTTCTTGCTCTGCTTTTGTAATTAGCAGCGTTAACATAATGGCCAGTGATGCCAACAATTCAGAGGCAAAACGAGCCAACCGAGTAGTCAAAAAGAGCTAAAAAGAGCTAAATTTAAAAATTATATATTTTTCCGTTAGTATTAGGGAACTGGGGATGCTGCGCCAATTAAAATCTTGAAATTTTAAAATTTTAATTACCCAAATTTTAAAATTCTTGGAAATTTGTGAAATTTGATACCCTACGAGGGTGGATCAATAAGTCCGTCCAACTTTTTGTTTACATAAGGAATTTTTTGTTTACATAAGGAGTTTTGTTTGTTTAATACATACGAGGGTGGTTTAATAAGTCCAGTTTTTTATGACCGTGGGAATTTGTATGTGGGTATGATTGTGGGGTGGATTAAGGGGTTTCATAAGATTAATATTTCATAAGTATATATGCCGACGGGAAAATCATGAGATGATTTTTCCTAGTACCAACGGGAAAATCATATTGCCTACGCAATATATGATAATTTTTCCTAATGCCTACGGCAATACATGATTTTCCTAAGGCCTACGGCAATACATGATTTTCCTAAGGCCTACGGTAATACATGATTTTCCTAATGCCGACGGCAAAACATGATTATTAATTTTTTCAAATGCCGACGGCAAAACATGATTATTATTTTTTCCTAATGCCGACGGCAAAACATGATTATTAATTTTTTCAAATGCCGACGGCAATACATGATTATTATTTTCTAATACCAAAGGGAAAATTGCCAGTGTTGCCAGACTGTAGAAATTTGTTATCGTAATACTATATCAGTAATATCAGAGAAAATATTTATTTATGTGTTCACATGTATGTGAACACCCATACTTGTGTTCACATGTATGTGAACACCCATACTTGTGTGTGGGGGGTCCAGCTTTTTTGTCGTTGGTAATTTAATATTTTGTGTATTTGTTTAAGAAATATGTATGTATATGTATGTGTATATGTATGTATGTATGTATGTATATGTATGTGTATATGTATGTATGTATGTATGTATATGTATGTGTCCATGTATGTATGTATGTGTGCATGTATGAATGTGCGATCGTGGGTACTTGTGCGTGGAATATTTTGTAGAATACATATATATTTTGCAACGCAAACATTTTCTTTGTCTACGATTATTTTAAAGCAGCAAACTAAGTACACTCAGCAGCAGAGAAACAAAAACCAAGAATTTGCAAGTAAGCAAAAAAGTTAATTTCTCCTCCTCCCCACTTCCTTCTCTTTCCTTTATGTAGTTTTTATTTGAAATAAGAAAACACTTGTATATTATTTTGTTTTTTATACATTTATTGTTTAAAATTTTATAATAATACATACATTCATATTTTAAAAAGTAAAAAAGTTTAATTAAAGCAAGACATTTCTTTTGTTAGTAAAATAGAATTTTTTAGTGCGCAAGCACCAAATTTATGATAATTACAATAAAAATATTCGGGATACTTGATTTCCATTTGTTTAAAGTTGATATATCCTCAACGTTAAAAATTTTTCGGCATAAAATTTTTTCCAACCATCGTCTTTTTTCTTCACCCTTTACATAAATTTTAGAACATCTTGCGTTGGCTTTTATAAAATTGCAAACGCTTTGAAATGAAACTGATCCAGCAGTCCAGCTTAGGTGATGATAGTTTTTTGTTAGCCACTTTGCTTCTCTTTGCTTTTCTATTGATAAGCATTTGATATCAAATGGGGGTTTTATAATGAAATTGTTATATTCATAATTGTTGAAAACAATTGCTACTTCTTTTGCGATGAAATCATTTGAATTACTTTTGAAACCTTGTACGTCTATGAAAATTATGTTGTTTTCCATATTACTCAATTTATAAGAGTTTTCGAACTTGTCCTTTGATGGGTACATATTCTATTATACGATCATGAATAAGAATACAGTAAGCTGATGTTTTTGCTGCAATATTAGTTGCTGTTTCAAATTCTATTTTTATATCAATCGGTCCATTAGTAGTGAGTGATTCATTCTGATGACTGACATCTACTACAATAATAGGAGCTTTTGTCTTAAACTCTGGTGCAGTTAGGAGCGGTTGAGATTCTTTCATATAGTAGCTTTGTTGAAATCTTAGATACATGTCATATAGAATTGCATATCGTTCATTTTTGAACTTTATGTTAAGGTCATCATATGGATATGAGACTGAATTTAAATGTACTTTTAAATTAGTCAAATCACAATGAACAAACTTATTTTCTTGTTGAAAAGCGATCAATACAAAACGAGGGCGTTCTCTATTTGCAGCCAGTTTAACATTCCAAATATGGCTAGTTCCCATATTTAATTGTGGATTGACATGACAATCCCAACTGCGAAATGCCATAGGTATAGAAGCACCATTGTTAATAATTTTAATCATATTCAATTTGCTAAAGTCGGATAATTGTACATGTGGGATTCTCCATGAGATTAGTGAAATTGTAAGTTTAGCTTTTTTAGTAGAAACACTCGAGCGTACAAGATCTTCATCGTTCTTATTGCGCAAGAGTATCAATTCATGTTTTCCATTTAGTATAACTTTGTTGTAGTCTTCAGCGAATCCTAGAAGCATTTTTAGAGGTACATAGAAATTGAAAAAGCCATTTACAAGAGTGACATCGTCAATTTTGTTCCATCCAGCATTTTGCATCACGTTGCTTTCTGTTGGTGACATAGAAACCAAATTTTTTATGGTGCTTGTGGCTCCTAAATATCTTGTATGATCAATTTCAATTCCATTGAGCTCATAGCGAATTTCATCAAATAGATATGCCACAAAGTTGTTTTTTAATATAAAGTTGTCTGAAGATGAAGTAGACTTAGAGTTATTATCATCAGCAACAAAACCTTCTACATAAATGTAGCTTTCACTGGGTAGCACGTACAAATCTTGATTTTGTATTGAAATTCTAATTTCATCATTATTGTAAGATTGTAAGTATGGTACATATGTATGATAGTCCTTTTTGATTATATTCTCATCAGACAAGGGCTTATCTAAGACATCTATTATTGAACTCATTTTGTCTTCAATTTAAAATTCAAGGACTTTAGAAAATTTTTATTTGATGTTGTTAATGCTTTTTGTTGTACTGGTCGCTTTAATTTTGATGTTGTTCTTGCTGCTATATTTTTCAATGTATTTGTGTTGTATATTAGCATTATTTAGTTGGCCTTAAATGTATTCGTATTGTAATTTCCTCTCCTCGGAAATTAATTAAATCACCGTGTTGATCAACTACGCGCAGCGCTAGTGAACTTATCTCTCTGGTGTTCACAGGTAAATAGATGAGATTTCTTGGAACTTCATCTATTTTATAGCCTGGAGGCACATTAATCGGAAATTCATGAAGTGTATGCGATTTGGAGCTATTCATATATGTGTTAATAGCGATACTACTTTCAACTCGCAAGAGATTTACTTTAAAAATATTAACTGGAAGATCTGAATAATAATATTTGTTTGGTGTTAGGATTTTGCTTTTGAATCCTAAAAGTTTTCCAATTGTATTGTCTTTATTAAAATATACAGTATCCTTGCAACTATTAACTTTAACTTGCATTGTATTGTTATTGGCTTCAATAAAAATCTTATTTGCTGGACAGAGTAGTTTGTATTGCTCTTCTATAAAATCAACTATATCATTTAGTTCGTAAGATCCAATTGGTATTTCTATTGTATGTTCTCCTATATGAAACATATTGTTGTAGGTGTCTACATTTGGAATACTGTTGTATGAATGAAAATCAGTTAGAGCACACTCATATGTACCATGTAATTCAATAGGAGGAAAGTAACTAGCAGATAATTCTGATGAGTTAGAGCTCAGAGTAAGTGTTATTGACATTATAACAGACTGATTACAATTAAATAAAGTTTAGTAGACAGTATGGTTTATAAGCATAATTTACATATTTATTTCATTTTCTTATTTTAAAATTAATATTAGTTTCTTAATATTAATGCTATTTTTATTTTGCTATGATGTTGTTGTTGATTTAGTTTTTCTTCCATCTATAATATTTCATCTTTACTTATCCAAGAATTGTGTTGATTAGAAAATCCCATCCACTTAACATATACCTCCTTCCCTTTAATTTTAAACACCTTTTCAACTAGATATGTATTTGGAAATCTGGTTTTTGAAAGTTCGTCAGTATAGAATCCACCTTTAATAGGATTACCAAGATAGTCTTCTAATATGTATGTTGCAGGATTTGTATTTTGAACTTTTGTAATTGTGAAAATTTCTGTAGTCCAATTTGGAGTATAACCTTTTTCAAATGTATGCTTATATTTGCTTATGCGTACATAATCTCCTACATTAAATTTTGACATTTTATACATTTTCATATGACTATATTCTGTTTTTAGCAGCTTTTCCTCATTTGTTGAGTTGACTTTAATTGGAGGCATTTTAATGGTACGATGAACTTTTCTATTGTAGGTATTAAGTAAATCTTTGTATATATCAATCCACTTATAAGAACCATTATAGCTAAATTCTTTCCACATCATTCCTTTCAGTGTTCTATTAAATCGTTCTACTATTGATGCTTTCATAATGCTATATGTTGAGTAGTGATTAATGCTGTATTTATGCATTAATTTTTCAAAGTGTTTGTTGAAAAATTCTTTACCATCAGTAGTATATTTATGGGCATTCTGGCACACGTGTATTTTCTCCATAAGGATCATTCTAATTAGAATAGTTATGGGCATTCTGGCACAGTAGTAGTATATTTATGGGCATTCTGGCACACGTGTATTTTCTCCATAAGGATCATTCTAATTAGAATAGTTATGGGCATTCTGGCACAGTAGTATATTTATGGGCATTCTGGCACACGTGTATTTTCTCCATAAGGATCATTCTAATTAGAATAGTTATGGGCATTCTGGCACAGTAGTATATTTATGGGCATTCTGGCACACGTGTAATGTATGTATGTATGTATATATTTCTATGAAGGACAAACAAATATTTTTTTTCCCATAAGGACGGATATTCTAATACATATATATATTCCTACAACAAAGTTAACTTCAAATGAGAATATATATTTTTCTCATAAAAAGTTTAACGAAGACATTTTCGTAAATGGAACAATTCGAATGAGATTCTCATTTGAGTAATTGTATTAAATAGAGAATTCGATTGACTCACAAATATGTATATAAAAGACCAATTAGAAATTAGTTTTAGTTATTGTTATTCAAAGATCCTTGAAATTACGTTCAACAACAATGGTAAGAATGAAGTTTAACATAACATTAGAATTTTTTTATTTATTATATGAAAGTTTAAGAAATACATATAAAATTTAACTAAGTTTTTTGTTTGTTTTTAGATCTATCAACAAATAATTAACATTGCGCAAGGAATAAAATCTGAATACACAAAAATTGATGATATTCCCTTAAATGAACCTTACAAGATTTTAAATTTTGAATGGAAGGTTACACAATATGGATCCAAAGTTATTGCATATTTAAACAACAATAAGTGGTTTTATCTTCCGCAAAGAATCGTTAAATATTTAAACAGAGAGGATCCTTACTTATCAAAAATGAATGACAAAATTTGGACAATTATTTACAAAGGACGTCAATCACCAAATGGTTCAGCAATATTCGAACTAAACTATAGCTAAATTTTTATTTGTCATAAGAAATTTTATGTAGTTACACAATTTTTAAAACAATAAATATATTTAGTAAAGTGAAGTGACCCCTATTATTTATTGATTTTTGTTTTTATGTTAAACATGCACATGCACGTTAACAAAGTGAATTTGAAATCCATTTCAGGAAAATTTAGTTCAAAAAAATTAAAATAAAATGCATATATTTCAAATTCATTTAAATTTTATGAAAATGAGAGTTTATGCTTAAAATAAGTTATCTTATTTATTTTCATTTTAAGAAAAAGGATAGGACATTTAAAAATTTGATGAAAGTTAAACATGCATGTACAAGACATGAAATTTAAACATGCATGTGCAAGACACATGGTCATATGTATATGTATGCATTACAAGTTTTTATTACTTTTTACACTTATATAGAAATTTTCAAAATTCTCACCAAAAAAATAAATTACATGAAAAAATATTCTTATAAGGAAGGATATTTCCATTGCATGTAGTGCGTAAGCATGCTTTTGCATGCTTTTTCATGTCACAGCACCTATATGTACTTTGCTTTACTCTAATTTTCATTTTAAGAGAGAAAAAAAGGATAGGACATTTAAAAATTAGCATGCACATGCAAGACACATGATATTAAGTATTTTTAAAGTATTAAGAACGAGAGACATGTGTATGCATGCTTTTTGCGCGTGTAGATTTACGTGGGTGCGTTGGTGAAATTTACATTTTATTTGTTCTGAGAAAAAGGGTATGCGAAAAACTGATTACAAAAAAATATATTTCATGAAGGACAAACAAATATTTTTCCTTTATTGCTTAAACTCACTAATTTACAAGATCATAAATGTAGATAAATATGAATATTTTCCAATCACAGGTAATTTTCTATAGATGAATGTATGCATATATTGCGTGTAGAAAAAAAAGTATAAAATAAAACATTTTTCTGAACAAAATTCTAGTCTTGTGACATCATTCAAAAACCAAGTGTTGTGCGAAAAAAAAAGAAAACTCGAAATTTTTATTGTTATATACATATGTGTATAGATTTAAATATTTTTAATTCATAATAGGTAAGTTAAATAATTTTAAAAATAGTAACCATTGATTTCTAACGTTTAACGTTTTACACAAACAGTCTGTAAATTTGTTTTATACATTTTTTAGTATATTTAAAAACGTTTATACAAAAATAAAATGATATCGAATTTAGAATGCAAAGAATGCAAAAGAGCTTTCCTAACTGAGGAAAATTACAGAGAGCACGAACGAAGTCATGCTTCAAGCTCCAGTCGTGTAAAGCTTGTAAAAAGTGCGTTAAAAAAAAGACTTGTGACACTTGTTTACATAAACGACAACGAGGAATGCCTCCTCCCAGAAGTGTTTATGAAAGAAGCTGTGGAGTCATTAAAGAAAGAAGTTGACTACTTTTTAAAAAATAATGGTGCTCTGAAATATAATATGCTTGCCCCAAAATGAGCGACCTAGAAAATACTCCAATAGAGGTAAAGCATTTCCAAACCAAAATGAAAGAAGTTTTCGATATTGATGAATTCACAAATGAATATTTCACTAATATTCAAAATATATTAACAAAGATGGAAGAGTTTCAAGAGCGGGATAGTGGTTGGACTCTAGTTCAACTTTTAAAACTTCACCTGAACTTAAATAAATATCAACCACTGAAAGGTTCTAGTTTTATAGCTCTCCCGCCTAAACTGATGTCAAAAAAAGCATGTATAAATGTACAAAATGATGATGATTTTTGTTTCAAATGGGCAATTTTATCAGCCATATCAACTCATAGAAATGCGCAACGAACTAGTATTTATGGGATCAACATTGCTGATGAGATAATAAATCTAAATGGATTTTCTTTAAATTTTAGTGGGTTATGCTTCCCACTTAAAATAAAAGATATACACATTTTTGAGACCAATAGTCCTAATATTAGTATAAACGTTTTTGGTTATGAGATGGAAAAAGACTTAGTTGTTGGCCCATATTACAAAACAAAAGCAATAAAATCTAAGCATATACAGCTATTGTTTTTACAGAAAGATAATGGAGGAAATATAGTTTCACACTATGTATATATCAAAAATATTTCGAGGTAAATGTGATTATTATAAAAAAAAAAAAGAAAATCATAATAATTATATGTTTAATTTTTATATTTATTTTACAAAGATTGATTCGATCACAACAAACTAGCCATCATGGAAGCATTATTCTCTGTGATGACTGTTTACAGAGTTTCCATTATTAACAAGACTTAGAAAAACATCGACAGCATTGTAAAAGACAGGTTTCTTATGCCCCCCAACAAGATAAGTCAATATTAGAATTTAATAATTATAATAATAGTATAAATGTACCTTTTGTAATATACGCTGATTCGGAATGCATATTTGAAAATATTCAAACTTGCATTCCGCGTGGTGATGTTTCGTCAACAACATTAGTTGATAGACATATTCCCTACGCAATGTCGTATTTTATTAAATGTAGTTTTAATGACAAATTAAACAAGTTACGTACCTTTAAAGGATTAGAATCGGCTAAACTATTTATAGAAAGTTTAATTCGGGATATAAGAGATTTAAATAATAATTATTTGACAAAAGTAAAACCATTGACCCCATTAACTGAAGTGGAAAATTTAAACTTCCATGCTAATAATATATGCCACATTTGCTCTAAAATAATTTTAGATGAATCAAAAGTTAGAGATCATTGTCATTTGACTGGTAAATATAGGGTGGTTGCACATAGTTCTTGTAATCTTAATTATAAAGTACCGAAATTTGTCCCGGTTATTTTTCACAGTTTTTCTAGTTATGACTGTCACCTATTTGTGAAGGAGCTAAATAATATAAATGATGGTCCAATTAATATCATTCCACTCAATAAAGAGCTATATATATCACTCTCTAAAACCATAAGCGACAACAGTAATGGTAATATAGAAATTCGATTTTTAGATTCCTATAGATTTTTACAATCAAGCTTAAATGATTTAGTTAAAAATTTATGTAAGCAGGATTTGAAAATAGTTAAATCAATGTTTGGTGAAAATGAAAGTAAATTTAATTTACTTGTTAGAAAAGGTGTCTTTCCATATAGTTATTTAAATTCTATCGAAAAACTCAAAGAAACTTCTCTACCGAATATTGAGAATTTTTATAATAAATTAACAGATGAAGATTGTTCTCAAGAAGATTACACACATGCGAAAGAGGTATGGAGTACTTTTGAGTGTACAACTTTAGAAGATTATTTAATTTTATATTTCAAAACTGATGTCTTGTTATTAGCTGATGTTTTCGAAAACTTTAGATTTCTTTGCAATGATATTTATAAACTAGATCCTTGTTATTACTATACCGCTCCAGGATTTTCTTGGGACGCAATGTTAAAAATAACAGATATTAAATTAGAGTTATTGAGCGACATAGATATGATTTTATTCATACAAAAGGGGATAAGGGGAGGAATAGTACAATGTTCTCAACGACATGCCATTGCAAACAATAAATATATGAGTGATTACAATGAACATCTTCCATCTAAATATTTAATGTATTTAGATGCAAATAATTTATATGGTTGGGCAATGTCTGAAGCTGTACCAGAAGGTAATTTTGAATGGGAAACAGACATTGAAAATTTTTGTTTGGATACTATACCAGAAGATTCAACTACTGGATATATATTAGAAGTAGATTTGACGTATCCAATAGAAATTCATGATATTCATAATAACTTACCATTTTGTAGTGAAAATAAAAATCCTCCAAATTCTAAGGAAAAGAAATTAATTTGTGATTTAAATGATAAAAATGAATATGTAATACATTACAAAAACTTACAACAATGTTTAAAACATGGGTTGAAGTTAAAAAAAATTCACCGAATTTTGAAATTTAAGCAATCAACATGGTTAAAGCCATATATTTCATTAAACAATTTACATAGAACTAATGCAAAAAACTCTTTTGAAAAAAATTTCTTTAAGTTACTAAATAATGCTGTCTACGGTAAAACGATGGAAAACGTTGACAAGCGTAAGAATATAAAAATTGTTAATCGGTGGGAAAGCATTGGAAGGAAAATGGGAGCTCATGCCCTTATTGCCAAACCAGAATTTCATTCCTTTAGCATATTTCAAGAAAACATGATAGCAGTGGAGCTAAACAGAAGTTATTCGTTTTATAATAAACCCATTTATTTAGGATTTACAATCCTAGAACTTTCAAAGTGGAAGATGTATAACTTTCATTATGATTATATGCTTTTAAAATATAACATCAAAGCAGATCTAAACTATATGGATACAGATTCGTTTATATACACAGTAGAAACTGATGATTTTTATAAAGATATAATAAACGATATTGATACACACTTTGATACATCAGATTATGAAGCGAATAATAAGTTTGGTATTCCACAGAAAAATAAAAAAAAATTAGGTATGATGAAGGATGAAAATAATGGTAAGTTAATGAAGGAATTTGTGGGTCTAAGAGCAAAAATGTATGCATTCAAAACGATAGATATGAATGAAATCAAAAAGGTTAAGGGCATTAAAAGTAATATAACTAGAAATTTAAGTCTATTAGATTATAAAAACTGTTTATATAATAAGAAAATATATTATGGAAATATGTATATTTTTAAATCCAAACTTCATGATTTATATACTTCTCTAATAAATAAGATATCTTTAAGTTATCTAGATAATAAAAGGATTGTATATAATAATGTAAATACACTTGCTTGGGGGCATTACAAAGAAGAATTTATCCATGAAAGAGATGATGATTTTGTAATGGAAATTTATAATAGAGATAATCAAAACACAACTAATTGTATTATAGATCAATTTTTAAATGATGATGATGATGATTTTGTAATGGAAATTGATAATAGAGCTAATCAAAACACAACTAATTGTATTATAGATCAATTTTTAAATGATGATGATGATGATTTTGTAATGGAAATTGATAATAGAGCTAATCAAAACACAACTAATTGTATTATAGATCAATTTTTAAATGATGATGATGATGATTTTGTAATGGAAATTGATGATAGAGATAATCGTAATACAACTAATTGTATTATAGATCAATTTTTAAATGATGATGACGATATTTTTATGCAAATTGAATGTTAATTTTATTTATTTATTAAAATTTTGTTTTATAAATTCAAATTATATTGTAATTCAAAACGACATCGTTAATTAATAAGAAAAATATAAATAAACTTTAACGTATCCGTTTGTGGATATATTTATATAAATATTTGTTTGAATTATTTTAAATTACATTTATTAACTAAGAATTTTAAACATAGGTGATCACAATTAAATGTATTAAAGTTTTGTTTTCGCTCATAATTATATTTAATGGGTATCTTTAAATAATTAACAAGTTCAATTGGAGGTTGTAAGTTTCCAAAGCTATCAAAATATTCTTTATAGTTATGATTTTTATAATAGGCTACCCAGTGAGTTCCAGCACCACGAGAGTTATCTAGATTAACAATACCACATTCTTGAACTAATGGTTTTTTAGGCAAACGATCTCGCATAAACACACCTCTAAAATTTTCGAGTTTTTTACCATATTTTATTAAATCTAGATCAGTTAATGGTCGATTGGGTAGGTTATCTAAAAGTTTTTTGGAATCGGTTTATAATACAGTCCATATCCAGATTTATATGGTTTAAGATATAAGCCTTTTCCCATAGCAATTGATTCCATGTGTCTATTATGCCGAGTAGCCTCGGCTAGTTGTTCTTTTCCATTTTTAATATCATTTACAGCCTTAATAATAGACGATCCACCCGTAGCCAAACCACCAAGTGCGGATAAAGCTGTTAGGATTGGAATTAGTGGAAGAAATCCACCGATTTTGGGCATTGGTATAACTCTCAGTATCACAATATTAGCCCTCTTCTTCCCTTTGAAGTTCGAAGTAATGGATTTTAGCGCAATTTTAACAGCAGCCTTTAAATTGTCTGGTTTTTCATTTCTCAAGAGGTTAAGAGTATTTTTAACAGCTTTTGAAAACAATTTTCTATCACATGTTTTTTTCATTTGACTCTTTTTTTTCTGTGACTTTTTAGATTTATGAATTTTTATATTGTTCATACCTAATCCGAATTTAAGTTTTGATTTCATAGCGTTTGTTACGAACCAAGCGTTAGCCTTTTCTTTGAAATCACTATCTTTAGATTGCACTTGTTGCCAAGCTTTTTCAACTAAAATTTTATCCGCTTTATGTCTCTTATTAATATCGTTTGTTTCTGAATATGTAATATCGTGTTCCCTACACGCTGCATCCAATGAATTTATTCCCTTATCACCTCTTGCTAAACGTTTTTCAAGTTTTGTTCCAGGTCCACAAAACTGATAACCAGGTAAATGTAGTTCAACAGGTAATTTGTTTATTAAGTTGTTTACTAATCCACTACCAATATTATACTGATTATCTTTAACTCCCTTTTTATAGTTTATATTCATTTTTTATTAATTATATGATATGTGTAATGGGATTGACACTATAAACTTAAATGATGAGGTTTCGCTATATAATAAGAAATTTATATCAAAACCAAGTTAGTTATAAAAATGCGATTAGTAAAACAAGCTAAACAAATTGTAGTAAGAAATGCGGATGAAGCACAAGAAAACGAACCGAAAATTAAACATAGTACACTTTTACCAAATTCAATACGAGCATTAATTGTAGGTCCTTCAAATTGTGGCAAAACTAATGTTATGATTAGTCTAATAGAGAGCCCCAACGGTTTAAGTTTTAAAAACATTTACATATATTCAAAATCTTTATATCAACCAAAATACTGTTATCTCAAGGAATTGATACACCCAATAAAAGGAATAAATATTTTTACATTTGCGGAAAACGAGAAAGTTATTAGTCCTACAGAAGCGAACTCACATTCTATCATAATATTTGATGATGTTATTTGTGGAAAACAAGACACTATAAGAGATTACTTTTGTATGGGCAGACATAAGAATATAGATTGTTTTTATTTATGTCAAACGTACACAAAAATCCCTAAACATCTTATACGTGATAATGCGAATATGATTATAATATTTAAACAGGATGAAATGAATTTACGACATATATATAATGATCATGTAATTGGTGATATGTCATTTAAAGAATTTACAAATATATGTAGTGAATGTTGGAAAAATAAATATGGCTTTCTTGTTATCAGTAAGGATAATCTGATAAATAAAGGGCGATATAGAAAAGGTTTTGATGAATTCATAGAACTATAAGTAAGCAGATCTTAAATAGTTATAATGCAGATTGCAATCAGACATAAAACAGATCATTAGCAGATAAATATCAGTTGCTTAAGCAGATATCAGGCAGATCATTATCAAATATAAAGCAGATTTCAAGCACATATAAAAACAATAACTATGGATAATAAATTGTTAAAGGATATTGTTAAGACAAGAGGAGTATTGAAAGCAAAATAAAAAAATCTCAAATTAGACAATATAGAACGAGTTAATATTTTAGAAGATACATTCAAACCAATAACTAAACCTTTAAATACGATAATTGGAAAAATTAATGAATATCAAACTGATGATATATTGAATGATACATCTAAGTCCATAACCAAACCTTTGAATAAAATAATAAAAAAAGATGATGATTATAACTCAGATGATTATCAATCTAATGATAACATAACAGATCCACAACTTCCACCACTACCATCCGACGACAGTTCAAACAATTTTGATGATGCAATAGATTATAACCAAGTTACTGAAACTGATTTGAAAAAATATCCATTAGCTGAAAATATAGAATTACTCCTCAATAATAAAACAATAGATAAAATTTATGGTTTCAACATAGATGAAAGCGGAAATTGGCGATATGCAAATAATGAATTAAATTTTAATGCTGATAACTCTATTCAAATAGGGAATTCAACGTGGAAAATGACTCCAGGATTATTTGAATTAGTTTTCCATTCAAAGCCTCTACATTATAATAAAAATGATTTAAGAAAATATAAAGAAATTTTAATAAGTACCAATGCTCACAAACGTCAATATCAATCAAAAAGTCAAGTTAAAGGTACACGAGCTTATAAATATATTCGTATAATAAAAAATTTATTTAATACTAAACCAAATATTCTAACGAAAGGTAGTGGATTTTCGTTAAAGACTATTGATAATCGTAGATCTAGTTATATATATTGGAATGACACAAATGAATTAGTTGACAGATTACGTTTACTTATTTCATCAGAAAGTGTTGGTCATAATAATCACAATAACGAAATCATTTCCATTATTGAAGAATTGAAAGAAGCTGATATAATATATTAAACTAAAAATGACTTATATAAATAAGTTTGGAGAAACGTCCTTCCGACATAATCTAAATGACTCAAAGTTAAAATTATATAAATATAATTTGCAATTGAATAACATAACAAAAGATATAGAAAAACTGGATAATATAATTAAAACTATTAACAAACAACGTGAAGAACTTAAAAACGATTATAATTCTCAATTAAACATTATCAAAAGGGATGTTAAAGTATTACAAGAATTAATTACAAAAGGAATCAATGAAAATGTTGAAGCTATTGAAAAAATAGTGAGGAATCAAATAAGTTATGCAAATGAAGAATTTTCAAAGAATATCGAAGAGAGATTCAATACACTTGAGGATTTTATATTTAAATCGATGAAGAGAAATGATGTAAACGTTGAGGTGAAAAAACGAAAACTTGAATTTCCTAAAATAAAAGGATAAAAATTTTATATAAATATTTGACACTCATATCTGAATGCTTAATAGTAAAGAATCTTATTTCAAAATGAACTTAGATAAAAGAGAAATAGTTGATGAACTTCATAAGCAAGCGCGAAAAAATTTTAAAAGAAGACGGGTTATCATAAAAGGAATCGATGATTTATGGCAGGCGGATTTGGTTGAGATGGGCAACTACGCAACATATAATAACGGTCACCGTTATCTCTTAACAGTAATAGATTCTTTTTCAAAAAAAGCTTGGGCTATAGCAGTGAAAAATAAAACTGCACTTAACATAACGAACGCCATGAAAAACATTTTCATAAAAAGCAATCGTAAACCAAAAAATTTACAAACAGATGATGGTAAGGAGTTCTTCAATAATCAGTTTCGTCACTTAATGCAATTGAATCAAATCAACCACTATTCAACATATAGTGTTCTGAAAGCATCCATCATAGAAAGATTTAACAGAACTCTTAAAGGAATGATGTGGAAGGAGTTTACTTATCAAGGAACATATAAATGGTTAAACATATATAAGAACCTTGTAGAGAAATATAATAATACTTACCACAGAACAATAAAAATGTCGCCCAATGAAGTAAATTCATCAAACGAAAAATTTTTATTGGATACAGCTTACAACAATTTAAAAGTATTTACAAAACCAAAGTTCAAAGTGAATGATAATGTTAGAATAAGTAAATATAAACATATATTTGAAAAAGGTTATACACCAAATTGGACTACTGAAGTATTTACGGTTAAAACTATAAAAAATACTAATCCAAATACATATATATTAAAAGATTATCAAGGACATGAAATTAAAGGAGGGTTTTATGAGTCTGAATTAATGAAAACTAGATTTCCTGAAACTTATTTGGTTGAAAAGGTTTTGAAAAGGAAAAGCAACAAAATTTATGTTAAATGGCTTGGTTTTTCTTCAGAACATAATTCTTGGATTAATACAAATTATGATTAATAATAAAAACTGTGAAAAATTTAATAATTAACTTAATCATTCATGAACCACTAAAATGTCAATTACATTAACTTTAAACGGAGACTCTTCGCATCTTGTCGCAAACTATTTTCCGCCAATTGAACTAAATGAAAATTATGTTTGTGGCTTAATAAGTTTTGATACATATCATTCAATTCCAAATGTAGATGTTGAAAACAATTTATTTCATATTGGAAATCATGAAATAACAGTTCCAGTTGGGTCATATGAATTAACTGATATAGCTGAACTACTAAAAATTAAATATCATGATATGAATCCAACCGGTTCTCTTGATGTACGAGCAAATTATAATACACTACAAACATGTATAAAAAGCACTTCTGATTCAATTTATTTTAATAAAAAATCCTCAATTGGATCATTATTAGGCTTTAGTAGAAAAGTACTAGCACCTGGAATAGAACATTACTCCGATAAAACGATAGATATAACCAAAATTAATACAGTAATCGTTGAATGCAATATTGTATGCGGTTCGTATATAAACAACATGTCTACGCATATTTTACATCAGTTTTCGCTTAACGTTAGTCCTGGATATAAAATAACAGAGACTCCAACCACTGTAATATACTTACCTGTAAATTCAAGAACAATAAATAATATAATTTTGAAAGTTGTTGACCAAGACGAAAACTTAATAAACTTTCGCGGTGAAAAAATAACAATACGATTACATTTAAAGCCTATGAAAGAATGATAATATACAACAAAAGTGATCTATCGAATGATTTAACATTTATTCAACCACCATCAGCCGAAGACGAAGGTGAAAATTCATCAAATTTTTGCAAAAAGTTAAAAATACAATACTATAAAAATAATAAACATCGAAAGCCTAAAAAAGCTAACGTTTTAAATAAAACTAATCAGCATTTTTTAAAAAGTTTAGGATTTAAATTAAAATAATAAAATTAATCACGTAGTTACAACCAAGGAAAACAAACAAATGAGTAGTATAATTAATATATTGCAAAAGCCTCAAGTGGATAATTCAATTATCAAGAAGGAGTACCACAGTTATACATCATATTTACAGTCATTTAAAAATAATGATGAAATTCGTATATCAATTCAAAACCAAGATTTGTATGTTTTACCAAGTGAAAGTTTTCTATATATCGAAGGTCTTGCAACAAAGGAAGATTCAACAGTTTCTACATCCATACGTCTCTTAAACAATTGTATGGCACATCTATTTGATGAAATTCGTTATGAAATTAATGGTATAGAAATTGATCGCACACGTCATTTGGGTATTGCAACAGAATTAAAAAACTATGTTTCGTTGAATAAATTTGAAAGTGATAGTCTACTAAATGCAGGATGGTCACCATTTAACAATGATAGTCTTATACCCGAAAATGGATATTTTAATTTTTGTGTACCAATAAAATTACTACTTGGATTTGCCGAAGATTTTCACAAAATAATAGTTAACTCTAAGCATGAATTGATTCTGTTACGATCTAAAGATGATAAGCAAGTTTTTAAATCTCAACTATCAACTGAAAAAACCAAGTTAACAATTTTAAATATAACTTGGAAAGTACCACACATTCAACTTGCTGATGCATACAAATTGCAGATATATAAAACAATAAATAACCGTCATCCATTAAGTATATGTTTTAGAAGTTGGGATATGTATTATTATCCTTCACTTCCAGAAAGTACAACAGTTTTGTGGAATGTTAAGCTAGCTGCTCACAACGAAAGACCACGCTTCCTATTGTTAGGTATTCGAAATAATGACAACAAGTTTCAACATTGTGATTTAAGTGATGTAAAAGTACATCTTAACTCTGATACATATCCTTATGATGATCTAAATCTTAAGTTTGATAGAAATCGTTTTGCTATTCTATATGACATGTACTTAAAATTTCAACAAAGTTATTATTCACGCAACACCCAACCATTATTAACACCAGAAAACTTCAAAACTATGGCGCCAATAGCTGTCTTGGATGTTACACATCAAAATGAATTAGTCAAAACTGGACCAATCGATATTAGAATTGAACTGAAGACTTCAAAAAATATATTACCTAATACATCTGCGTATTGTTTAATTATTCATGATAAAATATTTGAATATATTCCACTAACAAACGAAATTAGAAAATTGATATAACTTTATTTTTAGTTAGTTTAAGAGACTAATAATTATAGATATACATAAACTAAAAAGTACTTGTATACAATTTATATAAATGTTAACTGTAATTACATTATTGTTTATTCACAAACATTAGGTCTACATACTCAGTCACACTTATTTGTAAGGATGTTACTCAACGATATATATGAATTTTTAAAAAGATGTTCACACATTGTCTCCAACGAAGATAGATATAAACTGATTAATATTCAATCACATCTCGAAGAAGTAAATAACTTAAAAACAACGAAAAACAAATTTGGAGAGCATTATGAAGATTGTTCATGGTCTAATGAGAATGAAACTTGTGGACCCGACACTTGTTCATGTTCATACAAAAGAAGACAAAATATGAGAATAGAGGAAGAAGCAAACAAACTAATGAAATTCTATTATAACATTTATAATGTCAGTAAATGTAAAAACTGTAATTTTCAAAAAGTTTAGATAATAAAAATATTTATTTAAAAGAAAAAAACATATTCATCTATTTAATAATAAAAAATGGAAAAATATTTTACATTATTCTATTAACCCATATTTTCGACCCTTCTTAATGCGTCTAAAAGAATTTCATCCTGCCCATCATGTAACAATAAATATGCTGCTACATCCACCGGTGGCAAAACTATTACCTCCCTAATATCGATGGGCTCTTTAATGTTTAAAAATAGATCTTCATCGCCTTCTAATAGATGATGGTAGCTCTCGTGTGTTGCTGTTGATGATTCTGTAATTGCTGTAGGTGTTGCGACTGCTATAGTAGATGTCGATGTTGCGGGCTCAGTAGATGTTGATGTTGATGGTTTAGATTCTCTCATTTCCTTATTTTTGTTAATTATTCTCCTATATAAAGGAGTATCCCAAAATTTTTTAGTTTTTAATTTTATTCCATGTTGATTCAGATAATGGCGTTTTTTGTTTGAACTGTTTGAAAAAGTAACTATTTGACATATTTCACAATATAATTTGTTACTATTCATTTTTAAATATTATTTTAGTTTTTTTTTTTCACACAACACTTCGTTTTTGAATAATGTCACAAGACTAGAATTTTGTTCAGAAAAATGTTTTATTTTATACTTTTTTTTCTACACGCAATATATGCATACATTCATCTATAGAAAATTACCTGTAATTGGAAAATCTTCATATTTATCTACATTTATGATCTTGTAAATTAGTGAGTTTAAGCAATAAAGGAAAAATATTTGTTTGTCCTTCATAGAAAGATATTTTTTTATAATTAGTTTTTTCGCATACCCTTTTTCTCAGAACAAATAAAATGTAAATTTCACCAAGGCACCCACGTAAATCTACACGCGCAAAAAGCATGCATACGCATGTCTCTTGTTCTTAATACTTTAAAAATACTTAATATCATGTGTCTTGCATGTGCATGTTAATTTTTAAATGTCCTATCCTTTTTTTCTTTTAAAATGAAAATTAGAGTAAAGCAAAATACATCTAAATGCTATGACATGAAAAAGCATGCAAAAGCATGCTTACGCACTACATGCAATGGAAATATCCTTCCTTATAGGAATATTTTTTCATGTAATTTATTTTTTTGGTGAGAATTTTGAAAATTTCTATATAAGTGCAAAAAGTAATAAAAACTTGTAATGCATACATATACATATGACCATGTGTCTTGCACATGCATGTTTAAATTTCATGTCTTGTACATGCATGTTTAACTTTCATCAAATTTTTAAATGTCCTATCCTTTTTCTTAAAATGAAAATAAATAAGATAACTTATTTTAAGCATAAACTCTCATTTTCATAAAATTTAAATAAATTTGAAATATATGCATTTTATTTTAATTTTTTGAACTAAATTTTCCTGAAATGGATTTCAAATTCACTTTGTTAACGTGCATATGCATGTTTAACATAAAAACAAAAATCAATAAATAATAGGGGTCACTTCACTTTACTAAATATATTTATTGTTTTAAAAATTGTGTAACTACATAAAATTTCTTATGACAAATAAAAATTTAGCTATAGTTTAGTTCGAATATTGCTGAACCATTTGGTGATTGACGTCCTTTGTAAATAATTGTCCAAATTTTGTCATTCATTTTTGATAAGTAAGGATCCTCTCTGTTTAAATATTTAACGATTCTTTGCGGAAGATAAAACCACTTATTGTTGTTTAAATATGCAATAACTTTGGATCCATATTGTGTAACCTTCCATTCAAAATTTAAAATCTTGTAAGGTTCATTTAAGGGAATATCATCAATTTTTGTGTATTCAGATTTTATTCCTTGCGCAATGTTAATTATTTGTTGATAGATCTAAAAACAAACAAAAAACTTAGTTAAATTTTATATGTATTTCTTAAACTTTCATATAATAAATAAAAAAATTCTAATGTTATGTTAAACTTCATTCTTACCATTGTTGTTGAACGTAATTTCAAGGATCTTTGAATAACAATAACTAAAACTAATTTCTAATTGGTCTTTTATATACATATTTGTGAGTCAATCGAATTCTCTATTTAATACAATTACTCAAATGAGAATCTCATTCGAATTGTTCCATTTACGAAAATGTCTTCGTTAAACTTTTTATGAGAAAAATATATATTCTCATTTGAAGTTAACTTTGTTGTAGGAATATATATATGTATTAGAATATCCGTCCTTATGGGAAAAAAAATATTTGTTTGTCCTTCATAGAAATATATACATACATACATACATTACACGTGTGCCAGAATGCCCATAAATATACTACTGTGCCAGAATGCCCATAACTATTCTAATTAGAATGATCCTTATGGAGAAAATACACGTGTGCCAGAATGCCCATAAATATACTACTGTGCCAGAATGCCCATAACTATTCTAATTAGAATGATCCTTATGGAGAAAATACACGTGTGCCAGAATGCCCATAAATATACTACTACTGTGCAAGAATGCCCATAACTATTCTAATTAGAATGATCCTTATGGAGAAAATACACGTGTGCCAGAATGCCCATAAATATACTACTACTGTGCCAGAATGCCCATAACTATTCTAATTAGAATGATCCTTATGGAGAAAATACACGTGTGCCAGAATGCCCATAAATATACTACTACCATCATCTGTTTGTATGTTTTTTGGTATTCGTCTCAATTCAAAAATATTTTCCATTGCGTTAGTTATTTCAAGTGCAGTTTTTGTTTTTAGCGGTACTGCCCATGCAAATTTTGAGAATGTGTCAATTATAGTCAGCAAAAATCGATAATTTCTATTTTCTTTTGAATAGTTCCCCATTTCAACTAAATCAGCTTGCCAAAGGTCATCTATTCCTTTCATTACAACTCTGCGACGCACAAAATGTTTTCGTGCTTGCTTATGGAGTTCGTTTACTAAATTTCTTTTTGAAGACATTAAGTTGTTTTTAGAGATTTTTTGAAGAGTGTTGTGATCTACTTGAAGCACTTTCAGCTATTGATACAAACATGTACTTTTTTAATCTATAAATTTTCTCATTAAGCTGTTCAATTTGTTCTTCAAAGGATGTTTTAATTTTTAGAATATCTTTTTCAATTTTATAATTTTCTTCTATATCTAATTTTATTTCACGATGTAGATCCTCAATTTGCATTTGAATATTTTCTTGAATTATAGTACTGTCTCTCTTAAAGTATGCTAATAATTTCTCTTCTAGTTTTTCAATTTGAGTTTGCAGAAACAATTTATTGATAACATCGTTTTCCTCCACAGCTTTTGCAACATTTTTGATCCTTTTGTTTTGGACATCAATGTTGTTGTTCGTATCCACAAAGAACCCCAGCAGTTTAGGTGCATTTTTCAAGGAAACTATGTTGCTAGTATCGTTTAAATAATGTCCAAATTTATCAACAGACATGCTTTATATACTTTATTAAAGTTAATGTATTATATTAGCTTCACGTAGTTCTTCAATAATTGATATAATCTCGTTATTGTGATTATTATGACCTGCAGCTTGTGATGCGAGCAGTAGTCGAAGTCGATCTACTAGCTCATTTGGATCATCCCAGTATATATAGTTGGGCTTATGGATGTTAAATTCCATCATTACATCACCTAAGTAGCTACTTTTTGGCTTAGATCCTGTTGATTCACTTAAATTCTTTTGGTTTTTCTCGTCAATAAATTTCTTAATAATATGTTTATATTTATATCCTCTAGTACCCTTAATTTGACCATCAGGTTTATAGTCTCTTCTATATGCATTAGTAGTAATTAAAATCTTTTTATAGATTTCGAGATCAAATTTATCATAATTTTTTGGTATTTTATCAAACATTAGAGAAAATAGTCCTGGTGTTAGAGCCCATATTTGACCACCAACTTGTATTTTATGTTCACTAAGTGTAAGTTTACTATCACCAAATTTCCATTCATTATTGAAATCTTTATGTGGACCATAGTTTGTATCTAATTCATTTCTTCCTTCCAAGACTGATAAATCAGTATAAGTATCTTCTGTATTGGAAGTTTGTGAGTAAAAATCATCTTCATCATCATCATCATCATCATCATCATTTTTAGAATTAGTATCATTAAATAAGGTGGTATTATCAAATATTGTTCCTTCTGCTAGTTTCTTTGGTGTACTTGTCTCTATCTTGAGTGATGGTTTTTCAGGCTTTAAACTTGTATTATTTTCAAATTCTGTCTTCATTTTATTTTCTTCTTTAATGGGAATTCTTTTAATTTTTTTAGAACTATTTATGAATTCTTTGAGTGGTTCTGTTATAGGTTTAAACGTATCTCTTAGTTGTTCACGTGTATCTATTTCACCAGTTTTTATACTACGAAGCTTTTTCTTCAAGACATTTCTTGTCATCACCAACTGTTTTAAAATTTTCTCATCCATGTTTAATAAATAAAAGGTATCAGCTATTAGATCAGGTATCAGCTATTAGATCAGGTATCAGCTATTAGATCAGCTTATCAGGACCTGGTCTGGTTTTCAGATCAGCTTTTCAGGACCTGGTCTGGTTTTCAGATCAGCTTTTCAGGACCTGGTCTGGTTTTCAGATCAGCTTTTCAGGACCTGGTCTGGTTTTCAGATCAGCTTTTCAGGACCTGGTCTGGTTTTCAGATCAGCTTTTCAGGACCTGATCTGGTTTTCTGATCAGCTTTTCAGGTATCAAATCAGGTTATTAGGTAGCTGGTCTGGTTTTCAGATCAGCTTAACAGGTATCAGATGAGGTTTTAGCAAATAGATGTATCAAGTCTAAAGTTAGATTAATAACTAAAGTAAATGCTTATGATTGTAGTTTATATAGTTATGAAATAGTCAAATTGCTTTCTGTAGCGTCCATCATTTAATTCATTATCTTTACTAATCACCAAAAATCCATATTTATCCTTCCAACACTCTCGACAAATTTCATGAAACTTTTCATAACTCATATCGCCACCAACATGATCTCTATAAACATGCTTCATATTTGTCTCATCTTGTTTAAACATTATAATAACATTGGCATTGTCTCTTATTAAATGCTTGGGAATTCTAGTATAAGTTTGACACAAGTAGAATGAATCAACATCCCTATGTCGCCCCATACAAAAATATGTACGTATATTATTCTGCTTCTCACATGCAACATCATCAAATATCATAATTGAATTAGTTTTAGCTTCGTCAGGTGGAATAACTGATTCATTATCTGTATATGTATAATATCCCATTCCTTTTGTTTATACACGGTCACACTGTTTTCTTTTTGTTGTCTACTTTTGCTTTTTGGCTTCTTTGCTTCGAGCAAGAAACAAAAGAAATAAGTCTTTTTTAGCACACCAATTTGAAGTGACGTGTTTGGCAAACGTAAAATCGTTTTAAGTGATATTCTTTTTCTCCCAAGTATTTGGAGTTTTATTATTAAATATAATTAATTAATTAGATTTCTGATTCGTGTATTCTATTAAAAACAAGAAAAAAACGTATGTACAAATTAGAATAAAATCTTTATAAAAAGAAGTGAAGTGTTTTTAAGCCGTTTGGGCATAAATAAAATACGTGAACATATTTCGCTTTTGTTTCTTTTTTTTCATCAATTGGATATAAGTTGCCGTAAAGCAACTAAATCACGAATAAGTTTTGTCACTTCAAGTGAAATTGAAGTTGAAGGATTGCTGTTATCACTTCCCGTATTGCATCATCATTGACAGAATTTGTTGGAGAAATTGGTGGTCAAACTGAGTTAAAGCTAACTCGTCAAATTCAACAGGTACCAAAGCTCCGCTTATAACCTCCGCAACAACCACTAATCTTGGTCCAGATACAACCACCTCCCGGTAAGTCACCCCCCTTTTTCCTAATCCATATATTGTTAAATTATTAACCAACCCCCGTGTGCCCTGCACATTTTGGTCCTTCGAACCGGATCCGGGTCATCTAAAACCCGGCACCCTCCTTTGCTATCCGAAAAACCCCGTTTTTCCCCATAAAATCCCATTTTTCACGCAAAAACGGTATAACCTCCATTTGTGAGATATGCCATTTTTGCAATAAATGGTACATAAACCCCGTATATGATCTGATATGTACAGTCTCGTAAGAAAACGTTAGTTTTTACAAAACTTTCCATTTCGTCAAAATTGGTGTGTCTTTTTACATTTTTTATAAAAAACCCTAACGGTCCACAAAAATAAACATACATACGTGCATTTATACTTAACAGGTAACAAATGCAATTTTTTCTTATTGCTTAAATCAAGAGAAAAAGCAAAAGGAAAAAGTGTTAAAAATTTACCTGTTAACCGCATACGTATGTATGTATGGTTGGAATTTTGCCCTTGAAAAAACATTTCATGTTTTCTATTCTTCTGTTTCTTCTGCAATAAATACATACATACATACATTGATACTCTTTATGCATTACGAATTTTTTGGCACTCTCACTCATTAAAGCAGCGAGTGAACGATCAACGAACAAATAAAAGCAGCAAAATCATTTCTATGTACATATGTATGTATTTACTTCTGACAAAATATATAGGTCAGTAAGCCAAACGAAGCAGCTGATACATAAGAACATTTAGAATAAATGGTTACGAGGGTAGCGTGGCAAGTAACGAGAAGAAAAATAAATTGTTATGTTTATTGTTTTATTTGAATAAATCGATGAAAACTTAAGATATTTGTATTAATGAATGCAAATTTCTACCGTAATTAACCCCCGGTGTACATATATATCAGATCATCATCCACATACTTTCGCTATCTAAAATATTGAAACCAATAATTTGAAAACTTATTTAATTATTTCAAATTATTTCAACCCCCATATACTGGTCGCCTATACGAGGCACCATTGAAAATTTTCGGAAATTTTCTCCCTCAACAATAATTTGCAAATTTATTTAATAATTTCAAATTTATTAACCCCGCATATATTGGTCGCTTATACGAAGCGCCATTGGAAATTTTCTGGAAATTTTCGGCCAGTCGTGAAACAACTAATTTAAAAATTGTTTAATTATTTAAATATTAACCCCCATATATTGGTCGCTTATACGAAGCACCATTGAAAATTTTTAGAAATTTTCTACATCAACAAATAATTTGAAAATTTATTCAATAATTTCAAATTTTATTAACCCCCATATATTGGTCGCTTATACGAAGCACCATTGAAAATCTTTTGAATTTTCTACATCAACAAATAATTTGAAAATTTATTTAATAATTTCAAATTTTTATTAACCCCCACATATTGGTCGCTTATACGAAGCACCATTGAAAATCTTTTGAATTTTCTACATCAACCAATAATTTGAAAATTTATTTAATAATTTCAAATTTTTATTAACCCCCATATATTGGTCGCTTATACGAAGCACCATTGAAAATCTTTTGAATTTTCTACATCAACAAATAATTTGAAAATTTATTTAATAATTTCAAATTTTTATTAACCCCCCATATATTGGTCGCTTATACGAAGCACCATTGAAAATCTTTTGAATTTTCTACATCAACAAATAATTTAAAAATTTGTTTAATTATTTAAAATTTTACTCCCCACATATTGGTCGCTTATCCGAAGCACCACTGAAAATATTTTATTAATTTTCTACCATACATCCATACGAAGCATCTGTAGAAATTTACTATTTTTACAGCCATAACACTTGTCACTTATACTAAGTACCAGTGAACATCTAGCTTGCGAATTTTTTAACCCCGATATATTGATCGTTATACCGACACCGGTGACGATTTCTCAAACCCCCATAAAAACTTTTTATCAGTAACCCCTGCCGTTTTTTCTCAATGGAATGGCAACGTTAAAAAATTTAATACGCGCTTCTGATCGCGTAATAGATTTTCAAACCTATTTTAAAGGCTTGAAAGAAGAGGGTCACACTCTTCATACCTTGGTGGCTCAAGAACGACAGCTTGAGAAGCTATGGACTAGTTTCGAGAGTCTCTACGACACAGCACTGGAGAAATATGAAACAATAAAGGAAGATATCGAAATGGCAGCATTAAAAGCCCGTTTTTATTCTACCTTTGAAGCCTATACAGAGATCATCGCAATTATTCACCAATATACCGATAAGATTCGTACCCAGGCCGCAGCAGCTGCCCCATCAGCGACAAAACAAGTCGATATGACGCCGCATATCTCTTTACCCCCCTGCGATACTGAAGTCTTCCATGGTGACTACAAATCTTGGCCTACATTCCGAGATATGTTCACTGCTTTGTACCGCAATAACAACCGTCTATCACCTGTAGAAAAAATGTGCCACTTAATGAAGAAGACGCAAGGTGAAGCACGTGAACTTTTAAAAACTTGTCCCATGACCAACGAAGGTTTTGACATGGCATGGCAGAACCTCATGCATCGTTATGAAAACAAGAGGGTCCTAGTTAACGCACAATTGAAATCACTTTTCAATATAAAACCGATGTCGCGGGAAACTGGTTCTGATTTAAGGCGTCTGCAGCGTACAATTAGCAATTGTATTACAAATCTTCGTTTGCTGCAAATTGAAACAGAGAATTGGGATTCAATATTCGTGTATATCTGCTCGACCTGCTTGCCTGAAGTTACCCTTAGTTTATGGGAACAATCTTTGCCCCAAACTACCGCTTTGCCCACTTGGACGCAGCTTGAGGTATTTCTAACATCTCGTTGTCACACTTTAGAGTCGGTTGCTGATATTCGATCAACTTTTGCGAGCTCGCATGGTTCAAGACCCGCACAGCCGGCTAATCTGAATAAATCTAATTCGTCTTCAAATCAAAAGCTTCAAAGTTACCACACTAATATTTCCAAAGAAAAGAAAGGAAAATGTGCTCTTTGTTCGCAATTTCACCCCCTCAGATTTTGTTCCGTTTTCTTAGCAATGCCAATCGAAGAACGCTATGCTACGGTTAAACACCAAAATCGATGTACCAATTGTCTGGGAACATCTCATGGCTCTCAAACATGCAAAAGCAAATATGCCTGTCACACGTGCAAAGGAAAACATCATACGTTGCTTCATCGCACACCTACTGCACAACGATCTTCAAATATCACCCAAGCCATTTCCCGCCCTTCTCAGACCAACTTACACAATAATCTTCCTCCTTTAGATATGAGCCCCTCAACGTCAGCACAAGCCGCGGACAGAATGCTACAATCGTTCTCAACACACCTCCCCTCAACGACACAATTTGTCATCCTAGGTACAGCTCTTGTTGACGTATATCAGGGCGAATGCAAATATACAGTTCGCGCGTTAATTGATTCCGCGTCTGAGGCAACTTTCATTTCACGAAAACTACAAAACCGTCTGGGCCTTAGCACGCGATCGTCCCAAGCTCAAATACATGGCTTATGTGATTCATTAACTGCTACCTCAGCGCAGACATGCCCTATTAAAATAGGCTCTCCTATCGATCCGTCGTTTAAACTGTTAGCAGAGGCATTAGTCATAAACAAGCTGACAGGTCAGCTTTCATATTACCCCCCATCATCGTCGGCATACAGTAATTTTTCACATTTACAGTTAGCCGATACTTACCGCAGCGGTGGGTCCGAAATTGACCTACTTCTCGGTGGAGATGTTTATCCAAAAATAATTCAAGATGGGCTGCACTGGGATAGACAACAGTCTTTGGTTGCGCAGAAAACTGCTTTCGGATGGATAATTACCGGCAAGGTAGCCGCCAATCCATGTAAAAAGACAATTTTATCATTTTATAACACCGTCGCGTTGGATAATCAACTTCGACGTTTCTGGGAGCTTGAAGATCTCCCGAAGAAAGCAAAATCATCACCAGAGGACACATATTGCGAGAATCGGTACACCTTGACTACCTTCCGCAATCAAGATGGCCGATACGTTGTATCACTTCCCTTTAATCAAGAACACCCCGAAAAATTAAATATTGGTCAATCTCGAAAAATCGCGTTATCCCAATTTCTACGAAATGAAGCGCGCTTGATCAAAAACCCCCAACTCAAAGCCGAATATGTTCGAGTTATTACCGAATATTCTGCTCTTGGCCAAATGGCCAAGGTAACCCCCATACGTGGTGACAGCGGCACATATTATTTGCCCCACCACGCTGTTATAAAATCTGATAGCACCACAACCAAATTACGTGTGGTGTTTAATGAATCAAACCCCTCAGCAAATGGCGTCAGCCTCAACGATTTGCTTTATACTGGCCCAGTTCTACAAGCAGGCTTTTCGCTTCGAAAATGGACGGCAAACAATGAAATGTTACTACAAGGACTGCCGTCAACACACTTGCTGGATGAAGAGTTTCTAAAATTGTCCGACTCCAGTATAACCAAAACCTTAGGCCTCCGATGGAACGCTGGAGGCGATTATTTTTATTTTAAACTTGAAACTACACCCAGTCGCAATTTCACTACGAGGAGATGTGTGCTATCTGAAATAGCAAGATTATTCGACCCAGCAGGTTGGCTGTCACCCAAAAACATCGTAGCAAAAATCAATATGCAGCAAATATGGAAAGATGGTACCGACTGGGACGAAGATTTGAATCCCCCAACGATGCAAAAGTGGCATGAATTCCTTGATGACTACATAAACATTGAACAAATTAAAATCCGTTTCATTGATTTTGATCCCGCCTATAAAGTCGAAATACACGGCTTTTGTGACGCGTCGGAAAAAGCATATGCAGCAGCCATTTACCTTCGCTCTGAGTTCCAAGGACATGTCGCCAGTCATCTGCTAGCAGCTAAAACGAAAGTTGCGCTAGTGAAATTCGTTTCCAAAGGATCTGATAACATCAACACCGAGCTTTCATCTAAAGAAATAGTTGTCGTCAAAAATCGTTTGATAATCGCCTGTCAAAAATCACATTTCAGCGACAAGTATTCACAATTATTGAAACAAAAACCGCTGTCCCGCAAAATTTCGCTTCTAACGTTCCACCCATTTATAACTGTCCCCCTTTATTTCTTCCCCGTTATAGCAAATATGCATAATCGTCGCCGCAGTCACGACTCCCCCATTGAAGAGCACAAGCTCACCGTCCACCTAAAGGCTAAGGCTCCCGACTGGCGCTTATGTCGGAAAGATCATCCGTTGCGTAAATGCGCAAAATTTAAAAAAAATGCCCGTGTTGCAGACGATGTACATGAAAGGCCGCCAGCAAAACGCCTGGATCGTAGCGTCACTGACGCTTATCGCAATTTGTGCTTGGCTGATCCTGATTTTTTCGAAAACCACAAGATCAATTTTGTTTTGGGAGCTGACGTGTATCCCAGGTTAATCCGGAGTGGTATCCAAACTGCCTCTATTGGGTCCCCCATTGACGCAAGACACTGTGCTGGGATGGGTCATCATCGGAAAATTTGCCGTTTAAAAATCATTATATTTTTTATCTTAACATTTATACAATTTATATACATATTATATACATAATACCTTCTACGTATCTTTATAAAAAATCATATTTGAATTATATAATTTTCTTTGCATCCTAGAACTATAACATATTGTATTATAATCACATCTTTTTTATATCATTGTAGAACGTCCCTCGTTGCTATATTATAATATAGCAAGGGGGGCAGAATGTTTATACACGGTCACACTGTTTTCTTTTTGTTGTCTACTTTTGCTTTTTGGCTTCTTTGCTTCGAGCAAGAAACAAAAGAAATAAGTCTTTTTTAGCACACCAATTTGAAGTGACGTGTTTGGCAAACGTAAAATCGTTTTAAGTGATATTCTTTTTCTCCCAAGTATTTGGAGTTTTATTATTAAATATAATTAATTAATTAGATTTCTGATTCGTGTATTCTATTAAAAACAAGAAAAAAACGTATGTACAAATTAGAATAAAATCTTTATAAAAAGAAGTGAAGTGTTTTTAAGCCGTTTGGGCATAAATAAAATACGTGAACATATTTCGCTTTTGTTTCTTTTTTTTCATCAATTGGATATAAGTTGCCGTAAAGCAACTAAATCACGAATAAGTTTTGTCACTTCAAGTGAAATTGAAGTTGAAGGATTGCTGTTATCACTTCCCGTATTGCATCATCATTGACAGAATTTGTTGGAGAAATTGGTGGTCAAACTGAGTTAAAGCTAACTCGTCAAATTCAACAGGTACCAAAGCTCCGCTTATAACCTCCGCAACAACCACTAATCTTGGTCCAGATACAACCACCTCCCGGTAAGTCACCCCCCTTTTTCCTAATCCATATATTGTTAAATTATTAACCAACCCCCGTGTGCCCTGCACACCTTTAATTGGTGAAATTTGTTTCTTCGGGTATTCATATTTGGGTTGATATAGAGATTTTGAGTATAAATAGATGTTTTCAAACTTGAGTCCATTAGGACTTTCTAGTAAGCCAATCATAACATTAGTCTTTCCACAATTTGATGGTCCAACTATTAGAGCACGAATAGAATTTGGTAAGAGGGGGCTGTGCTTTATTTTTGAACTGATGTTGACTGAATCGTCAATATTACGAACTAAAATATTTTTATGTTGTTTCACTAACTGCATTTTTGTAACTAAATATATTTTATAAATGTTACCTCTTATTGTAGAAAAAATTAGATAATATGGTTATACGATATCAGAAAACATTTAGTCATAAAAATACCTTCGTTGGAGGAGGTATAGTAGATAAAATAGTAAACTCTCTACCTGTTGAGCTTCATCTTCCGGGGTATCAGTACTGTGGACCTGGAACAAAACTACAAAAACGTTTAAATCGAGGTGACAAAGGTATTAATCTATTGGACTCTGCTTGTAAAAATCACGATATTGCGTATTCAAAAAATAAGGATTTAAGTACTAGACATAAAGCTGATAAAATACTTGAAAATTCAGCTTGGAATCGAGTTTTATCAAAAGACAGTAGTCTTGCAGAAAAATCATTTGCATATATGGTTACTAACGCAATGAAAGCCAAAACTAAATTTGGTATGGGTGCGGAGAAAAAGAAAAATGTTAAAAAGAACAAGCTAAATGATAAAAAACTGTTTAAAACATCAATTATAGCTGCAACAAAAATACTAAAGAAGGAAAAACCATTAGATATTAACTCAGCTATTAAAATTGCACGAAAAACTATCAACAAATCATTAAAAGGAAGAAAGTCTCAAATTGTAGTACCACGTGTAATACGTGTTCCAAAAATCGGTGGGTTTTTACCTCTAATACCGATTTTAACTGCTCTGGGTGCAATTGGTAGTCTAACAACTGGAGGTGCTGCCATAGCAGTTGGAAAAGGACTTTACTTAAAACCATATAAAAAAGGTTATCGTTTAGTTCACAAAGAGGAATCAAAAAACTCTTAAAGATGCTGCCCAACAGACCACTATCCGATGTGGACCTAAACCGTTTCTCTATAAAAATTCCATATTTTAGAGGAGTTTTCATGTTGAATACTCTACCAAAACGAACAAAGAAAATTGAATGTGGAATAATCAACTTAGATGTATCAACAGGGCCTGGTACACATTGGGTAGCATACTATAAAAACAACAATGAAAAAGAATATTTCGACAGCTTTGGAAACTTACAACCTCCTTGGGAAGTAGTCAAATATCTTGGTGCAAATATAAAATACAACTATAATCAGCATCAGAATTTTAATACATTTACCTGTGGACATTTATGTCTTAAATTTCTTTATGAAATAACTGAAAATATTAAATAAAACACAAAAATTTATATTTTACAAAACTCTTTAATGTCTTTTTATTCATAATTTAAAATACATAATTAATATATTATTGCCAAACAGGAAATTGGGAATTTTGAATTAGAAATTCACTCAGCTCACTCTCGACAATTAGGTTTTCTTCACCTTCTCTACTTAGGCAATATGATCCGCTTGAGAGATCTTTGATATCGTCATCGGTTAAAATATTATATCGCTTAGGCAGGAACATTATGTGTTTATTCATTTCAACTTTTAGGGTTGGTCCATATTTAGTTGTTACACGTACCACATTTCTAATGGTATATTTCGTTGAAGATTCAAGCTCCTTTACGTGGATTAAAGTTTTGTTATTTAGAGCATTAAATTTAGCAATTAGATTTGTTGTGGAGTCCATTTTTTTTTTATTTTTTATTTACTTCTTATCACTTTGAATGTTTAACTGGAAATGATCTTAAAAGTAGCGATGATGACTTCAAAAAGGCTATTCGAAATTAATTGTGGTGAAATAGTGAATAAGTGGGGGTATAGTGGTAGACAGAAAGAGATAGTTATAGAGAGAAAAGGGTTAGAGCGAGATGGATTGCTAAAAATAAATATGGAATAGAGAGAAAAGGGTTAGAGAGAGATAGAGTGCTAAAAATAAATATGGAATAGAGAGAAAAGGGTTAGAGAGAGATAGATTGCTAAAAAAGAAATATGGGATAGAGATGATAGTATAGATATTTTAAAAATTTACAGAACAAATTAGTCTTAAAGGAACCTTCCAACATTCATCATCATTTATTCATCAGCAAATAAAATGAGCCAAATTAGACGTACTCTTAATCAATTTATAACAGATTTTGAAAGCTTCAGGCTTTTTGATCATTGGGAGATGATAAGATGTTTCCAAAATATGCTGGATGAGAATGAAGAATATGGTGTCATGGAAGATGAAGACAACACTGAAAGACACTTCCCCAGCTGTCCTTGGTATCATCCTGAGTGTGAGGAGGGACCTGATACTTGCAGATGTACCATATATTTTTTAAGAAAAAATATACTAAAACATTTAATAATTGGATATTACGAAATGTTTCCATCATTATAAATAAAATAAATAAAAATTAAATAAAATTGTATAAATAATAAAATAAAATAAAATTGAATTATAAAAATATTCCTTGATTTGTATTATTTTTTTCTAACGGAAAACTAGGAATCATCTGTTCGAATATAAAATAACAGAAACTTGTATGTAGTGAAAAAAAAGAGGATTTATCCGATTATCTAAATTATTTCTCTTTATGAAAATATCTAATGGAATTTCAGATTATTGTGAAATTCAATTTCTCTTGTGCAGAACCTCTCAAAGAAAACAAGACTGTGCATGCTTAAGTGACATGAAAACAAGAATTTGCAAATAAGCAAAAAACATAAATTTTTGATCCAACGAAGTAAAGTCAATAAAGAAATAAAAAAACCATTCACATTTTCCATTCTTTTTTCAATAGTTTATTTACAATAAATTTTCTTATTAAATAGGATTTAAATACAATAATATTTCTTAGACTTTTTTTACATTCATTTTAACAACAATAAAAGAATTTTTCTTAATAAATAAGATTTTATATACATCAATTTTTCTGATTAAATAGGATATAAATACAATATTTTTTCTTATTAACTAAGATTTTATATACAACAATTTTTCTGATTAAATAGGATATAAATACAATATTTTTTCTTATTAACTAAGATTTTATATACAACAATTTTTCTTAATAAATAGGATACAAATACAATATTTTTTCTTAACTAATTAACTAAGATTTTCTTGCATTTTAGCAATCTCATCTAGCAACATGTCAAGTTCGTATTCAGGGTTAGTTTCCTTAATACGAAAATGATACCATGCATAAGTGTTTATATTATTTGATCTAATTTTTCTCTTATCATCTCCATAGCTTAATACTACCTTATTTAATTCGCTAGTATATAATTGATGTAGCTTAAATTTAAATGTTAACATACTATCATATACATTAATCTTATTAAATAGGCAATTCTTATATGTAGCTAAACTATATTTATCTAATATGGCTCTCTTTACCCCCTTCGATTTTTTAATATCATCTTGGTTTTCTACACTAAATGAATACATTTTTGAGCGCAGCCCAACAAACTCTGTCATTATCTTACCGCAATTTTCATCCTTCATCATACCAATTACTTTTTTATTTACTATTGGGAAATTATAAATATTGTCTGTAGGATAGACCGATGTGTCAAATTGTTCATGTATGTCATTTTTTATGTCAGCGTAAGAGTCATCAGTCTTTATTGAATATATAAAAGAGTCCGTATCCATATAGTTTAATGAGAGGTTTGTCTTAAACTTAGGTTGCATGTACCCGTAATGGAAATTATACATTTTCCATTTGGACAGCTCGAGTACACAAAATCCTAAGTAAATTGGTTTATTGTAGCAGGTTTTGACTCTAGTCATTTCGATTGCTACAAGATCTTCAGAAAATATAGATAAACTATGAAAATTTGGTTTTGATATCCAATCTTGGGCACCTAAATGATTGCAATTCGTCCTCTCCCAATTATTAACAATTTTAACATCTCTCCTCTTATCCACATTTTCCATGGTTTTACCATACACTGCATTATTAAGTAGTTTGAAAAAATTTTTTTCAAAAGCATTTTTAGCAGTGGCTCTATGTCTGGTATTTAGGTCAATATAGCCTTTTAACCATGGAGATTGTTTAAATGCTAGAATACGATGAGTTTTCTTTAAAACTAAGCCATATTCTAAGCACTGTTTGAGAACTCTAAAGTGTATCACATATGATTGCTTTGTAGAGAAATCGGTTATCAACTTGCTATACTTCGCTTGCATAGGTTTCTTATAAATATAACCGTCTGTTCCATTATCAGCTATGCTGTTTGGATCCAGATTCAGCTCGTCTTGTGATAACCATCTGAATCCACCATGAGGAAGATATTCCGACATCGCCCATCCATACAAATTGTTAGCGTCTAAATAAACGAGAAATTCTGAGGGCTTTTCTTTGTCGAAATCTTGCAAATATTTATTATTTTCTTTCGAATATCTTTGACTACACTGTACTATTCCCCCACGTATGCCTTTTTTCATAAAATTGTACATGTCTATTTCTATCAATAATTCTAACTCAATTTTTGTATATTTGAGCATTGCATCCCAGGAAAGGCCAGGTGCTGTATAATACTGGCAGGGATCGAGCTCATAAATACCCTTACAAACTTTTCTAAAGTTCTCGAAAATATCTGTCAGTAAGAGGACGTCTGTTTTTAAGTAAACTTCCATGTAATCTTTCATTGTTTCACAACCAAAAGTATTCCATACCTCTACAGCATGTGAGTATTCCTCTAAAGAACACTCTTTATTATTCAACTTATTAAAAAAATCACTGCGTGAAGGCAGCTGGCATTCATCTAGTTTTTGGAATGAATTTAGGTACTCATACGGGAAAATACCTTTTTTCTTAATAAGCTGAAATTCTTTTTCTGACTGAAATAAGGACCTAATAGTGCTGAAATCATTATCCGAGAAATTGCAGGCTAATGATTCCAAACTCTCAGCCATAAAGCGTATAGTATCAAGAAATCTTATTTCAAGCTTATGGCCATCACTCATTTCTGTGAATTGGGAGAGGGATATATAAAGTTCCTTATTGAGAGGGAGTACTTTCAGTTGCAATGAAATTTCACCTAATTCCTTAATGAAAAGATGTGAGTCATAATTTGAATAATTGTAGAAGTAAACTGGTATAAACTTGGGAATTTGGTAATTTAAATTACAGTTGTTGTGGGCTGCACCTCTAAATTTGCCACTAATGTGGCAGTGATCTCTAACACGATCTTTGCCTAAAAATTTTTGGCAAATATGGCAATTCACCGCACTATAAAAATTATAAGTATCCGAACGGGATAAAGTATCCATTTGTCTATTGTTAACTAAGTGGTTGTTATATATTTCTTCACAATCCTTAATTAAATATGCTACAAATTTTTTTGAAGCATCTTCCCCCGTATATATCCTAAACTTATCTAAATTATTACTATGCATACACTTAATATAATAACTAAAGGTGTGTGCCTTTTTATTAAATTTGTTTTACTACTTACACTATCACTTATATCCTCTAAGATGCATTCAAAGTCTGCGTAAACAACAAAAGGGACATCCATTTTTCGTTGATGTCCCTTAAAACTAAGAATGGCATCCGAACCTGATGGCATAGTTGTGACGATCTTTCCACATTCCTCCTTATGTGTACTCATGATGGTTTCCGTATGAGTATACTGGAGACAGCTGTTGCAGAAGTGTAGTTTTTGTTTATGTGTGGTAGTCTGATTCCATAAAAGTCTGTGAATGATAAAAAATAAAATAAAAGTTTATGAGTAAAACGTATATATTATAAAATATAAAAAACAAGTATATGTATCATTAAATTAAAGTTTTGTATAGTTTTTTAACTTACTTTGATATGTTCTTTATCAAAATGTAGTGATGAACTTCACCATTTTCCAAAAGCAACAAGTTTACATGGCTAATTTTTTCGTCCTTGGTGACATAATAAGGACCAATAATCTGATTGGCTCCCTCATCATAGCCGAATACGTTAATACTTATTGCTGGATTGTTCACCTCGAACTCTTTGATTTTGTTTAATCCTAATGGGAAGCTTAAATTTTTGAAATTTAACGCTACACCATTTCGCGTTACAATCGTCTCCGTAGCAATGTCCTGAATATTATAAGAACTGCAACGCTTTGCATGATCTTATTTGGTTGTATCCATGGCAGCGATTAGACACCACTTGAAACAGTAGTCATCATCATTTTCAATGTTGAGGCAAGCTTTTTTTCTTTCTAGTTTTCCAGGTGTGGATATCCAGTTCGATCCTTTGACGAGCGAAGATTTGTTGATGTTAATTTCTGCTCGGACTATGCGTGACAAAGTCCAACCAGAATCTCGCTCTTCAAATTCGGACATTTTGGTTGAAATCTCCGCAACCTGCTTACGGAATAATTCTTCAATACTATCTGCCTTCGTCAGCAAACTCATTTTGGCTACATGTGATATTATGCACAACTCCAATTCTTCTCCAGCAATTTTGATATATTCTGCCACAATACTCACATGAAATTTAATTATTGCATGCTTACTTAAATTCACTTGAAGTCTCTCCATAAAAATATTTTTATTTTCTTCAACAAATTCTTCCAACAGAAGTTGGTCTTTTTTGTTTAAAATTGCATAAGTGGCAATATGGTTTTTGAATGCTTTAGATATTTTATAATATCGCACATTCGCTTCTACTTCATCTGTTCTAGCATGCGAAGTATTCATTGGAGTTGGCAGAGTTTCTTCTCTTCTTTCTTCTACTTCTCCATCACTTTCCGGTAAGCTTATGTCCATAGCATCGTCGAATAAATTACCTCCAAGGATACCCACACCTCGTTGTTGAGCTTGTTGTTGTTGTTGAGCTTGATGTTGATGATCTTGTTGTTGATGCTGGTACTCTTGTTGATGATAATTAAGAGACTGCCATTGCATCACATTGGGGTTATAATTGTATTCCAAAAACTGATTATTCCATGGCATACCGTATTGTTGAAAATTTAATGGTAACTGATATTGAGGATACTGTAGAGAAGGATATTGTTGATGAATGAATGATGGTGATGAATTTTGGTGATTTTGAAGAGATGACTGCGGTAGCTCTTGATTTATGCCCCGGCTTACGACCACTTGATCCTGCACACTATGGTTTTTAACATGCTCCAAAAAGGACTTTTGGTATTTGTATACCTTATTGCATGTATTACACTGATAACCTGTATAACTCATTTTTAATTATTTTATTATTATTTCACTTTAACACAATTGCTGATGATACTTCTTGTAAATACAATAACGTACTGATGTGTTGGTTAGAAATGTTAGCGTATTTATAATAAATTAGAAGCAGTATCCTTGCAGCATTCATAAATTTTACTTTTTGTTTTTCTGCTGCTGACTGTACTTAGTCTGCTGCTTTAAAATAATCGTAGACAAAGAAAATGATTACGTTGCAAAATATATATGTATTCTACAAAATATTCCACGCACAAGTACCCACGATCGCACATTCATACATGCACACATACATACATACATGGACACATACATATACATACATACATACATACATATACACATATATATACATACATACATACATATTTCTTAAACAAATACACAAAATATTAAATTACCAACGACAAAAAAGCTGGACCCCCCACACACAAGTATGGGTGTTCACATACATGTGAACACAAGTATGGGTGTTCACATACATGTGAACACATAAATAAATATTTTCTCTGATATTACTGATATAGTATTACGATAACAAATTTCTACAGTCTGGCAACACTGGCAATTTTCCCTTTGGTATTAGAAAATAATAATCATGTATTGCCGTCGGCATTTGAAAAATTAATAATCATGTTTTGCCGTCGGCATTAGGAAAATCATGTATTGCCGTAGGCATTAGGAAAAATATTAATGCATACCCGTAGGCATTAGGAAAAATTAATTTTCACTATTTCACACCCATTAGTATTAGGAAAAATCATTACATGATTTTCCCGTTGGTACTAGGAAAAATCATCTCATGATTTTCCCGTCGGCATATATACTTATGAAATATTAATCTTATGAAACCCCTTAATCCACCCCACAATCATACACACATACAAATTCCCACGGTCATAAAAAACTGGACTTATTAAACCACCCTCGTATGTATTAAACAAACAAAACTCCTTATGTAAACAAAAAATTCCTTATGTAAACAAAAAGTTGGACGGACTTATTGATCCACCCTCGTAGGGTATCAAATTTCACAAATTTCCAAGAATTTTAAAATTTGGGTAATTAAAATTTTAAAATTTCAAAATTTTAATTGGCGCAGCATCCCCAGTTCCCTACTACTTCCGTTTTAAATCTATGAATGTATTTATTATTCAATTTGTACTTCAAGATTTTTTTAACATTAATAAAAAATAATAGTAAGAAAAAATAAAAGATCCATTGCTAAAAACGGTGTATGTAGTCCTGGTTCACACACGTCAACTTTTCTTTGATCAACTTCCAATTCAGCTGGTTGAAAAAAAGAGGTGTTTGTATATCTGTCTCCGTCTTTCTTACAGCTGAATTACGAGTTGATCATCAAAACTTGACGTATGTGAACTGGGGAGTACTGCAGCATATAATGCAAAATTTGCTTGCGCAATTTGCGTTTGTGTTGGAACTTCTGATATATCTGGCTGGGATAGCACAATATCGTTAAATGGAGCCATACATACTAAATACATTTTTTAAACGAGGAATCTGATTTCCAAGCTTTCCTGTTTGGCAGTAAGAATCCATTTTAATAATTTGTCAAAAATTTCCTAATTATTCAGAAACGAACACACTAAATACATAAATATATCTTACATAGTTTCAAAAAAAAAGTATCTGCTTTTGCAACAAAACATATTTACCAAAAATGTAAATGCCTCAAAGACGAAACAATAGGGTAAAAACGAGAAAATTTACTATAAGATGCGAAAAGTGTTAAACGTGCCGTTTTTAAAATTGAAAAGAGCTGTGTTTAAAAAAAGAGCTAAAGGGAAAAATTTCGAGTTAGAAGCAATCAAAAAGAGCTCCAAAATAGCTAAGTTGGCATCGCTGATAATGGCGCTGAGCAAGAGCAATAACATAGCCGCTTCGCTCTTTACGTAAAAGTGCCAAAAGAGCTGAAAAGAGCGGCTCAGCTCCGCGTATTTACTTACTCTGGTAATTATATTGATTTTGCTATTAGCATATGTACGTAAGTTTAAACATAAAAGCAGTTAACTTCTTAGCGTTTAAAAAACACTTATAATAATAATTATAAAAAAACAGCAGGGAGAAAACCATACGAGTATCATCCATGGTATGATATTCTCATTACTTTTAGCTTTGAAAAATTATTATAACATTGTCGTCTGCACTAAGCATGCACGGTTAAAATTTAAAGAAATGAAATTGAAAGTAGAATTAAAAGGAGATTAAAGTAGATTTATGGTCTAATTTTGTGAAACTAAACGAATTTTCAATCAGAAATAATTTCTTAATCAGGCTTGAGTTCAGTAATTTCAATTCTTATGAATGAAATATTTTTTTTTTTTTTCGTTTCTGGGGGCAAATCACCGCATTCGAAATCGAGTACTTTGTCATCGAAATGTTGTTAACGTGGATCACGGCAATCGTTATCGAAACGTATCTACTCGAAGTTGTACTCGATTGCTAATCTACTATCGAAAACAAGTAAACTCTAGCTTTTTGCCGCGAAACAAAAGGAAAAAAGAACGGAGTAATAAAAATATAAGTACAATTAGTTTAAAAAATATAGTTTTAATTGCTAATAGGGAAAGTATATATCAAAATAAAGATTGCCCAATAGACAGTGCAAAAAAATAAATAAGGGAACAGTCGCTTCTAGAACAAATACAAAATAAAGAAAATGGGAAACAAAAATAAGTATTGGAGCAATTTATGATGGAAGATCCTGTTTCGTTTTGTTTTCCTTATTGTCATATGCTAACAGCAATGTAAAAATAGTAGTAGTAGGTAACATAAATTACGATCGAATACCGTGATCCAAAAAATTTTAGTCATCGAAATTTTTCTCTACACGAAGGTGCATTCGATTTCAAATGCCGTGATTTGGCCCCTGGTTGGAGGGAAAACAAAAATATTTTAAATTTTGTAAAACGCTACGTTGTTTTCGTTTCTTGTCAAAATAGTATAATTGAAAAATATATGTATTATTCATTATAAAAAGCTGAATATAAAAATATTTTCAAAGTCAAATTTAATATGCACCAACGAAAGAAGAAATTCTAAATCAGCGGCGATAGTTAAGGGCCCATAAATACTTATTGGATGCTTGTGTAATTTTGAAACGTTCAATATTTCAATGCTGGAGTGAAATGTTAATGTATATGGATATGTTTTTCATCACACACATGGATTCAGTCAAGTTCCTATCCAAAATCTCACAACTGCAATCGACAAGGTCTCATATCATTTCTAGGCAACCTGCTTACTTCACAAAATTTGTCCCCACCTAGGCCTACTTGTGTAACAAAATATAGCTCTGTTGTTAGAGTTCAAGTGCTTCATCAATTTGATGACTGTATCAGTGGTCAGTGTCAGTGAGTATGTTTTAAGAAATGCACTTTTTGCATATCAATTTATCAGGAAACTTTCAGTACACACTTTCAAACTTCGGATTAAATTTTATCATTTTACCATTGACAGGAACAAAGTAGTTATGAGTAGAGCTGGCAAACTATCGATAGTCACGCCATTCGATATTTTCGATAGTTTGTTGGAAAACTATCGATACTATCGATAGTATCGAATTATTTACCTTGATATAAATAAAGACTTAAAACTTAATATAACGTATGTTTTATTAAGTCCCTTGAGCAAACCTCTTTATGGCAAAGTTTTTCATACAAAAATACACTATAGCTATAACGAACAAATTCTGAGCAAAAAAGCCTCTATATAGCGAAATATTCCTTCAGAACTCAGAATAAATCCTAAGTAGTTGAATAGTGTATGCGTGGAACCAATTAATTTTAATGGGGTAATAAAAAAAGATGTTAATTAGCCAATTAGGAGGTCGTAAAAAATTAATGGGTGTGTCGGTTTCGTTTGAAGTGTGTGTGTTTATATTTGGTGTTTTTTTACATGTGTTTTATGTGTTTGTGTTTCGTCCGTCTGTGAGGCGTATTGATTTCAGTTTGATTGTTTATATTTGGAGGCTGTCGGTGGCGCGTTAGTTTTTGGGTGCTTGTCTGTCCGTGTGAATTTTTGTAGTTTGATGCTTGGTGATATGTTTTGTTTATATTAAATGTGTGCGTGTGTGTTTTGTGTGTAAAGGCATTTATCCATCGATCTATGCTGTACGCTTGTTCGTCTGTCCTTGTTGAGATCGCCTCTTGTAGTCGGTGTCGTATTAATGATTTAAAAAAATGAAATGAAGAAAAGAATTGTTGTCAAGTAATGATTTTGCAAGATAATAATTTGTAAATATGTATGTAGGTTTTTTGTGTTAATAAAATACACATTTGATATACATGCATACTTACATACATACATAAATACATTCTGACATACGAATAAATATTTGTTTACATTAAAGACCCAACTATAATGTGCTTAACCAAACTTAAGCTAGTGTCAAAATTCAACGAAATGCATGTCAAATGCTTAAGTAAATTACTGAACACTTTTAGGTGGCTATATTGTACTTATTGAGCTTAAAAACTTTCTACACTTAGTTGCAAACATTTGCACTTTTGGAAAACTATTTTAGTTTTTATTTCTTTAAAATGTAATATTTTTGACGAAATCTCATTTAATTTGTAAAAGTTATAAATATATTACCATAAACAAGTAAATCCATGTTTATCGTTTATTAATTTATAAAGTAAACGAAAACTAAAATAAAAAAGTACTAAAAAAAGCAACAGTGATTGCATGTTTTCATTGTAAACAATTATATGTATCTATTATGTATGTTTATTGGAAAATTGTTATAATTGTGTTACAAAAATGGACAAAAAATTTAAATTTCTGAAGACAGTGAAATTTTAAATTGTCCACAAAATTAATTTCGTCCTCCATTATGTTTGAAACCAAATAACCAAATAAAAATGTACAACAGAAACGAACAGATGTGTCATTTGCTTAAGGAAAAGCGAAATTGACCGCACTTTCCTTAAGCAAATGACACTTGACGAAACTTGACGAAAAGTGTCTTAAGTACATTATAGTTGTATACATTTGATTGTGTGTATTCGCACATTTGCTTAAGTTACATTAAGCACATTATAGTTAGGCCTTAAATTTTGTGAAGTATGCATGCTGGAGATTGCTTCTATGTTGTCCCTTAAAGTTTTTCGTTATTTGTTTACATGAAATTTGTTGTCAAGTGGTTGATGTGAAATTATGTATAAATTTTTTGTGCATGGTTCTGCTGGACATATAAATTTTGTCTTAAAGTTTTGTTTGATATACTTACATACATACATATGTACATGCATATGTACATACGCACATATGAATCTACAAACTAATGTAATAACATGATAATGTTTTTTTAAATTCTCCTTAGAAACAAATATTCGTCTGATCGATTAAATTTCCAGTTGTGTTGCTAAGTATAAAAGATTTAGTTGCAGAATATTTGTTTGACTGTGAGAATTTTTCAAATGTACATATGCACGTGTATGTATGTGTGTTTGTTACGGTTGATCATGCTTTTGTTTTTTTAATGACCGTTCATTCTTTACGTCTTTGGTGGACATGCTGATGAAATTTGTTTATACATATTAAATCTATGAGTATTCGAATACGTAAGTACATTTGTATGCATGTACGTCGGTATGTTTATTTTTATATAAAATGTTGCCCATCAACACTTTACGTTTGTTCGCCTGCTCTTTTGACTTTAGTATAATTATTAAATTGATGAAATTTTTTTTTAAAGTAGTATTTTTATTTTACTATATACATAGTATGTAAGTAAGTAGTTTTATATAAATTTTTTATTTTATTTTTATTTTATACATATAGCTATAGGTAGTACATTTGTTTGCAAGAATTTTGTAAGATACATATAAATATATAATTGCATATTAATTATTTAATATTGCTGCTTCCAGTAACTCCGCTGCCTCTTTCAGCAATTGGTCATCCGTATTTTCATAGAGGGCAAGAAAACTTACCACATCTATGTTGGGCAGTACTTTCACTTCAATTATTTCAATTACCTCTCTGTCTCTTAAAGCTGTAGGTTGAGGTGTATATGGTTGGGTATTTATGTTCAAAAAAACATCCTCATCACCTTCTAGGAGACTTTCATAAAATGCATGGATTTCAGATGCATTTTCTTGCTCTAAGTCGATGGCTAGGAACAGCTCCTCATCGCTAGTCCTTATATTTGTTTAGCGTACAAAGCGGTGTTGTCTTCGCGGGATTCATTTTTCAAATAAAAATTGTTACAAATTTTTCCTTTACTTTGAAATCGTTTACTACATAGAAATTTCTTTAGCTACAAAATTTAGCAACGTTAGGTTTTTTTTTTAAATACATATGTATGTACGTATCCCTCTATATTCTTCCTATATATTTGTAATAAGTTTATTTGATTCACATACTACATACAAAACAATACTTGTTTACATTAAATTCGCCAAACTATGGATACTTTAACATGTTTGTACTTGAACCCGGATGTTTTTTTTTTTTTTGTTTTTTTAGAAGATCGATTGATACTCAATATGTACAAAACTACAAATTGGATTTCTTTACATTAAATTTTGCAATCTGCATATGCTTGCTTCAGCATGATTCCAGTTTATCGAATTATTTTTTCAGTAAAAATTTTGCATCGTAGACATTTCTTTCGAGCTGCTTGTTTTGGTTTGTCTACCGAAATTTTTAAGCCAAAGATATGTTGCTATAAGTACATAATTTTATTTACTGTAAGTTAGTACATTATTTGTATTTTAAAGAAGAACACCGTTCAAGTAGATTCTTAAAACCAACATATTTCTTTTATGTTATTATATAAAACTAATTGAAAATAAATAAATCAAAGTGATTATCTTGTGTTGCTTAGTACAATTTCAAAATTTTGAAGTGAACTTTTTAAAAAATAAAAAACAAATTAAAAAAAAATTTTAAGTGATATTTTTAAAAATAAAAAAACAAATTTGAACAAGTTTGAAGTAATCTTTTTAAAAATAAAAAATATACATATTTGAAAAATTAAAAAAGAAAAAAAAACAAACAAACTAAATATGTATTCATAAGGTTATTATTTTCCTCAACACCAAATTTCTGCTGAACTACAACAATATATGCCGATGTTACATTTTCCTCAACAACAACATGTGCCGATAGAGTATTTTCCGCAATACCGATACACTTTTCCACAACACGTAATTTCAGCTCAACAACAACATGTACCGATAGAATACTTTCCACAATACCCATACACTTTTCCACAACACGTAATTTCAGCTCAACAACAACAACATGTACCGATAGAGTATTTCCCGCAATACCCATACACTTTTCCACAGCACGTAATCTCAGCTCAACAACATGTACCAATGCAATATTTGCACCCACATTCAACTCCCCTATATTATAACGTAACAGAAAATAATCAAATACAACAATATCCTGTGTCGTCAGCAGCCCTGCAGCATGTTCAATATAACAATCCTCCACATTATCCTTTGGCTTACAATCATCAATTTAACGTTTCATCAAATTATTCTGAAGAACGTGAGGAACAATATCAAAATATTCGGAATGAAAACAGTTTAACAGAAGTAAATGCCTTTTCAAATAGTAATGAGAACACACAGATGGAAGAAGAAGAAGCAGAAATAGATATTTTGAATATTGACGATGATGATGAAATGTTAAGAAATGGACAACAAGCTGAAGCTATAAATGAAAACAATGAACTTAGATATTATAATATAAACAGCGCCTTCAAAAATAAAATAGCTATCTACGGAATTCCCAATAAAAAAGATGATATTATTTTTGAAGATTTTATTGATAATAACAAAGATGTTGTGAAGGAAAGACTTGAAAGCAGTTTGCATAACCATAATATTATAAAGTTTATGATTACAATTATTGGTGAATACATGAAAATTGTTGACGAAGATATACAACTAACAAATATTTCACATAGAGCAAAAATGAGCTTATTATGTAGAGGAGATAATATTAATGAAGTTGTTGGAAAACAAATTGATGAAATACAGAACAAAATGTCAGAATTCCAGGAGAGAGATTCTGGTTGGACATTAATTCGAATTGTTCGTATGGAAATAAATATTAATAAATCTTCATTGGTGAAAGGCTCATATTGGATAAGTTCGCCTGCAAAGCTTGCTAATCGTTACGCATGCATCAATATTGAAAACGCAGACAGTTACTGCTTCAAGTGGGCGTTAATAGCAGCTCTAACTACTTCAACAATTACACATAAGCAACGGTGCAACTCTTACAATATCGATGATATTAATGCTAATATAATTACTTTACAAAATAATGTTACAATAGATTTTTCATACTTAAACTTCCCCTTAAAGTTACATGATATAAGAATATTTGAGGAAAGAAATATCAATATTAGCGTAAATGTATTTGGTTACGATGAAGAAACCGATGAAATAGTTGGCCCATATTACAATACAAGAGAAGAGAAGCAAAAACATGTTAACTTATTATTATTAGAAAATGCTGAGCGGTTTCATTATATCTTTATAAGTGATATATCAAAGTAAGTAAAAATATTTACATATACAGATTTGTATAATTTATTTATTGGTTTTATTTTTTAAGACTTTTGAAACGACAGACAACCAAACATTGTAGTAAACTATTATTTTGTAATAGCTGTTTACAATACACCCATCAAGAATATACAATGGCTCAACACAAAATGGAGTGTGGTAGAATTGTAACCAAGATGCCTAAACCTGAAAATTCAACACTAAATTTCAAAGACTATCAAAGGAAAATAGATGTCCCCTTTGTTATTTACGCAGATTTTGAGTGCGTCCTAGAAAAAATTTCAACTAGTGTAAGTGATAAGACTAAATATATTCAAAAACATATTCCATGTTCATTTAGTTACTACATTAAATGCAAACATAATAATAAGTTAGATAAGCTAGAAATGTATACAGGAAAAGATGCTTCAGTTAAATTCGTCACATATTTAAATAGAGACTGTCAGGAAATATATAATAATTATCTATCAGAAATAAATCTCATGGATACTCTTACTCCTGAAGAATTAGTATCATTTCAAAATTCTCAGATTTGTCATATATGTGAAAAATATTTAAATGCTGATCGCGTGAGAGATCACTGTCACATAAGTGGCAAATTTAGAGGAGCGGCGCACAAAAGTTGTAACTTAAATTATCAAGTCCCTAAGTTTATACCAATATATTTTCATAACTACTCGTGCTACGACTCCCATCTTTTCGTAAAAGAGTTAGGTAAAATTGAAAATAGTTTGAAAGTCATTCCGCTTAATAAAGAATTGTACATATCTTTATCACAATTTATTAAAATGCCCGATAAATTCAATCTTGAACTCAGATTTCTTGATACATTTCGCTTTATGCCTCACAGCTTAGAATCCTTAGCTAACAATCTTTCGGACAATGATTTCTGTACGGTTAAGAGTCAGTTTAAAACTAAAACAGAGTTTGATCTTATACGAAAAAAGGGCATTTTTCCTTATGAATATCTTGATTCATTTGAAAAGCTGAATGAAACTCGGCTTCCGTCTAGAGAAGACTTCTTTAACAAACTCAATAATAAAGAATGTTCGATTGAAGATTACGCTCACGCCAGAGATGTCTGGCAAACTTTTAATTGCAAAACTCTCCGTGATTATTTGGAATTATATTTAAAATCAGACGTACTATTATTGACTGATATATTTGAAAATTTTCGAAGTGTCTGCAAAGGAATTTACAACTTAGATCCTTGTCAGTACTATACTGCTCCAGGACTATCATGGGATGCTATGTTGAAGCATACAAATATTGACTTAGAGTTATTAACTGATATAGGTATGTATAATTTCTTTAAAAAAGGCATACGTGGTGGACTTGTGCAATGCGTTAAAAGGTATTCCAAAGCTAATAACAAGTATCTAGAAGATTTTGATAAAGAGAAGCCCTCAGAATTTCTAGTATATTTGGATGCAAATAATTTGTACGGTTGGGCTATGTCGGAGTATCTTCCTTATGGAGGATTTAGGTGGTTGACAAGTGAAGAACTAAATCTGGATCCTAGATACATAGAGGATAATTCAAATGATGGTTATGTATATGAAGTAACCTTAGAATATCCTTCCTATTTACATGACTCGCACAATGATCTACCTTTTTTTCCTGAAAATAAAGGACCTTTAGGAACAAGACAAAAGAAGTTGATTACCGATTTCTCTGTGAAGCATTCTTATGTTATACACTACAGAGTTCTTAAGCAGTGTTTGGAATATGGTTTAGTTCTAAGGAAAATTCATCGCATTCTGACTTTCAAACAATCTCCATGGTTAAAAGATTATATAGATTTAAATACTCAACACAGAACTGTTGCGAAAAATGATTTTGAAAAGAATTTCTTCAAACTCCTCAATAACGCAGTATATGGCAAAACCATGGAGAATGTGGACAAAAGAAAAGATGTACGAATAATAACAAACTGGAGTAGAACAAACCGAAACCGCTTAGGAGCTCAAGAGTGGATATCTAAATCCAATTTTCACAGTTTATTTGTATTTTCGGACGATATGGTTGCAATTGAAATGAATAGAGATAAGACATATTATAATAAGCCTATATATTTAGGATTTTGTGTCTTGGAACTTTCTAAATGGAAAATGTATGATTTCCATTACCGATATATGCAACCTAAATTCAAATCAAATTTATCCCTCAATTATATGGATACGGACTCATTTATATATACCATAAAAACTGACGACTTTTATATTGATATAAAAACTGACCTTACACAAGAATTTGATACTTCTGATTACCCTGAGGACAACAAATATGGTTTCCCTCGTCTAAACAAGAAGGTGTTGGGAATGATGAAGGATGAGAATTGTGGAAAGGTTATGAAAGAGTTTGTGGGATTGCGATCTAAAATGTACTCTTTTAGCGTTCAATATGAAAATGATACTAAAAAATCTAAAGGAGTAAAGAAATATATTCTTGATAAGTATAGTTTATCAAATTATAAAAATTGTTTGTTTAATAAGTGTATAATATATGATAATATGCTATCATTTAAGTCAAAAGTACATCAAATTTATACTAGCGAACTAATAAAAGTAATTTTAAGCTTTGAAGATGATAAAAGAAAAATTAAACCTGATGGTATAAATACATTTGCGTATTATCATTACCAAATCGAGGAAACTAATCCTCATTATGAATTAGATATGCTACTGATGGAAATTGACAAACTTGAAGAGGGTTGAAGTTTCTGAAAATGTATATCCATATCATTTAACATCTAGTTATAAATATAAAGTTGTTTAGCTTATAAATAATTATTAAGGAAGCAAATTGTTAAAAAATATAAACATATACATACGTATATATGTATGTATATTTATTTATATATTTAGTTTGATATTTTTTTACTGTGTCTTTTAGATGTAATCTTTAAAAACTAAAAATACACCAGAAATTTTTCATTAACATTTTATTTGTACTTTTATTAATTTTTGATATTGAAAATAAACGTATATGAATTAATTATATTTATTACATTGATTTTTCTTATATTATATATCGTGCATCTGCACGTGTCTGGTCCTTCTATACAATCTGAGCTGTACCAAGGACAACAAGAAAAGTGTTCGGCATCATTGTTATCCTCCACACCAAAGTCTTCGTTTTCTTTAAGCATGTGAAGAAAACATAGTACTGCATCCTTATGTTCATGCATTAAACATCTTTCATATTCCTTAAGAAATTGTTCTACTGCAGATTTCATTGTCAAGTTCTTAACGTGTTGAAAAATTAAAATTTTAATTTCATAATGATACACACAAATTTTTGATTGGAATTGTTGTTTTCTCTATCTATCTCTCTCTCTCCCTCTCTCTACGAATATTCCACATATAGACATATTCACTATTTCACACCAAATATTTTCATGTAGGCTTCTTAGACTCATCGAATCTGCATTTAATTTCAATTCAATTCAAATACTCAAAGACATTAAACATAAAATCATTATGGAATCGTTAGGTTAGGTTAGCAGGCTGCTAGTGAAGAATGAAAATATAGGAGTCTAGCTCACTTGGGTCCAATACGATGATCCCTTTGTGCTGCCTGTAAGTTGAAAGTATAAGAATAAGGGGGGAGACCGGAAGTATAGGGAGAATATAGATGGAGAGGATATAGATGGAGAATAGAGTAGAGAAGAAGTGAAAAGTGGGACAAGGAGAGGGCCTAGTACATACACATGCCGTGAAGGCTAGCGGCCATACCAGCCGCTGCTCCTAATGTATAGACTTAGGTTTCTAAGTCCTATTTCCGATAACTCGGACAAGCTATTGAAGGATATTCTGCCAAGGAAGTGCAGACGGAGATCCTCCAAAGCAGGACAGAAGCAGAGAAGATGCGAAATGCTTTCCTCCTCTTCCTCATCATTGCAGCTGTAACAGTAGTCATTATACGGGAGACCCATACGTTTAGCGTGGGTTCCGAAAGTGCAGTGGCCTGTAAGTGTGGCCATGAGATTCCTCAGATGCTTTCTGGTAAAGCTAATGAGGTTTCTGGTTCTTTTAGTATCTAGACGAGGCCAAAGGATTCTCGATATAACGCAGGTAGGCTCATTACGCCATCTTTCCTGAGCTGAATTAAGAAAGGCAGTATCGAAGCGTCTCCAGCAAGACGACAGAGGGAGCCCACAGAGATTGTCATCGACTTCCCCGAGTAGGGTTCCTCTCTTTGCTAGTTCATCCGCAACTATATTGCCTGAAGTAGTCCCGTGTCCACGCACCCAGTATAGTGTGATGGTTGCGTGCTGCGCCAGTTCATCCAGGACTGTGCGGCATTCTTCGACAACTAATGATGTAGAATATACACCTGCAAGGGTTTTGATCGCGGGTTGGCTGTCCGTTATTATCTGGATATTACTATTGTGTATCCGATAATAACTCAACCAGTGTGTTGCTCTTTTTATGGCGGATATTTCTGCCTGTAATATGCTACATTCGTCCGGGAGTCTGAAGGATATTTCAATTCCAAAATCTGGAATATATATCCCCCCTCCAACTCTTCTTATGGAATCGTTAAATTTAATTAAAAAATTCAGTTCATTAAACAACAAGTCCTTGATACATATAAAGGAGTTAGATGTATCAAGGAAATATAGAGTGGTTTCGGCGCAAAAGGACAACGACAAAATATGGTCCAACAGTAAAAATTGAGATGGAGGACCACTTCATGTTCCTACCAAATAGGTACAACTCTCTTACCGATGAGGAGCTCACCCACCTCTCAGATGGCACATTCCGGGTGCAGAGGCAAGGAGAACGGAATTTGCTTCTCGATAAGGAGGAGGAGGATGTGGAGGAGTTTTTAATTCCCAATGCCCAATACCCCATTTGGCAGTAATATAAATTTTTGTTACATATATATTTTGCAAGAATAAAACAAAATTTTATATAAATGATGGAATTTTAAATTTAATTTTTTTTATTTAATTCATAAAGAAATTGAAGGCATAAATGATTATAGTTGTATCTTATATTTTTACCCAGATATTTGATTACTTCTGCAGGAGGTTGTAAGTTTCCGAAGCTATCGAAATATTCTATTTCTTTGTTGTTTTTAAAATATGCTACCCAATGTGTGCCGAGTCCTGTTGACATATCTAAATTGATTATTCCACATTCCTTTTTCCTCGGACGTTTTGGTAGAGTGTTCAGCATATAAACTCCTCTAAAGTATGGAATTTTTGATGAAAAATTTTGTAGATCAACATCCGTCAATGGTCTAGTGGGTAGCATTTGTATTAGTTTTTTGAGTTCTCCTTACAAATCAAACCATAACCTTTTTTATAGGGTTTGAGAAAAAGTCCTTCGCCTACCGCTATAGATTCTATCGCTCTATTATGTCTAGCTGCTTCCTCAAGCTGTTTTTTTGCATTTTTTGTTGCATTTACAGTCTTTGCTATAGCAGCACCTCCAGTCGCTAAACTACCAATTGCACCCAGAGCAGTTAATATTGGAATTAATGGTAAAAAACCACCAATTTTTGGAACACGTATTATACGTGGTGCAATAATTTGTGATTTTTTCCCCTTCAAAGAACTGTTAATAGTTTTTCGTGCAATTCTAATGGCTGAGTTAATATCCAACGGTTTTTCCTTCTTCAACATTTTTGATGCAGCTCTAATTGATGTATTAAACAGCTTTTTATTACTATTTAAATTAATTTTTTTATCAAATTTCTTTTTTTCCACGCCCATTCCAAATTTTGTTTTGGCTTTCATTGCGTTAGTAATCATATATGCAAATGATTTTTCTGTGAGAGTGCTATCTTTTGAAAGAACTCGCTTCCAAGCTTTGTTTTCAAGTATTTTATCAGCTTTATGTCTAGTACTTAAATCCTTATTTTTAGAATAAGCAATGTCGTGTTCTTTACAAGCAGAGTCTAATAAATTAATTCCCTTATCACCTCTACTTAAACGTTTTTGTAGTTTTGTTCCAGGTCCACAGTACTGATATCCAGGCATATGAATTTCAATAGGTAGAGAGTTTATTATATTGTTAACTAAACCTTCTCCAATGACAGTTTTTTTATGACTAAACGATTTCCGATATCGTATAACCATATTATTTTATTTTTTCTATAATAAAAGGTAGTATTTATGAATTGCATTTAGTTACAAAAATGCAGTTAGTAAAACAACATAAAAATATTTTAATCCGTAATGTTGATGCTTCATCAAACATCAGCTCAAAAATAAAGCATAGTTCCCTCTTACCAAATTCTATTCGTGCTCTAATAGTTGGTCCATCAAATTGTGGAAAGACTAATATTATGATTAGCTTGATAGAAAGTCCTAATGGTCTCAAGTTCAAAAACATATATTTATACTCAAAATCCTTATATCAGCCGAAATATGAATATCTAAGAAACTTAATTTTACCAATAAAAGGAATGGGATATTACACATTTACAGACAATGAATCTGTTATTTCCCCTAACGAAGCTAAAAGCAATTCAATTATGATATTTGACGATGTTGCATGCGAGAAGCTAAATAATATACGTGCATATTTTTGAATGGGGCGACATAAGAATGTTGATTCATTTTACTTATGTCAAACTTATACCAGAATTCCAAAACATTTGATAAGGGACAATGCCAATGTAATTATAATGTTTAAACAAGATGAGAAAAATATGAAGCATGTTTATAGTGATCATGTGGCAAGCGACATGAATTTTGTAAAGTTTCAAGAAATTTGTCGAGAGTGTTGGAAGGATAAATATGGATTTTTGATGATAAGCAAAGATAATGAATTAAATAATGGTCGTTACAGAAAACAATTTGACTGTTTCATAACAATATAAGTTACTATACAGAAAAGATAGTCTTTAGTTCTTAATCTGACTTTAAACTTCATACATCTATTTTTTATAATTGGTCAGATACGTAAAACCTGATCTGATAACATTAACTGATAACTGATCTGATAACCGGAACTGATAACCGATCTGATACCTAATAACCGATCTGATATCTAATAACCGATCTGATAACATTAACTGATAGCTGATCTGATAACCGGAACTGATAACCGATCTGATACCTAATAACCGATCTGATATCTAATAACCGATCTGATAACATTAACTGATACCTGATCTGATAACCGGAACTGATAACCGATCTGATACCTAATAACCGATCTGATATCTGAAAACCTGATCAGATAAGCTGAACAGATACCTGATAACTGATCTGATAACCGAAACTGATTACTGATAACCGAAGGTGATACCTGATAAGCAGATAAGCTGAACAGATACCTGATAACCGAAACTGATTACTGATAACCGATGTGATACCTGATAAGCAGATAAGCTGAACAGATACCTGATAACTGATCTGATAACCGAAACTGATTACTGATAACCGATGTGATACCTGATAACCGATCTGATACCTGAAAAACTGCTCTGATACCTGATAACTGATCTGATAACCTGTTCCAATATCTGAAAACCTAATCTGATAAGCTGAACTGATACCTGATAATTGATCTGATAACCAGAACTGATAACCGATCTGATAACCTGATCTGATACCTGAAAACCCGATCTGATAGCCTAATAAAATATATAGTTACTAGATCTGATAGCTGATAAGCTGATCTGACATTTGACGCTAATAAACATGGATGAGAAAGTTTTAAAAGAGCTGGTTGCAACAAGAAATGTCTTGAAGAAAAAGCTCCGTAGTATAAAAACTGGTGAAATAGAATCATTTGAACAACTAAGAGATACATTTAAACCTATAACAGAACCTCTTAAAGAATTTATAAATACTTCTAAAAATATTGGAAGAATCCCCAAGAAAGAAGAAAGTAAATTCCAAACAAAAATTGAGACCAACAAAAGTTTAAAGCCCTTGAAAACATCAGTCAAGGTAGAGACAAGTACACCAAAGAAAATTGTAGAAGGAACAATATTTGATAACACAATCTTATTTAATGATGCTAATGACGTGAGTGATAAGGATGAAGACGAGTTTTACTCACAGACTTCTAATACTGAAGAGAGTTGTACAGACTTATCACTCTTGGAAGCGAGAAATGAATTAGATACTTACTACGGTCCACATAGAGATCACAATAATGAATGGAAATTTGGTAGTAGTAACATTGAGCTAACTGAAGATAAAATTCACGTTGGCGGACAAAGATGGGCTCTAACACCGGGTTTGTTTTCTTTAATGTTTCATAAAACACCAAAAAACTATGACAAATTTGAACTTGAAATCTACAAAAAAATTTTGATTACAACTAATGCATGCAGGAGAGACTATAAACCCGATGGTCAGATCAAGGGGACTAGAGGATATAAATATAAGCATATAATTCAAAAAATATTTAAAGAAAATAGTCAGAAGAGTATATCTAATGCAGTAGCAAATGCAGGAATTCTGAATTATAAAGGTGATGGAATGATGCGCTTAAACCCCCGAAAACAAAACTATATATATTGGGATGATCCCAATGAGTTAGTAGACCGTCTCCGACTACTGCTTGCATCACAAGCTGCAGGTCATACTGATCACAATAACGAGATTGTATCAATTATTGAAGAATTACGTGAAGCAAATATAATACATTAATTAACTGTAATAATTAATACATATACATATATGAAGTATGTCTGTTGATAAGTTTGGACATTATCTAAACGATACTAGTGCTATAATTTCTATTAAAAATGCACCTAAGCTGCTGGGGTTCTTTATGGATACGAACAACAACATTGATGTCCAAAACAAAAGGATCAAAAATGTTGCAAAAGCTCTGGAGGAAAACGATGTTATCAATAAATTGTTTCTGCAAACTCAAATCGAAAAAATGGAAGCCAAATTATTAAATTGCTTTAAGGAAGACAATAATCAAATTCAAGAAACTCTTCAAGAACAGATAGAGGAATTACAAAGCGAAATAAAATTACAAATAGAAGACAATTATAAAATTGAAAAAGAAATTCTAAAAATTAAATCATCTTTTGAAGAACAAATTGAACAGCTGAATGAGAAAATTTATAGATTAGAAAATTATATGTTCGTATCAATAGCTGAAAGTGCATCAAATAGATCACAACAATCCCCCACAAATCCGTAAAACTACTCAATGTCTCCAAAAAGAAAGTTAGTTGACGAACTCCATAAGCAAGCTCGAAGACATTTTGTACGCCGTAGAGTTGTGATGAAAGGATTAGATGATCTTTGGCAAGCTGATTTAGTTGAAATGGGTAGTTATTCATCGAAAAATAGAAATTATCGATTTTTGTTGACTGTAATTGACACATTCTCAAAATTTGCATGGGCAGTACCGCTGAAAACAAAAACTGCACTCGAAACAAGCAAGGCGATGGAAAATATTTTTCAATTAGGACGAGTTCCAAAAAACTTGCAAACGGATGATGGTAAAGAATTTTTCAATACACACTTTGGAAAATTAATGCATAAATACAACATTAATCACTACTCAACATATAGCATTATGAAAGCATCAATAGTAGAACGATTTAATAGAACATTAAAAGGAATGATGTGGAAAGAATTTAGCTTTAATGGTTCATATAAGTGGATTGATATATACAAAGATTTAGTTTATGCATACAATAAAAAATTTCATCGCACAATTAAAATGTCTCCTATTAAAGTGAACTCAAGAAATGAGAAAAAGTTGCTAAATACAGTATACAGTCATTTGAAGATGTATAAAATGTCAAAATTTAATGTTGGAGATCATGTACGCATAAGCAAATATAAGCATACTTTTGAAAAGGGCTATACACCAAATTGGACAACAGAAATTTTCACCATCAAAAGAGTTCAAAATACATATCCTACAACATACATATTAGTAGATTATCGCGGAAATCCTATCAAAGGTGGATTTTATGAAGAAGAACTTTCAAAAACTAGATATCCAAATACATATCTAGTTGAAAAGGTTCTTAAAACTAAAGGAGAGGAGGCATATGTTAAATGGTTGGGGTTTTCTAGCCAACACAATTCTTGGATAAGTAAAGATGATCTATCGTAGTTGGAGTAAAACAACAACAACAACAACAACATTACTTATATTTAGCTCATTATGTAATAATATATATTTAGATTAGGAAATAAAGCGTTTTTATAAACAATATTGTAGTAAGTTTTATTTATTTGCAATCAGATTGTCATAATGTCAATAACACTTACTTTGAGCTCTAACTCATCAGAGTTATCTGCAAATTACTTCCCTCCGATCGAGTTAAATGGAGCTTATGAGTGCGCTCTAACTGCTTTTCATTCATATAATAGCATACCGAATGTAGACGTCTATAACAATATATTTCACATAGGAGAACATGTAATTATAATACCAATTGGATCTTATGAATTAAATGATATAGTTGATTACTTAGATCAGCAATATAAGGACTGCAGTCCAACAAATAAAATTCGAATAGAAGCTAATAACAATACAATGCAAGTTAAAATTAACAGCTCTAAAGATTTAATAGATTTTAATAAAGAAAATACAATCGGAAAACTTTTGGGATTCAATAGTAAAATCCTGACTCCAAACCATGATCATTACTCAGATCTTCCAGTCAATATATTTAAGATAAATCTCTTGCGAGTTGAAAGCAGTATAGCTGTTAATACATACATGAACAATTCCAAGTCACATACACTACATGAATTTGCGATTAATGTTCCTCCAGGCTATAAAATAGATGAAATCCCTAGAAATCTAATTTATTTGCCAGTCAACTCCAAAGAGATTAGTTCACTTGCTCTACGCGTGGTTGATCAGCACGGTGACCTAATAAATTTCCGAGGAGAGGAAATAACCATTCGGATACATTTGAGACCAACTAAATAATGATAATATATAACGCAAACATATCAAAGAATAATAAAGCTGTATATAATTCTAAAACTATACTAGAACCTAAGCGACAGTTCAAGAGATCAGTCCAACGAAAAAATCTAACCAAATCAAATCAAAACTATATCAAGTCGTTAAATTTAAAATTGAAAACGAAAAAATTAATTCAATAATAGATGTCCTAGATAAGCCATTATCTGATGAGAGTATAATAAAAAAAGACTATCACACATATGTACCATATCTACAATCATACAACAATAATGATGAAATTCGTATTTCAATACAAAATCAAGATTTGTACGTATTTCCCAGTGAAAGTTATATATATGTGGAAGGTTTTGTTGCAGATGATAAAAGCTCAAAATCCTCAAATTTAAGCTTTAAATTAAAAAACAACTTTGTAGCGTATCTCTTTGATGAAATCCGTTATGAACTTAATGGTATTGAAATTGATCATACAAGATATTTAGGACCGACAAGCACCATAAAAAATCTGATTTCTTTATCACCAACGGAAAGCACTGTCATGCAAAATGCTGGATGGAACAAAATTGATAATTTGAATATTGAAAATGTATATTTTAACTTCTATGTTCCACTTAAAATGCTCTTAGGATTTGCGGAAGACTATAACAAAATAATACTAAATGGTAAACATGAACTAATACTCTTGCGTAACAAGAATGATGAAGATCTTGTACAATCGACCAATTCTACTGACAAACCAAAACTTACAATTTCGCTAATCTCATGGAGAATTCCCCATGTACACTTATCCGATCATAGTAAATTGAATATGATTAAAATTATAAACAATGCTGCTTCTATACCAATAGCATTCCGCAGTTGGGATTGTCATGTAAATCCACAATTAACTACAGGAACTAGCCACGTCTGGAATGTAAAGATGGCTGCAAGTAGAGAGCGACCCCGTTTTGTACTGATTGCATTTCAACAAGAAAAAAAGTTTGTTCATTGCGATCTCACTAACTTAAAAGTACATTTGAATTCAGTTTCATATCCATATGATGATCTTAACATAAAATTTAAAAATGAACGCTACGCAATTCTATATGATATGTATGTAAGATTTCAACAAAACTATTATATGAAGGAGTCACAACCTCTTCTAACTTCTCAAGAGTTTAAGAACAACGCGCCCATTATTGTAGTAGATGTTAGTTATCAAAACGAAACACTTAATAACGGACCAATTGACATAAAAATTGAATTTGAAACAGCAACAAATATTTCAGCCAAAACATCAGCTTACTGCATTCTTATTCATGATCGTCTAATTGAATACATACCTATAAGAGGACAAGTTCGTAAAATCTTGTAAATTAAAAAGATGAAAAATAATATAGTTTTCATAGACTTGCAAGGTTTCAAAAGTAATTTAAATGATTTTATACCAAAAGAAGTAGCAGTCGTTCTCAACAACAATCAACACTTCAATTTTATTATAAAACCTCCTTTTGATTTTAAATTTTTAACAACAAAAAAGCAAAGAGAAGCAAACTGGTTAACAAAACATTATCATCACTTAAGCTGGAACGATGGAACTGTTTCATATCAAAGCGTTTTTAAATTTTTAAAAGCCAACGTAGGACACTCCGAAATATATGTTAAAGGTGAAGAAAAAAGACGATGGTTAGAAAAAATATTGCAGAACAAAATTTTAAATATGGAGGATATTGGTTGCATCAACTTTAAGCAAATGGATACTAAGTATCCAGATCATCTATATTGCAGTTATCATTCTAATGGTGTTTGCGCATTAAAAAATGCTCTTTTACTATCAAAAGAAGCAACCTTTTAAATGAATGTTTTAACTTTATACAACTAAGAATTAGATATAATTATTTTTATTTAAATGTATTCAATACAAATTAAATGATTTGAAAACTATTAATCAATGTTTTATTATTATGTATTATTAAAAAAATTAGTTGGTACATTCAAGCACAAATTTTTTATTAAAAATTAGTATTGGTGGTCAACATTTTACCTACGTACATACATACAAATGTACGTATTCGAATACTCATAGATTTAATATGTATAAACAAATTTCATCAGCATGTCCACCAAAGACGTAAAGAATGAACGGTTATCAAAAAAACAAAAGCATGATCAACCGTAACAAACACACATACATACACGTGCATATGTACATTTGAAAAATTCTCACAGTCAAACAAATATTCTGCAACTAAATCTTTTATACTTAGCAACACAACTGGAAATTTAATCGATCAGACGAATATTTGTTTCTAAGGAGAATTTAAAAAAACATTATCATGTTATTACATTAGTTTGTAGATTCATATGTGCGTATGTACATATGCATGTACATATGTATGTATGTAAGTATATCAAACAAAACTTTAAGACAAAATTTATATGTCCAGCAGAACCATGCACAAAAAATTTATACATAATTTCACATCAACCACTTGACAACAAATTTCATGTAAACAAATAACGAAAAACTTTAAGGGACAACATAGAAGCAATCTCCAGCATGCATACTTCAAAAAATTTAATGTAAACAAATATTTATTCGTATGTCAGAATGTATTTATGTATGTATGTAAGTATGCATATATATCAAATGTGTATTTTATTAACACAAAAAACCTACATACATATTTACAAATTATTCTCTTGCAAAATCATTACTTGACAACAATTCTTTTCTTCATTTCATTTTTTTAAATCATTAATACGACACCGACTACAAGAGGCGATCTCAACAAGGACAGACGAACAAGCGTACAGCATAGATCGATGGATAAATGCATTTACACATAAAACACACACGCACACATTTAATATAAACAAAACATATCACCAAGCATCAAACTACAAAAATTCACACGGACAGACAAGCACCCAAAAACTAACGCGCCACCGACAGCCTCCAAATATAAACAATCAAACTGAAATCAATACGCCTCACAGACGGACGAAACACAAACACATAAAACACATGTAAAAAAACAACAAATATAAACACACACACTTCAAACGAAACCGACACACCCATTAATTTTTTACGACCTCCTAATTGGCTAATTAACATCTTTTTTTATTACCCCATTAAAATTAATTGGTTCCACGCATACACTATTCAACTACTATCCTAATGGTCCCGTTATAAAAGCACCGAAGTCTAAATGTATTTACAAGCGCATTTGTAAAGCCTCTATACAATGAAATACTCGTACAAAAGCCTCTATACAGCGAAGTGCTCGTACAAAAGGCTCTATGCAACGAAATACTCGTACAAAAGACTCTATACAACGAAGTAAGAATAATATGATGTATAGCAAAATGATAAAGTTATTAGCATTCTCATGTTAAATAGAATTTGAATAAAGAAAACTATAGTTATAACGCATTTTTTCGTATTTCTTCAAATTTCGTTGTATCAAGGTTTTTCTGATTATATTTATAGCGAATCAATGGCTATGGAATTCGTTATATCGAAGTTTCACTGTACAATATTACGCCAATCGAAGACTTTACCATTATAGAGTCTGAACAATGTAACGATAATTTATTGCGGTGCGGTTTTTCATACGATTTTGAAGTAAAACACCGCAGTGCGGAACGGTATAAAATTAAAATCTATTTTATTTTCTCTGCGGACTTTCTTATTCTCTCAATTTTTGACTATTTTTCTCTTTCTGATGTTGCCATAGTTTTTGAATAATTGGCGATGTTCACAACATTATTGTGAACAAAAAAATGATTTAGAAGTTCAAAAACGTTTGCCATAAAATATAAAAGTTTAAAAAATATATCAAATATATCTGCCAATGCCAACAAAGAAATCGCAGCAATAAAATTCTATTCGACTTTATTTTATTTTCTCTACAAAAATGTTTCTTGTTTTTTTATTGATATTCCCTTTTAAATTTTGAAAATCTACGTGTTTTTACTAATTTTAACAAAGCGATTAGTTTTGAATTTTATTAGTTATTTAATATTTTATGTGTTAATACATAGCACCAAATCGAAACATACCAAAACTAAAGACTCTAACATTATACATACATATGTATGTACATACATATTTTTAAAAACTTATTATCTAATATGGCGCAGTTAAGACTGAATTTGTTCTTTGTGTATTTAGTAAAATGACAGCATTTTTAATATTTTTTTTTTAAATTTTAGAAAGTAAAATGTTTAAACATCAAAAACTGTACATCATTTTACCAAGTAAGCAAATAACAAATTCAGTGTGAACCGCACTAATATTTTGTTGGCATAACACCCCTTCTAGAAGGTACATTATAATAATTACAAAACGAATGACAAATTTAAATAAATTCATAAAAATCCACCATTAGATGCGGCTTGAAAAACTCTTTCAGATGATATATTTTTTTAAATGTTTTCTTGAGATAAAATATGCAAAAAACTACAAAAATACTCGTTTTTAGACACGGTCCAGCTCACGAACGGTCATCCTCTACACCACTAAAATGGTTTGGGAAGTCTCATTAAAAATTCCGAACTTTAATCTGAGAGGTGTAACATGAACTTTTTTCTGTGAATGTATAATGAATATTATACAACATACGCGGGAATTTGTTTCTCGCAAAGTGTACGAGTCCGGCAGACAGTACGAGACAAAATGAGCTTTAATTGATGGAAATAAAAAAGCTTGGGCTGACATTTCATTATCATTAGTTGAAATCACTTACAACGCCCTTCCAAGCCCTATTTTGAAAGTAATGTCATATAAAGGAGGTTATACTCATTATTAACCGATTTATTCATAAACGCTTTATAATAGCTTAATAAGCAAAACTCGAAAAAATACTATTCATAAATGCTTAATAGCCTATTAAACGTTTCGTAACTTAAAAATTTTTATTGTAGCCTCTATGCAACTTTAAACGTTTGATAAACTATTATAAAGAATAATGTCTTGATTTTTTTCGTCGCTTATGTAAGATTTTCTGTGGTTTTTCTCTTTTCTGTTTCTTGTTTACTCTAATGCATTTCTCCTGAATAATGTTCTTGAACATACATATTAATTTATGTACATATGCATGATATAAATATAGAAGATACTTCCATTCGCTATTTGTTTTTAAAAAATAAGTATTTTATTTTTATATAAAAGGTTCCCATATCGTAAAAAATATAAGTCTTCCCCATAAAATTTTTACAAAAATGTGTAATTATCTTAATGTGTAATTATCTTAACAAAAGTTGGCGCATCTTTTTGAATTTTTTGCCTAAAATAAGTATTTTAACATTTAAGAAATTTATTATTCGACATATTGTCAAGTTTATTTTAATTTGAAATTTATTTGCTGGTGGTTCAGCGATGTCTATATGCATTTCATTGTTGCTGTAACAAATCGTCAGTAGACTTCAACCACACATTTTTAACAGTCACAAACCTCTTATCTTATGTACAGACTTTCAAAAACCATCTGAGAATTCAGAAATAATAATATTTTTGAAAATCACAAAAGAAAAATAAGCATAGTAGGCTTAGAAACTTATACAAAACCCAGCAAATAATTTATATTCAATATGAATCTATTCTATTTTTCTACACCTTTATACAATTAGAAATCCTTTGGATAACAATAAAAGTAATTATAAGGCAAAATGAAAAATAAAATCTAAATTTAACATTTAAGAAATTTATTATTCGACATATTGTCAAGTTTATTTTAATTTGAAATTTATTTGCTGGTGGTTCAGCGATGTCTATATGCATTTCATTGTTGCTGTAACAAATCGTCAGTAGACTTCAACCACACATTTTTAACAGTCACAAACCTCTTATCTTATGTACAGACTTTCAAAAATCATCTGAGAATTCACAAATAATAATATTTTTGAAAATCACAAAAGAAAAATAGCATAGTAGGCTTAGAAACTTATACAAAATCCAGCAAATAATTTATATTCGATATGAATCTATTCTATTTTTCTACACCTTTATACAATTAGAAATCCTTTGGATAACAATAAAAGTAATTATAAGGCAAAATGAAAAATAAAATCTAAATTTAACATTTAAGAAATTTATTATTCGACATATTGTCAAGTTTATTTTAATTTGAAATTTATTTGCTGGTGGTTCAGCGATGCCCATATGCATTTCATTGTTGCTGTAACAAATCGTCAGTAGACTTCAACCACACATTTTGAACAGTCACAAACCTCTTATCTTATGTACAGACTTTCAAAAACTATTTGAGAATTCACAAATTTCAGGAACATTATTATTTGTGAATTCTCAAATAGTTTTTGAAAGTCTGTACTGACGATTTGTTACAGCAACAATGAAATGCATATGGCCATCGCTGAACCACCAGCAAATAAATTTCAAATTAGTTACCTTAATATTAAAAAAATCAAATTTCCCACCTCTGGAGTTTTTATTTTTCGAATTGTCTATACAAAACTTTTCTTTTCAAAACATAAAATAACTATATTTAATTTATAAAGAAGAAGAAGAAGAACAGTAATTAGACCTAGTTAATTTTATATATCACAAAAAGTGTAAGTTTCCTAACCCTGGAATCATCTTTTTTGATTTTTCTGATTTCTTACACCAATATTTTTCTTTTAATAATGCAAGATATGTTTAATTTATAGAGAAAGAGGTAAAACTAGTTTTAGTAAGTTATTTTGATATAACAAAAAAGTTAAAGTTTTCCAACCCTGGAAACGTCTTTTTGATTTTTTAAATTTTTAATACCAATTATATTTTTACTGAAATATAAGAAAAGTCTATTTAACAAAAAACATAAAACTTCGTTTTAGCTAATTACTTTTATATGGCAAAATCAAGTTTTAGTTTTCCAGCTCTGAAACTATCTGCTCGATTTGTCTGATTTTCAATACCAATATATCTTGGACCGTTTCTGACATACTCGTAAGGGACCGAAGTCACTAGCTTTTCTGGGAGCTTCGGAAAACTGATTTCACGTACACCAGACGGACGGGCATCGCTTATTGGTCTTCCCTATGTATAAGGATTCAGAATTTAATATTTTATGTATCACATATCAATATTATGGAAATTACACACGGAATGACAAATCTATATATACCCTTCTCCAATTTTAGGTAAAGGGTATAATAAAAGACACAGCTGTAAGTGGTATTGGAGGAAACAACAAAACATTAATCCATTATTATGTATCCCAACTGTTAATGTCTTCGTATCATACAGACTTCTGTTTAGAACTTGATGCTCTGGTAATAAACAAATTAACCTTATACAAAAATTGATATTTTACTCGATAGTGACGTGTATGGGGAGATTTTACTAGGTAATTCGTACACATTTCCTAATTTGACTTTACATAAAAAGTATCCCATTTGTTATCTGAAAAAGATCCCATTTCTTGTCTTATTTTTACAGATACACATTTCAAAACCCTTCATGGTGGTGTGCAATTAATGGAAGCATTCGTCCTGACGCACTACTGGCTCCTATCTGCAAGAGCTATTGATACAGCTGTAAAAAGGAAATGTCTAATCTGTTTAAAGTATATTGCGAGAGCTTCAGAGCAAATTATGGGTAATCTGCCATCAGTGCGCATACAGCCACCAAGGCCGTTCAAGCATTGTGGATTAGACTATGCGGGCCCTGTTACTCTAAGTAGTAGGGAACTGGACGTACTGGCGCCGATTAAAATTTGAAATTTGGGTAATTAAAATTTTAAAATTCTTGGAAGTTTGTGAAATTTGATACCCTACGAGGGTGGATCAATAAGTCCGTCCAACTTTTTGTTTACATAAGGAATTTTTTGTTTACATAAGGAGTTTTTTTGTTTACATTAACTTTGTGTGAACGGGTGATTTTTTTTGAGGTTGCATTAATTGTGTGAATGGGTGATTTTTGTGTGGTGGATTAAGGGGTTTCATAAGATTAATATTTCATAAGTATATATGCCGACGGGAAAATCATGAATATGATTTTTCCTAGTACCAACGGGAAAATCATGAATATGATTTCTCTTAATACTAATGGGGGGTGAAATAGTGAAAATTATTTTTCCTAATGCCTAAGGCAATGCATGAATATTTTTCCTAATGCCGACGGCAATACATAATTATTTTTCCTAATGTCTACGGTAAAACATTAATATTATTTTTTTCAAATGCCGACGGCAAAACATGATTATTATTTTTTTCAAATGCCGACGGCAAAACATGATTATTATTTTTTTCAAATGCCGACGGGAAAATGATTTGTCATAATTCCGACGGGAAAAACATAAAAGTTATTTCTAATGCTAATACAGGAGTTTAAGGCTGACCGTGATTTTGGGTGGGTGGGGTTGTTGTCGTAATACATAACCGAGGGACCTTATGGATTTGTCTGTCTGTCTGTCTGTTGTGCGAGGCTGTGATTGGCCGGGAGAGCGTGGTGTAGTTGAGGTAGATGGATTGAGTGTATGAGGGTGTGATTGAGGGGGCGGGGTCTACATGTGGTAGATCGACTGCGTGTATGCAGGTGTTGCTAGTCTGTAGGAATTCAAGGCTTATAGTGATTTGGGGTAGGTGATGGTGTTGTTGTACGAGTAATATGTATCCATGGGATTTGTGGATGTGTCTGTCGGGAGGAATTTAAGCGAGGTTGTTATTGGGAGGGGGTGTGGTGTAGTTGAGGTTGATCGACTGCGTGTATGTATGTCTATATGTTTGTAGGAGCTTAAGGATGATCGTGATTTAAGAGAGGTGAGGATGTTGTTGTAATATGTATACGTAGGAAGCTGTATGTATGTATGTCTGTGAAAATTTAAGGCTGATCATGATTTAGGGTAGGTGAGGTGCGTGTAGTAATATGTAACCGTGGGAATCTGTGTGTATGTATGTTTGTAGGAGTTTAAGGCTATGAGTGATTTGAGGGTATGTGAGGGTGTTGTCGTACGAGTAATATGTATACGTAGGAATCTGTATGTATATCTGTAAGAATTTAAGGTTGACCGTGATTTGTGTTGTTGTCCGTGTTGTTTCTAGGAATGACCGTGAGAATTTTTGTATGTATTTTTTTTTTTTTTTCATATACAAATTTATTTATTGTATCTTCAAAAATGAACTAACAATAAGTAATCAAATCTTAAATCTAAATATAATTATTAGGCCCGACCAATATCGGACATAAGCTTAGTGATAGTTATAAATAATACATAAGTAGTGATATGTATATGTATAAGAATTTAAGGTTGGTCGTGATTTGTGAGGGGTGGTGTGTTGTTGAAATAATTTGAATTTTTCTTAAATGAAATCTGGTACATGTGTGTGTGTGTGTGTGTGTGTGTGTGTGCGTATGATTCTCTCACGCTAGTAGTTTTATGTAGTTATAAATAAATTGTTTTCAATATCGAAATTTGGTTCTATAAAATATTTTCATATATCTGAACTTTCCCTAACCCTATATACATATACATATACATAAGTATATTTTCATACTCAAGGTTGCTGGGTATTTTGTCATGCTTAAAATTGTCCAGCGTTAAAGTCTGCCTGCGATCAATTTGCTTATATTACAGATTTTGTTTATTTAACTACGTCCGGCTTCTTTCGCTGAACTTCTTTTCATACGATCATGGGAATTTATAGTTTCTCTGTCCATAATAAGGTCGTTTAGCTTGAGCATGTGCTCTGACTGAATGGTTTGAGTTGTTCATATATTTTTATGATGTAGATATGTAAGTGTGATTGTCAAGATCTAATAAATACTTGAGTATTGATAAGAAATTTGATATTATGTATACATACATATCTACAAATTGATTTTATGTATGTATGTACATATGTACATACAAATAAGTGTTTGGGTCCGTGCTTGAATGTCATGTGCGGTCTTTTGTTGATGTTGTAAATATTCGCTGGGTCTTTTATGTATAGATGTCAAATATCTTCATATATTTTTTTTTATTTGAAATTAAAAAGCGTTGCTTTAATTTTTATCTGTATTTACTTAAAAGTTTGTGAGGATTTTCTGTTTTAAGTAAAACTGAATTCCTTAAGATACATACTTTAGAGTAATAGTAACTATAATATAAATATTTCCTATATTTAATTTACATTTGTTTAAAGTTGATGCAGCTTATATTCATTCTTAGAAATATATTGATATAAAATTTGTTCCAGCCGTAGGCTTTTTTCATCGCCTTTTACATAAATTTTAAAACATCTTGCATTGCCTTTTATACATTTATAAACATTTTTAAATGAAACTGATCCAGCAGTCCAGCTTATGTAATGATAGTTTTTTGTTAGCCAGCTTTCTTCTTTTTTATTTTTATTGATTATTATGTTTCATAATGAAATTATTATATTCGTAATTGTTGAAAACAATCGCTACTTCTTTTCCAATAAATTTATTTGAATTACTTTTGGCACCTTGTACGTGTATAAAAATTATCTTATTTTTCATATTGCTTAATTTATAAGACTTAGAATTTGACCTTTGATAGGTATATACATATTCTAGTATATGATTATGAATAAGAATACAGTAAGTTGATGTCTTTGCTTATTATTTCAAATTAAAATTTTATTCAATTGGACTGCTATTGAATAAAAGGAGCTTTTATCTTAAACTCTGGTACAGGTAGAAGCGCTTGAGATTCTTTCATATAGTAGCTTAGTTGGAATCTTTGATACATATAATATATAGAATTACATAACGTTTATTTATAAATTTTATTTTAAGATCAGCATCATATGGATATGAACTTAAATGTAGTTTTCAATTAGTTAATTCATAATGAACAATCTTATTTTCTTCTTGAATAGCGATCACGACCTATATATAGCCATTACGACCTATAGTGTCATCTTTCCAAGTTCCATGTTACCAATTAAGTAAATTTGTGGGTAATATTCTTAAAAATATAGTTTCGGAAAAATATAATGTAAAGAATTCATTAGAATTGAAGGAAAAAATTAAAAACGTAAAACTTGATAACAACGACTTATTAGTGTCTTTTGATGTGGTTTCTTTGTTCACCAACATTCCGGTTCGCACAGCGGTTAATACGATAATGGAAAAATGGAATATAATAAAAAGCAACACCACTATCCCACGCACACAATTCTTAGATATATTAAAGTTCTGTCTGTACGAAAACAATTATTTTATTTACAATAAAAAAGTTTACAAACAAGTCTTTGGCATGCCCATGGGAAATCCCCTCTCCCCAACAATTGCCGATATTGTTTTGGATAACTTACTTGACGTAGCACTGACTGAACTATTGAACAAAAACGTTAATATAAAATACATAGCCAAATATGTAGATGATATTTTAGCAATAATCAACATAGACGACAAGGATGAGATATTACGTTCTCTCAACGGATATCATCCGAAAATCAAATTTACCATAGAAGTTGAAACCAGGGGTGAAATCGCTTATCTTGACACAAAACTATACAGGAATATTAATACAATAGAATTCGACTGGTATTCAAAAAATATTTCATCGGGAAGAATTATCAACTTCAACGCTACTCAACCCAAAAGCCAAATAATAAATACAGCAAAAAATTTTATCCAAAGAGTACTTGACATTAGTGACCATCGATTCCACAAACAGAATTTTAAAAAAATCACTAACATATTAACAGCCAACAGTTTCCCTATTAATCTAATAGAATTCCTAATAAAAGCATACAAAAAGAAAAATTACGGAGAGCGTGGCAACCCTAAGGAAGATGATAAATGTTTTTACAGTGTAAAGTACATACCTGGTCTCACTGATTCGAAGAATATGAGAAAAATAATAAATAAAAATAACATAAGCTTTGCATATAAACCCAACAAAACATTGAGCGAAATATTTACTAATACTAAAACAGCCATACCAAAGTTACAACAAAACAACCTTGTTTACGAAATTCCTTGTAAAGGGAATGACAACAACAACTGCAATTTAGTTTACATTGGAACCACAAAAAGGAGTTTAGAAACAAGATTAAATGAGCATAAAGGTGATATTAATAAAAATAAAGAGAGCACAGCGTTATCACAACACATATTACAAACTAATCATAAACCTGACTTCGAAAATGTAAAAATACTCAATAAAGAAAACAATGTGAGAAAGAGATTTATAACTGAAAGCTTAAGAATACAACAAAAAATTAACACAACAATGAACAAAAAAGGAGATACCGACAATTTAAGCGCTAACTACAAAATTATAATAGAGAACAGCTGATCAGTTTGGAAAAAACTTTTAATCGTTTGTGTTAGATACTTTTGTTTTGCTTTATTTATTTAAAATAACATACATACGTACATACATATAAATGGATGTATGTAACTTGGAATTTGTTTAAAAAGTTTTAAGCATGTATATAAAAGTTTTCTTATAATTATATAAATTAATAATTTTTATTTGTAAGTAAACATTATGTTTTTGTTATATATTGTTATAAATTGTTAAACTTACTTATAATTTTTGATGTTTTTGATTTATGGAATAAATAGACGAATCCCTGGAAAAAGTGAACAAAACATTCACGAAACGTCGGGAAATATGAAATAAAAAATTACTTTTTTATTGTCATAGAAACACGTTAGGCCTAATTAGCTAAAGGAAATAGTCTTCAACTCAAATAAAAAACTTAAAACTTGGCCAAAGAAACAATATATAGCACAGAAAATGAAGTAGTTTTCTTACAATTTAGGTCTGACCTCTCAACTGCTCTTCTAGTATTCAATATGAGTTTGTATGTCAGAATTTCCGTCTAATCTTTGTCAGCGTTATGGATAATTCAATTTTAAACTTTTTATTCTTCAAATTGTGTTACTTCATACTGATAATATCTTTAAGTACATTAATAAGGTACGATTATATGTTTATTTTATGAAGGGTGAGCGCCTATGGCTTTTATTTGATGTTGTGGATGAAGTGTTTTTTTTCTCATTTTATTAAAGTTTAGCATATTGCGTATATATTTCTAATATATTTAAGTGAGCTTTTTGTACCTGTCAGACAGAGTGTACGTATCAGTTGCTCAGTCAGTCTCTTTTTATTAATTTTTTCTTCTAATGTCTCACTACTATTTTTCAGATTTTACTACTTGAAATAGAGAGTATTTGTATAATTTTTAAAAGTATTAATATATACATACATATAGGTAAATATATGTATGCACATAGAAATTAGTTCATATACAAAGAAATACATCTTTAATAATCAACTATTCTAGAAAATCGATCTAAAATAACACATTTACCTCCATCATCAATTCACCGTCAGTGTTTTCATAAAGTGTTAGAAACATTGGAATATCTATGTTTGGGAGAATTTTTACTTCAAGTGTTTCTATATCAGATTTGGTGTTTGACCCCTTGGCGTTATTGTGGTTAACGTAGGCTGCGTTGTATTGCATTCAGATGTAATCATTTCTCACTTAGAAAAGGTCCTCATCACCATCAATCATACCTGTATACAATACATTCATGAGTTGAGTTGATCCAGATACAATTGCTGTCTACAAATTAATGATTAGAAAATAGCTTTCTCATCACATTCTAACAAGTTTAATATTTTGCTTAGCATGCTTCTATCGATAGTGACGCGAGAGTCCGATATTTAGTGATGTTTCAATTAAAAATCTATACTATTAGAATTACGAATTCACTCTTTTGAATTTTTAAAAAAGTAGATACATGTGTATGTATTTCATTTGTCACAAACTCTTAAAATTTCTTTACTTATAAAAGTATGTCAGGAATTTTTTTAAATTATACATGCTTCGGCATGCTTCCAATATTTTTCTTGGTAAATTTATTTCATACTCCTACTCATACAGATACAGATATAAAGTAAGGTCTGTTTACATTACATTTTACAATTTATGCATGCTTCAGCATGATTCTAGTTGAAGTCTGTATTTATTTAGTAAGTTTGTTTGATACCCATTCATACACATGTACATTGTTAAAGATTGGATATCAAAGTACAATTTCCTTAGTTTATCTAGAAATGAACATAGTGAATATCTATTATAATAACCATATTCACATTTTAAAATTTTGTGTGCTAGAGCTTTCGAAATGGAAAATGTACACCTTTTACTATAAAAAGTGATAATATGATGTGTTGCTGAATATTGCACTGTGTTATAGTTCATTTTGAACTCTTAAGTTTTCACAATATTTCATACAGACCATCAAGTTTAGAGAATTCCAGTACATTAGGCTAATTATCTTCCCTGAGACCTAACATTCCTAATCAATCTTTAAAAAAACCAATACAAACTAGATTTTTCCTTTTTAATTTTATTTATATTTTCATTAAATTTCAACATTTTGTACATCTTCAAATTAATGTATACTGTATTTTCCACCTTTTTCTCATTCGTTGAGTTAACTTTAATCGCAAATATTTTAATGTAGGCATTAAGTAAATCTGTATGTATGTATATCAATCCACTTATATGAACCATTATAGCTAAATTCTTAACACATAATTCTTTTTAATGATCTATTAAATCATTCTACTATTGATGCTTTCATATTAAGTAATTTTTAATCCTCTATTTATGTATGAATTTTGCAGTATTTATTAAAAAATTATTTACCATCATCTATTTGTAAGTTTTTTGGTACTCGTACCATTTCAAAAATATTTTCCATTGCCTTGGTTTTTTCGAGTGCAGCTTTTATATTCAACAATACTCACCATATAAACTTTGCGACTGTGTCAGTTACAGTCTACAAAAATCAATAATTTCTATTTTCTCTAGAATTGCTATCCACTTCACCTAAATCAGCTCCATAAAAGACTATCTATTCCATTCATTACATCACTACAATACACAAAAAATTTTCGAAATTTATTGTGGAGTTCGTTTACTAAATTTGTTTTTTTAAATCATTGAGTTGTTTTACAGTTTTTTGGAGAGTGTTGTGATCTACTTGATACACTTTCATCTATTTATACTAAAATGTAGTTAATTTTCCAATCTATAAATTTTATCGCTCAGCTGTTCAATTTGTTTGTCAAAAGATGATTTAATTTTTAGAATGTCTTTTTAAATTTTATACCTATATTCTATCTTTAATTTTATTTCACACTCCACTCCATCAATTTCCATTTGAATATATCCTTGAATTATATTAATGCCTTAAGCTTTATTATAAATTTATCCTATAGTTTCTCGATTTGAGTTTCCAGAAACAATTTACTGATAACATTGTTCTGCGTCAGTGAATGATGATGATTCTTTATGTATGTATTAGTAGAAATTATATATTTTATTTAGTTTTCAAAATCAAATTTGTCATAGTTTTTTCACGTTTTATAAATCATTAAAGAAAATAAACCCACTATTAAACCCCATATTTTCCATTCATTATTGAAGTCTTTAGGTGAGTCATATTTTGTATCTAATTCATTTCATCCTTCCAAGACTAATAAGTCAATATAAGTAACTTCGGTGTTGGAAGGCTGTGAGTAACAATAATCTTCTTCATCGTCATAATCACTCTCAGTATTAGCATCATTAAATAATATGGTACTCGTATTATCAAATATTGTTCCTTTTGAAAGTTTCTTTAACTTCTCTCTATCTTGACTGAGGGTTTCTGAGGCTTTAATACTTGTATTATTTTCAGATTCTATATTGTTTTTGCTTTGTTTTTTCTGGTGTATTCTTTCAATATTTTTAGAACTATTTATGAATTCTTTGAGAAGTTCTGTTATAGGATCAAATATATCTCTTAGTGGTTCACGTGTATCTATTTCACCAGTTTTTATACTACGAAGCTTTTTCTTTAAGACATTTCTTGTCAACACCAACTGTTTTAAAATTTTCTCATCCATGTTTAATAATAGCAAATAAGAGGTATCAGCTATTAGATCAGGTATCACCTATTAGATCAGCTATCAGCTATCAGAGCAGCTTATCAAAAGCTGGTCTGGTTTTCAGATCAGCTTATCAGGAGCTGGTCTGGTTTTCAGATCAGCTTATCAGAAGCTGGTCTGGTTTTCAGATCAGCTTATCAGGAGCTGGTCTGGTTTTCAGATCAGCTTATCAGGACCTAATCTGGTTTTCAGATCAGCTTATCAGGAGCTGGTCTTGTTTTAAGATCAGCTTATCAGGAGCTGGTCTGGTTTTCAGATCAGCTTATCAGGACCTGGTCTAGTTTTCAGATCAGGTTATCAGGTATCAGATCAGGCTATTGGACAGCTGATCTGTAAAACAGTTTATCAGGAGCTGTTAAGATTTTCACATCAGTTTATCTGTTTCAGATTGGGTTATCAGTTTGCAAGTAGCTGGACATTTATAACATTTTGATGAATGAAGTTTAAGGTCAGATAAAATGCGAAAAACTATACTGTTATGTAGTCAAATTATTTTCTAAGACGATCATCACTTAATTCAGTATCTTTCCTTATAATCAAAATTCCATATTTTTAATTCCAACATGATTTATATTTTTCTCATATTACCTAAACATTCTATCTACATTATGATTATTTTCTATCAAATATTTGTTGATTCTGGTATAAGTTTGACATTAGTAGAATGCATCAACATTCTTATCTTACCCCATACAAAATTATGCTTCTCACAACATGGTTAAATATCATATTAATATTACTTATAGCTTTCTTAAAAGAAATAACAGATTCATTATCTGTAAATGTGTAATACCCACGACTTTTATTATGAAATTAATTTCTACAGGTATTCATATTTAGGTTTTTATAGAGATTTTGAGTATATAAATATGAAGATCTTTTCAAGTTTTAGTCCATTAGAACTTTCTAGCCAGCCAATCATATCATTCTTATTTTTTTATTTTTTTTTTCGCAATTTGACAGAATAGAAATTGATAGAAAGGAACTATGATTTATTTTTGAGTTAACGTTTGATGACTCATCAAAATTTCATACCAAGGTATTTTTATGTTGTTTTGACTATGAGTATGGGTCAATATTTATGAAATACCTTTCCTAAATATTGGTGCATGCACATAGTCAAAACAAAGTACGCTTTAAGTGTTCAAAACCAGTATTACTATAAAAATGGTGGTTTTAAACTCTTAAAATATACTTTGTTTTACTAACCTAATTTTGTAACTAATTGCATTTCATAAATATTGAAGCATACTCAGAGTCAAAATATCCTTTGTTTTGAGTATGAGTATGGCTCATTATCTCTTATTATAGAAAAAATAGTATGATTATATGATATCAGAAATCATGTTTTCTGTTGTCATATGACCATACTATTTTATTATTTCTATAGTAATAGATAATATTTATAAAATGCATTTAGTTACAAAATGGGGTTAGTAAAACAACATAAATATACCTTGGTATGAAATTTTTATGATTCATCATTATTTTGTACCATCCTATGTTTAGGTTGTTTTGACTATGAGTATGTACCAATATTTATGAAATGTATTTCATAAATATTATATCTTATTATAGAAAAAATAAAATAATGTAGCTATACGATATCGGAAAATATTTTCTGATATCATATGGCTATATTATTTTATTTTTCCTATAATAAGAGATAATGGTACCTACTCATAGTCAAAACAAAGTATATTTTAAGAGCTTAAAACCAGTATTGTCATGCAAAATACTGATTTTAAACTTTTAAAATATACTTTGTTTTACTAACCACATTTTTTGTAACTAAATGCATTTCATAACTATTGCAGCATACTCATACTCAAAAAAATGATATTTTTATGTTGTTTTGATTGTGAGTATGGATCATTATCTGTTATTATAAAAAAATAAAATAATACAGCTATTCGATTTTATAAAATATTTTCTGAAATCGAATAGCTGTATTATTTTATTTTTTATAATAAGAGATAATATTTATAAAATGTATTTAGTTACACAAAACCGGTTAGTAAAACAACCTAACAGTCTGTTCATCGAACTGCCTTACGTTAGAAGGCGAGCGATTACTAGCCAAACGATTTAGCTGGGAATTGAGTTCATTTTCTTTTTTCGATTGGAAATAAAAGCTCTTTTTGTTCGTTGTTAAACGTCTAAGAACAATGTTTCCATTACTCTTTTAGTTGTAATTCTTAAAGCTTTTTTCATAGAAAATTAAAAGTTTCTTTAGAAATGAAAAGATAGCAACCCTATCAATCAGTTGTAAATATAAATAAAAAGTAAAAGTTTCAAAAGTTGTTTGTTTAAAATATATGTACTAAAAACCCACTTTTATTGAAGAAACAATGATTTGAACCGTTGCACTTGGGTTTTTTTTATAGCGACCGAGATAACGCAGAAGTTCGCCTCTGCCGCAGAAGATTGCGAGACACTACAAATGTGCTAGAGTCTCCAGAAGAGCAGTAAGTTCATTAAATGAAATGTTTATATACCACTGATCTATTGTTTCTTAGGCTTACGGCAAATTTTCGTGTCAATAAAGAAGTTTTTCGAATGCTGCTGGAGAAAATGGAACCTGCAATGAAGCGAAACAGCAGAATCACTAGCGTTCCCGCTATAATTAAACTGACAACAAAAGCATCCAAAAAATATTCGTAGTACATATTAACTTTGATAAATAAGCCTTTTTTTGCTTTGCTAATATTTTTACATATAGAAGTAACAAAAACAAAACAAGTAAGAGTGCTATATTCGGCTGTGCCGAATCTTATATACCCTTTACCAACGTACGTACATATATATAGTATACAGACACATACATACATATTTGTTTTGTGAAAAAATTTATCATTTTTTTTAAGTTTCCATCTTTGGAGCTGTAATTTTCTTTCAGAAGCATAAAATATATTCAATTTATAAAGAAAAAGAAAAAAATTTTTAGACCTATTTAATTTTACATAACACAAAAAGTGTGAGTTTTCCAACCCTGGAGTCATAATTTTGGATTTTTTTGATTATTGATACCAATCTAGTTCTTTAAAAAATACATAAAATATGTTAAGTGAAAAAAGCAAAAACTAAGAAGACTTAAGGTCAGATTTTGTAAATTCAAACGATTTTTTCGTTTTGAAATTTGTATGGAAAAAATATTTTTTGAAAAGAATTTTCGTTATTTTTCATACAAATTTGAAACGTTTAGAAACAAAATTTTTTACAAAATCTGCTTATTAGTTTCATTTAATTCCTTTAATATTAAAAACTTCAGTAAAGTGCGACTTTGAATCGCGCACGAAATGTAGGCTTTTTTGAAGTTTTTTTTTCAGTTTAAACGATTTTTTCAATTTTGTCGCTTTTTTCTCGTTTTGACGATTTTTTTTCTGTTTTTGGAGGTTTTTTTTATTTTGGTGATTTTTTTCTGTTATTGGGATTTTCTTCATTTTGTAGATTTTTCTCATTTTGACGATTTTTTTTAATTTTAAGCTTAAGCTTAGTAATAGTTATATATAATACATAAGTAGTGATAGTCAAAAGGAAAAAAATAAAGTATTTTCAAGAAGTCCCATCTGGAGTGCTATGAATAAGAGCCCATGTGTCCCTCTTTTTTAGGCGGATGTGTCCAGTAAAGTTCAAAATATTACGGGCAAGCGGATTAGGATGTGACTCGAGTTTTGTTAAATATTTGCCAGCGTATTTTGCAATTTCTTCAGTCACTAGTGGCATATTTAAATCACGATGTATATTTGAATTTTTTATATACCATGGAGCCAATGTTATTAAGCGTAAAATTTTGTTTTGCCTTCGTTGGATTCTCTCGACATTAGAAGCTGAAGCAGTGCCCCATAACTGTATTCCGTAGCACCATATTGGTTTCAAAATCGTCTTGTATATTAAAAGTTTACAATCTAGACTGAGTGAAGAATTTCTACCAATCAGCCAATGTAGCTGAGTTAATTTCAGTTTCATTTGTGTTAGCTTTGAGTCAATATGGGGCTTCCATGTAAGCCGTCGATCAAGGTGTATACCAAGGTATTTTACGTGTGAATGTTGAAGAACAACTTGATTGTTGATTCGAATAGGGGAACAAGTATCTCTTCGCAGGGTAAATGTTACCTGGACACACTTTTGCTCGTTTACTTTGATTCTCCATAAATTTAACCATAGTTCCAGTTGTGTAATATGTTCTTGTAGATATCGGGAAGCCTCGTGAGGGTTTTCGTGCATACTAAGGCAGGCTGTATCATCGGCAAACGTAGATGTATGAATATTGCTGCTCAAAGGCATATCACAAGTGTAAATCAAATACAAAACTGGCCCCAGTATGCTCCCCTGTGGCACACCGGATGATATAGATTCGGGCACACTCATGAAGTCTCCTTCCACAACCGTAAACTTCCGGGTAGTAATATAACTTTCTAATAGCTTCAGAAAATTTATTGGTAAATATGATTTCAATTTTAAAATAAGACCTTCATGCCACACTTTATCAAATGCCTGAGAAACGTCGATAAACAGCGCAGAACAATACTTCTTTTCTTCAAATGTTCTTCTTATAAATTGAACCAATCTATGAGTTTGTTCGATGGTGCTATGCTGACTTCTAAAACCAAATTGATGGTCCGGTATGCACCCATTACTAACTAGAATTGGGGACAATTTTGTCATGAGCAGTTTTTCGAAAAGTTTTGACATTGTTGATAGCAGACTTATTGGCCTGTATGACTCAGCCTTGGTAAGGTCTTTGCCCGGCTTTGGAATCATTTTAACTTTGGCAAGCTTCCAGCTATTTGGAAAATACTCCAGTCGTAAAATGGCGTTAAAAATAAATAATAGGATTCTAATTGCAATACGAGGCAACTTTATTAGCATCTGGTTACTAATTCCATCAATACCCGGAGCTTTCTTCGGGTTAAGTTCAGCAATTACTTTTTGTACATCACACGTTCTAAATTTTATGGGTCGAGGGGGTAGCGCCACTACATTCGGCAAATCAATAACACCAGTACACGAGTTAGGGGTAAATACTGATTTTAAATGCTCAGCAAATAGTTTACCTTTTTCAGTATCGCTTCTTGCCCAACCCCCTGTAGATGTACGCAGAGGTGGTTTAAACGCAACAGGTGTTTTAAGCTTTCTAGCAGCGCGCCACAAGGAGTAATTAGATGCTGGTGTGGCATCAAGACCTTCCAGATAGTTTTTAAAAGATGCAGTTTTTTCAAATGCAAGCAAGTCTTGGAGTCGTTTAGTGCACTCTTTAAATCTGATTTTATGTTGTGGTGATCTGTGCTGTTGCCATTCCCTTCTAGCTCTTCTTTTTTCACTTACAAGACGTTCAATATCCGTAGAATAAATTTTATTAAATCCAGTCTGCGGGTAGGAGGTAGTCGCATGTTCAGCAGCCTGTTTTATATTTTTGATAAGATTGCCAATGTTAAATTCAATATCTTCGGATGTTCTTAGTATAATGTTTTCCGTACAATGAGTACTGAGATATTTTCTGAACCCCAGCCAATTAACACGGTTGATCGTCTTCACATACGGGTGAGGTAAGTCACTACTTAGTGGGCTACAAATTGTAACGATCGTGGGAGAGTGATCGGAGGAAAGATCTTGAGACGCTTCAACATGAACTAATTCCCTAGAAATATTTTTCATGACTCCAAAATCTATAACATCCGGAATTTTTTGTATGTCCGTAGGCCAGTAAGTGGGCTCCCCACTCGAAATGACGTCCAAGCCCATTTTTGAAATTGTGTTGAACAATGCCCGACCTCTAGGTGTAATAAGACGCGAACCCCAGAACGTATGTTTTGCATTGTAGTCGCCAGCTGCTACGAAGCAAGGGCCAAGGGATTTGTAGAAATTCTCGTATTGGTCCTCAGTAATTGCGAACCTAGGAGGGGAGTAAATTGATGATATGACAAAATTAGTGCAAAAATTTTCGATACAAATATTCGTTGCTTGTAAATGTTCTTCGCAAATGTTGTCAATAATATAATGCTTGAGGCTTTTATATGGCAAAATATAGTTTACGTTTTCCAGCTCTGCAATCGTCTGCCCGATTTTGCTGAATTTCAATACCAATCTAAGTTGGACCATTTCTGATACATCAGTCCAAGAACGAAGTCTCTAGCTTTTCTGGGAGCTTCGGAGAACTGATTTCACGTACACCGGACGGACGGACGGACAGACGGACATCGCTTATTCGTCTTCGCTATTCATAAGGACCCAGAATATATATATTTTTTTGGTCGCAAATTAAAATTATGGAAATTACACACGGCATGACAAACCTATATATACCCTTTTCCATTTTTGGTAAAGGGTATAAAAATGCTTGTAAATATATATAAATGTGTGTCGGATTTTAACTCCAGACCAATAAAGGGGTGTTATAAGTTTGTAGTGTGTGTCTGTGTATATTTTTGTATGTATGTACGAGTTCACTCACGTACAGACCAACCGGCTGGACCGCTTTGAAAGTTGACTTGATTGAGAGTGTTCTTAGCTACCCTGCAGAAAATTTGGTGACAATTGATCCAAATGTACTCGTCCTATAACTGGAGATAATGTGGGTGTTATCAAAAGTACGTAGTAGTGTATGGTGAAAAAAGTCACATCGTTTAAATGGTGGCATATTGACCATTTTCGTGGTGTATCGTCTTGATCTTGAGCCAATTTAATTCGGACTCGGTCTAGTATTGTAGTAAACTGCACTGAACATGTTCGATGTGGTCGAACACAGGACCTATCAAATAGTGTAAATGTAATGTTAATTTCTCCCTTCAATGTGACTCTGGGATCAGTCCCGTAACTATACTTAGATATTAATCTAAGCTTAAATGGTATTTATACTTTTGAAATATGAGTGGCCCTGTGGTCGAGTGGGTAGTGTGCCAGCCTGCACGAGGTTGTCGGTTCGAATCTCAAAAAATTTTCAGATTAAAAATAAAATTAAAAAAAAATGTCATTGCATTTGTAACAATAAAAAAATATATAAGCGTTAATTGTTACAGTTAAATGTCGAAATTTTATTTATAAATGATTTATATTATTATACATCGAATAGGTCCCTATGGGATAGTTCAGTGACAAGTCACAAGGTGCATACAAAGTATCAATTAACCCCATCCTAGGCCATCCCCATGTAAAAGTGACTGGTCCGCTTCATAGGAAGTGTTAGAACTCGGACTGGTCCCTATCACTTGGGGACCGGTCACGTGACTAGTCTTGTGTCAGTTCCATTTCCTGCAGGGTATGTTTGAAGAAAATTGGTCTAGCCGTTTAGAAGATAACACATCCCAGTAAAAAAAATTGGAAGTCATTCTAAAGGAACTACATTTTCATTGCTTCCAAAAAATCGATATTTTTAATTTGCCGATAGTTAGTAGAAAACCAATTAGAAGTTTATTTTAGTCATACAAAACCTTGTAATTCCTCTATAGTCTTAGAAATTACTCACCAGAATTATAAAAAAATCGATTTTTTGAAGAAACTTATGAACTAATTTTGGTCTAAAATTTTGAAGTTATTTGCTTAAATTAAGATGAAAATACTGTTTCGCGTTTAAATTCCTATAAACAGAAACGAATTGTTAAAATAGGTAACTGTTTACAAATTTTGCTAGACGAAAATATTATCATAGAATACAAAAAAGGAAATTTTTCTTAAAATCGCTTCCAATTCGGTGACCAGGCATTGAAAAAGAGAACTTCTTGCAATGACAACCCTATGTAAAAATCATTAGATCGGATGGAAATTTGCACTACTTCCAGATCGCAAACTCTACATTTTCATGACTTTTTTGGAGTGTCTTTTTTTACTGGGATCTATTTATAGATATATTCTGTTGAATCTGTGTTTTTGACGCCGCAGTTCCAAACGGTTTGACCGATTATAATTTGTTTTTGAAAGGTGACGTGATTGTATATTTCCTAGTCTATACTTGAAGAAAATCAATGTAGTCGATTGGAAGTTATAAATTTTCTATATATTAATTTACTCTTCTTCTTTTTTGCGATTCTGTTACTTCAATAATATTAGTGAAACACAGAGTTCAACTTCGTCGGAAGTTTTTAAAATTTTTAATTTCTGTTATTAAAATTTTTATTTATTAATATTTCTTCTCATTCTTATTGTACCTTCATAGTGAACAGACGTAATAGCGGAATTTTTCTTACATACAAACTAAACAAAAAAAAAGCATACAAAAAATATTCGTAGTACATATTAACTTTGATAAATAAGCCTTTTTTTGCTTTGCTAATATTTTTACATATAGAAGTAACAAAAACAAAACAAGTAAGAGTGCTATATTCGGCTGTGCCGAATCTTATATACCCTTTACCAACGTACGTACATATATATAGTATACAGACACATACATACATATTTGTTTTGTGAAAAAATTTATCATTTTTTTTTAAGTTTCCATCTTTGGAGCTGTAATTTTCTTTCAGAAGCATAAAATATATTCAATTTATAAAGAAAAAGAAAAAAATTTTTATACCTATTTAATTTTATATAACACAAAAAGTGTGAGTTTTCCAACCCTGGAGTCATAATTTTGGATTTTTTTGATTATTGATACCAATCTAGTTCTTTAAAAAATACATAAAATATGTTAAGTGAAAAAAGCAAAAACGAAATAAGGAAAGACTTAAGGTCAGATTTTGTAAATTCAAACGATTTTTTCGTTTTGAAATTTGTATGGAAAAAATATTTTTTGAAAAGAATTTTCGTTATTTTTCATACAAATTTGAAACGTTTAGAGACAAAATTTTTTACAAAATCTGCTTATTAGTTTCATTTAATTCCTTTAATATTAAAAACTTCAGTAAAGTGCGACTTTGAATCGCGCACGAAATGTAGGCTTTTTTGAAGTTTTTTTTCAGTTTAAACGATTTTTTCAATTTTGTCGCTTTTTTCTCGTTTTGACGATTTTTTTTCTGTTTTTGGAGGTTTTTTTTATTTTGGTGATTTTTTTCTGTTATTGGGATTTTCTTCATTTTGTAGATTTTTCTCATTTTGACGATTTTTTTTAATTTTTGCGATTTTTTTCTGTTTTTGGGTTTTTTTTTATTTAGGAGTTTTTTTTTCATTTTGGCGATTTTTTTCTGGTTTTTGGGGTTTTTTTTCGTTTAGGCGATTTTTTTCATTTTGACGATTTTTTTTTCATTTTGGCGATTTTTTTTCTGTTTTTTAGGTTTTTTTTTCGTTTTGGCGAGTTTTTTTCATTTCGGTGATTTTTTTAATTTTGGCGATTTTCTTTCCTTTTGGCGATTGTTTTTGTCATTTTAGCAATTTTTCCGTATAATGCGATTTATTTTAGTCTTAGAAATTTTTTTTGTTAATTTGGTGCTTTTTTCGTTTTGGCGATTTTTTGTTTGTTTTTGGCGATTTTTTCCGGTTTGGCGATTTTATAATTTTTTTAGTTTTACCGTTTTTGAAAATTTCAAGAGTTTTGCTCTTACGGTTTGCTAGATACAGCAAGTTGTCAAAATTGCATAGTGAAAATTGCGTTAACTGATGGAACACCCTTTAATTTAAATTTTTGGAAATTTTAGTATTAATTTTTGTGGTCTGTATAAAAATACACTAACCTTACAAATTTCAAGTGTATATACATATAAGTGTATGTATATTACATGGGACTTAAAATTTTTCGTTGCTCGTTTTGGAACACCCTTTAATTTCCAATTCTCATGTATTTGTTTTTGTAGCGGCCGAAGGTCTACACACTGTGTCCAAATTTCAGGTCTGTAGCTCTTACGGTTCTCGAGAAAATACTAATATAGTTTTAGACATAGTTAATTTTACATAACAAAAAAAGTTAAAGTTTTCCAACCCTGGAAACGTCTTTTTAATTTTTTTTATATTTCTTTTAATTTAAAATACCAATTTTAGTCGTACTGAAGTGTAAAATAAATTTATTTATTAAAAAAAAATAAAAATTTGTTTTCGGTAGTTACTTTTATATGGCAAAATATAGTTTACGTTTTCCAGCTCTGCAATCTCTGCCCGATTTTGCTGAATTTCAATACCAATCTAAGTTGGACCATTTCTGATACATCAGTCCAAGAACGAAGTCTCTAGCTTTTCTGGGAGCTTAGGAAAACCGATTTCACGTACACCGGACGGACAGACGGACATCGCTTATTCGTCTTCGCTATTCATAAGGACCCAGAATATATATATTTTTTTGGTCGTAAATTAAAATTATGGAAATTACACACGGAATGACAAACCTATATATACCCTTTTCCATTTTTGGTAAAGGGTATAAAAACACTTCATCCACAACATCAAATAAAAGCCATAGGCGCTCACCCTTCATAAAATAAACATATAATCGTACCTTATTAATGTACTTAAAGATATTATCAGTATGAAGTAGCACAATTTGAAGAATAAAAAGTTTAAAATTGAATTATCCATAACGCTGACAAAGAGTAGACGGAAATTCTGACATACAAACTCATATTGAATAACAACGTACTATGTATGCTTTTAACTTTTCAGGTTACATATTTTATGGGTTTAAATTGTTTTTGTTAACTTTTCACTAGCTTTATAATATTAAATTTTATTAAATTTTAAATTTTATTATATATTTTATTAAAATTACCTACAATTTTTGTCAAAATTACTTAATTAAATCTTGTAATTTTTTTTATTGTATCTGATTTATTGTATTTGCATATGCTCAGTTCCATACTGCAATATAAGACTTACGTCTTGTGTATGGGACATCGAAAAGAAATAAATAAAACAAAAATAAATAAATAAATAGAAGAGCAGTTGAGAGGTCAGACCTAAATTGTAAGAAAACTACTTCGTTTTCTGTTGATCGCTATTCAAGAAGAAAATAAGATTGTTCATTATGAATTAACTAATTTAAAACTACATTTAAGTTCAGTCTCATATCCATATGATGCTGATCTTAAAATGAAATTTATAAATAAACGTTATGTAATTCTATATATTATATGTATCAAAGATTCCAACAAAGCTACTATATGAAAGAATCTCAAGCGCTTCTACCTGTACCAGGGTTTAAGATAAAAGCTCCTTTTATTCAATAGCAGTCCAATTGAATAAAATTTTAATTTGAAATAGTAAGCAAAGACATCAACTTACTGTATTCTTATTCATAATCATATACTAGAATATGTATATACCTATCAAAGGTCAAATTCTAAGTCTTATAAATTAAGCAATATAAAAAATAAGATAATTTTTATACACGTACAAGGTGCCAAAAATAATTTAAATAAATTTATTGGAAAAGAAGTAGCGATTGTTTTCAACAGTTACGAATATAATAATTTCATTATGAAACTCAATAATCAATAAAAATAAAAAAGAAGAAAGCTGGCTAACAAAAAACTATCATTACATAAGCTGGACTGCTGGATCAGTTTCATTTAAAAATGTTTATAAATGTATAAAAGGCAATGCAAGATGTTCTAAAATTTATGTAAAAGGTGATGAAAAAAGCCTACGAGTAGTATTGAAATGTATGCGCCATGACCATTAAAATTGTCAAATTTGGGTAATTAATGTCGAAATTTGGGTAATTAATGTCGAAATTTTGTAATTTATGGGCTAAATTTTACAAATTATGGTAATTAGTGTCAATGGTGTGCAGTGACGAGGGTTTGCATAACCCTTTTTTTGTTTGTACATAGATAAGGATGCTTTGATGTCGGTGCGTCGATGTGTTTTTGTTTTAATTTTATGGTTTGATATCCGCCCGTCTATGTGCATAGTTATTTATGTAGGCACGCAGGTGCGCTTGTTTGTACGTAGTATGTTTTTTCGTTTGTTAAGCGGTTGCAGTAGCTGTATGATTTTAGATTGTGTGTGCGTGTGTCGCTTGTTTGTACGTAGTATGTTTTTTTCGTTTGTTAAGCGGTTGCAGTAGCTGTATGATTTTAAATTGTGTGTGCTTGTGTGGATAGAGAAAATGTTGCTTTGGTTTTTTTTGTATTATTCTTTTGTTTGTACGTAGTATGGTTTTTCGTTTGTTAAACGGTTGCAGAAGGGTATTTGAGAAAGAAATTATGTATGCTTGTGTGGGGGGGAATCTGAGAATGTTTTTGTTGTTGGTTTTATTTAGTTTGATTTTTCTATTTCCTTAAAGAGTTTGAAGAGATGAATAAAATATGTAATTTATGAGCAATGAACTTACTTGAAGGTTAAAGAAATTGAAGTGTAACATATTTAGGATTGTCAAAGGGAATTAGAGATGTGTGATCATGGGGAGCCAACGTTATGCTCATGGATGTGTATTTACGTATGTTTTTACAATAACTTGAGCGTTGACAGATGGGTAAGTAGTCGTATATGTATATAAAAAAAGCGATTGTGTAATGCCGAGTACACATCTGACATTTGTTGTGTTCTAATTATTTTTTAAAATGTGTACAACGCATTTCACATTATGTTTTTTATAGGGAAGGCAACACCACACAACAAAAAATAAATAAAAAATCGGAAATCATAAACATTATCTACCACTAGTGCACACTGTGTGCATGCGACATTACTTTTTTTGTTTGTAGTATTTCGTTTAGGACATGGAAGGGTATTTATAGAAAGTAATTATGTATGCTGATGAGATATCAATGTTCCTGTTTTTGTTGTTGTTTGATTTTTAATTTTTTTATGTTTAAAGAATTTGAAGAAATGAATAAAATATACAATTTATGCGTGTTGTATTTATTCATTCTTTTCACTTATTTTGTAAACAAATTGAAGTTTGTGATATTGAGGATTGTCAAAGATTGGTTGTTATTTTCACTGCTTGCTGACATTTGTCTCTGTCTCTTGTACATACCATATACATATAAATAAATGATTGAACAAAATTTTGTATATTTTTAATCTACATATTTATTTATTTAAAAAATATCGTAAATATATGTTGTAGCAATATAAAAAATAAAAAACTAAAAATAATTTTTTTAGTTATTTTCCTGATAGAGTAAATATGCATTTCTTAAGGCACAGACTCCATAATTATGATAGCTGCAGTAAAAATATTCCGGATATTTAAGTTGTATTTGCTTTAAGTTAATGCAGCCAATATCCTCGATGTTGAAAACTCTAAGTTGAAGTAGTTTCTCAAACCATTTCTTCTTTTCCACACCCTTAACGTAGATTGAAGAATGTTTTAAATTGGATTTTAAAAATTTTACAACACTCTTAAATGATATTGATCCGTCATTCCAATTCAGATGATGAAAGTTTCTTGTTAACCAATTTGCTTCTCTTTGTTTTGCTATTGATAATCTTTTGAAGTTAAACGGTGGTTTAATAATAAAATTTATGTGCTCCTTATTGTTAAAAACAATTGATATTTCTTTGGCAATGAAGATGTTTGAATTGGATTTAAATCCTTGCATATCGATGAAAACTTTATCCCCAATCATCTTATTTTTTTATTTACATTATTTTACGAACTTGACCTTTTAAGGGTATGTATTCTATTATGCGATCGTGGATGAGAATGCAAAAAGCAGATGTATCAGTAGGAATGTTGGAGTCCGTTTCAATTTCAATTTTTATATCAACAGGACCGTTAGAGAGGGCTTCGTTTTGGTGACTGACATCTACTACCACTATCGGCACACTATTTTTAAATTCCTGAGCAGTCAGAAGCGGTTGTGATTCCCTCATGTAATAGTTTTGTTGAAACCGTAGATACATATCATATACGATGGCATACCGATCATTTTTAAATTTTATATTTAGATCAGCATATGGGTACGATTCTGAATTTAAATGCACTTTTAAATTGTTTAGATTACAGTGAACAAACTTATTTTCTTGTTGAAAAGCAATCAACACAAAACGGGGTCGTTCTCTATTTGCAGCCAGTTTAACATTCCATATATAGCTAGTTCCTGTATTTAGTTGAGGATTAATGTGACAATCCCAACTGCGAAATGCCACTGGTATGGAAGCACCACTGTTAATAATTTTAATCATATTCAATTTGCTCAAATCAGATAACTGTACATGTGGAATTCTCCATGAGATGTTTGAGATACTAATTTTTGGTTTGTCAGTAGCAACAGTTGAGTATACGAGTTTTTCATCGTTCTTACTACGTAGGAGAACCAATTCATGTTTGCCGCTGAGTATAATTTTATTATAGTCTTCAGCAAAACCTAAAAATAGTTTCAGTGGTACATAAAAATTAAAGTGTCCATTTGAAATATCCAAATCATCGAGTTTGTTCCATCCTGCGTTGTACAAGCCAACACTTTCTGTTGGTGATAAAGAAACAAAATTTTTTAGGCTGCTTGTGATCGCTAAATGTCTTGTATGATCAATTTCTATGCCATTAAGTTCATATCGAATTTCGTCAAAGAGATGTGCCACAAAGTTATTTTTTAATTTTAGATTTAAAAACGAAGATATTTTGCTGTTATTACCATCTACAATACTTCCCTCAACATATATGTAACTTTCGCTGGGTAGCACATATAAGTCTTGATTTTGTATTGAAATTCGAATCTCATCATTATTGTTGAAGGATTGTAGGTATGGTGTATATGTGTGATAGTCCTTTTTAATTATACTCTCGTCTGATTGAGGTTTTTCTAGAACATCTAGTATGTAACTCATTTCTTTGTCAGCTTTAAATTGAGAGACTTCAAAAATTTTTTATTTTCTTGCGTCAAATGTTTTTTGTGTAATGATCTCTTTAATTGTGGTTTGGTTTGCAATAGCGTTTTATGAGTGTATCCAATTTTATCCTTAGATTGCTTAACGTTGTATATTATCATTATTTGCTAGATCTCAAATGTATTCGTGTTGTAATTTCCTCTCCTCGGAAATTAATTAAATCACCGTTCTGATCAACTATGCGTAGAGTAAGAGAACTTATCTCTCGGCAGTTAACTGGCAAATAGATAAGATTTCGAGGAATCTCAAAAATTTTATAGCCTGGGGGGACATTGATCGCAAATTCATGTAATGTGTGTGCTTGTGAGTTATTCGTATATGTGTTAACCACTATACTACATTCAACACGCAAGATATTCACGATGAAAATATTGACTGGTAGATCTGAGTAATGGTCTTGGTTAGGAGCTAGAATTTTCTTATTGAATCCAAGAAGTTTTCCAATTGTGTTATCTTTGTTAAAGTATATGGGATCCTTAGAGCTATTAACTCTAACTTGCATTGTATTGTTATTAGCTTCTATATCAATTTTATTTTCCGGACAATACTGCTTATAGTGATGTTTAATATAATCAACTATATCATTCAATTCATAAGATCCTATTGGTATTTTAATTACATGTTCACCAATATGAAATATATTGTTATAATCATCTACATTGGGAATGCTATTATATGAATGAAAATCAGTTAGAGCACATTCATATTCACCATCCAAACGAATAGGAGGAAAGTAATTAGCAGATAACTCAGATAACTCAGATGAGTTTGAGCTAAGAGTAAGTGTTATTGACATTATGATTGTCTGATTACAAATAAGTGAAATTAAACACAGCACTTTGTATAAAAAGGAAGTTTATATATAATTATATTTTATTTATATATATTAGATACAAATATAGACTTATATATACAGTTAACTACAATATTTCATTTTTATTGATCCAAGAATTATGTTGATTGGTAAATCCTAACCATTTAACATATGCCTTCTCGCCTTTAGTTTTAAGAACTTTTTCAACTAGATATGTATTTGGATACCTGGTTTTTGAAAGTTCTTCACCATAGAATCCACCTTTAATAGGGTTACCACGATAGTCTTCTAATATGTATGTAGCTGGATGTGTATTTTGAACTCTTTTAATCGTAAAAATTTCTGTGGTCCAATTTGGTGTATATCCTTTTTCAAAAACATGTTTATATTTACTTATGCGCACATGATCTCCCACATTGAACTTTGATAATTTGAATAGTTTTAAGCGGTTATATACCGTGTTTAATAATTTTTTCTCATTTTTATAGTTAACTTGAATCGGTGGCATTTTGATGGTGCGATGCATTTTTTTTATTATATGTATTAATCAAGTCTTTGTAAATGTCGACCCAGTTATAAGACCCATTAAAGCTAAACTCTTTCCACATCATTCCTTTTAATGTTCTGTTAAATCGTTCTACTATTGATGCTTTCATTCTGCTATATGTTGAGTAGTGATTAATGTTGTATTTATTCATCAATTTTCCAAAGTGTTTATTGAAAAACTCTTTACCATCGTCTGTTTGCAAGTTTTTTCGTATTCGTCCCAGTTGAAAAATATTCTGCATAGCCTGACTTGTTTCCAATGCAGTCTTTCTTTTCAAGGGTACTGCCCAAGCAAATTTTGAAAATGTATCAATTACAGTCAGCAAAAATCGATAATCTCTATTGTCTGTAGAATAGTTCCCCATTTCAACTAAATCAGCTTGCCAAAGATCATCTATTCCTTTCTTAACAACTCTTCGACGTGGAAAATGTTTTCGTGCTTGCTTATGTAGTTCATTTATTAAATTTCTTTTTGAAGTCATTATTTAACGTATTTAGAATTTGATGGGATAAGTTGAGTTCAGTGTGAGTTCATTTAAATACTGTCGACCATCATAGTTCTTACATACCCATAAATTAACTCATTTATCTTTTTAATTTCTTTTTCAAAGAATAATTTCATACTTGAGATTGTTTCCTGAATTTCGTTGAGTTTCTGACTTAAACTTATGTTGATTTCCTCTCGTATCTCTTCAATTTGATTTTGCAGAAACAATTTATTAACAACGTCGTTTTCCTCCAAAGCTTTTCCCACATTTTTGATTCTTTTGTTTTGAACGTCAATGTTATTAGTTGTATCCATAACGAAGCCCAGCAGCTTAGGAACATTTTTCACAAAAACTGTACCACTTGTGTCATTAAGATAGTGCCCAAACTTATCGATGGACATGATTTATGTAGATAAATATTATTCTATAATTTTTGCTTCATATAATTCTTCGATAATTGAGACAATTTCGTTATTGTGATTAGTATGACCTGCAGCTTGTGATGATAGCAATAGCCTAAGGCGATCTACTAACTCATTAGGATCATCCCAGTATATATAGTTAGCTTTGTATGGGTTTAGATTCATCAAACCCTTACCCTTGTAAGGGCTTTTTATTGCATGTAGTGATGACGAAGTTGATGAGTTTTTTTCACTTTCTTTCTTAAACAATTTACTAATAATATGCTTATATTTATATGCTCTCGTTCCTTTGATTTGTCCATCAGGTCTATAATCTCTTTTGTATGCATTTGTGCTCACTAAAATTTTCTTATATATATCTAATTCATGTTTATCATAATATTTTGGTGTTTTGTGAAACAGTAAAGAAAATAAACCTGGTGTAAAAGCCCATATTTGATTTCCAATCACTATTTTATCTTCAGTAAGTTTAATACTACTATTACCAAACTTCCATTCATTATTAAAATCTTTATGTGGACCGTATAGAATATCTAATTCGTTTCTGCTTTCCAAGAGTGCTAGGTCAGTATAACTCTTATTATTATCTGAATTGTCTAGAGTTTCCGATTGAGAGTAAAAATCATCATTGTCATCATCATCATCATCAGTATCAACATTATCAACCTTGTTTGCGTTTCGATTACGAAGTGAGATATTTTTATTGCATAACGTTTCTTCAACAAGTTTCTTTGGAGTACTTGTCTCTAACTTAACTGATTGTTCGTTGAATGGAAAATTTGAATTTTTATAAACTTTCGTTTTAAATTCATCTCTTTCTGATTTAATACTTTTTTTATTGTTTTTAGAACTGTTCACAAATTCTGTTAACGGTTCTATTATTGGTTTAAATGTATCTTTGAATTGCTCATGTGTATCTGCTTCATCAACTTTTATACTACGAAATTTTTTCTTTAAAACATTTCTTGTCTTTATTAGCTCTTTTAAAACTTTTTCATCCATTTTCAACTATTAGACACCAGATCAGGTATCAGCTACTAGATCAGGTATCAGCTAACAGATCAGGTATTAGATCAGCTATCAGATCAGGTATCAGATCAGCTATCAGATCAGGTATCAGGTATCAGATCAGCTATCAGATCAGGTATCAGGTATCAGATCAGCTATCAGATCAGGTATCAGGTATCAGATCAGCTATCAGATCAGGTATCAGGTATCAGATCAGCTATCAGATCAGGTATTAGATCAGCTATCAGATCAGCTATCAGATCAGGTATCGGGTATCAGATCAGGTATCAGCTATTAGATCAGGTAATAAATCAGCTTTCAGATCAGGTACGGTAAATACTTTAGGAAATAAGTAGATGTACTATGTGCAAGGCCAAATTTAGTACTAATGTTTTACTTTTATGTAGAGTAATTTATATCGTTATAAAATAGTCGAATTGCTTTCTATAGCGACCATTGTTTAAGTCATTATCGTGCTTCATGTTTGTCTCATCTTGCTTAAACATTATAATCACATTTGCATTGTCTCTTATTAAGTGCTTGGGGATTCTCGTATAAGTTTGGCACAAGTAGAATGAATCAACATCCTTATGTCGCCCCATGCAAAAATATGCTCGTATATTATTTTGTTTCTCGCATGCAACATCATCAAAGATCATAATAGAATTAGTTTTCGCTTTATCAGGAGGAATAACTTTTTCATTATCTGTAAATGTGTAATATCCCATCCCTTTAATTGGTGAAATTAATCGCTTTAAGTATTCATATTTGGGTTGATAAAGGGATTTTGAGTATAAATAGATGTTTTCAAACTTGAGTCCATTAGGACTTTCTAGCAAGCTAATCATAACATTAGTCTTTCCACAATTTGATGGTCCAACTATTAGAGCACGAATAGAATTTGGTAAGAGAGAGCTATGTTTTATTTTAGATCTGATGTTCGTTGAGGCATCAATATTGCGAATCACAATATTTTTATGTTGTTTTACTAATTGCATTCTTATAACTAATTGCATTTCATAAATGTTACTTTTATTATAGAAGAAAAAATAAAATAAGATGCTTATACATTATAACAAAACGTTTAGTTATAAAAAACCAGCCGTTGGAAAAGGTTTAGTGAATAGAGTAATAAACTCTCTGCCTGTTGAATTACACCTTCCTGGATATCAGTTTTGTGGACCCGGAACAAAATTACAAAAACGTTTAGATCGCGGTGACAAAGGAATTAATTTATTAGACGCTGCATGTAAAAATCACGACATTGCTTATTCCAAAACAAATGATTTAAATAGTAGACATCAAGCTGATAAAATTCTTGAAAATAAAGCTTGGGAACGAGTTATTTCAAAAGATAGCAGTCTTGCAGAAAAATCGTTTGCATATATGGTTACTAACGCAATGAAAGTCAAAAGAAAATTTGGTATGGGATTGAAGAAGAAGGTTGCAAAAAAACGTGAACAAAATGGAAAAAAGCTGTTCAGTACATCAATTAAAACTGCAACAAAAATACTGAAGAAGGAAAAACCTCAAGACATTAACTCTGCCATTAGGATTGCACGAAAGGTTATCAACAAGTCGTTAAGGGGGAAGCAAGTTGTAATACCACGCGTAATTAATGTTCCAAAAATTGGTGGCTTCTTACCTTTAGTACCTATTCTTACTGCTCTGAGTGCAATTGGTAGTCTTTCTAGTGGCGGAGCAGCTATAGCAAAAGCAATAAATGCTGCAAGGAATGCCAAACAACAACTTGATGAAGCAACTAGACATAATAAAACAATGGAAGCAGTAGCAATGGAAAAAGGTTTTTACCTTAAACCATATAAGAAAGGATATGGATTGGTTTGTCAAGAAAAACAAAAACCAAAACCAAATTTTTCGTAAAGCTGCCCAATAAACCCCTATCTGATGTTGATCTGAGAAACTTTTCAACAAACATTCCATACTTTAGAGGAGTTTTCATGTTGGATACACTACCAAAACAATCGAGAAAAAGAGAATGCGGAATCATTAATTTGGATTTATCAAGAGGACCTGGAACCCATTGGGTAGCATATTATAAAAACAATGAACATAAAGAATATTACGACAGTTTTGGAAATTTACAACCTCCATTAGAACTAGTTAAATATCTAGGCAAAAATATAAAATATAATTACAATCAATATCAAGATTATAATTCATTTAAATGTGGACATTTATGTCTTCAATTTCTTTACAAAATAAGTTTAAAAAATAAATAAATACAACACACGAACAATTTTTAAAATTTTTTCTGTTTTATTAATAAAAATGTTTATAAAATAATAGTTTCTACATATTATTCCCACTGTGGGTATTGAGCATTTGTTAAAAAGATATTTATTTCAGCAGCAGTATCCAATTTTAAGCCACTGTCTCCTTGCTTACATATACAATATATCCCGGATGCCAGTTCTATTATGTCATCATCCGATAGCGTGTTGTACCGATTGGGTAAAAACATTATGTTGTTTTCTAGTTCAATTTGAATTGTGGTGCCGTATTTACTCGTCACACGCTTAGCGTTTTTAACTGCATACTTCGTTGAGTCCTGGAGCTCTTTTATATGAATTAATTTTTTTTTATTCAATGTATTGAATTTCGTGATCAAATCTGGAGGATTCATTATCACAATATTAATTAATTAAATTTAATTTTTATATGTATTTTTTTCTTCTCTGACAGATAGCTCAATCTGCTTTTGTAAACTGATGTATTAAATATTTCTACCAATCTTTAAATAGGTAAAAAATAGTTCTTAAAAGAAAGATCAGTATCGTAGCTATCTCTTTTTCTCATATTGTAATCATGTTTTACGTAAATTTTTTGTTTTCTCACTGATAGAATTGTAGTGAAAGAGATAGTTACATATTTTGACGTTCTAAGGCGTAACTGATACAAACAATTTCAAAACAAAAGATCAGAGAGATAGTTATATTCATGTGCTAAAGTGTAACTGAAACAAAAAAATTTCAAAACAAAAGATTAGAGAGATAGTTATATTAATGTGCTAAAGTGTAACTGAAACAAAAAAATTCAAAAGAACTCACAATTTTTTGTAAAATTTTAATTTTACAAGTATATTTTTTACTATAAATAGGAACGTAAACCATTCAAGAATATTAGTGTAAAAATAGCATTCAACAAAATTCTTAAAAAAATTAATAAATTAAATTAAAAAATGAGCCAAATCCGTGAGCAGTTATTTGAATTCCTCCATTCCTTTGAGGACTCATTATTATATGAGCATAAAGAGAGCATAAATTTTTTTGTATCCATGCTCACTGAAAATGAGGAGTATGGAGTTGTGGAGCAGGAGGACTCCGACGAGAATGGACATTTTGCCAGCTGCCCCTGGTATAGTGAAGGATGTGAAGAAGGCCCAGACACATGTCGATGTACCATGTTTCACATTAGGAAAAAAATTATTTTTAAAATTATAGATACCTATAAAAATTTATGTAAAAAAATCAATTAATAAATATAAAATATATATGTATGTGTGTGTATGCTTTTGATTTCTTATTTATTTTAATATACATATTTCTGTATATATAGAGATTAATAGACCGAAAAAGCTATTAGTTTAAATGTTATTTTCATTGAGGATGGATAAACGTACTTTAAAGAATATATTTCACAACAATCAAGTACGAAAACCTCAAAAATATGATTTGGTTTTTGGGTTTGAATACTTGCTCAATTGGAAATTGAAGATTTCATGTGGATTTTCTACAGCTTTTGGTTTTAAGCCAATGATATGGTTGCATTATAAAAATAAGCAATACATTGGACTGGATCGAGAAGAGTGGTTACATCTCATGTGCTATAAGGAGTATATTCATGATATGCTTAATCGTCGTGATTTTTTAAATTCTATAAATATAATTGATAATGAAAGTGAGAGAGATGTTGAATATAAGTTTCAATATAAAAGAGGTGTTTGCTTTTTAGTTATCATACAAGGAAACTTTAAAATAAAAATCGATTCTGACACATGGAGATCACTAACTCAAATTCGAGTATTTTTTACATCAATTTTATGTTGGAACAACATTCTGAGAAAACAAATCCTTCATTTCTATCATGAATATTATATACCAACCTGCTCTGCTTTAAACAAAACAAAACTTCAAATCAATGAAATACGAGAAATACACGAAAGGGATGTAAAGATTGAACTGACACGACTTTGTTATGAGATTGGGGAAAAAATGCAGCACAAGATTCTAACAGATGTGAAAATTCATAAATTATATTTAAGGATGGATAACAAATAAAAAACAAAATGTAGACAAAAATAATTGTTTTTAATGCTTTTTTTATTTTTTTATTTTCATATTACTGTGTTTTATTTAAAGACTAATCTTGCAAATAATACATACAATTTGGGAATGCAAATTATGTAGAGAAACATAACATAGGAAATGTTATATTTTTTCTTTTTGTTATCTTAATAACTAGACAATATTTCATAAATAAAAAATAATTTACAATAGACACAAAAATTTTGGCTTAAAACTAAATAATTATAATTGTCGAAATAAATTACACAAACATTAATTTGTATACATATTTTGCTCATCTTCTTGAAGTTTTTCTATTTCTAAAAGTAACATATCAAGTTCATAATCTGGATTTGTTTCATCAATTTCAATATGATGCCATGCATATGTGTTTATACCATCACTTTTGACTTTTCTCTTGTCATCTTGATAACTTAATATTACTTTATGTATTTGCATAGTATATAATTCATGTAACTTAGACTTAAAAGTTAGCATATTATCATAAACATTTGATCTGTTAAATAAACAATCTCTATAAGAACTTAGGCTATAATTATCTAAAACACATTTTTTTACTCCTTTCGATTTTTTAATTTCATTTCCATTTTGTACAGTAAAGGAGTACATTTTAGACCGTAGTCCCACGAATTCTTCCATAATCTTCCCACAATTCTCATCTTTCATCATACCCAGAACTTTTTTGTTTACAAGAGGAATCCCGTAATCATTTGTTTCTGGATAGTCAGAAGTGTCAAATTCATGTTCTACATCATTTTTAATGTCTGCGTAAAAGTCTTCAGTTTGTATCGTGTATATGAATGAGTCTGTGTCCATGTAATTTAATTTCAATTTTGTCTTGAACTTAGGTTGCATGTAACTATAATGAAAATTATACATCTTCCATTTAGAAAGTTCCAGCACACAAAATCCTAAATATATGGGCTTATTATAACATGTCTTAACTCGATTCATTTGAATCGCTACCATATCTTCTGAAAATATTGCTAAGCTATGAAAATTTGATTTAGCTATCCAATTTTGAGCACCCAAACGGTTTCGGTTTAATGTAGTCCAACTGGTAACAATCCTCACATCTTTCCTTTTATCCACATTCTCCATGGTTTTCTGCGTTGTTGAGCAACTTGAAAAAATTTTTTTCAAAGTTATTTCTAGCTTCTGCTCTATATTTAGTATTAAGGTCTATATAATCTTTCAACCATGGAGACTGCTTAAAAGTTAGAACTCTATGTATTTTTTTCAAAATCAAACCATTTTCTAGACATTGTTTAAGTACTCTGTAGTGAATGATATAAGAACGTTTTGGCGAAAAATCAGTTATTAGTTTTTTACATTTTGATGTTCCAATTTCCTTGTTTTCGGCGCAGAAAGGAAGATCGTTATGCATATTATGTAAATAAGAAGGGTATTCTAAGTCGACCTCATATACATAACCATCATTTGAATCATCATCTATTAACTGAGGATTAATAATATTTAGTTCTTCACTTTCTAACCATCTGAATCCTCCATAAGGAAGATGTTCAGACATGGCCCAACCGTAAAGATTGTTTGCGTCTAAATACATAAGAAATTTGGAAGGTTTATTTTTATCAAAAGTGTCTAAATACTTATTATTTGCCTTGGAGTATCTTTTACTACATTGGACAATTCCACCTCGTATCCCTCTTTTAAAGAAATTGTACATGTCGATATCGGTTATTAGCTCTAATTCTATGTTTGTATGTTTAAGCATAGCATCCCAAGATAGCCCTGGAGCAGTATAGTATTGACAGGGATCCAAGCTATAAATATTTTTACAAACATTTCTAAAATTTTCAAAAATATCCGTTAGGAGAAGCACATCTGTTTTCAAATACAATTCCATATAATCTTTCAAAGTTTTACAGTTAAAAACTCTCCAAACTTCACACGCATGCGCATAGTCTTCAATAGAACATTCTTTGTTATTTAGTTTATTAAAGAAATCTTTTCTAAATGGAAGTTGCGTTTCATTAAGTTTTTCAAAAGAATCAAGATAATCATAGGGGAAAATTCCCTTTCTCCTTATGAGATTAAATTCTTGGCTTGTTTGAAATTGTGCTCTAATAGTATGAAAATCGTTGACGTTAAGATTATTTGCCAACGATTCCAAGCTATCGGCCATAAAACGCATTGTATCAAGAAACCTAAGTTCAAGATCTGTACCATCACTCATATTAATAAACTGAGATAGAGATATATATAATTCTTTATTTAACGGAAGGACTTTTATATTTGTCGCAACTTTACTTAATTGTCTCACAAAAAGATGAGAATCATACGATGAGTAGTTATGAAAATAAATTGGAATAAACTTGGGTACTTGATAATTTAGGTTGCATCTGTTATGTGCTGCACCTCGATATTTACCGCTTATATGACAATGATCTCTCACACGATCATTGTTTAAGTATTGTCCACATATGTGACAAGTTATCGCACTGTAAAATGTTACATTTTCTTCATCTGTCAAGTTCTCCATTTCAATTGTTTTTGTGAGATAATTGTTATATATATCTTGACAATCTCGATTCAAAAATGTAACAAATTTTTCAGAAGCGTCTTTACCCGTATAAATTCTTAGCTTATCCAATGTATTGTCATGCTTACACTTAATGAAATAGCTGAATGCGCAGGGTAAATGTCTTTGATTTAATTTAGTTTTAGTACTTACATTAAAGTCTATCTGTTGCAAAACACACTCAAAATCGGCGTATATAACAAACGGGACATCTATTTTTCTATGGTGGCTCTTAAACCGCAGTATGGAGTCTTCTGCTTTTGGCATTGTGGTAACAATTTTGCCACACTCCATTTTATGTTTCTCCATAATATTTTTATGATGCGTATATTGGAGACAGCTGTTGCAAAACAAAAGTCGTTCACAATGTGTCGTTGTTTGCCTTTTTAGTAGTCTGTAAGACATCAAACACCCGTATTTTATTATTTAATTTTAAATACTTTCCAATATATGTATTACTTACTTTGAAATATCTTTTATAAAGATATAGTGATGCCCATCCATGTTTTCCAATAGCAATAAGTTAACATGCTTTGTCTTCTCATTTTGTGTTATGTAAAATGGTCCAATTAGTTCATCACTCTCGTCGTCATATCCAAACACATTCACACTAACATCATTCCGCCCCTCAAATTCCTTAATATTTTTTATTGGCATTGGAAATCTTAAATTTGAAAAATCAACTATTGTTCCATCTTGAAGCGAAATTATATCCGCACTAATATCTTCAATATTATATGAAGAGCATCGAGTCGGAGCACCGATAACCGAGGTACTCATTGCCGCAATTAAGGCCCACTTAAAACAGTAATTGTCACTGTTTTGAATGTTAATGCAAGCACCACGACTAGCAAGCTTCTCCGGTGTGCTAATCCAATGAGCTCCTTTTACTAAAGAAGATTTATTAATATTTAGTTCAGCTCGAACTATGCGAACAAGAGTCCATCCGGAATCTCTCTCCTGGAACTCCGACATTTTATTTTGAATTTCTGTGACCTGCTTGCAGAACAATTCCCTCACGTCATCTGCTCTAGTCAACAAGCTCATTTTTGCTGTATGTACTATTGTAATTATTTCTAACTCTTCACCAACAATTTTTAAATATTCTGCAACTATACCTATATTAAATTTTAATATAGTATGTTGCTTCAAATGGTATTCAAGCCTCTCTATAAAAGTCGATTCATTTTCGACAATGAAATCTTCAAAGAGAAAATTATCCTTTTTATTTTCTATTCCATAACAAATAATATTGCTTTTAAATGCTTTCTTAATTTCATAATATTCTCCATCAATGTTGATATTATTATTATTTGTTGATCTACTTCCAAAATCATTTGAACCTTGCTGCTGCTGTTGTTGTTGTTGTTGTTGAGGGTGATGTTGTAGTGTTTGGTGTTGGTCAGTATTTGAATACCAATGCATTGGAGTAGGAGGTTCCTGCAAATTTGGATACCATTCCATGGGAGTAGCAGTTTGCTGCCAATACATTTGTAGTTGTGGTTGTTGTTGATCTTGATGAGGATATTGCTGATGAGCATATTGCTGATGAGGATATTGCTGATGAGTATATTGTTGATGACGATATTGATGTTGTTGATGAAGACATTGTAGCTGTTGTTGTTGTTCTTGATGAGGATATTGCTGATAAGGATATTGATGCTGTTCTTGATGAGGATATTGTTGATAAGGATATTGATGCTGTTCTTGATGAGGATATTGTTGATAAGGATACTGATACTGTTGAGCATGTTGCAGTTGTTGAGGATAAGTGAAGGTTGTATGTTGATGATTATTCAGTACTTGATTTGAGTCTCGACTTATAACGACTCGGTTCTCCACACCATGATTTTGAATATGGTCTAAAAAGCACTTTTGGTATTTATATACCTTGTTACATATATAACATGCATATACCAAAGTATTCATTTTATTTAATTAATATAATATATAATATATATTTTTAATATTATTATATTTATTAATTTTTTATTCAAAAGTCACTTTCTTTGATCGTTTACTATAACACGTTTCACACTATTAACAGCGAAATTATTGAGGATTTCACACGACTCTTTGTAGATACAATGCTGTACTTGCTGCTAGATTAGAAAACTTCTCAATTTATACGAATTACGATCAAGTCATATGCATAATTTAAGAGTCAATAGACAGAGACAGAGACAAATGTCAGCAAGCAGTGAAAATAACAACCAATCTTTGACAATCCTCAATATCACAAACTTCAATTTGTTTACAAAATAAGTGAAAAGAATGAATAAATACAACACGCATAAATTGTATATTTTATTCATTTCTTCAAATTCTTTAAACATAAAAAAATTAAAAATCAAACAACAACAAAAACAGGAACATTGATATCTCATCAGCATAAATATAAATACCCTTCCATGTCCTAAACGAAATACTACAAACAAAAAAAGTAATGTCGCATGCACACAGTGTGCACTAGTGGTAATGTTTATGATTTCCGATTTTTTATTTATTTTTTGTTGTGTGGTGTTGCCTTCCCTATAAAAAACATAATGTGAAATGCGTTGTACACATTTTAAAAAATAATTAGAACACAACAAATGTCAGATGTGTACTCGGCATTACACAATCGCTTTTTTTATATACATATACGACTACTTATCCATCTGTCAACGCTCAAGTTATTGTAAAAACATACGTAAATACACATCCATGAGCATAACGTTGGCTCCCCATGATCACACATCTCTAATTCCCTTTGACAATCCTAAATATGTTACACTTCAATTTCTTTAACCTTCAAGTAAGTTCATTGCTCATAAATTACATATTTTATTCATCTCTTCAAACTCTTTAAGGAAATAGAAAAATCAAACTAAATAAAACCAACAACAAAAACATTCTCAGATTCCCCCCCACACAAGCATACATAATTTCTTTCTCAAATACCCTTCTGCAACCGTTTAACAAACGAAAAACCATACTACGTACAAACAAAAGAATAATACAAAAAAAAAACCAAAGCAACATTTTCTCTATCCACACAAGCACACACAATTTAAAATCATACAGCTACTGCAACCGCTTAACAAACGAAAAAAACATACTACGTACAAACAAGCGACACACGCACACACAATCTAAAATCATACAGCTACTGCAACCGCTTAACAAACGAAAAAACATACTACGTACAAACAAGCGCACCTGCGTGCCTACATAAATAACTATGCACATAGACGGGCGGATATCAAACCATAAAATTAAAACAAAAACACATCGACGCACCGACATCAAAGCATCCTTATCTATGTACAAACAAAAAAAGGGTTATGCAAACCCTCGTCACTGCACACCATTGACACTAATTACCATAATTTGTAAAATTTAGCCCATAAATTACAAAATTTCGACATTAATTACCCAAATTTCGACATTAATTACCCAAATTTGACAATTTTAATGGTCATGGCGCATACATTTCAATACTACTCCTACGGCTGGAACAAATTTTATATCAATATATTTCTAAGAATGAATATAAGCTGCATCAACTTTAAACAAATGTAAATTAAATATAGGAAATATTTATATTATAGTTACTATTACTCTAAAGTATGTATCTTAAGGAATTCAGTTTTACTTAAAACAGAAAATCCTCACAAACTTTTAAGTAAATACAGATAAAAATTAAAGCAACGCTTTTTAATTTCAAATAAAAAAAATATATGAAGATATTTGACATCTATACATAAAAGACCCGGCGAATATTTACAACATCAACAAAAGACCGCACATGACATTCAAGCACGGACCCAAACACTTATTTGTATGTACATGTGTACATACATACATACATAAAATCAATTTGTAGATATGTTTGTATACATAATATCAAATTTCTTATCAATACTCAAGTATTTATTAGATCTTGACAATCACACTTACATATCTACATCATAAAAATATATGAACAACTCAAACCATTCAGTCAGAGCACATGCTCAAGCTAAACGACCTTATTATGGACAGAGAAACTATAAATTCCCATGATCGTATGAAAAGAAGTTCAGCGAAAGAAGCCGGACGTAGTTAAATAAACAAAATCTGTAATATAAACAAATTGATCGCAGGCAGACTTTAACGCTGGACAATTTTAAGCATGACAAAATACCCAGCAACCTTGAGTATGAAAATATACTTATGTATATGTATATGTATATAGGGTTAGGGAAAGTTCAGATATATGAAAATATTTTATAGAACCAAATTTCGATATTGAAAACAATTTATTTATGACTACATAAAACTACTAGCGTGAGAAAATCATACGCACACACACACACACGCACACATATACCAGATTTCTTTTAAGAAAAATTCAAATTATTTCAACAACACACCACCCCTCACAAATCACGACCAACCTTAAATTCTTATAGATATACATACAAAAATTCTCACGGTCATTCCTAGAAGCAACACGGACAACAACACAAATCACGGTCAACCTTAAATTCTTACAGATATACATACAGATTCCTACGTATACATATTACTCGTACGACAACACCCTCACATACCCTCAAATCACTCATAGCCTTAAACTCCTACAAACATACATACACACAGATTCCCACGGTTACATATTACTACACGCACCTCACCTACCCTAAATCATGATCAGCCTTAAATTTTCACAGACATACATACATACAGCTTCCTACGTATACATATTACAACAACATCCTCACCTCTCTTAAATCACGATCATCCTTAAGCTCCTACAAACATATAGACATACATACACGCAGTCGATCAACCTCAACTACACCACACCCCCTCCCAATAACAACCTCGCTTAAATTCCTCCCGACAGACACATCCACAAATCCCATGGATACATATTACTCGTACAACAACACCATCACCTACCCCAAATCACTATAAGCCTTGAATTCCTACAGACTAGCAACACCTGCATACACGCAGTCGATCTACCACATGTAGACCCCGCCCCCTCAATCACACCCTCATACACTCAATCCAACTACCTCAACTACACCACGCTCTCCCGGCCAATCACAGCCTCGCACAACAGACAGACAGACAGACAGACAAATCCATAAGGTCCCTCGGTTATGTATTACGACAACAACCCCACCCACCCAAAATCACGGTCAGCCTTAAACTCCTGTATTAGCATTAGAAATAACTTTTATGTTTTTCCCGTCGGAATTATGACAAATTATTTTCCCGTCGGCATTTGAAAAAAATAATAATCATGTTTTGCCGTCGGCATTTGAAAAAAATAATAATCATGTTTTGCCGTCGGCATTTGAAAAAAATAATATTAATGTTTTACCGTAGACATAAGGAAAAATAATTATGTATTGCCGTCGGCATTAGGAAAAATATTCATGCATTGCCTTAGGCATTAGGAAAAATAATTTTCACTATGTCACCCCCCATTAGTATTAAGAGAAATCATATTCATGATTTTCCCGTTGGTACTAGGAAAAATCATATTCATGATTTTTCCGTCGGCATATATACTTATGAAATATTAATCTTATGAAACCCCTTAATCCACCCCACAAAAATCACCCATTCACACAATTAATGCAACCTCAAAAAAAATCACCCGTTCACACAAAGTTAATGTAAACAAAAAAACTCCTTATGTAAACAAAAAATTCCTTATGTAAACAAAAAGTTGAACGGACTTATTGATACACCCTCGTAGGGTATCAAATTTCACAAATTTCCAAGAATTTTAAAATTTTAATTACCCAAATTTCAAATTTTAATCGGCCCAGTTCCCTACTACTGCTCTAAAACAATCAAATTTGCGGAAAAGTTCAACAAGCAAGGGATATACATATATGTCTTTTCATATGCATGTGCATCAAAGCAATGCATCTGGAAGTCGTGTCTAGTCTCACTACCGATGCCTTCTTGGCCTCCTTTAGGCGACTCATCTCCCGGAGAGGACCTTGCACTGACTTATATTCCGACTGCGGACCACATTATTTATAGCATGCTATAAATAATTGATCTAGAACATCTTTGGCTGATGACGTGGCTGAAAACCTACATAATGACGGAACAAAGTGGCATTTTATACCACCATAGCGAGATCGCCTGCTATCCTACGAAGAACTATCAACTCTTTTGTGTCAAATTGAAAGCTGCTTGAATTCGACTCCCTTATGTCCGCTTTGTTCCGTCATTAGGTTTGATCCCGTACTCCACATTGGGCGCCCGCGGGATCCCAATTTTACCGAAAACTGTTCCCGTACTCAAAGTTTGGGCAAGTAAGGGAGCTTTTGAGAGAGTAATGTTCTTCTTCTTCTTGACCGAAACAGCCCGTAATTTTTCTTTGGGCTAGTTTGGGCAAGCCGATAAACGATCAGCTGTTTGAAAAATAACCAATTACAAAGTAAAATTAAATTGTCCTAAACACTAAAAACATTGAAAATTTTTATCAAAAAGGTTTATAAACAAGTGGTGAACTAAGTTTTATCAGTTTTTATGTAAAATTAAGAAACAAAACGTTCTAGATATGCCACAACATGTAAGTAAACGCATGCATGTGTATGTGTGTAAGTATGTATTTACTTGTGCTTTGGCTTTTGGTAAACATTTTTGGTTTTTCTTGTTCCCGTAGTTTTGTAAATTGTTTGTATTATTGAGAGAAATTATAGCTTGTTCTCATTTTACCGAACTTTGCCCAAAAAGTACGGGATCAAACCTATTATGTCGGTTTTTAGCCAGGTCAGGCCAGGTGGTGAGACTAGACACGATTTACAGATGCATTGCTTTGGTGCAAATGCATATGAAAAGACAACTGTAGTTAGTTAAAAATAATCATATTCAAAGAAATGACTACGTTGCAAAATATAAATTTATTCTACACAGCCACAAAATATTCCACGCACAAATTCCCACGGTCGCACATACATACATACACACAAGAATTTCACAATATTATGAAATATACATTTGTTAAGCAAAAAGACAAACAAATTGGACCCCCTACACACAATCATTGGGGGTGTATACACATATGTATGAGAATATTTTATACCATAAAATTTCGGTATGATAAATAATTTATTAGCGTGAGGAAATCATACACACAAATACACATTCCCACGATTCATATGAGAATCGCGTGTACTCATCAAATCTAGTTTCACTGATGGTATTACGATAACATTTTTCCCGTCGGCATTTGAAAATAAATAATCATGTTTTGGCGTCGGCATTTGAAAAAAATAATAATGTTTTGCCGTCGGCATTAGGAAAAATTTATTTTCACAATTTTCCCGTTGGCATTAGGAAAAATCATTTTCATGATTTTCCCGTCAGCATATACACTCATAAAAAACCTTGATCTTATGAAACTCCTTTCCCATAAAAAACAAATCACCCGTTATCACACAATTAATGTAAAAAAAATCACCCGTTCACAAAAAATTTAATGTAAACAAAAAACTCCTAATGTAAACAAACATTGAAGCGCACCGAAAACACAGTTTCTCAAATTTCAAAAAAATTTCCAAGAATTTTAAGGAATTTCAAATTTCAATTACCTAAAATTCAAAGTTTAATCTGCGCCAGGATGAATATTTCCCTACTACTCACCTCCATTTTCTCAAGTCATAGGAGGAGTACCTTTATATCAACTGTAATTTGTATTTTATGAATATATTTTGGATCCTCTGAAGATGATCAACGGTGTTAATCGAAATATTGGGAAATAAAAAACAAACTTGAAAATATAAATAAAATGAAAATCTAATTTTTGTTTAATTTTTAACCAGACCTCAAGCTGAATAGAATCAATTAATAATTATTAATAATTTAATTATGCAAAAAATCCTGGCCAATTCAAAACGTATAAGTCCATTGACACTGTTTCCAATATCGAGGATGCCGTCAATTATCCGCAGAAAATTTAAAATTCGCTAACACTTGTAGCTTGTTATCACTCGAACTTTTACTGAAAGTCGGGGCGCCTATCATGATTTTTAGAAATTTTGGTCTATGGCTACAATCATCACCACGCCTGCAGTCGGTCAATTAGCAAACATTCCAAGAATTCAAATGATTCGTGCTTGTCTACCAATATATTTTAAGCTAAAAAAAATTTCCGGCAAAAACATCATTTGTAATCTATTAATAATTCATAGGGACAAACTTTTTCTTTGGTAGAAATCGATTTGAGAAACCCGTGTTTTGCACATGACCTACTTTATGTTAGCTTATCGCGGGTTGGCACTCCAAGCAAAAAACATATTTAATTACCACAACAAAATAAGACGACATCACGCCATACCTAAGTTAAAATCATTTCCATGACGGAAGTACACATATTTATTTATGTATGTACAATAGACCGGGCGCAACTTATATGGGTTTTTTTTATTCTTAATATATTCGTTGTCGAAAATAGGAGGTTTGCTCTCAAAAATGCGGACTTAATTTTTCATGATTCTGATGCCTAGTGGGGCCCAAAATGCCCGATACACAGTGGGGAATTTTGTTAAAAAAAATGGAAATAATTCTGCCGGGAACTCAACAACAAATTCTATTTGTTCCTACTTTCGCGTGAAAAATTTGACATGCACTAAATGTAACCCAACTCCCGGTTGCTTTTTTTTAAATAAATGTCTCGCTTTTATTACTTGAAAGTATGCAACATTGTTGATATTCCGTGCGAAAAAAGCACCGCTCATGTTGTTTCGCAGCTAAACTAAAATGATGCCAGAGTCATTTTGCGTGGAAAAACATCTTGCCGGATAGAATTTACGTGTTTTTCGCATCAGAGTACTACTTTTGCGAATTAATTTCGCAAATATTTCATACCAAATACTTTTACATGTAGTTTGACAGCATTTCGCACGAAATTTTGAACAGAATACCTGGCTTAAACGAGCATTAGCAGACGAAAATATTGATAAATGCAAATATAAGGATCAAAACATCAAATTATTCTACAGATCGTGATTAAAGTTTGGAATTTCCCGGCCTTTCGCACTTCCCGGGAAACGGGAATGAAAAAATCGCATTTCCGGGAATTCCCGGGAAAAGTAATTTTCTACACTACGTACATTTATTAAATGAAAGTTGGTGAAATTTCTACTGTTTTATTAATGTAATCATTCCTTTTTTAATAAAAGTTAATACAAAAACAGTTCTAAGAAAAATTTTTAAGTGAGTTCAATCAAATAGAATATATTATTAGTGAGACGTCATTTAAAGACTAAATGACGACTGTTACCGCGATTAGGCTTCCAAATCATTTTATTAAGAGAGTCATTTTTGGATTTATTTCTTATGTTATTTTTTCGGGCTATTTGTGGTCACCAATTTTTCTCCATATAGGTATAAATAAAAATTACATCATTTTTGTTCTCGTTGTACCTTCATAGTGAACAGACGTAATAGCGGAATTTTTCTTACATACAAACTAAACAAAAAAAAAATTATACGAAAAATATTCGTAGTACATATTAAATTTGATAAATAAGCTTTTTTTGCTTTGCTAATATTTTTATATATAGAAATAACAAAATCAAAAAAGAACCGTAAACAAAAAAACATACAAAGTACCCTTGAGGAATACTCTTTATGAGTACCCCAAAGGAAAATATAGTGAAGTGAGTTCTAACGGCAGAAATGCCTATTTTACGGTGAGTTTTGATGCTCATATTGATAACAATAAAAATAAAAAATCTGTGAGTTCTGAAGCTCTTAATAAAAATCAAAAATCTGATAATAGACTTTTCCTAAAGGCAAAACCACAGTTTCGTCAGCGATCAACTTCGCTTTGTCCAATGCCAACTAGTGAATCGTTGATATTATTGCCTAGTACTTCCACATTTAACTCAGCGATATCACCCGCTTCGGGCTCGAGGTCATCACTTAACCAAGTTGTCACTGAAGATAAGATTAGCCCAAAACACAAAGTCCAAGTCGAAATGGACAGATATATCACAAATTTAAAATGCGGGCGAAGTCCAAATTCATCAAAATTTTCATCGGTCCCCAAGATATCCAGGGATAACGACGCCGCAGCAGTTAACCGTCAAAATCGTTTTTCAATATTGCAAGCAAATAACGACCAAGATGCTGTTTCATCAAAAAAAACTTCCAAGCCACCACCAATATACCTGAGAGAAAAAAATTCGAATGCCCTTATTAAAAAATTAGTCTCGGCAGTTGGTGAGAACGCATTTCACGTTATTCCAATAAAACGTGGTAAAATTGATGAAACGAAAATTCAAATATATGAAGAAAAAGATTTCCGCAAAATTATTACTGATTTCGAAAAAAATAAAACAAAATTTTATACTTATCAGCTTAAAAGTGCTAAAGGTATGCAGATCGTATTGAAGGGCATTGATGCTTATGTTAATCCCGACGAAATAAAAGATGCACTCAACATACAAGGATTTAAGGTAAAAAGTGTTACCAATATAATCAATAGAGAGAAGATCCCCCAGCCTCTATTTCGTGTTGAACTGGAGCCAAATGATATACAGTTGAAAAAGAACGAGACACATCCAATTTATAGCCTAAAATACCTTTTATACCGAAAAATTACAGTTGAAGAGCCACATAAGCGTTCAGGTCCCGTACAGTGCCACAATTGCCAAGAATATGGTCATACAAAAACTTACTGCAATTTACCTACAGTTTGTGTTATCTGCGGTGAATTGCATGGTACTGATAGCTGCACGAAGCCAAAAGATCAAGCAGAAAAAATGTAGTAATTGTGGAGGTAATCACACCGCTAACTACAGAGGATGCCCTGTATATTCTTTTGTTAAACAGGCTATGGGTCAAAAACCTAAACTAGCTCCACCTCAAGCAGCAAACGCTTACTCCGCCAATCTTCTTCAAACAAGCCAACCAGTTAGTTCACGTGTATCGTATGCCGATGCTGCTAAGACTAGTTCTATTCCCACACAAAATGTTCCACCGCCAAATAACTCAACGAATGCAAAGTCAAGCTTTAACTTTAGTCGCCTTGAAGCTACTATTGAGAATCTGGTGCTAACTATTAATAGTTTTACAACAAATATGAGTAGCATGATGCAAGAAATGCTGCGAATGCAGAATACACTGCTTCAGGCATTAGTTAAGAAGCCATGAACACGTTAAAAATATGTTTCTGGAACGCAAACGGTATTCGCCAACATAAAAATGAACTTGAGCACTTCCTCAAGGAAAAAAATATTGATATAATGTTGGTCTCAGAGACTCACTTGACTTCAAGAAGCCTTTTTAAAATTTCTGGCTACACCTTATATGATTCAAAGGACCCGAGAGGAAGAGCATGCGGTGGATCAGCAATTCTAATAAAGTCTAGACTTAAACATTATATTATTGACAACATTTGTGAAGAATATCTACAATTTTTGCACAAACTTTGTGATATCATCAATTTACTCCCCTCCCAGATTCGCAATTACTGAGAATCGATACGAGGATTTCTATAAATCTCTTGGCCCTTGTTTCGTAGCAGCTGGCGACTATAATGTCAAACACACGTTCTGGGGTTCTCGTCATATTACACCCAGAGGTCGAGCATTGTTCAACACAATTTCAAAAATGGGCTTGGACGTCATTTCGAGTGGGGAGCCTACTTATTGGCCTACTGACATAAATAAAATTCCGGATGTTATAGACTTTGGCGTCATGAAAAACATTTCTAGAGAATTAATTAACGTTGTGCATCAAAGCAATGCATCTGGAAGTCGTGTCTAGTCTCACTACCGATGCCTTCTTGGCCTCCTTTAGGCGACTCATCTCCCGGAGAGGACCTTGCACTGACTTATATTCCGACTGCGGACCACATTATTTATAGCATGCTATAAATAATTGATCTAGAACATCGTTGGCTGATGACGTGGCTGAAAACCTACATAATGACGGAACAAAGTGGCATTTTATACCACCATAGCGAGATCGCCTGCTATCCTACGAATAACTATCAACTCTTTTGTGTCAAATTGAAAGCTGCTTGAATTCGAGTCCCTTATGTCCGCTTTGTTCCGTCATTAGGTTTGATCCCGTACTCCACATTGGGCGCCCGCGGGATCCCAATTTTACCGAAAACTGTTCCCGTACTCAAAGTTTGGGCAAGTAAGGGAGCTTTTGAGAGAGTAATGTTCTTCTTCTTCTTGACCGAAACAGCCCGTAATTTTTCTTTGGGCTAGTTTGGGCAAGCCGATAAACGATCAGCTGTTTGAAAAATAACCAATTACAAAGTAAAATTAAATTGTCCTAAACACTAAAAACATTGAAAATTTTTATCAAAAAGGTTTATAAACAAGTGGTGAACTAAGTTTTATCAGTTTTTATGTAAAATTAAGAAACAAAACGTTCTAGATATGCCACAACATGTAAGTAAACGCATGCATGTGTATGTGTGTAAGTATGTATTTACTTGTGCTTTGGCTTTTGGTAAACATTTTTGGTTTTTCTTGTTCCCGTAGTTTTGTAAATTGTTTGTATTATTGAGAGAAATTATAGCTTGTTCTCATTTTACCGAACTTTGCCCAAAAAGTACGGGATCAAACCTATTATGTCGGTTTTTAGCCAGGTCAGGCCAGGTGGTGAGACTAGACACGATTTACAGATGCATTGCTTTGGTGCAAATGCATATGAAAAGACAACTGTAGTTAGTTAAAAATAATCATATTCAAAGAAATGACTACGTTGCAAAATATAAATTTATTCTACACAGCCACAAAATATTCCACGCACAAATTCCCACGGTCGCACATACATACATACACACAAGAATTTCACAATATTATGAAATATACATTTGTTAAGCAAAAAGACAAACAAATTGGACCCCCTACACACAATCATTGGGGGTGTATACACATATGTATGAGAATATTTTATACCATAAAATTTCGGTATGATAAATAATTTATTAGCGTGAGGAAATCATACACACAAATACACATTCCCACGATTCATATGAGAATCGCGTGTACTCATCAAATCTAGTTTCACTGATGGTATTACGATAACATTTTTCCCGTCGGCATTTGAAAATAAATAATCATGTTTTGGCGTCGGCATTTGAAAAAAATAATAATGTTTTGCCGTCGGCATTAGGAAAAATTTATTTTCACAATTTTCCCGTTGGCATTAGGAAAAATCATTTTCATGATTTTCCCGTCAGCATATACACTCATAAAAAACCTTGATCTTATGAAACTCCTTTCCCATAAAAAACAAATCACCCGTTATCACACAATTAATGTAAAAAAAATCACCCGTTCACAAAAAATTTAATGTAAACAAAAAACTCCTAATGTAAACAAACATTGAAGCGCACCGAAAACACAGTTTCTCAAATTTCAAAAAAATTTCCAAGAATTTTAAGGAATTTCAAATTTCAATTACCTAAAATTCAAAGTTTAATCTGCGCCAGGATGAATATTTCCCTACTACTCACCTCCATTTTCTCAAGTCATAGGAGGAGTACCTTTATATCAACTGTAATTTGTATTTTATGAATATATTTTGGATCCTCTGAAGATGATCAACGGTGTTAATCGAAATATTGGGAAATAAAAAACAAACTTGAAAATATAAATAAAATGAAAATCTAATTTTTGTTTAATTTTTAACCAGACCTCAAGCTGAATAGAATCAATTAATAATTATTAATAATTTAATTATGCAAAAAATCCTGGCCAATTCAAAACGTATAAGTCCATTGACACTGTTTCCAATATCGAGGATGCCGTCAATTATCCGCAGAAAATTTAAAATTCGCTAACACTTGTAGCTTGTTATCACTCGAACTTTTACTGAAAGTCGGGGCGCCTATCATGATTTTTAGAAATTTTGGTCTATGGCTACAATCATCACCACGCCTGCAGTCGGTCAATTAGCAAACATTCCAAGAATTCAAATGATTCGTGCTTGTCTACCAATATATTTTAAGCTAAAAAAAATTTCCGGCAAAAACATCATTTGTAATCTATTAATAATTCATAGGGACAAACTTTTTCTTTGGTAGAAATCGATTTGAGAAACCCGTGTTTTGCACATGACCTACTTTATGTTAGCTTATCGCGGGTTGGCACTCCAAGCAAAAAACATATTTAATTACCACAACAAAATAAGACGACATCACGCCATACCTAAGTTAAAATCATTTCCATGACGGAAGTACACATATTTATTTATGTATGTACAATAGACCGGGCGCAACTTATATGGGTTTTTTTTATTCTTAATATATTCGTTGTCGAAAATAGGAGGTTTGCTCTCAAAAATGCGGACTTAATTTTTCATGATTCTGATGCCTAGTGGGGCCCAAAATGCCCGATACACAGTGGGGAATTTTGTTTAAAAAAATGGAAATAATTCTGCCGGGAACTCAACAACAAATTCTATTTGTTCCTACTTTCGCGTGAAAAATTTGACATGCACTAAATGTAACCCAACTCCCGGTTGCTTTTTTTTAAATAAATGTCTCGCTTTTATTACTTGAAAGTATGCAACATTGTTGATATTCCGTGCGAAAAAAGCACCGCTCATGTTGTTTCGCAGCTAAACTAAAATGATGCCAGAGTCATTTTGCGTGGAAAAACATCTTGCCGGATAGAATTTACGTGTTTTTCGCATCAGAGTACTACTTTTGCGAATTAATTTCGCAAATATTTCATACCAAATACTTTTACATGTAGTTTGACAGCATTTCGCACGAAATTTTGAACAGAATACCTGGCTTAAACGAGCATTAGCAGACGAAAATATTGATAAATGCAAATATAAGGATCAAAACATCAAATTATTCTACAGATCGTGATTAAAGTTTGGAATTTCCCGGCCTTTCGCACTTCCCGGGAAACGGGAATGAAAAAATCGCATTTCCGGGAATTCCCGGGAAAAGTAATTTTCTACACTACGTACATTTATTAAATGAAAGTTGGTGAAATTTTATTAATGTAATCATTCCTTTTTTAATAAAAGTTAATACAAAAACAGTTCTAAGAAAAATTTTTAAGTGAGTTCAATCAAATAGAATATATTATTAGTGAGACGTCATTTAAAGACTAAATGACGACTGTTACCGCGATTAGGCTTCCAAATCATTTTATTAAGAGAGTCATTTTTGGATTTATTTCTTATGTTATTTTTTCGGGCTATTTGTGGTCACCAATTTTTCTCCATATAGGTATAAATAAAAATTACATCATTTTTGTTCTCGTTGTACCTTCATAGTGAACAGACGTAATAGCGGAATTTTTCTTACATACAAACTAAACAAAAAAAAAATTATACGAAAAATATTCGTAGTACATATTAAATTTGATAAATAAGCTTTTTTTGCTTTGCTAATATTTTTATATATAGAAATAACAAAATCAAAAAAGAACCGTAAACAAAAAAACATACAAAGTACCCTTGAGGAATACTCTTTATGAGTACCCCAAAGGAAAATATAGTGAAGTGAGTTCTAACGGCAGAAATGCCTATTTTACGGTGAGTTTTGATGCTCATATTGATAACAATAAAAATAAAAAATCTGTGAGTTCTGAAGCTCTTAATAAAAATCAAAAATCTGATAATAGACTTTTCCTAAAGGCAAAACCACAGTTTCGTCAGCGATCAACTTCGCTTTGTCCAATGCCAACTAGTGAATCGTTGATATTATTGCCTAGTACTTCCACATTTAACTCAGCGATATCACCCGCTTCGGGCTCGAGGTCATCACTTAACCAAGTTGTCACTGAAGATAAGATTAGCCCAAAACACAAAGTCCAAGTCGAAATGGACAGATATATCACAAATTTAAAATGCGGGCGAAGTCCAAATTCATCAAAATTTTCATCGGTCCCCAAGATATCCAGGGATAACGACGCCGCAGCAGTTAACCGTCAAAATCGTTTTTCAATATTGCAAGCAAATAACGACCAAGATGCTGTTTCATCAAAAAAAACTTCCAAGCCACCACCAATATACCTGAGAGAAAAAAATTCGAATGCCCTTATTAAAAAATTAGTCTCGGCAGTTGGTGAGAACGCATTTCACGTTATTCCAATAAAACGTGGTAAAATTGATGAAACGAAAATTCAAATATATGAAGAAAAAGATTTCCGCAAAATTATTACTGATTTCGAAAAAAATAAAACAAAATTTTATACTTATCAGCTTAAAAGTGCTAAAGGTATGCAGATCGTATTGAAGGGCATTGATGCTTATGTTAATCCCGACGAAATAAAAGATGCACTCAACATACAAGGATTTAAGGTAAAAAGTGTTACCAATATAATCAATAGAGAGAAGATCCCCCAGCCTCTATTTCGTGTTGAACTGGAGCCAAATGATATACAGTTGAAAAAGAACGAGACACATCCAATTTATAGCCTAAAATACCTTTTATACCGAAAAATTACAGTTGAAGAGCCACATAAGCGTTCAGGTCCCGTACAGTGCCACAATTGCCAAGAATATGGTCATACAAAAACTTACTGCAATTTACCTACAGTTTGTGTTATCTGCGGTGAATTGCATGGTACTGATAGCTGCACGAAGCCAAAAGATCAAGCAGAAAAAATGTAGTAATTGTGGAGGTAATCACACCGCTAACTACAGAGGATGCCCTGTATATTCTTTTGTTAAACAGGCTATGGGTCAAAAACCTAAACTAGCTCCACCTCAAGCAGCAAACGCTTACTCCGCCAATCTTCTTCAAACAAGCCAACCAGTTAGTTCACGTGTATCGTATGCCGATGCTGCTAAGACTAGTTCTATTCCCACACAAAATGTTCCACCGCCAAATAACTCAACGAATAAAAAGTCAAGCTTTAACTTTAGTCGCCTTGAAGCTACTATTGAGAATCTGGTGCTAACTATTAATAGTTTTACAACAAATATGAGTAGCATGATGCAAGAAATGCTGCGAATGCAGAATACACTGCTTCAGGCATTAGTTAAGAAGCCATGAACACGTTAAAAATATGTTTCTGGAACGCAAACGGTATTCGCCAACATAAAAATGAACTTGAGCACTTCCTCAAGGAAAAAAATATTGATATAATGTTGGTCTCAGAGACTCACTTGACTTCAAGAAGCCTTTTTAAAATTTCTGGCTACACCTTATATGATTCAAAGGACCCGAGAGGAAGAGCATGCGGTGGATCAGCAATTCTAATAAAGTCTAGACTTAAACATTATATTATTGACAACATTTGTGAAGAATATCTACAATTTTTGCACAAACTTTGTGATATCATCAATTTACTCCCCTCCCAGATTCGCAATTACTGAGAATCGATACGAGGATTTCTATAAATCTCTTGGCCCTTGTTTCGTAGCAGCTGGCGACTATAATGTCAAACATACGTTCTGGGGTTCTCGTCATATTACACCCAGAGGTCGAGCATTGTTCAACACAATTTCAAAAATGGGCTTGGACGTCATTTCGAGTGGGGAGCCTACTTATTGGCCTACTGACATAAATAAAATTCCGGATGTTATAGACTTTGGCGTCATGAAAAACATTTCTAGAGAATTAATTAACGTTGAAGCTTCTTTAGATCTCTCATCCGATCACTCTCCCACGATCGTTACAATCTGTAGCCCACAGAGAAGTGATTTACCTCACTTGTATGTGAAGATGATCAGTCGTGTAAATTGGCTGCGATTCAAAAAATATCTTAGTAGTCATTGCACGGAAAACATTACTCTAAGAACACACGAGGATATTGAAGCTAACATCGCCAACATTAACGAAATGATTACACAGGCTGCTGAACATGCTACTACCTCCCATCCGCCGACTGGATTTAATAAAATTTATTCTACCGATATTGAACGTGTCGTGTGTGAAAAAAGAAGAGCTAGAAGGGAATGGCAACAGCACAGATCACCCTAACTTAAAATCAGATTTAAAGAGTGTACTAAACGACTCCAAGACTGCATCTCTTGAAAATTATCTGGAAGGTCTTGATGTCACAACAGCATCTAATTACTCTTTGTGGCGCGCTGCTAGAAAGCTGAAAACCCCCGTTGAGCTTAAACCACCTCTGCGCACATCTACCGGATGTTGGGCAAGAAGCGATACTGAAAAAGGTAACATATTTGCTAATCATTTAAAATACGTATTTACCCCAAACACATGTACTGGTGTTGCTGATTTGCCAAGTGTAGTTGCTCTACGCCCGCGACCCATAAAGTTTAAGATGCGCGATGTACAAAAACTAATTGCTGAACTTAATCCGAAGAAAGCTCCAGGTATTGACGGAATTAGTAACAAGATGCTGACGAACTTGCCTCATATTGCAATAAGAATCCTGCTATTTATTTTTAATGCCATTTTGTGAATGCATTATTTTCCACATAACTGGAAACTTGCCAAGATTAAAATGATTCCGAAGCCGGGCAAAGATCTTACCAAGGCTGAGTCATATAGGCCTATAAGCTTACTATCAACAGTCTCAAAACTTTTCGAAAAGCTGCTCATGACTAAATTGTCCACAATTTTAGCTGATAATGGGTGCATCCCGGACCATCAATTTGGCTTTAGAAGTCAGCATAGCACTATTGAGCAAACGCATAGATTGGTTCAAGTTATAAGGATGACTTTTGAAGAAAAGAAGTATTGTTCTGCCCTTTTTATTGATGTTTCTCAGGCATTTGACAAAGTATGGCACGAAGGCCTATTTTTAAAATTGAAGACATATTTGCCAATAAATATAGAAAAACTTTTGGAAAGTTATATTGTTGATAGGAAGTTTACTGTTGTGGAAGGAGACTTCATAAGTGTGCCCGAATCTATATCTTCCGGTGTGCCACAGGGTAGTATTCTGGGGCCAGTCTTGTATTTAATATATACTTGTGATATGGCTGTGAGCAATAACTTCCACACTTCTACATTTGCCGATGATATAGCCTGTATGAGTATGCACAAAAACCCTGATGAGGCATCCCGCAATCTCCAAGCTCACATTACCCAGCTTGAAAGATGGTTGAACTTATGGAGAATTAAAGTAAATGAACAAAAGTGTGTTCATATAACGTTTACCCTAAGAAAAGATACCTGTTCCCCCATTCGAATCAATAATCAAAATATTCCTCAACATTCTCAAGTGAAATACCTTGGCATACACCTTGATCGAAGGCTTACATGGCAACATCATATTGACGCTAAGCTAATTCAAATGAAACTTAAGTTAACTCAGGTACATTGGTTGATTGGCAGAAATTCAACACTTAGTCTAGACTGCAAACTTTTGATATACAAGTCGCTTTTGAAGCCAATATGGTGCTACGGAATTCAGCTATGGAGCACTGCTTCAGCTTCAAATGTGGATAGAATCCAACGACGGCAAAATAAAATTTTACGTGTAATGTATTAATATGCAGTAGCTTTTTTATATAAAGTATGTATATCCCATTGGTACTTAACATCTTCTTTGGATAGTATGAGCCAATTAGTTTTTTTTTCCGAGACATTCTTTTTCATACAATTTCCTTTTTATATGCCAATGCGGATAATGCATACATATACACACACGCACCTATATATATATATATATATATATATATATATATATATATATATATATATATATATATATATGTATATATGTATATATATATGTATATGGATTTACATATTCCTCAGACTTTTCCTGGAATTTCTTATAAATTCATTAACTATGCACGTCTCAAATCCCTGCTACACTTAAGAACGGCATTTGACAGCGAGGATACTTCCTTTACGATACCAACAAATGCAACGCTACCCCAGTTGACACTATTTAAGTTTTTTTTTTACACCAGTTTGCAGAATTTTTTTGTGCTTCGGGTTTTATTCTTCTTTGCTCTATTCAGCAAATTCGATCATGTATACTTTATCATCAATAGATATACATGATGACGAATAAAGTGTTGAACAGATTTCATGCTGTTGTTTTCTTTTGGCGTTCACGTTTACCTATGAGACAAATAAAAGCTTTACAATAACAAGCAACAAAAATAAATATAAGCATACATGATATAACTGAATGAAGTACTGAGTTTGAAAAGTGAGCTTTACCTTTTGTTTAAAGACCACGCTACGATCTTTTCAACTTTGGCAGCGATATAGTTCAGTCGTCATTTAGACAATAAAACATTTTTTTTGGAAATAAGAAAACCAAAGAAAAATAATAAAAATAAAATTTTTCTAGTGTGTAATTATACCTGTGTATAAATATAAAATTACACAGCAAGCTCCGCTAAAGAAATTCCTTGTTGTATTGAGATCGAGCGACATTAACCTCGTGCAAGGAGAGTTGGGGAACACGTTGATGACCCACAAGGCCCTCGAGAGGCACACGTACTTTTTTTTCGTGTTTGGGCTTAAGCAAAACGAGAAAAGAAAAAAAAAAAAAGAAAGGATTGGAATAAAAGGGAATCGTCTATACAGGGACAGTCGGCGTATTCTGATTGAGGTGAAATCTCGGCTAGAAGCATTGGGTGGTATTATCCCGCTATCGAGAGAATCAGGTCAACAATAGTTTAATTAGTTTACGAAGTCTCATCATCTGCCCAACAAAACACTGCAATCAACATCCCTAAACAGTTACGACTCCATAAACCAGCTAAACAACTCCAAACACATCACGCATTAGGCCTTCTTTATAAATTGGACAGAGAAAATCTTAAACATCATAATGGATAAAATTGTCTAACCAGATTATACTTTCTTCTAAGCCTTAACAGGTTCCCTGTCCGATGTATCACATGTGATACAAAAATATTATTTTGTACCATGTTTACAGAGTCCATGTATCATATATGAACAAATTTATAGGTGATTTGAAATATGTTTTTTATAAGACGCAGACGAACAAGTTTAAATTTTATTATGTGGACGTACTAAGTACATTGTCTATTTTGTAAAATAAAAAAAACCCACGGTGATTTATTATTTTTATTTTTTTTTTTTTTTATTTTTTATTTTTTATTTATGAATTCATGTTTATTCTTGGTATAATAGTAACAAAATAAGCAAAATCCTTTATTTCCTTCTCACGCTTACGAGTGAATCGCATTGTAGCATAGCAAACAATAACCTTTTCCACATTCGAGGCACTCTGTGTCTACCTGTTTGGCTTTCGTAGGGTTTCCTTCCTCTTTATTTTTGGCATAGCAGCTGACACAGCGACGTCGGATAAGCTTACCACCTTTCCGTGGTATTTGAGTAAGATGATGTGTCGTAGTAGCTTTTGGGAAGTTTAATGATTTTGTTTGTTGATTTTTCTCTACAACCTCGCCAAGCCAGTGACGAATCATAGCCTCTTGTATTTCCAAAATAGTGATGGAAGATCTAGTAACTTCATGAAAAATAACTCTTGAGTTAACAAGTGCAGCTTGAAAAAGTAAATCTATTGCAATTTTTTTGTACCACGTCAGACTTTTCCGTAGTGGAGAGTAATAGCTACTCATCTGATCTGCGACGTCAATCCCTTTTTTAGCATCATTGTAATCTATAACCATATTTGGTTTTGACGATTTTCCTCTCCATGAAGAAGTATCTGTCATTCGAGCGTCGTGGCACGTTGATATCATCAATACATCGCGCTTATCATGCCACTTCAAAACAGTTACAAAGCTATCCATTTGCCTTGCCACAACATCCCCACATTTAAGCTTTGCTTTGCTGACTACTTCAGGTAGATTTCTTTTATTTTTTCGCAAAGTGCCACATAAATCCGTGTTTTTATCTTTCAGATATTTAGCCAGATTTATTCCAGTGTAGTAATTATCTGCTACAATCAGTCTGCCTTCATTTAGAAGTGGAAAACAAAGCTGCACCACGACAGTTCCAGGTTTATCCAGACCCTCTATAACAGTTCCAGATACCGCGTGTATCGCATAAGACCAGGTGTATGAATTGGTAGAACACATTTTATAAATTTTTATTCCATACTTATGGCTTTTTGACGGATTATAAGTTTTTATACGCAATCGACCTTGATGATTGATTTGCGATTCGTCTACGACAATTGTATCACCAGGCACATATAGTTCACGAAACTTTGTAATCAGATGGTTTACTAGAGGTTGAATTCTGTATAAAATATCATCGCTGTCCGGTTGAACGTCCGCAAAATGCCAGCAACGCAGTATACTACTGAATCGATTATATGAAATACCTATTTTATGAATAAATGAGGTAAAATATAGTGGATCCTTTTTCCAATAATGTTCTATTGTGGGTTTCTTATCTACTCCCATATAGAGTATAACAGCAAAAAATTTTTTCAATTCTTCTCTGTTGACATCGACCCAACGTGAAATTCTCGAAAATCGCTTTGTACGTACCCCCTTCAAGTATTGTGCGTATGCATTTGTTTTTTGTACCATTGTGTCAATAAGATCATCATTTATGAAGTACTCAACTATCTTTGGAATAGTGACAGCTCCTTCTTCATTTGAAATACATTGCACGTTTTGTACTCCGAAACTGCCTGTAAATGGTTCTCTGCCAATTGGAAGAATATCTGCCACCCATTTTTCATTTTCTGTATTTTGATTACCGTCATTGCATATTTCGATATCTAGTAGATCATGATCATTTCCTGGCAATTCCATTTCAACGTCATTTAAAGTTTCTTCTTGGCCCTCTTCTTCAGTTTCGTCATCGTCGTCCTCATCAGGTTGATACATATCATCACTTCCATCACTAAAATCACTTTCATCTTCACTTATTTGTAAAAATTGCTGTATCTCTTCATCAGTATACCTTGCACGAGAAGCCATCTTATTTTACACACTACTAATTCAACTAATTAGATTAGACCGCACGTGTTACGCCTTCAACACTTCAACTATTTATAAAGTATTTGTTGCAAAATTCTTTGTGGTCCGCTCAATGATACATATCATATATGATACATGTAACGTATGGAATCTAACTCTTTCATGGCACGCTCCATGAATCATTAGTGATACATATCATATATGATACATGTAACGTATGGCATCTAATTTCGTAACGACTCGTTCATGTATCATAGCTGATACATATTTTTTTACCGTTATATCGCAGTCAATATGTGTACGGCTAGTTAAAAGACATATTAATAACCCTGAAAAATGCCCACACCATTCTAATTTAAAAAATAAACACGGGACGTGTACCGTTAAAAAATCATTTTTGTATGGGGACAGGGAACCTGTTAATACAATTTATCCACTTACTAAAAGTCGCCTTGAAACTAAATTGTTAACGATATATAGAACCAGCATTGAATCTAACCACAAACCAACAAAAGAAAAATTAATTTACCTCACTGAATTTCTGTCTCCCATAACTAACCTTATACTAACTAACTCATTCAAATTTAAAAATTTAATTTTTTTTATAACTAATACTATTATTAACACAACCGAAATTTAAAAATCGTTCAAAATTTTTTTTACCAATTATAAAACTAGTATTATACCTTAAAACGATATGTAAATCGAATCCAAAGACAACAAGCGGAAGGCCTTCAGCATCGTTGGAATCGAGACTCTACTGTAAGTCATAATCAAATTTTTTTTTCATCGTTTTTATACTATAGTATTTTTTTTATATATATATGTATACATAAATATTTACTTGCTATTTCATTGATAATTTCTTTGGCACTTTTTCATTCATAATCGGTTTGTTTGTTTTGTTTTGGTCTTGCTGTTGAATTTTGAAACAAAGAAATTTTATTGCATATTGGTGCTGTGAAGGTTCATAAATATGTACGACCATATGTACATATATACCATTGTATGTATATAGATATCTGTTTTTTTTTTATTTTTTTACATACATGTAATGCTTTAAGATTTCTCTGTTATCAAACATATAAATTAACATGGTGTTATTGAATTAACTTAATAAAGTAATATTTTTGATTCTCCTGTTAGGTTAAGAGAAAGCTAAATGTTATACATATAGTTAATGAAATTTGATATGTTCTAATATACATCCATATGAAATGGAAAAAATGATAGTGTGACTCTCTTTTAATGTAGAACTATAGGGACGTAGGTAAGGTAAACTGTGACAGGGTTTTTTTTGCACGTTAAATGGCTTAGAAAAAAAAACATACGGTTGGGTGGGTTATGAGCCTTATTAGCCTTCAACATCTGGGCTAATTAACCCCGTCGAAATGGATAGGAGAAGCTGGATTTATTAGTGATATTGGTAATTTTTTTTTCTTACAGGGCATAGAAAACGCACGTAATATTTTTTTTGTTTTGTTCGTGCTAAGTCCAATGGAACACGATTCCTGCCCCTATCTCCCGATCTAGCTAGCTAGCCAGTACGTGCGTCAGTTTCATATGGTGACCAAAATTCCGTTCGGAAATTTGACAATTTGAAAAATGTTAAAGTTTCATAAAAGCAACCCATCTAGAACATTACATACGTTTGATAACAGCGGCTCCATTTTACATCAAAAATTCAAATATACATCGAGATTTAAATATGCCACTAGTGACTGAAGAAATCGCAAAATACGCAGGTAAATATTTAACAAAACTCGAGTCACATCCTAATCCACTTGCTCGTAATATCTTGAACTTTACTGGACACATCCGCTTAAAAAAGAGGGACACAAGGGCCCTAATACTCAGCACCCCAAATGATACTTCTTGAAAATAATTATTGTGCTTAATACGAAATTTATGTATTATTGATTACTATCACTAAGTTTATGTCCGATACTGGTCGGGCCTAATAATTATATTTAGATTTAAGATTTCAATACTTATTGTTAGTTCATATTTGAAGATACAATAAATAAATATATGTGTGTATAAAAAAAAAATTTTTTTTGTTTAGTTTTTCCCAACTTTTCGCTTGTTTTTTGCAAACTTCTTCAGGGGTGGTATTTTATTAATTGATATCTAGCACAAAAGTATAATAATTAAATATAATTTAAGGATCATAATATATTATCACAGATTTAACCTTACACTTTATATCACTGTCAATTATTTATTATTAAATTTGTCATCATAAGAACTGGACAACACGACACAGATATGAATAATAATACTTAATACTATTATCACAGATATTCAAATAATTTAAGTTATTGCTACGGAATAATTGATTTAATTGAACTGTAGTGAATTTTAATCAGAAATAATTTCTTAATCAGGCTTAAGTTCAGTAATTTCAATTCTTATCGAATGAAATAATATAATTAATGTGAGTTTCTAAAGTAGACAAGAAAAATTAAACTAGACCTTTATTAGCTGGGGGAAATACCGATATTTTCCTGTGCAGCCACGCACTTCATCAGCACCCATGTCTATCTACTGCGGTAGAGATTGTTTTTAACATCAGCTATTTAACGCAAATTTTCAATGAAATGGAATATGCGAAATGGTTATTGTGTAAATAATTATTGATTTACCTTTAGTAAATACATTTGTAAGTATCACTATTAATTTTATTAAGAATTTACATTGTTGGTTTCTCATTTTTCTTTAAAAATTTTCTGTAGGACTCTTATCGTTAATTACATTACTATATTCAGCTACGCCAAATTTAACATAGCCACAGTCTGTATAAATGTCTTTAAGCTTTCATTTAATTTCTCCTAAAAGATTTCCCTCAGAGTTTCAATAATAGCGTCGCACAGAGGAGTATTTGAGTAAAAAAGCTGGCCATTACTTTTTTATATTTTATATTGCTTGTGAAAAGCTATTGAGTGCCCCTCGATCAGTGAAACTTGTCAGATATATGTTTTTCTAGGCTGCCAAACTCAGAAAATAAGAAAAATCGGACAAAGAGGAAAAAAGTTCCCATCAAAGGAACTAATCCTACCTCTGAAAAATTAATTTTTGATGTGTAAACATCTATACGCTATGGCCCAGCTAGCTTGACGGGAAGAATAACCGCATATGAGCTCATTTTTCGAACATAAATGATACTTTCGTTGTGAGAAAATGGTACCCTACAGACGAATTATCCCAGAGATTCATTTATGATACGATTTCTGATTCATTGTTGAGTAATTTTCTGGTAGTATTTAAATCATTGGGTCTCTTTTTGCGGCTTCTTTGCATTTTGTTCCTCTATTTTTAAGAAACCATTATTTTATCATACTGATGAATCATAAGTGAATCCTTTTTACAATCACCCAAGTGATAAATCAGTTTCTAATCATCAAAAATGATCTAAGGAGAATCATATAAGAAATTTTTGCAAAAAATTATCACCCAAATGCTATCTCCCAGCTAGCATTTTGTATCATAATCGAATCTTTTCCGAATCAGCTTGAAGGGAAAAACAACCGCATATGAGCTCATTTTTCGATCATAAATGATACTCCCGTTGTGAGAAAATGGTACCCTACAGATGAATCATACCAAAGAATCATTTATGATACGATTTGCTGATTAATTTTTGAGAAATTTTTTGGTAGTATTAAATCATTAAATCGCCCTTTTTGCTGTTTCTTTTCATTTTGTTTCTCTATTTTCAAGGAATCATTGTTTGATCATATAGATGAATCATAAGTGAATCCATTTTCAATCACCTAAGTGATAAATCAGTTTTTAATCATTGTTGCGATTATTAGGCAACAGATAACCTTCTGAGTTTTTTATTAAAACAAGTTTTAAGAGTTGATTTCAATTCATATAATTTTATTTCAATAGAAATTAACAACTTTAAAATAATTTGTAATTGTACCGCGTGTTCGGTCAAACTCAGAATGGTTTCTTTTTTACTTCAATTGAGATATCTGTATGTATTTGTGTCCTTCATTTAACATCAAGAGAACATAAGAATTCATAAATGCAGTAAGTAAGTAAGTATGTAGTAAGGAATACAAGCAAAAGCGAATAAACGATAAATAGCCAGTTTAAGAAATGTCACATACTACTTATGTAAAATATTACAGTGATGTCGGTAACATTCCCCCCCTTGTAAGCGAGTTAAGAATTGTTGAGCTTGCTTTTATCTACATTAGAGACATCTAATACAGCAATTTTCGATACTGGTCTCTCAAGAACGTTGGAGCTTGTCTTGACCATCACCTTACGTACTTGGCCATCTTTAGCTTGAACGGTGTCGACTATGATTCCTTTAGTCCAGTTGTTTCTAGGCAGGTTATCATCCACTATGATTACAACATCTCCTACCGATACAGGTGCGCGTTTAGCAAACCACTTACTCCTACGAATCAGCGTCGGGGCATATTCACGTACCCATCGCCGCCAAAAATGGTTTGCAAATGTTTGTGTCTGTTGAAAGCGATGACGCAAATCGTGAGCTTCTTCGCATAGCGGTTTGAATCCACTCGGAGAGCCTAATAGCAAGTGGTTTGGGGTTAGGGCATCATCTTCAGGTGTGTCAAGAGCCACAAAGGTCAGAGGACGAGAATTTATCATAAATTCAATTTCGCAAAGAGCACATTTTAAAGTTTCATCATTAAACTTGAATGCTGGGTACATTGCGTGCAGTACAGTTTTCACTGATCGAATGAGCCTTTCCCACGCTCCACCCATATGTGGGGCCGCAGGTGGATTAAACCGCCACTTAATTTCATCGTATTTATTGGCAATGCGGTTTAAATCTAAAGTTTGTTGTTCATCACGAAACATTTTCGCAACTGATTTGAAATTAGTGCCATTGTCAGTATAGATTTCACGTGGGCTCCCCCTGCGGCTGGTGAAATTTTTTATGCACATTATACACGAACTTGTGTCAAGGCTATGGGCGATTTCTATATGGATGGCTCGAACGGTGAGGCAGGTAAATAGTACTCCCCACCTCTTTTCTCTGCGTCTACCTACAGTCACATATAACGGGCCGAAAAAATCGATTCCCACGTAGGTGAAGGGGCGTTCAAAGCTTCCAAGTCTTGCCGGTGGTAGAACCGCCATTTGGGGTATTTTTGGTAAGGCCGAGCTATTTTTGCAACGTTGACAGTTTTTTCGCACCTGCTTATACAACACCCTTAATTGCGGAATATAATACATGGACTTTATTTGATTAATTGTTGACTCATGCAGGCAATGGTGTGAGTTTTCATGATGGTAACGTACGATCAGAAATGCAATATAATGGCGGTTTGATAAAATAATCGGATTATTGCAATTCAACATTTCGGCTCTTCCTCGTGCTCGCAGTACGCCGACTTGGTCCAAGTAAATATTTAGAGATCTTAACTTGCTGGATTTTTCCATAGTTTTATTTGTTTTTAAGCAATAAATCTCGTTTGAAAAATCGCATTGTTGGGCATGTTTAATGAGTGTATATTTTGCGATTTGTATCATTTCATAACTAAGACATGGTCTTTTAGTTTTGCGAACTATAGCTTTCAATATTACGTATAACACAAATCGTGATGTTGCTCTGTATAGAGCCCTCCAACATGAAAAGGCTTCTATGTTTATTTTTATATTGGAGTATGTGGTATCCACATATAAAACATGATTTCGCATTTCGCTCTTATCCGTTATATCCGGATTGAGACATTTGGGCCACTCACCTTCATCATTCTTAAGAAATGAAGGACCATTAAACCATGCGGAGTCATCTGGGGTCGCAATTTTAGTGGCGAAATCAGCTGGATTCTGTTTTGTAGGCACCCACTTCCACTGTGTAACGTTTGTAGTCTCCAGTATCTCCCCGACTTGATGCATAACAAATGGCTTAAAGTTACGAGGATCCATAGACAACCACTTCAATACCGTTTTTGAGTCAGTCCACCAAAACGAGCAACTAATCGGTATACGGGTAGCTTTCATAAATTTAGAGGCCAATCTTACACCAACCAATCCGGCGTGCAATTCTAGCCGTGGGATTGACACCGGTTTTAGGGGTGCCACCTTAGACTTGGCGGCAACAATTCTGACATCTACCTCGTCTAGATACTGCATCCTTAAGTAGCAAATTGCGCAATATGCATTCTCTCCTGCATCGACGAATGTATGCAGCTGAACGTTTGTCGACGACTTCAATAAATGTGAATAGCAGCGGGGAACGACTATTGATGATATTTTGCAAATGTTTAGAAGCCAGGAGCGCCAAGTTCTATACAGTTCCTCTGTGAGCTCGTCATCCCATCTTATGCCAGAACGCCAAATATTTTGTAGAAGGATTTTAAGTCCAATGGTATAAGTGGAAAGAAATCCGAGAGGATCAAATATGGCCATAAGAACTTGCAGGACCTCCCTTTTAGTAGGAATTATCTGCCTTTGCAAAACGTCTCTTCGGAGGCGGGAAAATCTGAAAATATACTTAAAGACGTCGTTATTCGGCTCCCAATACATACCCAGGACTTTCTCGATCGAGCCAAACGAGTTTTGAAAGTCAGCGCCATCTTCACCTAATTGTTCTCTAACAAGTCTCGAATTTGTGGCCCAGTTTCTCATGTGAAACCCGGCCGCGGCATGTATTTCTTTTACTTGGCGAGCTAGCTCAAGAGCCTCTTCCTCCGAGTTTACGCTATCGATGAAATCATCCATATAATGATGACGTTTAATTGCCTTTACAGCTCGCGGGTGTGTATGCGAATACGCATCGGCATTCTTGTTCCGAATAAAATGAGCTATGCAAGGTGCGCAGCACATCCCGAAGGTCAAAGCTCTCATGACATACACAATTGGTTTTTGTGAGGTATCATTATCGTACCACAGGAATCTTTGCACGTTCATGTCGTCAGCGTTAACGTTAATACGGTGGAACATCTCTGCAATTTCGCCGCATATGGCAAACCGTCCTACACGGAATTCAATCAAAATATCGAACAAAAGGGTTGAGCAAGTCCGGTCCACTTATCAAAAAATCATTAAGAGATTTGCCATGTGATTTTGAAGGGGCGTCCCATACTAGCCTTACCTTATTCGGCTTATTCGGGTTCCGAGCTACAAATATTGGTAGGTACCATATGCGATCAACTTTGGCACGGACGTCATCAGGAGTAAGCTCCTTAGCATAGCCTTTAATTACCAGTTTGTCAATTTCAGCTTGCATGATTTTTCGTAGATCTGGGTCTTTCTTTAATTTCTTTTGAACGCACTTCATTCTATAATTAGCCGCTTCGTAACTTTCCGGTAGATGATGTATTTCGTTTTTCCAAAGTAGTCTTACTTCGAATTGACCATTCTTTTTTATACTAGTGATTTGTAAAATGCTAATCGCTTTTTCGTTGTCAGCTGACAGTATAGGTTTCGCTAGAGGTGATTCAAGGCTAAAGTACTCTTTTATTTCCTCATGTAATTGCTCGCATTCACATCTATGAATATTGAGCGAAGATGGTCCGGCTCCAATACCATAACCGTAAACAGCCCATCCCAGCCGAGTTTTTGTTGCGATCGGCTGATTCCATCGCCCCTCACGTACTTTTGTAGGTACTGTTACTCTCACATTATTCAGACCAATAAGTATTGTTGGTTTTACATCTGAGTACGATCTTATTGGTAGTCCCTTTAAGTGAGGGTATTGTTTGGCTAGTTCCTCCATGTTTAAGGATTGAGGTGAAAGATCCAAATTACTTACGGTTTGTACATCGAAAAGTGTATATCGTTTATGGACTTTGTCAATATTGGATACGTCTAAGTTCAGTTTGACAGAGCAGTCCTCTGACCGGGTTATGTTACCTGTCCATCGTAATTCAAGTGGTTCTTTTTTCCCCTTTAAGTTCATTTTGTCGAAAATGTGTTGTTCCATGAGGGTTACTGAAGAGCCTTCATCTAGCAGTGCATACGTATTTAAAGACCTTTTTGCATATTGAATATTTATCGGCAATATTCTAAAGCCTGGCCTATATTGTCTGTTGTCGTTATGGGTGTTTACATTTTCAACCTGTTCGTCGTCAGAAGAGCTAATCATATCATTGTTACTCGGGTATTTATGTAGTAATCGGTGATGTTTTGCAGGGCACCCTTCTATGCCACACTCTTTGTTCACATAACATTTACGGCGATGTATATTCAGACATTGACGACATAATTTGTTGTCTTTGACCGTAGACCATTTGTGTTCAAGACTTGAATTTTTAAATTCATTACAATTTTGAATTTTGTGACCATTGCTTTTGCATAAAACGCAAGATAATTTTTTGTTGTTGTTTTCTTGGTGTGTGTTTAATGATGCTGTTCTTTTGGTCATACATACCGGTGATACAACCTGGCTGGCAGCGGAAGCTATAGCGTATATCCAGTCACTAAACTCTTTAACAACGGGTGTATTGTTACTTTTTATACGCATAGCCCAATTCAACTTGTGGTTATTAGGCAGCTTCTCAAGGAGTGATTTTACCAACATAGGGTTATTAAGGTGAGCCGTCATCTCACATGCCTCCATGGTACTGCAAATATTACGTACAACCAACGCGTACTCAATAAGGCTATCTAATTTGTCTTTTATAGGGGGAATTTTGAGCGCTTTATCTATCAGACTGTCAAGTATATGCTCGGGTCTTCCGAAGCACATTTCCAGTGTTTGAATTATTTCCCCAACCATTGACGGAAGTAACAACTTGCTTCTAACAAGGTCTTTGGCCTTACCGCGGAGACACGATTGGAGGCGCATTAAGTTCTCCCCGTCTGTATAGCCGCCAATTTGTGTGCTATTTTTGTAATTGCTTATAAAAAGCGGCCAGTCTTCCGGGTTACCATCAAAGGGTGGGAGGTCTTTTGGTATGGCTTGTCTAGCGGCGATCTGAGTAGTTGTCGGCTGAAAGGTGGAAAAGGAAGTTGTAAATAAGTCGGCATTTGAGCCGGCATTGTTTTGAAAAAGTATTTTGTATTTTTTTTCAAGGTATTGCCTTTGCAATTCCTTTTCTTCTCCCAGAAATTGTAGCTGCAATTCCTTTTGGCTTGTTAAATTACATGTTACCTTATCTTGGTGACTCATATTACCAGGAGTTGAAGTTTTCGGTTGCAACACGTCTAAATGTGGTTCTGTATTCACATGATCCATACCACTTACCATGTTGGTGTGTCCTTTTTTATATGCACCTGTTAAATGCCCTTGTTTCGACGGTTTGTTTGACTGTGGTAAATTTTTAACCTGAAGGTTGTCGAAGAGCTCAGTGACCACATTAGCGGCTGTTGCAGTTGTTGTTGTTTTTAACGCCACGGCCTGCTGATTTCCACAAGACTCGCAGCTCCAACTTGTATTAGCCACATCGCTGTTTACTCCAACACACTCAAAGTGGTACCATTTGTCGCAACCATCGCATTGTACCATGCGTTCGGTATCTTTGCCATCACATTTTTGGCAATTAAATTCAAGTTCATCTGGCGTATTTGCCATAATTTTTATTTATTCACAAAATTATTTTAAAGAATTGTTGCGATTATTAGGCAACAGATAACCTTCTGAGTTTTTTATTAAAACAAGTTTTAAGAGTTGATTTCAATTCATATAATTTTATTTCAATAGAAATTAACAACTTTAAAATAATTTGTAATTGTACCGCGTGTTCGGTCAAACTCAGAATGGTTTCTTTTTTACTTCAATTGAGATATCTGTATGTATTTGTGTCCTTCATTTAACATCAAGAGAACATAAGAATTCATAAATGCAGTAAGTAAGTAAGTATGTAGTAAGGAATACAAGCAAAAGCGAATAAACGATAAATAGCCAGTTTAAGAAATGTCACATACTACTTATGTAAAATATTACAGTGATGTCGGTAACAATCATCAAAAGTGATCTCAGGAGAATCAAAAAGAGATTTATGCAAAAAATGATCAGCCAAATGCTAGCTGGGCTGGGAAGCAACACAATACAATCACAAATTTTGAGTAAGAACATAATCCCCAGCTAGCATTTTGTATCATAATTGGATATTTTCCGAATCAGCTTGACGGGAAAAATAGCCGCATATGAGCTCATTTTTCGATCAAAAATAATACTCCTGAGGAGAATCATATAAGAGATTTCTGCAAAAAATTATCACCCAAATGCTAGCTGGGTCACACCGCATTATGAGGTATGAGTGTATTAGTGTTTGCAAGAAGTAACACAAACTTATTTAAAATATTGTAAATAGGTACATAAGAATTTGCTCGTTTTTGATTGTTTTATTTAAATTGATAATTGCTTTATTTTAATTGCAATGCGTACACAACAACAAGAACGGCAACAACTAAATGATGAACAACAGGAATTAATAATTAAAAAGTAAAAGTAAAGGCATTTACCATAGATGGACACTTTGCAGTACTACTAAAATTTCAGTAAAAATAGTTTTATAACCAGTAAATTTTTACTGATTCCTAAAAATTTTTTCTACAATTTTTATAAAGTGCCTAAATGATTTATTATATGATGAGGTGCATTGAATTTTTAGTAATCAGTAATGCCCGTATTCATAATGAAATTTTACCAAGTGGCTAAACTGTTTTCATACAAAAATTAAAAAATTTGAATTTGAATTTGCCACTTGCCACAATTTTATTATGAATACGGCCCTACGATTTTACTGGTAATGCAAATTAACAGCCTGTTCATCGAACTGCCTTACGTTAGAAGGCGAGCGATTACTAGCCAAACGATTTAGCTGGGAATTGAGTTCATTTTCTTTTTTCGATTGGAAATAAAAGCTCTTTTTGTTCGTTGTTAAACGTCTAAGAACAATGTTTCCATTACTCTTTTAGTTGTAATTCTTAAAGCTTTTTTCATAGAAAATTAAAAGTTTCTTTAGAAATGAAAAGATAGCAACCCTATCAATCAGTTGTAAATATAAATAAAAAGTAAAAGTTTCAAAAGTTGTTTGTTTAAAATATATGTACTAAAAACCCACTTTTATTGAAGAAACAATGATTTGAACCGTTGCACTTGGGTTTTTTTATAGCGACCGAGATAACGCAGAAGTTCGCCTCTGCCGCAGAAGATTGCGAGACACTACAAATGTGCTAAAGTCTCCAGAAGAGCAGTAAGTTCATTAAATGAAATGTTTATATACCACTGATCTATTGTTTCTTAGGTTTACGGCAAATTTTCGTGTCAATAAAGAAGTTTTTCGAATGCTGCTGGAGAAAATGGAACCTGCAATGAAGCGAAACAGCAGAATCACTAGCGTTCCCGCTATAATTAAACTGACAACATTTCTAAAATTTCTCGCAACTGGTGGTTACCAGTTTTGTGTCGGAAATGAATGTATTTCATACATGTCGAAATCAAAAGTTTCGGAGGTAATAAGTGAGTGTTTAGACATATGTGACCAATACATATGTCCTGAATGGATAACGCTAGAAAAGACGATAGAAGATGAATCCAAGACGAAAGAAAATTTTTTTAATAGAGCTGGAATGCCTGGTGTTGTAGGCTGTGTCGACGGTACGCACGTTCGGATTAAGTCACCGGGACAAGAACTCAATCACCTGTATTATAACCGAAAAGGTTTCTACAGCATTAATGTAATAATGGTAAATTGTTTCCCAAATAGATAATATATACATATGTATATCAAACAACTTTTATGAACATTACTTATATTAGATATGTGACGATAACATGATGGTAAATTATGTGGACGCCAGACACCCAGGTGCAAATCATGATGCCTTCGTTTGGGACCAGAGTGCAGCTCATGATTTGTTTAAAACAAGGTACTTAAGAGGCAAGAGGAATACATGGCTCCTAGGTATGTATGTTTGTAAGTACGTATATATCGTCATATAAAATACAAAAGGGCCTATCCATCATTTAAAAAAATCAATAGATAAACACTTAGCAAAAAGCGAACTATTGCTGATAACAAAAACAGTTTTCAGGATTGTATCATTAATTGAGACTTTATTCATAATACTAATTAGAAAAATCGTTTTTATAATTACAATAGTTTACTTTTTGTTAAGTTTTTATCCCTACTGAAAATTTTTTAAAAATTATGATGCACCCTTTTGCATTTATGCTTCAATATGCTATATTTTATATAAGACTGAATTTCGAAAAACATCTAATAATAGGTGATTCTGGATACAAGCTTCAGCCCTATATGATAACCCCATATCGAAATCCTACAGACCCTACTGAAAAAAAGTTTAATGAAATGCACTGTAAAATAAGAAACATTATAGAACGATGTTTTGGTGTTATTAAAAATCGCTTTAGGTGCATTATAGGCTCGAGGGGATTGCACTACCGTCCACAAAAAGTTACAAAGATTGTAAATACCTGTTGTGCATTGCACAACATTTGCCTTTTTTTCCAAGCACACATTACCCAGCTTGAAATATGGTTGAACTTATGGAGAATTAAAGTCAATGAACAAAAGTGTGTTCATATAACGTTTACCCTAAGAAAAGATACCTGTTCCCCCATTCGAATCAACAATCAAAATATTCCTCAACATTCTCAAGTCAAATAACTTGGCATACACCTTGATCGAAGGCTTACATGGAAATATCATATTGACTCTAAGTTAACCCAAATGAAACTTAAATTGACTCAAATATATTGGTTAATTGGCAGAAATTCAACACTCAGCCTAGACTGCAAACTTTTGATATACAAGTCGCTTTTGAAGCCAATATGGTGCTATGGAATTCAGCTGTGGGGCACTGCTTCAGCTTCAAATGTCGAGAGAATCCAACGAAGGCAAAACAAAATTTTACGTTTGATAACATCTGCTCCATGGTACGTTAAAAATTCAAATATTCATCGTGATTTAAATATGCCACTAGTGAGTGAAGAAATTGCAAAATACGCAGGCAAATATTTAACTAAACTCGAGTCACATCCTAATCCGCTTGCCCGTAATATTTTGAGCTTTACTGGACACATCCGCTTAAAAAAAGGGACACAAGGGCTCTTATACCCAACACTCCAGATGGGACTGCTTAAAAATACTTCTTTTTGATTATCACTATTTATGTATTATTTATAACTATCACTAAGCTTATGTCCGATATTGGTCGGGCCTAATAATTATATTTAGATTTAAGATTTGATTACTTATTGTTAGTTCATTTTTGAAGATACAATAAATAAATATGTATATGAAAAAAAAAAAAAAAAAAAAAGATGTATGTTATTCTCTACTAATGGTTTATTGTTTGACAACACTTTATGTACATATGTATATGTATGTATGTGACAGGTTTGTTTTAATATATACGTTTGTATCTACATAAATATATATGTACAATGAACTAAATATATATGTATGTACATATGCTTATGTACATACATATATTATATACATACAAGTTTCGCATATTTTTTCATTTTACTCCTCTTTTAGGAACATTAATATGTCTTTCATAGTATTCTCGATGCCACAGAGCGCCTTTGTCTGTTCCTTCATCTCTTGTACAAGTGCTTCATTTTGTTCCAGTGATGGGAAATGAGATTTGCATTTCGGTACCAAATAAAATTTTTTTAAGTACTTTTTTGATGACGAGAGTGCCAAAAATTATTATTATATTTTATTCAAATTTAATTAACAAAAAATTATATAAAATACATTTACAAGGAAGTAAAAAAGGAGTATCTAATTTTTTTCGAAATCACGTTTTAACGTTTTCTGGGAAACAACGTATAAGTGCATCCTCCTTGAAGATTTTAGTACGTTAGAGTTCAAAATCAAGGACTTATGGCAACTTAAAAAAATATTTCTGCATGTGCATGCTAGATTTTCTTCAGTTTTTGCTACTTATAAAATACAAAAATTCGAGATCCGCCTTTCTTATATTAAGACATCGATATGTACATATAGTTACCTTAATATAGAAAGGCCCTAACTCATTATTTTTTATAGATTTCGATGGAACATCTAATGTATCGAAAAAATTCAAAAATCTCGATTAAAAAAATTAATGACTTTGGGCCTTTCTATATTAAGGTAACGATATGTAGGTGCAAATATTAAAGTTTTTAGATTTTGGTAAGAGAAAATCGTTCAGAGGAGTTAGGTATGGACATAATTTCGTAAACTACTCTCGATATATCGGGAAACATGTTTTCATATAATGTGGTTTTAGTTTTAGCCACTGCACAGTGGGAACTTTGGCAAAATGAATTGTAATAAATTTGGAACTTCTAAACTACTGATTGCATGTTGTATAGTCCATTATATTTTTGTAATGAAATATTAACGATGTATATATAGTCCATTTAATTTTTTCTGAAGCTTCGACATCTTTAGAGGAGGACTTAGGCTTAATAAGACATTTCTTGACAGCCTTCTGGTTTAAGCCAGAAGTTCCAGATTTATAGCCATTTATTTTGCAAAAGTCCCCATTTTAACATTTTAATTAAAAGTGGTGCAAATCTGTTGGTTTTAGCTGATAAAACATGTTTTTGTGGAAAACTAGCTAAACCAAAGTACACTTTTGCCCTTAGAACTTTTTAAAATTTTATTTAAACTGATTTAAAACATTAGTTGTATATATGTACATGTATGTAGATCAACTTCTGTGCCAATATCATTGAGTGAAATATGGTGTGCGTTTATATCTTTCACAATTAAGATTACAGTTTTCTAAAATATCTTTGCGAACTAAGTTTTGTGAAAAAGAAATTTAATTCCTGGCAAAAATAAATGCATTTGTTGTAAGTTAACTGTGAGAGTATCAAATATGTTGGGGGAGTATTACGGTACTTTTTCATGTCTAATAGTATCAAAAAAAGTACGATCGTACCAACTTTCCCATCACTGTTTTGTTCTACATGAGATTTTAGAAGCTTTATTTGAATATTTTGTACCAGGTCATCAGGATTTTTGCGCTTTCTTTGCGTCGTTGTTTGCTTCTTGGTTGACCTCTGTAGTGATGTGGTTGGTGTTAATGTTATCTGCGTGTATTGAGGTTGGCCTTGCTCCGAAGATGTAGGAGTCACAAATGCTACTGTTGTGGAAAGTGTGGATGGTACTATTTCCGAAGCAATTGTTTCTTTTGGCGCTCGCTTTAAAATAACATTAAAAGTGTTATTGTCAAATGGAACAGCTGCGGAAAGATGACATATCCGTTCTATCTCATTTTCTTAGTCCGTTAGTGAATGTGAACAAGACGGGCCACCACCTGTTGCTTTCATTTGTTTGGCATTCTCTGAAATTTTTGCTTTTGTCCTGCACTTTAAGTCTGCCCATATCTAAACGCGAAACATTACAAAAATGTAGTGAAAGAAAATGTGTAATATCTTACCTTTTTCCAGTCTGACGCACTCCGCGTTTGAGGTCCAATCGCATTTATCCGTTGAGCCACTAAATCCCATTTGCCCTCAATTTCGAATTTGGTTTTACCAAAAATCGGGCTTGATGTAGCCAATTCTTGAAATTCTCCCATTGATTGGACCAACACTTTAAATTGCCCAGGATTAGTTTTTTTTTATGCTGAAAAATATAATCTGATTAATAATTGATCGGTTCTTTATTCTTTAGATATGAAAATACTTACATTTTCTTGGTGGAAACATCCATTATTTTAATTTTATTTATAAAAATTCAAAAACTTCACCGACACGTTCAATTTTTTCTGGTTGTTAAATTTGACAGTTGATTTTGTTTGTGTCGTACATACGTGAACCAATTTTAAAACAAAAGCTTAAAGCTTATTCGTTATACTCAAAATGAAATGAACAAAAACCAAAAGTTCAATTCGTTCGTTATTTGACGTACGATATAAAAAAAATTACGTTACAAAAACAGGCTGTAAATTTCATTATAAGTAAAGATTTACTGAATTTTTTCAGTAATCAATAAATTTACTGCTTACTGCACTTTTTAATGCAGTACATATATACTGCAGTGTGCCCATATACTAACCAAATAAGTTAAATAAAACAAACAAAAACTAGCAAATTCCTATGTATTTACAATATTGAAAGTTTTGATACTTTTAATTGATTAATTTAAAAGAAATATACTCAAAGCATAAGTACTTCCAACTTAAAAAAATGTCATTACTAGATGTTTACACATCTCCCCTGTGATCGGACTCACATTGCTTTTTTTAACTTTTCCCATACTTTTGTTTAGCAAAACAAAACCCTAAGCTTGGACCCAGTAGACCGTAAGATGCCATTTTCGTTTCGGCTTGCTTTTGTTGGCGGTGACAAAAATATTATTTGCAAAAATAATTTAAATATTAAAAATGCCTTAATATCATACAAATTTAACTTTTGAGCTTTTATGGGAAGGGGAAAGTTCCCTCCCATCCCCTCAAAGCAAAACATTTTATGGCTGACAAAATGTTTCTTATTCAGATTTACAGAAAAAAGTGAAATTTTCAAAAAATTTAAATGTAGTTACCTTAACTTTTAAAAACCTTCTTCTTTTGTTTGTTTGTAAAAAAAATTGTATGATTTTTATTTATTTTAATTTTTAAACAAATTCTTTCACCATTAATATTCCAGATAAGTTTTTTGTTTTAATACTTAAAATAGCTTTAGATCAAATCTTTCAGCGAAAAAAAATCAACGTAAACCTGAATTCGTTTAGCCACAAAAAATATCGTATAAACATGTTGAAACCTAAAAAACATTAAACTGATTTAATTTTCTTCACTTTCCTGACCTTATGAGTATCTCAGAGCTACAAATCAAGTCTTTAAAATTTACAATATGATGTAAAATTTCGTTGTCTATCGATCTGTGTACTTAGTTTTTAAGCTTTCTTTAAATTCATTTTTGCCTTTTTGGCCAGCTTTTTGGCTCAAATACTCCTCTGTGCGTCGCTCAGTGGCGACATTTTCAAAATAAACGGTAATAAATCTGGAACTTTTTAACTACTGAATGGATTTATATAAAACTTAAAAGCAGTTTTTGTGAGTCCCTGGTGGTCAAATTTGGCCAACTCTACGTCCACTCCATCTCAAGTGAGAAGGGTGTCATGATATGTTCGAAGTTTTATATAAATCCATTCAGTAGTTTAGAAGTTCCAGATTTATTACCATTTATTTTGCAAAAGTCCCTAGTGTGCTTCGGACTATAATAAATTTAAGTATGGTTAACTCAAAGTTTTAACAGCTTATATGAGCTTATACTACGAGTATGTTTCCACTACGAGCTGAATCACATGCTTCGATCTCTGAATCATATTTGTGAATGGCTGACTTCATAAATGCAGCTTGCAATCCAACACTGCAAAGAAATTAATTTACAAGGCAAAGCAATAATGAACTCGCGGCATTGCCAAAACTAACTCTGCTGTATTTATGAATACTACGCATTACAGTGTTGCATTGCAAGCTGCATTTATGAAGTCAGCCAATCATGCTGTTTACACAACGCATATGTTCTTCGTGTGGCATTTTTTTATGTATATTCACACATACATACGCATCATACGCGTGTATATACATACATACATACACACATAAGCATACATACTTAGATATATTCGACTCATTCAAAATCTTGATTTTGAAGGCATCTTCTTATTTTTCCTTTTTATACTTTACATAACTTAATTAAATTTATTTATATTAAACTATTTTTTTTTGGTTTGTTTTTATTTGTTCACACACACACATACTTACATATATCGTCAGTTGGTTACTGGTTTGCTGCAAACATAATGTATTTTGAATATACTATGTCGCAAACCAGAAAATAACCGACGATATAACTATTTTGTTTTGATAGATATTTCAGCTAAACTGCGATAAAAGTTAGAGAAGATACCAATTTTACGTATCTATTTTTATTGGATCTACTTTATTCGCTCTCATACTTTTGTATGTCGAAGCAAGTTGCTTCGCTCAAGATTGGGGTGTAAAGCATGAATAGACAGCGAAGAACGTATAGTGGAGACACACTATTAAAATTTTCACTTCACATTCCAAAAGTTATTAACTAATTCCGCGAAAAATCGCTTCAAGTCTGCTTAACATCGAATTATTTACTTTAGGAAACATTTATATGATTGCAATCATTCAATTTCAAAATACAGTAAGAATTCGGGATGTCAGAGTTTCATTTTCCAAAAAAGTATTAACACTTGTATTATAGTCTTAATGACTTTTAGTAAATTCATCTTGCATGTAGTTTTCGAATAGAGCAATAATTTTTCTTTTAGACGACTTAGGAGAAATTAAAATTTCTGTATAAGTTTGAACAGCTCAGATTTCTATTTTATATTAACAAAAAGTTGAATGGCCATTTTACTGCTTGTTTATCGGTGTCGAAGGAATTATTGGTTTCTTACAGTTACATGTTGTTAATTCCTAACTGGCTACTCATATAGTAGAATTCAACCCAAACACATAAATCTGGATTGATACTATTTTGCTTTGCCACTCTTCTTCAAGCACTTTAATCAGAAGAACACTAAGTTCAATAAAAACACAAGAAATATGATTTACTACCGAGCTAATAATTTGGTTTTATTCACATCTTATATACTAAATTAAATTTAATAATGATAATCAATTAGTCATAAGTAATATACTAAATACATGAGTAAGCAATTAACACAATACTGCTCAGCTATTTGTCAACAACATATTCGCATAGGTAGTGGTGGATTGTGGTCTGGACAACTCGGAAAGTCTAATGTTGATGGATTTTGCTTGTGGTCTGAACAACAGTGAATGTCTAATGTTGATTGAACTAGTGCGCTTCTTTTCGACGGCGTAGGTGGGGATTGAGTTTCTTCCTTAGTAATGCTTTTCTGAGATCTTGTATGTAGTCTAACTATGGAAAGGGCAAGCAACAAAATTATGACCAACACTAATGCAATGTAGCTTACTGCAAGATGATGTATAATATTTGATTTTATTATTTGTGGAATCTGAGTTGAAGTTGATTCTTTTAATTGTTTTTGGAGGTTGTCAAGTTGATTTATTTGTGTGTTAGTTTCATGAGTTGTAGTATTTAGAATTCTATGCAATTCTTGAGAACTACTGACAAGCTATATTGGTTTAAATCTTGAATACGAGGTATAGGCATTTGTAATTCTTTCAAAATGACCTCGTATGATAATGGCGTAATTTTTTACTACACAATCTGGTTCAATTTGCATTATTTAGGATCCCTTTAGTGTAAAAAGTTGTGTTTCTGTGTTGCAAACTGCTGACATCTCAATTTCTTTAATAGTAGAATATATCCATTTATTCTGGTCTACTAAGGGAGTCCATGCTGAATTTCCTTGCAGTTGTTGTAATTTACAGTCAGTTGTATTTTTGTTATTGAACATAAAGATTTCGCATGAGGTCATATCTGAGTCCCTTCCAAGTTTCGTTTGATTATTTTTGCATATATGTACATCAGGTTTGGTTTTCATGCAGTTGTGAACATCTTCCGTTGTTAATGTAATGAATTGGTCTCTGTGTGAATTTGCTGCTAAATAAGAACTATCCAATGTAATTGCAATAAGTTTGCCGTTTTTAATTATTGGAACACGTATTATTTTGAACAATTCCAATATCTGTTGATCTACCAATGGCAACTTAACCTCAAATACAACCTCTGTTTTAGTTACGGCACCTTTAACAGTCATTAATTTGTAGAGCTTAATCAGGTTGTCATCTTCAATTGGAAGTGCATGACAGGCTGGGAGATGAGCCCTAATATTAGTAGGTCCGTCTTTTAGTTGATGCGGAGAAAAAAAGCAATGGACTAATTCGTGCATTATGGGCGTCCGTGAGTACATTGATTATTTCAGATTCTATTCGCTGGAGATTTGTTGCCATTAGTGTCAATTGAATTAATACAAATTCCATTACTTGAGTTTTACTGGTTTGCTGGGATTCTTTGTTAATGGAATTGAGGTGATTCGCAAGATCAGTTACTCGTTTTTGAGTTCTGATTTCATCTTGATTTATGATATTTATGGTTAAGTCTATGATTGAGGTTTGATTTTTAAGCAGTAAAAGAATGTGATCCTTTTCAACTCTAGCCTTATTTATGGTGTTTGTCATTTCCTCAGCATATTTTGAATCCAAGATACCAAACAGCGATCTGGCGACGTTGCCAACAATGTTAAATGCCACTCGTTTGAACCTGTTTGATGAAAATATTTCCCTTTCTTGGCATAGCTCATCTCTTATTTGTTGAAAGTGTTTAACAAAACTGTTGCATATGTACGTCTGTTGGTGTTCTGTACAGAGTTTCTCGAGTGCAAGTATTCCTGAAGATAGTGCATCGATTTCTGATGAAAATGGAGCTAAATTGTAATAGACCACAATTTTCCATTCGCCTGTTACCATCCTTGCTGTCCCAATGCCCTCAAAATATATTCCTGGATCATTTTGAAATTTATTTATTTGAATATTGTTGCAGAAAATAGTTGAAATCAGCATAAGTGTTATCAAGATACTCAACAATACAGAAGATCCAGGAAAACGTCGTTTTCTCGGAATGGTAGACTCTTCATCATTCTCTTGCTTTCGGGACTTATTACTTTCTTTTACTGAGTTTTCGTCTTCGTGAAATGGAGGAGCTAGTCGGTGTATAGGTCTTCTTATCACTCCGGATGATGTTTTGATATCTGCTACTCGTACCCTTCCATCGTTGCCTTCGTGTGTATGAAGAATTTTTCCGAGTGGCCAACGCATAACTGGTATGTTATCTTCCTTTATGATAACCATTTGTCCGTCTTTTACGTTTTGATAAGATGATTTCCATTTATGTTTTTCTTGCAACTGTTGTAAGTATTCCGATGACCAACGTCTCCAGAATTCATGTTTAAGATGAGACACTAACTTCCATCGTGTGGCGAGGGACGTGTTTACGTGTTTTGCTCTGCTGTCCACTTGCGCTATGAGTGGTTTTTCAATTAGGAAGTAACCTGGAGTCAGTGCAGTTAAGACATTTAGTTAGACTTAGATGACATTGGGGTTAGTGGTCGAGGATTTAGGATGGCTTCTATTTCGATAATTATCGTTTCCAACTCTTCGTGAGTTAAGGAAGCCGTTGAAACAGTTTGAAGCAATAATTGTTTAGCCAATTTAACAGCTGCTTTCCACAATCCTCCAAGGTGACGGGTATAAATTTGAACTCAATACCGTCCTTATTACATGATTGCATCATCCTTTCCTGCGATTTTTTAGAAAAGATTGCATCATTCAGCTCCTCCAGCTGATTTTGAACACCTATGAAATTTGTAGCGTTGTCCGAATATATGGTTTGGCAGCGCCCTCTACGTGATAGAAATCTTTTAAGGGCTCCAATAAAGGCATCTGTTGTTAATTCAGTTACAACTACCAGATGTACTGCCTTTGTTGAAAAACAGACAAATACAGCTATATAAACCTTATGAAGTTTTTACCCCTTATTTTGTAATGAATCCATAAAGGGCCGCAATAATCAACTCCTGTTTTAATGAATGGTCTTGCTCCCATTATTTGGTTCAGGAGTCTTGGTTTTGTTCTTGTACATCGAACACAATTTTGAATTATATTTCCGGTCATTGATTTGCCCTTGATAATCCAGTATTTTTGTCTTGATATAGACAGTAGCGCTTGTGGGACACAATGATAATTTTCTTCGTGGAGCATTGTAAGTATAAGTTTTGATATTGAATCATTATATGGTAGCAGTATGGGATGTTTTGCTTCAAACGACAATTCTGATGCTTCCAATCTTCCTACGACCCGTAGAACGGATCTGTCATCGAGAAATGGAGATAGGGTGCTGATCGCACTGGACCCTGGGAGCTCTTTGTTTGCTCGTAACCTAGATATGTCCTCCTTGAATTCAGTTTCTTGGATTGTTCAAACTATCAGGAATAGAGCATCATTCAACTCTCTCGGGCTTAATGATATGTGCGTTGGTCGAATTTTGTTTTGCGTTTTTAAAATGTTAATGAATCAAAGAACGTAACCCAATACTCTCTGTAAAGTTTTGAAGGAATTCCTGTGGTGAATTCCATATACGATGTTGACATAGTTTGAACAGACTGCTGTTACAACTACCTTTTTTCTTTCAATGTCACTTGCTGATTTAAATAGTGGTGAACGTTTTGTTGGCCATGATTCTTCCTTGCAATGAAGAAACAGTGGTTATGGACCACATATTGCATCTTGGCAGTTCAGCTGCTTTAATACCTCTAGATAAAATATCAGCTGGATTGTCTTTTGATCCTACATGCTGCCATTGTTGCGGTAGGGTTAATGATTGAATTGTTGATACTGTGTTGGCTACAAAAGTTTTGTATGACAATGACTGTGTATTTATCCATGATAGTACAATCTCAGAGTCCGTCCATAAAAACGTTGCTTGATTTTCTATTTTCATTTCATGTTTGAGCCTATCTGCAAGTTGAGCCACTACAACTGCGGCACATAGTTCCAATCGTAGTAATGTTTGTTGCTTCAGTGGGGCTACTCTTGATTTGGCACACAACAACCTCACGATTATTTGTCCATTCTTAAGAGTTGCGCGAATATAAGCAGCTGCACCAAAGACCTTCTCGGATGCATCTGAAAACACGTGTAGTTGTGATTTTACCGGTGCTTTACATTGGAATATGTGCCGCGGTATCTTAAAGTTGTCGAGGCCTTTAAGGTCAGCTCTGAATTTGTTCCAGGATGAACAAAGATCATCAGGTAACTGATCATCCCACTCTAATGAATGATGCCACAGTTGTTGGATAAATATCTTTGCCTTTACAACTACGGAAGCTAGGAGGCCAAGGGGGTCAAACAGCTTTGCAAGATCAGAAGTTACTGTACGTTTTGTCATTTTTTGATGATGACTGAAGTTGACCTTGACGCAAAAATTATAGTTCTTAGGTAACCAACACACCCTAATGTTTTTATCGTACTATTGTCATTATTGTCGAAGTCTAAATTTACTTCTTGATCATCTGCTGCAATGTTTTTTAATAACTGTGCATGGTTTGCGCACAATTTTTTCAAGTTAAAACCGTGTTTCTTCAATATTGTAATGAGTTCCTTTTGCATTGCAATTGCTGTGCTAAGGCTATTTGAACCTCCAAGTCCATCATCCACATAAAAATTATCTTTCAACATCTGGGATCCATACGGATAGCTGTGTACATTTTCTTCAGCTATTTTTTTAAGTATCTGGTGGCAAGATAAGGTGCTGCACGTTTTCCATATGTAACCGTATTAAGTCGGTAGTAGTTAATTGGTGATGACGGATTTTCTCGCCAGATAATGATTTAATACTGATGGTCCATTGGGCTGATTAATATCTGTCTATACATTTTCTCTACGTCTGTTGTAAAGATGAATTTTGGCAATCGAAAACGAATGAGGATCGAAAACAATTCGCTTTGGTCAACTGGTCCAGTAAACATTAAATCATTCAAAGAATATCCAGTCGATGTTTTTGCTGATGCGTCAAAAACTACTCGAAGTTTTATTGTGATGCTTTCAGGTTTCAATACGCAGTGATGAGGAATAAAATATCTAGGATGTGGTAACTCGTCAATATTTATCTTTTGCATATGTCCCAGCTCTTCATATTCTCTCATGAATTGTATGTACTTACCTTGAATGCTCTGATTCCTTTGTAGTCATTTTTCTAAGTTAACGAATCTGTTGTAAGCCATGGCATACGAATCACCCAATACCGACGTATTCTCGTGAAATGTAAGACTAACAATAAAACGATTATATATGTTAGTTTTGGTATTTTGAACAAAATAAGCTTCGCATTGTTCTTCTGATGGAGACAGAATTTTCTCAGAGGATTCTATTTCGTCCAATTTCCATAGTTGTTCAATGTGTTGTTCTAGTGTTGACTCATTGCCAAATATGGCACATGTAGGTGGCGATGCTAAATTTGAGTTAATGGTTTGGTGAATTGAGCCGCCTATGATCCAGCCCAGTAATGTGTTTTGCAGAGTAGGAATGCCATCAGCTAATTTTATTATCCCTGGAAGCATAAGCTAAAAGTAGAATTCTGCTCCGAGAAGAATATCTATTTTTTCTTGTTTGAAAAATCTAGAATCTGCTAGGTGGATATTGTATGGAATGTTCCAGATTGAAACATCAATGTTATGATGTGGTTGTAGTGAAATGATAGTTGGAAGAACGATAGCTTCCAAATTTGATAAAAAGTCGCCTTTCATTGATGACAATTCGACAATCACGCGGTGAGATGCTCGTTTCTAAGTCCTTCCAACTCCACCGATGCACAGAGAAGTCTCAGTTGGAGCCAATGATAACTTTCTGATGAGACGTGCAGATACAATGTTTACTTTTGAGCCTGAATCCAGAATAGATCGAAACTCAGTGGACATACCATTTGGAGCTTTCACAATTACCTTAGCTGTAGCTAACATGACATATTTGTGTTGTGTTGTTGCTGCTGTTGCAGATGCTGATGAAGCTGCTGCATTGTTGCCGTTTGCATCTGAATCTGGTTGAGGCACCTTTGATATATTCTGCTTATGTTGTGGATTTTGTTGCAAATGCAATAAAGTGTTATGTTTTTTATTGCATCTTCTACAACCACTGGAAGTACACGTTTTTGATACATGATCAGTCTTCAGACAATTAACGCAGAGTTTTTGTTTCTGTACCCACTTCAACCTGTCTGATTCTGTCATGTTTAAGAATTGCTTGCACCGATAAATATGATGGTTTCCATTATTGCAGAGCTTACAGTTTTCGTAACTGACCATCGATGTTACTGATGAGACGGTTTTTGTATTTTGATGACTAGATGATTTCTCTTTATAACCAATGGAATCCATTGACTGAAATTGAATTTCAAGAAAAGAGAAGAGGTCGTCCATTGATGGTATATCTTTTGGTTTAGCTAGTGACTGTATGAATCGGGTATAGAGAGATCGACTCTTGTGTTATTGAATCTCTCTTGTAACAGTTTCCAGGCCGTTTTATAATTTTCTTCGGTTAGGGATAAATGACTTATGAGTCTTGCTGCTTCTCCCGACACGTTTGATTTAAGGTACCACATCTTTTGCACCAGCGGTAGTGGTTGTTTATCGACCATTTCGGTAAATAGTTCATAGAATTGACACCATTTTAAATAATCCCCATTAAACTCTGGAATTGTCACTTTCGGAAGAGGCAGCGAGCCACATACTGCTGAATTGCTTTGTAACTGTGGTGCTTCCTTCTCAAACTGCTTGGCTTGATTTCCCATTACGGCCAATTCCACTAACGATTGTTGGGTTAAGTCTTTCAAAATGTAATATTCATCCTGATCAAATTCCACTGTTGAGGGATCCTCTACCTTCTGCCATATTTCGTCAGATAATTTTTGTACTTGAGACCAGATGTTTTTTATACCCTCACTTTTTATTTGATAAAATTGTGATGGTTGGTCATTCTTTACTGTTGATAATCCGTTAATCAAGCGTGTCAAAGCCGTCATGCGGGCCCTTTGCATCCTTACCAACCCCAAGTTGCAATTTAACACATATTGATCACTTGTACCAGGCTCTATTTGCTTTTCTCTTGTTGTTGGAACAGGCTTCGTGTTGTCTTTTATCTGGTGTAGCTTAGATATTTGTGTCTCAATTAGTTCAATTGTTGTGCTGTATGTGAGTCCAACTATTTTTTGCAGATTTTTAATCATATATGTATCATTATCTGCCAATGTTGGATCTCTTCTTATAGTATTTTCTGTTTTCTCAAAGACTTTCTACAATTTTCTTAATTCTTCGTACTTAGTTTCGTAAAACTCGAGAGTTCTTCGAACTTGAGGAGGCTTTTTGATACTCGAGACTTTGTCCTGATTCACACACGTCAGGTCTGAGTCGTCAAGTCTTGAGTTTTTAGGAGAGAGAGGAAAAAATAATGGTAAGGGGTACAGACTTGACCGTACCAGTCAAGTTTGCTTTTTTGTTTTGTTTTGTCATTCGTAATACTCTATTTGATGAGACTTGATGACTTGACTTGACGGTGCGTATGAACGCAATTGCAGGTTCAAAAGAAAATTGAACAAAAACTAATCAGGTAAACCTGATGTGTGTGAATCAGGACTATCCTTTCAATCTCAATTGCTCTCATCTCCTGTTGAGACATTAGACTCTCCAAGCTTGACATGTTGAATTTTCTTGCGCTGAGTGAAATTGAAGAAAATTTATCGCCGAACTTGTTGATGATGTATGATAAGTAAACTGTCTTGATGGATCACTGATTTGACTTGAAGCAAATGAAGCAAACTGTATTGCCTTAATGATAATCAATTTGTCTTCGAGGATTAGTAAAATGTCCTTTAATGATTATCAAGATGTCCTTGGTGATTGCCAAGGTGTACTTGATAGTAATCTACCTTCAAGGCTGGTTGCGTATTTTTAAAAATTTAGGGGTCACCAAAAAATGTTAATTCCTAACTGGCTACTCATATAGTAGAATTCAACCCAAACACATAAATCTGGATTGATACTATTTTGCTTTGCCACTGTTCTTCAAGCACTTTAACCAGAAGAACGCTAAGTTCAATAAAAACACAAGAAATATGATTTACTACTGAGCTAATAATTTGGTTTTATTCACATCTTATATACTAAATTAAAGTTAATAATGATAATCAATTAGTCATAAGTAATATACTAAATACATGAGTAAGCAATTAACACAATACTGTAACAGCTACCTCTTAAGAACGTCAACAAATAGCTGAGCAAAGAATAGTGATAGTTGCAATTTAATGTCCCAATTACCGATTTGTATTTAGGTAAATAATAATTAAATACATGTGTTTCGAAAGTTAACAAAACAAAGAAAGAACAAAAGCATAATTAATATTAAAACTGTAATTTTTGCAATTTAATGGTCAGAGTTCTAGTTACCTTTACATATTTCGTTAAATGAATAATTAAATGCATGCTTAAATGACATATTAAAACTTTTGTTTTTGCAAGTTAATAAATAAAGAAAAATTTTAAAATAGATCAATAATTAACCCTTTCTGGGTGTTAACACATGTAAAATAAAAACAAAAATTTAGAATTCTTTTTTGTTTTAAATAATTTCTTTTGTGATCGATAAGCAGGGTGTTAGTGTTTAAACTCACAATGAAAGACCCAAACAAATTTTATTGTGTAAATTTAGTCATAAAGTCATTCAAATGAACTTTTGTAATACAACAAAACAATGAAAATTTTCATATTCAAGTAAAGCTGGATTATAATACAAATGTCTTAATGACTGAAAATAAATTTTACTGTCACTTACGCCCTTTTTATTAAAATGTGTGTCATAAAAGTCTATATGTGACAGCGCATAGAGAAAGGGACCTAAGGGTAAAAAAAATCAATTTTCTCTCTTTTTTTTGATGTGGACAATATCTGAGCATCGAATGAGACCGATCCCATACCCCAAAAGTGTCGACGATTCTAAGGTTATGTGAAAAAAAATTTCGTACTAACAGAGTGATATTCACGATTTAAAAGAATTATAAATGAGTATTTATTATAATTCACAATTAATAGTTTCAGAAAATAAACCTGGATTCGAAAAAACGCGAGCAAAATTGATATCAAGCTCATGGAAACAGCGCGCTAGGTAGAAAACAGTAAAAAACCAACTACACCAAACAAGAGGTAGGGATGACCTACACGCGTTTTCAAGGTTGACCAAGGTTCCTGACGTCATGAGATGTGTCGCTTTCAAATGAGACCAATACCAACACGCTCAGTGATGGTACACCAAAGATACACGTATTTAAATCTTTAAAATGGCTCTCCTGAACAAAACCGGTTTTTACGCTTAGGTCCCTTTCTATTTTGAGCGTCACATATATTTATGAAATAACGTGTACTTTTAATTTCTCGTTTTCCCGGGAAAATCTCGAAAATTTCCCCGGAATACTAGGCAGCCATTTCCCAGGATTTCTCGCCGGGGAATTTCCGTTTCCCAAACCCTACTGGTGATCAATTAAAAAAAAAAATTTTTAATGTAGCAACGTTTTCTTAGCTCTTGGATAGAAAAAAAGCAATGTGAGTCCAATCCATTTAATTTTTAATTCCTGTTGTTCATCGTTTAGTTGTTGCTGTTCTTGCTGTTGTGTACGCATTGCAATTAAAGTAAAGCAATTATCAAATTAAATAAAACAAACAAAAACCAGCAAGATCCTATGTACAATATTTTAAATAAGTTTGTGTTGCTTGCTTCAAACACTAATACACTGATACATAGCTCACAATGATTTATAACGCGGTGTGCATCTTATTATGATGATCTTACTCAAAATTTGTGATTGTATTGTGAAAAAGATTTTTACTGCCTAGCGTATAGAAGCTTACACATCAAAAATCCACTTGAAACCAATATTTTTATCAGATCAAAAACCTCAGCTTGTCATCGGTCTTAACTTTTCATTAACCAATGGTTGCCCACTTTGGGGCTTTGTTGCTCCACCCCGTATAAAGATATATAGTCCAAATTGCAGACTTAAGCTTTGTGACAAATTCTGTATGAAATTTCATAACAGCCAGCAGCGTTGTCAACTCGGTGCTTTTCGCACCGTTTCTAGTGCTTTTTGAAATTTTCGACGCGAAAATTTTTGAAGTTAATGCTCAGTGCTTTTTTAAACAAATTTTTGGTGCTTCCTGTTTCGAGCGGTATCACTAAACCAAAAATTCAAAGACAAATTTCCTTATCTATTTCTTTTTCGAGGAAGTCTTTCATTGAAAAAACATAAGCTCTGAAGTTAAATAGAGCATTTAAAAAAATTCTAATAAGATTGTACAAGACTTGGTTAAAGAAATAAGCGCCATATTACCCTCAAACTTTAACATTTGAAGTACAATTAATGTAAGCAGTGTTTACCCACGCAACAAGGACGACATAATACAAGTATTGAGTCCAATATCGAGTTTTGGGCAGAAGTAAAATCTAATAGCGATTCAGTTAAAATGAACTCGTTTGAGGCATTATCAAAAATTGCATTAGCATCAAACTTCTGTCACTTCCATATTTAAACGAAGAACGGCTTATACCTCTATAACTGTAGTTTAGTCTAAACTACGTAACAGAATGTCCTTACACTTGGTTAACACTTTACTTTATATAAAAATCGGCCTGAAACGAGACAATTTTGATGTGAATAGAGCTGCCGTTTTTGATTAATTATAACCAAAATTTGTAAAATTTGCTCCCAATGTCCAATATTTTTTTCATTTCGATTACTTCTTTGCTATGAATATTTTTGTACACAACTTGATAAACTTTCAAATCACTTTTTTTGTATATAACTTTGTTATTTATATTGCGTTTGCTGCACAATACTTTCGACACCTTTTTTATTTCGTTCAAAGTTTATTCAGGCTTGTCATAAATAAATTTTCACATAGAAATTTCCGAACGTGTGAACATTTGGTATCAAAAAACTTCGTACTATTGCGAAATATTTTGACAATTTATGAAGAAAATTATTCACAAAAATTTTTTCTGGTGGAAAATTGGAAATATGTTAGTTTTTAATTTTATGGGAATTGATGATACGAAATTCAAATCCATGTGAAGAAAAAATTTGATTCGGGAATTTTCACAAATGGAATTCATGATAAGGCTGATTCCCTTTGTCACACAGTTCAGCTGCAGCCGAAAGAAGGTTTTTACAGCATAATTTAATAACAACCAAATTTGGTAAGCCTTGATTTAAAAAAAAAAACTATTAAGCCAGTCGAGTTCAAAATTAATCAGATCTTAGCCTTATAAATACTTGTCGATTACTGCCAACTTGACTAAACTCGAGTGATTCGTTTGTTCCTTAACGAAAAAAATTAATTTTTTTTTATAATAGCTTCAAAAGTCTTCTTCAAATTGATTTTAGAATACACTGATTCCTATAGAATTAAAATGTGAATCGGATGCCTCTAATTTGACGTTTTAGGAATGAAATGCAAAGTCAACCGATTCCTTTATTTTTTTATATACGTACATATCGCACACTAAATCATAAAGAGTCACAACTCAAAATTATAAAAGTGCTTTTGCTTTTTTAAAAACCAGTTAATTAAAGAAATCTATAACGACCTCAACAATTTCTTTTGCAATACAGTCTTCTTAAAGAATATAAAATACCGTTATGCTTGTTTTATGTCACATACTTGTGTCATTTGTACTGTACAACAGTATCAACAGTAGAGATCGACCGAAGGCGTTTTTTTTGGCCGAAGCCGAAGACGAAGCCGAACTTCGGCTAAAATCCTAAACTTCGGCCAAAACCGAAGCCGAAGGTTTTAAATTTTAAAAATGATACTTGGTTTATATGAATTAAGAAAAAAGTTTGCTTTTTTGATATCACTGAAATAGCTGTAATATCTATTGGATACATAACAAGAAAAATAAAACTATTTTGCAATTTCTAGATTTCTTTTTCATATGATCACTCACAAGAACGTCCAAGTAAAAGAAAATAGAAAGCAACAGGGTTGTATTTCAAAGCAACCCTTTCAAAACGTTAAACACAATAGAATTTGTCCGCGATCAACGACCAAAAATAATGTTATTTTTCAAGCTTGGAATGAAAAATATTCGGCTTCGGCTAATCGGCGCGTTTTTTGCCATAGGCCGAATGTTGGCCGATTACCAATTTTTGGCCGAAGGCCGAAGCCGATTAATCGGTCGAACTCTAATCAACAGTTGTTTGCAGCTACTCAGCATCTGAAATTTTTTGAGTTGTGACTCTTATGATTAGTGTGTGATATGTATTTATGAATACAATTTTTTTTAATAAAATGAAAAAATTTTAAATTTAGTGCTTTTTTACTTAATTTGCGCGCTTTTTTCCTGATTTCAGTGCTTTTTAAAATTTGAAAGTTGACAACGCTGACAGTCAGACAGCCCGTTTAGAAACTGCAGAATTATGTAAATTTTTAACAAAATTCCCCACTTTGTATCGGGTACCTTAGGCACCAGAAGGCACCGTCGGATCGAGCTAAAAAATTAAGACCGCATTTATGACAGCAAACCTCATATTTTTCATACTGCAAATATATAAATTAAAGAAAAAATTTTTGGCGACCAGTCTAATGCACAATTTAAAAATTTACATTATATAATAATTATATGTTTGTAAAATGTACATGCATTATATATGCATCTATTTACATATGTATTTACAGGTAACTTTAAATTTCTTTTTTAAACTAATGAATAAAATAAGTTAATCTGTAATCCTTCGATTTTTAATTTTACTTTTATAGTTACCCAATATGTTTCTGTTTTTTTTTACGATCACACGCTAAGTGGTTTTTCTTGAAACTATTTTTTTCGACTAATGCCGAGTACACACTATGACATTTTGTGACGTCGCAATAGTGTGTATCAGTGGCAGCATTTGCCATTTCCGATATTTTTCGTTGTGTGGCATTGCTTTGTGCAATTCCGTTGCACATATTTTAAAACTGACACCAAAAAATGCCAGATGTGTACTCAGCCTAACACTTTTATCGCTTGTGACAACTGATATACGAATGACCAAGTTCTGCTAATCGTAGAAGAAATTGGGCGCGAATAGCTTATTTAAATTTATAGTTCTTTTAAATGATAGAATTAATTGCATTTTGGTTTGATGTCGTAACATCAAATCAAAAAATTTTGTTTTCAGCTACTTATAAAAAATTTACTACTCACCTGAAACCAATTGATATTAGCGAAACGCAAACGACCAGCAAGTCCAATAAATTGAAGGCTGATCGGCAGAATGCTCCGTCATGTAAGACAAAGCCATATGAAATCAATTTAAGCAACAGTTCTATTGTGAAAACAGCCGTAAAAAAGTAATCAAACTTGTTTAAAACCTAAAATAAAAAAGACATCATATATATGAAAATTAAAAAGATTAAGATTAATATAATATAAATTAATTAGAAGGAGTATAACCGTCAGCGTTTTATTTAGTGTAGTAACACTAAAACAAATAATTATGTGTGTTTGTATGTATATTGAATTAAAAAGAGTAGTGTACTAATGGCGGAGATAGTCCTGTTTTGGGAATTCAAAACCGGGAAAAACTAAAAAGGATGGCAACCCTGTTACAAAAGGGGGGATTTTGGGGATTTTTATGCTTTGATTTTCTTGGCTATATGTGTGTGTGTGTGTGTGTGTGAGAGTTTGTGTGTGTGTGTGTATGTGTATGAGTATGTGTGTATGAGTGTGTGTTTTTGTAGTTACTTATATGGTTGATGGTGTCCGATACTTTTGTTGTAGTGGCGGACAATCATTATACCTAGTAGGAAATGTTGATAGTGAAAATGTGCTGACTAGCTTTTGACTAGCTTGTCACCAGTACTAATCTATAATTATTCCCCACACAATACTTTGAAACCCTTCTAATAAAAATACAATTCACTAGATAGTGACTACGTAATTCTTATGGGAACATTAAGACATACTAACCAGACAGTTAGTTACTGGTACATTTCTATAATTTACGTACATGAAAATGTAAGTATATAGACAAGTTATTGTCAATTCCACCTCTCTCTTTCTTTTATACTGACGGATAGTAGAAAAATTATTATACCAAGGTTGTAACTAGAATTTTAGTGTTGCTCCCAGTCTGACTGTAGGGTAGTGACAAGGATCTGTGTATTTGTGTGTATGTAGTGATTGTTATTTGATAGACTTTGAGTTGATGTCTTGAGTTATCGTTGGTATGCTTATGTAGGGTTATTGTACGTATGCATTTATGTGTGCGATCTCTGAGGAAATAATCTAATAGCTACAGAGAGTGGCAACCCTGTTGGGAATGGAAGTGGATAGGGAATGTATTTGGTAATGTATGTATGTATATGTTGTTGGATTCATTAATGTGATCGTATCTATTTTTACTTTGAAGAATATCATTGCTTGTATGTATTGTTTGGCCAACGAGAGTTTTTCATACATATTTACAAATGAATGTGTATATGTTTTCTAGGCTATTGACGTTGCTATTCTTATGGAGATAGAAAATATTGTGTTGGCATAGATTTTATATGTACAAGTGAATTTCAGTTGTTAAATGTTTTGAATAAAATCAGGTTGATAACCAGAGCCTTTGAATAGGGGTAATGATATTTTTATTTCAGTATATTACACTTTAATTTAGTGATTATAGGAAGTAGCTTTTGGAGAAATACAGCAAAAATTTTTCTCATACCATTGTATTACAAACTGATGCAAGAGATTTTGTTCTGGGTGTTGCGGTGTATATGAATTTCATCATATATCGTAATACCAACAGAGAATTGTGGATATGTGTGTGTGTGTGTGTATGAATTTCATCATATGTCGTAATAAATTAGATTTGATGCCTACTAGGCGATTCTCATATAAAGTATATAAGTAGAAAAAATAATGTAGATTGTCATCAGTCTGCTTTGATATCTCAACAAGTGACAACCTATTTTCCCAACCAAAATTTCTAAAGTGTTTAAAATCCAAAAACTATAAAAGTGCTAGAACTAATTACTGTTTGTTAAACAAGTTTCTAGTGTATAAAAATAATTAAATAAATTGTTTATAACTAAAATAAATTGTTAATAAATAAAATAATTAAATAAATTATTTATAAATAAAATAATTATATTAACTAATAAACAAATATATAAAATGAATACTAAAAGTTGTGCAATCTGCAATAAAGTCTTTATGACTCAAACAAAACTAAATCAGCATATGGAAACGCACTCATATGGAACTAGTAAGCTTGATCTTAAAAAAAAAAATATTGTGAGGATTGTGATGAGATGATCCCATCAAATGGTTACATGGCTCATGTCAGAACCACAAAACATAAAAACAGTTGTCACCAAGAACAGATTGGAGATCTTCTCACTAAAAGAGCGAGCAACTTCAATGGGAGGATCGAGACATATATCCTCCTCAACAAAAATGAGGGTGTTATGTTTCCGGAGCAGTTTCTGAAATCTGCCAATAGCTCTATACTACAACAGCTAATTGAATGTAGTAGGATACATACTACATTTAAATTTAATATGGAGCTCACATGCGATTATATGAAGACGGTGAATGATGAGATGAATGTTTCCCAACCGGTACATATTTCTAAAATGATGTTGGTGACTTTGTCTGATGACATTGAGGATATGTACAAGAAACAGGTCGAGGAGCTAAGAGCTAAAATCGAAGAATTTCAAGAGAGGGATAGCGGATGGACCTTGATTTCAATAAATTCCCTTGAATTTAATATAAATAAGGCGTCCATAATAAGAGGATCGAGCTTTATCCCGCTCCCAAAAAAATATTGCAATGAAACGTGATGCATAAATTTCGAAAACAATGATATTTATTGCTTTAAATGGTGTATCATTGCGGTTTTGAATGTAAATAGCGGTCTGAGTCCTAAACAGCGGAAAAACTGTAGAAATTACAATATAGCAAACATTTCTGCTGAGAATATTAATATAGGGGCAGTTGTATTAAATTTTGAGTGCCTAGAGTTTCCACTCCCATTGAAGCAGATTAAACAATTCGAAAGTCAAAATAATATAAGCATCAATGTATTTGGTCACAATGGAACATCGTTTATAGGACCATACTACATAACAAAAGGAGAACAACATGTTCATATTAATCTGTTATTGCTCCAGTCCGATGAAAACTTCCACTATGTGCTCATCGCGGATATATCAAAGTAAGTTTCATTTGTGCAATATGAGAAATATGTTTTCATATCTATTGAAAAAGTTACTTCTTATTGGTATATTTATTAATTTCTTATTTTAATTTCCTCTTTTCCTTAGACTCCTTCGTTCCAATATTACATATCATGAGCATAAGATACACATTTGCAACACCTGTCTATTTTATACACATGATGATTATGTGTATAATCACCATAAAAATATTTGTGGGAAAAGAGCCATCAGAATGCCCGAAGATGAATCTATCATCAAGTTTCAAAACTACTACAAACAGTTAGATGTACCATTTGTAATCTACGCAGACTTTGAATCTATTTTGGAAAAAGTTGATGATCCTGTAAGTAAAAGCACTACAAATGTACAGAAACATCATTCGTGTGCATTCGCTTATTTTATTAATTGTAGCTTTAAGAGAGAAAATAATTTATATAGACATTATTTTGGTGAAGATTCGGCGAATATATTTATCAGAAAAATAGATGAAGATTGTACAGATATCTATCTAAATTATTTACTTAAAGTTAAGAAAATGTTCATGACCCCAATAGAAATAGATCAATATAATAATGCACAAAATTGTCATATATGTAAGAAAATAATGATAAAGTTAGAGATCATTGTCATCTTACGGGTAATTATCGTGGGGCAGCTCATAGCAACTATAATTTGAATTATAAAACACCTCATTTTATACCGGTTATCTTGCATAATCTTTCTGCATATGACATGCACTTATTTTTCAAAGAACTTTCTACTATAAAAAATTCCACAATAAAAGTGATTCCCCAGAGCACAGAACGTTATATTTCTCTTTCAATTTTCATCAGTTTAGATGCAAAACATGGATTTCAAATAAGATTTATAGACTCGTTTAGATTTATGGCTTCGAGTTTAGATACCTTAGCGAAAAATCTTGATAGCAATGATTTTAATACTATTCGATAATATTTCGTTGATGAAGCTCATTTCAACCTGATTAGAAGAAAGGGTGTATTTCCGTACTCTTACATGGATTCCATGACTAAGTTTAAGGAAATTAGACTCCCTAGTAGAGAAGAGTTCTTCAATATTCGAACGAATGAAGAATGTGATGTAGTCGAGTATGAACATGCTCAAAATATATGGTGAGAGTTTAACTGTAAAACCCTCCTTGACTATACTGAACTCTATTTAAAGACAGATGTTCTTCTTTTAACCGACGTGTTTGAAAATTTTAGGAAAATTTGTAGAGATATATACGATTTGGACCCCTGCCACTATTATACAGCACCAGGCTTATCTTGGGATGCAATGTTGAAAACCACAGTAGTTTCACTCGAACTGTTCACTGATTCCGAAATGTATATGTTTATGCAAAACGGAATAAGAGGTGGACTAGTTCAATGCTCGCAAAGATATTCGAAGGCGAATAATAACTATTTAGAAGATTTTGATGTATCAAAACCATCGGAATTTCTTGTATATTTAGACGCTAACAATTTGTATGGTTGGGCGATGTCGGAATATATTCCTTGCGGTGAATTTGAGTGGGTATGTGATACTGATTTTGATGTTAAAAAAATTTCTGATACTGCAGAGTACGGGTACATTTTGGAAGTGGATATAGATTATCTCGATTCAGTGCATGATCTACATAATGATTTGACATTTTGTCAAAATAAGCCCATGGATGGATCCAAAATCAAAAAATTAGTTGCAGACTTACACTCAAAAACAAATTATACCATACACTATAGAGTTTTAAAACAAGCCATTTCAAATGGCCTCATCTTAAAACAAATCCATAGAATACTCAGATTTAAGCCATTCCCTTGGCTTAAAAAATATATTCACTTAAACACATTTCATAGGACAAAAGCTAAAAATAATTTTGAAAAAGATTTCTTCAAACTTTTAAACAATGCTGTTTACGGTAAGACAATGGAAAACATTGAAAAACGTAGGGACATTAGAATTACTTCATCTTGGGAAACAACAAATAGGAATCATTTGGGTCTCAGAGCATTAATTGCGAAACCAAACTTTAAGCAGTTGACAAAATTTTCTGATGCGGTAGAGTTAGAAAAAATGGAACCACTATATGATAAACCCAAAAAATGTGGTTTCACAGTACTGGAGTTATCCAAGTGGAGAATGTGTGACTTCCATTATGGCTTCATGAAGCCTAAATTTGGAGAGAACATTTCTCTCAACTATATGGGTACTGACTCATTTATTTATTCAATTAAAACTGATGATTTTTACGATGACATCCGTAATGGTATTAGTTTGAATTTTGATACGTCAGAATATCCTATAGATAACCAATTTCGGTTACCGCTACTCAATAAGAAGGTTTTAGGAATGATGAAAGATGAAAACAATGGGGATATAATGACAGAGTTTGTTGGTATTCTCTGTCGACTCTTCGCTCGGAAGCTGTTAAAAAATCTAAAGGGGTCAAAAAGTCTGTAATTAAAAAGTTGTCCATTAATGATTACAAAAGTTGCTTATTTGAATCCAAAATTATCTCGGATGATATGTTTTTGTTTAGATCTAAAACACATCAACTATATACCCAAAAACTACATAAAATAGCACTTAGCTTTTCTGATGATAAAAGAAATATAATGAAAGATAAAATTAAAACGCGCGCTTGGGGACATTACATAGACCGAAACAATGAAACAATGGATGTAGAATAGAATGCTTCCTACTAAATTGCATGTAAGATGACAAAGACAATTTAATTTTGTACTAATTGTATTTATTTATTAATGTATTTCTTTAATTATTTATTATTTACTTATTTCCTTATTATTTAATTTATTTATTTATTACTTCCTTATTTGTTTATTAATTTATTTATTGATTTATTTCTTTAATTATTTATTACTTTATTTATTATTTCTTTATTTATTTATTAATTTATTTATTGTTTATATATTTGTTTATTAATTTATTTATTAATTTATTTATCTATATATATAAAAAATTGTTGCAAGTGTGTTGTGACTTTATAACTCACGAACGGTCAAACCGAATTCGATCAAATTTTTATGGTTTGTTCGTATGGTCGTGTATATGGTTTATCTAAAGTTTTCACGAAATCGGACGACGCGTTCGTGATTTATGATTTTTCATGTCAACATGTGATTTTGTCCATATAAAAAAAAAACACACCGTAACTCAAGAACTACTGCACCGATTGAGACCAAACCTTATATACATGCTCTATGGGGCGTGAGGAGTGTTTCTGTGTAGTTTGAAGTTCGTCCTACAGATGGCGCCATATTTAGTTTTTTTTCTGTGATTTTGCACCGTAACTCAAGAACTACTGCACCGATTTAGACCAAACTTTATATACATGCTCTATGGGGCGTGAGGAGTGTTTCTGCGTAGTTTGAAGTTCTTACAGATGGCGCCATATTTAGTTTATTCGTGGGCAAAATCCAATTTTCATATTGTACCACCAATGCCATATACAACACTAATGTTTGCTAAGGGCCAGCAACGCGGACCGGGGTCAGCTAGTTGTTTATATATTTTATTCACACAAAAACATGTAAAAATTTAATGGTTTAAAACTTTTATCTTTTTACCTACACCTAAATTATTTGTAAATTAAAATCAAATATTCGATTAATGATCTTTTTAGGGTTTCGTACACCAAAGGTGAAAAGAAACCCTATTGTTTTCGCTACGCTGTCCGTCTGTCCGTCACAGGGTATTTTCTCAAAAACTATAAGAGCAACGGACCTGAAATTTGGACAGAGTGTGTAGACCTTTGGCCGCTACAACAACAAATACATGAGAGTTGGAAATTAAAGGGTGTGCCAAAACGAGCAACGAAAAATGTTAAAATCCCATGTAATATACATACAATTGTATGTATATGCACTTGAAATTTGTAAAGTTAGTGTATTTTTATACAGACTACAACAATTAACACTAAAATTTAAAAAAATTTAATTAAAGGGTGTACCATCAGTTAATGTAATTTCGACTATGTAATTTTGATAACTTGCTGTATCTTGGAAACCGTAAGAGCAAACTTCTTGAAATTTTCAAAACCGGTAAAACAAAAAAATCTCAAAATTTTAAAATCGCCAAACCGAAAAAAAATCGACAAAATCAAAAAAAAAAATCGCTAAAACGAAAAAAAGCACCAAATTAAAAAATATTCTAAATCGAAAATGAATCGCAAAAATCCGAAAAAATCGCTAAAATGAAAAAATCGCCAAAATGAAAACAATCGCCAAAATGAAAAAAATCGCCAAAATGAAAAAAAAATCGCTAAAATGAAAAAAATCTTTAAAATGAAAAAAAAATCGCCAAAATTAAAAAAAAAATCTCCAAAATTAAAAATTCGCCAATATGAAAAAAAAATCGCCAAAATGAAAAAAATCGCCAAAATGAAAAAAAATCGCCAAAAATTAAAAAAATCGCCAAAATGAAAAAAAAATTTAAAACGAAAATAAATCGCGAAAACCGGTAAAATCGCCAAAATGAAAAAATCGCCAAAATGAAAAAATCGCCAAAATGAAAAAATCGCCAAAATGAAAAAAACTCCAAAATGAAAAAAACGCCAAAATTAAAAATAAATCGCCAAATTTAAATATCGCCAAATAATCAAAAAAAATTATTTCAGCTGAAAAACGTAAAAAACACTGTATTAAAAAAAAATGCTCAAAGCCCAACGTACGGAACCCTTCGTGCGCGAGTCAAAGTCGCACTTTACTGAATTTATTTCTTTTTATATCTATATATTTTTATTTATACATAGAGTTAAATTTGTATTAGTACTAAGATTTTTAAGAAAAATGTTAAATAAAATATTGAAAAAATATATACAAATATGTAAATGGTTTTTATTTCAGCCTAACATGCCTATTCACAGAAAGTATTGTGACTGAAAAATAGTCATAACTTTAACATTGTGACTAAAGACTAAAATTTCCGATTCTCAAAACAAAATTCTATCAACATACATTTTTAAAATAAAGACTAGGAATGTAGACAATCATAGAAATTGTGACATGCATTTTAAAGTAGTAATATTAACAACGAAACTAATTTGGAAATGGTAAAAGGAAAAGATGTATTAAAAAAACCCCATTTCAAATACTAGCGGTATCCAGTAGCCATTCAACACATTCAACACAACAAAGAAGTTGATGAATTTTTCACAATTGCTTTGCAAGCGTCATGTTCATGACATGTCCAAGTCGATGGCTAGTGGAGACGTAGGGATAGCTATTTGACGCATTCAGTTTCACTACACTCAGACTTTACCCTTCAATATTATATTTTTAGATTTTTTTTATTAACTTTTTTATTTTATTTACTTTTATTCAATATTCAACTGTCATAATTTTCATTTAACATAGAATGTTAACTATAAAATTTGGTTTTTTATGACTATGTTACGAGAATACAAAATTAAGACCGAGTCACAAGAGTTAATATAGAACTCAGTCATAATAAAAGTTGTGACTGACTTAAGACTTTTTCTGTGAATAGGCATGTAAATTTACTAAATATAAATTGTAACTACAAATGTCTACATTTTTATATTTTGTTTCTCTATTGGCTTTACTTCGTTAGATCAAAAATTTTTCTTTTTTGTTTTCATATCGCTTAAACATACACAGTCTTGTTATCTTTGATATGTCCTACACAAGTGGAATTGAATTTCACAATATTATAAAATTCCATTAAATTCCATAAGATATTTTCTTGTCAACACCAACTGTTTTAAAATTTTCTCATCCATGTTTAATAATAGCAAATAAGAAGTATCAGCTATTAGATCAGGTATCAGCTATCAGATCAGCTTATCAGGACCTGATCTGGTTTTGAGATCAGCTTATCAGGAGCTGGTCTGGTTTTCGGATCAGCTTATCAGGACCTGATCTGGTTTTCAGATCAGCTTTTCAGGACCTGGTCTGGTCTGGTCTTCAGATCAGCTTTTCAGGACCTGGTCTGGTTTTCAGATCAGCTTATCAGGACCTGGTCTGGTTTTCAGATCAGCTTTTCAGGACCTGGTCCGGTTTTCAGATCAGCTTTTCAGGACCTGGTCTGGTTTTCAGATCAGCTTATCAGGAGCTGGTCTGGTTTTCAGATCAGCTTATCAGGACCTGGTCTGGTTTTCAGATCAGCCTATCAGGTAGCTGGTCTGGTTTTTAGATCAGGTTATCTGATTCAGATTGAGTTATCAGTTTACAAGTAGTTAGTCATTTATAACATTTATATGAATAAAGTTTCAGGTCAGATGAAATAACTAAAGTCAATCTCTTATGAGCAGTAATTTATATATTTATAAAATAGTCAAATTGTTTTCTATAACGAACATCATTTAATTTATCATCAAAAATCCATATTTATCCTTCCAACACTATACAAATTTCTTGAATCTTTTCAACATTCATATTACTGACAACATTATCCCTATAGACGAGCTTAATATTTTTCTCATCTTAAACATTATACTAACATTTGCATTGTCTCTTGTTAAATGCTTACAGCCGTATTCATAAAAATTTTACACAGCATTTTGAATGTTGTTTAACCAAAATTCACTAAAATTTTATTCATAATAGAATTTTAGCTTAAAAAAGGTTTTTTTTATTTAAACCTTGTGTAAATCACCAAATCTTAAAAATTAACTTCACCCATACTTAAAATAATTTTGAGTTGGCGTCGTTGTAATTTTGCTTCATGTTTATTTGCATTTTTAACTTTACCTATATGTAAGTATGTATGTATGTGTATGTATGTATGTATGTATGTTATTATTAATAAAGTTGGGCACAAGTAGAATGAGTCATCATTCTTCTGTCGCCCCATACAAATATATACACGTACATATGTATGCATGTATATTATTCTGCTTTCCACATGCAGCATCAGCAAATATCATACTTGAAATTCTTTTAGCTTCATTACGAGAAAAAAAAAATGTATAATATACTATTCTTTTAATTATGAAATTAACTTCTTCAGATATTCATATTTGACTTGATATAGATAATTTTAGTATAAATATATGTTTTTAAACTTGAGATAGTAGTAGTGAATTGTCACTCCGGCGTAGATTAAAGTTTTAAAGTTTAATTACCCATACCTCCGACAAAGGACCCCCACAAATTATTACAAACCCCTGACAGACTCGAATTCCCATAGACAGACAGACATCAACATATTTTTCGTCGGGCTTAGAAGCAATTTATTTTCACGTTTTTCCCGTCGGCATTATTAAAAATATTTTTTATCTCACGTTTTCCCGTCCACATTATGAAAAATCAATTTCATTATTTTCCGTTGGCATTAGGAAAAATCATATTCATGATTTTCCCGTCGGCATTACAAAAATATTTATTTTCACGTTTTTCCCGTCGACATTACAAAAATATTTATTTTCACGCTTTTCCCGTAGGCATTACAAAAATATTTATTTCCACGTTTTTCCCGTCAGATTTACATAAATATTTATTTCACGTTTTTACAGTCCACCTTACGAAAAATCATTTTCACATAAAACGGACTTATTGATCCACCCTCGTATGTACTAAGGAAAAAACAAATTAATAAAGTTAATGTAAAAAAACATAAATTGGACGGACTTATTGAACCACCCTCGTAGGTATCAAATTTTACAAATTTCCAAGAAGTTTAAAATTTTAAAATTTTAATTACCCAAATTTCCAATTTTAATTGGGGCCGGAGTGACAATTCACTACTACTATCTCAAGTTTAAAAACATATATTTATGTATACTAAAATTATCTATATCAAGTCAAATATGAATATCTGAAGAAGTTAATTTCATAATTAAAAGAATAGTATATTATACATTTATTTTTATACCCTTTACCAGAAATGGAAAAGGGTATATATAGGTTTGTCATTCCGTGTGTAATTTCCATAATATTAATTTGCGACCAAAAAAATATATATATTCTGGGTCCTTATGAATAGCGAAGACGAATAAGCGATGTCCGTCTGTCCGTCCGTCCGGTGTACGTGAAATCGGTTTTCCGAAGCTCCCAGAAAAGCTAGAGACTTCGTTCTTGGACTGGTGTGTCAGAAATGGTCCAACTTAGATTGGTATTGAAAATCAGCAAAATCGAGCAGACGGTTTCAGAGCTGGAAAACTGAAACTTGATTTTGCCATATAAAAGTCACTACCGAAAACAAATTTTTATTTTTTTTAATAAATAAACCTATTTTACACCAGTACGACCAAAATTGGTATTTTAAATTAAAAAAATATTAAAAAAATTAAAAAGACGTTTCCAGGGTTGTAAAACTTTAACTTTTTGTGTTATGTAAAATTAACTATGTCTAAAACTATGCAGGGTATTTTCTCGAGAACCGTAATAGCTAGAGACCTGAAATTTGGACACAGTGTATGGACCTTTGGCCGCTACAACAAAAAAAAAATGAGAATTGGAAATTAAAGGGTGTTCCAAAACGAGCAACGAAAAATGTTAAAATCTCATGTAATATACATACAATTGAATGCATGTATGTATATACACTTGAAATTTGTAAGCTTAGTGTATTTGTATACAGACTACAAAAATGAACACTAAAATTAAAAAAAATTTAAATTAAAGGGTGTTCCATCAGCAATTTTGACAACTTGCTGTATCTTGGAAACCGTAAGAGCTAAACTCTTGAAATTTTCAAAAACGGTAAAACTAAAAATCAAAAAATTATAAAATCGCAAAACCGAAAAAAGTCGCCAAAAACGAAAAAAAATCGCCAAAATGAAAAAAAGCACCAAATTAAAAAAAATTTCTACGACTAAAATAAATTGCGAAAAACCCGATAAATTACTCAAATGAAAAAAATCGCCAAAATGAGAGAAAATCGCCAAAATGAAAAAAAATCGCCAAAATGAAAAAAAATCGCCAAAACGAAAAAAAACCCAAAAAAAAGCAGAATAAAATCGCCAAAATGAAAAAAACCCCAAAACAGGAAAAACTCGCCAAAAACAAAAAAAAATCGCCAAAATGAAATAAAGCACCAAATTAAAAAAATTGTCTAAGACTAAAATAAATCGCGAAAAACCGGCAAAATTGATAAAATGAAAAATAAAATCGCGAAAACGAAAAAAACGCCAAAATGAAAAAAAATCGCCAAAACGAAAAAAACAGGAAAAAATCGCCAAAATAAAAAAAAATTGCCAAAATTAAAAAAAAAATCGCCCAAACGAAAAAAAATTCCAAAAACAGAAAAAAAAATTGCCAAAATGAAAAAACCCCAAAAACAACACAAAATTGCCAAAACAAAAAAATCGCTAAAATGAAAAAAAAACCTAAACAAAAAATCGCCAAAATAAAAAAACCCCAAGCAACAGAAAAAATATCCAAAATGAAAAAATCGCAAAAATTAAAAAAATCACCAAAATGAAAAAAAAATTGCTAAAATGAAAAACAGAAAAAAATCGCCAAAATGAAATGACAAAATTGCCCAAATAAAAAATTCGCCAAAATGAAAAAACAGGAAAAATCGCCAAAATGAAAAAAGGCCTCAAAAACAGAAAAAAATCGCCAAAATGAAAAAACCTCCAAAAACAGAAAAAAATCGCCAAAATGAAAAAACCTCCAAAAACAGAAAAAAATCGCCAAAACGAAAAAGAAGCGACAAAACTAAATAAATCGTTTAAACTGAAAAAAACTTCGAAAAAGCAAATAAGTCACATTAAAAAATGCTCAAAACCGAATGTACGAATGGAACCCTTCGTGCGCGAGTCAAAGTCGCACTTTACTGAATTTTTTATACTCTTTACCAAAAATGGAAAAGGGTATATGTGTATAGGTTTGTCATTCCGTGTGTAATTTCCATAATATTCATATGCGACCCATAAAATGTATATATTCTGGGTCCTTATGAATAGGGAAGACGAATAAGCGATGTCCGTCCGTCCGTCCGTCTGGTGTACGTGAAATCAGTTTTCCGAAGCTCCCAGAAAAGCTAGAGACTTCGTTCTTGGACTGGTATGTCAGAAATTGTCCAACTTAGATTGGTATTGAAAATCAGCAAAATCGAGCAGACGGTTTCAGAGCTGGAAAACTGAAACTTGATTTTGACATATAAAAGTAACTAGATAACACAATTTTTTTAATTTTTTTGTTAAATAACTTTGGTAAAGGGTATATAAGATTCGGCATAGCCGAATATAGCACTCTTACTTGTTTGTTCTCGTAATGAAGCTAAAAGAATTTCAAGTATGATATTTGCTGATGCTGCATGTGAAAAGCAGAATAATATACATTAGGGATGGGCAAAAAATATCGATATATCGAAATATCGATATTTGAAAAAATAATTATCGATATATATCGCCGATATTTCAAAAACCGATATATCGATACATCGATTCTAATTTACGAGTATCGGGTTTCGATATTTTTAAGAGCTCTATAAATTTTAACGCTAGGATGTTGGCATGACTGCTAGTGATGCGAACAAAAAATAGAGAAATTTCATAACAGAAAAGACACATCTATAAGGTGACCCCACTAATACAGCTGACGTTTATTTATTAACTAAGCTAAATGTCAAATTTGGTGTGGGTATAAGTCTCAAGGCAGAATTAGTTTTTACTTTCTGTTCTATTACTAATCAGATGACTCTTTTTTGTTTATAGAAATCTTATACAAGCCGTTAGTTTTTCTCTTTCGTTATATTCTGTTTCGGTTCAACCTGTGAAAATCAAAAAACTATTAAGTAGTTAATGTATGTAGTAGGTGTCAGGATAAGTAAAATAAAAACCTTTCGAAAGGTTTAGGAATTTAGGCATTTGAAAAAATTAAATTTTTACCAGAAAAACATAAAACTATATTGAAACATATCAATGGACGATGCAAAACTCATCACTTTAGTTTCAAATTTATTACAGAAAAAGTAACAATTAAAACTTAGACACAGAACGGCAACAGAAAGTAAAGACTAATGAAGCCTTAAGGAGCTCAATATCAACTTTGGTTTTCTTCACTATTAGAGTTCTTTAAAATTTAAGTTAGATAGTTTTTCGCGATTTCTCTAAATATTAAATCATTATTTAATGGATGCCTAGTACATATTTCTCGTATTCTGCAACGATGAAGTTTGAAGTGTTCAACACTGAGCATTCATAAAACAATTATTAAGAGCCTTATTTATAAAAATTATTAAGTTACTAAAGGCTTAATAAGGAAAATTTTTTATGGAAATCTGTTTTAAAAAGCTTTGCAAAGCCTCAATAATTTGTATAAATAAGCATGTTAACATTTAAAATCGCTAACAAAATATTAAGTTCTCAAAACTTAAACTTTTTTGGCGGTTGTGGCGCGATATTTTAGTATGTGTATTTATTTGAAACTTAAAAGATTTTTGCAACATTTGTGGGCAAAAAATATCGATATATCGAAATATCGATGTTTTAAAAAAATATATATCGATGCTGTTCAAAAATATCGATACGATATATATCGATACATTTTTTCCATTTGCCCATCCCTAATATACATACATACATATGTACGTGTATATATTTGTATGGGGCGACAGAAGAATGATGACTCATTCTACTTGTGCCCAACTTTATTAGTAATAACATACATACATACACATACATACATACATACATATAGGCAAAGTTAAAAATGCAAATAAACATGAAGCAAAATTACAACGACGTCAACTCAAAATTCTTTTAAGTATGGGTGCAGTTAATTTTTAAGATTTGGTGATTTACACAAGGTTTAAATTAAAAAACGTTTTTTAAGCTAAAATTCTATTATGAATACAATTTTAGTGAATTTTGGTTAAACAACATTCAAAATGCTGTTTAAAACTTTTATGAATACGGCTGCAAGCATTTAACAAGAGACAATGCAAATGTTATTATAATATTTAAGTAAGATGAGACAAATATGAAGCATGTTTATCGGGATAGTGTTGTCAGTAAGTTTCAAGAAATTTGTATAGTGTTGGAAGGATAAATATGGATTTTTGATGATAAATTAAATGATGTTCGTTATAGAAAACAATTTCACTATTTTATAACTATATAAATTAATGCTCATAAGAGATTGACTTTAGTTATTTCATCTGACCTGAAACTTTATTCATATAAATGTTATAAATGACTAACTACTTGTAAACTGATAACTCAATCTGAATCAGATAACCTGATCTGAAAACCAGACCAGCTACCTGATAGGCTGATCTGAAAACCAGACCAGGTCCTGATAAGCTGATCTGAAAACCAGACCAGGTTCTGATAAGCTGATCTGAAAACCAGACCAGCTCCTGATAAGCTGATCTCAAAACCAGATCGGGTCCTGATAAGCTGATCTGATAGCTGATACCTGATCTAATAGCTGATACCTCTTATTTGCTATTATTAAACATGGATGAGAAAATTTTAAAACAGTTGGTGTTGACAAGAAAATATCTAATGGAATTTAATGGAATTTTATAATATTGTGAAATTCAATTCCTCTTGTGTAGGACATCTCAAAGATAACAAGACTGTGTATGTTTAAGCGATATGAAAACAAAAAAGAAAAATTTTTGATCTAACGAAGTAAAGCCAATAGAGAAACAAAATATAAAAATGTAGACATTTGTAGGTACAATTTATATTTAGTAAATTTAGGCTGAAATAAAAACCATTTACATATTTGTATATATTTTTTCAATATTTTATTTAACATTTTTCTTAAAAATCTTAGTACTAATACAAATTTAACTCTATGTATAAATAAAAATATATAGATATAAAAAGAAAAAATATCATTCATTAATCGAATATTTGATTTTAATTTACAAATAATTTAGGTGTAGATAAAAAGATAAAAGTTTTAAACCATTAAATTTTTACATGTTTTTGTGTGAATAAAATATATAAACAATAAATAAATTAATAAATAAATTAATAAACAAATATATAAACAATAAATAAATTAATAAATAAATAATAAATAAATTAATAAATAATTAAAGAAATAAATCAATAAATAAATTAATAAACAAATAAGGAAATAATAAATAAATAAATTAAATAATAAGCAAATAAGTAAATAATAAATAATTAAAGAAATACATTAATAAATAAATACAATTAGTACAAAATTAAATTGTCTTTGTCATCTTACATGCAATTTAGTAGGAAGCATTCTATTCTACATCCATTGTTTCATTGTTTCGGTCTATGTAATGTCCCCAAGCGCGCGTTTTAATTTTATCTTTCATTATATTTCTTTTATCATCAGAAAAGCTAAGTGCTATTTTATGTAGTTTTTGGGTATATAGTTGATGTGTTTTAGATCTAAACAAAAACATATCATCCGAGATAATTTTGGATTCAAATAAGCAACTTTTGTAATCATTAATGGACAACTTTTTAATTACAGACTTTTTGACCCCTTTAGATTTTTTAACAGCTTCCGAGCGAAGAGTCGACAGAGAATACCAACAAACTCTGTCATTATATCCCCATTGTTTTCATCTTTCATCATTCCTAAAACCTTCTTATTGAGTAGCGGTAAACGAAATTGGTTATCTATAGGATATTCTGACGTATCAAAATTCAAACTAATATCATTACGGATGTCATCGTAAAAATCATCAGTTTTAATTGAATAAATAAATGAGTCAGTACCCATATAGTTGAGAGAAATGTTCTCTCCAAATTTAGGCTTCATGAAGCCATAATGGAAGTCACACATTCTCCACTTGGATAACTCCAGTACTGTGAAACCACATTTTTTGGGTTTATCATATAGTGGTTCCATTTTTTCTAACTCTACCGCATACATATCATCAGAAAATTTTGTCAACTGCTTAAAGTTTGGTTTCGCAATTAATGCTCTGAGACCCAAATGATTCCTATTTGTTGTTTCCCAAGATGAAGTAATTCTAATGTCCCTACGTTTTTCAATGTTTTCCATTGTCTTACCGTAAACAGCATTGTTTAAAAGTTTGAAGAAATCTTTTTCAAAATTATTTTTAGCTTTTGTCCTATGAAATGTGTTTAAGTGAATATATTTTTTAAGCCAAGGGAATGGCTTAAATCTGAGTATTCTATGGATTTGTTTTAAGATGAGGCCATTTGAAATGGCTTGTTTTAAAACTCTATAGTGTATGGTATAATTTGTTTTTGAGTGTAAGTCTGCAACTAATTTTTTGATTTTGGATCCATCCATGGGCTTATTTTGACAAAATGTCAAATCATTATGTAGATCATGCACTGAATCGAGATAATCTATATCCACTTCCAAAATGTACCCGTACTCTGCAGTATCAGAAATTTTTTTAACATCAAAATCAGTATCACATACCCACTCAAACTCACCGCAAGGAATATATTCCGACATCGCCCAACCATACAAATTGTTAGCGTCTAAATATACAAGAAATTCCGATGGTTTTGATACATCAAAATCTTCTAAATAGTTATTATTCGCCTTCGAATATCTTTGCGAGCATTGAACTAGTCCACCTCTTATTCCGTTTTGCATAAACATATACATTTCGGAATCAGTGAACAGTTCGAGTGAAACTACTGTGGTTTTCAACATTGCATCCCAAGATAAGCCTGGTGCTGTATAATAGTGGCAGGGGTCCAAATCGTATATATCTCTACAAATTTTCCTAAAATTTTCAAACACGTCGGTTAAAAGAAGAACATCTGTCTTTAAATAGAGTTCAGTATAGTCAAGGAGGGTTTTACAGTTAAACTCTCTCCATATATTTTGAGCATGTTCATACTCGACTACATCACATTCTTCATTCGTTCGAATATTGAAGAACTCTTCTCTACTAGGGAGTCTAATTTCCTTAAACTTAGTCATGGAATCCATGTAAGAGTACGGAAATACACCCTTTCTTCTAATCAGGTTGAAATGAGCTTCATCAACGAAATATTATCGAATAGTATTAAAATCATTGCTATCAAGATTTTTCGCTAAGGTATCTAAACTCGAAGCCATAAATCTAAACGAGTCTATAAATCTTATTTGAAATCCATGTTTTGCATCTAAACTGATGAAAATTGAAAGAGAAATATAACGTTCTGTGCTCTGGGGAATCACTTTTATTGTGGAATTTTTTATAGTAGAAAGTTCTTTGAAAAATAAGTGCATGTCATATGCAGAAAGATTATGCAAGATAACCGGTATAAAATGAGGTGTTTTATAATTCAAATTATAGTTGCTATGAGCTGCCCCACGATAATTACCCGTAAGATGACAATGATCTCTAACTTTATCATTATTTTCTTACATATATGACAATTTTGTGCATTATTATATTGATCTATTTCTATTGGGGTCATGAACATTTTCTTAACTTTAAATAAATAATTTAGATAGATATCTGTACAATCTTCATCTATTTTTCTGATAAATATATTCGCCGAATCTTCACCAAAATAATGTCTATATAAATTATTTTCTCTCTTAAAGCTACAATTAATAAAATAAGCGAATGCACACGAATGATGTTTCTGTACATTTGTAGTGCTTTTACTTACAGGATCATCAACTTTTTCCAAAATAGATTCAAAGTCTGCGTAGATTACAAATGGTACATCTAACTGTTTGTAGTAGTTTTGAAACTTGATGATAGATTCATCTTCGGGCATTCTGATGGCTTTTTTCCCACAAATATTTTTATGGTGATTATACACATAATCATCATGTGTATAAAATAGACAGGTGTTGCAAATGTGTATCTTATGCTCATGATATGTAATATTGGAACGAAGGAGTCTAAGGAAAAGAGGAAATTAAAATAAGAAATTAATAAATATACCAATAAGAAGTAACTTTTTCAATAGATATGAAAACATATTTCTCATATTGCACAAATGAAACTTACTTTGATATATCCGCGATGAGCACATAGTGGAAGTTTTCATCGGACTGGAGCAATAACAGATTAATATGAACATGTTGTTCTCCTTTTGTTATGTAGTATGGTCCTATAAACGATGTTCCATTGTGACCAAATACATTGATGCTTATATTATTTTGACGTTCGAATTGTTTAATCTGCTTCAATGGGAGTGGAAACTCTAGGCATTCAAAATTTAATACAACTGCCCCTATATTAATATTCTCAGCAGAAATGTTTGCTATGTTGTAATTTCTACAGTTTTTCCGCTGTTTAGAACTCAGACCGCTATTTACATTCAAAACCGCAATGATACACCATTTATAGCAATAAATATCATTGTTTTCGAAATTTATGCATGCACGTTTCATTGCAATATTTTTTGGGAGCGGGAAAAAGCTCGATCCTCTTATTACGGACGCCTTGTTTATATTAATTTCAGGGGAATTTATTGAAATCAAGGTCCATCCGCTATCCCTCTCTTGAAATTCTTCCATTTTAGCTCTTAGCTCCTCGACCTGTTTCTTGTACATATCCTCTATATCATCAGACAAAGTCACCAACATCATTTCAGAAATATGTACCAGTTGGGAAACATTCATCTCATCATTTACCGTCTTCATATAATCGCATGTAAGCTCCATATTAAATTTAAATGTAGTATGTATCCTACTACATTCAATTAGCTGTTGTAGTATAGAGCTATTGGCAGATTTCAGAAACTGCTCCGGAAACATAACACCCTCATTTTTGTTGAGGAGGATATATGTCTCGATCCTCCCATTGAAGTTGCTCGCTCTTTTAGTGAGAAGATCTCCAATCTGTTCTAGGTGACAACTGTTTTTATGTTTTGTGGTTCTGACATGAGCCATGTAACCATTTGATGGGATCATCTCATCACAATCCTCACAATATTTTTTTTGAAGATCAAGCTTACTAGTTCCATATGAGTGCGTTTCCATATGCTGATTTAGTTTTGTTTGAGTCATAAGGACTTTTGCAGATTGCACAACTTTTAGTATTCATTTTATATATTTGTTTATTAGTTAATATAATTATTTTATTTATAAATAATTTATTTAATTATTTTATTTATTAACAATTTATTTTAGTTATAAACAATTTATTTAATTATTTTTATACACTAGAAACTTGTTTAACAAACAGTAATTAGTTCTAGCACTTTTATAGTATTTGGATTTTAAACACTTTAGAAATTTTGGTTGGGAAAATAGGTTGTCACTTGTTGAGATATCAAAGCAGACTGATGACAATCTACATTATTTTTTCTACTTATATACTTTATATGAGAATCGCCTAGTAGGCATCAAATCTAATTTATTACGATATATGATGAAATTCATATACACCGCAACACCCAGAACAAAATCTCTAGCATCAGTTTGTAATACAAAGGTATGAGAAAAATTTTTGCTGTATTTCTCCAAAAGCTACTTCCTATAATCACTAAATTAAAGTGTAATATACTGAAATAAAAATATCATTACCCCTATTCAAAGGCTCTGGTTATCAACCTGATTTTATTCAAAACATTTAACATCTGAAATTCACTTGTACATATAAAATCTATGCCAACACAATATTTTCTATCTCCATAAGAATAGCAACGTCAATAGCCTAGAAAACATATACACATTCATTTGCAAATATGTATGAAAATCTCTCGGTGGCCAAACAATACACACAAGCAATGATATTCTTCAAAGTAAAAATAGATACGATCACATTAATGAATCCAACAACATATACATACATACATTACCAAATACATTCCCTATCCACTTCCATTCCCAACAGGGTTGCCACTCTCTGTAGCTATTAGATTATTTCCTCAGAGATCGAAAACATAAATGCATACGTACAATAACCCTACATAAGCATACCAACTATAACTCAAGACATCAACTCAAAGTCTATCAAATAACAATCACTACATACACACAAATACACAGATCCCTTGTCACTACCCTACAGTCAGACTGGGAGCAACACTAAAATTCTAGTTACAACCTTGGTATAATAATTTTTCTACTATCTGTCCGTATAAAAGAAAGAGACAGGTGGAATTGACAATAACTTGTCAATATACATAAATTTTTATGTACGTAAATTATAGAAATGTACCAGTAACTAACTGTCTGGTTAGTATGTCTTAATGTTCCCATAAGAACGACGTAGTCACTATCTAGTGAATTGTATTTTTATTAGTAGTGTGAAATGACTTCGACAGCCTTTTAAATTTAAAATAAAAAAATGAATGTTCTCCAAGTGCAATCGTTAACCAATTAATTATATTTTATTCATTTCTATTTTTCTTTCTGGCTACAGGCTCACTGCCTACTAGTCAACAAAGTTCAAAACAAGTAGTAAACATAATATTAATTACTTAGAATGTGTGCATAACAGTTCGGCCGTTCCTGACAATGGTTCGTCCTCGAGGCATTGATCATCATCCAACACAGGGGAGTTTTGGCACCAACGTCTCATTTTGTCAGTTGTGTACACTGAACCGAATTTCCGGGAGGAAACCTGCATACCTGGTATATCTTCTATTAGGTATCTATCATTACCAAGGAGTCGAGTGACCATATACGGTCCTTTAAACTTTGGCTCAAGTTTTCGTGACTCGCCCGTGGCGGGTGCCTCATTCGCCAAAACAATTAAATCGCCTTCATGGTATTCGGTTGGTTTAGCATGTCTTTCGTCAAACCTTATTTTCCACTTTTCTTTTTCCTTAGAGGTGTTGGTCTTACGTTACGCTTCTGTACGTTTTTCATTTACACGAATGTCATCACTGGCATGTGGTATGTCATCATTTATAGCGGCAACAATTTTATTCTTAACAACGTCAATCAACTTAAATTCGAAAACCAACTCATTTGGGGTGAAACCTAATGTACTATTTTTCTGAGAGTTAACGGTCCATTGGAGCTCTCTGAGCGTTAAGTCCCAATCCTTATCAGTGGTTGATGTTCGTAAATAGTTGAGAATCGTTTGATTTGCCCTCTTTACTTTACCATTAGCACGTGGTGTACGAACTGCTGTACTTATGTGGTGGATGTTATACTTATGACAATATTCTTCAAAAATGTTTGACGAAAATGCGGTTCCTCGGTCAGTGATGATTATCTTGGGCAGACCAAAATAACTTGTTACTTCGTTTACGTATTTATAACAGGTTGTGTCTTTGTTGTTTTAACTGCCTTTACGATCAAATATTTACTAAATGCATCAGAAATTACTAGCACATAGCTATTTCCACGTTTGCTTTTGATGAAAGGACCTAAATGGTCGATATGTAGCTTTCGAAACGGTTTGGGATCAGGGTCGCTCACGTATAAGCAACCTTCAGGCTTGCCACCCTTTGCCTTATTGTAGCAGCATTCTATGCATGCCGCTATATAATCTTTTACATACTTATGAGTCTTCGGGAACCAGAAATTTTGATTTATTCGTTGAATTGTCTTCTCGAGGCTGAAATTGTGAAATTGATTGTTCAGCCTTGGCTATGGCTGAACAATCGGTCACCAGCTTAAAATGCTTTCCTAGAATATAAACACGAAATCATTCTGTTGACTCAACTACAGCTAGCATTTCCAATTCGTAACTGTGATACATAGACTCTGTTGGTGTACATTGTCTGCTAAAGTAGAAAACTGGCCTCCAATTTTTTTCATCCGTTGATTTCAGCAAGATTCCCGCAATGCCAACAGTACTGGCATCTGTGTGCACCTGATGGTACGCATTTACATCATACAAAGCTAAGACAGGTTTGCTAACTAAAATACTTATCAACTCGTCAAATGATTTTTGTTGACTTTCTTCCCATATAAATGTTTGATTATTTTTCAGCAGTATGGTAAGCGGCTTCAAGATTAATGAATAATCCTTCACAAACTTTCGGAAGAAACCCATTAAACCCAAAAATCTTCGAAGTTCTGTTAAATTGGTAGGACACTTAAAATTGCGAATGGCATTCACTTTTTCATCACCTGGCGTAATTCCACATTCATTTACGATGTGGCCTAGATGAGATATTTCGGTCATCAGAAATTTACACTTATCTAATCTTAATGGTCTTACCATTCTCCTTCAAAATATTTAGAAACTTATCTAGTTTTTGAATACCTTCACTGAATGTTTTACATGGAATAATTACGTCGTCGAGATATGCGAGAACTTCTCCAGATTCCATACCTGCTATAAGTTGATTCATAACCCTTTGAAAAACCGCCGGAGCATTCACAAAACCAAATGGCATTCGGTTGTACTCATAGTGCCCATCTGTGGTTACAAAAGCCGTATATTGTTTTGACCGTTCAGACATTTCAATCTGATGGTAACCCATTCTAAGGTCAAGAGACGTGAAAAATTTATTTCCTGCTAGCTGTGCAAATTGTTCATCAAGATTCGGCATCGGAGAAGGTTTTCTTCTGGTTACATGATTTAGGGCTCGATAGTCCACACAAAGTTGGTACTCACCGTTTTTCTTCGGTACCAATACTATACCAGAAGCGTATGGGGATTTTGATGGACGTATAATGTCACCTTCCAATAATTCACCAACTAATTTTTCGACTACGGGCCTCCTAGCAAAAGGTATTCGATATGGTCTTATATTAATAGGTTCATCTGTAGTAAGCTCTATCTCCATTTGAACAATATTGCATTTTCCCAATTCGTTTGTTGAAGTTGCAAAACATTGAGTATGTTTTGAGACTACGGCTTGTAGTTCATTTTGACAATCGTCAGATATATCTTTCCCCGTAGATATAGATAAAATATTTTCAAACCAGCAATCGTCATCTTCAATAACAAACCTTTTTCCTTCCTGACATAATACGTCACGACCAAGAAGTACATTTTGGTAAATTAATTGATCTGGAACCACCAGTAAGTCAATGTTAAAATTGTAGCCATCCATGAAAATATTTACATTTACTTTTTCATCACAACGAAATTTACCGCCAGCGAATCCACTGAGAACTGCGGAACACTCACCGAACTTACCAACATCGCTAGCAAATGACTTACGTATTAGAGAACAACTGCTACCTGGATCGATAAAACAGTTTGTGAATAATGCGTTGATTTTAATCGTCTTAATGAGATCAGTGGAGTCTTGACACTGTTTGTGATCATCCACTTTATTAACGGTTACATTACGAGCTTCCGTTTTCTTTTCGGGGCAATGTTCTGTTTCATGTGTGGTACGTTTACAAATTTCACATCGACCTTTACGTTCGGGCTCAGAACATTTGTTAGCGTAGTGGCCCATTTTGTTACAGTTGAAACATTTCAAGTTGAATTTTTCTGTTTTATTAGGCGTTGTAGAAATCGTTGGAAGTTTTCCCTTTATCGTTACTTTGTTGTATTTAGTGATGTTGGGAACAGTCTTAGAGATATCGTTATGCAAGCAAAATACCGTTATATCATGTAGTAGTGCATTACAAGTACCATAATTATTATAAATCTTCTTCCTTAAATCGCTATTGTTGATTCCATTAATTATGTGCCTGCATATAGCCGGTTCAGAAATACATCCACGTTTGCCGTAGGCAAGCATTCTATAATAATAGTCTTGAGGAGATTGATCGTCATCCCGACTCATTCGTGACATACTAACATGTACATCTGCTTCATTAGATACATTTGGAAAATCGTTTAAAAACCTTACGACAAAGTCAGACCAGGAGACGAAAACTTCTTGGAGAGAATCTATCCAGTACTTAGCAGCACCCTGCATCTTCTGTTTTACAGCAAATATTACTATCTGGTCATTCCATTTATAAGAATTTTTCAGCACTTCAACTCGCTGGATAAATTGTGTAGCTCCTAATGTCTTGTCATATGATGGATCAAAAGATGGAAGTAGCGAAACCACATCCCGAATATTAGAATAGCAATTAATATCATTCCCAAAATCTCTATATGCAGACGACTGTGTTGGTGGGAAACCAGAGAATTCAGAGAAAAAGTAACCTGACGTTGTGGCATACTATGAGAATAAGGTTGAGAACCATAACTAGTATGACCTCTACCAAAAATTTCGTTGATTCATATTGCTATTTTCATTTAGCAACATGGGATTTACATAAGGAAGTTTTTCACTTAAGTATCTTGATTGCTGGGAACCACCAAAATGCGTTGAATTTTGAGGATTATTTGATGGCAAGTTGCGATTTTCATAAACATAGTTGTAGTTTGTCGTAGCTACAGAATTCTGATGTTCATAGACATTTGTAGACATCGTTGGTTCTAGGTAAACATTCGTAGGTATATAAACATGAGAGTTCAAGTTAACTTGGTGAGACCTTGCGTGTTGACTGACTTGTTGTACCGGCGAAGTGACCATTGGTTGAAAGGAATATGCATGTGCAGTGAGAGCATTAGTATTAAAATTATCATTTTGTTGTTGTTGTGATCTATCAGAATGCGTTGGCTCTACAATTCCTGTATCTTCTCGTTGCATATTTGTAAAGGACATCGTAACATCTTGAGACCTTGGCGTTGTTTCATTTTCCATGCACACATCTGCCTGATTTCGTTGACCTAGATCATCCATAACAATATTTTGTCTTGGACAAGACATATTTGTTTGGATGAATTTAGTCTTTCTTACATCATCCAGTGCCTTTTCCAGCAGTTCAATTCTTTTATAAAGGTTTGACTCATGTTCTTCCTGAAAACTCCGAAACTGCTCCTCGTCGCACTGATCATTTAATATTTCAATTAAATCTTCCGTTTTCCCGACGTTGGTAAGCCAGCATTTTTGCATCTTTCGCGTAGTGCATCAAGCTTCATACCATTTAAACTAGGCATTATTAGTTATAAACGTTTTCCGTAAATATTTTATATATGTATATAGACGTTTTTAGATTAAGGCACAATCCCACTTCTGAAAAATGTCAAATGACTTCGACAGCCATTTAAATTTAAAATAAAAAAATTAATGTTCTCCCAGTGCAATCGTTAACCAATTAATTATATTTTATTCATTTCTATTTTTCTTTCTGGCTACAGGCTCACTGCCTACTAGTCAACAAAGTTCAAAACAAGTAGTAAACATAATATTAATTACTTAGAATGTGTGCATGACAGTAGGGTTTCAAAGTATTGTATGGGGAATAATTATAGATTAGTACTGGTGACAAGCTAGTCAGCACATTTTCACTATCAACATTTCCTACTGGGTATAATGATTGTCCGCCACTACAACAAAAGTATCGGACACCATCAAACATATAAGTAAATACAAAAACACACACTCATACACACATACATACATACACACATACTCATACGCACACACACACACATACTCACACACACACACACACACACATATAGCCAAGAATATCAAAGCATAAAAATCCCCAAAATCCCCCCATTTGTAAAAGGTTTGCCACCCTTTTTAATTTTTCCCGGTTTTGAATTCCCAAAACAGGACTATCTCCGCCATTAGTACACTACTAAAAAGTTGCTACAGTGATGGATCTAATCACCAGTGATGCCATTAGGATACGAAAGATAATTTTTTTTAATCTTTTGATGACAGGAGGTACCATATGTAATCCCGACATTTTTCGTGTCTTTTGAATCTGTACACAAAATGTACAGAAATAAAATATTAAATCTTCCGTCTCTGACAAAGTTTTTTAAAGTTAACATTTCCAAAGTTCTAGTTGAACCTTCATAGTGAACAGACGTTTTAGCGGATTTTTTTACATACACACAAAACAAAAATAACAAAAAAAACAAGTAAGTGTGCTATATACAGCTGTACCGAATCGTATATACCCTTTACCAAAGTGCGGATATGTAGTATAGAGATACATATATAAGCACATACATACATAATTGTTTTGTGAAAAAATTTATAATTTTTTGCTCTAGTGCAATTTTTAGTAAGTGCCTTCTTGGTATTTTCTGATTAAATATTTTTTTCGATATTAGCAATGAGTAGAATATTTTAGTTTACGCTCTGTATTTAAGAAATGTTTTACATTCACCCTTATTCCAGTTGTCAAAAACGACGTCACGTCATAAAATATCAAAAAGAATTATTCCTACAGATTTTTTTGAATTTGTTTAGCACAAAAGGACGGTTTCAGGGAGATAAACGGTACAAAGGGTTCCGAACGTTCGATGTTGAGCGTTTTTTTACTTTGGTATTTTTTACTTTTGGCATTTTTAGGGTTCCGTACACCAAAGGTGAAATGGAACCCTATTGTTTTCGCTACGCTGTCCGTCTGTCCGTCACAGGGTATTTTCTCGAGAACCGTAAGAGCTACGGACCTGAAATTTGGACACAGTGTGTAGACCCTTGGCCGCTACAACAACAAATACATGAGAATTGGAAATTAAAGGGTGTGCCAAAACGAGCAAAGAAAAATTTTAAAATCCCATGTAATATACATACAATTGTATGTATATGCGCTTGAAATTTGTAAAGTTAGTGTATTTTTATATAGACTACAACAATTAACACTAAAATTTAAAAAATTTGAATTAAAGGGTGTACCATCAGTTAATGTAATTTCGACTATGTAATTTTGATAACTTGCTGTATCTTGGAAACCGTAAGAGCAAACTTCTTGAAATTTTCAAAAACGGTAAAACAAAAAAATCTCAAAATTATAAAATCGCCAAACCGAAAATAAATCGCCAAAATAAAAAAAAAAATCGCCAAAACAAAAAAAAAGCACCAAATTAAAAAAAATTTCTAAATCGAAAATAAATCGCGAAAAACCGGAAAAATCGCCAAAATGAAAAAATCGCCAAAATGAAAAAAATCACCAAAATGAAAAAATCGCCAAAATTAAAAAAATCGCTAAAATAAAAAAAATCGCCAAAATGAAAAAGTCGCCAAAATTAAAAAAAAAATCGCCAAAATTAAAAAAATCCCCAAAACGAGAAAAAAGCGAAAAATAACCAAAAAAAAAAAATTATTTCAGCTGAAAAAACGTAAAAAAAGACTATTAAAAAAAATGCTCAAAGCCCAACGTACGGAACCCTTCATGCGCGAGTAAAAGTCGCACTTTACTGAATTTATTTTTTTAGTTTAAACAATTTTTTTTAGTTTTGTCGCTTTTTTCTCGTTTTGGCGATTTGGTGACTTAGACCACTTTCATAATTAAGAGCTGTAACGAACAGTCGACTCATCTCAGGTCATCATAGATCCTCACTCCTAGGTATGCTGCGGTCCTATCTCAGGGACAAGGGCGTGAGTGGTGATACCTTGTAGAGATGTTCACGAACGGATAGTTAAACAATAATAGAGTGCATGATATAAAAGATAAAAAAACAAGCCGTAATATTTCTGAATGCGTGAGGAAAAGGATGAAGTTTTTCCTCATGGTCTACATTTCCCACCCTACCTATTGCTGACCGTTAAATTTGTAATCAGCCCTATTGGATTCCTTACCTTTCTTTCACCTTATTCTACATTTCATCAACCAATAAAATTTTGTAACCTTAATGTATCATTTTTATTCATACACTGTTTATTATTAATTCATTATGGCAAAAAAATATAAATGACAATACATTGGAAGCGTTGGATGCAAAAAAAAGTATATAAACATTATTGGGTTAGTTGGGATACTTTCCTTATTAATAATTTATGAATAAAGAGGAGTCTAACGCAAGAAGTATATTTATAAACAAACATATGGCTTACTTTTAGTGAGATGCTCTTATAGATATATGTATGTAGGATTATACGACTATATACATATTTTTACATACGAAAAGGAATAGTAATAATATAAAAAAATTAAATATTTCAGGCAGAGAATAATATCAATACGAGAAAAAAAGATGAGTTACTACCCTGCAGAAAATTTGGTGACAATTGATCCAAACGTACTCGTCCTATAACTGGAGAAAATGTGGGTGTTATCAAAAGTACGTAGTAGTGTATGGTGAAAAAAGTCATATCGTTTAAATGGTGGCATATTGACCATTTTCGTGATGTATCGTCTTGATCTTGAGCCAATTTAATTCGGACTCGGTCTAGTATTGTAGTAAACTGCACTGAACATGTTCGATGTGGTCGAACACAGGACCTATCAAATAGTGTAAATATAATGTTAATTGCTCCCTTCAATGTGACTCTGGGATAAGTCCTGTAACTATACTTAAATATTAACCTAAGCTTAACTGGTATTTATACTTTTGAAAGATGAGTGGTCCTGTGGTCGAGTGGGTAGTGTGCCAGCCTGTCATGCACGAGGTTGTCGGTTCGAATCTCAAAAAATTTTCAGATTAAAATAAAACTAAAAAAAAATGTCATTGCATTTGTAACAATAAAAAATATATAAGCGTTAATTGTTACAGTTAAATGTCGAAATTTTATTTATAAATAATTTATATTATTATACATCGAATAGGTCCGTATGGGGTAGTTCAGTGACAAGTCACAAGGTGCATACAAAGTATCAATTGACCCCATCCTAGGCCATCCCCATGTAAAAGTGACTGGTCCGCTTCATAGGAAGTGTTAGAACTCGGACTGGTCCCTATCACTTGGGGACCGGTCACGTGAATAGTCTTGTGTCAGTTCCATTTCCTGCAGGGTACTCTTGAATGAGGGATGACACTCTCAGTTAGTACCATTAGTGTGTGACACCATTTAATAGTACTTTTAATGCAGGTAAAACATTCTAATAGTCGGTGCTTGAAGGCTTTGATATGGATAGATACGGTATTATACGACTCTCAGGTACATTCTTACATGCAGAATGCAACTTTTTTTTTTTTTTTTAAACTTGTGAGACGCCTTATTTAATCACATTCAATTATTCTCACATTAACAGAATAGTACCATACCGTCCATTCACATACCCTTTTTTTTGTACTTCGGGTGCTTTTCATTTTTATAGTGTTTATAGGCACAGGTGCATAAATATTTACGTACATCTATATGGATGAATTCATCTGCATGTATATATTGGTATGTCCAAAGTTACATACAGAGATATAAATTTATATACATACATACATATTTATATGTAGGTAGATATGCACATATCATGAATCAAAGAATCCAATAGGGCTGATTACAAATTTAACGGTCAGCAATAGGTAGGGTGGGAAATGTAGACCATGAGGAAAAACTTCATCCTTTTCCTCACGCATTCAGAAATATTACGGCTTGTTTTTTTATCTTTTATATCATGCACTCTATTATTGTTTAACTATCTGTTCGTGAACATCTCTACAAGGTATCACCACTCACGCCCTTGTCCCTGAGCTAGGACCGCAGCATAGCTAGGAGTGAGGATCTATGATGACCTGAGATGAGTCGACTGTTCGTTACAGCTCTTAATTATGAAAGTGGTCTAAGTCATATGTATTTTTGCCTCGAAATATTAAATTAATTTAAAAAAATGCTTCAATTTATATTTTATAAATATTAAAAAAAATTATGTTAATGGAGACTAATACAACTCTAAATTAAAATGTTGCATAATATAAAAATATATTTAAATTTGTTCAACTGTAATCTACTAAGTATCTCGAGCAAAGAAATATATGACTTAGACCACTGACTTAGACCACTGTCATAATTAATTAATAGTGTTTTTAATTTTTACTTTTACTCTAATATGAATTTTGTAAAAAAATAATTTATAATAAAGAAACATTTCATTTTTATAAACAGTTAAAGAAAATAATTATCTCGAGTCCGACCATAAAAATTGTTCCTGTATTAAATCAGTTTGTTTAAAAATACTTACAAGATTTCTACTTGCGTCTGCCTTTAAGGGATTTTCCGCAGCTAACATGGCCGATGAGAACATAATGCAGCATAATATAAAATTGCCAAAATTGCTGTGATTGCACAATTTGTGGCAAAAAACACGAAATCTAGTGGAAAAAAAAATAATTAAGGTTGTAAAAAATGTATCTAAGATTTTGTTTTTAAATCGAATTTATTAAATATGATAAAGGATAAGAATTGAGCACAACGATATTTGTTTGAAAAAAAAATATTAAACGGAGTTGAAAATATAAACAGGAGATTTTAACACTCGTAAGTTTTACTTAAGGCAGAATTACCCGACTGTAAATGTAGAACTGTACATGTAAATGTGTCAGCTGATCGAATCTGTTGCATGAAAAGCTATGAAAATGCTTACCTGACGGAAATATCACGTAACTGCAACGTCTGAATAGAATTTCATGACGAGGTTACGTGACATTTGTAGACAGTGATAGGATGTATGTATATTGAATGAGAGTGTGGCACAAAAAAGGCCTCTTTTATGGTACTTTTGATAAGTTAAGCTTTTGAGTTGCTAAATTTGTATACGTACATGACATATTTAATAAATTTAGTTTTCTAATAAAGTTTTTATTCTTTATAAAATCTAGCCAGAGACTGCCAATCGTATGTGTTTATTTTTTTGTTAATATACATATAGTACATATATGTCTGAATATGTAACATATAGTACATTTGTGCGAACAAACATCCATACAAGCGCACAAAAAAAAATTTTATTTAATAATACCAATAAAAATTATAATACATATGGGCATTTCCACAGGAATGTCAACTTTTTGTAGCGTGCGACAACAGGTAATAATGCTTGTTTTTTCACAGAGAACGAAACTTTTTGTTTATTTATTTATATATTTATTGAGGTCGTCAGCACCTCTACGTTAGGCAAAATTTAAATAAAAAATCGACTCACGTTGTTCAGAAATACAATGTTAATTGCTTGCTGTCGCACGCGACAAAAAAGTAGAATTTCTCAGAGAAATGCCCATATGTATGTGCGTTTAATCATAACAATTATAATGATAATAAAAATGTAAATATTTTTATAATTATAATACGTTATAATGTATGTATGTATATATATGAAGCTAAAATTGTAATTTCACTAAATATCAAAGTCATAACATTGTTTATAAGTATAAAATAATGATTTGATACCATTTAAATAATTATCGTACTTTTTCCATACAATCAAAAATAATGTGAAGATACTGAACTCGCATCAATGTTTCGAACTGCTGTTGTTCATTTTATTTGAACTTTTTTGTACTGATAAACACCCAGCAAACAAAAAGTCGTATACATGTGTTCTTGTTTAAAAATATACATATGTATATGTATATTGTTTGTGATTAAAATTAATTATTATTAGTAGGTACGAACATTAATAAGAAAAACATTAAACGACAAACTGGATATATAATAAGGTTTTTATATACTAGAGGTGCTACTGAAACCATAGGCATTCCTGGAAATTAACCAGTCAAGCACTTCGTCTTTCAGATGAAATTGCTCAAAATCTATTCTGCTAATTGTAGTTGTATGCAAATATTACGGTTAGAGGCTTAAGCGTTACAGCTGCTATTAAAGTTATTATAATTGAGTTCTTTTACATAAAATAATAATAATTTTTAAAACCTCTAGACACATTTTCATTCTAAAAGGTGTCGTATTTCAAAAACTCAATTAGTTTTTTCCAACAGTAAAAACTTGCCATCAACAGAAAGTAAATTATAATAGCTTCAGCGAAATTATTAAAAAAAATCTTGGATTTATTGAAACATTACCATTTTATATATTATTTACTTATAATCACTATTGCATCCATACATATGTATGTATCTATGATCACACAAGTCCACCCACTTCACATGAGATTCGATAAAAACGAATGCTCACTAAAGCGAAGAAATTTCGAAACAAAATTGTTCGATATTTGTTCGCAAATCTAAAAAAAAATCTAATGTTCGCTAAAGCTCCGAACTTCGCACTTCTCTCGATAGTTTTTCGTATGTGTGACGGTAGCTGCGTAGAAGTGTGTCAGCCTGTTAGTCTAGAAGTACCAAGTTCGATGCATAACAGCACTGTAAATTAAAAAATAAAATATGAACACATACCTTCATATGTGCAATAATTCAACAGAAACAAATTTGCTACGATAGCCCAGCGAATGTGTGCGAGTCTGTTAGAATGGAGGTACGATGTTCAAGGCCTGCAGCGTAAGTTACGGATTAAACAAATAAATAAAATGATAAAATATGTAAGTTAAAATAAATATAAAAATTTTTTTTTACTTTTTCTGTTACCTTTTTGCGGTATCGAAATTAATTCGATAATTTCTTAGTTTTGATATTGCTAGCGGATTTCGAGATCGAATGTTTCTTGGGACAAAACTGAGCGACAGGTGAACATTTTTCGATTCATTTTTTAGTGTCACTCTCGATAGTTTTACACGATAAATGTTCGAGATATATTCAAAATCGATATCATTAAAGAAAGCCGTGGTCAACTGGGTTACTTGACACACATGATACGTTTTTAAGCATTCTATAAGCGTTCAAACGTTTACAAATCTATTCTGCTAATTGTAGTTGTATGCAAATATTACGGTTAGAGGCTTAAGCGTTACAGCTGCTATTAAAGTTATTATAATTGAGTTCTTTTACATAAAATAATAATAATTTTTAAAACCTCTAGACACATTTTCATTCTAAAAGGTGTCGTATTTCAAAAACTCAATTAGTTTTTTCCAACAGTAAAAACTTGCCATCAACAGAAAGTAAATTATAATAGCTTCAGCGAAATTATTAAAAAAAATCTTGGATTTATTGAAACATTACCATTTTATATATTATTTACTTATAATCACTATTGCATCCATACATATGTATGTATCTATGATCACACAAGTCCACCCACTTCACATGAGATTCGATAAAAACGAATGCTCACTAAAGCGAAGAAATTTCGAAACAAAATTGTTCGATATTTGTTCGCAAATCTAAAAAAAATCTAATGTTCGCTAAAGCTCCGAACTTCGCACTTCTCTCGATAGTTTTTCGTATGTGTGACGGTAGCTGCGTAGAAGTGTGTCAGCCTGTTAGTCTAGAAGTACCAAGTTCGATGCATAACAGCACTGTAAATTAAAAAATAAAATATGAACACATACCTTCATATGTGCAATAATTCAACAGAAACAAATTTGCTACGATAGCCCAGCGAATGTGTGCGAGTCTGTTAGAATGGAGGTACGATGTTCAAGGCCTGCAGCGTAAGTTACGGATTAAACAAATAAATAAAATGATAAAATATGTAAGTTAAAATAAATATAAAAATTTTTTTTTACTTTTTCTGTTACCTTTTTGCGGTATCGAAATTAATTCGATAATTTCTTAGTTTTGATATTGCTAGCGGATTTCGAGATCGAATGTTTCTTGGGACAAAACTGAGCGACAGGTGAACATTTTTCGATTCATTTTTTAGTGTCACTCTCGATAGTTTTACACGATAAATGTTTGAGATATATTCAAAATCGATATCATTAAAGAAAGCCGTGGTCAACTGGGTTACTTGACACACATGATACGTTTTTAAGCATTCTATAAGCGTTCAAACGTTTACATATACATTACATTTACATTTACATTACATTTACATTACATCTACGATTTCTACTGTCGGCTAAAGAGGCCTTTATGCTATGGCTATATTTTCATATTATTGAACTCATTGACAATATTTTGAGACGGTATTCCAGCTAACTCGGTTTCTTGCTCGGTTTTATTTTGTTACAATAGAATTCCGAAAAATAAATCCAACCATGCAGTAAAATCATCAGTAAAAACCGATATCAACTGATCTATAATAGATAGGGTTTTCCGTTGTCCGTCCTTTTTTTTGTCATATGTGATCGAAAAAAATTGGCGGCCGAATAAGTCCTTTTTTGAGCACCCATCAGTTGTATATTTAGGGTTTCGTACACCAAATGTGAAAAGAAACCCTATTGTTTTCGCTACGCTGTCCGTCCGTCTGTCACAGGGTATTTTCTCGAGAACCGTAAGAGTCCTGAAATTTGGACACAGTGTGTACACCTTTGGCCGCTACAATAACAAATACATAAGAGTTGGAAACTAAAGGGTGTTCCAAAACCATTGTACGTATATACACTTGAATGTTGTAAGGTTAGTGTTTTTTATACAGACTACAACAATTAACACTAAAATTTAACAAAATTTTAATGAAAGGGTGTACGATCAGTTAATGTAATTTTGACTATGTAATTTTGACAATTTGCTCTATCTTGGAAACCGCAAGAGCGAACTTCTTGAAATTTTCAAAAACGGTAAAACAAAAAAAATCCCAAAATTGATAAATCGCCAAACCGAAAAAAATCGCCAAAACAAACAAAAACAGCACCAATTTAAAAAAAATTTCTAAAACGAAAATAAATCGCGAAAAACCGGAAAAATCGCCAAAATGAAAAAAAATCGCCATAAGTGAAAAAATCGCCAAAATGAAAAAAATCGTCAAAATGAAAAAAAAAAATCGCCAAAATGAAAAAAAATCGCTAAAATAAAAAAAAAACCCAAAATGAGAAAAAAGCGAAAAGTAAACAACAAAAAAATTATTTCAGCTGGAAAAAACTTACAAAACTTAAAAAAACCCAACGAACGGAACGGTTCGTGCGCGAGTCAAAGTCGCACTTTACTGAATTTATTTGTTCAAAGAGAAAAAACTGCATCATAGAATCAATAAGATTTTCTCTATGAAACGTTTTTAGGCTAAGGGGTATCCCAGGCAGTGTGCACACGTAATTTTTTTTTTAATTTGGTAGAATCGAAAATAAATCGGTAGATTTGAATGAAATTCGGTAGAAAATATCTTTTATTCAAAGAAACATAAAAAATAACATTTCAAAGAAACATAAAATATAACAAAATGTATGTACTTATATATAAAGAGTAAGTGCAAGGAGTACCAAAATAAACAAAAGTTCCAAAAGCGCATCTAAAACTTCACATGTGATTAGAAATTAAACTGCCATAAGCAATAAAGCATTTTCAAAAAAAAAAAGTGTCATCTCCAGTTATTCGCCCTTACCCTTTGTATAGATATGCTATGCATACATAAAATAATATACATAAGTAACAGGAATTCAGTTTTTGTACAGAGGTTTTATAAAGCTACAAAGTTTGACAAACATTTGCAACTACAAAGATTATATGTAAGATCCATTTATGAATTTAAGCTTTTGTGAAAAAATTATTAAATCATTGGGAGGAATAAATATTTCAACCCCAAGGCACAATTCTATGTTCTGTTTTAATGATTTTCATGGCAGAAAATGACCGCTGTGCGGCCGCACTGCTATGTGGCAAAATATCCAATTTACACATATATCGACTTAAATAAATATTCTTCGCCGCGGAAAGCTTTCCACATTTTAGAACATACATGTGATAAATTTTCCGTATGTGTGATCAACTTGATCTTGTAACATCATTGTTAAGCAAAATGATCGTTCAATATTCGGTAAATTTCAGGCCATGTTTGGTAGAATTGGTAGATCGTTAAATTCACAACCATATGCGGTAGAATCTACTGAATATCGGTAGAAGTGTGCACACTGATCCCAGCAGAAAGAAGCCAAGATTTTTTCATAGATATTCCTTATTGTTTTTATGTGGTAAATCTTATTAATTTTTTCAAGAGCAACACCACATAAAATCAAGAAGAAATCTTATAATTCACAACTTTTTTACTCAATTTCCATTATTTTTGGCACCAAAAAAACAATTCATAGAGAAAAACTTCTTGATTCTATTAGGTTTTCTTATAAATTGTAAACTATAGGGATTTCTTATTGATTTTATTAGGTTGCCTTCTTGATTTTTTTAACAAGGTTTTCTTCTTGATTTTATTAGGTTGCCATATTGATTTTTTCAATAATGTTTTCTTCTTGATGTTAGTAGGTTCCTATATGAGTATGTGTTAAGCATCTTATTGATTTTTTTAATAAGGAAATCTTTTTGATTTTATGAGGTGTCTTGTTATTTCATATCTATAAATAGACATAGAGACAATTTTTTTCATGATGTTTTTCATTTTTGTATAAGAATGTTTGCACAATAATTTCAATGGTTATTCAGGCTGCTTGTTTGCAAATTGGGTAGAGTGCTTGTCTATCAGGTAGAAGTTTGCTGGTTCAATAATTGGTGAGTAAGTTAGTTAAGAATATAACATAATGTGTATGTATGTATGTATAAATAAATAACATCTACAATATACTACATAAATACATACATATGTATATGGTATAAAATTTAAATGAAAATTTACAAGTACAGAGAATAAAGACGCAATTTTTTATTTTTTTTATTGAAAAAATCAATATGATAACCTCATAAAAACTACAAGATTTCTTCTTGATTTTTTCAAAAAGGTTTTCTCTATGAAATTAATAAGATTTCCTTATTGAAAAAAAGGAGAGGTATCTTAGGACACCCGGTTGTAGCTATGTTGCTTGGTTATATAAAACAAACTGAAGTGTTAAATAACAATGCAATAAAATTATATTATATAATGATTGTTTATAGGTAAACATTTAGTTAATTTTTTAATTGACATAACAAATATTTTAATTGATATTATAAAATTATTCATACCTATTACTTTTTTGTGTTTAGAATAGCTATAAAAAATTTCTTAACGTTTATAGAAATTTCAAAAACTTAATCATTATAATCTACTGCAGTAATAATTGGTTTGTGGTAGCTAAAATATGATACACATGTTTGCCTTGAAAAAATTGAATCGATAGTGGTGTTGCATTTTGTGTATGTTGTAATGGATCATTGTTTATTTTTAAATTAAACTCATCGAAAAGAAATTTTACTAATGGCTCAGAATTTCTTCTGAATTGAACCCTAAAGCATCAACAAATAAATATTTTTAAATTAAACAATAAATAATTAAGAAAGAGTCTCCAAAATTACACCAAAATATTTTATTTGGTTATGCATATACATATGACGACATAAATAAAATTTGGTATCATCGAAAAGAGTTTTTGAAGCACCATCCAATGGTATATAAAACTTGACCACTTGTGACCTACTAATTGAGATATTTAACTAAATACATATTTTTGTTTCGGGTTTTCATACATCATCAAAAAAATTCCAAAGAAAAGGGAAAACTTGACAAATGGTAACGCTGGTTTCAATAATCACAGACAGTGATGGGAAATGAGATTTGCATTTCGGCATCAAAAAAAAAATTTTTTAGTACTTTTTTGATCCCGAGAATACCATAAATTATATTTTCTATTTAAGCTTTATTAACAAAAAAGTATATAAAATTCATTTACAAAGAAATAAAATGGAAACATATAAGTACAAATATAAAAATAGGTATAGCCTGGGCTAGACTTAATACTGTCGGAACATAAGGCTTGCCCCCGTATTCCGTAGCTCGCTAAAGCTAAATTCGATCCCTAAAATGCTGAACAAATAAAATATTTAAAATTTTTGGCGATGACATAAAACAATGCAATTTCGGCGAATTACGTTTTTAAGCCATTACCTGATTTATCAATACACGTTTGGAAATTGCATTCGTAGCCGAAAATCGATAAATTGATTTTATAGATTTTTTAGCTATAGAGATTTAGGTTTAGCGAGTTACAGATTACGAAGGCTCTTCCTTTATTTTGTTTTCATGAGATTTTGGTAAGAGAAAATCCTTTCGACATTTCGACGGACAAAATTCTGATTTATCAGGAAACATGTATTCATGTAATGCGTTTTTATTTTCAGCCAATGTAATTCGATTCGAAACGAAAACTGTTCGAATTTGTATGTTATTAACATTGGAATTCGAACACATTTCCGTTCGATTCGGATTACATAATAACCCCCAGAAACTGCATATATTCTCTGTTGGTAATGGTTTCAGTTCTTCCATACAGTCAATGCTCTATATTGATTGTCCATATTTTAAAAATTTTTCTTTTCCCTGGGAACATTTTAATTAAAAGTGGTATAATGATGTTGATTTTACCAGATTAAATATTTTCAGGAGGAAACTTACTAAACCAAACTAACATTTCATTGTCAAAGTCCACTTTTACCCTTAGATCTTAATATAATTTTTTTTTAATTTTCTTTAAACTGATTTAAAACAGTTGTTTCAATAGATAATTTTCTGTGCTACATAAAATATCATGGAGTGAAAAATGTTTTTCGTTGATGTTTAATTGTGAAAGGTTACACTTTTCTAAAAGAGCATTACTGATAAAGTTTCGTTCCATTTTTCGAAAAAAAAATTAGTTCTTTTCAAAAATATATGCATGCGCGCGTCTTCTGACTGCATATCTAAGTTGTCCGTGAGAGTATCAACTGTGTTAGGTTAGTACTACGGTCCTTTTTCATGTTAAATAGTATCAACTTTCCCATCACAGCACATACAGTCCTAGCAATACGAAATACACATGACACTTGCAGCAGCAGCAATACGAAATACATAAACAACTTTGTCTTATTAGTTTTTTGTCGTTATTCACTGTATATACGCAAGTGCAAAGCAACAAAATTTTTTCTTTTTTCCTTGAACAAATTGTGCAATCGTTTTCTCTGTTTTCTTTAAATGCATTGGTGCTTACTCTTACATAAGGAACTTTTGGACACCCTTGAGATAATCTATAGAATATCAAAAAAATAAAGAAAACAAAAGTACAAAGTAATCAAAACAAAACAAAATTAAGCAATCATTCTCATGGTTTCTGTTTCTCTCACTTCAAAGAATTAAACAAACCAAAATCAAACAAATTTGTTTCGTTTATTGTCGTGCTCTCGTTTAAGTACAAAGAAATCAAAACAAAAATAAATTTATAGCTGTAAAAGTGTCGATTATTTATGTTACGAAAATTATTTTCTAACCACTGTATCGTCCCATAAGTAGCATAGCTACAAAAACATAGAGATTTCTTATTAATTTTGTTCTATTTTATGAGGTATTTAGTAGGCACTGTTTTCTCTGTGTTAATGAAAAAGAGCAAAAATCGCAAACATTAAGCTTCCATATTCTTACATGGTCTTAACGAGTTTTGCAATACAATTTTACATGCAAAATCACTCTAACAATATTAAGCGCAGATTTTAATGTAAAATTTTATGGAGGAACACAATACAATTCAATTTCGTCACTTCTCGTTCTCGTTGTACCTCGTTGTAGTGAACAGACGTAACAGCGGAATTTTTCTTACATACAAACTAAACAAAAAAAAAAAATACAAAAAATATTCGTAGTACATATTGACTTTAATAAATAAGCTTTATTTGCTTTGCAAATATTTTTTACATATAGAAACAACAAAAACAAAAAAAACCCGTAAACAAAAAAAAGCAAACAAAGTTCCCTTCAGGAATACTCTATATGAGTACCTCAAAGGAAAAAAATAGTGAAGTGAGTTCTAACGGCAGAAATTCCTATTTTACTGTGAGTTTTGATGCTCATAATGATAACAATAAAAATAAAAAATCTGATAATAGATTTGCTGTGAGTTCCGAAGCTCTTAATAAAAATCAAAAATCTGATAATAGACTTTTTCTAACGGCAAAACCACAGTTTCGTCAGCGATCAACTTCGCTTTGTCCAATGCCAACTAGTGAATCGTTGATATTATTATTGCCTAGTACTTCTACATTTAACTCAGCGATATCATCCGCTTCGGGCCCGTGGTCATCACTTAACCAAGTTGTCACTGAAGATAAGAGTAAGCCAAAACCCAAGGTCCAAGTCGGAATGGACAGATATATCACAATTTTAAAGCGCGGGCGAAGCCCAAATTCATCAAAAATTTCATCGGTTCCCAAGATATCCAGGGATAACGACGCCGCAGCAGTTAACCGTCAAAATCGTTTTTCAATATTGCAAGCAAATAACGACCAACCCGCTGTTTCATCCAAAAAAACTTCCAAGCCACCACCAATATACCTGAGAGAAAAACAAGTAAGAGTGCTATATTCGGCTGTGCCGAATCTTATATACCCTTTACCAACGTACGTACATATATATAGTATACAGACACATACATACATATTTGTTTTGTGAAAAAATGTATAATTTTTTTTAAGTTTCCATCTTTGGAGCTGTAATTTTCTTTCAGAAGCATAAAATATATTCAATTTATAAAGAAAAAGAAAAAAATGTTTATACCTATTTAATTTTATATAACACAAAAAGTGTGAGTTTTCCAACCCTGGAGTCATAATTTTGGATTTTTTTGATTATTGATACCAATCTAGTTCTTTAAAAAATACATAAAATATGTTAAGTGAAAAAAGCAAAAACGAAATAAGGAAAGACTTAAGGTCAGATTTTGTAAATTCAAACGATTTTTTCGTTTTGAAATTTGTATGGAAAAAATATTTTTTGAAAAGAATTTTCGTTATTTTTCATACAAATTTGAAACGTTTAGAAACAAAATTTTTTACAAAATCTGCTTATTAGTTTCTTTTAATTCCTTTAATATTAAAAACTTCAGTAAAGTGCGACTTTGAATCGCGCACGAAATGTAGGCTTTTTTGAAGTTTTTTTTTCAGTTTAAACGATTTGTTCAATTTTGTCGCTTTTTTCTCGTTTTGACGATCTTTTTTCTGTTTTTGGAGGTTTTTTTTATTTTGGTGATTTTTTTCTGTTATTGGGATTTTTTTCATTTTGTAGATTTTTCTCATTTTGACGATTTTTTTTAATTTTTGCGATTTTTTTCTGTTTTTGGGTTTTTTTTTTTATTTAGGAGTTTTTTTTTCATTTTGGCGACTTTTTTCTGGTTTTGGGTTTTTTTTTCGTTTTGGCGATTTTTTTCATTTTGGCGATTTTTTTTTTCATTTTGGCGATTTTTTTCTGTTTTTAGGTTTTTTTTCGTTTTGCCGATTTTTTTTCATTTCAGTGATTTTTTTAATTTTGGCGATTTTCTTTCCTTTTGCCGATTGTTTTTGTCATTTTAGCAATTTTTCCGTATAATGCGATTTATTTTAGTCTTAGAAATTTTTTTGTTAATTTGGTGCTTTTTTCGTTTTGGCGATTTTTTGTTTGTTTTTGGCGATTTTTTTCGGTTTGGCGATTTTATAATTTTTTTAGTTTTACCGTTTTTAAAAATTTCAAGAGTTTTGCTCTTACGGTTTGCTAGATACAGCAAGTTGTCAAAATTGCATAGTGAAAATTGCGTTAACTGATGGAACACCCTTTAATTTAAATTTTTGGAAATTTTAGTATTAATTTTAGTAGTCTGTATAAAAATACACTAACCTTACAAATTTCAAGTGTATATACATATAATTGTATGTATATTACATGGGATTTAAAATTTTTCGTTGCTCGTTTTGGAACACCCTTTAATTTCCAATTCTCATGTATTTGTTGTTGTAGCGGCCGAAGGTCTACACACTGTGTCCAAATTTCAGGTCTGTAGCTCTTACAGTTCTCGAGAAAATACTAATATAGTTTTAGACATAGTTAATTTTACATAACACAAAAAGTTAAAGTTTTCCAACCCTGGAAACGTCTTTTTAATTTTTTTATATTTATTTTAATTTAAAATACCAATTTTAGTCGTACTGAAGTGTAAAATAAATTTATTTATTAAAAAAAATAAAAATTTGTTTTCGGTAGTTACTTTTATATGCAAAATATAGTTTACGTTTTCCAGCTCTGCAATCGTCAGCCCGATTTTGCTGAATTTCAATACCAATCTAAGTTGGACCATTTCTGATACATCAGTCCAAGAACGAAGTCTCTAGCTTTTCTGGGAGCTTCGGAAAACCGATTTCACGTACACCGGACGGACGGACGGACAGACGGACATCGCTTATTCGTCTTCGCTATTCATAAGGACCCAGAATATATATATTTTTTTGGTCGCAAATTAAAATTATGGAAATTACACACGGAATGACAAACCTATATATACCCTTTTCCATTTTTGGTAAAGGGTATAAAAATCGAACGCCCTTATTAAAAAGTTAGTCTCGGCAGTTGGTGAGAACGCATTTCACGTTATTCCAATAAAACGTGGTAAAATTGATGAAACAAAAATTCAAATATACGAAGAAAAAGATTTCCGCAAAATTATTACTGATTTCGAAAAAAATAAAACTAATTTTTATACTTATCAGCTTAAAAGTGCTAAAGGTATGCAGATCGTATTGAAGGGCATTGATGCTTATGTTAATCCCGACGAAATAAAAGATGCACTCATCATACAAGGATTAAAAGTAAAAAGTGTTACTAATATAATCAATAGAGAGAAGATCCCCCAGCCTCTATTTCGTGTTGAACTGGAGCCAAATGATATACAGTTGAAAAAAAACGAGACACATCCAATTTATAGCCTAAAATACCTTTTATACCGAAAAATTACAGTTGAAGAGCCACATAAGCGTTCAGGTCCCGTACAGTGCCACAATTGCCAAGAATATGGTCACACAAAAGCTTACTGCAATTTACCTACAGTTTGTGTTATCTGCGGTGAATTGCACGGTACTGCTAGCTGCACGAACCCAAAAGATCAAGCAGAAAAAAAAATGCAGTAATTGTGGAGGTAACCACACCGCTAACTACAGAGGATGCCCTGTATATTCTTTTGTTAAACAGGCTATGGGTCAAAAACCTAAACTAGCTCCACCTCAAGCAGCAAACGCTTACTCCGCCAATCTTCTTCAAACAAGCCAACCAGTTAGTTCACGTGTATCGTATGCCGATGCTGCTAAGACTAGTTCTATTCCCACACAAAATGTTCCACCGCCAAGTAATTCAACGAATGCAAACTCTAGCCTTAACTTTAGCCGTCTTGAAGCTACTATTGAGAATCTGGTGCCAACTATAAACAACTTTACAACAAATATGACTAGCATGATGCAAGAAATGATAAGAATGCAGAATACTCTGCTTCAAGCATTAGTCAACGAACCATGAACACGTTAAAACTATGTTTCTGGAACGCAAACGGCATTCGCCAACATAAAAATGAACTTGAGCACTTCCTCACGGAAAAAAATATTGATATAATGTTGGTCTCAGAGACTCATTTGACTTCGAGAAGCCTTTTTAAAATTTCTGGCTACACCTTATATGATTCAAAGGACCCGAGAGGAAGAGCATGCGGTGGATCAGCAATTCTAATAAAGTCAAGACTCAAACATTATATTATTGACAACATTTGTGCGGAACATCTACAAGCAACGAATATTTGTGTTGAAAATTTTTGCACAAATTTCGTGATATCATCAATTTACTCCCCTCCCAGATTCGGAATTACTGAGAATCAATACGAGGATTTCTATAGATCTCTTGGCCCTTGTTTCGTGGCAGCTGGCGACTATAATGCTAAACATACGTTCTGGGGTTCGCGTCATATTACACCCAGAGGTCGAGCGTTGTTGAACACAATTTCAAAAATGGGCTTGGACGTCATTTCGAGTGGGGAGCCTACTTATTGGCCTACTGACATAAATAAAATTCCGGATGTTATAGACTTTGGCGTCATGAAACACATTTCTAGGGAATTAGTTAACGTTGAAGCTTCTTTAGATCTCTCGTCCGATCACTCTCCCACGATTGTTGCAATCTGTAGCCCACAGAGAAGTGATTTACCTCACTCGTATGTGAAGATGATCAGTAGTGTAAATTGGCTGCGATTCAAAAAATATCTTAGTAGTCATTGCACGGAAAACATTACGCTAAGAACACCCGAGGATATTGAAGCTAACATCGTCAACCTTAACGAAATGATTACACAGGCTGCTGAACATGATACTAGCTCCCATCCGCAGACTGGATTTAATAAAATTTATTCTACCGATATTGAACGTGTCGTGTGTGAAAAAGAAGAGCTAGAAGGGAATGGCAACAGCACAGATCACCACAACTTAAAATCAGATTTAAAGAGTGCACTAAACGACTCCAAGAGTTACTTGCAATTGAAAAAACTGCATCTCTTAAAAACTATCTGGAAAATCTTGATGTCACACCAGCATCTAATTACTCTTTATGGCGCGCTGCTAGAAAGCTTAGAGCACCCGTTGAGTTTAAACCACCTCTGCGCACATCTAACGGAGGTTGGGCAAGAAGCGATACTGAAAAAGGTAACATATTTGCTGACCATTTGAAATACGTATTTACCCCAAACACATGTACTGGTGTAATTGATTTGCCAAATGTAGTCGCTCTACCCCCTCAACTAATAAAGTTTAAGACGCGTGATGTACAAAAAGTAATTGCTGAACTCAACCCGAAGAAAGCTCCGGGTTTTGATGGAATTAATAACCAGATGCTGATGAAGTTGCCTCGCATTGCAATTAGAATACTGTTATTTATTTTCAATGCCATTTTACGACTGGAGTATTATCCACACAGCTGGAAACTTGCCAAAGTTAAAATGATTCCAAAGCCAGGCAAAGATCTTACCAAGGCTGAGTCATATAGGCCAATAAGTCTGCTATCAACAATGTCAAAGCTTTTCGAAAAACTGCTCATGACAAAATTGTCCCCAATTCTAGTTAGTAGTGGGTGCATACCGGACCATCAATTTGGTTTTAGAAGTCAGCATAGCACCATTGAACAAACTCATAGATTGGTCCAATTTATAAGAAGAACATTTGAAGAAAGGAAGTATTGTTCTGCGCTGTTTATCGACGTTTCTCAGGCATTTGATAAAGTGTGGCATGAAGGACTAATTTTAAAATTAAAAACATACCTGCCAATAAACGTTGTAAGTCTTTTGGAAAGTTACATTACTGCCCGCAAGTTCACTGTTGTGGAAGGAGACTTTATGAGCATACCTGAAACTATCTCATCCGGTGTGCCACAGGAGAGTATACTGGGGCCAGTTTTGTATTTGATTTATACTTGTGATATGCCTCTGAGCAGCAATATCCACACTTCCACATTTGCTGATGATACAGCCTGTCTTAGTATGCATGAAAATCCTTACGAAGCATCTCGATATCTTCAAGAACACATTACCCAGCTGGAACTATGGTTAAACTTATGGAGAATTAAGGTAAACGAACAAAAGTGTGTTCAAGTAACATATACATTACGAAGAGATACTTGTTCACCCATTCGGATTAACAATCAAGTTGTCCCTCAACATACTCATGTGAAATATCTTGGTATACACCTTGATCGACGGCTTACTTGGAAACACCATATTGACTCTAAGTTAACCCAAATGAAACTAAAATTAACTCAGGTACATTGGCTGATTGGTAGAAATTCAACCCTCAGTCTAGATTGCAAACTTTTGATATACAATTCTATTTTGAAACCCATATGGTGCTACGGAATTCAACTATGGGGCACTGCTTCAGCTTCCAATGTCGAGAGAATCCAACGAAGGCAAAATAAAATTTTGCGATTAATAACATCGGCTCCATGGTATATAAAAAACTCAAATATACATCGTGATTTAAACATGCCACTAGTGGTTGAAGAAATTGCAAAATATGCAGGCAAATATTTAACAAAACTCGAGTCACATCCTAATCCGCTTGCTCGTAATATTTTGAACTTTACTGGACACGTCCGCCTAAAAAAGAGGGATACACTTGCTCTTATACTCAACACTCCAGATGGGACTGCTTGAAAATACTTTTTATTTTATTTTTTTCTTCCTTTTGATTATCACTACTTATGTATTATTTATAACTTTCTCTAAATTTATGTCCGACAGTGGTCGGGCCTAATAATTATATTTTAGATTTAAGATTTGAATACTTATTGTTAATTCATATTTGAAGATACAATAAATAAAAATATGTATTAAAAAAAAAAACAAAAATATTAATCTTCATCTCATACAAATGGAAGAAGTAATTGTACTTTTATTTATTTATTGTACTTTATTTATTTATTGTACTTTTCTTTTAAGATTTAATGCAATGCAAAATTCAATAAATATTTAATAAATGTTAAATATCTAAATTAAAATGTTGCGTCATATAAAAATATATTTTGATTTGTTCAAATGTAATTTACTAAATATACATATACATTGTATATGTATAACATCACAGAAATTTTATTTAAAGCAAAGGATTTCCCTTATTTTTATGTACACTCACACATCCACACTAATTTATTCTCATGTATATACTAGGGATGCAACGAATACCAGTTTAGCGAATGCGAATGCGATAACGAATAATACATTTTAACTTTTGCGAAAGCGAATGCAAATATTACAATACGTTAAAAAAATCATATGAAATTAAAAGTATCTAAGAACATGAAGTTGTGTTGTATACATAGATCTACTTGAGTCTTGAATTCAGCAAATATTTATTAATTTATTAGAAATAAAAATTGTTAAACTGAAAGATATATGAAATCATATTAAAATAAGTATAGATAATAATTAAAAATAAATTTACAAAATGTTAGGCAATCAACCCAATCGTACTTTGGCCCTAAGACCTAGAACTAAGTTCAACAATTCCTGTAAAATGCTACCAAAATACATATTAAGGAAAATTGGAATCAATTGTTCATGAAAAATTTTTCCAGAAGTAGTATTCTGTTCATCTTGAGAAAAATATATGAAATATATTTTCAACATTTTAAGTTTTCATGCGAAATAATATGAGTGGCACTTGTTTCGCAAAAAAATTACAACAAAGAAGGATTAGTTAATATTTTTGCATTTAAAATTTTTTGAACGAAGTACTGATGTGCTTACCATTTTTCAAAAGTTTTAACAGATTAGTCTTAAGTAAAAAATATTTTCGCGCAATTCAAACACTGCATTTTCTTTTTCAAAAGCTGGAAAATATTTCCAATATTTTTGTCTTTAATATTCGTTTTAAATATTCGCATACATTTTAGCGAATACAAAAGCGAATGCAAATAGCAAAAGTAAGCGAATTATTTGCGAATTCGAATGCGAACATTCGTTACATACGTGTGTTTTTGACACTTAATCTCATAAGATTGTTGTTCTAAGATTTTGTATAAAAACACTCTCACAGAAATTTTTATAACATTGAGATAATAATAATTTGGAATATATACGTAACATCTTACACATTATGTATAGGATTGCTACTTGTCGTCTTTTGCCCGGACACTGTCCTCTTTTTTTATATCCTATCCTCGAAAATAATTGGCATTAAGAAAACTCCTACTTTTTTGACCAGTCATTAATTGCTTTTTTTGTTAATAAAAAAGAGATATATACATAAAAAAATTCCTCTTCCATATTCTTAAAGTTTAATGCACAACGAAAACTTGGCATGAGGTTAGCATAAGATCCAGAATTAAACATGGTCCTTACGAGTTTTGCCATACAATTTCACATCAGAAGTCATGTAAACGATATTATTATTATGTAATATTGTGCATTGTGCACAAAGATAATAGAGTTTATTTTTTGTTTGATTAATTATTTTTATTAATTGTTTTGTAGCGGCGCTTGCAGCAAAAACTTTATTGAATTACGTTCCTTTAGAATTTGGGTTTAATTTATTTCCAGCGATTTGATAATTCTACAGAGTTTGAATTTTAAGAGTTTTATTTGATCATGTTGAGTTAACATTACACTAGCACACAAATACTGCCCTGTATTTTACTCAAGCATACTTAGCTATGTTAATACGGTTTCGAGTACTTGATTAGTCATTTGCATTTTTTTTTAGGTAGGACCAGCACTCAGGGGATAACCCCTACTCATGCAATGCATTGTGCTGGAACTAGGAAAATAGGTTATGGAGAGGAGGATAGCGGAAGTAGAGTCTGTGGACATTCGATTTAAGCTTTCCCACGTTGCAAGTGACAGGAAACACATCCGCAGGTAGATTATTCCACATACGAATAGTACGGCTCAAAAAAGAATTCTCTTTGTAATGCGTAGAGCGATTTATTGGCCAATCAACTATAAAAGGATGTGTCCTGAATGAAGCTCGTGTTGTGCGTAAAAATGTTCGGGTTTCAGAAACAAGTTCCCTAATTTCATTAGAACACATTCCATTGTAGTAGCGATAGAACAAGGAAATGCACCCCACATTGCGCCGATGCTCCAATGAGTCAATAGAGTTGGATACCCAAGCTCGACCTCTTCTGTACTTGGTCGAGCAACCCCAAATAGACTTTGACGCGCCGGCCCATACATGAGAGTTGTATTCCATTTTCGGTCGGATATAAGTGGTATAAATAGTAGGAAGATCAGGTGGAGTGAACTATTGCTTGCACCGTTTTAAAAATCCTAGGCACTTGAATGCTTCTTTTGAGACCTGAAAAATGTGTTCAGTCCAACGAACATCACACTGAATTTTCATGCCAAGAACATCAAGAGCTTCTGATTCCTTAATATTTATACCACCCATAGTTACAGAGGCAGCAGCATTTACGGTCATGCGTCTGTAAGTAATCGTACAGCATTGGGTCTTACGGGCGTTAAAATCGACCCTATTCGCATGACCCCATTCAGAAATTTTTTCTAAATCGTAGTTTAATGTCTCATTCATTCTTTGTCGCATAGCTTCAACCTCCAAAAGGCTAGGTCTATTGCTGAATGGGAAAGAACGACAAATGCTGCTGTCGTCCACGAAAGAATAAATAGAGTTTAAAGTTTTATAAAGAAGGTTATTTAGAAGTGTTAGGAATAGAGTTGGTGAAAGAACGGAACCTTGCGGTACCCCTGAATTTAACTTGAACTCATTTGATGAGATACCATCTATAACAACTCTTACAGTGCGATCCCTGAGGAAACTCGATAAGAATCGAGAGAAGCTATCACCGACACCAAGGGCAATACATTTTGACAAAAGTGCACCATGCCACACTCTATCAAACGCCTTGGAGATATCTAGAGCCACCACCTTACTTTCGCCAAAATGGTGGATTGAATTACACCATTTCTCCAAGAGAAGGGCAAGTATGTCTCCCGTAGAGCGGCCTCTACGAAATCCATACTGCCGGTCGTTGAGTAAGCTGTTGGATTCCAGATACCTTACAAGATGGAAATTCACCATACTTTCCATCACTTTTGAAAGTGCAGCACATATTGCGATTGGGCGATAATTTTCAGGCTTATTTGCTTCTTTTTTAGGGATTAGGGTAACATTAGCAACCTTCCAACACACTCGGAACTCACCAGCATGGTACAATGTGCTGAAGAGGTTAGTTAATGTATGTGCTAGCGCCGAGGAACACGCTTCAAGACCAGTGCTGGAATGCCATCCGGCCTGGGAGATTTGTTTATGTTGAGTTCCGATAAAACCTTTTTTACTGCCCAAGCTCGAAAGAATATCTTAGACATAGTAGTGGATACTCTCTTTAGTACAGGCAGTGGCTGATTGCTTTTCGGCAAGCAGGAATTACTTGCAACTATTTCAGCTAGTAGGTTAGCTTTATCAGCCGGGTCAGTGAATATTAAGTCATCCTTTAAAAGGTTGAACCTGCCTCGTATTGCAATGAGAATCCTGTTATTCATATTTAATGCTATTTTACGACTGGAGTATTATCCACACAACTGGAAACTTGCCAAGGTTAAAATGATTCCAAAGCCGGGCAAAGATATAACCAAGGCTGAGTCATATAGGCCAATAAGTCTACTATCTACAATGTCAAAGCTTTTCGAAAAACTGCTCAAAACAAAATTGTCCCCAATTCTAATTAGTAGTGGGTGCATACCAGACCATCAATTTGGTTTTAGAAGTCAGCATAGCACCATTGAACAAAATCACAGATTGGTTCAATTTATAAGAAGAACTTTTGAGGAAAAAAAGTATTGTTCTGCGCTGTTTATTGACGTTTCCCAGGCATTTGATAAAGTGTGCATGCAGGCCTAATTTTAAAATTGAAGACTTACTTACCAATAAACATTTTAAATCTTTTGGAAAGTTACATTATTTCCCGTAAGTTCACTGTTGCGGAAGGAGACTTTACAAGTAGGCCTGAAACAATTTTATCTGGTGTGCCACAGGGGAGTATACTGGGACCAGTTTTATATTTAATTTATACTTGTGATATGCCAGTGAGCAGTAGTATCCATACTTCCACATTTGCCGACGATACAGCCTGCCTTAGTATGCATGAAAACCCTGATGAGGCATCCCGCAAACTCCAGGAACACATTAGCCAGATGGAGCTTTGGTTAAACTTATGGAGAATCAAGGTAAATGAACAAAAGTGTGTTCAAGTAACATTTACTTTACGAAGAGATACTTGTTCCCCCATTCGGATTAACAATCAAGTTGTTTCTCAACATTCACATGTGAAATATCTTGGTATACACCTTGACCGACGACTTACATGGAAACACCATATTGACTCTAAGTTAACTCAAATGAAACTTAAATTAACTCAGGTACATTGGCTGATTGGTCGAAATTCAACACTTAGCCTAGACTGTAAACTTTTAATATACAAGTCGCTTTTAAAGCCAATATGGTGCTATGGAATTCAGCTATGGGGCACTGCTTCAGCTTCAAATGTAGAGAAAATTCAACGCAGGCAAAACAAAATTTTACGCATGATAACATCGGCTCCATGGTACATCAAAAATTCAAATATACATCGTGATTTGAATAAGCCACTAGTGACTGAAGAAATTGCAAAATACGCAGGGAAATATCTAACAAAACTCGAGTCACATCCTAATCCGCTTGCCCGTAATATTTTGAACTTTACTGGACACATCCGCCTAAAAAAGAGGGACACAAGGGCTCTTATTCACAGCACTCCAGATGGGTCTTCCTGAAAATACTTTTAGTTTTTATATTTTTTCCTTTTGATTATCACTACTTATGTATTATATATAACTATTACTAAGCTTATGTCCGACACTGGTCGGGCCTAATTATATTTTTATATTTAAGATTTGAATACTTATTGTTAGTTCATATATGAAGATACAATAAATAAATATCATGTATTATAAAAAAAAAATCCTTTAAAAGAGTCAGAATTGAAGAACTAGAATGATTCTTTACTCTTTTAAGGAATGACCAAAAGGTCTTACTACCTTGAGGGGCAGCAAGAACTTTAGCACGGAGGCGTTGCTCGTAGAGAGCTTTTTCACGCCTCAGTACTTTGGCACACGAAGATCTCGCCCTTTTGCGTAGCAAATCAGTATCGACGTTTTGATTATTTCGCCAAATACTGAATACTTCCTCTCTAGATCTGACTGCATTTTTGCATGGCTGATTAAACCACAGTTTCTCTCTGGGCTTAATCGGAATTTGTTTTGATGGTATGAAAGCTTTCATTCCCATGAAAATTATACTTTCGACCATTTTGACCATGGCATTGACTTCATTGTCAAGGAAACATAGCTTCCAATTAAAATGCCAAAAAAAATCGTTGAGCTCAGCCCAATGAGCCTTTTCGTAGATGTATTTTAATCGTTTTGTTGCTGCATGTGAAACGCTATGAAGTGTTGAGAGCGAAAAGGAGGCCGAAACGGTACAGTGATCTGAATTACCGAGAGGTGCATTAACATTCACTTCATACTTATCAGGGTGTGAAGTGAGAAAAAGGTCGAGTGTACTCTGTTGGTGCCCTTAAACACACGGAATGTGGGTTGTTTCATTCACGAGTTGCGCTAGGTGGTTATGCGCTGCGAACAGCTCAACATATTGGCCTTCCGTAGTTGTACGGTTCGAATGGCAGAGCCATGTTAAATTGTGGACATTGAAATCACCAGCAATAACGATTTCACTGTTCGGACAACTCTCCATGATCTTCGATATAGAGTCAGAAAGGGTATCGAAGCCAGAAATGGTAGTATCCCTGTCATTGAGTTGCTATAAAAGTCAAATTATTCCAGGAATTTCTGAACTACGGACATATATAAGGAACATCTTCCGTTGAACCGGTATATCTTATTTCAAAAAGTTTCTAGGCAGTGCTAGTTCACTCTAAAGTGCTAAATTGTGTTGCAAGATTTTTCAACGTTTTAGTGTCGGCCATAGTAGGACATAATATTGCTAGTTCTATAACCTGAAGATACATATATGCGAATATTTCTTCAACGAATTAGAACCCGCACTATATACAAAAGCACTTTGAGGCAATACGTCCAGGTCAAGGAGTTTAATTCATTGGGAACCAAGATTTGTTACATTTTCGAAAAAAGGTATAAAGTAAAATCTGCAAGGTCATTCAAATTAATTTAAATGCAAATAAAAGAAAATATTTTTATTTCATTTATTCATATCCGACGTTTCGTTAGGATTTTCCAACATCTTCAGGGATACTATTTTTATTGAAATCTGGTAACATTAATAAATAAAAGAAAAATTTTAATGCAATAACAACAATAATAATAAAACAATTAATACTCTGCTTTTAATACATATAGAATTTTCTAATAAAATTTGCATTTAAGTTTCAATAATGTTATTTTACGCGACATGACAACATAAAACATATAATTTAAAAAATAATTGCAAAAATAATCAAAAATTGTGAATATCACAGTATAAAGCTTTTTCTTAACGTTCTAATATCACAGCTGGAGTTACAATAAAACTTAAATTAATAAGTAGCATTAGTTTTGTCTTTATGAGTCTTGTTGTTCATTGCTATGTCCATTTTTTGTTGAATACTTAAGCTTTCCAAAGTGTATTTTTTTTTCGTATATTTATTTATTGTATCTTCAAAAATGAACTAACAATAAGTAATCAAATCTTAAATCTAAATATAATTATTAGGCCCGACCAGTATCGGACATAAACTTAGTGATAGTTATAAATAATACATAAGTAGTGATAATCAAAAAGGAAAAAAAAGAAGTATTCAGCAGTCCCATCTGGAGTGTTGAGTATTAGGGCCCTTGTGTCCCTCTTTTTTAAGCGGATGTGTCCAGTAAAGCTCAAAATATTACGGGCAAGCGGATTAGGATGTGACTCGAGTTTTGTTAAATATTTGCCTGCGTATTTTGCAATTTCTTCACTCACTAGTGGCATATTTAAATCACGATGTATATTTGAATTTTTAATGTACCATGGAGCCGATGTTATCAAACGTAAAATTTTGTTTTGCCTTCGTTGGATTTTCTCAATATTTGAAGCTGAAGCAGTGCCCCATAGCTGAATTCCATAGCACCATATTGGCTTCAAAAGCGACTTGTATATCAAAAGTTTGCAGTCTAGGCTGAGTGTTGAATTTCTGCCAATTAACCAATATATTTGAGTCAATTTAAGTTTCATTTGGGTTAACTTAGAGTCAATATGATATTTCCATGTAAGCCTTCGATCAAGGTGTATGCCAAGGTATTTGACTTGAGAATGTTGAGGAATATTTTGTTGATTCGAATGGGGGAACAGGTATCTTTTCTTAGGGTAAACGTTATATGAACACACTTTTGTTCATTTACTTTTATTCTCCATAAATTCAACCATATTTCAAGCTTGGTAATGTGTGCTTGGAGATTGCGGGATGCCTCATCAGGGTTTTTGTGAATACTCAAACAGGCTGTATCATCGGCAAATGTAGAAGTGTGTATGTTATTGCTCACAGGCATATCACAAGTATATATTAGATACAAGACTGGCCCCAGAATACTACCCTGTGGCACACCAGAAGATATAGACTCGGGTACACTCATGAAGTCTCCTTCCACAACGGTAAACTTCCTATCAACAATATAACTTTCCAAAAGCTTTTGTATGTTTATTGGTAGGTATGTCTTCAATTTTAAAACTAGGCCTTTGGGCCATACTTTATCAAATGCCTGAGAAACATCAATAAAAAGGGCAGAACAATACTTTTTTTCTTCAAATGTCCTCCTTACAACTTGAACCAATCTATGCGTTTGCTCAATAGTGCTATGCTGACTTCTAAAGCCAAATTGATGGTCCGGGATGCACCCACTATCAGCTAAAATTGTGGACAATTTAGTCATGAGCAGCTTTTCGATAAGTTTTGAGACTGTTGATAGTAAGCTTATTGGCCTATATGACTCAGCCTTGGTAAGATCTTTGCCTGGCTTTGGAATCATTTTAATCTTGGCAAGTTTCAAGTAATGTGGAAAATACTGCATTTGTAAAATGGCATTAAAAATAAATAGCAAGATTCTTATTGCAATATGAGGCAAGTTCATCAGCATCTTGTTACTAATGCCATCAATACCTGGGGCTTTCTTCGGGTCGAGTTCAGCAACTATTTTTTGTAGTTCACGCATCTTAAACCTTAAGGGACGAGGGGGTAGACATACTACACTCGGTAATCCGGCAGCACCCGTACATGAATTGGGAGTGAATACAGATTTTAAATGCTCAGAAAATAAGTTACCTTTCTCACTATCACTTCTTGCCCAACCTCCGGTCGAAGTACGCAGTGGTGATTTGAGATCAACGGGTCTTTTAAGATTTCTAGTAGCGCGCCATAAAGAGTAATTAGATGTTGACGTTACATCCAGACCTTCTAAATACTTTTCCAGTAATGCAGTCTTTTCCGACGATAGCAGCTCTTTGAGTCGTTTAGTACATTCTTTAAGTCTGATTTTATTTAGGGGTGATCGGTGTTGTTGCCATTCTCTTCTAGCTCTCCTTTTTTCACATACAAGACGTTCAATTTCCGTAGAATAAATTCTATTAAAGCCAGTCTGCGGATAGGAAGTAGTGGCATGTTCAGCAGCCTGTTTAATATATTCGTTAATATTGGCAAGATTAAATTCAATATCATCAGGTGATCTAAGCTGAATGTTTTCTACGCAGTGACTACTAATATATTTTTTGAATCCTAGCCAGCTGACCTTATTAATCGTTTTCGCATATGAGTTAGTTAAATCACTCCTTAGTGGGTTGAAAATTGTAACTATTGTGGGAGAGTGATCGGAGGACAGATCTAGAGAGCCCTCTACGTGAATTAAGTCCCTATGGATATTTTTCGTGACGCCAAAATCTATAAGATCTGGAATTTTTCTTACGTCAGTAGGCCAATAAGTAGGCTCCCCACTCGAAATGACATCTAAGCACATTTTTGAAATTGTATTAAACAACGCTCTACCTCTAGGTGTAACAAGACGCGAGCCCCAGTACGTATGTTTTGCATTGTAGTCACCAGCTGCCACGAAACAAGATCCAAGCGATTTGTAGAACTTCTCATACTGATCTTCGGTAACTGAAAATCTGGGAGGTGAGTAAATTGATGATATCACGAAATTCGCACAAAAATTTTCTACGAAAATATTCGTAGCTTGCATATATTCTTCACTAACGTTCTCAAGGATATAGTGCTTAAGTCTGGACTTAATTAGAATTGCTGATCCACCGCATGCTCTCCCTCTCGGGTCCTTTGAATCATATAGAGTGTAACCATTTATTTTAAAGCAGCTCCTCGAAGTCAAGTGAGTCTCAGATACCAACATTATATCAATATTTTTTTCCGTGAGGAAGTGCTCAAGTTCATTTTTATGTTGGCGAATGCCGTTTGCGTTCCAGAAACATATTTTTAACGCGTTCATGGTTTGTTGATTAATGCTTGAAGCAGTGTATTCTGCATTCTCAGCATTTCTTGCATCATGCTAGTCATATTTGTTGTAAAGTTGTTTATAGTTAGCACCAGATTATCAATAGTAGCTTCAAGACGACTAAAATTAAAGCTAGAGTTTGCATTCGTTGAATTACTTGGCGGTGGAACATTTTGTGTGGGAATAGAACTAGTCTTAGCAGCATCGGCATACGATACACGTGAAGTAACTAGTTGGCTAGTTTGAGGAAGAGTGGCGGAGTAAGCACTTGCTGATTGAACTGGAGCTAATTTAGATTTTTGACCCATAGCCTGTTTAACGAAAGAATATACACGGCATCCTCTGTAGTTAGCGGTGTGATTACCTCCACAATTACTGCATTTTTTTTCTGCTTGTACTTTTGGCTTGGTACAGTTAGCAGTACCATGCAATTCACCGCAGATAACACAAACTGTAGGTAATTTGCAGTAAGTTTTTGTGTGGCCATATTCTTGGCAATTATGGCACTGTAGGGGACCTGAACGCTTACGTGGCTCTTCAACTGTGATTTTTCGGTGTAAAAGGTATTTTAGATTATAAATTGGGTGCGTCTCGTTTTTTTTTAACTGTATATCATTTGGCTCCAGTTCAACACGAAATAGAGGCTGGGGAATCTTCTCTCTATTGATTATATTGGTAACATTTTTTATCTTAAATCCTTGGTCGATAAGTGCACATTTTACTTCTTCGGGCTCAACATATGAATCTATGCTATATCTGTCCATTCCTACTTATACCTTTGGTTTTGAACTGCTGTTATCTGTATTGATAACTTGGTTAAGTGATGAACGCGAGCCCGAAGCGGATGATATCGCTGACTTGAATGAAGAAGTACTAGGCAATTGTAATGCTAACGATTCACTAGTTGGCATTGGAGAAAGCGAAGTTGATCGCTGACGAAAAAGTGGATTTTCCGTTAGAAAAAGGCTATCATTTGATTTTGTGTTTTTAATATTTTCATTAAGAGTTTCAGAACTCACAGTAAAATTCCTGCCGTTAGAACTCACTTCACAATTTTTTTCCTTTGAGGTACTCATATAGAGTATTCCGCAAGGGTACTTTGTTTGTGTATGCTTGCGGTTGTTTTGTTTTTGTTGTCTCTTGGTATGTAAAAAAAATATTAGTAAAGCCAATAAGCTTATTTATCAAGGTGAATATTTATTACGAATATTTTTTTTGTATGATTTTTGATTTTGTTGTTTTTTTATTTTTGTTTCGTATGTATGTAAAAAAAAATCCGCTATGACGTCTATTCACTACGAAGGTTCAACTAGAACTCGACAAAATTTTTAAGTTGAAAAAATGGGCGGGGCTGCGCCCATTAAAATGTATTATAACATTACACGTGGTTTTACTTCACCGATTTTTACGAAACTTATCACACACCGTGAGCTCTAAAATAGACACAATCTTCTTTAAAAAATGGGCGGGGTCACGCCCATTAAAATTTTATATTATATTTCACAGGGTTCTATTTCACCGATTTTTACGAAACTTGGCACACACCCTAAGCTTTAATAAAGGCACAAAAATGCGCTAAAAAAACTGGGCGGGGCACGCCTATTAAATTTAAGTATAATATTTCATGTGTTTGTACTTAACCAATATTTACGAAACTTAGCACTCACCTTGAACTCTTAAAAATACACAATTTTGTTATAAAAAAGGGGCGTAGCCACGCCCCAAAAAATTTAATACGTAACTTCACGTGCTTTTACTTTATCGATCTGTACGAAACTTGGCACACACTTTGAACTCTTAAAAATTCACAATCTTGTTTTAAAAAAGTAGGCGTAGCGACGCCCCATAACATTTAATACTATATTTCACGTGTTTTTACTTAATCGATTTTTACGAAACTGGATCATATTTCTAAATAAAAAAAGATACTTACAAATAAAACTTTTTTGAATTGACCAGAGCTCAAAGTATGCACTAAAAAGGTAAAAATAAAACTTAAAAAAAAATTAAACCGACTTCAAAAATAAGCACTAAAAAGCTACAAATAATATAGATCTAGTTAAATAAAAGATTTTAATATATGTTACCTACAGTGCCGTTTGAATATATATATGTTACCTACAGTGACTCTTGAAATTTTCAAAAACGGTAAAACTAAATATCAAAAAATTATAAAATCGCAAAACCGAAAAAAATCGCCAAAAACCAAAAAAAATCGCCAAAATGAAAAAAAGCACCACATTAAAAAAAAATGTCTACGACTAAAATAAATCGCGAAAAACCGGAAAAATTGGTGAAATGAAAAATAAAATCGCGAAAACGAAAGAAAATCGCCAAAATGAAAAAAAACGCCAAAATGAAAAAAAATCGCCAAAACGAAAAAAACAGGAAAAATCGACAAAATGAAAAAACATCGCCAAAATTAAAAAAAAACGCCCAAACGAAAAAAAATTCCAAAAACAGAAAAAAAAATTGCCAAAATAAAAAAAAACCCCAAAAACAACACAAAATTGCCAAAACAAAAAAATCGCTAAAATGAAAAAAAAAACCCTAAACAAAAAATCGCCAAAATAAAAAAACCCCAAGCAACAGAAAAAATATCCAAAATGAAAAAATCGCAAAAATTAAAAAAATCACCAAAATGAAAAAAAATTGCTTAAATGAAAAACAGAAAAAAATCGCCAAAATGAAATGACAAAATTGCCAAAATAAAAAATTCGCCAAAATGAAAAAAAACCCCAGGCAAAAAAACCGCCAAAAGGAAAAAATAGCCAAAAAAAAAAATCGCCAAAATGATATAAGTCTCCAAAATGAAAAAAAGCCCCAAAAACAGGAAAAATCGCCAAAATGAAAAAAGGCCTCAAAAACAGAAAAAAATCGCCAAAATGAAAAAACCTCCAAAAACAGAAAAAAAAATCGCCAAAACGAAAAAGAAGCGACAAAACTAAAGAAATCGTTTAAACTGAAAAAAACTTCGAAAAAGCAAATAAGCCACATTAAAAAATGCTCAAAACCGAATGTACGAATGGAACCCTTCGTGCGCGAGTCAAAGTCGCACTTTACTGAATTTTTTATACTTTTTACCAAAAATGGAAAAGGGTATATATGTATAGGTTTGTCATTCCGTGTGTAATTTCCATAATATTCATATGCGACCCATAAAATGTATATATTCTGGGTCCTTATGAATAGGGAAGACGAATAAGCGATGTCCGTCCGTCCGTCCGTCTGGTGTACGTGAAATCGGTTTTCCGAAGCTCCCAGAAAAGTTAGAGACTTCGTTCTTGGACTGGTATGTCAGAAATTGTCCAACTTAGATTGGTATTGAAAATCAGCAAAATCGAGCAGACGGTTTCAGAGCTGGAAAACTGAAACTTGATTTTGACATATAAAAGTAACTAGATAACACAATTTTTTTAATTTTTTTGTTAAATAACTTTGGTAAAGGGTATATAAGATTCGGCACAGCCGACTATATTGTTTTTGAAGTCGTTTTAATTTTTTTTTAAGTTTTATTTATTTCAATTTTAGCATTGTTTACCGTGTTAGTTTCTTTTTTCATTACAGTGCATACTTTTCTGATTGAAATGAAATTTAAAACGTCTCCCCCTGCCGTATGTCCCGTGCTTCATCAAATGCCAGACTTTACTTCCAGGGTAGATAAGGAAGTGTGGTATTACTTCTTTCTTAATATGAAGATTTAGCAAACGCCCTCCAGAAAAATTCGTCCAATGTAAAAGTTTTCATCATTGATGACGAAGACATTTCAAAGAAAGAAGTGGAACTTTAATCAGAAATAATTTCTTAATCGGTCTTTAGTTCAGTAATTTCAATTGTTATTGAATGAAATGTTTTTACTAATTAATGTGAGTTTCTAAAGAAGAGAAGAAAAATTAAACTAGACTTTATTAGCTAGGGGAAAGAAGAGGAATTCAAAGATACCACAAATTTAAAAAGTTTGTCAGATGCTATGAAGGTCCATCAAACTAGTTTTAGTATATCTTGCCCCAATCACTTGAAAATGAAGATATTTTTTTCTGTTTTTTAGAGAGAAGTAATACTAGGCAATGAATGCCTACTACTATTACTAAGTCTTACCTTCTTTTAGGAAAGGGATAGTGATAGAGAAGACAGGTAGTAAAGGAAGAAATAGATAGAGGAGAGCTTCATTATTTTACAACTCTGCTTTTAGCAGTTTACAGCTCCTTCTGGTGTTAAATGAGGCGTATAAAATTTTTTGAAGCTGTTTAGTGGCCATTGGTTATTTTATTTCTCCAATAATTCTGCTACACAACAAAGGAGGGCACCTCCTCCGCTGAAACAGGAGTAGTTCAATGACCACTTAATATGCAGTCATCAGATGCACTTTCCTCCAACAACTGATACAAAGGGACACTAATACACATCAGAAAAACTGCGTGGTGTTGTTATTTGATGACTGTTGGATATAGGGACTGAACTCAGGACCTTCGGTTGTGTAGTCAACGTGCTAACTACTTCAGCCAACGCTACAGCTTAGGCTGTTTCTAATATTGAAGTATTCAATCATTTTGTGTTCTGCACTTTCTATTTTGCTTCCATGAATATAAAACCTCGCCTTAATGTTGGTAATATATATGGGACTGAAAATGAACTTGTCGAGGAACCACTAATAAGTTATAAAAAGTCAAATCAGCTTGAAGTATCTTCTCAGTCTTGGTCTCGGACAGTTTCCAGAAGGCATGCCAGTTTGTTAACGAACAACCATCAACATACAAGCCACCAATTTAAAAATGCAAGGACAGAGGAATTTTTATGCTTTTGATGACAGTGTTAACTTCTTTGAATAGGCGTTTGTTTTTATAATTAAAAGTTCTTATTTAAGTTTAAAGTTTTTATCAGAGCTTTGATGCTCTATATGTTTTTGTCATATCACATTGCAAAATATGTGCAATTAAATAATTTACTTCCTTTCGAGTACTCTTATGTTATTTTAGAAAAAGGATGTTATATTATTTTTGTAAGCAGATAGTAATAACATTTTCTTTTCTGGAAAAAAAGTGTTGCACTTATTGCACTTTTCAATGCAAATTCGCAATAAAATGATTTTCTGAAATATAAATTTTATTAGAAATTATTCCTTGATAGCTTAAATATTTTCTTTAAACATACGCTAAATTGAATTGAACCTTATTCAAGTTAAAAAAATACTATATGGAAATTATAGTCAGATTTTTTTTTGGTATAAACTATCACCAAATAGTGAATAATTAAAGTTGATTTTTATAAAAATAAGGTTTATTTTAAATTTATATTCCCCTGCAAATTAAGGTGGCATTTATGTCTCTACACTGTATAGAGTATCTCCCCTAGTCACTTAAAATACCTGTAAAAGTAAATTAATTGCCTGGCCATTTTTAAACATCGATAGAAATACATGATTAAATACTATTATCTTGGAAAAAATTATTATTTTAAGCATTTTTATCATGCCGTCCCTCCTAACATCAAATTACCTCGTAACGTAGAATGACCCATTAGGTTCAAGCTTATTTCACGGATTTATTAATTCATTGTTATATTAATTTTATACTGTTTTTCATATTATTTTTAGCTTTAAGAAATCTTTCTATTTGCTTTCTTCTATCCACGAATTTAAATTTTGTTTCGACTATATATGTGGATTCTACACTTGTTATTTTTAACACTTATTGTCTGATAAAACTTTATTTTCTCTTCGGCTGATCACAAACATTCTCGCTATTTATTCAGAGAAAACAATTCCTGGTTTTATAGTAATTATGACGAACGTCTACTTGGTCCCTCGAGTTTCCGCTGAGGGTTGCCCGTTCCCGAAAAAAAGTATAGATACAATTTAAGCGCTTTTTTTTTATAGATGAAGGAAATCTAATAAAAACAATAAGGCATTAGATGTGGGTTTTTTTATGAGCAGATGTAAAATGTAAATGTAATGGAAACGCGCACGAAATCTGTGAACAAGTTTATATCGGGACAACAAAAAGAAATCTAGGAGTAAGAGTAGCTGAACATGAGAGTGATATCAAAAAAGGACGACAATCTACTGCACTAGCTCAACATTGTTTATATTATTCTCACACAGCTGATCTGGAAAATGTAAAAATACTACACAAAGAAAGAAAATACAAAAAAAAAATACAATAAAAAATAGGCAGTTCTCATTGTACCTTCATAGTGAACAGACGTAATAGCGGAATTTTTCTTACATACAAACTAAACAACAAAAAAAAAATCATACAAAAAATATTCGTAGTACATATTAAATTTGATAAATAAGCATTTTTTTGCTTTGATAATATTTTTACATATAGAAATAACAAAAACAAAAAAAAAACCGTAAACAAAAAAACATTCAAAGTACCCTTGAGGAATACTCTTTATGAGTACCCCAAAGGGAAAAAATAGTGAAGTGAGTTCTAACCAGTGATGCCAACAATTCAGAGGCAAAACGAGCCAACCAAGTAGTCAAAAAGAGCTAAAAAGAGCTAAATTTAAAAATTAGATATTTTCCGTTTTAAATCTATGAATGTATTTATTATTCAATTTGTACTTCAAGATTTTTTAACATTAATAAAAAATAATAGTAAGAAAAAATAAAAGATCCATTGCTAAAAACGGTGTATGTACTGCAAGCATATAATGCAAGATTTGTTTGCGCAATTTACGTTTGTGTTGGAACTTCTGATATATCTGGCTAGGATAGCACAATATCGTTAAATGGAGCCATACATTTTTATGCTTTCGAGTCTCCGAACGGCGAACTAAATCAAAATATTTCGCTCTTATAATTAATTTGCAACATTTGCACAAAGCTTAACATGGATCTTTTGTTAGTTTAATCCATTTTTTTAAACGAGGAATTTGATTCCCAAGTTTTCCTGTTTTGCAGTAAGAATCCATTTCAATAATTTGTCAAAAATTTTCTAATTATTCAGAAACGAACACACTAAATACATAAATATATCTTACATACATAGTTTCAAAAAAGTATCTGAATTTGCAACAAAACATATTTACCAAAAATGTAAGTGCCTCAAAGACGAAACAGTAGGGTAAAAACGAGAAAATTTACTATAAGATGCGAAAAGTGCTAAACGTGCCGTTTTAAAAATTGAAAAGAGCTGTGTTAGCTCTTTTTTTAAAAAAAGAGCTAAAGGGAAAAATTTCGAGTTAAAAGCAATCAAAAAGAGCTAAATCTAGCTCTAAAATAGCTAAGTTGGCATCGCTGGTTCTAACGGCAGAAATGCCTATTTTACTGTGAGTTTTGATGCTCATAATGATAACAATAAAAATAAAAAATCTGATAATAGACTTGCTGTGAGTTCAGAAGCTCTTAATAAAAATCAAAAATCTGATAGACTTTTTCTAACGGCAAAACCACAGTTTCGTCAGCGATCAACTTCGCATTGTCCAATGCCAACTAGTGAATCGTTGACATTATTGCCTAGTACTTCTACATTTAACTCAGCGATATCATCCGCTTCGGGCTCGTGGTCATCACTTAAACAAGTTGTCACTGAAGATAACAGTAGTTCAAAACCAAAGGTACAAGTAGGAATGGACAGATATATAACTATTTTAAAGCGCGGGCGAAGCCCAAATTCTACTAAAATTGGATCCGCCCCAAAGATGTCTAGGGATAACAGCACATCTTCTATCAATCGTCAAAATCGTTTTTCATTATTGCAAGACAAAAACGACAAGCCAGCTGCATCATCGCAAAAGTCTTTTAAGCCACCACCTATTTATCTGAGAGAAAAAAATTCTAACGCGCTTCTAAAAAATTTACTGTCGACCATTGGTGAAAATACTTTTCACATCATTCCAATTAAACGAGGTAATATTGATGAAACTAAAATCCAAATATATGATGAAAAAGATTTCCGAAAAATTGTTAGTGAGTTTGAAAAAAATAAAACAAATTTTTACACATATCAACTTAAGAGTGCTAAAGACCTACAAATAGTATTAAAGGGCATAGATTCATATGTTGAGCACGAAGAAGTAAAATGTGCACTTATCGAACAAGGATTTAAGGTAAAAAATGTTACCAATATAATCAATAGAGAGAAGATTCCCCAGCCTCTATTTCGTGTTGAACTGGAGCCAAATGATATACAGTTAAAAAAAAACGAGACGCACCCAATTTATAATCTAAAATACCTTTTACACCGAAAAATCACAGTTGAAGAGCCACGTAAGCGTTCAGGTCCCCTACAGTGCCATAATTGCCAAGAATATGGCCACACAAAAACTTACTGCAAATTACCTACAGTTTGTGTTATCTGCGGTGAATTGCATGGTACTGCTAACTGTACCAAGCCAAAAGTACAAGCTGAAAAAAAATGCAGTAATTGTGGAGAAAATCACACCGCTAATTACAGAGGATGCCGTGTATATTCTTTCGTTAAACAGGCTATGGGTCAAAAATCTAAATTAGCTCCAGTTCAATCAGCAAATGCTTACTCCGCCACTCTTCCTCAAAATAGCCAACTAGTAACTTCACGTGTATCGTATGCCGATGCTGCTAAGACTAGTTCTATTCCCACACAAAATGTTCCACCGCCAAGTAATTCAACGAATGCAAACTCTAGCTTTAACTTTAGTCGTCTTGAAGCTACTATTGAAAATCTGGTGCTAACTATAAACAACTTTACAACAAATATGACTAGCATGATGCAAGAAATGCTGAGAATGCAGAATACACTGCTTCAAGCATTAATCAACAAACCATGAACGCGTTAAAAATATGTTTCTGGAACGCAAACGGCATTCGCCAACATAAAAATGAACTTGAGCACTTCCTCACGGAAAAAAATATTGATATAATGTTGGTATCTGAGACTCACTTGACTTCGAGGAGCTGCTTTAAAATAAATGGTTACACTCTATATGATTCAAAGGACCCGAGAGGGAGAGCATGCGGTGGATCAGCAATTCTAATTAAGTCCAGACTTAAGCACTATATCCTTGAGAACGTTAGTGAAGAATATATGCAAGCTACGAATATTTTCGTAGAAAATTTTTGTATGAATTTCGTGATATCATCAATTTACTCACCTCCCAGATTTTCAGTTACCGAAGATCAGTATGAGAAGTTCTACAAATCGCTTGGATCTTGTTTCGTGGCAGCTGGTGACTACAATGCAAAACATACGTACTGGGGCTCGCGTCTTGTTACACCTAGAGGTAGAGCGTTGTTTAATACAATTTCAAAAATGTGCTTAGATGTCATTTCGAGTGGGGAGCCTACTTATTGGCCTACTGACGTAAGAAAAATTCCAGATCTTATAGATTTTGGCGTCACGAAAAATATCCATAGGGACTTAATTCACGTAGAGGGCTCTCTAGATCTGTCCTCCGATCACTCTCCCACAATAGTTACAATTTTCAACCCACTAAGGAGTGATTTAACTAACTCATATGCGAAAACGATTAATAAGGTCAACTGGCTAGGATTCAAAAAATATATTAGTAGTCACTGCGTAGAAAACATTCAGCTTAGATCACCTGATGATATTGAATTTAATCTTGCCAATATTAACGAATATATTAAACAGGCTGCTGAACATGCCACTACTTCCTATCCGCAGACTGGCTTTAATAGAATTTATTCTACGGATATTGAACGTCTCGTATGTGAAAAAAGAAGAGCTAAAAGGGAATAGCAACATCACATATCACCTCAACACCTCACAGCTTTCTAGCGCGCTGCTTGAAAGCTTAAAACACCCGTTGAGTTTAAACCTTTTCTGCGCACATCTACCGGAGGTTGGACAAGAAGCGATACTGAAAAAGTTAACATATTTGCAAATCATTTAAAATACGTATTTACCCCAAACACATGTCCTGGTGTTGCTGATTTGCCGACTGTAGTTGCTCTACCCCCGCGACCCATAAAGTTTAAGATGCGCGATGTACAAAAACTAATTGCTGAACTTAATCCGAAGAAAGCTCCAGGTATTGATGGAATTAGCAACAAGATGCTTATGAACTTGCCTCATATTGCTATAAGAATCCTGCTATTTATTTTTAATGCCATTTTACGAATGCAGTATTTTCCATATAACTGGAAACTTGCCAAGATTAAAATGATTCCGAAGCCGGGCAAAGATCTTACCAAGGCTGAGTCATATAGGCCTATAAGCTTACTATCAACAGTTTCAAAACTTTTCGAAAAGCTGCTTATGACTAAATTGTCCACAATTTTAGCTGATAACGGGTGCATCCCGGACCATCAATTTGGCTTTAGAAGTCAGCATAGCACTATTGAGCATACGCATAGATTGGTTCAAGTTATAAGGAGGACATTTGAAGAAAAAAATGTATTGTTCTGCCCTTTTTATTGATATTTCTCAGGCATTTGACAAAGTATGGCACAAAGGCCTATTTTTAAAATTGAAGACATATTTTCCAATAAATATAGAAAAACTTTTGGAAAGTTATATTGTTGATAGGAAGTTTACTGTTGTGGAAGGAGACTTCATAAGTGTGCCCGAATCTATATCTTCCGGTGTGCCACAGGGTAGTATTCTGGGGCCAGTCTTGTATTTAATATATACTTGTGATATGGCTGTGAGCAATAACTTCCACACTTCTACATTTGCCGATGATATAGCCTGTATGAGTATGCACAAAAACCCTGATGAGGCATCCCGCAATCTCCAAGCTCACATTACCCAGCTTGAAAGATGGTTGAACTTATGGAGAATTAAAGTAAATGAACAAAAGTGTGTTCATATAACGTTTACCCTAAGAAAATATACCTGTTCCCCCATTCGAATCAATAATCAAAATATTCCTCAACATTCTCAAGTGAAATACCTTGGCATACACCTTGATCGAAGGCTTACATGGCAACATCATATTGACGCTAAACTAATTCAAATGAAACTTAATTTAACTCAAATACATTGGTTGATTGGCAGAAATTAAACACTCAGTCTAGACTGCAAACTTTTGATATACAAGTCGCTTTTGAAGCCAATATGGTGCTACGGAATTCAGCTATGGGGCACTGCTTCAGCTTCAAATGTGGATAGAATCCAACGACAGCAAAATAAAATTTTACGGTTAATAACATCGGCTCCATGGTACATCAAAAATTCAAATATACATCGTGATTTAAATATGCCACTAGTGACTGAAGAAATCGCAAAATACGCAGGTAAATATTTAACAAAACTCGAGTCACATCCTAATCCGCTTGCCCGTAATATTTTGAGCTTTACTGGACACATCCGCCTTAAAAAGAGGGACACAAGGACTCTTATACTCAACACTCCAGATGGGACTGCTTAAAAATACTTCTTTTTTTCCTTTTTGATTATCACTACTTATGTATTATTTATAACTATCACTAAGTTTATGTCCGATACTGGTCGGGCATAATAATTATATATAGATTTAAGATTTGAATACTTATTGTTAGTTCATATTTTGAAGATACAATAAATAAATATATGTGTGTAAAAAAAATAAAAAATTTTGTCACTTATACTAACTTCATGCCAGTTTTTCCTTGTGCATAAGTCCGTAAGAGTTTATTTTTTGTTTCATTAATTACTTGAAATAAACTGGGTTGTAAAGTTTTTTACTGTAAAAATTTTGTTTCAACGTTACTCTTCAGGTGTTGCGTATTTATCGCCGTTATCAAGTCAAACTTTTTGCAAACAATATCAATACTAAGCTTTGATTTGATTTTTATTACTATGATTTAATGTTTTTATTGAAAAAAAAAATTGTTTTTAATTTTTTGTCCTAATTTTATATGGTAAGTCTTCTTTGAAATTAGAAGATAGCAACCCTACATTAGATCTTAAAAAAAAATAAATTTTTACAAATGTTTACATGTAGATTTACTGATATCACTAACTAAACTTCAGGTCCTCAATAAGCAAAAACATTTCAATTTTCGATTCCGTAGTTTTGGATATAAATACTTGTTATTTTAGGTGCATTTCTGAACATCTGAAAATGGACTTCCAAACTTTTATAAAACATTCTCTCACTCATATGAGGGTGGCATTGGCGAAAGTGGTTAGCACGTCGACTACAAAACTGAACGTCCTGGTTTGAATCCCGTTATCCAACAGACATTAAATAACAATACCACGCATTTTTCTGATGTGCATTATTCTCCCTTTGTATCAATTGTTGAAGGAAAGTTCAAATGATGAGGGCATAGTCACTGGTCACTGAACTACGAGTATACCGGCTTTAGCAGATACTAATCCTAATGCAACATCAGAGCGCCCTCCTTCGTTGTGTAGCAGAATCATTGTGAAGTAAAATAACCAATAAAATTGCTACTGAACACAGCCTCAAAAAAATTTAATACGCAGACGCTGCAACACTGCATTATTAAAAACGTGCAAAAAAGCACAGTTGTAGAAGAATAAAGCTTTTCTCTATCTCTTCCTTCACCACCTGTCTTCTCTATCACTATCCCTTTCCTAAAGAAGGTGCTCTTAAATATGAAAATTGTCTAAATGAGGTGCATTGTTTTTGCTTCGAAATATTAATATTAAATCTTTAAATAATATATATTTAACAATTATTAAATCTATATACATAGGTATATAAAGTTCTCCTGTCACGGTGTTTGTAATTGAAATCTTTCGAAACGGCTGTATGTATGTATATTCGGTAGGTGGGCTTTGCTACGCCCATACGAATGAAATATCTTAAAAGATATAGGAGTCAAAGTATTCAAATTGTGTATGGACCCTTTTTTTAATTAAAAATATTAGTAGAATATGACCAGGAGAAGGGGCACTCCCACACAAAGTAAATAATAATAACACTAAGCTAGTTCCAAGATGTAACAAGTGGGGACCTGGTGGGTAAACCCAATTCGAGTAGTTTTCTACCATTCATTAATTTTTATATCAATTAAAAGAACATATTATGGATGAGCATACGTCTTAAGGAAATTTAAAAAAAACATTGCATAAAAAAATTAAAAATTGCCCCAATTAAAAAATATTCCATTTTCTTGACGAACAAAAAAAAAAGATTTTTCAATTTTTTTCCAAAAAGATTTCTCCGGACGCAAGTTCATCAATCAACCTGCCTTTTCAGTCGATATATATGAATATAAGGATTAATAAACTGTAGAAAACTGGAAAAAATTACGATTTTTAGGTGCTTTTAACAAAGTTTTCAATCATAATTGTTTTTGAAGCAAGACCTAACCTTACGAAATGGTTAGCACCATTGGATTCAGCGCGCTCGAGTTAGGTTTACCCACAGGGTGCCCGGGTTTTTATAATAAAATGTTTCGAATTCAAACACAGTGTAATCTTATATCCAGATAGCTATAATAGCATGAGTTTTAAAATTTGGTAGGACTTTTTTGAAAGCAAAGTGCAAAATATTGGTTGAATAATACCGTTGGAAGGGCGACCCCCATACAAAGTAATTAATTATAATCTTATATCCAGAAAGCTATAACGGCAAGAGTCTTCAAATTTTTTATGGATTTTTTTGAGAGCGACGTAGGATGTAATTCAAAATTAGGGATGTAACGAATACCAGTTTAGCGAATGCGAAAACGAATAATAAATTTTAATTTTTGCGAAAGCGAATGCGAATGCGAAAGCGAATGCAAATATTACAATACGTTAAAAAAATCACATGAAAATAAATTTATCTAAGAACATGTAGTTGTGTTGTATACATAGATCTACTTGAGTCTTGAATTAAGCAAATATTTATTAATTTATTAGAAATAAAAATTGTTAAACCGAAAGATATATTAAAATAACTATAGATAATAATTAAAAATAAATTTACAAAATGTTAGGCAATCAACCCATTAGACCTTGTACTAAGTTCAACATTTCCTGTAAAATGCTACCAAAATACATATTAAGAAAAATTGGAATGAATTGTTCATTAAATATTTTTCCAGAAACATATGAAATATATCTTCAACATTTTAAGTTTTCATGCGAAATAATATGAGTGGCACCTGTTTCGCAAAAAAATTTACAACAAAGAATGATTAGTTAATATTTTTGCTTACCATTTTTCAAAAGTTCTAACAAACTAGTCTTAAGTATAAAATATTTTCGCGCAATTCAAACACTGCCTTTTCTTTTTCAAAAACTGGAAAATATTTCCAATATTTTTGTCTTTAGTATTCGCTTTAAATATTCGCATACATTTTAGCGAATGCAAAAGCGAATGCAAATAGCAAAAGTAAGCGAATTATTTGCGAATGCGAAAGCGAATGCGAACATTCGTTACATCCCTATTCAAAATACTGTCAGAATAGGACCCGGGGATGGGGCACCCCCATACAAAGTAATTATAAGAATCTAATATATTGAAAGCTTTAATACAAAGAGCCTTAAGATTTGGTATGAACTAATTTGAAAACAATTAAAATAAGTATAAATTATAATAAATTTAAAACAATAAATGTTTGGTGTTATTTTATTTTAATATCCCACATTGTTCACAGCATTCCCTGCCTCAACTATTCATATACCACATCCTCACACAAAGACAATGAGTTAGTTATTATTTTCTACTCTATAAATTCCCCAGAATATAATATATAATATAAACATAATTCATAGAAATGTGCAATATAATATCCCTTTTAAGCTTTTATTCAAATCTATGTAAAGGTAAAGCGAATTGAACTCATGACAAATTCTGCGAATTGGGTCAAAGGTACCATAGTTGAAGGAGTGGTATTTAATATTAAGAAAATTGTAGTTTCTAGTTAAACGAATAGGTATATTAAAATTTATTTTATAAAGAAGAAATTCGGAATTCTGGCTTCCATTTAATAGCTTTAGCATAACAGTAACATATACTATACGTCAGCGGCTTTTCAACGAAGGCAACTTGTTAAGAATGAGACGATTTGCATAATATGGCAATCTTATATGATAATCTCATCCCAAGTCACGAAGGCAAAACAGCGGAAATTTAATCTAAACCGATTCAATTTTGTTCGAACGGTAGTGATATTGACGATCTTATATTACATATACATATTCCAGGATAGGCCGAACTTAAGTAGTAAATAAATGTTTAGTTATATACTGGTCTGAAAACTCCTTAGCACACCTTTTAATGAATCCAAAAACAGCCATGACCTTATTAGTCATTAACAATATGTAGCTTCTGAAGTCTACTTTTCTATCCAGGAGAACTTCCAATTTGTTGATGATCTGGAGTTTTTCATACACAAATGTATTTGCTTTCATTTACATTTAGCTCCATCAAGCTATTCTTACACCAAGAATTCAAATAATTAATATAATTTTGCAAATGTACTTGCTGCACAGCTTTTTTACACGACGAAAATATTTTTCCATCATCAGCATACATCAGAATATTAATGTGTTTAATCACAGAAGGAAGCTCATTTAATAAATAAAGTAAATAAAAGAGGTCCTAGGTGAGTACCTCGAGACACACCAGAAGTAACATCTATGTAATTAAAATAGGAATTGCGAAATTTACCCCACTGTTTTCTACACTTTAGGTAAGATTCAATTCATTTTACCAGCAAATTCCCAAGGCCAATCCGATCAAATTTATGGAGTAGTAGGTCGTAATTAACTTTATCAAACGCTTAACTAAAATCAATAAGTATAACATCAGGTTGTCTTCCGAATATAAGCCCTTCATTTATCAAAGTTGTGAGTTCAAGCAGGTTAGTAATTGTAGAATGTGATTTACGTTATCCATATTGTTTTGTGGATAATGTCAATGCAGTACGACGCTACATTACATCCTACATTATTTTCTTAATAGTTTTGGTATATCACTTAGTTTGGCAATACCTCTATAATTTCGAATACTGCCCTTAGATCCAGATTTGAAGAAAGAAATTATAAATGATTGCTTCCAGGAACATAGGAAATAGTTAATTTTGAGTGATATGTTAAGCAAATATGTTAATGGAACATACAAAAAATGAGAGCACTTCCTCAAAAAATACAACTAGGAACACCATCAGAACCAGGATTGATTCAATAATTTTTTTTATACTACAAAATATTTATTTATTGTATCTTCAAAAATAAATGAACTAACAATAAGTAATCAAATCTTAGGTCTATATATAATTAATGGGCTCGAACAATGCCGAACACAAATTTAGTGATAGTAAATAGTAATACAAGAAAGATGTACAGAAATATTCTCAAAAAGTTTCATCTGCGGTAATTCGAATTAGAGCCTTAGTATCCTTCTTTTTAAGCGGATATGTCCAGTAAAGTTCAAAATATTACGAGCAAGCGGATTAGGATGTGACTCGAGTTTAGTTAAATATTTGCCTGCGTATTTTGCAATTTCTTCAGTCACTAGTGGCATATTTAAATCACGATGTATATTTGAATTTTTGATGTATTATGGAGCCGACGTTATCAAACGTAAAATTTTGTTTTGCCTTAGTTGGATATTCTCAACATTTGAAGCTTAAGTAGTGCCCCATAGCTGAATTCCGTAGCACCATATTGGCTTCAAAAGCGACTTGTATATCAAAAGTTTGCAGTCTAGGCTGAGTGTTGAATTTCTGCCAATCAACCAATGTATTTGAGTTAACTTAAGTTTCATTTGAATTAGTTTAGCGTCCATATGATGTTGCCATGTAAGCCTTCGATCAAGGTGTATGCCAAGGTATTTCACTTGAGAATGTTGAGGAATATTTTGATTATTGATTCGAATGGGGGAACACGTATCTTTTCTTAGGGTAAACGTTATATGAACATACTTGTGTTCATTTACTTTAATTCTCCATAAGTTACACAATCTTTCAAGCTGGGTAATGTGTGCTTGGAGATTGCGGGATGCCTCGTCAGGGTTTTTGTGCATACTCATACAGGCTGTATCATCGGCAAATGTAGAAGTGTAGATGTTATTGCTCACAGGCATATCACAAGTATATATCAAATACAAGACTGGCCCCAGAATACTATCCTGTGGTACACCGGAATATATAGATTCGGGCACACTCATGAAGTCTCCTTCCAGAACAGTGAACTTCTCATCAGTAATATATTCTTCCTAAAGTTTTTGTATATTTATTGGCAGATATGTCTTCAGTTTTAAAATTAGGCTTTCGTGCTATACTTTATCAAATGCCTGAGAAACATCAATACAAAGGGCAGAACCATACTTCTTTTGTTCAAATATCCTCCATATAACTTGAACCAATCTATGCGTTTGCTCAATTCTGCAATTCATATTACATTTCATAGAAAATTTAAGTTAAATAGCTGATGTTAATAATAATCTCTACCCCAGTAGATGCACATGGGTGCTGATGAAGTGCGTGGCTGCACAGAAAAATATCGGTGTTTCTCCCAGCTAATAAAATCTAGTTTAATTTTTCTTCTCTTCTTTAGATACTCACATTAATTAATTTTTTTTTTAATGCATGATTTTTATTTATTGTATCTTCATATATGAACTAACAATAAGTATTCAAATCTTAAATCTAAAAATATAATTAGGCCCGACCAGTCTCGGACATAAGCTTAGTAATAGTTATATATAATACATAAGTAGTGATAGTCAAAAGGAAAACAATAAAAGTATTTTCAAGAAGTCCCATCTGGAGTGCTGTGAATAAGAGCCCTTGTGTCCCTCTTTTTTAGGCGGATGTGTCCAGTAAAGCTCAAAATATTACGGGCAAGCGGATTAGGATGTGACTCGAGTTTTGTTAAATATTTGCCAGCGTATTTTGCAATTTCTTCAGTCACTTGTGGCATATTTAAATCACGATGTATATTTGAATTTTTTATATACCATGGAGCCAATGTTATTAACCGTAAAATTTTGTTTTGCCTTCGTTGGATTCTCTCGACATTAGAAGCTGAAGCAGTGCCCCATAACTGTATTAATTAATACAAAATATTTCATTCGGTAAGAATTGAAATTACTGAACTCAAGCCTGATTAAGAAATTATTTCTGATTAAAATTCACTATAGTTCAATTAAATCTAATAGATGTCTCACGAAAAATTTAACAGCTAAAATAATTTTTTTTACATTCTAAATTGAATTTAGGGCCATAAAATCATTGAAATTAGTGCGGGGTGAATAGAGCTGGCAAACTATCGATTGTCACATCATTCGATATTTTTGATAGTTTGTTGGAAAACTATCGATAGTATCGAATTCGTTTACTTGCGGCCTACACGTAACATAAAATGACTAACTTTAACATTAACTTCTAGTTAATGTTAAGCGTAGACTTCAAATGTTAATGTTTGGTTAGGGTTTATATTGAGGTATCTTCCCAATATTTCTTATCAAGAACACACAACATGCTATAATGGATGGGTGTAATCCGACACGGATTGGGTCAATTTATTACTGCCCCATTTTCAACCAAACTTAACCTATCTGTTTAAACAACTCAGTTAAAATATGAGATGACAAAAAAGGAGATGGCACACAAAAGGATATATTCGGTCTATATTCCACAACCTTCAATTCTGCTAGGCAAAACTCTAACGGCGTACTTTTTTACTGACTTGCAGTTAATGTTAAAGAAAGTTATTTCATGTCAGCAGGAGACTAAGAGTTAGGAATGTTAAACTTAATTTTCAAATGAGTTTAGTTTTCAGTTTACATATTTATAACTCAGTGGAGATATTCTAGCAAGAGTTGATCCATTACACAAAAAAGTATTCTATATTACTAAGTCCATAAATTTGTTATTTATTCTTTAGAGTTATGGCGTTATTTGCGTAAATAAGAGATATGTATTTACATGTATTTTCAATAAAACATAACCAATGTGTTAAATTTTATCGAGTTTATTGCCAATTTGGTAATATATTTTTTCAACGATAGTATCGATATCGGGGAAAAACTATCGATAGTCTAATGAAAAAGAAACTATCGATTGTACTATCGATAGTTTGCCAGCTCTACTCTATAAATTCCCCAGAATATAATATATAATATAAACATAATTCATAGAAATGTGCAATATAATATTCCTTTTAAGCTTTTATTCAAATCTATGTAAAGGTAAAGCGAATTGAACTCATGACAAATTCTGCGAATTGGGTCAAAGGTACCATAGTTGAAGGAGTGGTATTTAATATTAAGAGAATTGTAGTTTCTAGTTAAACGAATAGGTATATTAAAATTTATTTTATAAAGAAGAAATTCGGAATTCTGGCTTCCATTTAATAGCTTTAGCATAACAGTAACATATACTATACGTCAGCGGCTTTTCAACGAAGGCAACTTGTTAAGAATGAGACGATTTGCATAATATGGCAATCTTATATGATAATCTCATCCCAAGTCACGAAGGCAAAACAGCGGAAATTTAATCTAAACCGATTCAATTTTGTTCGAACGGTAGTGATATTGACGATCTTATATTACATATACATATTCCAGGATAGGCCGAACTTAAGTAGTAAATAAATGTTTAGTTATATACTGGTCTGAAAACTCCTTAGCACACCTTTTAATGAATCCAAAAACAGCCATGACCTTATTAGTCATTAACAATATGTAGCTTCTGAAGTCTACTTTTCTATCCAGGAGAACTTCCAATTTGTTGATGATCTGGAGTTTTTCATACACAAATGTATTTGCTTTCATTTACATTTAGCTCCATCAAGCTATTCTTACACCAAGAATTCAAATAATTAATATAATTTTTGCAAATGTACTTGCTGCACAGCTTTTTTAAACGACGAAAATATTTTTCCATCATCAGCATACATCAGAATATTAATGTGTTTAATCACAGAAGGAAGCTCATTCAATAAATAAAGTAAATAAAAGAGGTCCTAGGTGACTACCTCGAGACACACCAGAAGTAACATCTATGTAATTAAAATAGGAATTGCGAAATTTACCCCACTGTTTTCTACACTTTAGGTAAGATTCAATTCATTTTACCAGCAAATTCCCAAGGCCAATCCGATCAAATTTATGGAGTAGTAGGTCGTAATTAACTTTATCAAACGCTTAACTAAAATCAATAAGTATAACATCAGGTTGTCTTCCGAATATAAGCCCTTCATTTATCAAAGTTGTGAGTTCAAGCAGGTTAGTAATTGTAGAATGTGATTTACGTTATCCATATTGTTTTGTGGATAATGTCAATGCAGTACGACGCTACATTACATCCTACATTATTTTCTTAATAGTTTTGGTATATCACTTAGTTTGGCAATACCTCTATAATTTCGAATACTGCCCTTAGATCCAGATTTGAAGAAAGAAATTATAAATGATTGCTTCCAGGAACATAGGAAATAGTTAATTTTGAGTGATATGTTAAGCAAATATGTTAATGGAACATACAAAAAATGAGAGCACTTCCTCAAAAAATACAACTAGGAACACCATCAGAACCAGGATTGATTCAATAATTTTTTTTATACTACAAAATATTTATTTATTGTATCTTCAAAAATAAATGAACTAACAATAAGTAATCAAATCTTAGGTCTATATATAATTAATGGGCTCGAACAATGCCGAACACAAATTTAGTGATAGTAAATAGTAATACAAGAAAGATGTACAGAAATATTCTCAAAAAGTTTCATCTGCGGTAATTCGAATTAGAGCCTTAGTATCCTTCTTTTTAAGCGGATATGTCCAGTAAAGTTCAAAATATTACGAGCAAGCGGATTAGGATGTGACTCGAGTTTAGTTAAATATTTGCCTGCGTATTTTGCAATTTCTTCAGTCACTAGTGGCATATTTAAATCACGATGTATATTTGAATTTTTGATGTATTATGGAGCCGACGTTATCAAACGTAAAATTTTGTTTTGCCTTAGTTGGATATTCTCAACATTTGAAGCTGAAGTAGTGCCCCATAGCTGAATTCCGTAGCACCATATTGGCTTCAAAAGCGACTTGTATATCAAAAGTTTGCAGTCTAGGCTGAGTGTTGAATTTCTGCCAATCAACCAATGTATTTGAGTTAACTTAAGTTTCATTTGAATTAGTTTAGCGTCCATATGATGTTGCCATGTAAGCCTTCGATCAAGGTGTATGCCAAGGTATTTCACTTGAGAATGTTGAGGAATATTTTGATTATTGATTCGAATGGGGGAACACGTATCTTTTCTTAGGGTAAACGTTATATGAACACACTTGTGTTCATTTACTTTAATTCTCCATAAGTTACACAATCTTTCAAGCTGGGTAATGTGTGCTTGGAGATTGCGGGATGCCTCGTCAGGGTTTTTGTGCATACTCATACAGGCTGTATCATCGGCAAATGTAGAAGTGTAGATGTTATTGCTCACAGGCATATCACAAGTATATATCAAATACAAGACTGGCCCCAGAATACTATCCTGTGGTACACCGGAATATATAGATTCGGGCACACTCATGAAGTCTCCTTCCAGAACAGTGAACTTCTCATCAGTAATATATTCTTCCTAAAGTTTTTGTATATTTATTGGCAGATATGTCTTCAGTTTTAAAATTAGGCTTTCGTGCTATACTTTATCAAATGCCTGAGAAACATCAATACAAAGGGCAGAACCATACTTCTTTTGTTCAAATATCCTCCATATAACTTGAACCAATCTATGCGTTTGCTCAATTCTGCAATTCATATTACATTTCATAGAAAATTTAAGTTAAATAGCTGATGTTAATAATAATCTCTACCCCAGTAGATGCACATGGGTGCTGATGAAGTGCGTGGCTGCACAGAAAAATATCGGTGTTTCTCCCAGCTAATAAAATCTAGTTTAATTTTTCTTCTCTTCTTTAGATACTCACATTAATTAATTTTTTTTTTAATGCATGATTTTTATTTATTGTATCTTCATATATGAACTAACAATAAGTATTCAAATCTTAAATCTAAAAATATAATTAGGCCCGACCAGTCTCGGACATAAGCTTAGTAATAGTTATATATAATACATAAGTAGTGATAGTCAAAAGGAAAACAATAAAAGTATTTTCAAGAAGTCCCATCTGGAGTGCTGTGAATAAGAGCCCTTGTGTCCCTCTTTTTTAGGCGGATGTGTCCAGTAAAGCTCAAAATATTACGGGCAAGCGGATTAGGATGTGACTCGAGTTTTGTTAAATATTTGCCAGCGTATTTTGCAATTTCTTCAGTCACTAGTGGCATATTTAAATCACGATGTATATTTGAATTTTTTATATACCATGGAGCCAATGTTATTAACCGTAAAATTTTGTTTTGCCTTCGTTGGATTCTCTCGACATTAGAAGCTGAAGCAGTGCCCCATAACTGTATTAATTAATACAAAATATTTCATTCGGTAAGAATTGAAATTACTGAACTCAAGCCTGATTAAGAAATTATTTCTGATTAAAATTCACTATAGTTCAATTAAATCTAATAGATGTCTCACGAAAAATTTAACAGCTAAAATAATTTTTTTTACATTCTAAATTGAATTTAGGGCCATAAAATCATTGAAATTAGTGCGGGGTGAATAGAGCTGGCAAACTATCGATTGTCACATCATTCGATATTTTTGATAGTTTGTTGGAAAACTATCGATAGTATCGAATTCGTTTACTTGCGGCCTACACGTAACATAAAATGACTAACTTTAACATTAACTTCTAGTTAATGTTAAGCGTAGACTTCAAATGTTAATGTTTGGTTAGGGTTTATATTGAGGTATCTTCCCAATATTTCTTATCAAGAACACACAACATGCTATAATGGATGGGTGTAATCCGACACGGATTGGGTCAATTTATTACTGCCCCATTTTCAACCAAACTTAACCTATCTGTTTAAACAACTCAGTTAAAATATGAGATGACAAAAAAGGAGATGGCACACAAAAGGATATATTCGGTCTATATTCCACAACCTTCAATTCTGCTAGGCAAAACTCTAACGGCGTACTTTTTTACTGACTTGCAGTTAATGTTAAAGAAAGTTATTTCATGTCAGCATGAGACTAAGAGTTAGGAATGTTAAACTTAATTTTCAAATGAGTTTAGTTTTCAGTTTACATATTTATAACTCAGTGGAGATATTCTAGCAAGAGTTGATCCATTACACAAAAAAGTATTCTATATTACTAAGTCCATAAATTTGTTATTTATTCTTTAGAGTTATGGCGTTATTTGCGTAAATAAGAGATATGTATTTACATGTATTTTCAATAAAACATAACCAATGTGTTAAATTTTATCGAGTTTATTGCCAATTTGGTAATATATTTTTTCAACGATAGTATCGATATCGGGGAAAAACTATCGATAGTCTAATGAAAAAGAAACTATCGATTGTACTATCGATAGTTTGCCAGCTCTACGGGTGAATCCTCGAAAGTGGTGAATGATGGGGAAAAACGGATATCATATTCGGTTTTAGGAGGTCCATTTACATAAGAATTAGGTGAAACGGTGTCAGAGTTCCTTTCTTTTTCATTTTTGCAGAGCAGTGTAATTAAAAAGGAAAAAAGTATTTTCAAGAAGTCCCATCAGCAGTGTTGAATATAAGAGCGCATGTATCCCTCTTTTTTAAGCAGATGTGCCCAGTAAAGTTCAAAATATTACGAACAAGCGGATTAGGATGTGATTACAGGATAGTTAAATATTTGCCTGCGTATTTTGCAATTTCTTAAATCACTAGTGGCATATTTAAATCACGATGTATATTTGTATTTTTTATATACCATAGAGCCGATGTTGGTAACCGTAAAATTTTGTTACAGTACCCCATAGCTGAATTCCGTAGCACTATATAGATTTTAGGAGCGACTTGTATATTAAAAGTTTACAATCTAGGCTGAGGGTTGAATTTCTACCACCCAGCCAATGTATGTGAGTTAGCTTAAGTTACATTTGCGTTAGCTTAGAGTCAATGTGGTGTTTCCATGTGAGCCTTCGATCAAGATGTATACCAAGGTATTTTGCATGTAACTTTTGAGGAACAATTTGATTATTGATTGTAATGGGGAAACAAGTGTCTTTTCTTAGGGTAAATATTACCTGAGCACACTTCTGTTCGTTTACCTTTATTCTCCACATGTTTAACCATACTTCTAGCTGAGTAATATGTTTCTGAAGATATCAAGAAGCCTCTTGTGGGTTTTTGTGCATACAAAGGCAGGCTGTATCATCGGCAAATGTAGATGTGTGAATATTACTACTCAATGGCATATCACAAGTATGAATCAAATACAAAACGGGCACCAGTAAACTCCCCTGTGGCACACCGGATGAGATTATTTCAGGTGTACTCATAAAGTCTCCTTCCACAACAGTAAACTTCCAGGCAATAATGAAAATTTCCAAAAGATTTAGAATATTTATTGGTAGGTAAGTCTTTATTTTTAAAATTAGGCCTTCATGCCACACCTTATCAAATGTCTGAGAAACGTCAATAAACAGCGCAGAGCAATACTTCGTTTCTGCAAAAGTTGTTCTTATAAATTAAACCAATCTATGAGTTTATTCGATGGTGCTATACAGACTTCTAAAACCAAATTGATGGTCCGGTATGCACCCATTATCAGTTAGAATTGGGGACAATTTGATCATGAGTAACTTTTCAAAGTGCTTTGACATTGTTGGCAGTAAACTTATTGGCCTATATGATTAAGCCTTGGTGAGATTTTTGCCCGGCTTTTGGAATCATTTTAATTTTGGCAAGCTTCCAGCTGTGTGGATAATATTCCAGTCGTAAAATAGCATTAAAAATTAGTAACAGGATTCTAATTGCAATGCGAGGAAACTTCATCAGCATCTGGTTACTAATTTAATAAATACCCGGTGCTTTCTTCAGGTTGCATTCAGCAATTAGTTTTTTCACATCACGCGTCTTAAATTTTGTGGGTCGAGGGGGTACCGCAACTACGCTAGGCAAATCAACAACACCAGAACATGTGTTTGGGGTAAATACGGATTTTAAATGCTCACCAAATATTTTAACTTTTTCAGAACCGCTTCTTGCCCAATCTCTGGTAGATGTGCGCAGAGTTGGTTTAAACTCGACGGGTGTTTTAAGCTTTCTAGCAGCTCGCCACAAAGAGTAATTAGATCCAGATAATTTTTAAGAGATGCAGTTTTTTCAAATGCAAGTAACTCTTGGAGTCGTTTAGTGCACTCTTTAAATCTAGTTTTATGTTGAGGTGATCAGTACTGTTGCCATTCCCTTCTAGCTCTCCTTTTTTCACACACCAGACGTTCAATATCCGTAGAATAAATTCTATTAAACCCAGTCTGCGGATGGGAGGTAGTGGCATGTTCAGCAGCCTGTTTGATATTTTCATTAAGGTTGGCAATGTTAGATTCAATATAATCGAGTGGTCTAAGCGTAATATTTTTCGTGCAATCACTACTAAGATATTTTTTGAATCCCAGCAATTAACACGATTTATCATCTTCGCATATGGATTAAGTAAGTCACTTCTTGATGGGCTACAAATTGTAACGATCGTGGGAGAGTCCTCGGACGAGAGATCTAGAGAAGCATCAACTTGATTTAAATCTCTAGAGATATTTTTCACGACGCCAAAATCTATAACATCCGGAATTTTTTGTATGTCAGTAGGCCAATAGGTGGTCTCCTCACTCGAAATGACGCCATTTTTGAAATTGTGTTGAACAACGCTCGACCTCTGGGTGTAAGAAGATGCGAACTCCAGAACGTATGTTTTGCATTGTAGCTGCCAGCTGCTACAAAACAAGGTCCAAGAGATTTGTAGAAATTCTCGTATTGATCCTCAGTGATTGAAAATCTGGGAGGGGAGTAAATTGATGATATTACGAAATTCGCACAAAAATTTTCAATGCCAATATTTGTTGCTTGTAAATGTTCTTCACAAATGTTGTCAAGAATGTAGTCCTTGAGCTTTGACTTTATTATAATTGCTGATCCATCACATGCTCTTCTTCTTGGGTCCTTTGAATCATATAAGGTGTAGCCATAAATTTAAAAAAAGCTTCTCAAAGTCAAATGAGTCTCTGAGACCAACATTATATCAATATTGTTTTCCCTGACGAAGTGCTCAATTTCGTTTTTGTGTTGGCGAATCCCGTTGGCGTTCCAGAAATTTTTTTTAACGTGTTCATGGCTTGTTAACTAATGCTTGAAGCAGTATATTCTGCATTCGCAGCATTTCTTGCATCATGCTAGTCATATTTGTTGTAAAATTGTTTATAGTTTGCACCAGATTGTCAATTGTAGCTTCCAAGCGATTAAAATTAAAGCCTGAGTTTGTATTTGATGAAATATTTGGCGGTGAAAAATTTTATGTGGGAAAAGAGCTTGTCTTAGCAACATCGGCATACAATACACGTGAAGTAACTGGTTGTGTAATTTGGGCAAAAGTGACGGAGTAAGAGTTTGCTGATAGAGCGGGGGATAATTTATGTTTTTGTCCCATAGTTTGTTTAACGAAAGAATATACAAGACATCTCCTGTAGTTAGCGGTGTGATTACCTCCACAATTACTGAATTTTTTCTGTTTGATCTTTTGGTTTAGTATAATTAGCAGTACCATGCAATTCACCGCAAATAACACAAACTGTAGGTCTTTCGCAGTAAGTTTTTGTGTGGCCATATTCCTGACAATTATAGCACTGTACAGGCCCAGAACGCTTGTGTGGTTCTTCAACTGTAATTTTTCGGTATAAAAGATATTTTAGATTATAAGTTAGGTGGGTCTTATTCATAAGAATTTAAGAAACAAACACAGTTCGAAAAATAATAATTAACTAAAATTAATAGTCATTGGCTTGTGGCAAAAATCAAAAAAAATATACTTAATAGTAACAAACCAAAAAAGTTTGTCTTAAGTAGAACAAAAATAAGCAAATTAACAAACATGTGCATAGTTAGTAAGGAACAAACGACAATGGTAAGGCTGTTGTAATATATATGGAAGATGGTAAATTTTGAGCCTTCATTACCTAACATATATATGAGCAAATTGAAAAATGCAATGAATCAAACCAATTCACATATTCCATTTGCAATAAAGTTTCGTATATAAGGCAGACATCTACATCAACTGACACCACACACAGTGGACCAAAACACAGAAGAACGCTGATGAGGAAGGTTTAGTGGCCTTCGAAAACGGTTGGCTGTTCCGTTCAACTATGTGTTGTTGTCAGAATATTTACAACTAACTTGATGAACAGTAGCCTAATTCAATTCATAAGAATTTAGGTGGGTCTTATTTTTTCTTAATTTTATATTATTCGACTCAACTTCAACGCGAAATAGAGGTTGGGGGATCTTCTCCCTTTTATTATATTGGATACATTTTTTACCTTAAATCCCTGGAGGACGAGTGCATCTTTTATTTCTTCGGGAACAACATAAGAATCTTTGAACTTCAATACGATCTGCAAGCCGTTAGCACTCTTAAGCTGGTATGTTTAAAAACTTGTTTTATTTTTTTCAAATTCAGAAACCATTTTGCGGAAATCATTTTCGTCATAAATTTTAATTTTCGTTTTATGGATGTTCCACGTTTTATTGGAACAATGTGAAATTTTTTCTCACCAATGACCGAGATTAATTTTTTGATAAGAGCGTTTGAATTTTTTTCTCTCAAATATATTGGTGGCGGCTTGGAGGTTTAGTTCGTGGGTACATCGGATTTGTCGCTGTCATCTTGCAATATTTTAATACGGTATTGACGATTAGTAGAGGATGCGCTGTATCAATAGATATTTTTGGAGCAGATGAAATTTTAGTAGAATTTGGGCTTCGCCCACGCTTATCACAGTTATATATCTGTCCATTCCGACTTGGACCTTGAGTTTTGGGCTACTCTTATCTATAGCGATAACTTAGTTAACTGATAACCACGAGCCCGAACCGGATGATATCGCTGAGTTAAATGAAGAAGTACTAGGCAACGGTAATGTCAACGAATCACTAGTTGGCAATGGACAAAGCGAAGTTGATCGCTGACGAAAAAGTGCCTTTGCCGTTAGAAAAAGTCTATCATCAGATTTTTGTTTTTATTGTTATCATTAAGAGTAAAATAGGCATTTCTGCCGTTATAACTCACTCCACAATTATTTGTTTTTGAGGTACCCATATAGAGTATTCCTCAAGGGCACTTTGTTTGTGTTTTTTTGGTTACGTTTTTTTTTGGTTTTGCTATTTCTTGCTATGTAAAAAAAATATTAACAGAGCAAATAAAGCTTATTTATCAAAATCAATATGTATTACGAATATTTTTGGTATGATTTTTTTTGTTGAGTATGTATGTAAGAAAAACTCCGCTAAGACGTCTGTTCTAGAGATCGACCGAAGGCGTTTTTTTTTTGCCGAAGCCGAAGCCGAACTTCGGCTAAAATCCTAAACTTCGGCCAAAACCGAAGCCGAATGTTTTAAATTTTGAAAATGATACTTGTTTTATATGAATTAAGAAAAAAATTTCCTTTTTTGAGATCACTGACATAGCTGTAATATCTATTGGATACATAATAAGAAAAATAAAGCTATTTTGCAATTTCTAGATTGCTTTTTCATATTATCACTCACAAGAACGTCCAAGTAAAAGAAAATAGAAAGCAGCTGGGTTGTATTTCAAAGTAACCCTTTCAAAACGTTAAACACAATAGAAACTGTCGGCGAGCAACGACCAAACATAATGTTATTTTTCAAGCTTGGAATGAAAAATATTCGGCTTTGGCTAATCGGCCGATTTTTGCCGTAGGCCGAATATTGGCCGATTACCAATTTTTGGCCGAAGGCCGAAGCCGATTAATCGGTCGAACTCTAGTCTGTTCACTATGAAGGTAGAACGAGAACATTGAGCATAAGTAGATGTATTCAAATTTGACTTAGAAGAAGTGGAATTTATTATCGGGCGTAGCAGCATTAATTTTTTCCAAAATAGACTCACAGTTCGCGTAGATTACAAATGGTACATCTAACTGTAGTTTTTTAACTTGATAATAGTTTCAGCTGACTTTTTTCCCACAAAAATTTTTATGATGATTATACACATAATCGTCATGTGTATGATATAAATATAATAATAATAAGTAACTTTTTAAATAGAGACGGAACACATTTTGCATAAATATACAAATGAAACTTACTTTGATATATCTTTGATGAGCACATAGTGGAAGTTTTCATTTGACTGGAGCAATAACAGACTAAGATGAAGGTGTTTCTCTCCTTTCGTTACATAGCACGGTCCTATAAGTAATGTTTCCTTATGATCAAATACATTTATGCTCACATCATTCTGAGTTCTCGCTGTACCTTCATAGTGAACAGACGTAATAGCGGAATTTTTCTTATATACAAACTAAACAAAAAAAAAGCATACAAAAAATATTCGTAGTACATATTAACTTTGATAAATAAGCATTTTTTTGCTTTGATAATATTTTTACATATTGAAATAACAAAAACAAAAAAAAACCGTAAACAAAAACACATACAAACATACCCTTGAGGAATACTCTTTATGAGTACCCCAGAGGAAAAAAATAGTGAAGTGAGTTCTAACGGCAGAAATGCCTATTTTACTGTGAGTTTTGGTGCTCATAATGATAACAATAAAAATAAAAAATCTGATAATAGACTTGCAGTGAGTTCTGAAGCTCTTAATAAAAATCAAAAATCTGATAATAGACTTTTTCTAACGGCAAAAC